>CM033688.1:15291418-16572538 GCA_019514585.1 Dendrobium officinale
GACTATACTCTTCACAAGAAACAAACAGAAGTGGAATCTCTAGCAAAAGAAGAGAACACAAGTAAAAATTGTTCTCTAGCCAAGGTAGCACATGAAATCACCTACCTTTATTACAATTTCCAATGAAACATGATGAAAATTACCTTATTGCCAAGCCAGTTAGAAGAGAAAGAATCCTCCTCCAGCCGATATTAACCTTGTCATTTCGCCTTACATCTCAATCGAATTTGAATGAATTTGAAGTACATTGAGTGTATATCTGTTGACTATTACTCCCTCTACCCTCAAGCATCCACGGTTCTATTATTTTCATGAGTGAATTAACAGTACAAGTTCAAGATTAGTGTATAATCCCAAAGTTTCTTTTTTTCACCAAAAGCAGCAGATAACCCCTTTTATAGTCCTCTAAAGCCCCTCCAATAACCCAGCACTATAAAATAAATAGAGATTCATCCGACATTAATCTTGATCCAATCAATCGGGTCAGAGAAGGGTGACCAAAAGGTTGAAACCTCCCTAGGGAGAATTAGACAAGCCGAACTCAGAATGAAAGGTTTAGAAGTTATGCTAACAGCCGAAAAAAGCACCTCACTGCTATAGTAGCTATGGGAACAAACAGTTTTCCCATGTTTAACAGCAATTCCTATTTTTCCAATTATAATACACAACATTGCTAATAGAGCCCAGTGTATTTGGATTAATTGCAGAAATAGACTTTCCAGCTCACCAAAAAACACTTCTCAATTGAGTCAAAAAATAGGGAGTGTAAATTCCCCAGCTTTGGATCTGCCTTAAGATTTTCTGCAGTTCACATGCAACAAACATGAGACATGTTTCCCGATTCTCATTCTCAAGACAGCCTCTAACACTAACGGTCGTTCACAATTGTGAGTTTTCTGATTATTTCAAAAACTCATTAGCAGGTATATCTGCTTTTCTCATTCTCCTCCACCAAAAAAGTTATACACGGGCAGATAAATTCAAACTTCCTCAACCAATTTATAAAAGCCATTGATCTTCTCAAACAAATGTTTGTGTTTATTGTAATTTTCAAAAAGCTGTGGGCAGTGTAATAGTTTTCCCTGACAGAAAACATATCTCCTCCCTGTAATCTGCCATAGCTTTTTTCTGTTCAATCGATATTTGTTAATATCACACTGATTATTTCATCAATAAAAAAAACGTTGCAGCTTCTCCCCTATCCAGAGTCCATTCTCGGTGATAAAATGGCACAGCTTAATGCCTTCCAGATTTCCACAATCCGCAGTAATAGGCCATTCCTTTAAACATTTGTCTAATAAACAAACATCTGTCAACACATCAATTTCCATCCCATTAACCACTCTCCACCTCAAGAGAGGTTTTAAGTACTCAGCTCCTTCATTCAAGATCTTCCAAGCAATTGACTTGCCCACACCACAACTCCTTTGCCACCAACTGTCACCATATTTAGCATTCATAACCTGATGTAGTAATGAATTCTGATTTTGAATCAACCTCCAAGTCAGTCTAGCTTTGAGAGGACCAGATCTACTAACCGCCGACTGAAAGTTCAAACCACCTTGAGCTTTTCGCTTACATAAGGTCTTCCAAGCATTGAAGTGCATACCCTTCTTCCCATCTCTTTTATGCCAAATGAAATTCCTACAACATTTATCAATCTCATATAGAATCTTCTTAGGAACCAAAAAAATGGGTGGAAATAAAGTTTGGTAAAGTAAGAAGAGATGACTTAGCAAGAGTCATCTTCCCGCTAGAGACAAGCACTTGCTACCCCAAGAATTCAGTTTAATTAAAACCAAATCCAACAGAAATTTAAAATCATCTTTCAAAGGTCTTCCCAACATAAGTTTGACCCCAAGGTACTGAAATTCATCCACCAATTTAAACTTCAAAATCTTCATAACATGAATTCTGTCCACTCTATTCATTCTTTTGCTGAACAGAATTTGAGACTTGGAAACATTAATTCATAAGCCAGTCCAAGAGCAAAAATCCATCACAATTTTGTTCATCTAGACGGCAAGGTGCTTGGTAGCTTTAGAGAATAAGAGAACGTCATCAGCAAACAGCAAGTGGCTGATCTTATTCACTCTACAGGACACCTAAAATCCCAAATCTTGACTCCTTTGTGCAATAGCCAAGGAAAGAAGCTGAGAACAAATGACATACAAGAATGGCGATAGAGGGAAACCTTGCCTAAAGCCATTCTCAGCAATAATCCACTTGGAATTTTTACCATTCATAATGAAAGAAAATCTAGCATTTCTAATACATTCCATAATAAGCATAGTCAACTTCATAGGAAAACCAAACATGTTTAAAGCTTGAAATAAGGTATCCCAACACATGCTATCATAAGCTTGCTCCATATCAAGTTTCACCGCCATAAAACCTTTCTTCCTCTTAGAAAATTCTCATCTTATGGAACACCTCATGAGCAAGAAGAAACATGATCAGATATTGATCTACCATGAAGGAAAAGCAGCTTGTTCTTCAGTGATACAATTGCCAATAAAATTTTTTTCATTCTATTAACAATCATGGAGGCCACTAATTTGTAGGTAGTTTGACACAAAACTTATAGGCCTAAAGTTGGATGGAATAATAGGATTTTTAACTTTAGGGATGAGAACAACAAGAGTATCCTTCCACTCATCATTATGCATGATACCGGTTTTAAAAAAAATCATCAATGGCTTTCCATATATCTTCCTCCACAATCTTCCAATAAAACTTGAAAAAGGAATTAGTAATACCATCAAGTCTAGGGGATTTATTGTTACCTTGTTTGAAGACCACATTGATCAACTCTTCTTTTGTGAATTCCTCATTAAGTAGCTTGGAATTTTCCTTTGAAATTCTCAGATTTTCTAGACAATTAGGCCACCCCGTCAGCTTGCAACCCCGAGCTATCCACTTGTCCTGAAAGAAATTGTAAAAAACAGTTTCAATTTGCTCCACATCTTCAATAATAGTCCCTTGTTTATCTTTGATTTTCCAAATCCTGTTTTCATTCCTTTTAGCTGAAGCATATTGATGAAAATATCGAGAATTTATATCTCCATATTGCTGCCATCTGATCTTCGCCCTTTGATTCCACCAAGTAGCAAGTCTTTTTAAAGTAACATTAAGATCATGGACTTTACTCCTCAAGGTTTTCAACTTATCAGCCGTTAACCCTCCATTTTGGGTTTCTTCAATCTGAAGTTGCAAGATATCCTGCTTCAATTCCTCTTTAAAAGAATTAAGTTCTTTGCACTTGTTTTTTATTCCAATAGTATAGAGCTTTTTAAAGATCTCCTTAGCTTCCTTTGGAGGATTTCAGCATTAGTACCAAAATCCATCTTATTCCAAGCTTTTGAAATGATGTTCCAAGTGGCCGGATAGGAATTCCAAGTATCTTCAAACCTTAAAACAACAAAATTCTGCTTTTGGGGTTCCACCAAACTGATGGAAATAGGTGCATGATCCGAAGCAACTCTAGGCAAGTGATGCACCTTAGCCATTGGGATGTTTTGAAGAGCTTCAGAATTTAACAAACACCTATCAAGTCTCTCCCAAATTCTATAAGTTCCATCTTTATTATTACACCATGTATAACTTGGACCCACAAATCCAATATCATGGAAATCATTGTTCATTAAGAACAATTTCATATCTTTAATACCACTAGAAAGATGAAACCTCTTTTCCCCTCTCTTATCCTCCATAGAGAGGATGCAATTGAAATCACCCCCAATGATCCCTGGATCATCACCAATCATACAATCTTCAACCTGTTGCCAAAGGGACTTACGAGTATAAGCATCATTACCTCCATAGATCGTAGCAATGTTCCATTTTCCCATATTATTGACATTAAGAATTCCCATAACCAATTGGGAAGAGTGGTTCAAGACCTCAAAAGAAGCAGTATCCTTCTTCCACATCACTAGAATTCCACCCGAGATACCAATAGCTGGATGATGAAAATAATCCCAATCATTACCAATAATCTGATTAATGTCATTCCCATCAAGCGATGACATTTTGGTTTCAGTTAAACCAATGAAAAAGCCTGTATTGTCTTTCACAATCTCTCTAAGATATAGGGAGGTCTCCTTCTTTTTAGCCCCCCTACAATTCCAAAAAATAAGTGAGGCCATTAAGACATAATAGGGGAATAATCCCCCATTATTTTACTGTTTATTTTAATCCCTCTCCTCTTTCTTGGATCAGCTTCCATAGGTCCCAATGATCTCAATTCTTTGGCTAGTTTTACTTTACCAGAATTTGAAATTGAAGTTAATTGATCTTCAAGATCTTGAACAGCAACTGGAACTTCAACTTCAAGGTGAACGTCATTTCCATATTGATTCAGAGGTTCAGATTTCTCCAACATCCTTGCTTTATCTTTCTCATTCAATTCCCCTTCTTCCAGATTGCCTTCCAAAGCTTGGAATTTATTCAACCCAATTGGTATATCCTGTAACAGAATTCCTTCCGAATTCATATTTTTTCCGGGAGTTAAGGACTTGCCCTGCTTTCCTTCTTCCTCTGTAGTCTTAACCAGCTGTTCCACAATTTGATTTTGCTTATTTGATTCAACAGGTCTAAAAATCTGTTTATTTAAACTATTAGCTCCACCACCTCTCTTAGTATTTCTAAATCTTCTGTCTCTGAACTTAACATGGATCCAAGGTCCATAATCTTCACCTTGCTGCTTTAAGCCATCTTCATTTACAGCATATGTTCGTTTCAGATTTTCCACCGGTTCTTGTACCAGTTTTTCCTTGACATGAACAACAACTGCTTCAGGACAGAGAGCTTTACTATGTCCGAATTTACCACAATGATAACAGAGAGAATTTAGTTTTTCATATTCAACTCGCTGAAAGGTTCTACCATGAATCCCTTCAATCCAAACTCCCCTAGGAAGTTTATTTTCTATATCAATTCTAACACAGCAGCGTGCGTACTCTCTTTTGCTCCATTTAAAAGAGTTCCCATCAAGCATCATAGGAGTTCCAATCATGGAAGCGATCATGGGAATATTTTCTTCATCCCAGCAACTTAAAGGTAATGCAGGGAACCGAATCCAGACCGGAGAAGAGATACCCTTAAGAGAATCAGTGGAGAATGAAGATGACCATCTATCCATACCTATAATATGATTCCCGATATACCAGGGACCTCCGCTTAAAACTTCTTCCATTGATTCCATGGTGGTAAACGAACACAACATTCAGTTACATCCCAATGTGGTAATATAAAAGCTACCAAGCTTGCCCCATTCTCTTCTGAGTTCTTGACTACAAACAGAGAACGACATATTTGATCCCAGTACCTTGACAACCAGTGACTTCTTTAAAACCTGAGAATTGGCAACTTCCTTGTCATTATTGAGCTTTACTGCAATTCCATCTTCAGAAAAACAGGTAGAGCTACTATCAAAATTCAACTTGATATGCTACATTTTTTTTCATGCCAAATTAAACTTGTTTAGTGGTACATATTCAACATCCTTCCCCATATCTTCTTCCAAACTCTCTCCATCTTGATCAATCACCTCCGTAAGATTCTTACAGACCTGAACCTGATTCTCTTGTTCATTCAACCCAATACATTTCTTTACTTTCAGAACAACATCAGACGACGCAGCCTGCTCTGTATCAAATTTTGAAGGAGAGAGACCGGAATTGTCATCCCTCCATTACTTACTCTGATCGATGAGAACTCCTTTGCCCTTTCCCCTCAACAGTTGGTTCAAAAATCTCATCGGAGGCCTAAAGCCTTCTCTGATCACCAAATTGGATGAAACCCTGAAAAGTTTTTGATCCAGCGAAGCAATTTCGATTCTTTACGGATCTTTGATCAATAGGTCTAAGAGGAACACTGTGATTGCCGGCAAACCGCTGCCGGCGGTCCGGAACCACCATCCTCACCAAGACGACTCGATCACAAACAACCGCAAAATTCAAAAATAAAAAACCACAAACAATTTCTCTCTCTAGAAAATCTCACACCGTTTCTCTCTCTCATCATATATGAGTAAACCAACGGATTACTTCTCTAAGGATGTAATTAACTAGAATGACTTGCCTTTATAGGAAACTAATACCCCAAAAAATAAACCATATATTTCTCATTTTAGGTAGTAGAAAGTCTTTTTGATAACATAGACATTTTTATAAAATTCTATTTTACTTTTAAATCTATTGTAGAATACAAGTTTTATCTTTCAAGATGTTATATTATTTTTTATGTAGAATTTGATCAAAAAAATAGAATTTTTAAATCAATAGTTTATTTTTCACACAAATTTTCTAATGACTTCATCTGAGTAGAATTCTTTCTCCATCATTAATAGTGGATTATATTTTTTAATATATTGGGTAGAATGCTCACATTCTTTGTAGGCAATGACTACTTTCTTCCGTTGGACATAAATGTTCATTTATTACTTGAATACATATTGCCAACATCTAAATTTTAAAAAACCCCCACCAATCCCTAAATATGTGGTTTAAGTTCTAAGATTCTCATAATGTTTAAACTTAAATGATTTTTAATATTTTAAAATATCTTATTAAGTGTAAATTAGAAAAGTAAGGATTTTAAATTTAAAAATTCCAAAATCTTTTTTAAACTTGAACCTCCTATAAGGCCTAAATTTGATATTTTATGTTTTAAAATCCAAAAATTCACAAAATAAAATCATTTCAATCAATTTTAAATCTTGAGAATCCTATCATGCCTAAATTTTATAACCAATATTTTGAATCCTTAAAATACATCAATATAAAAATCACTCCAAAATCCATAGATCCTAAACCACTTATGAATAATAAATTTGTCAGTTATTCTTTTAAAATCACAAAAATCTGGAATTAAAATTTAATCTTCGAAAAGAGCCTCTTAAATTCAATTTTGTAAAATATTTTCCATTTTAACACACTTTATATTTACATATCCCTTAGAAGATAGATATCTCTAGAAGGTTGAGGTCCACTTTCCAAAAATAAAAAGTTTGCAGGAATATAATCAATAGTCAATAATCAATTCAAATTTTAAGAAGCAGAAGTTTGACTCAAAGTTATAAGCTAGTTATAAAGTTATAAGGTTGAGGTCCTATAGTGAGCACATGTTAAGTCTAATCGATCAAATACTATTCATGTGATAGAAAGTAAGAAAGTTATTTGGTTGATGAAGACACTGATAATTAGCATCGAAGGGGTTTTAAGACCTACCTACAACAACAACAACATCAAGCCTTTATCCCACTACGTGGGGTCGGCTACTTGAATCATTTTTCTTCATTGTGTCCTATTAAAAGTCTATTATAAAAAAATGATTTGAAGCAATTGGTGGAGCAACAAGAGAATGAAGATAAGGAATAATTCTAAGGGAGTTCATTTGTTTCAAAGGGTAGATCCTATCTTGAAGAGTAAGATGTAGCCTAATTCTCCAAAGGATTTGTGCTACCTTCTTTAGTGTGTGCTTAATGGCATAGAAAAAATCTATAATAACATTTAGTGCATTTTTAAGGTGAGTTCTTATAATGATGAGGGTAGTGATGTATTTCTCTTTGGAAAGTTTATCAATAATTTACTTGGGATTACATTTGAATAGTATTCAAAATTACAAAAAAGGGATAGTGCATAATTTTGCTAAATTGAAGAATTTTATTCATAAAGATATTGATTAGGACCCAGCACCATTTTATTATCTATAATTTGGTGGGGGGAAGGTAAAGGCAGAATGAATCATTGGTATATATTATATCTAGAAATGAAGGAATGTGATTATGAAGTGCTAACCTCAATTATAAGAGTAGCACTTGATTGAGATTCTCTTAAATAACATTCATAGATATGTAGCATTCCTCACAAATATTTTCACGATCAATGAATTTGAGAAGTTAGTAAACTTAGGCCTCCAGTCTCCAAGAAAAAAAAAAAGCAACGTAAATATCCTTCTCCTAAAGGAGTAACTGGTGGTGGATTTCAAGAAGGGAATACCCTAAAAGGTCATAGAAAAGAAATTGGTAGTTTTTCAATAATCGATAAAAGACAATAATAAATGATAATATAGGATGAAAAGTTTTCTCCATAGAATTATCATCATCATTATGAAGAAGCAAAAATAATTAATGAAAAAGAAGGAAATCCTAAAACCTTTTTGCAAAAGAATGAACCAATCTTATTCTTTCAAGAAAGAGGTAGTTAAGAAGATCTTCAAGAATTTGATGAAGAAAGTGGACCTCTTAAATTTAGTCCAGGAAGCCAAAGGGAGTGGATAGGAGTATTGAACCCAATTGTTTCCCACAAAATATCATGATTAGGCATATGATTGAAGACTACTTATTTTTGAAGGATTGGTTGGAAAGAAATTGTGAGAAAATGTTAATGAGTACCTAATTGTTTTGGCTATGAATGTATCAAGGTTATTTATAATATTCCTTTTAGTTCTCTCAAGCTTTCTCAATTAAATGATGAATGGAATATTTCTTTATCCTATTCATCTAAGAAACTTTTGAATAAATCTTAAGAATCCCTATAAGTGCTCTAGAAATCTTGGAGACCTATTATCCAGTTTGAACCATTAATTCCCAAGTGCTACTTGTGATGATTTAATATTTGAATCACGTAGATGCCCAAGACAACCAAATTTCAATAATATATGAGAATAAGAAAAGAAACCCATAAAAATTAGAAATTATTCACTATGGATGGTGTGGTGAAGCCCTACATCTCTCTTACTCTGCATGGCTTTAGTTTGTCTCTCCATAAATAAAGGGTTCAATGGAAAAGGATTATCTATATGTCTTTTTATTCTTTAATGGTAATGATCTTAATGACTTAAATAATAAAAAAAATAATAATAACTATTAAAATTAAAGAGTTGTTAATTCTAATGAACTTAATGAATCTCATGAATCTACTTCTAATAAGTGGCCCTACTTTTAATTTTTTAGATACAAATATTACCATAGAGGTTAACTTATCCAGTTTTAATTGTTTAATGAAGGATAAACCAAGTAATACTGAGGATCAATCAGACATAACTTGAATCTCTAAATTTGAAGAGATTATAAAAGAAAGCATTCATAGTGGAAAATTTCTACCTTCACAAATGACATCCAAGGATAAATGAAAACACATAATTGGTGCTACCTAATTCTTAATTTGATCACATATTGATCTTCTTTAGGGCTTGGCTGATGATGGAAAGCTTAAGGTTGATAAAAATATTCTAGCTCAAATCAGGAAGCTACTTTCCTAAATTTAGTATCTATGGCACTCTTATGATATCTAAGGAGATCAAGGAAGAAATCCTTGATCAAAGAATACTTTATCTTGAAATATTCTTGGCTCATTTAGTCGTTATATCTCCTTATGAGGTTGTGTATTTCCATGAAGCTCAAGATTATCTTCTCAAGAAACGGCATATTTATAGGAATTACATATCCTAATTATCCTCCTTATGTATGTATATATATATATATATATATATATATGTGTGTGTGTGTGTGTGTGTGTGTGTGTGTGTGTGTGTGTGTGTGTGTGTGTGTGTGTGTGTGTGTGTGTGTGGTGTGTGTGTGTGTGTGTGTGTGTACAAGTTTGTACAAGTTTTGGATAATATTTTACTCTGTTAAGCTCTTATTAATTTGAGTGTATTGATCAAAATCATAACTTAGAGAACTGTTACTTATATTAACAAGGATACCATTAAGCTTATCTCAAATAAAATACTGTTTCTTGGTTTTAAAGAAAGATGTAAGGGCCTTAGGCTCTTTTACAGTTTTACTAAAAATTGGCAAATTAAAAATTAAAATAAAATTTCAACTTATAAATTAAAAAATCTCCTTCAATTTATCCTAACGATTTAATCATAGGAGACCCTTTCTTAGGAGTTAAGACTAGACATAGAATTAGGAAGGAGATTAGCCACATAACATTTATTTCTATGGTAGAACCTACTAGTGTTGATTAACCATTGAAATATGAGTATTAAATTATGGTCGTACATGAGGAGTTGAATCAATTCATAACAAATGTTGTGTTAGAATTAGTGCCTAGACCATTTGATCAAACTGTGAAATAAATTAAATGAGTGTTTAAGAATAATTTGAATAACTATGCATGAGTGGTAAAAACAAATCAAGATTGGTCGCTAAAACATATAATCAAATAGAAGCTATATACTTTAAAGAATTCTTATTAGCAAGATAGAAGTTTAAGAATAATTTGACTATGTTAAGCTCTTATTAGCATTGGCATGCTTTAGAGGTTTCAAATTATACAAGATAGATGTTAAAAGTACATTTTTAAATGAATAATAAAGGTAGATCTTTATGTAGAGCAACAATTAGAGTTTAAGAATGCATCATTTTCAAATCATGTCTACAAAATCAAAAAGGCACTCAATAGACTTAAACAAGCACCTAAAAAGTGGTATAATAGACTTGTACATTCCTACAAGATAATTCATTTATTAAAGGGATAATAGACACCACACTATTCATTGAGAAAATAGGAGAAGATACTTTGATTGTTCAAACTTTTGTAGATGATATTATTTTTGGATCAATGAATGATGATTTATGTGAATTAATTTCATTGGCAATGAAAAATGAATTTTCCTTCTTTTAATTGCAAATTGCATTTCTCAAAAAAAAAAAAATGAAAAATGAATTTGAAATGACTATGATGGTAGAGTTGGCCTACTTTTTAGGGTTTAATATTAATCAAATGAAATATGGAACCTTCTATAGTCTAACTAAATATATCAAAAAAAAAAAACTCATTAAGAATTTTGATATGGAAGGTATAAGCGTATAAATGCCCAATCATTTGAACTTCTATATTAGGCATGGATCCAAGTTGCAAGCTTATTGACCAAAAGAAGTATAATGGGTAATAAGATCATTATTAGAACTAAAATATAGCGGACCTAATATCATATTTAATGTGTGTTTATATGCTAGGTTTAAAGTCTCTTTGCTCTAACGTCTCTTTGCTCTGAGGCGATTCCTGGACGATTTATGGATTCTTTCCGTGCGTTCGTGTTTGGCCCTCCTGGCTAGATTTTTTTGGCTGGATCGGTTTGTATTTTTTGCTCTTCTCCTCTATATCTCTTGCGTGTTTTGATTTGTTTTCTCCTCATTGTGTTTTCATGTGGGGAGATGACAACCCCATCGTCATCTTGCCTGATTTCTTCATCTTTTGATGGGAAAACACGATCATTCAAGGAGGCTCTTGCTGGTGGTAGTTCGTCTAGTTTGAAACTGAAGTTTGTTCATTCGTCTTTTAAGGGTTGTTCGACCCTTCTTTTTTAGGACTAGGTTGTTGATCTTTTAGCTGCTCCTTATGCTTTTACTTTGTTTGGTAAATTTGTTTTGAGGAGGCCAAATCTTTATGTTATCCGCAAGTTTTTTGTTAACCTAAAGCTTACCGAGTCTTTTCATTGTTGGTTACTTGATCAAAGGCATATTGATATCCAATTGTCCAATGACCTTGACTATAGCTGGATCTTTGCTCGTCATTCCTACTATATCCAAGCTTGTCAAATGCGGTTATTAAAATGAACTCCATATTTTGATGTTAGGGAGCAATCTCCGATTGCTCCAGTTTGGATTTCATTTCCTAATTTGCATTTGTATTTTTTTAAAACATGAAATTTTATTTGGTTTAGCTTCCATTTTCGGTCGTCCCTTACAGACCAATCAAGCGACTGCTTCGATTTCTAGGCCATCAGTAGCTAGGGTTTTTATTGAGCTAGATGTTTCTAAGAAGCACCCAAATGAAATCTGGATTGGTTTCGAGGTTAAAGGTTATTTCCAAAAAGTGGAATTTGAAAATTTACCTATCTTTTGTTCTTTTTGTAAGATGAATGGTCATGCTATGAATGAATGCTTTAGGAAAAATCCTCGTTTACGTCCTGATAAGAAGGATCATCTTGATGGCCCTTTGAAACAGCCCTTGGAGACTCTTCATACTAAAAAAACCTTTGCAGGATGGCCCTTTGGTTAATGCCGGGGAGGATAATCTTGATGGAGTTATTGCTTTTGTCCCTTAAGAATAGGATGTTACTCCTTTAAATAATTTTTTCTAATGATTTACTTAAAGTTACTTCTAGTAATTGTGAGAACAATATGGATAATATTGTGCAGAATATTGTTATTTCTCTTCCCTGCATTATCAATCATATTATAACTGAACCTAGTGAACTTGTGATTACTAACCCGATAAATGTTCAAGTTGCTGACACGGTTTCTAATGTGCTATTCAGTTGGTTAGCACTGATGGTGATAAGAATGATAATTCCTTAGAGGATGGAGAATTTGTTTCCATGGGACATCAATTATTGCCTTCATCCAGCACTGAAGTTTTGGAGAAACAGTCCTTTGAAAAATGGGATGATTATGGTAGGTTTATGGAAAATAATTTTCCTGAATTACATAGCAAACAAACTAGCAATGGTAAGACTCCTTCAACCTCAAATTATATTTGTGACACTCTTACTGATACTGATGATGTGCTTACTACGGCTAGATGCTTTGCCAAAGATGATAATGACACTAGTTTTATAAAATTTCAGAGTAAAAGAGGCTGGAAGCCCAAGCACATTTCTTTACAACCTATTAGAAACACTGCTAGAAATACTCATTCAAATACTTCTCATTAATACTTTCTTATGTTTAGTACTATTATTTGGAATGTTAGGGGCATTGGTTGTCCTTCTTCTAAGATTCGTGTTAAAAACTTATGTCATGTTCATCATATTTTTATTCTTGTTTTGCTTGAAACTCTTATCCCTTCTTCTAGATTGACTAGTACTTCTCACTTTCTTGGATTTAACCATGCTATTTCGAACATTTCTAATAAAATTTGGGTCTTTTGGAAAAATCCTATTATTAAAATTGATGTTATTGGAGATTTTATTCAAGTTATACATTGTAAAATTGAGGCTTTCAATTTTTAGTGTTGTGCCTCCATTGTGTATGCTGCTTATTCCCTTTATATTAGGAAAGTGTTATGGGATTAGCTTATGAATTTTAATAGTATCTATCAAATGCCTTGGATGGTGGGAGGTGACTTTAATACTATCACTACTCCTTCTGAAAGGATTGGAGGGTCGCCTCCTTCATATCGCTCTATGTCTAATTTTAATAACATGATCTCGTGTTGTAATTTGATTGATATTGGGTTTGATAATAATTTCACTTGGAATAGGGGTCATTTATGGCAAAGGCTTGATCGTGTGCTTTTAATGATTCTTTGATTAATGCTTTTAATCTTACTACTATTCAACATCTTAGTAGAACCTTGACGAAATATTCTCCTTTGCTTATCAACATTAATAGTAGACAAATTGCTATTCCTTCTCAATTCAAGTTTCAAAATATTTGGTTACTTAACAACACCTTTTTTGAGGTTGTAAAGTATAATTGGCAAGCTCTCCTTTAGCCTGACAGCTCTATTGTTGGTATGAAAAGGCTTTGTTTCAAGCTGAATTGGTTGAAACAAGTTCTCAATTGGTGGAATCACAATGTTTTTAGAAATATTTTCTCTAACATACTTCAAGCTGAACAATGTGTGGCTTTTAATGAAAACTTATGTCAAAATGATCCTTTTGATGTTAATTTTTTCATTGCTTAATCAATCTAAACTTGATCTTTTTAACTTTCAAGCTCATGAAGAGATTTTTTTGGAAGCAGAAAGCTGCTGCTAAGCACTTGGTTGGAGTGATTATAATACTAAGTACTTTCATGCTTTAGCTAAGAGAAAAATGACAAAGAATAGTATCACCAACATCCAAAGAGAGGATGGCTCTTTTTCTAATGATAGTGCTGAGATTGCTAATTTAGATGTTCGTCATTTTAAAAACCACTTTAATAAAGCTTTTACTCCTATTCAAGCCACATATCACTCTTTTATTCCCAACCTTCTATCTAATGAGGATAATGTTTTCCTCTCTTCTCCTCCTTCTTTGGAGGAAGTTAAAGATATTGTTTTTGGAATGAATAGTGATTCTGTGGCGGGTCTTGATGGTTACACGAATCTTTTCTTTCAAAAAAGCTGGCATATTATTTATGATGATATTTTTTCGGCTTCTTTAGATTTTTTTGCTGGTAATCCTATTCCTAAATTTTTTACTTCGACTTCACTTGTACTTATTCCTAAAAGTAATTCTATTCAAACGTGGAATGATTTTGGCCCTATCAGTCTTTGTACTTTTTTCAATAAATTGATTTCTAAAATTATTTCGAATCATTTATCTTCGATTTTGCCTAAAATTATCTCTCCTTATCAAATCATCTTTGTGAAAGGTAGGGCTATTACGAATAATATTCTTTTGGCTTAAGAATTAAGTCAAGAATTGGAAGTTAGGGTTAGAGGGGGTAATATTGTTTTGAAGCTTGATATTGCCAAGGCTTATGACAACATTAGTTGGAAGTTCATTTACTTTATGCTGGATCTTTTTTATTTTAACACTGTGTTTATTAATCTTATTAAAAACTGTGCTGAAAATGTTTATTTTTCTATTATTTTGAATGGTTCTAACCACAGTTTTCTCAACTCCTCCCATGGCTTAAGGCAGGGTGATCCTATTTCCCCTGCTCTTTTTATCATTGTGGCTGAATTTTTGTTTAGGGGTCTCTCTAATTTATTTGAACTTAATCCTAGCCTTTATTTCAAAAGTGTGGGAGGCTTTCATTTATCCCATTTGTATTTTGCTGATAACTTCATTGTTTTTACTAATGCTACTATTAATAGAATTCAGAAAATTATGGATTTTTCAATATTTTTGAGTTAGTTAGTGGTCTCTCTTTTAGTAAAAACAAATGTTATTTTATTACTTCTAAAAAGATTCCCAATGATCGTATTCTTGCTATTAAAGATGTTATTGGCTTTACTTATTCTAACTTGCCTATCAAGTATCTTGGTGTTCCTTTGTTTAAAGGTAGAAGACAAACTTTATTATTTGATGATCTTGTTGCTTCTGTTCATAATAAGCTTTTATCGTGCGATTCTAACTTTCTTAGTTTTGGTGATCGGGTGACTTTAATTAAAAGTGTTCTATGTGCCTTACCTGTCTATATGTTTCAGACTATTTTTCCTACTCAAACTGTTTGTAGCAGGATTCACAAGATTATTAGTAAGTTTTTTGGAAGGGTACTCTCTCTTCTTCTAAAATTACTTGGGCTTCTTAAGAGAAATGCTGTGGTGTGTTGGTTGAGGGTGGTCTTGGTTGCAAGTCCCTTTCTAACATTGCCAAGGCTTTTTCTTTTAAACTTTTGTTTAAGTTGGGTTCTAAAGAGAATCTCTGGGCTAAATTTATGATTTCTAAATATTGTGTGGGTAATCACCCTACCAATATTTTGTCTAAACCTGGTGACTCTAAAGTTTGGAAAAGGCTTTGTAAGATTAAATGGGAGGTGGAGCCCTTTATTTCATGGGTGCTTGGTGAAGGCAACATCTTTTTCTGGCAAGATAAATGGCTTGGTAAGGATTCTATTAATTTTATATTGCACTCTACTTCTTCTGCTTCTATTAAAGTTAATTTTTTCTTCAAGGATAATTATTGGGATTATGAGAAACTTTCTAATTTTATCCCTGATTGCATTATTTCGAGAATTCTTAACCTGCCTATTAATTTCAATTCTAAAGATATTATTCTGTGTGATTTTTCTAAAGATGGGGAATTTCATCTTAAGAATACTTGGCATTCTTTTATAATTAAAGGTAACTTGGATTAGAATTTTGCTAACATCTGGCATAAGAGCATCCCCTCTACGATTTCAATGTTTGTCTGGAGAGTTCTTCATAAATTTATTCCTACGGAGGACAATCTCATTAAAAAATGTTTCAATCTTGCCTCGAAATGCCAATGTTGTTTTCATACTAAAAATATGCATCATGTGTTTGTCTCTGGTCCTGTGGCTGTTAGAAGTTGGATTTGCTTTGATGATTTGTTTCAATTAAATAGTTTTAATGTTCATCTCCCCCTTAACGCTTTACTTAAGTCTTGGTTTGTCGATACTAAAGGTCACATTCGCAATATTATCCCTTCCCATATTCTTTTGTTTATTTGGCTGGAGAGAAATAACTCCTTGTTCAATGGAGTTAGGATGAACCACTTCAATGTTATCCAAAGGGTTAAAGATAAGATCTTATCTCTTGTGGCTATCAATTTGCTCACTGTTAAAAGTTTTAATAATTACTTTCATATTACCTCTTATTTGGGGATTGGTTGGAAGAAGGCTCCTGTTGCTATCAATGTGATTTACTGGATTAAGCCTCTTCCTAACGTATTTAAACTTAATGTTGATGGTTTTCATTCAGAGTATGGTGCTGGTTGTGGTGGTTTGATTAGGGATTATAGTGGCCACTTGGTTGTGGCTTTTGTGAGCCCTATTCATAATGGTAATATTGATTATGCTCGTAGTGTGTCCATTCTTTATGGTATACAACTCTGCATCCCTCTGAATTTAATTAATTTGGTCGTTGAGGTGAATTCGGGTTTTAATATCACTCTTTTTCAGGTTATGGAGGAAGTGTGCTGTAGCCCCGATATATTTTTTATATTTTTAGGGAAATTAAGAAGTTGCTGGTTTTTATAAATACTTCTTTCTGTCATGTTGGTAAGGCTAGTAACTCCTGTGCTTCTTGGCTTGCTAATCATGGGTGTAATCTTGATTTTTTTACTGATTTTATTAAATCTTCTATACCTGCTCATCTTAATGGTCTTCTCTATCTTGATGCTTGTGGTATCCCCTATGTTAACACTTAACTTAATGGTTATCCTTGTGATGTTATGTCCTCTGAATTTCCTATTTTTTGGGAGTTGGTTTGTTGCTATTTTTTATGTGATGTTGGGTTATTTTACTGGATTCGTTTGTTGGGGCTGGTACGTTGGTTGTTGGATTTTAACCTGGATGTTTCCGGGTTTCTTTTTTGGTGATTTACTTTTGTATGGTGGCCTCTATGTTTCTATTGTTCTTGAGAATTTATATGGGAGCAGTGATTTTCTTAGTGTGGATGCTGAGGGTTTGTCCCATTGTTGCTCTCCAACCTGGTGGTGTTTTGAAGATTTTGTCGGGCTGTAGTCCTTTTCTGGGTGTTATTTTTGCTGGTTCTGTGACGCTCCCAGGCTCTCGGGTTTGTAGTTTCTAGACCATTTTTTGTGGATTCCTGGGTGTCTTTGCCAGGATGGTTTGTATATGCTGGAATTTTGTCACTGGTCTGTGGGGAGTAGCTGGTTGTGCCAGTTCTGTTTTGCTGGTTCTTGTGTGGCTGTCTTCTTTCCACTTTATAATGCTATGTTTGGGACTATCTTAAATTTCAAGTATTTTTTATCTCTAACCTGTGCTTTTTCAATGAGACTCTGAGTAGGTACTGCTGGACTGCTTTTGGTATGATTGAGTGGCTTGTGGACAATCCTAATGAGGCTATGTTTATTGATTGTACACTGAGCTCTTATGATCTAAATTCTGAGACTGGCTTCACTTGGGTCTATTTTATTTATTGTTCACTTACTTATTCCTTTTCTCAAATATGTTTTGCTAATACTCTTTTTGTGTGTAGCCTTCTTTTTTGTAGTTTTCCTTTTTTGCAGAGGAAGCTGGTCAGGAAGGACTTCAAATTTTTTGGCAGAAAGACTGAGCTTTATGGTCATTTTCTGATCTTTCTTTTTTGGATGCTGGTCTTTAGCATCAATAGAATGTTACTAGGGTTCCTTGTATTTTTTGGTAGTGGAGACAATTGGCTCGTAGGTTTTGTTTACCTTCATTTTATAGCTCGTTTGAGCAGTAGTGAGTCGATGGTTTCCTTTAAGGACTATGTTACCTGATTTTTATATTAACACGTAGGCCCCGCCGTGGGTTTTTAAAAAAAAAATTTTCTAGGTTTAAAGTTGACCTTAAGGAATCACATATGATTACATTGAAATGGATTCAAATATATCTAGTAGGACACCCACTCTAGCTATCTAGTATCCTGGAAATAGCATGCCTTTTGAACTTGCCATACTCAGATTTGGATTTTATAGGGTACAAGGTAAAATACTAATTCGCCCCCTCTTTATTAGCCTCGGGCTAGTTCATAAGGGCTTAACTTGAACTTTCAAGTGGTATCAGAGCGGGATTCATAAAATCTAGTTTTTGAAAACATTTAAATTTTTATCCATGGCAAGCTTCAGTAATCGTAATACTGTGGAAGGGTATTCTATTATCTGACCACCTTTGTTTGACAATATACATTTTGATTTTTGAAAAACTCGCATGTCTATATTTTTACAATCGATTGACTATCACATGTGGATGCTTGTTAAAGAAGGTTATTCACTTCCATCACATGAAATGAACGGTATAAAAACTAAACTTCCTTTTACTAAATAGACATTTGATGATAAGAAATTAGCACAACTGAATGCAAAATATTTAAACTTTTTTTTGTGCTTTGAAATATGAAGATTACATGCGTGTCTCAACCTGTATAACTGGTAAATAAATATGGGATATATTGTGTATTAGTTATGAAGTAATAAATGAACTTAAGTAATCTAAGTTGAATATTTTATTACATGACTATAAACTTTTTTATATAAACCTACTAAATTGATATCTAACATGTATACTAGGCTTACTAAAATTATCACCTCAATGCATGTCTTAGGAAGAGAACTCATGAATTATGAAAATGTTAAATAAAATTTTTAGATGCTTGCCTTCTTCCTTTGATGCTAAGATTACTGCAATAATTAAATTAAGGATTTGAATACTTATTATGCTGATAACATACTATGATCACTCATTGCTTACGAGCAAGGAGTGAACCAAAGACAACTTGATGTAGGTGAGAAAAAAAAGAAGAAAATTATGTCGCTGAAGGTCAAAGATACAGACACTAATTTTTCCGTGACTAAAAGAGATGATATTGCCTTAATTACTAAGCAATTCAAAAGCTCTCTAAGGAAGAAGCAAAAGCACCATCAAAAGTGGAATAAAGGTAAAGGTAGCATGAAATTTTAAAAATTTTTACTGATATAATTTATTTTGAATGCAGGAAGCCGGGACATATTAAAGCTGATTGTCCTACACTTAAGGCTCACCCAAGAAAGGAGAAGGGGAGAGGAGAAAACCAAGTTTAGGAAGGACAAGAAGCAGTTCTAAAAGGCATTATAGATGAATTCTACATCTGACTCCTCTGAGATTGAAGCTAAGGAGGAGACTACAAACTTGTGCTTGATGGCGGATAATCTTCTTGGTCAGTCTGACAAAGAAGAGGTATGTGAACTAACCTACGATCAATTACTTGAAGTTTCTGAACAAATTCATGCATCATATAAGAAACATAAGAAATTATATACTAGCTTGAAATTAGAACTTTGATTGATTTAAAAAAGTTTCATCATCTCTAATTATCTTATACTAAATCCCAAAAAATAGGATAACTCTCCCATCATACTCATCTCAAACTCCTTACTCATTATTTTAAAAATAATTACATAACTTTTTATCGAAAGATCCAAAAATTATATCATCAACATAGATTTGAACAATGATTAACTTTTCTCCTACTTTCCTTAAAAAAGAGGTGGTGTCTTCGCTCCCCTTAATAGACTTCCTCTCTACTAGAAATGTGCTAAGCCTCTCATACCAAGCTCTAGGTGCCTATTTTAATCCATATAAGACATTTTTTAATTTATAAATATGATTTGAAAATTGGGAACTCTCAAAACCTAGAGGTTGCTCTATAAATACATCATCTTTAATTATCCCATTTAAAGAGGCACTCTTAATGTCCATTTGGAAAAGCTTAAATCCCTTATAACTTATAAAGGCTAGTAGCACCCTAACGGCTTCCAATCTAGCTATAGGAGCAAAGGTCTCCTTAAAACTAATCTCTTCTATTTGGTTGTACCCCTTAACCACCAATCTCGCCTTATTACTAACCACCACTTGAATCACTCATCTTATTCTTAAAGACCCATTTAATTCCAACTATACTTTATACTTTTGGTCTTTTTATAAGCTCCCAAATATCATTCCAAACAAATTAGTTTAATTCCTATTGTATGGCTAAGATTCAAAACTCATCAGACAGGGCTTGATTGATATTGGTGGGTTTAGTCATTGAGATAAAGGCTAAGTGGTTCACTTCCTTCTTAAGTCAATGCCTAGTTTTAACACCTTCAGATGGGCCTCCTAAGATCAGTTCTTTAGGATGACTCAAAGAAATATCTCTAATCTCTAGGCAAAGTGTGTGTAGGTTCTACCTTTTCCTCCATATTTACATTTTTTTACTCCTTGGGTAATCACACCTACTCCTTCAGTATTTTGGGGCTCTACCCTCTTCTCCAAATTATTCACTCATTGGATAATTTATCTAACTTCATCTTCATCCTCAACTCTAGACTTCTTAAGATCAGATTCCTCAAATACTACATGAGTAGTCTTTTCCACCACCAATGTCCTTGTTAAACACCCTAAAGGACTTACCCACACTTGAATATCCTAAGAATAGTTCTTCATCAAATTTTGGGTCAAATTTTCCTAAGGGTGACTTCCCACTATTAAGAATAAAAACCTTATATCAAAAGACATGGAGGTGGGAAAGGTTGGGTGTCCTACCCTTAATGATCTCATAGGGTGTCTTATCTAGTTTGGCTTTAACATTCACCCTATTCAACACATAATAAGTTGTGTTTACCGCTTCAGCCTAAAAGTATTTTGTAAGTGAATAATCAGCAATCATAGCTCTAGTGGCCTCAAATAAGGCCATGGTATTCATTTCAACTATCCCATTCAACTGATGGGTCATAGGAGCTGAGAAGTTATGACTAATCCCTTTATCCTCACAAAGTCTTTAGATATCTCATTTTCAAACTCTGCACCATGGTCACTATGAATGGTCAAGATTTCACAACCTTACTTTTTCTGAATCCAAGTGGAGAAGGATCTAAACTCATCAAAAGACTCACTCTTATGTGACAAAAATTTAATCCAAGTGAACCTTGATTAGTCATCAACAATAAAAAATCCATAGACTTTTCACCCTAAGCTGGTAGTTCTAATTGGTACAAACAAATCCATGTGAAGAACTTCAAAAGGTCTAAAGGTGCTAATATCCTTAATGGAATAGAAGGAAGATTGGACTTGCTTTCCTAGTTAATAGGCATCACGCAAATGGTTTTTAGTGAACTTAAGCTTGGGGACACCTCTAACTAGGTCCTTTTAGGTCAGCCTCATAAGAGTTTTCATACTTGCATGACATAACCTTATGTGTAGGGGTGTCAATTTTGGGTTAGGGGTCGGGTTTAGGTCAAACTTGAAATTTATTCGACACTATTCAAGTTCGGGTCGACCCGACCCATTTTTGCAAATAGGTTAATTTTATGGACCTAAACCAGACCCACTTTGGGTTTGGGTCAACCTGTCCTGACTCGCAAACACAAGAAGTGGGCTGACGGCTAGCAGCAGCAAAAGCTAGAGGAAGCGATCGGCGAGTAACGCAGGATGCGTGTAACGTGGAATTGATGCGACCGGCAGCGGTGCTGGCCTCAGAATGCTGGATGCGCATGGAACTGTCAAGGATACTAGAAAATGACTCTATACATGATGCGAATTAGCCTTGAGACATTGCACAACCTGGCCTCAGGATGCAATGCAATGCGACGCGGGCAAGAAGGTAGGCAGGTGGGGCAGCCGAGGCAAGCGAGGCAAGGTCATTCAAAGCACATGGGTTTGTGTGCATTCTAGGTTATTACCGAGTTCTCGGGTCAACTCGAACCCAACCCGATTTTTTAAACGGGTCAGTTTTTAGGACCCGACCCGCTTTGGGTTCAGGTCAACCCAAACCAAAATTTTTTTTTGTCGGGTTTTCGGGTCGAGTCCAATATTGACACCCCTACTTCTATGCCACAACCAAGACTCATCAGTGATAGTTTTTTAGCAAAAAGAAGTAGCACATTCAATATTATTTAAATCAAGCATGTAAACATTGTTAATATGTTTTCCTTATAAAATAGTGTTATTATTCAAGCTAATAATGCATGTATTTACAAAAAAATTTATGATAAAGCCCATATTGTAAAGCTATAGATGCTGAGTAAGTCACAACCAAACAATCACATGGAAAATTTCCATTATGCTCATAATGTTGGTTTTAGTGTTCTCAAATAACATCACAGTTTTTGGCCTAATACTAAAAAAATATGATTCAAGGACTTTATATGTTCAAAAGATAACTTTAAGAAAAGTATTGACTTAAATTCCTAGTTAAAATATCAAAAATTAAATGCTAGAATAATGTGTCCCGCTATGATTAGATTTTTAGTGGATGAAGATGGAGTTTAGATAGTGCAAAAATATATAGAAAACCATATTCACGAATTGGATAGGATGAAAGATTAACATCTTGTTAGATTATATAAGAATATTAGTGATGATAAAGTATTAGTTCTTAAATCAATGATAGAAACTTAGATTAAAACCATTAATGCATTTATCTACCTAGTCGATAAAGCTGAAGGTATAGAAAATATTGGATTCTCTAAGAGGATAACTACATTCGAAAGTAAAAAAGAAATAAGATTGAGCATGGGGACACCAATTCCCTAATTCAACTATTTAAATATTGATAAGTTGATGACAACATGTTTACATGGGACGTCCAAACTGAAGAAGATGGTTGATTGTTGAATTTTTTGGGTCAATTAATTAGAGATAATAGATTATGATAGCTTTGAAGGTGTGATAATTTTTTATACTAGCTATAGACTTGATAAATATAATTTAGTTTTTGTACAATTTATTTTAGAGTTAATAATAATTAGTATAATATTTTGTTCGGGGTAACCTTTTTATCAAAAGAGACCATTGAATTATTTATGAGGTTGTTTAAAATAGTTATCTAAATAATGAGTGATAAATATTCCATAATAATATTTACTAATTAGGAATAGGCAATGGCTAGTGTAATATAAATTTTATTACTTAAGACACATCATAAGCTGTGCAAATGACATATCACCAAGAAGGCTCCATCCAAGGTATGGTGCTTCAATAGCAACATTAAAGTTAGAGGCCTTTTTATAGTGTTTAAGCAAGTGTGATTCTAAGGAGTTTTAGAGAACTTAGGCTGAAATGATCATTAAAGGGGGCCTCCACAGCCATGATTGATTGAAGGAGCTTTATAGAAACATGAACAAGTGGTCAATAACTTTCCATAAGAACTATTTTAGAATTGACATTCTTTCAACATAGTATAACGAGTCCACTAATAATATGTTCCATGATATTTCAAAGCCATTAAGTTCTATAACTGATTTTTTTTGTTGGGCTTAAAGAAGGTGATGATGACTTGACATTAGAATAAACACAATGAAGATTTTAGATGTAGCCGTCAAAGTAGTCCAAAGTAGTACCTGTAATAAAAAGTAGCCCAATACTAAAATAAACTGCCCAATTTTATTCAAGAAAATTATATTCATTTTTTTAAGAAGAATTTTTAGAGTGTGTGGGTGGAATGTGTATAGATTATGCCTCAAGTGGCTCATAAATAGTTTTTGTCAAAAGCATCTAAAAGATTGATAAGTCGATCCATTGGACTGTTCATTTTGATGCAAAAGAGGGTACCATTCAATGTAGTTGTGGGAAGTTTGACATTATGGGTTTATTATAGTCTCACTGCATGAGAGTTATAAGGTAGTTAGATATAATGAATATTCCTATGAAGTATTTACTATTGAGATGGTTAAAAAGAGCTAGGAAAGATATTTATGTTGGCCACACTTTAATAGGTCAAGTTCTCAAATGTACCATAATGCTTCATAGAGGAATACATTCTCGCGCAATCAACTAGCCAGTCAACACTTAAATATATAAGAATAATGATGGCAGAGAAACATGTTTGATGTATAATTAACTCATTGTAAAATTATATTATGTATTATAAAATTTCATTATGTATTTAATAAGTTAACTTTAAAATTACATTACATATCATAAAATTCATTGTAAAAATACATTATATATTATAAAATTATATTGATTATAGCTTTATTTTGTTATGAACTATTGTGCATTGTTGCTGTGTATCGTTGTATATCGTTGTGTACTTTTATGTACCACTATGTACTATTATTATGTACCATTGTAGTGTACTACTGTGTATCGCTTTGTATGTACTGCTATGAAAAGCTATTTATGGTGGGTAGTTATAGCATTTCAGCTATTTAAGAGGGTTTGTTATAATATTTCATGTACTTAAGATGGGTACTTGTAGCTTTTCAACTCTTTAAGGTGGGTAACTGTAGCATTTAAACTATGTAAGATGTATCACAAGTTCCCTCTAACAACATCATTTTCTAATGATGTAAGCATTGCAATTATGCTCTCTCAACTACATCGGCCGAATACTGAGAAGTATCGAGGTATACCAATGAAAGACTTTATAGACATCAGTAGAGTAGGATGCATGAATGTATGACAATGTGTTCTGACAGTCTGCATGAGTAACTAGCAAGGAAAATGAAATATATAGATGTTACATGCATACTTGACATGAACATTGTGGTTATATACTCTCGAGATTTAGTATGGAGAGGTAATAGACGTGGAGGGAAACATAGCAGGAAATTTACTAAATGTTAGAGGCTAGAGATGTGTAAAAAGTAAGTTTTTTAATAAATATCACCACCTAGCTAGTGCTCACTTTCTTCAAATACATTTTTATGAGCTACGATGTAACAAAGAAGGTGGTAGTTCCAAAATTGTTGATTGGCTACCTTGTGATGTAGATAATGTCATTCTTTATCACTGTTGGGATCAAGCAGAGGATGCCTTCATTGTAGACTTCTATAAGCAAACATTGAAGAAGTTGATGCATGAAGGCAAGTGAAAGAAGTTTCTAAACCTGGCTTATTGACAAGATTTATAGTATGAGTTGAGGTCAAGGTTTGGATGTTTTCCACAACAAACTCAACTGTAAGCACATGTATGCAAGCTACTTAAGGAGTAGTAATTATGATCTCTTTGTGATTTGGACACTGTGTACTACTATGTATTGTTTCTATATACGGTTGTATATCGACGTGTATTGTTGTATACCACTGTGTATCATTTATGTATAATATTGTTGTATACCACTGTGTATCATTGTGTATCATTGATGTGTGCTTCTAATATACTGTGAAGTTCTCACATATAGGAATGCAAATAATTATCTATAGAACTATGTTAATATTTTATATATGCATTATTATCTCACAATTACACTACTAATAAAGAATGTCCGTAGAAAATGACAACTAAAAATAAAAAAAATAACTGCACAAAATGACAACTACAAATTAAGAATATCTATACAAAATCATAACTACAAAAAAAAAGCATCTACAACTTATATAAAGTTTTTTTTGGTTGTACAAAGAATTGTGTATACTAGAGTGGCCCTAAATTTAGGCATTTTGATTTGTCAGTCTTTATGTTCAACCTAGTTGATACTTTGATGTTAGTTAGCAGCTTTCATATATTTATAGATGAGCATACCCCATTCAATATTGTTTGTCTGGGTTGGCATAAAGGTGATTGTTTGGACTGGCCATTATCGTATGCCATCATCAAAAGAATCCTTTATTTCTTAATAGAGATAATTTAACTAGATAAAATATTGAAATCCTATTAATTTGAATATAGTCGAGTAAAAAATTAAGATGAAAGTGTAGTAAGAAATAAAATCTTGTCTCATAGTTTTAGGAAGCACGACCTTTAGCTCTGTCATGGAAATGAAAAGCTACAAAACTTGATTCTTTAAGTTTGCTACCAGAAGGGTTTAATGTATATTGTTGATAACAGGTAACAGTAGTATATTTGAACCCCTTAAGCAATCTTATTATTGATATGATTGACATACATTTTTGGTATTCGCAGCATATATTTTGAGTATGATTGACATAAATCAAACAAAATAACAAATTAAATTGACCAAAAAATCATATATAGATATGTGCAAACTATGTAATATGTGTCAACATACCCAATACAAGCAAGAAACAAATAGGAATAGTTTGTAAAGGCTTGGGTAAAGCTTGTTCTTCCCAACTAATAATATGGCAAAAGCGTCAACATGGTTGTTGTTGAGGTACTTGTTTGTTATTAATTTGTCAATTTCACTTCTAAAAAAAGTGATGTTCCTAGTAGTGAAAATTGTGTTAGACAAAAAAAAAAACATAGAGATTAGTAATACATAGAAACAATACGCAACAATGGCACACTGGTACACAACAATAAAAAATAATTTCAACATAATTAAAATTTATTGGTTAGTATACTTTTCTAAAGAACTTTCTATGAAGGCCCTCATTTCTTTAGTTATCATCCCCTCCTGGGAAATTCTATCTTTTTTGGCAGTGGTTTGGCAACGACAATTATTCTCTCATCCACCTCAAAAATTGTAGCTAATGTAGATAGTTGTTGCGTAGGCTTCAACTTTTTAACTAATTTTTTTATGGCCCTTTTCCCCTTCTAAATAGTAGTACATTGGATCTTCACTCTTCTTCTAGTTAGTCCTTGATTACACACGATGCGCTATACCTATGAAATAGTTGGGCAAAGCAGTCATCTTCACAATTTTCCTGATCTTTTACTATATCGTCAGGGCTACCAAATTTTTTGATTGGTGATAAAAAGAAGATTTGCTAGAGGATGTACACATACTGGCCTTCCTCCATAATGATGGATACAAGGGGATTGACAACATTAATAGCTAATATGGTCCTTAACGATGATTCTATATGCTCTCCTATCTGACAAGATTTATACACAGGAAAGTGTTCCAATAGAAACTTCTCCATGGAAGTAAATTTTGTTTCCATATGCCTTTGTTTGAACATGTGATGTTCCATTGCAATTACTCCCCTCTCAAGCAACCCAACAATCGATTCAACCTTGACTAGCCTATTATGCAGAAATTTGCGTAGTGTAGTCACTTCTGTGATGGCTTGCTGAAAGCTCCAAAGGCTTGTATCGACTATTTCTGCATGTTGAGAAGCAACCTTTGTAGGAGAATGAATCGGGTGGCTGGGTGGGCTAGGAGGCTAGGAGATTTAATGAGTTGGAAGGTAAAGAGATGAATATCTCAGTGATGAGCGGGGGGTGGCCTAAGAGATCAAGTTGAAGGAAGGTGCGAGGTGGAGGGGATGTTTTCTAAGAGGATTGAGGGAGAGAATTCAACAATAGTGCTCTTTCTTCTCAGATGACTCCTTGGAAATAATGAAATATCTCCACATTAGTTCTAGTAACCAAAACCTCACAACTAAATCAATTTACTTGTATCAGCATGAAATGGAAAGAATCATGTGTACCTATCTATCATAAAGGTCAATAAATAATTCCGAGACCTCTAAATCGTTATACATAATATCACTGTACCACTGACAAAAATGAGGTCTATATTCATTATCCAGTTGTGCGTGGATTGATGTATTCTCTAGAAATTAAATCTGCATATAATCCATAGAGGTTGTTAGCTAATACATTGCTACAATCTACATAGGTTCTAAAATGTTGGATGCACACACAATCAACTCATGTACAAATCCATTCATATATCCTAGTGTTATGCGTTTCACAAACTTCCTGGCAATGACATTAAACTCACCCACAAAGAAATCTCTAATGGATGATGACCTATTGTAATATGTAAATTCATCTACATTACGTGCTACACTAATGACCCTAGCCAAGGTTTTGTAGTTATGCGATGGAAAGAATAAGTTGGACAACAAGGATATGATAAATTTCCTCACAAGAAGGGCATGTGGAGTTGATTCATTGAGATTGAGCATCTCAGCTTTAATATTAGTTGTAGATTTTTCAATTATTCTCATACTTCCCAATTCGAATTTAGCTCCTCTGTTTGAAAGTCCTATAATAAGAGCAACTTTATTTGCAATGAATGGTAACTTATGCCCCTTCATGATGAAGTATTTCTTTTGGGCATCCCATAATGACAAAAAATATATATACGAGGGGAACATTCTGAGCAAAATGAGGCAAGAATATAAATTGATTTATGTGTAGTTCTTTTAACCTATCCACAAAATTCTAGCCAAAGCTTTGAGCCAAAAAATTGCAGATATCTTTGAAAGTTGATGTTTTGCAATGAAAGGTAATTTTTGAAACATACCCCATACAAAATTATATGTAGTGGTTAAGATTAATTCAATATACATAACAGTACACAACAGCACAAAACATAATAGCAAAGAAAATAAACATAAACTTCATTGAAAATTTTCTATAAATTTGTATATTAAAAGTGAAATAAATCACAGTAGTACACATCGAAACACAATATAGAAAAAATGAAAAAAAAAAAAAAAAACACCACGGGAATATTTCTATAAACTTGATCATGTAAATGGAGAACAAATCACAGAAGTACACAATAGTACACAACAACTATACATAGCGATACATAGTAGTACACAACTATTAGATACAGTGGTACACAATAACACACAACAGTACATAGCACTATACAACAACTGTACACATCAATAATAAGTATAAAAAATGAAAAAAAAATATCACTCAAAATGTTTTATTAACTTAATCATGAGAATTAAAAAAAAGTACAAAATGGTACACAACAATACATAGCAAAGTATACAACATCAACAAGTATAGAAAATGAACAAAAAAATCACTGAAACTATTCTATTAACTTAATCGTGTTAATGGAAAACACACCACAAGAGTACACAACAGTACACAATAACAATAATAAAAAACTATACACAGGAATACAAAGTATACAAAACCAATTTCCCACATAAATTTTGCAATATGCATCTGTGAGAAAACCGTGAAACCCTATTTTATAACAACACACAAATGTTCTAAACCCTAAACTTAAACCCTAACAACTCTATTAGATAAACCATTTACTAAATAAATAGAATCAACATATCTAGTAAGAAAGTACAACTTTTATTCTCGGGGACATAAATCTGACCTTAGCCATAGTTTTCACGAAGAAATTCTCATACAAAAAAGGTTAATCATTCGGTTGAAAATAAAGAGTGCCTAAAACAACAGATTGGGTTAAAATGAAATGCCTCAATTTAAAAATTTTCCCTAAAACACTGTGATTTTAATTTTTTCAAATGATTAGGTGGTCAAATGGTCGGGCCTCCACGTGTTGACATTGTATTGAGTTTGGACATAAAGTTACCTCCAGAGCCCGAACAGAATTATTTATTGGCCAACAAGATGATGGCTAGCAGCAGCAGGTAAAAAATAGAACACAATTTGAAACAGCCCTAGTATAACGTTTTCTCTACTAGGGTTTGGGTTTCTTTGATATTCTCTGGCCGTCACCGTCTTCCTCCCGGGGAGGGCCCCCGGTGGGATGTCTTCCTCTTTCATTCCTCCACCTCTTAAAACTACCTCCTCCTCTTCTTCTCTCCTTCTCAAAGACTGGAAGAGTCTTATTGCAACACAACCGCTTGTGTCGAATGAGTTTACCTCTTCGATCAGTCATTTCCCCACTGAAAATGCTACAACTCACTTCACCGCCTCTCAGTTCACCACTGGCTCGTCTGAATGGGCTCTCTCCCTGGTCGGCTACTCGATCGGTAGATGTCCGTACTATGAAGCTTTACTCACCACGATAAAAAAAACCTTGAGCTTGAAAGGATCCCTCACTTTGCTTATCTTAGATGAAGGCTTCTTCCTTCTCAAGTTCAACAACCATGAAGACTATGACATGGCATGGTCGGGCAGACCATGGTTCATTTTTGGGAAACCCTTCATTCTCTAGAAATGGACTCTGGATTTTGTCCCTATTCGTGAGGAGTTCCCTTCGATCCCGCTCTGGATCAAAAATAAAAAATTTTCTGCTCTCTTGATGGACGCCAGAGGGTATCTCCAAGATTGCGAGCTGTGTCGGCATTCCGCTAGCTGTGGATGCTCTTTACCGCGACCAAAATGAGACTCACCTTTGCCAGGGTGTGTGTCCAGGTAAGTAGCTCATCGCCTTTGCCGGATGAGATTTACTATACCGTGGATGACAAAACCTTTCCTTTGACTGTGCTTTACGACTGGAAGCCTTCCCATTGTTCTTTCTGTAACTCCTTCATGCATGCCCCTAATGCTTGCCCCAAAAATCCAAACCCGCAGACCTCTGAGCTCCCTCAAAATGGTGGTAGAAGCACCAGCCAGAAACCCAGGAATCTACCCCCGAGATTGAACATACCTAAACCTCCCAACCCTACTACCTTGCAACTACAGTCCCAAACTTCCCTCCCTTCAACCTCTCTTTCAACAGATCCAGCTTCAGCTTCGACTGTTGAAATAACCACACTTATACCCAACCTTAATTCTCCCTCAGAGGACTTTATCCCACCCTCACCTACCACCATTATTACCCCTTCTATCTCAGTGCATTCTTCTCCACCTGTCCCCACTAAAAATAAATTTGATGCCCTTACTAACCAAGACACTTTACCAGAGTCCTCTACGGTACAGACCGTCTCCCAACCTTCTACTTCTTCCCCTCACAATGACCAACTGGATAAACCTCCAGATTCTACCAAAAAACACAGTGCTTCCAGCAATTGTCACTCTAATTTGCAAAATGTGATAAACAACACTACAACCAAATCCACAAGAGCTAAATCGGCCAAAAAGGCCACCACTCCCACCTCCAAATCCCAATGACCAGGCTCCCTCTCTTGGCGTCCTGAAATACCCGTGGGTTCAATAGCTCTGCAAAGCTTTGTGTTGCAAAAACTTAGTTAAAAGCTTCAATCTGGATTTGCTCTTTCTTCTGGAAACTAGAATCACCCCTCCCTCTCATCATAACCCCTGGTTTAACTCCACTCACTCTGTTTTTCCCAATGAAGGTTCTTATGATAACTTCGATTTTGCATCTCCCGGTTGTATCTGGATTAAATGGAACTCAACTACTGTGAGTTTCAAGCATGCTTTTACTTCTAGTCAGTTAATTCATGGCTCTATTTTCTTGGGCTCCTCGGAAGTTTACTGTATTTTTGTTGTTTATGCTTCGAATTCTATGGATGAAAGACTTAATCTTTAGAAAGAACTTACTGACATTGCTGATGGTATTTCTAGTCCTTGGATTATTTTAGGGGACTTCAATTGTTGCAGATCTACCAATGAGAAAGCCGGCGGTTCTTTACTTTCGAATAGCAAAGTATCTGATTTTAACAATCTGATTTTAAACATTGTTGTTCATGACCTCTCTTCTATAGGGCACTATTTTACTTGGTTTAACCAAAGGTCTGACAACCCTATTCACATAAAATTAGACAGGATGCTGGTTAACGACAGTTGGCTTGACAATTACCCTACCTCTTTCTATATTGTGGACAACCCTCAGATATCAGACCATTCCCCTATTATCTTGCAAATTGATCTTAACAAATAATAGAAACACCGTTTCTTATTCAAGAATTATTGGCTGTCTAATTCTGAGTTTTGGGATTCTCTTATTCAGGTTTTTTCTCAAAGATTCCACAGTAGTCCTATCCATGTTTTTTTCCAAAAGATTAAAACTCTCAAGATCAGTATTAAATCCAAGAATTGGGTTTCCTCCAATCCCCTTCAGAAAGATATCTTCAACCTTACTACCGCACAGAACTCTTTTTTTGTGTCAATTTCAGGCTTCTCCTCTTGATCCTGATCTTAATTTGGCCTTAAATGACATTAACCATCAACTTGCTGCTAAGACTTCTAACTGGTCATCCTGGATTATACAAAGAGCAAAAGCCAAATGGCTGTCGAATGGGGAGGATGACCTGAAATTTTTATATTCCAGGATTAATGTTAGGCAAAATTCAAATCAGATTAAGTGAATCACCGCTGTCGAGGGGACCTTCTCTAATCCTGTTGATATTAACAAGGCCATTGTTAATCACTTTCAAAAGCTCTTCAACACTACTCCTCCCCACGGATCCTAAGCTAGGCTGCTCCCATTCACCTTCAGCTTCCCCCCTCCTCTATTCCTCAATTGGTTTCTCCTATCACTGTGGAGGAAATTAAGAATGTTGTCTTTTCTTCTCCTAGCTGCTCGGCACCTGGCTCTGATGGTTACACCTTCGAATTTTATAAATCTACTTGGAACACTATTGGTAGACAACTCTCTGAGGCTGTGCTGTCTTTCTTTTCTACGGGTTCTTTGCCTAAGCAAGCTAAAGCCACTGCTATTGCCCTTATTCCAAAAAGGCCTCATGCTCAGGATATTGCGGATTTCAGGCCTATTTCCCTATGCAACACATTCTATAAGATCATTGTTAAGATCCTCGCTAATAGAATGAAAGATGTAATGCCTTTCATTATCCACCCAAGTCAATCTGGATTTATCAAGGACAGAATTATCTCTGATAACATTCTTTTAGCGGCTGATCTTCTCAAAGACTTCAACACCAATCACAAGCAACAATTCTTTTGTGCCAAATTCGATATCCACAAAGCATTCGACACTGTTTCTAGGAATTTCTTGATAGATCGTATGCTTGCCAAGGGCTTTCCTGAAACTTTTGTCTCCTGGATTAATGGATGTATCTCCGACATTTACTTCTCTGTTTCCATTAATGGGGGGCTTAAGGGTTACTTCCCTTCCTCCTCGGGCCTTAGGCAAGGCTGCCCATTACCACCTTACTTGTTCTGTATTGCCATGAACAGTTTATCCTCTTATTTCGAAGATGCAAGTTTAAATAATTCTTTCTTGGGTTTGAAGTCTGGTAACACTTCCATCTCACACTTACTTTATGCTGATGATCTTTTGGTGTTTGCTAGGGCCTCCTTGGATAATGCCCATTACCTGAAGCACATTTTATACAGCTTTTCCAGCCTCACGGGTCTGAGGGTGAATAGCAGCAAAAGAAAAATTCTTTTTTCTAAAAACTCTAGGGATGAGCAGGCTATTAGTAGCATTTTGAATATCCCAATTTCCTCCACCCCTATTAAATACCTAGGTATCCCTATTTTTTTTAGGAAACTGAAAATTGGTGACTTCCAGCCTCTTATGCATAAGATCATGGTTTCTCTAGATGGTTGGAAGGCTAGATCTCTTTCTATGACCGGTAGACTGCAATACCTCAATCACACCATCAATAACATCCTGCTCTATTGGATTCGTGGGACTCTGATTCCTAGAACCTGTGTTAAGAAGATCAAAAGCCTTTGTTCTAGATTTTTATTTTATGGGGATATCCATAAACGCAAACTGCACTTGATTTCTTGGAATGAGACATGCAAACCAAAGAATTATGGAGGGCTTGGGATTCCGTCTACTGAATCTCTTTACTTTGCTTGTGGCTGCACTATTATATGGAGATTTTATAGTTCCAAAAGCTATCTTTTCTGTTGGTGGAAAGAAAAATATGGGTCCTTTTGGAACACTCATAATTCTAAATGCTCTATTTATTGGAAAAGTCTCTGTGATGTTGCTAAGAGTCTTCAGCACTCTTTAAATTTCAAAATCATATCCTGCAACAAACTATCTTTCTTTTGGGACCCATGGTGATTTGGGCAATCGGTGGCAGACCGTCTTAAGCAGGATAATCTTGAATTTTTAATTTACCCTTCCAATGTGGTTATTAGCAGTCTTATATCTAATGGTAATTGGATTCTTCCTGCTTCTCTTCCTGCGCATTTAGTTGATCTGATTGTTTCTATTCCTATTTCTGATGGGCTGGACGATTGCTGTTGGCTTAAATCTGCTAAGCCATCTTTCAACACCTTTTTTAAACTTTTCTTTAAGGAGAATGAAGTGGTTTCCTGGCATAAGTTTGTGTGGCATAAACACAGCTCTCTTTGGTTTTCTATTTATTCATGGATTGCTTTTAAAAATGGACTGAAGACTGCATCTGCTATATCTGCTAGGGGAATTCCTGTGTGCCTGCTTTGTGTTTTCTGCAAATCTGATAATGAAAAACAGAATCACCTGCTTTTTGAATGCGATTTCTCTGTTAGCATCCTTTTGTGGTTTTTTCCGAGAATGCATTCTATGCTGCTTAGACCAAATCTTTGGCAGGTTTTCAATGATATTGAGGAAAAGGAATCTGATAACAATAGGAAGAATTTCTATTTTATTACTCTTTATGCTATTGTTTATTTCATTTGGAGATCCAGGAATGACAGATTATTCAGTAACAACATGGATATCATCAATACCATCACGTCTAAGATTAATAGGGCTGTTTATCTCAAGATTTTTCAGGAAAAAATGCTTCAAGGATATACTCACTTGATCTTTGCCTTTTTTGCTGTGGAAGGTATGCTGGTGTCCCTCGGACGGCTACTTCATGCAACCAGGGGCTGGCTGGGTGTTTTGAAGGACTATGATGATTGCAATCTTTCTTACTCCCCTTGGACGGCCAGAGATAGCTGGTCTTCTTGTCGGCAACCAGGGGAATTTTTGACTGCCTGGGTGCTTCTTTCGCTGATTGCTTACTGAGTCCTTTCTGCTTTAGAATTACATCTTTTACTTGTATTTTTATAGTTTTTTCTTGTTTTGCAGCCTGTGCTGATAGGGTTTTTGTCTTATGCTTCATATTTTTTTATGTTAAGCATTTGATTTTCTTACTTGTAACCTTCCTTTATCTCAATGAATTGGGCTGATGTCCCAAATATTCCAAAAAAAAAAAAAAAAAAAAACAGCCCTAGTACACGCGTTATTCCCGGAAAAATTAAAAAAGAATACATACAATTTCAGTGGAAAAGGCCGGGCTAAAGATACGCAGATACCATCACAAGAACATTTATTTGGTTGGATCACACGATTGAGAGCTTGATCGTGCTGGCGAAATACTCATTTCTTATTCTTATCGACAGCAGAGCTGGAAACGAGGAGAAGAGAAGAGTGATGGGTTATCCAGCCGCAGTCTCTTTTATCATCCTCGCCAATCTTCTCATTTTTGTCACCGGCATCGAATCTCCTCAATATTCTGTCGTTCACTCCGAATCAGATTTCGAGATTAGGGTCTACAGAGAGTCTTCCTGGATGTCTGCTCCCTCCGATAAGATTTCCTTTGAGAAAGCCACAAAGCTCGGGTTCCACCGGTAAAGCCCTCATTTCTCATCTCGAAGACCTTAAATTAAGCTTTTTCTACCCTGTCCATTGAGGGTCGAGCATAAATTTACGTGCTTCTCTTCAAATTAATCTTAATTGTTATGAGTAGTATTATGTTTTGTGAATTCTAAAAGAGTTGCTTAGAATTATGAGTTTCAAGATGCATTTATGGATGTATTACAAGTGATTGTATGTATGGACTAAAAAGAGAGTCATGAGCATTGTTGTTAATCTAGACTTTGGACTGAGTCTCTTAGATAAATATGCTTTAACTTCTCATTTAGATAATTATGCTATAACTCATTCAGATATTTTTATTTAATTCCTAGTTTAGAATTGTAATGATCCTCTAAATCTCCATGAAGCCTATCTATACTTGTGCTATCCTTTTTGCATCTAAGTAGATTGCTTTGGTATGCTGATATTATTAATTTTATTTTAAGTAATGTTCTTCCTCTTGATTTATCTTTTACTTAGAAAAGAAATTTTTGTATGATGTCAAATACTACTTTTTGGATGAGCCATATCTATTTAAGACTTATAATGATCAAATTGCAGAAGGAACTTCGATCATTGGGGAATGTTTCTTTAAAATCAAAAACAAGGAAAGGTAATTCAAAGATTATTTGTAGTGGGTCCAATCCCACTTCAAAGAAAAAATGAGTTCTCTAATTTTTTGGAATTGTAGGGGGGTTAGGAAAGTGGTGGCCTCCAGGTATTTAAAAGAAGTGGTGAAGGAGAATGAAGCTTTGTTTGTAGGTATCATGGAAACTAAAATTTCATCTATGGAACTTACGGAAATCAAAAAGTTTATTGTGGAATGGTGGGATTTCTTCCTATATCTGGCTTCAGGCTTATCAGGGGGAATCTTAGTTTGTTGGAGACAAGACTTGGCTGTTTTTGAAGTTACTGATGCTAATGAGCAAATGGTAATTGGGAAACTGAAAATAAAAAACCATCATACTTGGATGATTGCTTCCATCTATGGAAGTAGGAATTGCAATAAAAGAAGAGAGCTTTGGCATGATTTGGAAAATTATTTTAATAATGATTTGCCTTGGATTATTGGGGGAGATTTTAATTGTATAATCTCTCAAGATGACAAAAGAGGAGGCAGGAAATTCGTTCATTCTCAAGGAACACTTGATATGATTTCATTCATGAATAGAGGAGACTTACATGAAGTTGGATATTTGGGTCCTAAATATACTTGGTGCAACAATAAAGATGGAAGAGGAAGAATATTAGAGAGGCTTGATCGGTGTCTTATCAACAGTGCTGCTCTAAATCTTCTTCAATCAACGGTGGTAAAGCATCTACCTAGGATAGCTTCGGATCACTGTCCTATTGCTATCAAAATTTTGGAATCCAAAATTACAAAGAGCAAGAAATTTGTTTTTGAAGACATTTGGTTATCCTATAAAGCTTCCTACTCTATTGTGTCAGCAGCTTTGAACAAAAAATCGAATGGCTCGGCTTCCAGCATTTTAAACTCCAAATTCAAGAGGGCATTGAGGTCTCTTTTCTTTTGGAATAAAGAAAAACATAAAAATTTGTTAGAGTTGAAACAAAAACTGAAAATGGAAATTCTAGAATTGCAATGTGAAGAAACCAATTTGGGTGGCTTATCTGACATCAAACTTTGCACCTTAAGAACAAAAATTGCTGAATTTAACAATACTTTGGGAAGGCTGAGCATGTGGTGGAGACAAAGGGCTAAAATTCATTGGATGAATGAAGGAGATACCAATTCAAAATTCTATCATGCTTATGCTTCTTCCAGGAGAAATTCTAACAAAATTAATGGTATTAAAAATGAGGAAGGGATCTTCTGTGAAGATAAGCATATTATTGAAGACATTTTTCTCAAATACTTCAACAATAAATGGAAATTCAGGCATTGTAGCTTGAACGGTTGGCCAGATCCAGCATATCAACTGAATATTGAAGAATGCAACGTGCTCAGTAAAGAGTTCACTTTCAATGAGCTAGAGGAGGTCATTTCAAACTTGGGTTCTAACATATCTCCAGGTATTGATGGAATAACTTATTCTTTTATTAAATCATACTGGGCTATTATCAAAAATGAAGTTTGGTCTGCCATAAAAGAATTTTTTAATTCGGGTATTCTGTGTCCTGAATGGAAGGAAACCAGTGTTATTTTGATTCCCAAAGTGGTGTCTCCATTAACTCATGATAATTTCCGTCCTATTAGCTTGTGTAACTCTATATACAAGATTGTTGCAAAGATGATTTTGAATAGAATGAGCTTTATTTTTCCTAAAATCATTTCGGAAGTACAAAGTGCTTTTATCAAAGGAAGGTCAATGGCTGATCAAGTGTTTCTAGCTCAAGAATTATTCAATAAGTTTAGACATTCTAAAGCTAAAAAAGGATTGGTAGCTATCAAAATAGATATGGAGCAAGCCTATGACAGCATGTGTTGGGCTACTTTGAAAAAAAGTTATGAATTGGTTTGGGTTTCCTAAATCCTTCTCTAATATCATTTTGGAATGTGTGGTTAATCCTAAGTTCTCTATTTTAATCAATGGACAAAGCTCAAAGTGGATTGAAGCCAATTGTGGATTTAGGCAAGGGTGTCCATTGTCACCTTTCCTTTTTATTATGTGCTCTCAACTCTTGAGTGAAGAATTTGGTAACACAGGGAAGAAAATCGGTATTAAAGCTAGCTCAAATGGTCCTTTAATTTCTCACTTAATGTATGCCGATGACATTGTGATTTTTTCAAGAGCAAACAAGTCTAGTTTGAGAAATATTTACAAAATATTAAAGAATTATTGTGCTTGGACTGGACAGAAGATAAATTTCAAAAAATCAACAGTCATTTTCAGCAAATCAGTTAAAAGAAAGGATTGTAAAGCGTTACTCAAAATTACCAAAATGAAGATGGTGAAAGAACTGGATTACCTGGGACTTAAAATTGCTCTTAGGAGATTAGTCAAAGCGGATTTTAACAAAATTATTGAGAAATCTGCAGCTAAATTGAACATTTGGGGAACAAAGTTTATTTCTCTTGCGGGCAAAGTCACTTTAATCAAATCTTCTGTTCTCTCGTTAGCTACATATCAAGCTAGTCACTCTTTGATTCCTTTGAGTATTTTATACAAAGTGGAATGTATGTGTAGAGATTTTCTATGGAATAAGAGTGATGGTAGTTATGGAATGCATTTTGTTTCATGGAGTAATATGTGTAAGCCTAAAGATAAAGGAGGTTATGGAGTGCAATCCTTAGTTGAGAAATTGGGACCGTTGAGAACTAAACATGCTCTCAATTTCATGATAAAGCTAGATACTCTTTTAAATAGAGTTTTAAGAGCTAGATATGGGGATGTACTGTGGAACAAGGTTTAAAATTGCGTAACTGTGCCTCGAGGCGGTTTTCGTCCGTGAGGCGAGGCGTAAGCCTCGAGGCGGTCTGAGGCGTAAGCCTCACGAACACAGAATTGCGTAAATGAAAAATTAAGGATTTTAGCAGGAAAATAATAGCAATATTGGAAAATAAGAAAGTAGATGCAATAAAATTATGTCCCAAAGTACAAAATCACAAAATATCAGTTTAACAAAACTCTCAAAATACAAAAAACATATAAAATGAAATCATATCCCATCACAAAATATCAGTCTTCAAGTGAATCTTCTTCTCCAATTGTATCTATGAATGCCATGTCATCTTCATCTTCAATATGACTCACTTTTCTCTTCCCTGTTCATTAAAAGAAAAGATTATTAGCATATTAATTGGATGAACCACTCATTATCAGGCAGACTGGCAGAGAACATATACCTTTACTTGCAGAGCTAGTAGATGTGTGTGGTGTAGTACTAGTGGATGTACCCGTTTGATCTGCTTCGCCCCTCAATACATCCACATTTAGATCTTCTACCTGTAAGTCTGATAATGACAAATCTGCCTCATCATCTATGAACCACTCATTATCAGACGACAGATCATCACACACCAATGGGTCTTCATCATCTTTCAACCCCTTATTCCTCAACCTCCTATCTCTTAACCTCTTGTTGTGCATTATGTATACGAGGGAGTTCATTCTGAGTGTAGATAGTCGATTTCTTCTCTTTGTTTGCACTTGACTATATGTACTCCAATTTCGCTCACACCCAGAAGAAGAACAAGTGAGGCCCAACACTCTCACAACAAAACTCTGTAGCTCAGGGGTGGAATCACCAAATTGGATCCACCATTCAACTGTTTTCAAGAAGAAAATATAATCAAAATTCAGAACTGAATAAAGTGTATTGCATTTACCAAATTAATTATACCTGGAGACCGTTTAGAAATGGTAGTTTTTGCTGCATTCAAACCAAAAAAACCCTCTTTATTCCTGAACAGAACAAGCTGTAAATCTGCAAGCTCCCTATCTGCCTGCTCCGGTATTAATCTTTCCATACAGTGATATAGACCAAGCTTAACCTCCGGATTTGAAGATTTTTTCTCTGAATATTGAAATTGAGGGTTAAGATAATATGCAGCTGCATGTAGATGTCGGTGTAACTGCACCTCCCACCGAGCATCAACGATATCCCAAATCTCCCTATAACTTGCCTCCTCTCCTCCCAAGTTATGTGCAATCAACTCCTTGGCCTCATCCATAGCATTATAAATAAAACCCATAGCTGGTTTCTTCTCTGCATCCACTAAGCGTAGAACTTGCACTAAGGGTCTCGTGCTCAAAATGGCATAGGTCACAGTAGCCCAAAATTTATCATTCAGAATTATCTTTCTTATCTCCTTTCCCTCACTCTTCTTCCCCCAAGCAGAGTTTAGCCATTCAGTTGATGTAAACATGGCTTCCAAAGGTTGCCTCACCTCCATCAAGCTCTGTAGTGTCAAATAGGAGGTGGCAAACCTATAGAATCACAGTGCCCAAATGTTAAAACTACAAACATACAGTTGGAATGATTTACAATGTAAAAAATATTAACATACCTAGTGGTTGCAGGTCGAATGATTTCTTTCTTTGAAAATTTTCTCATTAAGCTTAAGACCCAAGAGTGATTGTAGATGAATTTTGTAATCTTCTTCGCCCTAACAAGAGCACTCTTGTGCTGAGGTAAGTCACCAAGATCCTCCAATATGAGATCAATACAATGTGCTGCGCAAGGTGTCCAATAGAGGTGTGTCCTCTTCTCCATCAACATCTGACCAGCTGCTTTGTATGCACTGGCATTATCAGTCACTACCTGGACAACCAACTGCTCTCCAATCTCCTCAATAACTCCATCAAGTAAATTGAAAATGAATGTAGCATTCTTCACCTCATCAGAAGCTTCAACAGATCTTAAGAACACTGTACCATAGGGATTGTTGACAAGGATGTTTATCAAACTCCTACTCTTCATGTCAGACCATCCATCTGACATTATAGTCACACCTGTCTCAATCCATGTCCTTTTAATCTCATCAATGGTTCGCTCGGTGTTCTGTAACTCCTCTTTTAAAATCCAAGTGCGCAACTCATACATAGAAGGTGCTTTCAACCCTCTTCCATACAATCCTACAGACCGCATCATACTGAAGTAGGCAGGCGATGTAGCAACATTAAGTGGTATTGCATTTTCAAAAAAGAACCTCCCAATGTCCATGCAAACCTGTCGCCGACCCTCTCTAGTACCAGCTGCAGGCATCATCTCTGCTTCTCCTCTATCTGCTCCTGCAGTAGTCATGTACTGATCCATAGGACCCCGTGCACCTCTATTATGTATAGTGGAGGAAGAGCCCTTTCCACTCTCGCTCTCCCGAAATAAGCACCTTGGTCGACCCTTTCATCAAATTGCTGCTGTTGTAAGTGTTTGACAGTGGTACTTTTCTTCATGTAAGCACTTATTTCTTCCTTCACATTGTCCGGCACTTTTGCACAAGGTGCTACGTTCTTGTGAGAGCATGATAAGTGCTCCTTCATGCGGGTTACTCCGCCCTTCACAACTTTCTCACAAAAGTTGCACTTTAAATAGACATAGCTCTTCTCGCCGCCGCCAATGTCAACTTTTACACTATACTTCCAAGAAGGGTCCCTCCGCAATGACGAAGACCCCTTTTCCTTGCCTCTTACCATGATCCCTAATGAAAGAATCGAAAATTACACAAAAAAATTCCAAAAATCTAAAACCCTAAAATTTCTTTCATTTCAAAAATCTAACCAAAAAGTAAAAAAAAAATACCTAAAATCCTTTGTGGACTTCTCCTACAAGGCGGCCGGACACTTCAACTTCGCCGGAGAGAGGCGGCGCCGGCGGGGAGAGGCGGCGGGACGGTTGGCCGAGCGGACGGGGGGCTCTGGAATTCGCGACCTGGAGCAAATCAGCGGAATATGTCGGGATGAAGCCTTAGCCGATCGGGTGTGGGGGATTTAATGGAGAAATTTTAAGTAGGTGGGCCCTTGGCTGAGGCGTACGCCTCTCTCAAAATTGCGCAATTGCGCAATAGAGGCGCGCCTCAGCCTACGTGAGGCGTACGCCTCACCACAGCCCAGAATTGCGCACGCCATGAGGCGTTTTTTGCAAGAATTGCGCAGAGGCGCGCCTCAAGGCGCGCCTCTTATTGCGCAATTTTAAACCATGCTGTGGAATGGTATATATCGCAACAATCCCTCCTCGACATGGAAGATAATTCAAAATGGTGCTGAATTTTTATTTCCGGTGCTGAGATGGAGCATTTCAAATGGAGAGTATGTTGATACTTTCAAAGATATATGGATTCTTGATAAAACTCTAGATAAATGGCCTACCTTTGTCTCTATTATAGAAAATGAATTCAGCCAAGTTTCTGATTTCATCAAAAATGGCAGTTGGGACATTGATAAATTAAAAATTTATTTTGGCAAATTACTGATTGATTTAATCCTGTCTATATCGATTCATTCAAGCAAACCTGAAGACAAAATGGAATGTATCAAAAAGATCTCTGGAAAATCTGTTGCAGCAATTATATATGAGAAGAAGTTTAATATTATCAGCGAAGATGAAACTTATAAATGGAGGAAAAAATTAAAGTTAAAACCAAAAATCGATATGTTCTGGTGGAGAATTAGTAAAAATGCCATTCCTACGTTTGCCTTGCTCTCTTACAGGAGGTTAATAAATCACGAAGGATGTCCTAGAGGATGTTCGGATACAGAGAATACAGACCATATTGTTATAAAATGTTTTTTTTATAAAGAAGGTTTTAAATTACTGGAGGAATGGAATTTTGGTACTCCAGAGTTTGATTCGGTGGAGGATTGTTATCAGGTTTTAAGCAGGTTGGCTAACATCAATCCTTTTTTAGGAAATCTTCTTTGCTCTGCTATTTTCTACTGCTGGAAAAGTAGAAATCAATTGGTTCACGGTGGATGTGATGATAGCTGCTATGTCATAGCTTACAGAGCTGTTATCCAATCTATTTCTTCATTTAAAAGTGTCTTAATCCGTGAGAACTGGGATGCCAATCAGCATTTTAAGCTGTCTAAATCCTCTTGGCTTCCTCCTCCTCCGGGTTAGATGAAAGTGAACGTGGATGCTTCTATTTTTCTCAACAATAGTACTGGCATTGGAGGTATTTTCAGAGACTGTAAAGGAAGAGGTTTAGCTGCTTTTGGATTTCATACTATTCATTGGGATATTGCGCAAATGGAACTTTTAGCTATTCTATCTTTGAGGGATCTTATCAAAGATTGGATGCTTGAAGCCAAAGGTATTATGATTGAAGGTGATAATCTTAATGTCATCAATATCTTTCAAAATGCCTTAAAAAAGAATAAATGGAATCATGAAGAATTCCTAAATCCTAAGGATTTAGATTTTCTTCATAATTTTCAACATTTTATTTTTTCATTTGTTAATAGGGATTGTAATAAGTTAGCCAATTTTTGTGCTAACTATGCTCATTTCTCTTCTTTTTTTTTGGGACGATTTCTCTAGTGGAAGAGTTCCTCCTTCAATTCTTGAATTGTTGAAGGTGGAATCTTCTTGTAATAATTAGTTTGGGTAATAATAATTTTGCTATAAGCAATTTTCAAAAAAAAAAAAAATTAGGATTTTTGGATGGATAAAGGCAAAATTGATATTTAAAATCATTAATATGTAATCCAAGTATGAAAAAGTAAACGACTGAATGAAAAATTTATAAAAAAAAAGAGTATATTCAAATATTGGTATTTGTTGAAGCTCAATTTCAAAAAGCATCCTAATACCTAAATCAAATAGGGCAAGGTAAGTGAACTAATATATATGATGGTGCACTAATGTATTTCTAATTTAACTACAAGCACAACTAATAATCTAAATAATATATTATTCATATCTAAAATCAGAAGTCAAAACTTGCACATACACTTATAGTGGATACGGTCTCATAGGCAATAATAAGGATTATTGATTAGGCTAATAATTTATGATTATTGAAACTTTAATCATTCCAAATTACATCTAGAAAGTTAAATATGTTCTTACATTTTAATAATTTTAAATTTCCAATTTTTATTTGGGCTAATGAACTAATAAATAAGTGATTATATAATTGCTTGAGGACAAGAGTTTAAATTAGGGGAAATTTGTTGTGTAAATTTGTACTATTTTAGTATCATAAAAATTGATGAAAATGTGGTTTTAGTTGATGTTGTGCAGGAAATGTTCAGGAAAAAGAAAAAAATTCACAATTGTGAGTCAACGTCGCAGTGTTCTAATTGCCAGCGCCATAGAGTCTACAATGAAAGTTCGTTAGGGATGTTAAGCTCTTGTGAACTAGCCCGAGGCTAACCAAGAGGGGGGGGGGGGGGGGGTGAATTGAAATTTAAAAATTTCTTTAAACAAAATCACAAATACAACCAAATAATCACAATTGAAATTAAAGTGCGAAAATTTAAATGAGAAAAATGCAATAAGAAAAACACACCAAATTTTATAGTGGTTCGATCAACTTGACCTGCGTCCACTCCCTAGAGCCTCTCCTCCGGGTATTGCACTAAACTCAGTGTTTCTCCTTTTGCCCCCACAGTAAGGCGGAGAAGCCCGTACAGAAAACTCATTTCCACCGACCCCGGTGAGGAAGAGAACCCAACACCATTTACTTCCTCCTGAAGCAGGCAGAGAATCTTGATCAGTTGTTGAAGTAGCCTTCTCTCGATCCTCCAAGGAACTAGGGAAGACTATCGGAGAAGATGACTCGGATCCTTGCTTGGAGCAACCATTATGAAATCTCTCACAAACTCTCCCTCACAAGATTCTCTCTCTCTCTCTCCCTTGCTCTCCCTCTCCTCTTGTCTCTCTCAGGTCAGGACAGCAGCAAAAGATGTCCTATTGAGAAAACAAGAGATCTTTTTAAAGAAGGGCTTCAAATTTGTAATTATTCGTCAAAGATCGTTTAGGACGATCGACCAATCGTCCTGTACAATCAGTTGAAATTTAGCTCAATCAGCCAGGATGATTTGGGAGATTCTAGACGATTAGAAGGTTCATTTATTCAAATCATTCAGGACGATAGTATATCGTTCTGTACGATTAGTTCAAGTCGTCGAATATCATCTAGAACATCGCCGTGGATGAATGTCTGGATGATGAAAAAGTAACTTGATCGTCCAGGACGATCTCAGGATCGTTCGGCCCGATTAGTACAAAACGTCACATATCGTCCAAAATATCGCCCTAGATGGATGTCTGGAAGATGAAAAGATAACCGATCGTCTAGGCCGATTATGGATCGTCCTGGATGATTAGTTCATATAAATACATATCGTCCAGAACATCGTTCAGGTCGTCCAGGAAGAACTAAGGTTTGTTTAATTGATCATCCAAGACGATATGATCGAGCAATTAAATCTTAATTGCTTTGCTTAATTACCAAACTAATTTAGGAATAATTGTAGTGTGTCATCCAGGACAATGACCTTGACGATGTCCAAAAATAAAATATACCTAAATGGTTGTGGCGGCTGATTCTTTCTGATTTGAGCCTATCGTCTCAGCCGATGATACTATCCTCCAGGACGATTTATTTAATTGCAGCTGCTTTAACCAGGATGCCCTAAATAGGGTTTATGATTTTTAACTGATTGTCCATGACAATATGGGATCGTCCCGGACGATAGGATTGAAAATAGAAAACTCTAAAATAGTCAGAATTTTTTCCCAAAGTGTGTCTGTGCAAGGTTACTTAGCATCATGATCCACATTATTACAATGGACTCAAGAAAAGGTAAAAAACACTTGACGTACATTACAAGCTGATTCAGTCCTAATCTATTCAATCTTATGCTAGTTTAATTTGCAATTTGATCTTGTGGACCTAAAACGTTAGTAGGCAAGACAGTCATAGAAAAACAGAAGCAATAGAAATGTTTGCTATCATCAAAATTATAATTCTTGAATACAAATTCGCAACATACAACTCATCGATGCCAAATTAGGAAATTGCAGTTCTGGAGCCTTGGGAAAAATGAAAAATAAGTCACTGCCCCAAGGTTAGTACAAACAGCGCTTCAAGGAACCGCATGTAAGAAATTAGCATCGCAACATCTGAAATCAGTACCACAACACATGAGTCTCGAGAATTTGAGCACCGGAACGCCGAGCATCATAACTTTGCCGAGCCAGATTGCACATTTAAGCATCGCAAAACTAAATTTTTGCAGTGTCGCGATGAAGTAGTTGATGAAAGATGGAGTCGCATTAAATCAATCGAGCACGCACCAGTTCAGCCAATAGATGCCCTGAGTCAACGAAGCACCACAGTAGAGTAAGCTTAATAGCGCTGAGGTGCTAATTCATACCATAACACCGTGGCACCACCATATCAAGCACCGCTGCACCTAAACCCATTTATGTACTTAGTATAAATAGTTTTTAGTTTAAAGTTTGTGGTAGTTATGTCTTATACTGTTTGGAGTTATTCTTTTCTATAGTGGCCCCTTAGAGTTTATTCGAAGAGAGGCTAGGGAAGAGTAAGATATTTTATTTGAAGATCTTAGCCTATCTTGTTATGAGCAATCATACATTTGGAAGAGAAAGGTGTGAGGATAGTTCAATTTTACTATGCGGGTGACATGTTATCTTACATTTTCATTTGTATCTTCTCTTTTATGCAAGAAATGAAGATATGTTTAACTGGGTTTTCATTTGTACCCAACATAAAAGTTTAAAGTTACTAAGTTTGTTAGGCTAGGTTAATCTCTGAATTTTGAGACAGTAGAATACTGTTCATTATCCTAAAGGTTAATTTTCAATATTTTACTATTCACAGAGTTTGTTATTTGTGTTTATCTCTTCGTCATACTTTTTAAAATATTTTAATTTGTTTCTTATCTCTTAGTGTACTTTCTTCTATTATTTTATTTGTGTTGTTATCACTTCATTGTAGCTCGAGTTCATCACTTCACTGTAGCTCAAGTCTATCGTTATATTCTGTGATAAAATATTTACAAAATATTTGTTTTTAATTTATTTTTATGAGCTTTGCTGAAAATTGCTTTGATTATCTAGATTTGTGTATTTCAGAAAAATCAAATTGTGTTATTTCTTTGAAAAAAGCAAAACATAATTACTATTTCTCAAAAGAAGATTTTTCTCATTAGTTACACAATAAGGAAGCCTGTTTGAAATCACTTACTGATCAACCATTAAAGTTATCTGAGAATTTAGAGTTTAATCATTAGAAGTTCTTGAACTTTTCTACTCTTTTCACCGAGAAGTTGAAAGAGAAGAATCTGCTGATTAAAAATCTAAGTGATCAGATTACTTATCTTCAGGAAAGGTAATGAATGAACTGAAATTTAAGGGTGTGGAATATCTTGTTGGAGTTACTTATTCTTCAGCTTATTTAAAAGAAAAAGGTTTTGAAGGGTATTAAGTTAGAATCTCCATAAAAAACTGATAGAATTACCGCTCAACAAAATAATACTATTTTGACTTTACTTAATAGTTTGCATAATCGTTTGAGTTTGATTGAAAAATCTATTAAAAAACTTTCTAATACTCCTATGTCTAAGCTAGAGACTGAGCTCAATAATATCATGAAAAATTTTAAAGCTCTATCCTTGGGTAAGATTGAGGAAATTAGAAGGGCCAAAAAGACTTTTTGATTTCTGAAATATGACTGAGCGCAGAACAATTTCATTTTATGAACAATCTCAGACTATCACAGGTAGACACTTTGTGTCGAACCAATCAAATAATTTGTCAACTACATGTTAGACAGAGTATTTGATAGACCCGATACCTCTAGAGATGATTACATATTATAAGAATTGGTCAATATTGATAGAAATATTTCCACTTTTTTCAATAATCATTTTAATAGCTTGAATCCTTCGAGATTGTACTCACAAGATTATTTCAGTGCTAGTATAGGACTTTTTAGACATCACAGAGAAGTTCCACTTCATTGTCCTGATAATTCCGGGGTCAGACTAAACCTAATTACTCATGAAGCCTCAAAAGAAATAAAGAAAAAGCACAAGCATTGATATATCAATATCGGTCTTGTTGTGTTTGGAATCAGAGGCTTGGTAAGAAAAAGAATTGGAGGAAAAGTTCTAATCTGACTTTGTGATTCTCGGTTTAGTACTCCCAATAAATTTATAATTTGAGTCATAGAAATTGACATGAACAACAATATTGAAATCACCTATATTGTTCCTTATATCACCATGACTGTTGAAGACTTTAAAAAGTATGTTAAAGTCTTGGTGTATAGTAATGGCTATGAAAATTTTCAAGGAAACAATATATACTTAGATATCGTTATTCTTTGCAAAACTATAAGTAGCATCCAAATTATGTTCAAGATTATGCTAGAGAATGTTATAGACTCTTTAACCTCCAAAGGAATTAAGTTTATCATGCCAAAAGAGATTTACTCTTGAAATACTTGCAGGATTAGAATGAAATATTTTTCCTCTACGTTAAGAAATTTCTATAATAGCCCCTACTAAATATTCAACCTTTCTGAATGATTATAGGAGTCTGTCCATTAGGTTTAGAAATTACAAAGCTTCTGATCAAAATGATATAATAGAAGAATCTGATTTAGATTGATATTGATTGAGGATGATGAGGATGGTGAAGGTGAAGATGATGGTAGGGCTATAAGAACAAAAATGTGTATATCTCCTATCTGCACAATGTTGATACTCATTGGAGATATGTTCAAGCCCTGCAGAATTACTATAGAATAATCTACAGAAATAGAAAAACTGACATATTTCATGTTGATGCAAAAGAGAATATCAAAATCTTGTACGGTTCAGAAGATTCAGATTCTGAAGATGAAGTTTCGATTAAAATATTTAAAAGAAAATCGAAGTATAAGAAGCATTAACAAATTTAAAAGTTGGAAAATACTAAGGATCAATAAGTTCAAAAATTTGAAGACACAAGTGATAAAAATTTTCAAACTTCAAAAGATCAATAAGAAATCATAGAAAATTTAGTAGATATTTTGTCTAAAAATATTTTAGAAAATCTCAAAAATATTTCTTAGAATTCCATTGAAGATCATTCTGAGAATGTTATGGATTTGATTGAGAACTATTCTGAAAAATTTAAAGATACTAAAAATCTTATGAACTATACATAAGTGTTGAGAATTTGAGCACCGAAGCACCGAGCATAACAACTCTGCCGCACCGGATTGCACATTCAAGCGTCGTAAAACTCAATTTTTTCAGTGTTGTGTTGAAGTGGTTGACGAAAGATGGAGCATCGTCGAATCAGCCGAGCACGCATTAGTTCAGCCAATAGACGCTCCGAGTCAATGAAGCACCGCAACAGAGTAAGTTAACAATGCCGAGGTGCTAATTCATACCATAACACCGTGGAACCACCATATCAAGCGTCGTTGCACCTGAACCCATTTATGTACTTAGTAAAATAGTTTTTAGATTAAAGTTTGTGGGAACTTTGTCTTAAACTGTGTGGAGTTATTCTTTTCTATAGTGACCCCTTAGAGTTCGTTCGAAGAGAGGCTAGGGAAGAGCAAAATATTTTATTATGAAGATCTTAGCCTATCTTGCTATGAGTAATCATACATTTAGAAGAGAAATGAGTGAGGATCGTTCATTTATACTATTCGGGTGACATGTTATCTTATGTTTTCTCGTGTATCTTCTCTTTTATGCAAGAAATAAAGATGTGTTTACTTTTTATCTTTATCATGTTTAGCTAATATCTGGGTTTTGGCCTAATGTTATGAACGCACAAGTACTAATGTAGACTCTTGTGTCTTGAATAAAATTATGTATGTTTTCAATATCTCCCATTTTTAATTTAATGCATACAATGATTATGTGTGTAGTTAATATATAATGTGATATATTATCTTCATGGAGGAATATTGAAACAAATAAAAGTATTGGAATGGAATATTGGCATGCTTGACATAGGATGTTAAACCTTCTAGGTTCTATAGAGACAATCGAATTTAAGAAAGCTATAAACCTTTTGTTTCACCCCTATAAGCTCGATAGAGATCTTGTGTGATGCCCTAGAATCTAAATTAGAAGAATTATTCATTTATCCTTTAAATAATCAATAACCAGAGCTATCTATTGTCATCTATCAGTAATAAATAACAAAACATATTATATAATTTAAAACATCAATGTGCACATCTGTATTCATTCCCAAAATTATATACATTACTCAGGATCTACACAATCATCACATATCTATCATGTCCTTGGTATAAAAGAATAACTAAATTAAAAAGAAACAAAACCTGAAGAACCCTGATCAACATCACACTCCTACTCCCCTACCCTGACTTGAAATCATTTAACCACATATAATGAGCTAAAAAGCCTAGCAGGTCACTAAAATCTATAACTGAATTCAAAGCATGATAAAGGAGCAATATGTATGTCAACAGTTAAATCATAGCAGTTACATTCATATGATCATATTGATTTAATGCAGAAATAATAAAATTTATATGCAGTAGTAGTACAATATATAAATAGTATAATACTACAGTACGGAAGCCTATAAAGTATAAAACTAGTACGAGTGTCAAATCTATAAATAAATCGTCGTATTTATAGTACCAATCAGAAAATAAAATCAGATAAAGCATTGAATCTAAATATCAGTAAATACTATCGAAATCAAATCAATATAATAAAATCATATAGGAATGTACACATACTATCCAGGCGATCCATATCACATATTCAGTATATCACATGCTTAATATCAGTATAGTGAATCAGTAGTATCAAATAGTATTATTAGCTATATCACTAACTATAACAATCCAGTGGCACGAGCAACAGAATAATGCAATAATAATAAATTCGTATATTAACAATAAATATTTATAATAATATACTAATATAATATTTATTTAATAATTAATTAAACCAATTATTTATTATAAATTTCAAATAAATCATTTTAGGACTCCAAAAATTATAGAAAAATATCTATAAAATAAATCATAATATTTAAAAAAATATCAGTGAGATCGATTTGCAAAACAGACACCTGACGGTCTCGAAATCCTCACTTGTACCAATAAGTACAAATTCCTTAAGGATTTTCACCAGTGCCTAAAAATTACAAAAAAATTCGTGTAAGTAAAATACTTCAATCAAAATACCTTGGCGAAGATGGTTTACAATTAGAGTTATAATGACTCCAGAAAAAATTAGCAAAGTCAAAATACAGTCTATTACATTTTGAGATGAATGTGCTCCAATTCACATCAATATTTAAGAGTCTCATTAAAAAAACTTTATTGTTTTACATACATTAGTCCAAAATATCTTTAATATGTGGTATCTTGTTTATGTTTTTTTAATATGTAACAAAATCCAAAACCCTTGATTTTCGTTTAGTAGGATAAATATTTCATATGTAGTAGAAAGTAGTAGTTTAATTACAATATAGCAGAATACTTTCTCGTTGGTTCTACACTCTCTCAATCGCATTATTATTTGATTGACATATATATATTTGTGTAGCTAGTGGACAATCTATATCAAAGAACACTTATGAATAAATTGACCCCAAGACATTCTATTTCATACACGCATTCAGCTAGTCACGCCCTGCATCACTCCAGTGGCAAATAAGATTAGAGAAAGCCACCTTAAATGATTTTTGTCAAATAAAATGTCAGCCTTTTGATGATCCATTTAGAAGAGTAGATGTATTAGATCCGGCCTATGTTAAGAAAGGTAGAGGTAGACCTAAAAATACTTGGTTAAAAAGTACTAGAAATGACCTTTTTTGTTCGATTTAAATGAGAATGTGACTCTTGAGAAAAAAAAAGACTTGATGTTATTGTTGTAGTGAATATTAGAGTATGCTTGATAGGGCACAAAGCTTTTTGTTAGCTAGGGTTGAATTAATTAATCTTTTTTAGATAAATATTTATTCCAGGTGTACAAGATTTCCTTGAATGACACAATCTATGATAGCTGACAAGAATCCTTAGGTCATGTTAGACGGACTATCTCTGTTGACTAAATAGAAGAAGGTCCATGACAACCTAAGACATGATATCATAAAATCTTGATCTAGTTTGTCATTATTCCTTCCACTATCTTCATTAGTTTAATAATGGTAGAATTTTCAATCCTAAAATTCAAATTTGTTGTTACTATATACTGAGTGCTTAGCGCCTATATAATGACTAGCCTCAATTGAAAGTTCTCTCATCACTAGGGTAATTAAACTTACGGCCTTCAGTTTATGAGAATTATGGAATCAAATCTTAAAGTCCTTGTAAAATGATAATATAATCTCTGATTAGTGTCCTATATGGAATCCAATCTGCTTTTTAAAAATTTCATGATGTACAGTATACTCTCATAGTTGAGTTAGACATGAATTTTTGGTACCCACAAATGTTATATCGATTATTGTCTCTTAACATTGTCTTATTGTAATAAAGTTGGCCACTTATATGGATTGCTTGTAGTGTGTTGCTTTCCCCATAGACTTAGCATATGTCTTGTTAGGCAGACCATCAATGGAAACCTTGGATGTCATGTATTTTGGATGATCTAATACACCTGTCTTCAAGTTTAAAGGAAAATGCATTATGTTGAACTTAGATAAAGCAAAAAAAGTCTCCCCACAATAGCCTTGATATAGTTTTTTGTTGCTACATACAAGAAAAGCTTATATATTATCAGTTGTGGATAGTTAACATGTAGTGATCCTATACATTGGCCATTTTGAACTTGTTGAGTTGTTGAGTCTTCTTACCTCCCACTCAAGGCAAGTGGCCTTCTAAATTTCAAGTGATTTGTCATTTGAGCTATCTAGTGAGTTAACCTTTGAGGAGCATCTAATATGCCATAAAACTTGTGACTAGATTGGCTCTTCCAAATCTATCCAAACTATTAAAGGAGTGATGAACATGCCAAGCTCAAATAACATGTCATTGAGCTATAATAGAAGTGGTTCATTCAGTAGATTATGTATCATTATATCATTAATTCCCTTATTACAACAAAGGACAGTTCATGACATGTTTGTTAATACCTATGCCATCAAAAAACTATTACAAAGTATAAGTTTTCTGTACTCATATTTTGTGACATGTTAGATATGATCATGGTTTAAAATTGCGCAATATGAGGCTCGCCTTGAGGCCCGCCTTTGCGCAATTCCAGTAAAAAACGCCTCGATGCTTACACCTCGAGTTTTTTTAATGAGGCTTGCGCCTCAACTTGGTTGAGGCCCGCCTCGCCTCACTGGCATGAGGCTTACGCCTCACGCTATATATATTAACACTTTCATAAATCTTGAAGTAAATGCCCGACATTGGACTCTATAGGAAAGGAGGAAGGGGAGAGAGCAGTTCACCATAATGATGATTCAAATGAAGAACCCCTTAGTGATGACAGTGCTGATGATTTATTAGTTCTTATGTGATATGTCATTGTTATTTATTTTTGAAAATTGGAATTATATGTTAATGCAAAGAATACTGGGATTTGGGAAAGATAGAATTTTGAGTTGAACTATATTTGATGTTGTCTTATTATTGAGATATTTTGATTTCACTTCATATCTTATGGTTTTTTTATGTTTTATATTATTCACTCATTAGTATATAAAAAATTTATCATTTTATATTTACGCAATCTTTTGATTTTGAGGCTTACGCCTCAAAACGCCTTGAGGCTTACGCCTCGCCTCACGAATGAAAAACGCCTCAATACCCGAATACGCAATTTTAAACATTGGATATGATGACTTAATTGATAATGATGTGAGACAAACAAGAATTGCACAGAAATATTAAAAGATTAAAAGATACACGATGCTTGCTACTTAAGAATAATGTTTTGTAAGGCAAGATTAAACGACTCTCAATCGTCAATTTTATTATGGTAAGCAATTACAAGACTAGAAGTTTAGGAAAAATTAAGATAGATCTGAAATTATCACAGTAAAAAAATCAAATATGTTGTAATAAAATCCCACGGTTAATATTTAGAAAGTTCATGATGAGTTACCATACTCACTCACGCTCAAAGTACGGATTAGCGGAGAAAGGTGTTTTGCACACCCAACGATGCCACTAGGAAGGTCACAATGCCAAGAGTCTTAATCCACGGAAAGGTCGTCGGTGGTGGAGGAGGAATGAATCGGCCGGTGATTACCCACGATCCGGTGGGAATGTTCTTCAATGGAAGGTACGAGCGTGAAGAGGATATGGTGGATGTATCCGTTGGCGGATTCGTCGACGTCGGGATTCACATCAAAGAAGCGTTAACCAAGAAGATCCGTTCTTCCTTGAACATCAAAGACGAAGCCATGGTAGATCTCGGGATCGGCCATACAACGTCGAAGAGAAGGTGAGAGTCTGTCGTCCTCTTCTCTTGGCTTCAAATGTTAAGAGCAACCAAAACTTCCCAAGGGAGGGTGCAAGAAGAGAGGCGGCCAAAGTAGAGAGGGAGGGGGCGGGTGGTTTGGGTGAGAGAGCTAAGGTTAGATGGAGGAGAATGAGATTTACTCCAAACCTGAAATTAGTTTCAGATTTTGAGTAATTTTTAAGGCAATCAAATTGGAATTGATTTCAAATTTCAAATAGGGTTTAGGGGAATTAATGAGCATTAATGGGAGCCCATTAAGAGGGGTGGCCGACGGTATTGAGAGAGGGGGAGAGGAGTTTTATGCTAATCCTGAAATTAATTTCAGGATTTTAATAATTTTGGGAGGGAAATTGATTGAGCATTTAATGGGGGAAATACCCCATGGGGGACGGCTGCATAGTAAAGGAGGGGAGGGGATTAGGGAGGAGATTTGGGAGTTTCCAATTAGGTGCAGAGGATTAGGAAAAGGAATTCATAAATCCACTTTGATTTAATTTGAAATTGATTGCATGATTGATACTTTCCTAATTTGGATCTCTCTCTATGTGGCAATAATTTGAAATTCAAAATTTGAATTTCAAATAAAACTGAAGTTTCCCTCTCATGCGAGTTAAATTAGGAAATCATTATGATGATTGAAGTCATCATAATGAATGGAATTATGAGGGAAGAGGGGCCAGCGGCAAGGGGATTGGGCAGGTTGGAGCTTGGTTGGTGGAGCGGGGTGGAGTTTGCGTGGTGGTGCTAGAGGAATAAATGGGTGGAGGGGGGGTGAACCACCAGTCGTGGGAAAGTCGGACGTGGCCGGCGATTGATTTGGGGAAGGGAAGGGAAGATGAAGAAAGAACAAAGATAGAAGACAGAATTATCACGAGTCGCGGACTCTTCCAACGACTGGTCGGCCTTGCACTTGCTCACCTCGAGCTCTCTCTGTTCTCTTTAGCCTTCATGCAAGAAGAAGAAGAAGCAAATAATATTTTTCATTCATCAATCATTATCCATTACATAAGAAATGACCATATATATATATATAGGTCTCAAAATGACAAAGAAAATAAAAGACTAGAATGTCCCTTGGGCTTCAATAGTGTCAAACTACCTATAAGGGCAAAAACAAAAAAAAGGCTAAAATAAAATAACTAATACATAAAATGCATCAAAAGTAAATATTCTCCATCATGGCCATCGATTTCCTGTGTCGCCTCTGATAGACGCGTCGAAACCTCTTATCGATGTCCCCATCATTCTCCCCGCGTGGGAGAAAACTTGACCCTGTCGAGTGAGTACTGCGGGCGCTCTCGTATAGCTCTAACAGATCTGGATCTAATCTCTGCAGCTCCTCTCGATCAAACCAGGTATCCTCTGTCACCGGATTCCCTTTCCAATGAATCAAGTACCTTTGGCGCCCACCTTCTTTCGTGGAAATGATTTATCGTCAGTTATAACTTTAACTTTCTCTGCAATGGGTAAGTAAGGTAGATTGGGTACTGGAGGTAGGTTGGAGATCTCACTGGGTGCGTTCTCAAGGCTCATTATGAAGTGGATTAGCAGGGTTAAACTCAGGTCCCTCAAATGCTACTAAATCTTCAACATTAAACTTAGGATTCATATTAAAACCTTCAGGAAGGTCTAACACATAAGCATTACTAGTTACTTTCGAGATTATCTTAAAGGGGGCGCTTCTAGCATGTAACTTTTTAACGGCTCCTTGGGAAAACCGCTCCGAACGGATCCGTACCATAACAAAATCTCCAACTTCAAATTCTTTGAATCTTTTCTTACGATCATCATCAATTTTATAGTGAGCATTGCTTCGTTGAATTCTTTTATTTATTTATTTGTGCAATTCTTGAAGATGAGATGTGAATGCAGATGCAGACTCAGATGTTCTTACCTTAGGACTCATGGGAATCAAATCAATGGGTTGTTTGGGTAGGCATCCGTACACGATTTCAGCAGGACTTAGACCCGTGGTTCGGTTCACAGAATTTTTGTAAGCAAATTCAGCTATAGGTAGCTTAGAGTCCCATTCCCGAATATTTTCTTCTACCAAGGTTCTTAAATGATTTTCTAGACTCCTGTTCACTACTTCAGTTTGACAATCCGTTGTGGGGTGAAAAGTGGTAGAGAATTGCAGTTTGGTCCCCATTTTGTGCCACAACGTCTTCCAAAAGTAACTAGTAAATTTCACATCCCAGTCTGACACAATGGTCTTAGGTAACCCGTGTAGTCTCATAATTTTATCAAAATACAGCTTGACAATTCTAGAGGCATCAAAAGTTTTGGAGCACGAGAGAAATGGGCCATCTTAGAAAATCGATCTACCATCACACATATCGAATCATGCTTCCTAATGGTCTTGGATAGTCCTAGAACAAAATCCATGCTAACATCTTTCCAAGGTTGGCTAGGTACAGGGTTTGTGTGTAAAGGCCGGTGTTTTGCTTCCTCTGTTTGGCTAACTGACAGGTGTGACACCGCTTCACTAATATGCTAACGTCCCTCTTAAGACTCGGCCAATAAAATCAATTTTCAACAGCAGCAATCATCTTGGCTTGACCGAAGTGACCAGCTAAACCACCAGCATGTAATTCCCAAACGAGAAATTCGCGTAGAGACGTACTAGGAATACATAGTTTCTGAGACTTAAACAGATATCCATCTTCCAACATGAGATCATCAATAATCGTTTCACCTCCAGTTGCTAACGCAGAATAGGGTTCTTTAAAGTTAGGGCAGTCTAAGTAGTCTTCCTTAAGTCGCTCGAAACCTATCACATCTGTCCTCATCTCATGAGTAATCATCATTCGACGGCTTCGTGCATTGGCCGCCTTATTTTCAGATCCCGCTTTGTGCCTAATAGTGTAAGTGTACTCTTGTAAAAATTCAACCCACCGACCATGACGTGCATTCAGTTTCTTTTGAGAGTTTATATATCGCAGAGCTTCATGGTCAGAGAAAATGACAAATTCTTGGGGAAGCAGGTAGTGTCTCTAGTATCTGAGGGATTGAACAATGGCATAGAATTCCTTATCGTATGTAGGGTAATGTTGCCTAATGTCATTTAACTTTTCGCTAAATTAGGCAACCCGGTGTCCCTCTTGAGACAATACTCCACCTATGCCTATGCCCAAGGCATCAAATGTCACTTCAAAAATCTTAGAAAAATCCGACAGCCGCATGACTGGGACTTCAACCATTTTTCTTTTTATCTCCTCAAGAGCCTTAGAGGCGGATGTCGTCCAGTGAAATTCTCCTTTCTTCAAACAATCAGTTATTGGACCCACTATAGTGCTAAAATTTCTAATAAATCTCATATAAAATGTGGCCAGTCCATGAACACTTCTAACATTTCTAATGCTCTTGGGTTCAGGCTACTCATTGATTGCTCGCACTTTTTCAGGGTCTGCAGATATGCCTTGGGAGGATATAAGGAATCCCAGAAAAATTACGTGATCGGTGAGGAACATGCATTTCTTGGGATTGGCAAACAATTGATATTTTCTCAGGACCTCGCAGACTTGTCTTAAGTGATCTAAATGTTGATCCACCGAGCTATTATAAATAAGAATATCATCAAAGTAGACCACTACAAATTTCCCTAGGAAAGGTTTGAGGACTTGGGTCATTACACTCATGAACGTACTTGGAGCATTACTTAAACCAAAAGGCATCACGGTCCACTCATATAAACCTTATTTGGTTTTGAAAGCGGTCTTCCACTCATCCCCCGGGCAGATTCTAATTTGGTGGTAACCACTTTTGAGATCAATCTTAGGAAAAAAGTGTGGCTCCGGTCATCATATCTAGCATGTCATCTAAATGAGGGATTGAGAAGCGATACTTAACCGTGATCTTGTTGATAGTGCGGCTATCAACACACATTCTCCACGACCTATCCTTCTTAGGGGTAAGAAGGGCGGGAATAGCACACGGGCTCAGACTCTCCCTAATAAAACCACATTGTAACAACTCATCCACTTGTTTCTTGAGCTCCTCATGCTCAGCAGGGTTCATGCGGTAATGGGGCAGGTTTGGCAAAGAAGCTCCGGGCACTAGGTCAATAGCGTGTTGAATGTCCCTTAAAGGTGACAGTTGGTGGGGCAGATCTTCTGGGAAGACGTCGGCAAAAGTTTCCAGAAGAGGTCTTACTTCCTCAGGGACAAGCTCTTCTTGATTTGCATTCACTTCCCGAGCTACTAAGGCGTAGAGAGGGGCTCCTGATTCTAGCTCTGTACCCAAGTCTTTAGCAGTTAGAAAGTTCAGGCCTGTATTGGGTTTAAGGGGGGTGGGTTTGACGTCTTCTTTGGTGGACTTGGGTTGGGTGGGAAGGAGCTTAATTTTCTTGCCCTTGTGTTCAAACACACAGGCGTTTGATCGGCCATAGATGTGTATATCGTTATCGAATAGCCAGGGGCGACTAAGGATTATTTGGCCTACATCCATAGTCAACACATTACACCATATTTTCTCTTTATATCTATCAAACTCTATAGGAACGAACTCCTATCTTTCTCCTCTAAGGTGGTCGAGTTGATCTAGGAGACTTTGTAGGGGTTCGGGTGCAGTGTGGTTTTCAAGTGAAGTTTAGAAATCCTCGCAAATGACACGGCGTTAATACAACTTCCACTATCGATTATGACTTTTCAATTTTTATCTCTGATCTTAGTGAAAGTGTAGAAGATCGATGTTCTTCGCCAGTCATCACTTTGCTTAGGCTGTGAGAAGGCACACCTAACGACTTGTAGGTCCAAGTGATCCATCTTTTGGAGGCAGTGGATCATGGAAGTATCTTCTTCGTGGAAAAATTCCTCGTCTTCATCAATATGATGAACTAGTTCGGTGTCAGGTTCATCCTCGTCTTCGGTGACTTCTTCAATTATGGTGACGTTGAATGGGCTGGAACATTGAGAGTCAATATGTCCGTACCCATGGCACCTAAAACACTTAGTGCCAGCAAGGGTCTTGGGTGTTTCTCGTTCTGGTGCTTTACCTTTATAGTCTGGACGAGGTTGGGTTTGACTCGGGGAGGGTCGACTACTCGGGAGTCCAGTGGGTTTGTTGTACGGTTGGCTAGAGGAGGACTTGAATGGGTTAGGTCGAGGGTCTTGGCTTCTAGAGGTGTGGCTCCGAGATTCTTCTAAATCTAGCACAAAACTACAGGAAGCTTCAAACGTGTTCACTCCCCTTGCAAACAGTTCATTCCGAAGATCTTCTCTTAGTCTAGCTCTAAACATCGACAAAAGTTGGGCAGGAGTGGTGGTTTCATCCCCATTACAACGGATCATGAAATCATCAAAGGCTGAAATGTAATCCTTTACGGGCTTGCTTCCTTGGGTCAGTCTATTCCAATGATCCAAAAGTCTAGGGTAGTAGGAAGGGGGAAGGTATTTTCGCTTCAACTCTTGCTTCATCGTCCCCTAGTCTGTCACGGGGTACTCTCCTCGGGTTTCTCGCATGTGTTCTAAGTTAGCCCAATACTGATCAGCCCTACCAGTCAACTTCATCTTAGCAAATCAGATATTTATCTCTTCCGAAATATTGTACCACTTGAAATAGCTATCCATCCCTTTGAGCCAATCAAGAAAAATTTGGGGATCTAACGTGCTATCAAAAGACGGGGCATCTATCTTAATATTCTTAAGCAGTTGGTTATCGTTATCTCTCCAAGGTGTGTCACGTCCTACCAGATCGTGATTGGGTCTGTGATTGGGTCGGTAGTGGTCTCTAGGAGATTCATATTCAATACGGTTTTCATCTCCATAAGGAGAGTGGGGTCTAGAGGGGGTGTAGATTGCTGGGTTTCCTATCTTCTCAATGTTGTCAAGCCTCTCTCACCCGTTTGGCGTCTAAATTCAGCTAAGTTTGTTTGGGTGTTCCTAATCGGCTGTTTAACCATTCCCAGTTGGCCCACAATTAGGTCTAAGGTTGCTTGAATGTGTTCCGGATCTATGGTTGGGTGCTAGGGGACACTAGGGAGGGTTAAGGGCTGAAGGGAAGCACCTAAACAATGACTTTAAGTTCGCTAAAAGGCGCCTAGACGTTGCTGGAACAGTGAGGACAGCAGCTAAAGTTAAGGGTGTAGTTGTCCTAAGCACTTAGAATCGCTATGGGTCTAATGGCAGCACTAAGACACAAAGTAGAATGACTTAAACTCCACTAAATGTGTGCAGGAAATGCAGGGACAGCAGTGAAAACAGTGAGTAAAAATTAAATACGCGATGATATGCATGCAAAATTTAGGCTCTAACGCAAGACTAGACCCTATGATGTTTTTCTAGTACATGACATGCATGCCTACCATGCTCTAATACCAAATATGATGTGAGACAAACAAGAATTGCACAGAAATATTAAAAGATTAAAAGATACACGATGCTTGCTACTTAAGAATAATATTTCGTAAGGCGAGATTAAAGAACTCTCAATCGTCAATTTTATTATGGTAAGCAATTACAAGGCTAGAAGTTTAGGATAAATTAAGATAGATATGAAATTATCACAGTAAAAAAATCAAATATGTTGTAATAAAATCCCACGGTTAATATTTAGAAAGTTCATGATGAGTTACCATACTCACTCATGCTCAAAGTACGTCTTAGCGGAGAAAGGTCTTCAGCACACCCAACGATGCCACTAGGAAGGTCGCAACACCAAGAGTCTTAATCCACGGAAAGGTCGTCGGTGGTGGAGGAGGAATGAATCGGCCGGTGATTACCCACGATCCGGTGGGAATGTTCTTCAATGGAAGGCACGAGTGTGAAGAGGTTACAGTGGATGTATCTATTGGCGGATTCGTTTGCATCGGGATTCATATCAAAGAAGGGTGAACCAAGGAGATCCGTTCTTCCTTGATCATCAAAGACGAAGCCATAGTCGATCTCGGGATCGGCCATACAACATCGAAGAGAAGGTGAGAGTCCGTCGTCCTCTTCTCTTGGCTTCAAATATTAAAAGCAATCAAAACTTCCCAAGGGAGGGAGCAAGAAGAGGGGCGGCCAAAGTAGAGTGGGAGGGGGCGGGTGGTTTGGGTGAGAGAGCTTAGGTTAGATGGAGGATAATGAGATTTACTCCAAACCTGAAATTAGTTTCAGCTTTGAGTAATTTTGGAGGCAATCAAATTGGAATTGATTTCAAATTTCAAATAAGGTTTAGGGGAATTAATGAGCATTAATGGGAGCCCATTAAGAGGGGTGGACGGCAGTGTTGAGAGAGGGGGAGAGGAGTTTTATGCTAATCCTGAAATTAATTTCAGGATTTGAATAATTTTGGGAGGATAATTGATTGAGCATTTAATGGGGGAAATCCCCCATGGGGGCCGGCGGCATAGTAAAGGAGGGGAGGGGATTAGGGAGGAGATTTGGGAGTTTCCAATTAGGTGCGGAGGATTAGGAAAAGGAATTAATAAATTCACTTTGATTTATTTTGAAAATGATTGCATGATTGATAATTTCCTAATTTGGACCTACCTATATGGCAATAATTTGAAATTCAAAATTTGAATTTCAAATAAAACCTAAGTTTTCCTCTCATGCGAGCTAAATTAGGAAATCATTATGATGATTGAAGTCATCATAATGAATGGAATTATGAGGGAAGAGGGGCCGGCGGCAAGGGGATGAGGCGGGTTGGAGCTTGGTTGGTGGAGCGGGGTGGAGTTTGAGTGGTGGTGCTAGAGGACTAAATGGGTGGAGGGGGGGTGAGCCACCGGTGGTGGGAAAGTTAGACATGGCCGGCGATTGATTTGGGGAAGGGAAGGGAAGATGAAGAAAGAACAAAGATAGAAGACGGAATTACCACGAGTCGCGAACTCTTCCAACGACTGGTGGGCCTTGCACTTGCTCACCTCGAGCTCTCTCCCTTCTCTCTAGCCCTCATGCACGAAGAAGAAGAAGCAAATAATATTTTTCATTCATCAATCATCATCCATTACATAAGAATGACCATATATATATAGGTCTCAAAATGACAAAGAAAATAAAAGACTAGAATGCCCATTGGGCTTCAATAGTGACAAACTACCCATAAGAGCAAAAACGAAAAAAAGGCTAAGATAAAATAACTAATACATAAAATGCATCAAAAGTAAATACTCCATCATGGCCATCGATTTCCTGTGTCGCCTCTGATAGACGCGTCGAAACCTCTTATCGATGTCTCCATTAGATAAAGTTGTAAAGAATGATCTTAAGAGTGGATGCCACCAATTCTAGATTCAAGAAGGTGAATGAAAGATAGTCGTTAATATGAAGATAAGCCTTTATGAATAGTTGTTGTATTCTTAGCTTAAGTGATGCTCAAGAGTATGGTTGTGAGTCATGGAGTACATACTCATACTTTTTATTGGTCATTTCTTCGTCTTCTATTTTGACGATATTCCAATCTTTAATCACTTGCCTTAATCATGTCAGCCAACATCGATTAGTTTTTGAGGTAATTTACTTCAAAAAATATATAAACACATGAAAGTGCCCATTTATGATGTCTTCTATTATTTGCCACGGCTTTGTAGTCTTGGTTGAAGGTGTCTTCATTGATTTTGAGAAGATTGAAGCTATTAGAGAATGGCTAGTGTCAACATTTATGTATGATGTTCGTCACTTTCATCAATTAGCTATCTTTTATTGGAGTTTTATTTGAAACTTTCGTACTAACAGGGCTCTTATCACTGAATACCTAAAAAGAGGGTGAATTTAAATGCACCTTGACTACTTTTAGAGCCCTCTTTAAATCAAAGAGCTCTTGACTGGCCTAGTTGAATTGACGTTGCCCAACTTTAGCAAGGGTCTTAAGGTATCTTTTGATGCCTTTGTAGTTACCATTGATGGAGTCTTTAAATTGGAACAACATCCAATTACTTTAGTAAGAAGCTAAATGATGCAAGCCAACGTCACTCAGCACATGGCTATGAATTTGTGTTTTAGTGCAAACACTCTAATATTGGCATTACTATCTTTTGTCAGGAGAGTTCACAGTGAATGGGTCAAGAGGATCTCAAATATTTGAATGCTTGAAAAATATGAGTTCCAGACATGCCACGTAGGTACAATTTTTTTCATGAGTATACCGTTATTCTTAAACACAAGGTTGATGTTTAGAGCAAAGTAGTTGGTCGCTTAATAGCATGCGCTATCATTTATATTCCATGCTTGAAAAAGTTAAATTTAAAAATTGATCTCTACCAAACTTGCTTTTTAAAGCTTTGGTTAAATCTACGATTTCATGACAAAAGAGGAACCAACATGAATGCATTGATATTGACACCTGCGTCATCAAAATTTTTATTGTTTGATTTATATTTCAAGTATTCAAAGACCTTTCTCTTGTATTTTTTGAGCAAAATTTCTATAGAAAGAATATTATGCATGTGGTTTATTTGTGTGATCATGTATGCAGCTTTATCACAACAGCTAGGCAAGCAGTACTACATCCCCATTTTCTATGTCCTTCAAATTGCTAGCCCTTCCTCTCTCTTCTCTAAGGCTCCCGTCAATTTCCCCATTTTCCTTGGAAAGCCTAAAATTAGATAGCCTTAAGGAGCTTTTACTCAATCTTTACTTTTCCAAGCCTCATTTACTCCATTCCCAACTTTCTAAGATCCTTTGCACTTGTTCATTCTCTATCTATGATGGCTTATAGTGGCTACGTTCTTGAGCATTTTAAAAGGTTGGCACTGCGTTGTACAATATGATGTATATATTATCTATTTCAATGTATTTGACTTATCTAATCCCTCTATTAAAGTTACCAACTTAATAAACATAGTAGCCAAGTTCTCTTACTTTCTTCTGTGGGCCATGAGTTGTTGCCTTAGTTTAGTGAAATCTAGTTATTTTTGTCTTAATGTTTATGGGATTTAATGAGAGCATTTATGATATGTCATGTTTATGATATTTGTTCTTTTCAATTATTAAGAGTAAAATTATTTATTGTTTTGAATAACTTACCGTCATCACAAAGTCAATAATATTATATTTTCATTTAAATTGTAGCTACTACTTATATATCGTATGACAATAATGAATAATAATGATTAATTGTGAGGCCTTATAGCTTTATTGATTTGTTTCAAACAGATAACATTCATATTCTATGTCATTGATATCATCTATATTTCAGATTGTTTCAGTACATACAAGGAGCTAACTTGAACTCCTCAAGGATCAGAATGACTGCCCCGGTCTTGACCAGTATTGTTCCAGATGCAGGCCCCCTTCATTCCTCAGCCTACTTTGTAAGATTCTATCTTCCTGTGAAATTCCAAGCTTACCCACCCATTCCTCTCCCAGAATTGAACCTCCACCCCGTTCATTGGCCAACTCATTGTGTTGCAATAAGGCAGTTTTCTGGATTTGCTCGTGATAACAATATTGTCAAGGAAGCTGAGAAACTAGCGATTAGTTTGAGGAGATCTTCCTGGGCCAACTCCACTGATTTTCTGGACAAAAATGCATATTCCATTGCACAGTATAATTCCCCGTTTCGTTTCATTGGTAGGATTAATGAAGTGTGGGCTGAAATTGATGGATCCCAGGTACCAGGTTGTGATTCAAGTAGTGCTGCGACCTATTGAAAACCTGAAAAAATGATTTAGTTAACAATCTTTGCATGTGAGAAGTCTATGTGGAAATGCGTAGCTGCCTGTTAGGTTTTTTACAGTTCCAAGAAAGAAATAAATAATACCTATGATCTTGTATATTTGCAAACTATGGTTAGAGAATGTTGTTGTTCGTAAATTTTATATGCAGCAAAGCAGATGTAAACAAGGGTGGTGATCCTCTTAGATTATTGTGGAGTAATGATGATATCATTGCAGAATGATGTAATATCTTGATGTTTAAAGAAGTTTAGAGAGGTAATAGCCAACTACCATTTCAGTATAGAGAGAAGTTTAGAGAGAGAAATTCCCGAATTTTTTAATTTTGCCTTGTTCCTCCCTTTTGGTGGATTTTTCGCTCATTGCTGCTGCGCCGGCGGCAGCCTCTTTTGGTTGCCGGATTCCTCTTGGCTTGTTTTCATCTTCTTCCTGAAACGTAGATTGCTCTAAATCTAGGCAAGGTGGTGGTATCTTTCAGCAGAGATGTTTCGATTGCTCAACTGGTAATTAAAGAACCTTTGTCAAATATTTTGAAATATTCGTCCCCGGTTGCTGGCAAAGGAAAGAGTATTGAAATTGATAATGGTTTGCCATCTCATTCTACTCCTACTTCTGGAGGTAAGATGCGTGTAGATTGACCTAATGATTTTGATGCTTTTTCTTTTTCAGGCATGAAACTATTTGTGAATAGATTTGGTAATGTTATTTTCAAATCTGATATGGTATATGATGAGGTTTCGCCTGTGAAAATTGATTGTGATAAGGTTTCAGCCAATTGTGTTAATGCTCAGGAAAGTAATATTGATTCATTTACTGCTGTTAAATTGGTGGATGATGTTATAACAACGAAAGGAAATGAAGATCCGTCTGATAAGGTTCCTTTGAAGCCTTGGTCTAGACAACCAAACATAAAGATTAATTGTTCTAATAATGAATCTTTTCTTTCAGAAGATGGAATATTAGTCAAGTTACATGAGCCCAGTGTAGCAGCCAATTATGAAAAATTAAAATTTTCAGTTGTTGTTATAGTTTTTGGAAAATTTATCCCAGTTCAGGTGATTGATGCAGAGCTACGTCGACAATGGTCCCAATTTGGGAAGTTCCACCTTACTATTCTCGGAGGAGGTTGGTTATTATGCTCATTTTTTTTAGTGGAATCTATGAAGCATGTTTTATCAGATAGACCTTGGTATGTAAATGGCCACATTGTTGGTATTGATAAGTGGATGCCAAATTTCTTACCTACATATTTGAAGGGTTTGTCATCTCCAATTTGGGTTAGAATGACTCATCTCCCTTTGCATTGTTGGGATGAGATTAATATAGCAAGAATTGCTTCTTTGGTAGAACTATCTTTTAATTGATGGCAATATGTTTCAATGGGGAAGAAGGGAGTTTGCTAGAGTATGTGTTCGGGTCTTATTGGATAAACAACATCCTTTGGAAAGTTGGGTGGAATGTTCATCGGGACATTTTTTTCAAAAAAATTGAATATAAGAAGATTTTGACATTTTGTTTAAAATGTGAAAAAATTGGTCATTTGATTAATGAATGTAATTTGGAGGACAATGTTGCTGGTGATAGTGAGACAACTAAGTCTAATGTGGAAGATAGGAACCTTAGTAAAGCTTTGCCGGATGTAATGGAGATTGGTTCTACATGTGGACCTTGGATACATGTGAATCATGGGAGAAAAAGAAGACCTTTTGCTGCTGTTAACAGAGGAAATCAGAGTAAAGTTTGGTGGAGAAAGAGGTTAATGTTGCTAAAGGGATTGCTAGTGTATCTAGAAATTTACATCATGACTCTGATGTGATCAACAATTAGCATTCTTCGGTTGTTGATGTAATGAAGCTAGATATACATGTAATAATGGAAGGTGTTGATTTACATAAAGCTATTCATGAAGAAGCTGTTGCTGATGAAGAAGACCTGGAACTGAAGGATACGAGTGCAGGGGTTGCTAGAAATCCGGTGCATCCAGAAATTTCTGTGGAATTGAATGAAGTTGCTCACTGTGAAGATGTTGCTGATAAAGTCAACTTGGATCTGAAGAATCTTGTTTCGAAGAGTTTTGGAGGATTAGCTGCTGAATTGCATCCTGAATCTGGATTGAATCCTATTCCTTGCTCTAAAAATTTATTTATTGTGTTGAGTGGAAGTTGGTGTGATACAGCTACGGAGGGAGAAATTGTAGTACATAATCCATAATTGGTGTCTAATTTGGACACTAAGCAGGAGTTACTGACCAATGATTGTTCTGCTGTTGATGGTAGTTCAGCTGGTGGCGAATTTAAACTAAGACGGAGTTGAAATCACTTGGACCTATCAATAGTCTTCCTCTTATTAGGAGAAATGAATCGATTAATAAAATAAGGGGTGGGGTCCCTTCCCCTAATATTTCTTAATGATGTCATTTGTTTTTTGGAATTGTAGAGGGGCAAATAAAAAGGAAGCCTCTCTATATTTAAAAGAGTTTGTGAAGGATTATGATGTGTTCTTTGTTGGGCTTGTGGAAATAAAAATTGCTTCTATTGATAGGATGGAAATCAATAGGTTTATGGGTGTGGATTTTGATTATTTTTTATTTCCTTCAGATGGCTTGTCTGGTGGAATTATGGTGCTTTGGAGAACTGATTTGGCTTCGTTTCATGTTAAAATGGCTAATGCTCAAGTTGTTAGTGGTGAGTTAAATGTAAGTAATAAAGGTGTCTGGGTAATTTCTACCATTTATGATAGTAAAGAGGTGTATAAGAGTAGGGATTTATTGAATTGTTTGGAATCGACTTGTTCTAATGGTCTTCCTTCGGTGATTGGAGGGGAGTTTAATTGTTTATTGTCTCAAGCAGATAAAAGGGGTGGTTTACCCCTCCCGATCACGAGAGAGAACTTTCGATTAAGGCTAGTCGTTAATCAGATACGTATATAATACGTGTTATCTAGCATATAGTAGCAGCATGGATTTAGGTATTGGTAGAAATTGGATTTGAAAATTGGGTTTAAATTTGGGTATTTGGAAATGTTTGGAAAGTTTGAAAATAATTGAGAGTTTGGAAGTTTGATATTTAAAATAGAAATTTCACCATCTTGCACTTAAAGCGGATGGTGGGGGAATGGATGATAGACCCGATCAAGATCCCATGGTTCCGTCGTCCCGGGCCATCGTGGTACCTGGTCTACTTAGTCAGAGGAGGTAGTCGACCTAACCTGACAGAAGGATCCTTGTCGGCAGCCATAGGTTGCTTCATCCAAGGGGACCTTGTAGACCGGGGTTGAATGTTTGTCTAAAGGGACAAATTTGAATCCACCTTAGCTTATAGAGGGCTTTGTGCCCTATCGATCATATCCTATTGATTCATTTCTCAAGGATTTAACGCCATTAAGGAGCGTATTGGCTCTGGCCATAACCGCAATCTGTGGTGCCATTTGGCGGCAAAACCACTCCGTTCAGAGGGCCCCGGGTCATAACCGTTTACCTGCAGTGCCATTTGGCGGCGAAACTGCCGGTTAGAGGACACGTACCACGTCCTTATTGGCAAGATATTGTTTGAGAATAGATCCTAGTGATATTTTCGACTAGGTATTTGGCTCTTTGTGAGCTAGAGTTTATTTGAATTTGTCCACCCCGGCAGACTGTTGCGGAGGGTGGATGGATTTTGCTTTAAGTGTTTGATAGTTAGATTTTAAATTTAAATATTTTTGGGATTTTGGGATTTTGAGATTTTGTAGAGTTTTGGGTATTTTGGGTGGTTTTTGAAAGTTTTTGGAATGGGGTTGAGATCTTCAATCAACACGGCCATCATCGGGGTGTTTGGAGTCATTTCCATTTAAGGCTTGAACCCTGTCAACTCGACCAAGCGGTTGATCGAGGATTAGGTTTCTTGTAGGCTTTGTGCCTTTTGTTTAGTGAATTTTCTTGATTTTAGGCTTTGAAGACTTAATATGAATGTATTAAAACAAATATTCTGGTCGCCACGACCATATATTTGCTTAATGGTTCGAACCCTATCGACTCCTATTGACTCGTATAGAAGGATCAGATTCGAACCTGAATTCACTTGTCAACCCGCGCAGCATCCCTAGACGTCACGTGTGTACCAATAACACGCTCGCCGGGGCCCATGCGGGTGTTTGGGGGCATTTTATAATTGAACCCTGTCTATTTCTTTTTATCTGCTTAGGAAGATCAGGTTCAAGTTTAGTAACTCGCGCAGCATCCCTAGACATCACTTGTGTACCAATAACACGCTCGTCGGGGCCCTTGCGGGTTTGGGATTGTATTTTACCCCTTTTTAATGTACCTATGTGTATACAAATTATAGTGCACGTGCAGGGGTATTTTGAAATAATTGTAGACGCCTTCTGTCTGCTTGTACGAATGTTGCAGATCCGGTAGCGTGGCATTGTTGTCTTGATATTGACTCCCCCTTTTCTCATTCACCGGGGGAAGGATTTTCTGGATTTTGGAGTCAAAGACTGCTGATTTGGAAAGAACTCCTTTTAGACTCTTCGGAGTAGTGGACTTGCTATTTCCGGTGTTTGTGGGCACCCGAACTGTTCTCTTCTTTATTATAGAACCAAAAAGAGACTTTGGAACACCAAAAAGTTTGGTTCTAATTTGTTCAAACATTTCCCCCCTTTCTTCCAGGGGTGTCCTTTTCGTATGTAGAGTCTCCCTTGTACTCAACGCATTTGTAGATCTTGATCACCACTGTCGTAGATGATATCCGTACTTGTGTCCATAGTGATTCATTGTACTTTCAATACACTGTTGTTATCCACAAGTATCCGTTTGCAGGGGACTGCTGCATCTACTACGACCTCTTGAAAATATTTGTAGAAGACCCATTGCTTCTGCATCATATCCACCCTTTCACCAATCTCGGGTGGGTTTGTTGGGTTGCATTTGTTTGTAGGAAGGCGGATCCTTCTTTATTGGTCTCCCGTATTGCCATCTCAATCAACAGGCATGGTTGCTCGTGAGTGAACCAACATTTCACTTATATTTGAGATTTTAATGAATGACCTTCATTGACCTCCGCCTGCATAATCAAACTTAATGATTGATATTCAGGTAATCATGCATTCATTAAATTTGATTATCTAATTATGGTTCAAATCCAGATTCACATCCACTATGCTTGATCTAAATCAAGCCCTGGTGTTAAAATCCTTCTGAAGTCCAACTCAAGTTTCTTGCTTGAGTCCAAATGCTTGAATCATATTTGATGTGCGAACCAAATCCAATTTGAGTTCAAAGTGCTATGTCCCATTCAGTCCTTTGAGTTCAATTGAATGTTCAAATTACTCAAATTTGGGTTCCAATTTTGATTCTTATTTTATTTGAATTTGGCCTTTAGAAATCATTTTGAGTTTTGGTTCTGGTCCATAGTTCATTTGAGTCCACATCTTTGTTCTTTTGAGTTCTAAAGGTCTAGGTACGATTTCACCCGAAATTTCGACAGCCTCCCGGCGTCTCCCCCGTTTAGGGGAAAACTACGAGAAACTGGGCCTTTCCCACCACGCGCAATAAAGGCGTGTATGGTAGGTGTCCTCTGACAAGGACACCGCGGCCGTGATTTTTTTTGTTCCTCCCACCACGCGCAATAAAGGCGTGTATGGGGTCTTTGACGGTACCTGTTTAAATGACACAATTTTCTTTCCTCCCGCTCGGGGGTACTTATAAGTGACCCCGCCTCGCCGTAGGTGCCGCACCGGGGTCCCTTCCCACCACGTGCAATAAAGGCGTGTATAGGCGGTTTTCCAGTGCGCCACGAATACCGAAGTAGAGTTTAGGCGATTGCTCGCTTCGTCGTAAACATCAGACCAGCGTCCCATCCTACCACGCGCAATAAAGGCAAGCATAGGAGTTTTTCCGGTCTGCTGCAAACAACGACGCGAGAATCTGAGTTTAGAGAGTTCGTACCTTCGCGGGCTTTGATGGTGGCGGTTTAAAAATGCACAGTTTGCTTTCCCCCTGCTCGAGGGTACTTATGAGTGACCCCGCCTCGCCGTAGGTGCCGCACCGGGGTCCCTTCCCACCACGCGCAATAAAGGCGTGTATAGGCGGTTTTCCGGTGCGCCACGAACACCGAAGTAGAGTTTAGGCGATTCCCGCCTCGTCGTAGGCGTCGGACCGGGGTCCCATCCCACCACGCGCAATAAAGGCGTGTATAGGCGGTTTTGCGGTCCGCCGCACACAACAGAAGCGAGAATCTGAGTTTAGAGAATGCATATCTTCGTGGGGTTGACGATGTTGGCTCGAGGATCGAGGGAGAGGTGAGTAGCATTTTTTTTAAATTATAATTAATATCAATTAATTATAATTAATTAAGAAATTATTTTTAATTAATTATTTATAATTAATTAAATTTAATTCTAATTAAAATTAGTTATAATTAATTAGATTAATTATAACAACTTAATTAAAATTAGGTGTAATTAATTGTAATTAATTAAAAATAATTATTATAATTAATTAAAATTAATTAAAGTAATTATAATTAAATATAATTTTTTTTTTTATAATGGGATTAGGCCGAAGAAGCTTGCCAGAGGGAGAAAGTTACCTATACAGCAAGCGGGCTCCCTTTGCTGCTCGAGCTCAAAATGTCGTGACTTCAAATCCGACTGTTAGGGAAAGTCGGTCGGGTTCGGTCGGAGCAGGTATGGGGGAGAAGATCTCACTCTCTCTCTCTCTCTCTCTCTCTCTCTGCTTGCGTGAGATGTCGGCACAGGCAGAGGATCGAAGGTAGGAGCCGGATGTGGAGAGAGAGTTCGGGCTTGAGATCGGAGCCGGGTCGGGATCGGAACGTCGAGGGGTGGCTTCGGCTGGGTGTCGGGATGGAGATCGGAGAGATGTGGAGGTAGGTCGGGCATTGGGAGATCGAAAACTGGGCGTCGACTTGGGGAGCGTCGGCGCAGGGAGAAGAGGAGAGATCGGGATTCGTTCGGCTAGAGTGGAGGTCGGCCGGAGCTTGTGGGATCGGGACTCTGGAGGAGACGAAGGTTGTGGTCGGGTGGAGAGGGGAAAGTAGCGAATGAAAATGGAGCTGCCTCAAAGCCTTGCTCTCATCTCCTCTTTATAGGTCGAGTGCAGCGACAGAAACGAGATGATCTCGCGGGATATTCGGACTGCTTCGGCTCCGTTTGCAGAATCGGGTACTGTAGCAGCGGGATTTTGGCAGGGATTTGATCGCGAATCAGAGCAGTGTCGGAAAATCAACGGGATTTCCGGGATTTCTTCGATCGAACGAGGTATGCAGAATTTTTTGTTTCCTTTGGACATTATACGAAGGTCAACAATCCTATTGGAGTATCATTAGTATGGATGTTTGGAGAGCTATTAATCTTTCTTTTTCATCTGGCAAGATGTCTTCTACTTGGAAAGAAACTCTTATAGTGCTCATTCCTAAAGTTTCTAATCCAGTTTTTCCTTCTAATTATCGACTAATTTGTTGTTGTTTGTCTATTTATAAATTGGTGGCAAAAATGTTGCTTAATAGATTAGAGTTGGTTATTCATAAAATTGTATCAGAGGAACAAACGACTTTCATCAAAGGGCTTTTTTTATCTGATCATGTTCTATTGGCTCAAGAAGTGTTCAACAAATTCAGATTTTCTAAAGCAAAGAAGGGTTTGGTGGCTTTCAAGGTAGATATGGATCAAACTTATGATAACATGGTGTGGTCTTCTTTAAGGCAAGTTCTGGAATATTTTAATTTTTCTTGTAAATTTTCTCAGCTTATTTTAGAATGTGTGGTGAAACCTAGATTTTCTATATTGGTTAATGACAATAATTCTAGTTAGATTGAAGCAAGGACTGGCTTTAGACAAGGGTGTCCCTTGTCACCTTATTTGTTCATCATTTGCTCTCAGCTTTTGACAAATGCATTTTTCCAAGAAGGAAATAACATTGGGATTAAAATTTCTCCAAATTCCCCTATGCTTTCACACTTATTATATGTAGATGATATTCTGATTTTTTTCTGAAGCTAAGTATTAAAGTGAAAAAAATAAAAACTATTCTTTTAAAATATTGCAAGTGGTCATGTCAAACCATTTATATGCAAAAATCTGTCATGTTATTTGGCAAATCTGTTGGTAGGAAGAAGAAGAAGGCTATTTCTCTTGCGTGGAGGTTCAAAGTTATCAATAAATTTAATTACTTAGGAGTGAAGATTGCTTTAAAGAGGCTTTGGGCTTCAGATATTCATATTCTCATGGAAAAGGCGTTAAGTAAATTGAATGCTTGGTCGAACAAGTTTATTTCTTTACATGGAAGGTTCGTGCTGGTAAAATCAGTGTTGCTTTCTCTTCCCATATTTTCGGCAACACATTCTTTAGTTCCTATAGGAATATTGTATGAATTTGATAAATTGTGTAGAAGGTTTATTTATCATAAGAAGGATGGAAAATTTTATATTCATTATGTTGCTTTGGATGTTTTATGCAAACCAATAATGTATGGTGGACGTGGGATTCACTATGCTGTTTCAAAAGTAGGGCCTATTCGTGCTAAATTTTCTTGGAATTTTACTGATAAACCCAACTCTCTTCTTAACCGTAATTTGATTGCTAAGTATGGTATTGACATTTGGAATGTTGAAGCCAAAAGAGGAAGCTTTTCCACTTGGAAAATTATTGTGAATGGTGTTATGTTTCTCCTTCTTATTGTAAGAAGGGAAGTTGCAAATGGAGAATTGATTAATACTCTTAATGATACATGGATTCTTGACAAGAGTTTGCTGAAATGGCTAATGTTCGTTGCTACTGATTTGGAAGATAGGTATGGTCTTAATAATTTCATTGTTGATGGATCGTGGAATGCTGCTCAGCTTGGATATTTTTTTTTTTGATGAGGAGCTACTCAACATAATTCTTCATATTCCTACAAATGATGCTCTGTCAAGAGATCATATAGAACTAAAAAAGAAAATGTCTAGAAGACTATTGTGAGTTTGATTACTAGGAATCTGGTAATGGACTCTACCGATGGAAACTACTGGAGCTAGATTTAAATCCTAAAGCTTATACCTCGTGTGGAGCTCTTTTAGTGGCTTGTTTTCCATAATACAATTCCTTTTAATGCTTTTTCAAAGTATAGAAGGCTATTGGAACAAAGCTCTTGTCCAAGAGGATGTGAGGCAGAGGAAAATGTGGATCATATAGTGGCTGGATTTTCATTACTTATTCTTGTTATAAAGCTTCTGAATAAATGGGGTTTTGAAGTTTCGATTTGCTCTCTTTTTTGAATTGCTTCAATAAGTTGAGGATCCTCTCGCATAATAATATGTTTATAGGAAATTTATATTGTATAACATTATTCTTTACTTGGAAAAGCAGAAATAAATTTGTATATGGCAAAAAAGAAGATGATCTGGTTTCTATTACGGCAAATGCTTTATCTTTATCTACAGCTTCATCAACTCCTTATATTCATTCAGGATTCTGGGATGTTAATCAGTTGTATAAGCTATCTTCTTCTTAGCATTCTACCATATACATTTTTCTTAGCGTGGTGGAAAGGCCCTGTTTTCTGTAGTTTCCCCTAAACGGGTGAGACGTCAGGAGGTTACCAAAATTTTGGGTGAACATGAGACCGTACTTGGACTTGATTGAACTCAAAGGACAACAAAACTTGTGAACCTTTGAAATGAATTTGAATTTGATTGAACACATATAGAGGACTTTATTTGGACAATGCAAAGGACTTAATTTGGACTCAAATGCACTTGAACTTAAACATGAAATCAAATGAAACAAAATTAAACATTAATTCAAACTTGAATTGAACATAAACCTAACTCAATTTTAAACAAAGAAGTGAGACTTGAGTTATGTGCATGGGAACTTGAAGACATTGAACTTGAACCATACAATATCAAGTGGGATTTGACAATGAACTATGCTCAATTTGAATTGAATGATCCATATGAATTCAAGTCAGATTATGACATAAGGAATTCAAATGAATTATAAGAGATTTGAACTCGATTGAACAAACTACATAGAACCAATCTCATGACAGCATGAAGTTTGAACCAAGCATGAAGGAGCTCAATATCATGCTTAATATGAAATTATGAGTGGTTAGATATCAACTCCTAATTAAGTGCAAGAGAAGGATACACAGAACTTATGTTAGATGAGGAGTTTACAAATACCCCCTCGCTCACAAATGATAATAAGATTCATACAATCAATTTACTTGGGACAATTGCATTGACTACAAAGATATAGATTGGATAAAATCTCCACTACAGTTTGCTTAAGGATTCTTTAAGCAATGGCATTAAACAGCAATGGCATTAAACCTCCAAAGAATTCTACCATGAGCTATCATGACAAATGGAATGCAAATATCAACAAACTGCAGTCACCTATGAATGATATTCATTATTATACAACACTCTTACTTATGGAAGGGAGTGTGATAGTTATAATAAACACAATGATGTATTCATGAATGAAATGTGAAGAATATGTGACAGATATACAATAAATACAACGAATTCCTTGCAAACATCGGTAGAAGAACCATAGTGCCTGCAACCTATTGCCTACGAGTGATACAATTTCTTGCAAACAAATGCAACAGTTCATTGAGCAACGTGCATAAAGAATTTGATGACAAATCCAGCCATTCATCGGTTAATATGCAAGGAGGATCCACTACAAGTGAAGATAACATATCCACAGCATCATGTGCAACACCTACGAGCTGTCATAGTAAAAGATATAATAACACTTCTACATTCAAAACAACTATCCAATAGAAGTCAAATACACAAACCTTTGCAAGCTATGAGGGTAGAAACACAATAGTACTATAATAGATATAAGCTCCTACGGGCCACTACAGAAGACCCGCTATCACATTACATGCAAGATACAAAAGAAATACATTAAATGTAGTCTTCTGCAAGTCACTATAAGAGGTTTGTCATGCATAAAGGTACCCACCTATGAGTAGCAACCAGTATTATGTGGTAAATGCTAAGTGAATGTTAACATACACTGCAGCGTGCCCACCGGAATTAATGATCCATGTTTGACAAATGTGCTGTTAAAGATTAATGCAAAGTCTAGTGGCCCAAACTCATTACTACAAATAGAGAATATACCTACTATTCCAATCATCTCAAAGATTGTAACAATTATTTCAGGAATGGGTCCATCCTAAAGCTATCTTAGTTGGTTCAATGTATCATCGATTGTCGTGATTGTTAGTTCAAGATAGTGGCTATCAACTTCGAAGTACAAGACATTGGATGTTGCCTACAAATTTTTATATGAGTTATGGGAAGAGAAAGCCATATCAAATCAGTATCTTCATTGATTAAGTGAGCGATTCTCAGTTCAACCGAATTTTGGAATTGGGATGGATAAGATTATGAGGCTTGCAAGTTACTTGATGGATAAGCAGTTCCCTAAGCTTACACTAATAATAATACAGAACTCAAAGGTGAAGGATACACAATGTGCATTAGTTCCTACGGGCCATTATGGGAAATATGTTGTGCATTCAACATATCACCTATGGATGAATACTAAAGAACTACAACAAATATGAGCTTCTACAGGATGTTATAGAAGAATTGTTAAATGTCCAAAATACCCCCGCACATGCACTGTAATATGTAAGCACATAGGTACACTAAAGGGGTAAATACAATCGCAAATCACATGGGCCCGATGAGCTTATTATAGGAACACACGTGACGTCTAGGGTTACTGTGTGGGTCCATAAATTTGAATCCAATTCTCCTAAGAAGGTAGATATGAGTCGATAAGGTTCAGCAAATAATTATAAAATACCCCCAAACACCCGTATGAGCCCCAATGAGCGTGTTATAAGTACACACATGATGTCTAGAGATGCTGCATGGGTCAATAAGTGAATTCAAGTTCGAACCCGATACTTCTATGCAGATCTATAGGGGTCGATAAGGTTTGAACCATCAAATAAATATACGAGTGCGGCGACCGTATATTTGTCTTAATACATTCATATTAGGCCTTCAAGACTTATAAAAATAAGTATTCATCAACAAAATTACAAAGCCAGCAACAAACCCGATCCTCTATCAGCAAGTTGATAGAGTTCACAATGTTCACTCAATAAAACATAAATGAGCCCATACACCTCGATGATGGTCGTGTTGAATACAGATCTCAACCGAAAGAATTAATTCCAAATATTCAAAATGCCACTCCAAGTACCCAAAATCCAAAATTTTCAAAAATCATCCAAGTTCAGAATATTTAAAATTCAATATCCAATCATTAATCACTTAAAGTAAAATTCATTCACCATCCGCAACAGTTTATCGAGGTGAACAAATTGAAATTTATTTTAGCTCACTTAGAGTTAATGTCTAGTAAAAAATATGACTAGGATAAATTCTCAAATAATCTCCTGCCAATAAGGACATGGTTTGTGTCCTCTAACTAATGGTTTTGTTGCTAAATGACACCGTAGGATAAAAAGTTATGATATGGGGCTCTTTGAACTGAGTGGTTTTACCGTCAAATGACACCAAGAAATATTAGTTATGACTAGAGATAATACGTTCCTTAATGACATCAAATTCTTGAGATATGAATCAATAGGATATGATTGATAGGGCACTAAACCCTCTGTTAGCTAAGGTGGATTCAAAATTTTCCTCTTAGATAAACATTCACATCAAGTCTACAAGGTACCCTTGGGCAAAGCAACCCATGGCTGCAACCAAGGATCCTTTTATTAGTTTGATCTATTACCTCCTCTAATTAAGTAGACCAAGGACCATGATGGCCCGGGACAAAGGATCCATGTGATCTTGATCGGGCTCATCATCACTCCCCCCACCATCCGCTCTAAGTATAAGATGGTGAAATTTTAATATTAAATATCAAACTTTTTAAATACCAAAATCCATGATACTACTATACGCCTGATACTACATATCTACGGATATAACATATCTTATCGACGACTAGCCTTAATCGAAAGTTCTCTCTTGTTATCGGGAGGGGTAATTAACATTAGGGACTTGCTCCTTTTGGAAACTAGAACTCATATTATAAAGTCCTCGCAAAATGAGGGTGAAATCTTTTGGAAATGTCTTATTTGCAAACCAATCTGCTTTCCCAAAATTTACCTCAAAACTTAATTATGTTAAAACTCACTCCCCCCCCCCTCCCGAAGAAATGCAAGCGGGCGGAGGCCAGGTCCAAATTTTCGGAGCCCACAGTTATGAATTGGAAGGGGCTTTCATTGAACCATCGCATGTTGTTGAGAGTTTCTTGTTGCATTACATCTCCTTTGTTGAGGATAAAATTTCCTTGTCAGATGAAGAGATTGAGGATCTAGGATATGGAACAATGCTCTTGTTGGATAGGCAATTTGAAATAGACCATTCTACGATAACCTCTTTTCGCAGTTAGGAAGCTTTGGAAGCTCAATGGATCTATCAAACTATTATCTCTATCTGAAGTTTTTTTTCTTGTTTATGTTTACATGTATTAAGGATCTTGATATTGTTTTAAGTAGAGTCCTTCTTTTCTTTGATGAGATACCTTTTATTTTTAAACAATTTTCTCCCATTAGGATTATTTTAAGGGGATGCCAATTTGGATTAAATTTTTTAATATGTTTATTTGTTATTAGTCTAAATCTAATATTTCAAAAATTGCATGTAAAATTGGAATACCTTTAATTGTTGCCCCTTGTTGTCAATAAATCTCGTTTGAATTTTGCTGGTGTGAGTGTACAAATCTCCACCACTTTTATTGTTCTTGATAAACTTAGCATCACAATCATGGGAAAAGATGTTAAACCCTCTATACTTTATGAATGAAAACTGATTTGTGGCCCATAAACTTTATAGTAGATTAGGAATCTTTCATCTTCCCTATAGGGCATAGGTCCTCCTTATAACCTATAGGAGAAGAGGCTTTGTGGGGTACTCTTTGAGAAATATGCAAGGGGAATTTATTAGGGGATTTGGGCTATTTAAGGGAAGAAAGTTGTGTAGGGTTAGAGCTATATTGAATTTGTTTTTAAAATAATGTTTTGTTTGGGTTTTGGGTTCTTGGTGGTTGCTAGGAATTGTGGGAGAGATGATTTATCTCTCAACAATGAATCAACATGTATATTGTCTTTCTTTTCTTGGATATTAGTAATTACATCCCCCTTTGTGTTATTTTTTATCCATTTTGAGTATGTTTGCTATTTTTTACATTATTTTGTGCTATTTTGGTCATTAAATCCTATCAAATTGGTATTAGAGGATGATTTTAGACCTATGGCATCGAAAAAAGTGGATGCTTTGTAAGAGAAATTAAAAGAAGAAGTTGGCCAGTTCCAATCTGTAGTTGAGGAATGGATTTCATCCATGGAAGGATGGTTTTCTAACATAGAGGACATGATGAAGAAAATATTAGAGCTTCACACCCAATCAGCAATATCGAACAAGGAAGTGGGTGAAACCTAAATATTAACACAATGAGGAATGATCGAGAGGTTAAAATCTTAAAAAAGGGAATATATGCCACCTCTTAAACTAACAACCAGGAGGGAAATGGGTGAATGATATAACATGAGGAGAAATTGGGAGGAAGAAATAAGGAGGGATGATTTTCATGAAGAGGATATCTATAAAAGGAGGGGTGGGAGAGAATTATGGAGAGATTACAACAATTTCTATATGGGAGGAGCCAGAGGTGGAAGAGGAAGTTGGGGCGGAGGGGATCCTAGAGTGAGAAAGTTTAAGATGCCCATTTTTTCAGGGGAAGATGCTCGTAGGTGGATCTATAGGATGGAGAGATACTTTACAGTTAATGGAATAACAGAGGAGTAACTCATGAGGGTGGCTTTATGCTTGGAGGGGAAGGCCTTGTCTTGGTATCAGTGGAGAGACATGAGAGAGATCCAATTTGATCATGGAGGGAGTTCAAAGATAGTTTATGAAAACATTTTCAAACCAGTCATGGAGGAGAGACTTCTACGAGCAGTTCTTTGCTCAGGTTCAGGAAGGGACATCGATGAATTATAAGGAGAGGTTTGAGTACCTTTTTAGCCAATTGGGGTGGCTATATGAGATAATGTTGGAGGTAAATTTCATAAAGGGACTCAAGCTAGAGATAAGGGATGTTGTCCATTTATTGAGGCCATGAGGGTTGGGGGAGACTATGGAGCTAGCCCAATTGGTGGAGTATAAAAACTCACTTGAGAAAAATAGCATTGGCAGTAGTTTGGGAGCTTCATACTAGATGACAATTACTTTTTTGCCCCCAAAGGTATAACTTGTGCTCATTCAGAGAGAAGTACCTAAGTATAGGGGTTTAAGAGCTTGATAAGGGGGGTTTTTAAGGGGCTAGTCGAGGAAGAGGTTCAAGAGAAGCGAGCTAGGGGATTGTATTTGCGTTGTGATGAAAAGTTTGCACTGTGCCACTATTGTAAGGACCACTCGTTGTAGGTACTTATACTTTGTGATGAGGAGTATGTGAAGAGGAGGTGGTTGAGGAGGAGGTGCATTTGTGCATAGAAGTTTTGGAAGTTTCCCTAAACATAGTGGTGAGGTTTACCACAAATCACACCTTGAAGGTGACGGGACATATAGGAGGAGAATTAGTGATAGTTTTGGTGGATAGTGGGGTGATCCACAACTTCATCTCCAACTTGGTGGTGGACCTATTAGGGCTAAAGCTACTCGACACAAGCTATTTTTGGGTGATGATGAGAACGGGGAAGATGGAGAAGAGTAGAGGCATATGCTTAGGTTTGATGGTGACACTGCAGGAGATCTAAGTGAAGGAGGATTTTTTTCCCATTGAGTTGGGGAGCACATATATAATTTTTTTTTTCATAAAGTGGTTGCAAACATTGGGAGAAATCAAGGTGGATTGGAAGTCATTAACTATAGAATTCATGGTGGGAGAGAAGAAGGTGAAGATCAGGGGGGATCCTAGTTTGTCAAATAATGGTTTCTCTTAAGACCATAGTTAGGGAAATCCAAGGAGCAGTGATGTGATTGTTGGTGAAGCTCCAAAGCCTTGAGGGAGAGGGAAGCATGGAGAGAGAGGGAGAGAGGAGATAGTCCAACCGCTCCTGTAATAATTATGTGAGGTGCATGAGTATGCCATTATATTGATGGATGGGGTATGCCTTATTAGTGTTTGATCCTATTGATACCCACAAGTTTAGAAGGATGAAATCAAGAGATATATCAAGGATATGTTGGAGGCTCAGATCATTTATCCAAGTTTTAGTCCCTTCTACAGTCCTATGTTTCTAGTGAAGAAGAAGGATAGTAGTTGGAAAGTTTGTATAGATTATTGAGCTCTAAATAAAAAAATAATATTGGATAGGTTTCCTATACATATCATTGATGAGTTGTTGGATGAATTATATGAAACGATGATGTTTTCTAAGATTGTTCTAAAACCAGGATACCATCATATCAGAATATGGCCTGCAAACATCCATAAGTCTGTTTTCAAGTTTTATGAATGCCACTACGAGTAATTAGTGACGCCTTTAGGGCTTTCCAATGCCCTAGCTCTATAGCATGTCCCTTGATTGACAACTGAGGAAAGATAGTTTCAAATGGGGGGAGAAAGCCATCCAAGCATTTGAGCAACCAAAGAAAGCCATGACTAGTGTTCATATGTTAAGACTATCATATTTCAGCTAACTATTTATAGTGGAGACTAATGCATTAGTCTATGGGTTGGGAACAATTCTCATATAGAGTTAGAGACCCATAACTTATTTCAACTAGGTTTGACTATTAGGGCTAGGATGAAATTAGTGTTTGAAAGGAAGCTGATGGTGATAGTGTTGGTAATACAAAACTATAGACCTTACCTATTGGGGAGGCACTTCATAGTCAGGATGAACTATAGGTGCTTAAAGTTCCTATTAGAATAGAGTAATATCAATAACATCTTTTTATGTTGTTGGATTATCACTTTGAGATCCAATACAAGCCTGGGCTAGAAAATGAAGCTGTAGAAGCTCTCTCCAAGCAAAGTGAAGATCCTCAAGTTGTGAATCTATCTATTCCCATGGTGCTGGATTTGGAGGCCTCGAAGTGTGAGAGCGAGCATGATGCGGAGATGAGTAAGATTAGAGTAGACTTATTGTAGGAAAATGATAGCCATCCTAGTTACTCCTAAGCTGTTAAACAATGGAAAATTTATGTTGTCGATGACATCTCCACACATCTCTCATTTATTACAGTATTTTCTTGGCACAACTATTGGGGAACATTCAGAAGTTTAGAAGATATATCATATATTGGTAGTATAATTATATTCGATGGGAATGCGAAAGGAAGTATAGGAGTTAGTGGTAAATTATGATGTGTGCCAAATATACAAATACTTGGATATAGCTCTAGGTGGTCCTCTATAGCCTTTAGCATTAGATGAGAACGTATGGGAAGAGATGATTGTAGACTTCATTAAGGGACTACCTAGATCTAAAAGGTTCATTGTGAATCCAGTGATGTTGGACAGATTGAGAAAATATGCTTATTTCATTTCCTTACACCACCCATACACCGCGGTAATAGTGGTAGCCACATTCATTAAAGATGTTTCCTGTTTACATGGCATACTCGAGGCCATTGTGGTCAATTGGGACAAGGTCCTTTGAGCCACATATGGAGGAGTTATTCAAGATGTAGTGGCCTATCTTGAAGCAAAGTGCAGCTTACCAACCCCAGACGAATGACCAAATGGAGGTGGTGAATCGTAGTGTGGAGACTTCTCTTCATTGCTTTGTATCAAATACACTAAATATGTGGCCATGTGGTTAGCCTGGACAGAATATTTGTATAACACTTCATAAAATACAACAACTAAAATAATGCCATTTAAAATCCTATAAGAGAGGGATTACCTCATCTAATATATTATGGGTATGGAAATACACTTGTGTAATCTATGGAGTAATACTTGGGAGAAAGAGATGGGATTTGGGTAGAATTGAAGGAACATCTATGGAGAACACAACAAATCATGAAGAAGTAAGTAGATGGACACAAGAGACACATAAAGTTTGAGGTTCAGGATAGGGTTTATTTAAAGATCTAACTTCATAGACAAAGGACTTTGGGTCTCTTGTGTCCATAGGGTCGACAAAAGACTGAGAAGTTCTCCTCTGCTACTTTAGGCCCTATGAGGTAGTGGAGTGCATTAGCGTAGTAGCATATTACCTATGATTTCCACCGACCTCAGCCATCCATCCCATATTTCATGTATCACAATTGAGACAAGCCATTGGAGCTCACACACCCACACTCGCACTATCGCCCACACTATAAGAGGATATGGAGGAGATATTCAAACCACTGGAGGTGAAAGGGTTGTGCCAAGGAGATAAGGGAATCATGGAGATATTGATAAAGTAGATGAATTTACCTGAGTATGAGGATATATGGGAGCCCTTTAGTACCATCTAGAAGTAGCTTCCCTCTTTCCACCTTTACAACAAGGTGACTTTTTGGGATAAGAGTATTGATGTGGGACCCTTTTTTTTTGGTTAAAACTCACGAAGGGGCCTATGCGTTAATAGTAATAAAATAGTACAAAGTCCTTAAGGGAGACTAATCGCTTACTATGCTCCAACGAGCTACAAAAATAAAGAAGAAAAAACCTAAGAGCAAAAAGTCTCCACTATGCAAAAGTACAAAAGAACATAGGAACATTCTACAGATGCTACAGGAAAGCATCCAAAAAAGAAAGCTATAGATAGCGAAATGAGGCTCGAGCTTTGTAAAGAAATGGGTGATGATCACAGGAAACCAAATCACCTGCAAAAGAAAAATGCTGCAAACAAAAAGATTATAGCAACAAGTAATATAAGAAATAGACTTGCAAAAATTAACGTTAGGGAGAGAAAAAAGCTGAGTTAATCCACTTAGCCAAAAATGATCGAGGCACCACTAAAAGTTAGACCAAGGATATAAATCATAAGAGCTCAGGATAAAAAGATAATAATCAGCTTCATCAAGAATGTCCACTTGCGACTCGATCCAACCCTCAGGAGCAAACTCCATCCAGTTCTCTAAATGATCCACGTATAAACTAACACCATAATTAACATAAATCCACAATAGGTAAAAGGATCCAACCTTCCCAAACATACAACAGCACCAATACAACCCACCTAAGAACAAACAACACCACTGCAAGCTAAGAAGAAGCAGGGCCAAATCCTCCACAAAATTACCACAAGGATAGCCAAAAGCATTCTCGCAAATAATAGTAAGGAACAACGCTCCCAACTTCCTAGATAAGAGGCAATCAAAAGAAACCCGAACCAAAGCCAATTGAAATGAGAAACTCACAGTAGTCTCAACTAGCAACCTGAGGGAGGGAGAGCACCAAGGTGACACGCTCTCAGCAAAAATAACATAACAATCATTGCTCATATCCATAATCTAACAGACAGCAGCAGCCCCGAACAAATCCAAACATAATAACCAAACATAATTGAAAAAAAAAACCACTACAACCACAGAGCTAAAGAAAGGAATAAAAAATCAATCGCAGCAGCACTAAAAAACCCAAGAACACAGTAATGACCAGCAGTGAGAATGCCATACCATAATAACCCAACACTGATCACCCAGGAACAAAAATACAAACTCAGACTAAAATCGAGCAGTACTATACCAGATAACAACCTCCACAACTAGGGGAACCTCAAGCGAACAACTGGGAACAAAGCCGCAGTTACAGAAGGCCAAAAATCTACAGAAATTCCAACCAACATAAGGAAACAGAGCATAACAATCCAGTTAAGTATCAAATGAAAGCAAAAATCCCAGCCAAAAAAATAGAGACAAACAAATCGACCACCAATTAAAGAAGAAGAAACCAGAGGCCAACCAAGATAATTTAAGAACTAACATAGGGACAACCACAAGCATCAAGATTGAGTAAGCCACGAAGATGGGCAGGACAAGTGTCCCAAATAAAATCAGTAAAACAAGACCGACTGTAGCCCCACATAGCCAACCAAGAAGCACAAGCATTCCCATCCTTACTGATATGGTGAAAAGAGAAGTTAAGAGACAACAAAAAATTTTTAATCTCCCTAACCAAATAGAAGAGGTATGGAGAACAACAAGTCTCATCTTCGGCTAGAAAGAGATTGAAATCCAAGCTAAAATTAACCTCAATATGCAAATTATAAACGTTAAGAGAAGTGCACAACTAAGTACCATACAAAATATCCTTAAAAATAACAGTATGGTAGGTACCTTGGATAGAACCAGCAAAAGCAACAATGAGGCCACCATTACTATCCCTAATCACATCACCACAACCACCAATTAAATCAGCACTAGTGCCATCCACGTTAAGCTTAAAGAAATTAATGGGAGGTTTATGCCAATAAATAACATTAGCAGTAATAGGGTCACCCTCTAGCTTTAAGCCTAACGAATTACCAACAAAGTAACAATTTTTGAAGTTCTTAATAGAAATGAAGTTAACATCCATAAGAGCTAACACCTTATCCTTCACTTTCTGAATAACATTATGGTGGTTCATTTTCACATTATTGAACAGGGATTGATTCCTTTCCAGCCAAAGAAAACTCAAAATGAGAGAAGGAATAATGTTACAAATATTCCCTTTAGAGTTAATAAACTATAATTTAAGCATGGAATTAATAGACAATTTAGAGTTAAAACAGTTCAGTTGAAACAAATCATCGAAATAAACCCAGGTTCTAATAGCAACAGGCCCAGATAAAAAAACATGGTGCATACTCTCTTTATGAAAACAACATTGGCATTTAGAGGCCAAGATACAACCTTTCTTAATAATATTATCATCCGTAGGAATAAATCTATGCAGAACTCTCCAAACAAACACAGAAATAATAGAAGAAATGCTTTTATGCCATATATTAAGGAAAATGTTATCTTTATTATTTTTATCTCTAAAGGTATGCTAAGCACTCTTTAAATAAAAGCCACCATCTTTGGAAAGATCACATAACAAAATATCTCTAGAAACAATATTGATAGGTAAGTTAACAATTCTCTGGAGGATACAATAAGGTACCTCATTAGCAAGCTTATTATAATCCCACTCATTATTATTAAAAAAGGTATTGACCTTAATAGAAGAAATAGAAATCAAATTGAGAAGAGAATCAATAGAATTTTTACCTAACCAACGATCCTGCAAGAAAAAAGTATTTTCTCCGCTGATGCTCCAAAAGATGAAAGGCTCAACCTCCCATTTAATCCTGCACAGCCTTTTCCAAACTCTAGAGTCACCTTGTTTAGACAAGCAATTAGTAGGATGCTTGGCATTACAATACTTAGCAATCATAAATTTAGCCCAAAGAGTAACATTAGCACGAAAGTTATACCAAAGTTTAAAGGAAAAAGCCTTAGTAAGGTCCTTAAATTTCTTGCACCCAAGACAACCTTCCTCCAGAACACCACAATATTTCTCCCAAGCAGCCCAATAAATTTTAGCACTAGAGAAAGTGCCTCTCCAAAAAAAATTATTAATAATCTTGTGAAGTCTATCACATACACTTTGAGTAGGGAAAATAGATTGAAAAAAATAAACCGAAAGAGCACAAAGAACACTTTTAATAAGAACGATCCTACCACCAAAAATAAGGAAGTTAGACTCTCAAGATAACAGTCTGTTTTGAACCGAAGCAATGATATCATCAAACCAAAAAAGATTTACCTCTGCTAGCAAATAGAGGCACTCCAAGATATTTAATAGACATTTGAGCCTGATTAAAACTAGTCAGATTACTAATAGATAAAAGTCGATCATTAGAAATCCTCTTAGAAGCAATGAAACAACATTTCTTTTTGTTAAAGAGTAAGCCATTAACCTTCTCAAAATAATCCAAAAAATCTATAAGTTTTCGAATTCTATTAATAGACCCATTAGCAAACACGATAAAATCATCCGCAAAACAAAGATGAGATAGAGGGAGACCTCCCAAAGTTTTAAAGTAAAGATAAGGATTGGTATTGAATATATTAGTAAGGCCTCTAGAAAGAAACTCAGCAGCAATAATAAAGAGAGTAGGGGAAATGGGGTCCCCTTGCCTTAACCCATGTGAAGCTTTGAAAAAACCATTGTTAGAACCATTAACAATAATAGAGAAATGAACATTTTCAATACAGTTCTTAATAAGCTTGATAAAAATAGAGTTAAAACAAAAAAAAATCTAAAATACAGTAAATAAAATTCCAATCAATATTATCGTAAGCCTTAGCAATATCCAGCTTCAGCATTAAGTTACCACGTCTAACCTTAACATCCAAATCTAGACAAAATTCCTGGGCCAAGAGGATATTCTCAGTAATGGACCTAGCTTTCACAAACCCCATCTGAAGAAATAATCTATCTCTCTCAACTAACTCAAAAAAATATTGAATTCTCAGTGGTTTAAGTGGATGCCTCAGCTCATCCTTCAACCCCCTTAAGAATATATAACATTTCTCGTTAATAGTACTGACCAGTTATGGTGCATCCCTAACCATTGTAGTCCGATTCCACTAAAAAAAGTGTTATGTGTAGAGTCCCAACAAAGCTCTGCATCCAAACTCTAAGGAAATTATGACACGTGGGAATTCAATATGGCTTTCATTTTTTTCATTTTCTCTTATCATCTCGACCGACCTAGCCTAGAGGTGAAATTTTTTAATTCACAGGAGATCAAAAGTATTGGAGTTGCTTCACTTTGCTTCTTGGCATTCATTTTCATATTCGACATTCACTGTTCACTTTCATTTTCATCATTCTAGATAGTTCACTGTTCAACTGCATTCGGGTGCTAAGTTCATTATCCACCAACAAGGCTAGTCTGCCATTCTTATTCAGTTCATCTTCAAAGAGATACTTTTTTTGACCTATCTCTTAAAATATGTTTTAGGATTTATGTTTAGGGTTTTTAGCGCTTAGGGTATTTTATTTTCATTTTATAAGTTAGCACGTGACCCTCCAACAAACGCCAAATAATCCGCCATTAAGAAAGCAAAAAAAGGAAGTCGGTTTATGGTACACAGGTTGGACGCTCGCGGTACTACAACAAGCAAATGTAAACCGTCATGCAACATTTTGTATTGACTTGTTTAGTATTAGTTGTGTATTAACTATGTATGAACTGCATATTAATTATATATTTACTGTGTATTTTCTGCATATTCACTAGTATCAACTCCGTATCAACTATATATTGATCGTATTTCATTTTCAAAATTACATTGAAAAGTTTATAAAATTTTGAGTTATTTTTGTTCATTTTATAAGTTTTTGAACTTAGTATCAACTACAATTTTACTATATATCAACTACATATTTACTTCATATCAATTATATGTTTACTATTTATTAATGATGTATCAAATATGCATTAAGTGTGAACTTGTAATTAAAATTATTTTTGCTAAATATGCATTAAGAATTGAAAATAAAAAAATATTTTTGATAAACTGTCAAGATTAGATCATTATGTATTTACTATGTAAGGAACAATTCTTTTGATAAACTATCAACATAACTATGTATTTATTGTTTATTTACTATATATTTAATATGTATTTACTGTTGATTGCGTATTTGTTGCATATTGAATGCATATTTACTGCATATCAACTATATATTTATTGTGTATTTTTCTATGATGTTTGCAGATGTATGTTCAACCTATTACATCATAGTAAATTAATATGCAATTTTGCTAATAGTTTATAAAAAAAAAAAATCCTTACACAGTATTTTTATTTTTAAAGTTTATCAAAAATATTTTTTATTAGAAGTTCAATTATGTGAATGCATAAGTTGGTGGAAGTTTTGAAAAAATGATTTCGAAAGTTTAATCTTCTTTGGGAATTTGAAGTTAACTTTGGACTTTAATTTTGAAATTGAACAATTCGTTAGAAAAGATATACTACCTCGAGAGGTAGAAATAAGGTTTCAAGATGAGGCTCAGATTTAGAATTGCAAGTCCCACCTTGTGTATCATAATCGAATTTAAGAAAGAACTGTATATGACCTCATAAGTTCAAAGTGAAGTTTGATCCAATATCTAGCTACGATAATCTAGATTAACTATCATTAGTTTCACATGTGAAGTTTTATCAACAAATGATAGGTCTCCTCAAAGGAAGAGAATGTCATTCATTAATAATAATTCGAACATGATGATAAAGTTCATCGTCGATTTAATTTTTTTTATAGAAGACTAATTTGAATTTTGAAAAACAATTTTAAAAAAGGTGGATGTGGACTCTAAATTCCCTACGAGCGTAAGCCATCGTAGTTAATTACATCGTAGGTAATTATAGTTTTCTACAAATACTCTTGATTAAAATAATGATAAATTATATTTTGAAATTTTTTAGGAATGATATCAAGGAGGTGAAACTAAAATTTCAAGTAGGATTGGAACAAGTTAGAACACTTATTTTTGGATTCAACAGAGGAGAGGTAGAAGACACTTTGGGATTCTAAAACATTTTAAAAGTGTCTTGGCCTAATACAGTGCAAAATCTAGGCTCACCCCGGCCTATATTTGGGAGCTAGCTTTTCACCTAGTCGATTTAATATCCATAAGTTTGATCATTTAATAAAAGAGTGGAAGGAAAGTTTTTATTAAAATTTTTTATAGTTGGGACCGACGTCTAGGGCTAGTCCTAATTAGTCCCTTGACTTATATAGGATGGAAATGCTTAGAGAAATGCAATTAAAATTTAAACTTTTATGAATTGGTTTGTAATGCAATATATATTGATTGACTCGATTAAATACATAAAATGAATATGTAGCAGTTTTAAAAAGGCTTGAAAATATTTTTTCCCTAGAGATTGTACAACATCCCTTTGTTAGATCTGCACCCTCAAAGGCTAGGTGGTCTTCTAGAACCCATAGGTAGAGATGAGTCTAACAAGGAAGAGAATGAAATGATATGCTTTATGCAAACTCCCAGCGATCTTGGGCTTTCTTTTTAGATTGTTAGAGTTTCTATGTGAACTAAAAGTTTTAATTTGATTTAAAAAAAAAAGTTTTGTCATGCCCTCACGAGCCTCCGCATATCCAGGCTAAGACAAAAGTGACACGCAAACGCCAAAAAATTAGGAAAAGTAAGTAAAATCATATACGCAATCAAGTCAAATCAAACACATCTGTCACGACCCGGCCCGGCTAGCCCGATTATATCGGAGCGGGAACAGACGATCGTACGGAAGAGCATAATTACATAACAAAATTTTATTTAAAACTTAAGGTTAGAACATACATATCATCCCAAAATACATGAAAGAGCCACTAATAAACTTCAAACTGAATTGTTATAAAGTGATCAACTGTCTCATAACCAATAAAACTTTCTAATTCATCATCACAACATAAACTTTCACAATTACATAAACCTCAAATTCACGAACTACACTGAAACAAATACAAAGACTCAAATTGAAAACACAAAAAGGAACCTTTCATCCTGAGGTCCCCTACGACGATACATGTAAGGTCGTCGTGCAGCCATTACTTTTCTCCTGAAAAAGATTTCCAAAACGAGGAATGAGCTAAAGCCCAGCAGGTAGTTCATAATAAAAAAACTTTATAAATTGCTGAAATAAAACTATTTTAATTAGAAACTGATTCTTTAAACATGTCTTAAAGCAATAACATTCTCTTTTACATAAACATTTCCTTTCCTTTCTTTTCTTAATCTTATTCATATGAAATGCAAAGTGCAGATTATGTATGCTTAATGAATCACCCGTCCCGAATGTACCCCATTTCGTACTGATCAGGTACGCAGTCAAAAAGTGGTCAAATTCCTTTACCATAAGTTCATAAGAACTTTCCTTTACCATAGGTTCATAAGAACCTTCCTTTACCAATGCTCGTAAGAGCTCCTTTACCATTTGGGTACATCCGGATCAACATGCAAACATGAAATGTTACTATTCTCTTAATTCTTTCTTTTTCAATAAAATTTCTTTCATAAACTTTCATATAAATTTCATGCCCAAATATGTCCCTTTATATGATTCATATGCATAACAAAAGATGAAATCAAATAAAAGACATAAACTTACAAAAGTTACTGAATTTAAAACATAATTCAATTGAATAAAAAACATGAATTATAAATGAACTAAAGAATTAAAGCATTTATAATTTTAACTGTTTCTGAACACCTACCTCCAAATTTAAGCACAATTCGTCGCTTCAACAAGGTCTTTCCTCCTTAACGATTAGAACCTATAGATGTTTCCAAAAAGACATATCATTAAACCAATCATATTTTCCTTAACGTTTTTTTATACGACATTTAATAAATATTTAATTAAATAAATATTTATTTTCGGATTAATTAAATACCTAAATTTTGAAAATTCATAAATCTTCTATTTCATCCAAACATTGATTCTAAATTGATCATTAACATATAATAATAATAATAAAATAATAATTTTTGGATTAAAATAATCCTAAAAATTAAGAAAATTAATTTTTTTCTAAAAAATATCAAAAATTTTATCATTAAAACATTTCTTATACCTTAAGGAACAAGAATTGTAAAAAAAAAGATTTTTCTTTAAAATCATAGATTAGGAAAAACCCTAATTTACAAATCTCCAAATATTCTTCCAAAAATATCGTTTCTACGGCTAACATGCTTCCCTAATCATTTCCTAAAGGTTTCTTAAAGAAATTTTGGAAGAAAACTATTTTTAGGAAAAACCCTAAAAATTTCCTTCTCAAAAATCTAAGGATCCAAAAAGTTTCGTTTGAAAAGAATCATACCGGAGTAATCCTTTCGTCGTCCTCTTCGATTTGACGTAAATCTTTCGCCGGAAGATCGTCGCCGGAGAATTCTCCACGGAACCCGTCCGTCCGCCCTATGTCCGCCCGCCTCCTGTTTCGGCCGATCGTGCGAAATAAAATGAGGGAGGGTTTCGGTTTAGCCTAATAAGAGGAATTGGGATTTGCAAATTACCCTTGTGCCCTCACTTAAGTGGATTTGGTCTTAAGAAACAAGTGAGGGTAAAATGGGGATTTATGAACTTCTAAAAATAATAACTCTTTAATTAGGCAAAATTTGGTATAACTTCTATATATCAAAACGATCAGAATTTCGCGTAGGATTTTCTAAAATTAATTTCGTTTCATTCCGATAACCTTGAAAATTTTACTTAAATTCTCGTCGCGGCGCTTTAAAAAGCGTGCGATGCCTAAATTAAGATTTTCGGGTTTTACAATTCTCCCTCCCTTATAAAAATTTCGTCCTCGAAATTAAAAGGAAACTAAAAGCAGTAAATCCATACCTTAGTCAAAAAGGTGAGGGTAGAACTCCCTCATCTCTGACTCCTTCTCCCAAGTGGCATCTTTCTCAGAACTGTGCTTCCAAAGCACCTTAACAAAAGGAATCGCTCTGCTCCTCAACTGCTTAACCTCAAAGTCAAGAATCTTCTCTGGTTCATTAACAAAAGTCAAGTCAGGTTGAATGTCTACCACATCTGTACTAATCCTCTGAGTCTCATCTGAAATATATTTCCTTAAGGAGGAAATATGAAACACATTATGTACTCCACTCATATGTGCTGGTAGAATCAACCTGTAAGCCACCTTTCCAATCCTCTCTGAAATCTCAAAAGGGCCTACAAATCTGGGACTTAATTTTCCTGCTTTGCCAAATCTCTTCACTCCCTTCATTGGACTGACTTTGAGAAATACAAACTCTCCTACATCAAATTCAACTGATCGGTGCTTGGCATCATAATATTTCTTCTGTCTGTCCTGCACTGCCCTCAATCTATCTTTGATCAATCTAATCTTTTCTGTAGCATCATCAACCAAATCAGCACCAATTACCTTTCTTTCTCCTGTCTCAGCCCAATTTAGAGGTGTCCTACACCTTCTCCCATATAAAGCCTCGTATGGAGCCATACCGATACTTGCTTGGAAGCTATTGTTGTAGGCAAATTCAATTAAAGGCACATATACCTCCCACTTACCACCATAATCTAGAACACATAATCTCAGCAAATCTTCTAAGGTCTGGATTGTTCTTTCTGACTGCCCATCTGTCTGAGGGTGGAAAGCTGTACTAAAAGTAAGCCTGGTGCCCAAAGCTTCATGGACTTTCTTCCAAAATCTGGAAGTAAATCTCCCATCTCTGTCTGACACAATAGTCTTCGGTACTCCATGTAATCTAACAATCTGATCAACATACAGGCTTGCCAATTTTTCAACTGGATCAGACTGTTTGATAGGTATAAAATGTGCAGACTTAGTTAACCTATCAATAATTACCCATAAAGTATCATTTCCTCTTCTGGATCTGGGTAAACCAACCACGAAATCCATAGAAATGTCTTCCCATTTCCACTCTGGTATGGGTAAGGGCTGTAGATATCCTCCTGGCTTCTGGTGCTCAGCTTTAACCATCTGACATGAAATACATTTGGATACTGTATCTGCTACACTTCTCTTCATTCCTGGCCACCAAAACACCTCCTTCAAATCCTGATACATCTTATTACTGCCTGGGTGAATGGTGTAACTGGAGTAATGAGCTTCTTGAAGAACTTCTTTCCTCAAATCATCCACATCTGGAATACACAATCTGCCCTTATATCTAAGCAATCCCTCACCATCAAGCTCAAAATCTTCAATGTGTCCTACACTAACCATATCCAGTATCTTCTTAAAATCTGCATCAAGTGGCAAAGCTTCTCGTACCCTTTCTGGAAATGTTGACATAATTATAGTCTGATTCAACCTTATAATTTCTGCATCATTGGACTGAACCACTGAAATCTCCAACTTCTCCAAATCTCTTATCAACTCCTGCTGCTGTGTAATCATCCAGTTTGCACTACCTGAATTCTTTCTGCTCAAAGCATCAGCAACCACATTTGCTTTGCCCGGATGATACTAAATATCCAACTCATAATCCTTTATGAGTTCTAGCCATCTCCTCTGTCTTAGATTCAGTTCCTTCTGAGTGAAGATATACTTCAAACTCTGGTGGTCAGTAAAAACTTCACATCTAACTCCATACAAGTAATGCCTCCAGATTTTCAAGGCAAAAACTACTGCTGCTAACTCCAGATCGTGGGTTGGGTAATTCCTCTCATGATTCTTCAATTGCCTAGAAGCATAGGCAATGACTCTCCCATTCTGCATCAGTACACAACCCAACCCTTTATGTGAGGCATCACTGTAAAGCTGAAACCCATCTATCCCTGAGGGAATAGTCAACACTGGAGCAGTTATCAAACACTGCTTCAACCTCTGAAAAGCTTCCTCACACTGAGCTGTCCAATCAAACTTCACTGCTTTTTGAGTCAATCTGGATAGTGGCATTGCTATCTGTGAAAATCCCTCAACAAACCTCCTGTAGTAACCTGCCAATCCCAAAAAGCTCCTAACCTCAGTCACTGTAGCAGGTCTTGGCCAGTCTGCTATTGCTTGCACCTTATGCTGATCCACAGATATCTTCCCCTCAGAAATCACATGCCCCAAGAATTTAACACTCTTCAACCAAAACTCGCATTTGGAGAATTTAGCATACAAGTCATTATCTTTTAAGGTATACAATACTGACCTTAAATGATTTGCATGCATCCCTTCATCTGGGGAGTACACAAGTATATCATCTATGAATACAATCACGAATAGATCTAAAGAAGGCTGAAAGATTCTATTCATGAGATCCATAAATACTGCAGGGGCATTTGTCAAACCAAAGGGCATTACTACAAACTCATAATGCCCATATCTGGTACTGAAAGCAGTCTTTGCAATGTCCTCCTCTCTAATCCTGAGCTGATGATACCCTGACCTCAAGTCAATCTTAGAAAACACTGAAGCACCCTCCAACTGATCAAACAAATCATCTATCCTGGGAAGAGGATACTTGTTCTTCACTGTCAACTTGTTCAGCTCTCTGTAATCTATACAAAGTCTCAGGCTTCCATCCTTCTTCTTCACAAATAATACAGGAGCACCCCAAGGAGAGGTACTAGGTCGGATGAAACCCTTCTCAAGCAACTCTTCCAGTTGCTCCTTCAACTCCTTAAGCTCCTTAATCGCCATTCTGTAAGGAGCTCTAGCAACAGGTTCAGCTCCTGCCACTAACTCAATAGAGAAATCTATTTCTCTACTTGGAGGTAAACCAGGTAGATCATCTGAAAACACCTCTGGGAATTCCTGAACAATTGGAATATCCTTCAGCTCTCTTTCTTCCTTCTTCTCCTCCTTAACATAAGCCAAGAAGCCTTCACAACCTTTCTTTAACATCTGAAAGGCCTTCAAGGACGACACAATTACTGCAGTTACTCCTCTATCTCCTTGAAATTTGAACTTATCCTCTCCTGGCAAACAGAATTTAACCTCCTTCTTGTTACAATCTATAGTCACGAAATGGCAAGATAACCAATCCATGCCTAAGATTGCATCAAACTCAAACAGAGGCAAAACAATCAGATCTGCTTCTAAACTCTTATCACAAATCTTCAAATTTACTTGACATTTCTGATTAGCTTCCATATGATTCCCATTAGGCATCAAAACTGATAGAGACTTCAACATAAAGGTAGGAATCAATTTAGCAGATCTAACAAACTCTTCTGAAATAAAAGAGTGTGACGCTCCAGTATCAAAGAGGATTCTAACGGGTCTATCGCACATAAGGAGTGTCCCTAAACATAAACAAGTGCAACATTCATTCACAAAACATGTCATTCATTATTTGTTCATTTCAATTTCAATTTCAGTTTCAATTTCAATTTCAATTTCATATAAAAGAAATAATTCATTGTAATAAATTAAACTACGCACCTGTAACCACATCAGGAGATCCCTTAGCTTCTTGCTGGGACAGTCCATAGACTCGAGGTTGAACATTCTGGCGAGTCTGACCTTGAGAAGGAACAGAAGCAGTAGACTCCACAGCTCTTGGTCTACCAGCTGTCCTCTGAGTGTTGTTGCCTGACCTAACCTCTGAAGCAGATCTCTGTCCCAAAAGAGGACAGGACTTCGCCATGTGCCCAGGCTGATGGCACCAATAACAAGTATTAGTGCCTGAGAGGCACTCTCCCTTATGCACTCGCCCACACTTGCTGCACAAAGAGGCAGTTGAAGCACTGCTGTCAGAACCACTGGATCTGGGCTTCTTCCAAGTAGAAGCTCCTGACTGAGAAGACTGAGTCATCTGGGAAGGCTTTGACCTGCCTTCCATCTTTCTCTTCTGAAAATCCCTCCTCTTCTGAGTTGCCAGCATGTCCATCTCAATCCTTCTGGCTCTTTCCACTAAAGTAGGGTAATCCTCAATTCCAAAAGGCACAAGAGGCTGCCTTATCATGTCCTTCAACCCATTTAGAAAGCGGTTGCACTTCTCTTCAGCATTGGGTATCAAGTGAGGTGCATACCTGGATAACATCGTGAACTCTGCCTCATACTGAGAAACAGATCGATCTCCCTGAATCAATCTGTTGAACTTATCCTGCATCTGTCTCCTGGCGGTCGCAGGTACATACCAATCTCTGAATGCCTTTACAAACTCCTCCCAGGAAACTTGGCTGCTGGGTCTTCTTCTTCCAAAGGGTCTCTTCTAATTGACTCCTCCACCACCTCTCAGCCTCGCCATCAAAGGCATAAGCAGCCAATGTCACCCTCTTTTCCTCAGGGCAAAACATGCCCTCCAGGATCTTCTCAATCCGCATTAGCCAGTCTTCAGCTTCTATAGGTCCACCACTTGAGAACAGTGGAGGTTTCATATCCTGAAACAACTTCAGGCTCTTGTCCATAGGCCGACCTCCACCTCCACTGCCACTTCCCTGATTTTGGGAAGTCCTAATCATCTGAGTCATTGCTTCCATCATCTGATTGAATGACTCCATACTATTGTTTCTCTGAGGCTCTGCTACATTTGGTAGCTCCCTCCCTTCCTCCATATTAATGCCATCAGTGGCATTCTGCTCAGGATCCATACTCCTGAGATAAAACACATCAATCATAAGGCACATAATTCATAAAATTACACTTCCTATATATTCTAAGACTCAATTAATCATCATATAGGCTCTTTCATTGATCAGTATTAAACCTTTGCTCTGATACCACTCTTGTCACGACCCGGCCCGGCTAGCCCGATTATATCGGGGCGGGAACAGACGATCGTACGGAAGAGCATAATTACATAACAAAATTTTATTTAAAACTTAAGGTTAGAACATACATATCATCCCAAAATACATGAAAGAGCCACTAATAAACTTCAAACTGAATTGTTATAAAGTGATCAACTGTCTCATAACCAATAAAACTTTCTAATTCATCATCACAACATAAACTTTCACAATTACATAAACCTCAAATTCACGAACTACACTGAAACAAATACAAAGACTCAAATTGAAAAACACAAAAAGGAACCTTTCATCCTGAGGTCCCCTACGACGATACATGTAAGGTCGTCGTGCAGCCATTACTTTTCTCCTGAAAAAGATTTCCAAAACGAGGAATGAGCTAAAGCCCAGCAGGTAGTTCATAATACAATTAACTTTATAAATTGCTGAAAACAAAACTATTTTAATTAGAAACTGATTCTTTTAAACATGTCTTAAAGCAATAACATTCTCTTTTACATATAAACATTTCCTTTCCTTTCTTTTCTTAATCTTATTCATATGAAATGCAAAGTGCAGATTATGTATGCTTAATGAATCACCCGTCCCGAATGTACCCCATTTCGTACTGATCAGGTACGCAGTCAAAAAGTGGTCAAATTCCTTTACCATAAGTTCATAAGAACTTTCCTTTACCATAGGTTCATAAGAACCTTCCTTTACCAATGCTCGTAAGAGCTCCTTTACCATTTGGGTACATCCGGATCAACATGCAAACATGAAATGTTACTATTCCCTTAATTCTTTCTTTTTCAATAAAATTTCTTTCATAAACTTTCATATAAATTTCATGCCCAAATATGTCCCTTTATATGATTCATATGCATAACAAAAGATGAAATCAAATAAAAGACATAAACTTACAAAAGTTACTGAATTTAAAACATAATTCAATTGAATAAAAACATGAATTATAAATGAACTAAAGAATTAAAGCATTTATAATTTTAACTGTTTCTGAACACCTACCTCAAATTTAAGCACAATTCGTCGCTTCAACAAGGTCTTTCCTCCTTAACGATTAGAACCTATAGATGTTTTCAAAAAGACATATCATTAAACCAATCATATTTTCCTTAACGTTTTTATACGACATTTAATAAATATTTAATTAAATAAATATTTATTTTCGGATTAATTAAATACCTAAATTTTGAAAATTCATAAATCTTCTATTTCATCCAAACATTGATTCTAAATTGATCATTAACATATAATAATAATAAAATAATAATTTTCGGATTAAAATAATCCTAAAAATTAAGAAAATTAATTTTTTTCTAAAATATCAAAAATTTTATCATTAAAACATTTCTTATACCTTAAGGAACAAGAATTGTAAAAAAAAGATTTTTCTTAAAATCATAGATTAGGAAAAACCCTAATTTACAAATCTCCAAATATTCTTCCAAAAATATCGTTTCTACGGCTAACATGCTTCCCTAATCATTTCCTAAAGATTTCTTAAAGAAATTTTGGAAGAAAACTATTTTTAGGAAAAACCCTAGAAATTTCCTTCTCAAAAATCTAAGGATCCAAAAAGTTTCGTTTGAAAAGAATCATACCGGAGTAATCCTTTCGTCGTCCTCTTCGATTTGACGTAAATCTTTCGCCGGAAGATCGTCGCCGGAGAATTCTCCACGGAACCCGTCCGTCCGCCCTATGTCCGCCCGCCTCCTGTTTCGCCCCGATCGTGCGAAATAAAATGAGGGAGGGTTTCGGTTTAGCCTAATAAGAGGAATTGGGATTTGCAAATTACCCTTGTGCCCTCACTTAAGTGGATTTGGTCTTAAGAAACAAGTGAGGGTAAAATGGGGATTTATGGACTTCTAAAAATAATAACTCTTTAATTAGGCAAAATTTGGTATAACTTCTATATATCAAAACGATCAGAATTTCGCGTAGGATTTTCTAAAATTAATTTCGTTGCATTCCGATAACCTTGAAAATTTTACTTAAATTCTCGTCGCGGCGCTTTAAAAAGCGTGCGATGCCTAAATTAAGATTTTCGGGTTTTACAACATCAATATAATTAACTCCTTAGAGTAAAGTTCGTGGACAAGTGCCACATTTATTATAACGTAGAATTGTAAAAATTAAAAGTGGTCGGGCACCACTAATAACAAACTGAATTCTAATCCTAAGATAGATGCAAGTAGACTTTGAGTGGGATACTCTTTTGTCTTCGGCTCCTCGGTTTTCTTGTCGTTGAACTCCTTGGATTCGTTGTACCTAAATACCCAAATAGAAAAAAAAACTCTACTCCTGAAGGGGAGGTTATTTTCCCCACTTTGGGCAGTGGAGTGATAAAAAATTGAGCTTCTAAATGGAAATGAACTATCCCCCTGATGGGTATCCTTTCCTATTCGTGGAATTATGCCACCAGGCTTGAGGAACCAGGCCTTCTTAGGAAACTTAGCCCCACAGCCCTGAGTAGTCCATTCTAAAAACTTCATCTTTAGAGTGGTTGTTAAGTATTAGAATGTTGATTTAGATTTTTATCAATAAAGATAGAGTTTTCTGGAAATTTAAATGATTAATTGGATTTTTTGAATTATTTGAATTATTTAATCGCATTATTTAAGGGTCCAGATGTGGACTTTTAAATTAAAGTTAATTTTGAAATTTTCAAAATTTTAATGAATATTTGACCATGAGATCACTTGATCTCAAACTCCATTCTCCCTAAATTTGGGATCAAATGGACTTATCTAAGGTGGCTAACCAAACCACCTAAGACAACCTCTGAGTCACCTTAGAAAATTCCTAGGTTACTATCCTAGGCTTGGATTGGGGTGAAATCAGTGGTTCTAAACTCCTTAGACTAAACATAATTAACACACTAAAATTCAAGCCCTAATTCTCATTGGATATATCACAAAGCCAATTTGAACTTAAGGGTTAAACCATGACCCCTAAGCCTAAATTGGCTAAGACATGCCCTTAAACTTCTCAAACATTGGAGAAAAAAATTGGACATGTAAGAAACCTGACCAAGTTCACTCTCCCAAAGTCTCAAGCAATGATGACTTCAAATATGCGCACAAATGCATTAATAACATAAACATTCAAATTGAAAATGATAAATATATAACAACAATTGAGGCTTGGGACCAAAGGACTTTTGAAGATCCCCCTACGATCTTTTCAATGAGCCTAAGAACACCTAATTTGGTCAAGTGTTAAGGGAGAGATTAATTTTGAAAGTTTCCTTGAATTTTTGGTAAAATTAAATTCGGATTTACAATGTCGGAAGATAGTTTGCCGGCTTTACATATGCGCACCATCCGATTGGCTAGCTAATAGTCATGGCTAACTGTGTAGACACGGGTTGATTATAACTATCGGATGATTGATCGAATGATCGCGATCAAACGTGCCCTGAAACCGCAGCATCTAAGCCAAACCATTAATTAAATCAATGGTTAAGATTACGTCTTTAACATTCCATAGAGACCCAAAGCCATTCATGTTCTCTGTCTTGATCTGGAAGATCTCACCGGGGAACTCAATAAATTTCACATGAAGGATCAAGACGATGGGGGATTTCAATCCAATGGTAAGATCGTGTTGGATTGAAAGTTTCTTTCACACTTGACCAACACTAGCTAACTAGGGCTCAGGAAGGGATGTTTCTATTAGGAAGCTTAAGGAGATGATGGCGAAGACTTTTCCTTCAGAAGTCTGGGACTGAGGTATGACTTTGCATGGAGGGCACAGAGTCTTCTCCGAAGTTAACTTGAACGAATGGCTAGAAGATGTTCGGAGATTGGGAAATGGGAGAGGAATGCTCAGGGAGGACTAGGGAGTTCTCTCAAAAAGCTAGAATAGAATGAGGCACTGTGAAAATGAATGCCCTATTCGAGTTTCTCCAGCCAGCTCGGACGACCATGATTAATCAAGGCAGTCGTTGGGTGGCCTCAAAGTGGAAGGGGACATGGCCTCTGAGCCTAATGTGCTTGAAGCAGGTGATCCCAGGCTTTGGAAGCCTTTGGATGAGGCCCGAGATGGAGGGGACCACCAGAGCTAAATTTCCATTAGTTCTGGCTGCTGCCGGCTAAGGACTTGGTCAGGTTGAGCTAGAAAGACTGATGGGGCCCTAATAAACTCAACTGAAGTGTCAATTGGGCATAGGGGAGCCTGGATCACTAACTTGTATGATTTGGGCCAATTTGAGCTCAACCTAGGTCAGGTCAGGGGGTAGGATTGAGGTGGAAGGTGTATTGGGTCAAGAGGCACCCAGTGCAATTGTCAATTGGATTCAATGGAGTCTAGAGTGGGAGATGACTCGAGTCAATGTGGTTTTAAGCACTTTGAGCTAGCCTAGAGGTTGACCCAAGTCAACTAAGAGTTGGGCTAGCTATGGTGAGTGCGTTGGACCTAGGGCTACCTAGTGGAGGTGTTGATTTGGCTAGGTGGCGCTTAGGTTGGGAAATGGCTCAAGCCTTTGTGGTTTTTGCCACTTTGGGCTAGCCTAATTCCCAAGCCAACTTGACCCAAGGATTTAGTCAAGTAGAAAAGGTGTATTTAGTCAAGGGGAACCCAATGTCACCATTGGTTGGATCAAATTTGGTTTAGAATGAAAGTTGGCTCAAGGGAGACCTCTCTTTGGGCCCTTGGGTCAAGCCAAGTGGCTAACCCAAGTGGGCCTAAGGCTTGGGTCTTCAAGAGGGGTCTCTTGAGGACCCTATAGGTCACTCGATGGGTTATAATGTGTTTGGATTAATCTTTGTCAAAGAATTTGAAGGAGTGGGAGTGTTTGGAAGGTTTGGTCAAACTTGGTTGACTTGATCAACCAAGTTGATCTAGGGTCAAAAGTTGGGTTGATTGAGTTCAAGAGGATTATATGAACTCAATGGAAGAGGTACCAAGCCAAGAGAAGGTCATTTAGTTGGAAATTGGTGTTTAACCCTTAAGGGTCACTTTGGTCAACCATGATTGACTTAGTAAACTATGGTTGACTTGGTCAACCAGGTACAATGAAAGCATAGGTTTTGTTTCATTGTGTTCCTATAGATAGTTAGGATCCATTGGTATAGGATTTGGAGATTAATGATAGAAGACCATGTTGAATTTTGGGGAAAAGACTAAAATTCCTCTTTAAAGGGTATTTTGGTCATTTTAACCCCAAGTATACCTTGGCTCAAATAGGTTCCAAGAAAGTATGGGTTATCGATCAAGAAATCATGACAATGGTCATGGATGTGGTTGGAAGGTTCAGAAAGGGTTCTAAGGTCAAATTCCACTGGATGGCATTTCCAGTGGCTCTAGTTGTAAATATTTGAAGGTTTTGCAGCCTGTGGAAAATTACTTAATTTCTTGAGCTAGGGACCTCAGAATGGATTTTAATTTAATGGGTTGGAACTATAGACATGTCATATCAATATATAATTGATAGGACCTAAATCAGATGCCAATTGACTGAGTTTCAAGGTGACAGAAAAATAACCTAAAAAGATCAAGTTTCAAGACCTGGGTCTTGGGTCCTAAACCCTATGATTTTTGTTGATGTTGGATTTGGATTGGAATTTGAGGTTGATTTTTTTAGTTTGGTTCATCCACATCAATGAAAATCAAATGAATGATTGAAATTGATTGGATATGATTTGAAAGTTGATTGAAATTTGATTGGAAGGTCGATCAGGGATTAGATTGGAAGGTTGAGTTGACTTTGAATGGAATTAAATTGGGTCTTACTTGGGACCAAAATGATTAGGAAGTAGACATCTTCCAATCATTAGGTCACCAAAAGGAATCCAAATGGGTAGTGATCTCATACCGAAATGAGGTCAACAACACACTCGACTAAAATAATTTTCCTTACAATGCTCACACTGAATGCACATTCCGAGTAAACGTTTAGTTTGGGAGTTCATACTATTGTTGATAGATTCTCCCTTATCAAATCTATCTTTATTTACTGCACGTATATTTTCTTCAAATAATTAATCCCCCGCCTATTTATAATAGATCAGAAAGATTAGTTAAACAAGTTCTTTAGGATAATTATGTCAATACAGAAAGTTTCATTATCCTCTTAGGCTAATTGTTGCTTTGAAGGTAGTGTGCATTATAGGAGATCAAAATAGTGGATAAAGGCTTTCTCTATAAAATTTTGGTGGCGCTACAGGGAAAACAATAGTCTGTGGGCTAATTTCATGAAATATATGGCATCCATCCAAGTCTTACTCCTTTTTGAAAGAGATTTTCTTTTATCGAAGAGATTGTGTAATATTAGTCTTTCAATTGAGAACATTTTTTTAGCATTGCTTCTATGAAAATCATTTTCTGTTATGATGTTTGGCGAGGTTATGAACCATTTGCTAATTTTATAGCAGTTTCAAACTCTAGCTGCTCCAAAGTTTGTTAATATTTTGAAATTAATGGTTGATATCATAATAAATTTTAAAACAATAATCTTACCAACATTCTTTCAAGAGTTTCCCTTTGGCTCGAGTCTAACACTATCTTATTTAAGGATGACAGTGATTTTAAATTCAATTAAATATTTTTAACAGAAATAAAACAAGTTAGAAGTGTTAGTTTCTTAGGGCATAAAAGTATTCCCATGCCAATTCTATTTTATGCTAGAAACTACTTTAAGGGTTTCATTCTTGTTTATGGTATCTTTAAAAGGTTTTATACTTATATCTGATTGCTAGTGTTGCTCTAAATATGAATCATTATTGTGTATATTAAGGGGCCCATTGCATCTCAAGTTTGGAGTTGGTAACTTATTTTTTTACCAAATAAACTTACTATGTTAGTGTGAATTGACTGAGCTTGTGGGCCCCACGAGAGTGGACGATGGGCAAGGAAAGAGAGGGGTCAAATGGGGATTAATTACTTAACATCGAAGACTAAAAATGGGAAGGAAATTTGGAATGTTTATGTAGGAATAGAGGGTTGATTTGATTGGGAGAGAATTATGAAGGTTTATTTAGGAAACGAGGGTCGATTTGATTGAGAAGAAATTAGAAAGGTTTATTTAGAGAAAGATGACTTATTTGATTGGGAGGAAAGTAGGAAGGTTTATATAGGGAAAGTGACTGATTTGAATTCAGATTTGGAAGGGAATTTGGAAGCTCAATTTAGTGAAAGATGATTGATTTTAATTTTGATTTGGGAGGGAATTAGAGAAACTTTTTTTTTAGACTAATTATGTTACTTTATTTTTATTATATGATTTGTGTATTTGCAGTAGTTTTTCTTTAGTCTTTCCTAGCAGTGCCTAGGGTTTGTGAAGGGTTTGTCTTCCTCTTGAATGGTTGATCAACTTGTATCTTGATTTGTTAGGCCAAAATAAAAATCTTTCTCCTTGATTTCTAATGTGTTTTCTCTTTATTGTTGTTATTTTTATTGTGTACATGTCATATTCCTATCAAATTGGTATCAGAGCTCTTTTTTAGAACCTTTGATGACTAGGATAATGGATTCTTTGAAAGAGAAGCTAGGAGAAATTGGCCAACTCAAATTTAAAGTTGAGGAAAAGTTTTCCTCCAAGGAAGGAAGGCTTTCTAACCTAGAGAATATGATGAGGAAAATATTGAAGCTTTACACCCAACCGACAATATTAAAGATGATAGCTCCATTAACTGGACAAGGAAGTGGGGGAATTCCTAATATAGGGATTATGATAGAGGATTGGGAGTTCAAATTTTTGGGGGAAGAGAGGAGATGCAACCTTTGAAGCCATTTCGAATGAGGGGAAAGGGTGAAGGAGTGAGATTTTCAGTGGATCTTGTCCAACTCTAATTGAGACGATTTGAGCCCAATTGGGCTCGAATGCACCTGACCAACTTGATCCAGCATTCTCAAACTAAAATTGACCTAAATCGAACCTAAACTTGGTCCAGTTAAACTCAATCTAATCCAACTAAAATCTAATTGATCAAGATCGACCCAAATCAATCAAGATCGACCCAACTTAGCCTTGTCAAGCATAATTATACCTAATTCGACATCGATTTGAGTCCAACTTCACAAAATTGAATTGATCGAACCTAATTAAACTAGAATTGACCTAAATTGATTCAAATCGAGTCTGATTCGGGATTAATTATAGTCCAATTGGTCCAATTCCAGCCCAACTTAAATTTCCAAATCAAATTTCCCAATCAATGGTTCAGATTTCGTTACAATTTCAACTATGAGCTGCAATCGCATTGTACAGTTTTTTTTTGGGAAAAATGGGGGCAGAGCCCATATATTAATCACCAAAGGTTACAATAAGCCAAAAATTACAAGTATAGAAAAACTATACCAGCAGAACCCATAAACAAAGAAATGAAGAAAGTAAATAAAAAACCTAAGGACTCAGGAATAAGGAATACTTCTCAAGGCATCAAGCCATAATCATAATCGAAAAAACCACGAAAGCCACAGAGACACTGGTTGCCAAGAAAGCAGGCCATCACAGTGCCCAAAAACGCAATTCCTGGTTGCCATAAGACCGTCCAAGGAGGCGTTAGAGATGTAGACCTTTGACATCATCATCCCAAAAAACTGCCACGTCGAAATACCAACGAAGGAGAAGCTGGACAAAATTCTCCCAAAGTTGCAGTGAACCGAAATACTCAAGCAAGAACACAGCAGCAGGCCATCAATACAGCATTTTGCCATAAAAAACGCAGAGAATAACTGAAGATTCCAACCACCATACTCGAAGTGATCCCAGAAATTATACCACCATCCGCCATACAACCAACTGTTGACCCGCAAGACTGAAACAAAAAAAAAAAATAAAAGAAAAAAAATCAAATCCCTTACCTGCCGCCCCACGTCGCTCACCTGCTTGCACGTCGTAGCCATTCCGCGCACGATCAACGTCGCATCCGCCACGACCTCGCATGACCCACCTCGCGACGTTAAATGCCCACGAGAAGGAGGCCTTCGGCCTCTCCTCCCGGTTCCCGCTCTCCTCCCGATCTCTCTCCCTCTCGCCGCTTCTCCGAATCCCTCGGCGCCCCCATTGTTGTTCGGCTTCGGTGTTCCACAGGAGGTGTAGAGATCGCAAGAATCGCTTCTCCAGCTCCTGCGTGGCCGGTCGACTTCGCTGCCTCCGACACCTTCCCCTCCTGTTCAGACGGAAGTTACGAAATTTTGATCGGAAGCAAGCACGGGAGCCTGTCGCTGTGAAGATAACTCACTACCTTTCGTGTGCTTCTTCGGTTCTTCAGTGGCTGTCCGACCGTGCTCCTTCGCCGACTCTTCCTTTCAGTCGGACCGGAAGGTATGACATTTTGATCGGGAGTGAGGACAGGAGCCCGCCGACTGTGAAGTTAACTCCCTACCTTTCGCGCGCTTCTTCGGCTCCCTCCGTAGCTGTGCGACTTTGCTCCTTCTACGACTTTCCCTTCTGGGTAGGATCGGAAGTTGCAACATTTTAATCGAGACGCAAGCACAGGAGCTCACAGGTTGTGCAGGTAACTTTCTGCCTTCCGAGCGCTTCTTCGACCAAATCCCGTAAATAAAAAAAAAATGAAAATGATATTGATTTGAATTAATTGTAATTAATATTAATTAATTAAGTTAATTATTATTAAATTATTTTTAATTATAGTTAATTAAAAATAATCCCCAATTAATTATGATTAGTTAAAATTAATCATAGTTAATTATATTATTTTTAATTAATTATCATTAATTATAATTAATTATAATTAGTTAAATTTAATTATTATTAATTATAATTAATTAAGATTAATAACAACGATGCTCGTGCCTTCTCCTACCTTGACATCCGAGCCTCCACCGCCGGTCCACCGGTCCCGAAGGTATAATCCCTAAACTCAGATTTCCCTCTCGACGTTGACGACGAGCTAGCAAACCCCTGAGGCGCCCACGTGGCGTTGTAGGGAGGGAAGCTAGTGCGACGCCTACGACGAGGCGGAAATCGCCTCGGTTCTTTTCTCGACGCTTACAACGAACCGGCAAACCCCCGAGGCGCTCAAGTAGCATTTAGGGTGGGAAACCGGTGCGATGCTCGCGACGAGATAAGGATCCCTCTTCAAAGCTTGCAACGAGCTGGTAAACCCCCGAGGCGCTCAAGTAGCGTTTAGGGTGGGAAACCGGTGCGACGCTTGCGGCGAAGGGGATAAAAAGGTGCTTTCTTTATTTTTATATAAGTACCCCTGAACGCCCACATGGTGCAGAGAAGGGAAATCTGCTTTTTCTGACTCGTGCTCCACACCCTTAAACGCTCACGTAGCGGGTGGGGTTTTTGATAAAATATGCGACCGCGGTGTCACTTTTGACATCTACCTGAAGCGCTCATGTAGCGTCGAGGGGAAGGTTGGCTCTTGATTTTTCCCCTAAACGGGGGAGACGCTGGGAGGCTGCCGAAATTCAGACTGAAGGCATCGTGAACTTGAACAGAATTTTGGTCTATATGTGAGCAAGTTTTTGACATAAAAAGAACAAAAGCCTACATTCAAATGAACATGAACAGTGAACTATCGATTTGTGGACCTGACTCAAAACAAAGATCAAAATGATTTCTAAATTTCAAGTCCAAATAAAATCAAGACAGAACTGAGAATCAAATTCCAAATCAAAATTGAAATCAAAGCCAATTCAATATGAATTTGAAACATAACTTGCAAGGACTTCAGAAGACTTTGAACTAAGTGTGGACATGCAATCAAACTCAAATCAGACTTGATTTGCACATCAAATATGATTCACATATTTGAACTCAAGCAGAAACAATATATAGAGAGAGCAAAGCACTCAAATTGAACTCAAGTTGGATCCAAACTTGTCATGAATAATAAAAGAACTTGAACTTTCAAGAACAACACACAAGATCTCAGTGCTTACAAGTAAAAAATGTAGCAGACTCTTACAACAGTCTCTACGAAATTGTGTGCATCGTATCTGCAAGAATGAAATGCACGAGTATCCATGCACTATTGAAATCTCCTACGACAATTCCTACAAACGCCTGTTGATTGAGAAGGCAATATTGGAGATCGGCAATCAAGGACCCCTTCCTACAAACAAGTACAATAACCACCTGAGATTGGTGAAAGGTGGTTTCAATGCAAAGACAAGGGCTCTCCTACGAATACTACTAGGAGGTCGTAGCAGATACAACTGACCTCCAACAAATAAATACTTGTGGATAACAACAGTGTGTATGTCGTATGTACAACGAAACACTGTGGACACAAGTACATCTCCTACGAACAGTTCTAGGAGCTCTTAGTGAATACAACGGGTCTCCGCAAATACATACAAGTCACTTGTGGATAACAACAGTGGATACCTCGTAGGCACAACGAACCACTGTGGGCACAAGTACAATCAACAACCACCCGAGATTGGTGAAAGGGTGGATACGATGCAGAAGCAATGGGTCCTCTACAAATACCTTCAGGAGATTGTAGTTGATACAGCGGTCCCCAGCAAATGCACATGAATACTTGTGGATAACAACAGTGTGTTGCAAGTACAATGGATCACTGTGGGCACAAGTACGGTCCTCTACAAATGGCTACAAATCACCTGAGATTGGTGACAGGTGAGTATGATGTAGGCAACAATCGGTCTCCTACGAACAGTTCCAGGTGCTCGTAGTGGATACAATGGGTCCCTGCAGATAACTACAAATAACTTGTGGATAACAACAGTGCGTACATCGTAAGCATGACGAACCACTGTGGACACAAGTACAGATATCACCTACGACAGCGGCGATCAAAATCTATAAGTACACTGAGTACAACGACAACCCGATGTACGAATAAGTCTACTACACTAAAGATCTTGAAAGGAGATCTTCTCAAAGCAAAGTGACAATCAGTGAACTTCAAGGTCCAAAAGAATTCCTTCCCCGGTGAATGAGAAAGGGGGAGTCAATATTAAGTCCAATACTCCAAAATCCAGAAAACTTTCCCCGGTGATTGAGAAAGGGGGGGTCAACATCAAGTCCAAATCGCCACCGGATCTGCAACACTTATACAAGCAGACAGAAGGCGTCTATGATCTACAATTCATCGCCACCGGATCTGCAACACTGATACAAGCAGACAGAAGGCGTCTACAACATTCATATTTGGCCTTTAAGGCCTTAAACAATGAAAGTTCATGAACAAAGGCATGAAGCCTACAGAACCCGATTCTCCTATACGGATCAATAGGAGTCGACAGGGTTCGAACTATCAAATAGATACATGGTTGTAGCGACCGGTGTATTTGTTTAAATACATTCTTTTTAGGCCTTCAATGCCTAAAATCAAGAAAATTCATGAACAAAGGCACGAAGCCTACGAGAAACCCGATCCTCGAGCAAAAGCTTGATCGAGTTGACAAGGTTCAATCAACAAATGGAAATGACCCCAAAACACCCCGATGATGGCCGTGTTGAATGATGATCTCAACCGGAGGGGTTTAATTTCAGGCATTCTCAAATGCCTCCCAAAAAGTCCAATCAAAATCCAAAGCTCCACAAATCCCAAAGCCCAGATATTTAAAATCTAAAATCAATCCATCAATCGCTCAAAGCAAAATCCATCCACCCTCCGCAACAGTTTGCTGAGGTGGACAAATTCAAATTTACTTTAGCTCACAAAAGAGCTAAAATGCCTAGTCGAAAATATCACTAGGATCCATTCTCAAACAATCTCCTGTCAGTAAGGACGTGGTACGTGTCCTCTAACCGGCGGTCTGCCGCTAAATGGCCACCGCAGGATAAACGGTTATGACGACCCGGGGCCCTCTGAACCGAGTGGTTTCGCCGCCAAATGGCACCACGATATCTCGGTTATGGCCAGAGCCAATACGCTCCTTACTGACATCAAATCCTTGAGACATGTATCAATAGGATATGATTGATAGGGCACAAAGCCCTCTGTAAGCTAAGGTGGATTCAAATTTGTCCCCTTAGACAAACATTCAACCCCGGTCTACAAGGTCCCCTTGGACGAAGCAACCCATGGCTGCCGACAAGGATCCTTCTGTCAGGTTGGGTCGACTACCTCCTCTGACTAAGTAGACCAGGGACCATGATGGCCCGGGACGACGGAACCATGGGATCTTGATCGGGCCCATCATTCATTCCCCCACCATCCGTTTTAAGTGCAAAATGGTGAAATTTCTATTTTTAAATATCAAACCTTCCAACCCAAAATCCAAAAACCCAATTCTTCAATTCCCCAAATCCAATTTCTACCAATTTCCAAACCCATTGCTGCTACTATATGCCAGATAACACGTATTTCTATACGAATCTGATTGACGACTAGCCTTAATCGAAAGTTCTCTCTGGTGATCGAGATGGGTAATTAACTATAGGGGCTTGCGCCTATAGGAAACCAGAACTTAGATCATAAAGTCCTCACAAAATGAGGGCGAAATCTCTGGGTAGTGTCTTATCTACAAACCCATCTGCCTTCCAAAATTTACCTCGGAACTTAGTTTGTTAAAACTCCCTCGCCGAATAAGAAAAGCGAGCGGGTAGGCCGGGGCCAAATTTTCGGAGCCCACAGATTTCTGGCGACTCCACTGGGGATTGGTTTCTCTTTCCATCTCTGGCTAGTCACTTATATGCTATAGTAGTAGCTAATCTATACTGAATTCTGTACGGTGAACATCGGGATGTGACATTTGGTTCTTATGCCAAAGATCCATCACTGAAAGGTCCCGAAAATGAATCTTTTAAATAAGATTAATGGAAATTTATTTAGCAGGGTTTTAAATTCCATGCTAATTTTCCTGCTATCATTTGTTCTGCGTTATTCCTATTTTATGAGAGTGTGGGGTGACGTATTAATTCTGATCACTAATCCCCGCCTTTCATTTGTGTAGAATGGAAATGCAGGACACACCGATGACCATCCAACTGGGACGAGGAGCCAGAATTCAGCTGGCTAATGCTGTCATTGAGACCGAAAATGCTGGAGCTACCATCCAGTTTTGTAGCGTTGACTTCCCGGCGATTGCTGCAAGGAATGCCGACATTCCTGTGAATGGTAGGAATGTTGAGAAGTCCGCCAGAAGACTTGATGCTGATGAAGCTGTCGCCCGTCGTGTGCATCTGCCGGCACAACTACCTACTTCTGAAAATTCTCGTGGGAGAATTTCTGTGTTCGAGAGGCTGTCACAGCCTGAGGCCCTGACCACCAGCAGAATTGTGAATGGTGGAAGAGTCTCTGTGGTGACTGCAAACACCACTACTTTGCCAACCAGGTTATCTGCGCCTGAGAAATACGATGCTGAAGCCTCCTCATCTGGAGGAAGGCCTACAAGGAGGCAAAGAAGGAGGATGAATGCTGAGCTCCGAGCTCAGCATCAACAACTCCCAGTCCATCCCTCCAATCTGCCAGCACCAGAACCAGAAATCAATATTCCCACACAGAACAGGTTCGCTAACCTGAAGTGGGTAAAGAGAAACAGCTCTTCTGGTGAGCTCAAGCAATCCTTCTGGGAACGTCAACCTGAAGTTCCAGCCCCTCAGAAGATAAAAGAGCCTGAACGCTTGTCTACCCGGGTACACCGAGTTTTGAAGACAGTCAAAGAGAAGGGCTTAATGAAAAAGAAGTTCCAGCGGCCATTGATTATTGAGGCTCGAAGAACTCCTCCAAGAGGTAGATTATCATCTGCTGTGATCGTTGAAAGAAGAGATTACCGACAACAGGCTCCACGCGGTGAGCATCGGGGCGTGACACCTGAATCTTATATTCGGGGATACGTCGCCGAAAGGTCCCGGTGGAAGGGCAAATGATCTTTTGTTGAAATAAGGGCAAATGATCTGCTTCGTGATTTCGTCCGAATTGAGTTAGTAAAGTCCACTATTTCGTATACCGAAAAAAGGTATGATACGGCAGGTTCAGGATTGATTTCCAATACTGCCCTAAGCTATAGCAATAGCGCTATTCTAAAAAAGATTGAAAGTCTAATGCGACAAAGGGCGGTGAGTCGGTCTAGATGGCAAAAGAAGGTAACCGTAGGGAGGGGAAGGTGGCTAGCTTCTTTTCAGTTTAGCTTGGCTTTTCAGCTTGTTTCAAAGCGTTTTCAGTGCGCTTTAGAGCACAGTAAAGTCAGTACCGCCTTTTGAAGAAATGATTAGTTCGGGTGTGCCATCCGGAGCAGCCTCCCGGAAATCCGCCCCTGCTAACAGAACTCGTCAGAAATGGGTCCAAAAGAAGGCCCATAATGACGACAATTATAACGACGGTCGACATCCTGGAGAGCCTTCCAGAAGATCCCGTCATTCTCCTACTTCAACCAAAGAAGAACTTCATTTCGATCGCAGTCCGAGAATCGAAGAAATACTCAGTCCAAGTCAAGAACCTGAAATTCAGTGGCGCCGCCGCTCATAAATTCAGGTGTAAAAGGATGAAGAAGACTATGGTGATGAAGATACTATGGAAATTGAGGTGGTTCGTATGGTCCGTCACACCGATGTTGAAGAGGAAGATGATGGTGATGAAGAAGACCAACAATCACAGCCACGCGTACGTACTTATCGACGTCGCCACAGGGCTAGATTCATTGCCAGCCGAAGTGCTCGCTCCTCAGAAGAAGGAGATGAGGAAGAAGAAGAGGTCGGAGAAAACCCCTTCGGTGGCGAAGATATCACACTCGCTGAAATGAGAAATCAAATGAGGCGACAGATGCGAAGGAAAGACAGAGAAATCTCTCAGTTGAATGACAAAATGACTGAGATGATGACTCAGATGACGGCTATGATGGAGATGATGCAGAAGACCACTTCTGTGGGCCCTGCACCAGTTCAATCCGTCAACCAAGTTGCAAATCCTCAAGCGCCCTAAGCCTCAGGAGTGAAAGGTGTACCTGAAGGTGGCGATAAAAATGATGATCCAACCCGCCAGCGCACTCCCCAAAATGTGGCGAGCGCCTCTGAACCCGTAACTGCGTCTCAGTTGGAAGGCTTAATCAGTGAAAAGATTAAGGCCATCATAGCGGCTGAACAAGCAGAAAAGTTGGTAGGAAAAGGTCGCCCGTACCCAGCAGAGTACGATCAGGTGCCCTATCCAAAGGGATATTCTGTGCCGAAGTTCAATATCTTCGATGGCAATAAAAATCCCAGACAACACCTAGCGCAGTTCAAAGCAACCTGTGGAAATACAGGAGGTAATGATGCTCTGTTATTCAGGCAATTCGTGAGCAGCTTAAGTGGAACTGCTTTCGAATGGTATGCCGAACTGCCGAATGATTCACTGAAGACCTTTGCGGAGCTGGAGGTCTTGTTCGTGAAAAGATTCGCCAGTGCAACTGAGAAGACTACCATTGCTGATCTTGCCCTTGATAAGAGGAGAAAAGATGAGTCAGTAATAAGATACATAACACGCTGGCGCAATCTCAGTATGAAGTGCGAGCAGCAACTGGAAGAAGAGCATGCAGTTCAACTATTGATGGGGAACATTGATGATAAAATGCAACCCTTCTTGTGCATGGCTTCTATTACTACCTTCCAAGATTTGTTGGATAGGGTGGCAAAATTTGAGAAGTTAAACTTATCAAAGTCAGAAAGCCTCCCTGATAAACCCAAAAAGGCTAAGGTGCCTGATGCTAGGCGAAATGATGTCTACTCCGCATTCCCTCCTAGGCCTGATAAAGGTAAACGAGCGGTGTATAATGTGGATAAAGGGAAGCAACCTATGCAATATGAAGAAAAGTCAAAACAGGCTTACAATCCAAATCCTCAATCAAAACTAATTCTTGGAGGAAACGACAAACCTCGAGCCTTTCCTGGTGGAGGAGAGCGCCAGAGGCAGACTGTAGGAACTGGTGATAGAACGTTCCCCTCCCTCAAGGAGAAAATGAACAAAGAATATTCGTTCAAGAGGGAAAGTGTCGCCAAGCTATTCCGACAAGCACTCAAAGCCGGTCTAGAATTACCAGAATGTAAAAGACCTGAAGAGTCCAAGCATCGTGGTGACCCAAACTACTGTCCATATCATCGGGTAGTTAGCCATCCAATTGAAGATTGTTATGTCTTCAAAGATTGGTTGGAAAAGATGTATAAAAGTGGAGAATTGACATTATCTGATAATGTATTAGTTCGTCCCAGAAAGGAATCCACCCGGGTAGTCACGTCCGCTTCCGTACTCCCGTCTAAAGAAATAACAACAAGAGAACATGTTCAAGATGATCAATGGGAGACTGTGGTCTCCAAGAAGATAACAAAAATGCTGAAACAGCTGGAAGGAGTTCCCGGTGTCAAATGGAAGCCCCCTACTGAGCCAGTACTGAATTTAAAATGGTTGCCTGCGTCCAATGCATCCTCCTCTAAACAGCAATTTGGCCAGGCCAGCTCATCAAAATCTGGAAAGTCAAAGTCAAAGTCTTCTAAGAAGAAAGCCAAGCTGAAGAAGCCTGAGGCAAAGAAGACTGCAACTCAGAAGGCTATTGATAGTTTGGGTGAATATTACCAAACTGTCAGGAGGCCTATTAAGCTCGGTGATTTTATGAAAGAGCTTAAAATAGATGAAAAGGAAGAAGAAGTTGATGCTGAATCTCTTCCTATAGAGACATGCCGAGTCATCTCAGCAACACCAAAGATAGTAAAAAGGGAGAAATACGCTGAAGAAGCGGCCCCTGAATTCTGTCTAATGGTGTCATCAATGGAATTCAGTTCAGATGATCTATGTTTTCCAGATGATGAAGATTCAGACCAAAGCATAGAATCGCAAATGAAACAAGTGAAATTGGGAGACGATTCTGAGTCTACAGATGAATCCCCAGACACAACAATGACTGACTCTGAAGAGAATGCTTCATCAAACAAGTCTGAATCAGATGAGGTGGCCCAAGTACAGTTGAGAAGTGGCAAGGTACTGCCGCCTCCACCAAAGAAAAGGATCCCTAACAAAGATAAGGGAAAAGAGATAGTTATCAATGAAGATATTATCCTCGAAGATCCCAAGAAAAATAATACTTTGTCCAAGGGGATAAATTACAATATCTTATCCCACTTGAGGAAGATCCCGGCACAACTCAGTATATACGATGCCTTACTGATGTCTAAAGACCTTCGAGAGACTTTGATTCAAGCTCTCAAAGACCCCAAAAGATATGAGGCATATTTTGCTGAACGCAACTTGACGGAAGTCTTGCAAGCTCAGAATGAGCCAATCATCACCTTTGCCGAGGATGATATGATGCTTGGAACGGCAGATCACAATCGCCCTTTGTATGTTACGGCAAAGAGCGACGATATGGTAATCAGTCGAATTTTGATCGATCCCGAATCTTCCATAAATCTCATGAGCTTGAAAGCATTGAGATCATTGTGCCTTGATGTAGAACATCTTGGCCAAGATAAACTGATGGTACACGGCTTCAACGAAAAAGGACAGAAAACCCTTGGATCATTCATGCTCCCTCTTGTATTCGGAGAGCTCCACACGGAAGCCAAATTCCATGTAATTGATGCGGACACTTCGTTCAAGGCGTTATTGGGTCGCCCCTGGCTCCATGAATACGGCGTTGTCCCTTCAACATTACACCAGTGCATGAAGTATCTCAGAGAAGGGGAAGAATTCAGAATTTCTAGTGATATTCAGCCATTTGCAGTACATGAAGTAGCAGTTTATGAAGATGCTAAGTACTTCATGCCAAAGAAGTAAAAGTCGTCAAGTTCTCTTGAGGCTAGAGCATCAAATTCTAAGGCTGCAAAGAAACCCAAGCAAGAAGATGAGAAGAAGCGTGTGGGAAGAAAGAAGGCAGCGCCGACTCTTTCGAAAGCACCAACCCTTCCTAAAGAAAAGAAACATATACCTCATCTGGGGAGCGACACAGATGAAGATGATGTTACTTCTGCTAAATCTCGAAAAGTGTGCCAGTCCACAGATGAATGGAGTAGGTAGGTTGAATTTTCAAATGATGATTATGACTACGACTCAATCTATATGAACTCAGTGCAGAGTGTGTTCTCTAGAAGAATAGACAGTCTGTCAGTTTCAGATAGTGTACTCGTAGTCACACGTGTTCCTTTGCAACACTTCAAAGAAATCATTTCGCGCGAGGTGCATAAAGTGGAAGAACTCGCCACTCTCTATCTGCCTCCCCGTAAAAATGGGACTGTGCCAAAGAATGTGCTATATTCCACGGGAGTTCGTGAAGAGGAGAATCATGATTGGAATTGCATGCTCCTCGACTCCGAGGAACTATTTCCTACGAGGCTACCCAAGTTCAATACCAAGAATATTCAAAGAATACTACGAAAGCGGATCAATACTCCTACTACCAAACAACAGCTCCGTACAAGCTTGGGCCTCTGGTATGGGAGAAATTCGCGTCAATCACGACGAAAAGACACATATGCATATAAAGGCATCAGGTTCATCAAACGAAAATTCCTCCGAAAAGAGACTTGTCGAGCAGTCACTTGTGAGGAAATCAAATATGATAATGAGGAAAATGAGATTTATGGAGCTGATGCTCATGATGATCAACCCGTAGAGGCTGTGCCTGCACCAGAAGAACTGGAAGATGGTGGACAAGCTGCTACAATGGACGAGCTAAAAGAAGTCAACTTGGGAACTGAGGAGGACCCTCGCCCAACCTTCATCAGCTCTCTTCTACCAGAAGATCAAATAGAAGAAATAAAAGAGCTCCTATGTGAATTCAGGGACTGCTTTGCCTGGACATATGCTGAGATGCCTGGCTTATCCCCTGATGTAGCGGTTCACAGATTGGCAATCAAACCGGATATAGCACCCGTCAAACAAGCTCCAAGGAGAATGAGATTGGAGATTGAAGAGCAGGTGATTGCAGAAACAAAGAAGCTCATAGAAGCAGGCTTCGTCCGAGAAGAGAAGTATGCTGACTGGATTGCCAATATCGTCCCTGTAAAGAAGAAGAATGGCCAGATTCGTATTTGCATCGACTTCAGGGACCTCAACAAAGCATGCCCAAAAGATGTCTTTCCGCTCCCAGTATCAGAACTTCTAGTTGATAACATTTCTAACTATGATATGTTCTCCTTCATGGACGGATCGTCGGGCTACAATCAAATCAAAATGGCGTCTGAAGATGAAAGACATACATCGTTCAGAACACCTATAAGCATATTCTGCTACACGGTCATGCCCTTCGGCCTGAAGAATGCTGGTGCCACTTATCAACGGGCGATGACTCGTATATTTGATGACCTGATTCATCAGAAGGTCGAATGCTATGTAGATGACTTGGTCATTAAAAGCATGGATCGAAAAGACCACATTGATGATTTGAGAATTGTGTTCGAGAGGATCAGAAAGTACGATCTGAAGATGAACCCTCTCAAGTGTGCATTTGGGGTATCCTCAGGGAAATTTCTGGGATACGTTGTCCGTCATCGAGGTATCGAAGTCGACCCCAACAAGATCAAAGCAATCATGGAGATGCCACCTCCAAAGAACCTTCGTCAACTCCGCTCCTTATAAGGACAACTGGCTTTCATTCGGAGATTCATATCGAATCTGTCGGGTAGGTGCCAGCCCTTTTTAAAGCTAATGAAGAAAGATGTCTGATTCAAATGGGACGAAGAGTGCCAAGAAGCATTTGACAGCATCAAGAGATATCTGTTAAATTCGCCTATTCTTGCGGCGCCAATTCCGGGGAAGCCTCTCATACTGTATACGGCAGCACTAGAAGAGTCCCTCGGAGCACTATTGGCCCAACATAACAAAGAAGGCAAAGAGAATGCACTCTACTATATCAGTAGGAGATTGATAGGAGCAGAAATCCGTTACTCTCCAATTGAGAAGCATTGTTTTGCTCTGATTTTCGCAGTTCAGAAGCTCCGCCATTATATGCTATCTCACAAAATCACCTTGATATCAAAGATCGATCCGCTGAAATTCTTGATGACAAGACCAGCGTTGACAGGTCGTTTGGCAAGGTGGGCAGTGATATTGTTGCAATTTGATATCACATATGTCCCTCAAAAGGCAGTAAAAGGACAGGTGTTGGCAGATTTTCTCGCTGCACATCCTATCCCTGCAGATTCTCCGCTCAATGATGATCTTCCTGATGAGCAGATCATGAATGTCGAAGAAGAGGAGATGCTATGAGTATAGGAAATGTACTTTGATGGAGCATCGTCAATCAAGCGTGCTCGGCCTCCAAATATAAAGAAAGCTCAAGCCGGAATTGGACTCATTTTCGTGGCGCCCGAGGGAGGCATAATGAGATTCTCATTTAGTCTGACTGAACCTCGGACAAACAATGAGGCTGAATATGAAGCCTTAATAGTCGGATTGGAGATTGCAATCGATGTCCGAATTCGAAATCTCCAAATCTTCGGTGATTCTCAACTTGTTGTAAATCAAGTGTTGGGAGTTTACAAAATCACCAAGTTTGAGTTGGCCTGTTATCACCGGCGAGTTCTTGAGCTTATGAAGCAAATTCCAGTTGTTAAATTAACTCAAGTTCCCCGAGGTCAAAATGCCAAAGCTGATTCTTTTGCCAAATTGGCTAAAGAAATGGCGAATATGGACGACGAATGGCCTATAATAATTATGGTGCACAATCGACGGATCTTAGAGCCCGCATTATTACAATTCCCGCAGGCAGAGGGAATACCAAATTCAAGCCAGCAGGATGCAACTCCAGTTGATCCTCAATCTCCCCAATCAGTTGATCCTGAAGATCAGTCTAAAGAACAGCAAGTTCCTAAGAAAAGGCGTAAGGCCAGTCAAGTTTCAGAATCATGGTTGCATTGCCTAGATGTCGAGGAAGAAGATGATTGGAGACTGCCTTTCATTGATTACTTTAAAGAAAGTAAATTGCCAACAGATAAATCACTAGCTGCTCAAATCAGGAAGAGAGCGCTACGATATGCATTTGTCAAAACCACGTTGTATCGGCGTGCTTTCGATCAAATGTGGCTAAGGTGTCTAGGGATCCGAGAAGCTGATAAGGTGGTGGCAGAAGTTCACGAAGGACTTTGTGGAGCACACCAATCAGGCCCCAAGATGGCAGTAAAAATTAAAAGAATGGGTTACTATTGGCCGACCATGGTCAGAGATTGTATTAATCATGCTAAAAGGTGCCACGAGTGCCAGATTCACGGTGATGTTATACATCAACCGCCAAATCCGCTGCACCCTACAAATAGCATCCTGGCCATTCGAATGCTGGAGTACTGATGTTATTGGGCCAATAGATCCGCCGTCATCAGCAAGACACCGCTTTATCTTGGCAGCGACCAACTATTTCTCCAAGTGGGCAGAAGCGGCTCCATTCAAAGAAGTTACGTCTGAGCACGTGATCAATTTCTTCACCCACAATGTTGTTTACAGATTCGGTGTGCCACGGCGCATAATCTCAGACAACGGAACTGCTTTCAAGAGTACAAAAATCTACAAGTTCGTTGATCGTCACAAAATCGATTGGCGATATTCCTCCATATACTATCCAAGAGCAAATGGCCTGGCAGAAGCCTTCAACAAAACGTTGGTGAAATTGCTAAAAAAGATTCTCTCCAAGAACAAAAGAGAGTGGCATACAAAGATGGCAGAGGTGTTATGGGCGTATCGTACAACTTACAAAACGCCAACCAAAGCCACTCCTTACTCTCTAGTATTTGGAGTTGAGGCCGTATTGCCACTGGAAGTTGAACTTCCATCTCTTCGAGTTGCTGTCCAGAATGAGCTGACTCAAGAACAAAATGCTCGTCTCAGAATGGAGGAGCTCGATGCACTCGATGAAATCAGGTTACAAGCTCAGCAGAACCTGGAGATCTATCGAGCAAGAATGACAAAGTCTTTTAATCGAATGGTGCGTCCTCGATCATTTCAAGAAGGGGAATTGGTCTTGGTGCAGAGAAGGCCAATCATCCCACACCGAAAAATCGGTGGCAAATTCGTATCCAACTGGGAAGGACCTTTCGTCATCGAGAAAGTCTTTCAAGGAGGAGCTTATCAACTGATTGATTTGAATGGTTAAAGGCCCATGCTGCCGATCAACGGTCAATACCTGAAGAAATACTATGCATGAATTGCACAAGCAGATGTCATGTTTAATACGCTATATTTTCATACATGTTTATTAGCGTATATATTCTACATTTTGAAATTCTCTTATGTCATAAGAACGCATTTCAAAATTCCCCATTAGACTGGGGGCATTTTAAATATTTGTTCGGGTCAACATCGCGCTGCGTGCCGAGATCCCCAAACAAATATTTAAAATCTCAAGATTCCAATCCTATTCTGCTCTAAAATGTCCCTGTGAGACAAGTGGCATTTTAAATATTTTATTCGGGTCGACATCGCGCTGCATGCCGAGATCCCCGAATAAATATTTAAAATTATCAATTCAGATATTCTTTCGTGCTAAAGAATACAAATATTTATTTTCCAAAGTATATGCAGGTGGTCTTTCAAGAGTTAGAGACACCTTCTCCAACAAGCCAAGACTCAAAGGTCAAGAAAGAGACTTTTGTGTCTACACACTCCTACAAAATTGAGCCGGAAAAGCTTGAAGTCTTTGAACAGCCTGAAGCTTATGGTCCGAATGGGTGTAAAAGGTCGGATCCAACAAGCCCAAATATGGCCGGATCGCTGGCAGCTCCGTTTACTCAACAAGCCATAAGAACGGCCGTAGTAGCGGAACCCCCACTTCGTCAACCTGTCAGTAGGGACTGAAGGAAGAACGAAGGCCAATTTGACTCGACCAGTTCAAGTGATCGTAGTCTACAAAATTCTCCAAAATGACAGGAGAATCAAAGTTCTAGTGGAAGAATGAGTCTCGAGCAACTACTGAATGTTCGTAGGCTCCAAAATCTACAACCACGAAGGATGACTCCAAATCTGTCAACTTCAGCAAAATCAGCATTGGGAAGCGCAATCCCCATAGCTTAAGTCTGAAACCTGAATGGGTGTAAGAGGTCGGATCCAACAAGCCCAAATATGGCCGGATCGCTGGCAGCTCCGTCTACTCAACAAGCCATAAGAAAGGCCGCAGTAGAGGAACCCCCATCTTAGCAACCAGAGGACAAAGAGCTGTCAAATCCCAGCTCTCCCGATCTGATGAACTCAAGTAATTCAGATTAGAGTCTTCTCAAGTGGTTAAGGATCAAGATACTACCTACGTTCGGTACTATCAATCAAATCCAAAACCTGCGAATCCTTCAACAAATCCGTAAAGCACAAAGCAAGGATCGAAGGAATTTTTTCTTCAACAAGTCCGTCAAAGTACAAAGCAAAGGACCGAAGAAAATCATCCCAAAGTTCATGAAAAGCCTTAGGCTGAACTAAGGTGATTTCATCATCAATAAGTCCGTTACGCACAAAGCTCTGGACCGATGACTTTTCGCCATCGACCTAATACAAACCTAAGGATTTAGGTCACCGGCATCTACTCCTCCATCAAGCCCGCCAAAGCTAGAAGCAAAGGGCAGGAGGCATACAAATTTTCTGACAAGTCATCAAAGACAAATCAGACAACCCTTCACCAAGTCCGCAGAACAAAGCACAGGACAGAAGGATCAAGATCTCAGGGCTCTAGCAGAAATTGCAGAAGGAGCATCCCCGACGACATCTACAAATGTCCCTGAAGACTGGGGGCATTTTAAATATTTATTTGAGTCGACATCGCGCTGCGTGCCGAGATCCCCAAATAAATATTTAAAATTTCAACAAGATGTCAACCATCTATGGATACATCTAGAAGCGCAGTGGAGAAAGAAGACTAGTGTGACATCCAAATAAACTTTTAGAGATCCACTAAAAGAGATTAGTGTGACATCCAAATAAAATTTTGGAGATCCACTAAATGAAAATCCTTGTGTGACATCTAGACCGAATATCTAGAGATCCACAGGTTCAATTAGCATACAACAAATGTGGCCCGCTCCAGACGCCTACCACATTTGTTGGGGGGCATTTGTTGACCCGCAAGACTGAAACAAAAAAAAAGAAAAGAAAAAAAATCAAATCCCTTACCTGCCACCCCACGTCGCTCACCTGCTCGCACGTCGTAGCCATTCCGCGCACGATCTACGTCGCATCCGCCACGACCTTGCACGACCCACCTCGCGACGTTAAATGCCCACGAGAAGGAGGCCTTCGGCCTCTCCTCCCGGTTCCCGCTCTCCTCCCGATCTCTCTCCCTCTCACTGCTTCTCCGAATCCCTCGGCGCCCCCATTGCTGTTCGGCTTCGGTGTTCCACAGGAGGTGTAGAGATCGCAAGCATCGCTTCTCCAGCTCCTGCGTGGCTGGTCGACTTCGCTGCCTCCGACACCTTCCCCTCCTGTTCGGACGGAAGTTACGAAATTTTGATCGGAAGCAAGCACGGGAGCCTGTCGCTGTGAAGATAACTCCCTACCTTTCGTGTGCTTCTTCGGTTCTTCAGTGGTTGTCCGACCGTGCTCCTTCGCCGACTCTTCCTTTCAGTCGGACCGGAAGGTATGACATTTTGATCGGGAGTGAGGACAGGAGCCCGCCGACTGTGAAGTTAACTCCCTACCTTTCGCGCGCTTCTTCGGCTCCCTCCGTAGCTGTGCGACTTTGCTCCTTCTACGACTTTCCCTTCTTGGTAGGATCGGAAGTTGCAACATTTTAATCGGACGCAAGCACAGGAGCTCACGGGTTGTGAAGGAAACTTTCTGCCTTCCGAGCGCTTCTTCGACCAAATCCCGTAAATAAAAAAAAAATGAAAATGATATTGATTTTAATTAATTGTAATTAATATTAATTAATTAAGTTAATTATAATTAAATTATTTTTAATTATAGTTAATTAAAAATAATCCCCAATTAATTATGATTATTTAAAATTAATCATAGTTAATTATATTATTTTTAATTAATTATCATTAATTATAATTAGTTATAATTAGTTAAATTTAATTATTATTAATTATAATTAATTAAGATTAATAACAACGATGCTCGTGCCTTCTCCTACCTTGACATCCGAGCCTCCACCGCCGGTCCACCGGTCCCGAAGGTATAATCCCTAAACTCAGATTTCCCTCTCGACGTTGACGATGAGCTAGCAAACCCCCGAGGCGCCCACGTGGCGTTGTAGGGAGGGAAGCTAGTGCGACGCCTACGACGAGGCGGAAATCGCCTCGGTTCTTTTCTCGACGCTTGCAACGAACCGGCAAACCCCCGAGGCGCTCAAGTAGCGTTTAGGGTGGGAAACCGGTGCGATGCTCGCGACGAGATAAGGATCCCTCTTCAAAGCTTGCAACGAGCTGGTAAACCCCCGAGGCGCTCAAGTAGCGTTTAGGGTGGGAAACCGGTGCGACGCTTGTGGCGAAGGGGATAAAAACGTGCTTTCTTTATTTTTATATAAGTACCCCTGAACGCCCACGTGGTGCAGAGAAGGGAAATCTACTTTTTCTGACTCGTGCTCCACACCCTTAAACGCTCACGTAGCGGGTGTGGATTTTTGATAAAATATGCGACCGCGGTGTCACTTTTGACATCTACCTGAAGCGCTCACGTAGCGTCGAGGGGAAGGTTGCCTCTTGATTTTTCCCCTAAACGGGAGAGACGCTGGGAGGCTGCCGAAATTCAGACTGAAGGCATCGTGAACTTGAACAGAATTTTGGTCTATATGTGAGCAAGTTTTTGACATAAAAAGAACAAAAGCCTACATTCAAATGAACATGAACAGTGAACTATCGATTTGTGGACCTGACTCAAAACAAAGATCAAAATGATTTCTAAAATTCAAGTCCAAATAAAATCAAGACAGAACTGAGAATCAAATTCCAAATCAAAATTGAAATCAAAGCCAATTCAATATGAATTTGAAACATAACTTGCAAGGACTTCAGAAGACTTTGAACTAAGTGTGGACATGCAATCAAACTCAAATCAGACTTGATTTGCACATCAAATATGATTCACATATTTGAACTCAAGCAGAAACAATATATAGAGGGAGCAAAGCACTCAAATTGAACTCAAGTTGGATCCAAACTTGTCATGAGTAATAAAAGAACTTGAACTTTCAAGAACAACACACAAGATCTCAGTGCTTACAAGTAAAAAATGTAGCAGACTCTTACAACAGTCTCTACGAAATTGGGTGCATCGTATCTGCAAGAATGAAATGCACGAGTATCCATGCACTATTGAAATCTCCTACGACAATTCCTACAAACGCATGTTGATTGAGAAGGCAATATTGGAGATCGGCAATCAAGGACCCCTTCCTACAAACAAGTATAATAACCACCTGAGATTGGTGAAAGGTGGTTTCAATGCAAAGACAAGGGCTCTCTTAAGAATACTACTAGGAGGTCGTAGCAGATACAACTGACCTCCAACAAATAAATACTTGTGGATAACAACAGTGTGTATGTCGTATGTACAACGAAACACTGTGGACACAAGTACATCTCCTACGAACAGTTCCAGGAGCTCTTAGTGAATACAACGGGTCTCCGCAAATACATACAAGTCACTTGTGGATAACAGCAGTGGATACCTCGTAGGCACAACGAACCACTGTGGGCACAAGTACAATCAACAACCACCCGAGATTGGTGAAAGGGTGGATACGATGCAGAAGCAATGGGTCCTCTACAAATACCTTCAGGAGATCGTAGTTGATACAGCGGTCCCCTGCAAATGCACATGAATACTTGTGGATAACAACAGTGTGTTGCAAGTACAATGGATCACTGTGGGCACAAGTACGGTCCTCTACAAATGGCTACAAATCACCTGAGATTGGTGACAGGTGAGTATGATGTAGGCAACAATGGGTCTCCTACGAACAGTTCCAGGTGCTCGTAGTGGATACAATGGGTCCCTGCAGATAACTACAAATAACTTGTGGATAACAACAGTGCGTATATCGTAAGCATGACGAACCACTGTGGACACAAGTACAGATATCACCTACGACAGCGGTGATCAAAATCTATAAGTACACTGAGTACAACGACAACCCGATGTACGAAAAAGTCTACTACACTAAAGATCTTGAAAGGAGATCTTCTCAAAGCAAAGTGACAATCAGTGAACTTCAAGGTCCAAAAGAATTCCTTCCCCGGTGAATGAGAAAGGGGGAGTCAATATTAAGTCCAATACTCCAAAATCCAGAAAACTTTCCCCGGTGATTGAGAAAGGGGGGGTCAACATCAAGTCCAAATCGCCACCGGATCTGCAACACGTATACAAGCAGACAGAAGGCGTCTACGATCTACAATTCATCGCCACCGGATCTGCAACACTGATACAAGCAGACAGAAGGCGTCTACAACATTCATATTTGGCTTTTAAGGCCTTCAACAAAGAAAGTTCATGAACAAAGGCATGAAGCCTACAGAACCCGATCCTCCTATACGGATCAATAGGAGTCGACAGGGTTCGAACTATCAAATAGATACATGGTTGTAGCGACCGGTGTATTTGTTTAAATACATTCTTTTTAGGCCTTCAATGCCTAAAATCAAGAAAATTCATGAACAAAGGCACGAAGCCTACGAGAAACCCGATCCTCGAGCAAAAGCTTGATCGAGTTGACAAGGTTCAATCAACAAATGGAAATGACCCCAAAACACCCCGATGATGGCCGTGTTGAATGATGATCTCAACCGGAGGGGTTTAATTTCAGGCATTCTCAAATGCCTCCCAAAAAGTCCAATCAAAATCCAAAGCTCCACAAATCCCAAAGCCCAGATATTTAAAATCTGAAATCAATCCATCAATCGCTCAAAGCAAAATCCATCCACCCTCCGCAACAGTTTGCTGAGGTGGAAAAATTCAAATTTACTTCAGCTCACAAAAGAGCTAAAATGCCTAGTCGAAAATATCACTAGGATCCATTCTCAAACAATCTCCTGTCAGTAAGGACGTGGTACGTGTCCTCTAACCGGCGGTGTGCCGCTAAATGGCCACCGCAGGATAAACGGTTATGACGACCCGGGGCCCTCTGAACCGCGTGGTTTCGCCGCCAAATGGCACCACGATATCTCGGTTATGGCCAGAGCCAATACGCTCCTTACTGACATCAAATCCTTGAGACATGAATCAATAGGATATGATTGATAGGGCACAAAGCCCTCTGTAAGCTAAGGTGGATTCAAATTTGTCCCCTTAGACAAACATTCAACCCCGGTCTACAAGGTCCCCTTGGACGAAGCAACCCATGGCTGCCGACAAGGATCCTTCTGTCAGGTTGGGTCGACTACCTCCTCTGACTAAGTAGACCAGGGACAATGATGGCCCGGGATGACGGAACCATGGGATCTTGATCGGGCCCATCATTCATTCCCCCACCATCCATTTTAAGTGCAAGATGGTGAAATTTTTATTTTTAAATATCAAACCTTCCAACCCAAAATCCAAAAACCCAATTATTCAATTCCCCAAATCCAATTTCTACCAATTTCCAAACTCATTGCTACTATTATATGCCAGATAACACGTATTTCTATACGAATCTGATTGACGACTAGCCTTAATCGAAAGTTCTCTCTCGTGATCGAGAGGGGTAATTAACTATAGGGGCTTGCGCCTATAGGAAACCAGAACTCAGATCATAAAGTCCTCACAAAATGAGGGCGAAATCTCTGGGTAGTGTCTTATCTACAAACCCATCTGCCTTCCAAAATTTACCTCGGAACTTAGTTTGTTAAAACTCCCTCGCCGAATAAGAAAAGCGAGCGGGTAGGCCGGGGCCGAGTTTTCGGAGCCCATACCAACCGATAGACTCAATCCAGAATTTCCAAAAACACATGTTAATACGGTCATAGTGAATCCAGTTCTTAACTTTAGCCTTGATAGCAAGAATGATAATATTTTGTAATTCCTTGGGGCTTCTCCAAACACCAGAAAATCTCCTATTATTCCTTTCCCTCCAAAGATGGTAAACCAAAGCAGCCAAAGAAAGGAAACAGAAATTACGCTCAATTCTGCCATGACACCTCAAATTCCCCAAGTAATCATATGCTTGTAAGAGGTTGGGCCGATGATAAAAGGTAGATAAAGAGGGGAATAAAGCAGTGAGGATAGAAAAGGAGAAATCACACTAAAAAAAAATGATAATGCGTCTCTAAGTGACCAGCGCAAAAAGAACATTCTAGGATCACCTGGATACCCTTCAAAATAAGATTATCAGTAGTTTTTAATTTCCCTATCATCGCCATCCAAGCATAGCAAGCATATCGAAGAGCATGACCTTTGTGCCAAATGAACTTACTCCAAACCACATTCTCTAAATCATCATGCAACAAATCCTTAAAATTCCCGAGCTTAGGATCAGATAAGCCCTTCCATCTAAGAACAGTTAGCTCCTCCACAATATCAGTATTCAAAATAACATCTCTAACATTAACAGGAACCCCAACCGGTATGGCCCATTGGTTATGCATCAAAACATCTTTTCTTTGCAAATGAGCTAAAGTAGGAGAATAGAAAACATCAGCCACAGGTTTATGATCACACCACGAGTCCCAAAGAAAGGAAATATTGCCATTCTAGTTAACAGATAGAGAAACAACAGAAGTGATGCAGTTGGCTTTACGGCAGAACAATTTCCAAAATTTGGAAGTAGAGGTAGGGGGCAGCTTCCAAACAGAATCATATTTCTCTCTATACCAGGTACCCAGCAAAGAGATCTGGTTATACATTCTAAAAATGAAAGAGCAAGCCATATTATGATACATAGCATCAAAAGAAGGCACACCTAGACCGCCTTTAATTTTAGGAATAGTAACAGAACTCCAAGCTATCATATGCAGTTTCTTCTCCAAAATGTTACCAAAAAAAAGGAACTTAGAACACATACGAGAGATCAATTTGCAACAAGCTTTAGGTATAATTTCCCCACGGATCCAATAAGCAATAGTATTGGCAATAGTGAATTTCAAATACTATAATCTACCTGCAAAAGAGAGAAACTTAACTTTCCAACCCGCAAGTAGAGTAGAAAGCCTACTCAGTAGGGGTTGGAAGTGAGAAAAATTGAGTATGCTAGAGGAAATAGGAAGCCCCAAGTAGGTAAAAGAGTTTTCTTCACAAGCAATACCAAGACAAGTGGAGATTTGCTGGGCCAAAGGAAAATCTTTGGGAAAAATAATAAAGCTCTTGGCAGGGTTGATGAGAAGACCCGAAGCAGCCCCAAAACAGTGAAGAGACTCTTTCAAATTGTTGGTGTTATCCACATTGGCTAAGCCAAAAACCAATAAATCATAAGCATACATAAGGTGGCTGCACCTAAAATTCTTATGATTAAGCCCAAAGAAAGGTTTATGCTCATTAGAATCAAGACAATGAGAAAGAGCATCCAAAGTGATGCAAAAGAGCAAAGGAGACAAAGGGAAACCTTGCCTTAACCAAGAGGTAGAATTAAAAAACCCTTCCAAGACTCCATTGAGGTTAATAGAGAAGTGCACATCAGTGATACAACCATGAATCCACTTAATGAAGCTATCCGGAAATCCTTTTTGCTTCAGCCTGCTAAGCAAAAAGGAACGAGAGACCGAATCAAAAGCCTTCTTGATGTCTAATTTTGCACAGAAAATGTTCTTCCCTTTATTAAAATCTCTTAATATTTCAGAAGCCAGAAAAATGTTATCAGTAGAACATCTCTTAGAAATAAACCCAGACTGGCTCTCATGAATAATGGTGGGAAGGATCGGCTTCAACCTATTAGCAATAATTTTGGCCACAATTTTATAGAACACATTACACAAGGAAATGGGTCTATAATCCGAAATATAGTTGGCATGTGTACCCTTAGGAATAAGGGTAATGACAGTTGCTTTAGCCCCTCTAGGCATCCTACCAGTGGCAAAAAAATGTTTGACCGTATTGCAGAGAAGAAAACCAGTAATATGCCAAGTCTTTTGATAAAAGGTAAAGGAGTAACCATCAGGTCCAGGAGCCGACTTGGAGCCCCCAGTAAAAACCACCTTCTTAATTTCCTCATTAGTAACAGCCATAGTCAAACCCGGCAGCAGATGAGAGGGAACAATATTACTAATAGAAATGTTGTAAGAGTTTTCCAAAGGAGGAGTGGGAGCATTATAAAGAGTCTTAAAATGGTTAATCAAAGGTCGAGTTGACCAACATTCTATCAAGCTTGATATGGATGGGAAAATCCACCCTCTGGTTAAACCAGGTAAAAAACTGCCCCACAGAAGCAATATCCTGGACCCCAGAATCAAAAATGAAATTATTAAGCTCCCCATGCGATCAGGAGACATAGCATTACCTCCCACTTTTTCACAATCAAACCTGAAGCAATTAAAGTCTCTTATGATGATCCAAAAACTGTCCATATTAACAGAAAGACCCATAAGTTCTTCCCATAAAACTTTCCTTTCTTCCAGACTATTAGCAGCATAGACCACAGAGAGATGAAAAGGGGGAAGAGAGCCGGCATTAATAATACCGTGGATGAGCTGAGAAGAATAGAAAGGAGTGAAGGATAGGTGAGTAGGATCCCACTTAACCCAAATTCTACCAGGAGTAGAAAGGTTGAAGCTGTGGGGATAGGTGAGTAGGATCCCACTTAACCCAAATTCTACCAGGAGTAGAAAGGTTGAAGCTGTGGCAACATTGTTTATTCTCAAATAAACCATGAGTATAAGAGAACCAAGGGTCAGAAAGAGCAGCAACATTAATTTTTGCTTCTAAAATACAAAGAAGCTTAAGGTTGAAGGGGGAAATGAGGTCTTTGCAAAGCTTGACTTTGACAGGGTTGTTAAACCCTCTAACATTCCAAGCCGCAATGGGAGGAAGGGACATGACTATTTATGAGATTTGACCTTCTTGGCCGTTTTGGATTTGGCTTTTTTGGGCGGGGAAGCACTAACATTTGGGGATTTTTTGGAGGAAGAGGTAGCTTGGCTTTTGGAAGGATGAGGAGGAATAACCTCATCAGTCTTGGAGGAGGATGAGAGATCCTCTTCTAAAGCATTTTCTTCAGGAATAACCTGATTATCCAGCAACAGAGAATCAAAACTGTTAGCTAACAGGACTTAAGGAGGAATCAAGCGATTAGCCGAAAGGGGAAAAATAGAGCAGTTTCCAAACCATGGATTTTCATGCGTTTTGGATTGAAGGACCAGGTTCCAAAAAGGAGTTCGATTCAACAGGGAGCTGAATAGGAGAAGAAGGAATGACAGTAATAACAGGCTGAGAAACATCAACCGGCTGAATAGCAGCAGGTGGGGAAGCTAGTTGTGGGGAGGTTGGACGGGTTTGGGTAAGTTGGTCCTTGTTTTGTGAAGTGTTACGAGCAGTCCTAGAAGCAGGAACTCTGCTTTTGCTTTTGCCCAGAATGACAGGTTTAGGGGGAAGAGTGGGTTTGGGATTAGGATTCGAGGGGCAGAGGGCGAAGGAGTGAATGAGAGATCCACACCCTTCACACCTAACTAGTTTCCAATCATAAAAAAGTTTGAGACTAATATCATCCCCATCCAAATCGATCGGTATTTCATCAGCTAACACCGAACTTTTATCAACTTGAACACAGATTCTAGCGAACGTAAGTCTGGTTCACTTTGCAGTCAAGGCATCAACATACAGAGGAATACCAATAAAACTAGCGATTTTCGATATACCTGAGGGAGTCCAGAGAGCAAGGGGTAGATTAAGAATTTTAATCCACAGGGGAATAGAGGCAGTTTCGTCCCTCTTAGGCTGAAATCTCGGGTTCCATTTCTACAGGATGAAAGGCCTATCGAGCAGGAACCAAGGCCCGCTGGACCAAACCATATCATAGTCCTCCACAGCAGTAAACTTCAGCAGGAAGAAGTCATCCGCTAAGGACAGGAGAGAGAGAAACCCCTTGAGCTTCCAAGCTTTTTTAATGGACTGCTTCAGTCTTTCGTAATATGGGCGGGGACCAAGCGAGTAACCCACCAGCGAAAGATTCCAAAGAGATTTCCCTTCAAAATGATCGGAGTTAACAAACGAAAGCTTTTTCTCTGGCTTGACAAAGGACATCGGCCAGTCCTCACGAAGAGGAGGAGCCACGAGATTTTCAGCGTAAGAAGATGAGGGGAGTTTAGGAGGAGAAGAAGGAACCCCCAACAGAGAGGTACTCTGGAGAGGGGGAAATTCCTGAGAGGAGAGTGCCATCCCGGCCAGGCGGCCGGAGGGCAAAACGAAGAAAAAAAGGCGCCGCCAAGGAGGAAAAAAACCCTAGCATAGCAAAACTCCAAAGCCGACTTCTTTCAGATCTCTCATTGCATTGTACAGTCGTGTGAGCTATTTTGATTCAGAGCGGGATATGGGCAATTATAGTAAGTTATTGTGGCAGAAATCAAATCGATTGGGCAGAGCCTTATTTTAAATATAGAGGAAAGTCAAAAGAGTGGGATTTTCATTTGCTCTGTTGGCTTTGTGTGAGAGACTCTTATTTTTACCCTTCCAGTAGAGAGAGAGTGAGAAAGCGGTCTTCTTTATTCATGCCTGAGATCAGAACAGGGGCTAGATCTTCCGTGTGGTAGAGCCGAGCAAGAAGTTCATTGGGTCTTGTTGCGTGCTCGAGTGACAGAGAGCGCTAGTGGGCGGAGTCAGAGCTAGAGCTCCTGCCTGCATACATTTCATCTGTCCAGAGTAGCAGAGAAGAATGAATCCTCTGTTCGTGATTCATGAGGGATCGTTTCATTCATCCAGAGGAGCGGATGGCTTATGGGTGCTTCCGATCGAGTGAGAGAGGAGTTTGACCGGCTCTCTATGTGTACCTGGAAGTCAAGCCGAGTTTCTCTTTGCTTGCAGCCAGGTAAAATTGAGAACAAATAGTCCACTTCAGTTGGTATTATTATTAACCGTTAGATGTAAACATATCATCTGTACCGTTCATTGTATTTAGCTTTAGTCTACATATAGACCCTTGTATTAGAAGTTTAATAAGAAGATTTACCATTTCTTTCTTTCATCTTATCCCCGTTCTTGCTTTTATCATGGTATCAGAGCTAACAAGGTATTTTTTTTTTCTTTTCTCTCTTTCTTCGTCCTTCTCCTATCATCGTTCCAATGGCAGTGCAAGAAAATTCATCTACCTCCTCTGATGTTCCCCCGATCTCAAATTCTACCACTGAGATTTTGATTCCCGCTCAATTAAAATTTTTGATGTCAAATGAGAGAACCATTTTGAATACTCAACTTACTACTAATAATTATCCCATTTGGCGATTCCAAATTACCAAACTCTTCTCTGCAAATAATTTCTTTGGCTATCTTGATGGATCGATTTTGAAGCCTTCAAAACAAGTGGTGCTTGATGATCCTACTATTGCCATTAATCCTCATTACCGTTCTTGGTTGCTTTTTGATCAAAATTTGGCGTCCACCTTGTTTTCGACAATCTCTCCATCAATCTTGCCTTACATTCTCAATCTTGATTCTTGCGTAGACATTTGGTTCACGTTAGAACGTCGATTACAATCATCAAACCGATCGCGTATCTTGCAACTCAAGAACGAACTGCATCAGCTACTAATAAAGAATCACACCATGGTGCAATATCTATAAGAGATCAAATAGGGCGTTGATGTCGTTGTCGCTGCCGGCTCAAATATAGAACCAGAAGATATAATCTTATACACACTTAATGGACTTCCTTCTTCTCACAATGCATTCAAGACATCCATTCGGACAAAATTGCATCCTATTAATTTGGATGATCTATATGCCTTATTATGTAGTGAAGAAACAAATTTTGCTGTCGAGTCTTGTTTGGACAACTCCAATCATAATACTCCAGATTCCTCTTTTGCGCTTACGACATCTCACGACCATTGTAGAGGAAGATATCGCGGTCACTCCTCCAATCAACGATGTGGTCGCTCTCATTTTTCACATGCTCGTGGAAATCGTCGAACGTCAACTCTAGTGGAATGTCAAATTTGCGGCAAATTTGGACATTCAGCTGCAAACTGTTGGCCTCTTTCCAATCTTTCCTACCAGCCATCCACTCCTCAAGCGTTCTTGGCCCATGACGAAACTCCTATGGCTGAGTAGTTTCTTGATTCCAGTTCTAGCACACATCTCACCTCTAATGTTTCTCAAGTTCAATCTATGTAACTTTATACAGGTAATTCACAAGTTCAAGTTGGCTATGGCAATCAACTTCCCATTGCGCATCAAGGCATTCTGCCTAAACCCGCCCATAAGTTTCAACTTACTCATCTTCTTCATGTTCCTACTCTTACACATAATTTGATTTATGTTAATTGTTTAATCAAAGATAACAAATGCTATATTATTTTTGATTTTAATGGGTTTACTATCAAGGATTCTTAGACTCATCAGCCACTTCTCCGGGGTACCAACCATCACAGATTGTATCCTATTGATCTCACGCATGCTGTTGTCTCAGCTTCACATCCTACTTCTCTTCTCACTGTTTCTAGCAATGCTTCTCTATGGCATCAAAGACATGGACACCCTGCTGCAGATATTCTTCAAGCCGTCCACAATTCTTTTCACATTTTGAAACATAGGTTTCATTGTAACCCTTGTGCACGTGCAAAAATGCATCGCTTACTGTTTTCTTCTACCATTTCTAAAAGTACTTCTTGTTTATAAATACTACATACTGATGTATGAGGCCCTTCCCCAATTGCTTCTTTTCAAAATTACGGATGCCATATTTTGTTTGTTGATGATTTTACACATTACACTTGAGTTTTCCCTCTTAAACAAAAATCAGACATTTTTTAAACATTTCTTCATTTCAAAAAAAAAAAATCTGGTTGAAAATCAATTTCAAACAACTATAAAATTTATTCAATCTGATCGAGGTGGGGAGTATCTTAATAAACCGTTTCAAAAATGCTTATAAAAATTTGGCATTGCTCACAGGTTTACTTGTCCATATACACTAGAACAAAACAACATAGCTAAGAGAAAATGCTCGCATTTACTTGAAATAATGCGTTTTTTATTATTTCAAGCTAATATTCCTAATCCGTTTTGGGTTGATACTTTGTTAACTGCTGCTTACCTTATGAACAGATTACCAATAAAATATAAAAATAAACTCTCACCATATCAATGTTTATTTTAAAAAAAAAATCGGATTATAATCACCTTCGGGTATTTGGTTGACTCTACTATCCGTGGTTACCCCCTAACCAATTTTAGCCTAGAGTAATTACATGTGTTTTTCTTGGTTATGCTGATAATACTGTTGGATACAAGTGCCTTAATCCTCTAACAAGTCGTATTTACATTTCTCGTCATGTCAAATTTGTTGAATATGAATTTCCACTTCGGTTAGCCTCGACTCAAAACATTTCATCTACACTCACTCTCAATCTTCATCACCTTTGTTTATTCCTCCTCTTACTTTGGTTCCTACATATGTTCCCATGAGTATTCCTATTCCTTCGTTCATAGAAACTCACCAACCACAGTTTATCAATTCATTTTCTAATCAATCCAACACTACTTCACCAAATAACACTAATTCACCTGTTGTTCCAGCTATTTCTCACTCCAATTCCACTAATGCTCTTCCCACGTTACACCAGCCAATTTTATCTTCTACTCCTGTAACCCGTCATCCCATGGTTACAAGGCATCAAACTGGTTCACTTAAACCAAAATAGATTTTTGACCTTCAAAACAATGTTATACCTCTCTCCCCCACTTCTTCACTGAAGCCAATACATTTCCTGCATGGTGTGCAGCCATGTCGACTGAATTTCAAGATATGCAAGCTCAGGGTACTTGGTCTTTGGTTCCTCCTTCGCCCGACCAAAATATATTGGGTTGTAAATGGTTGTTTAAAACAAAATTTAATTCCAATTGTACCATTGCACGCCACAAAGCACATCTTGTTGCACAAGATTTTAAATAAGAATATGGCTTTGACTATACATATACTTTTAGTCATGTTGCTAAATTTACAATAATTAGATTGCTACTTATTGTGGCTGCTACCAAGCAATGGCCGGTTTATCATTTGGATGTCTCCAATGCATTCCTTCATGGAACCTTATCTGATCAAGTATACATGAAGCAACCACCGGGGTCTATTGATTCTCAATACCCCAATCATGTATCATCTTCATAAGGCAATTTATGGTTTAAAGTAATCTCCTAGACAATGGTTCTCCACACTGTCCTCTACCTTACTGCAGTTTGGCTTTACAACAAGCAAAACTGACCCCTCTCTTTTGATTTTTCAAAAAGGTTCTATTGCTATATATCTACTTATCTATGTGGATGATTTGTTGCTTACTGGAAATAATTTAGATGAGCTTCAACATCTCTTACTAACACTGCATAATATAATTTAACTTATGCAATTTGGGTCATGTTACTTATTTTTTGGGAATAAAGATTACTTATATATTTCTACAAGTTTACATTTGTCTAAAAAAAAAAGTATATCACTGATCTTCTCTCAACAAGACTAGCATGCTTCAATGTAAATCAGTGACTATCCTGCTGCCTTCTAAGATGTTTTAGTCCTCAGAACTGTTTGATCAACCCAAAATATACAAGCAATTAGTTGGATCACTGCTATATATCACTATCAACAGTCTAGATATTGATTTTGCCGTCAACTTCTATGGCAGCATATGCATAAACCATACAAATTACATCACCAGCTACTCAAATGAGTTTTTTGATATCTTAAAGGCGCGTCTGCATATTCACTACCAATTCTCCCTTCTACTTTTCAACTGCAAGTGTTCGCTGATTCAGCTGGGCAGCCAATCCAAATGATCATCGTTCAATTTCAAGATATTGTGAATTCTTAGGTGATAATCTTATCTCATGGTCGACCAAGAAACAACCTACTGTCGCACGATGTTCCACAAAAGTGGAACATCGAGCTCTCGCCTCGGCAACTAATGACATCATGTGGATAAGGAGATTGCTATCTGATTCTAGTATTCCCCGCTCTAAGCGAACACCTCTCTATTGTGACAATGTTTCATCATTAGCTCTTGCAAATAATCCTATGTTTCATGCCATAACAAAACATATTGAAGTCGATTATCAGTTTATACATGACTGCATCAAAAATGGACGTATCACAGTGCATCACATTGCTTCTTTAGACCAGCCAGCTAACATTTTCACAAAAACTATATCTTCCACCTGATTTTTACAACTCATATGTAAGTTAACCGTCCATGGCTAACTTGAGTGGGGATATTAACTATATTGTATTATTTACCATTAGATGTAAACATGTCATATGTACCGTTCATTGTATTTAGCTTTAGTCTATATATAGACCCTTGTAATAAAAGTTTAATAAGAAGATTTACCATTTCTTTCTTTCATCTTATGCCCGTTCTTGTTGTTATCAGAGATCGAGCATCCTGGGCTGAATCGAGTAAGGAAAGAGGGTAGGCTACTGATACTTTCATCCAAATAAAAAAACCAGAAGTTGTGCTTATTATTTTCCTTTTTCAAGTGGAAGGAAGTGAAGTGGAAAGGCTGTTAAAGTGTTCAGAGACTATTTCTTACTGTAGAAGATTCCTCCCCTTCACCTATTCACTCTTGCAAGCTCGTAATAGTGAATTCATCTTTTTGTGAGTGTCCAAACATCAAGAATAACACTTGGAGCATATTGGATCGCAGATTTCTTTCTTCATTAATTTCTTTCTCGCCTTTGCACGGTGAGTGGATATCTATCGATCGTGACTTGAGCCAGCGAGATAAAATTTCTAAAACTTAGCAAAGCCTAGGTCTTTAAGCCTATTGATGTATGGTTGATGCTCCTCGTGCCTTGGGTCCCTATAACCCCTTGCATTATAAATTCCAAACCCAAAGAAAAATCGTGTGTTTTCTTCCCCTTAGAAAATTCATGAAAATTCGGTGATTTTCATTGAATCACTCTCACGTGAGAGCTAAAAGGGCATGCCGATGTACGTAGGGTGTTTGATTGGTGTCTAACACCTTTCAATTGCATGTTTATGCACTCATATTGAGCCCAACACTTTCACCTATGATCAAACCCTATATCGTGTTGTTATTTAAAGTCAAATTTAATGATTAGCTTGCATGTCTTTCAGAATTGCAAGTTATATACATTCCAACTTAATGCTTGAACTATGACAAAATCAACATACATGTAGGTCTCTTTCTCTAGGATTATCATATTTCTAAAGTGATTGGAAAATTGCAGAATATGCTCATCTAATTGGTGAAGCATATTTTGGATAGATATAGGTCTTCAAGGACACAAAAAACTAATCCCTACACAATTTTCAAACTATTTAAGTATGTTTTGCGTATTCCAATTTGAATTATTAAGGATGACAATGAATAATCTTCTAGAGTATAAATTTTCAGTTGTTCATATCATGTCAAAATTTATATAGGTTTAGGAGAGCTTGCCCTTTGAAATTGATTATCCCTTTAGTTTGGTGAACGTCTATGATGAAATTTTTTTATTTAACACCAATACCTATGATAAGAAATTGTTGTGGAGCTTCCCATAGATCCCCAAATATCTATGTTATAAATCTTACAATATAATAAACCAAATTCACGATTGATCTCTTCACCAAATATGGAGCATTCAAGTGACAATCATCACTTGATTACACTCTAAACCTTTGAAAATATGGAGAATTTGTTCGGGATGAATTGGTATCTATCCATTTCGTACTCTAAATATTATTTGTACAAATCTAACTTTGTAAAGTATGAACAATTCAAAATAATTTTCCAAGGCATGATTTGATTTAGTTATGGAGGAACTGTAATGTCAAATTGTCCAGTATGATTTAAGAATCATACAGTACGATTAGTTTTAAAAATAAAAGTTTTGACTCACTCTCCCAGTATGTTTATGCACGGTTACCCAGTTATAATCACATTATCTCAGACTTAAGAAAAATAAAAAATGTACAGACTTCAATTACACAAAATCCTAATCTAATATGTATTGAAGTCTTCAACAGACTTCAATATGATTTCTCTAAAGCATTATTACACACAAAAATATAAATAACACAAATAATTTTTTTTAATATATGTTAGGAGAAACAGTAATCAACACAATAATATTTTGGTATCATCAAAAACTCATATGAGGTAAAAACATAATTTTGAAAACTAAGTTGCGATAATCTTCCATTTTTTGATGATGACAAAATAATTATTGTTTAAGTTAACACTTAAGACAATTTTTCTCCTAAGCTTCCCCTAAATGAATGACCAATTTAAAATAAGAGATTCTAATGAAAATCAAAACCACAACAACAAATTAAAAAGACCCAAAAACTTAATCAAAAATAACACAACAAAGACCCAAACACTTAAATAAAAATAACACAACAAACACACACACAATATACACACATTATAATAATCACACAATAAATAATCATACACACATATATTAAATAACATCAAATAATACATCAAACAAACAAATCAAACAAACAATATATTAAATAATAACTAATGACTCCCCTTTTTGATAATAATAAAAAGGAAAGTACATCTTCAAAAGATAAGTTTCTTTGGATAAATCAAAATAGTTGATGATGAAGAACATTTTAAACTAATTGTAAATACAATATTAACTTCCTAATGCTAAAAAGAAAAACTTAAATTTTAAATCAAAGAACAACTAAGATAAGAAAATTCAACCAGGTTCATATTTTATTCTATACAAATCAAATAAAAATAATTATTACAAAAATGATGAAATACAAGTTAATTAGTTTCTAATTAAATATTGAACATTATTATTGATTATATGAATTTATATAAGAGATAGAATGATAAAGGAAAGAACAGTATGACTTTTTCAAATGGCGACATTATGCGTCTTTTCAATTTCTTGTGACACACTTTGTGAATCTTTTTAATTTAGGCTAATTTTGTGTTTTTTTCACTTTGGAAAATACTGCGAATCTTTCTAAACTATTGACACATTTTATGTTTTTTTTTTCAAGTTCGACACGCTTTGTGCATTTTTTTATATTTTGTCATTCCAGTATTAATAAATCTTAAAACAAAATCTAATAATTTCTTTCCCTTATTCCATTGTAGTGCCTACTAAGCATTTTTTTCTTATACTAAAAAGAAGTATGAGATAGAGAAATTTATTATAACTTTATAAATGAAGATGTGATCTCTTCCAGTACTCACGCTAAAGGATTTTGTTCTCCATTCAATTCAAGATGAATTAATGGAAGAAGATGATTCATGCTATTTTTGATCTCTTGTTCATTCTAATTCTACTTTTTCTAGCATATGTTCTTCTCATATTTTATATACCTTTGGTGTGGACCTCCGAAAGGGCATCGCTATGGCTGCAGGATCGTAGAGGGGTATACGACCGCACCTACCTCGAGGGATAGAGACAATCGCAGGCCTCCACGCTCCTCACAAAAAAGGGCCGATGGAAGGTCAGATTAGATCGTGCATATGACTAACCATTGAGGATAGCGGCTATCGCCAACGCACCTTGATGGGTAGTAATATACCCGACCTGATCAAAATAATAGGTTTCGCCCACCCAATACATCAGCTTGGATGGGGTTTAGTAGATGTGAAATTCAATTTCCCATGGGCGCAAGCCCCGGTGGTTAATTACATCTCAGGCCAGAGCCTGAGAAAACTCTCGATTAAGGACCATACATTATCATATCCAAAATGGGATTAACACATAGGGCTAAGACTAGGAAGTCCTATTCAAAGGGAAGAAATGTTTAAATTAGCTTAATCAACATGCGTGACTCACACTAGCATTCGGAGGAACTAAGGTACTAAAGAGGAAACTAGAGAAAAGAAAATCTAGCAATCGACACATACGTAGAGAAAGATGGAGGTGACGTCATCCATGTGATGCAGATAATTAGGATTTATAGTCCATGAAGAATAGGGAACTTATCCACTATTTAGGCATACTACGAGATCGAATGTAGTAGCATTGAATCCTAAATTTAAATTGGATTTAGTGTTTTACGAACAACATTAACACCCGTGTCCTAGCTAATGAAGTGCAAAACTTGGACTTACCGTAACCTAGATTGGGAAGCCAGCTAACCACCTAATCGATTTAAAATCATGTTATCAAGTCATTTATGAAAGATGGATGGGCGGTTTAGTTTTTTGAAAGTTAATCCCGATATCTAGAGAGTTTTCTAATTGGTCTTGTACTTATGTAGGGTAAATGCTTCTAGAACTAATATAATTAAAATTTTATTTGTATTAGTTTCTAATGCAATGTATGCAAGTTTAGAAGATCCAAAACATGAATGCTTGAGATTTTAAAAACAGGCTTAGTATAAAATAATTTTTAAAAGGAGACTAGACTTCCCCAGGTCCGGCACCTCATCCTCATAGGCCAGATTATTCGGACTCTACCCGCAGGCAGGGAAGTGTCTCATAGAAAGAGAGAGAGAGAGAGAGAGAGAGAGAGAGAGAGAGAGAGAGAGAGAGAGAGAGAGAGAGAGAGAGAGAGAGAGAGAGAGAGATGCAATAATATGCATGTGACCCTGGACGATTTTGGCAGTTTCCTAGACCGTTAAGTTTATATGTTATTTAATTCTTAAAATTTTAAATATTAGTTATGAGTAGAAAATATTTTTGTCCTTAGAGAGCCTAACGAGATCCATGCTAAAACAAAAACGACATGCATATCGCCAATAAACTAGAAGAAGCAGGCAACCCTAGAGGCACATAATATAAATAAAACACATCAAAAATAATCAAACTAATTAAATAAATGTCAATAGGCCAACTGCCCTTAATTAAAAACTAGGGTCTGTAGAAAAATAAAATTGCCGGGCACCACTGCTAACTACCCGGGTTTCTAAGCCTAAGATTGACGCAAATGACTTTAAGTAGGATTTTGGGTCTTCAGATCTTCAATGTTCTCTTCTTGAATTTCTCCTCCTTGAACTCCTTGAAAAAGTTTCGGGTCCTCCTAGGTGCTAGGCTAAGGGGGTCCAAAAAGTCACTATAAAAAATATGCTAGGTTTGGTGTTTCTAACATTTTATATAAATACTAGACCTTAAGATGAGTAGTTAGACTTTGAGTTTGCTGGATTTGGAGTTTCCTATGCAAAGTTATGAATTTTAAAAGTTTTGAGCAATTAATGAATTATTAAAACTGCCTAATTCGGGATGATTTTATGGTTTTGATCCAAATCAGCTCCAAATTGATTGGCATCACCCCCAAAGTTCAAAAATGACATAAGAAAGTGTTTGGAAAAAATTTAAAATTTTTAATAATTTTTAATTATCTAATAGGGGAAAAATGATAATTTTGATTAAAGTTAAAATTAAGAGTCAGATTAATGTCCAACTAAGTGGACCTAATTATCTAAGGTTAAGAACTAAATTCTAAACAATTTGAGCTATTGTGGGTAATTTTTTGATCTAAAATGGATTTATTATAAGTTTTAGAAGGTATCAGGGCCTAATTAAAGGGTTAAATTAGTCTCAATCACTTCAAAATCACATCGTTATGCCCCCCATTTTCTTCAACTAAGGTGTTTAAGTTTTCATGTCAATCAGAGTTCTATCCTAGCTAATAGAATTTTTTTAAGTTTGCTAGACGGGTCCTTAATTATTCTCCTTAGGGTGTCACTACATTGAATATGTTTAAACTTGAGTTTTGGACTAACCTCCAAAATAATAATGTAAGGGGATACACAAAAATAATAAATACACAATTTCCTTAGATTTAGGAGAGCCTAAACTAAGTACTCGTGCATCCTACACATGCAAAGTATGATAAAAGAAAGTAAAACATGATTAACGATGTGATTAGTGAATGATTTAGACTCAATCATTCACTAATTCACTCCCCCATGATTGCAATTCACTTGAATGATCTATATTTAAAATTTTGTTGAAGTGGATCTCCCAAAATTAGGGGATTTAAAATATAAGTAATTTTAAAATAATTTAAAATACTTATAAGTATATAAATTTTGAAAAATAAGTTAGTTAAAAAAATAAATCAATTTGTAGTAAATAAATATAGAGGAGAACCACTGATCACCCTAACGAGGTTTCAAATGGGTTTAAAAATAATTTTTGTAATTTCAAAATAATTATTATAATAATTATTTATATATTATCTAAATAGTCAAATAATAGTATAGTACAAAAATATAACATAAAAATAAGTTTTAATGGCTGAAAATAATTTTAAATGAAAATACATATTTTTCTGAAAAATTCAAAGTATTGTACATCAAAAACGGATCTAAAACGAAAAATTTATGAATCATCGAAGTTTAAATGAATTAAAAATGATTTTTAAAAATAATTTAAAATAATAAATACTTGAAAATAATCGTTAAATAAATATGAAAAATAAATCTTAAAGTTTTTGAAATTTGATATTATTTATTAAAATAGTAATTATAATATTTTTAAAAATAATAATAATAATAAATAAAAATGTTAATAAGAAAATAATAAAAATAAGAAATAAAGTTTAAAATAATAAAGTAATTTAAATAACAATAATAGTTTTAAATAATAATAATAATAATAATAAAAAAACTTTAATATAATAATATATTAAAAAATAGTAATAATAATCATAATTAAAATAATTTGAATTAAAATAAAATGATAATAATAATAAGAATAGTAATACTTAAAATAATGAAAATAATAAAAATAAAAAATAATTAAAATAATCCTTAAATTATTAAAATAATACTAATAATAAAGTAATTCAGTTTATTAAAATAATTCATTAATAATAACAAAATAGTATTTAAGATAATAATAATAATAACAAAAAATACTTAAAAATAATAAGTAATAAAGGTAACTCTTAAATAATAATAATAATAAAATAGTAATAAATTAAATAAAATAAATTATTAAAATAGTGATTTCACTATATTTTAATAACATAAAATATACTAAATATTTTTAAGTGAAATTAATTTTAAATATAGGATTAAAATACGAGAATATATAATACGTATTTTTTATTATAAATAAGTGATTTGACTATTTGAAGAAAATAACATAAAAACAATTTAAAATTCCATTTTTCTTTAATTAAACCCGACGACGGTGGTGGTGGCGGCAACGGGCCACGTGGCGCCCTAGAACTGGCTCCGCGATCTCGGGCAGTGATTTCGATGGCGGTCAGACATGTGGTGTCACTTATTCACGTCGGTGCCAATCTCGGGCCGTTGATTCCGTGCATTTCGAATTCAACGACTCTGATCGTCCGGACTGAGAGGATGACCACGGGCTTGATCTGGCTGTTTGGACGGAACCGCGAAATGATGGGATCTCGGCCGTAGATCGAGCGATCAACTGTTGAGATCTGGTATCGACGTGATTAGGGCGACACCGAGGCTCCAAAGTATTTTTTTCCTTGTTCACCCTCGATAGTCAACCAAATTACACAAAATTTTAAACACAGGTTATACATGAAGAGCAATAATGGGGGACAAGAACTCCGTTCTAAAATGCAGTGTATGAAAAGCTATTTATATCTAGGTGTACTAGACTAGGGTTCATGATTTAACCTAATTTACATGGTGGATTCGGGAGATCTTGGGCTTGTTGCACTTATAGACTGTCCACGCTCCTTTTTGTAGAAGAAATCGCGATCTCAAACACCCTGGATCGATGGGAAAAAGCCTTGGTCTCCTTTAGGTCTTAGTTCGCCGGAGCTCTTACTGGCAGCGGCCTTGACCGGCAGGTATCGATGTGAGGAATGTGAGGAGGGATTAGAAGAGCTCACACACCGAATTTCTCGGCCAGAGGTTGGCTAGGGTGAGAGCAAAAAGAAAAGTCCCTATTCAAGCCCTAATTCTTCCTATTTATACTCCCATGCACTAGATGGACGACTGGGATTGAATGGGGAGTCAAATAGGAGGGAAATACAATAGATTGGTCATGGTTTAAATCCCAAGGCATTAAGAGGGCTTTAAATGCCTTAATTAGGTCTTAAATTGACTTAAATAGGACAATTTGACCCATTAAGAGCTAGGTTTGACCAATTCATTGCATGACTTGGTCAAAACAGTCAACTAGACCCAAGGAAGTAGGTTGATTCCAAGAAAAGGTTTGATTTGGACTTGTAATGAAATTAGACCCATTAAGGCCAATTGAGTCAACCTGGTCAATGAGGTTGACCCAGGGCATGGGTCTGGGCCCAATAGCTTGGGTTTGACCCCCTGAGTCTAGTGGAGGGGAGAGATTGAGCCAGGAAGGTCTAGATTGGATTTGAAATCAAAAGAGAGCTATTGGGTCAATTTGGGTCAATCAGGTTGACCCAAGACCTGGGTCTGGGCTCAACAGACTTGGTTTAACTCCTTGAACCCACTGGGGTTGGTCTTGGGGTCTAGCCTAGTCAAATTTGACTAGGTCAACTCTTTTACCTAGCCTGGGGGAAGAAAAAACAGATCAATATTTTGTAATGTTGATAATCCCCCTCATATGAAGAAGAGTGTAGGTGTGAGGAAGAACATGTGTTTCACCTTTCTTGAGGGTGATTGTTACATGGACTCTGGATACGATTATATGAATATACTCCAATCACTATTTATAGAACCAACATAAGCCATGGCCTCTAAACCAAATGAGTCTTCTATTGAGGTTGAATCAGTACAATAGATTCAGTTACATTCAGGGAAGATCCTTCAACAAAAAAAGGTTAAAAATAATAAGGAAAAAGATAAAAATATCATTACTCAACATGATGATCATATCCCCTTTTATCATGTTTAGGCTAAAGAGAGGGGAAAAGGCTCTTAGTTGGATGTTGATTATAATATGTTGGATGATTTGAGAAAGATTCCTTCCCTTCTCAGTGTTTATGATGCACTTATGATGTCTTCTGACTTGATAGAGACTTTGGTGAAAGCCCTGCTAGAGCTAGAGTCTTATTAAGTCTTCTTTTCCACTAAGTCTATTAGAGATGCATGCTATTTGAGAGAGATGTCATGCATTACCTTTTCAGATCAGGATCTCCTCTTTGGGACTTTTGAGCACAATCATCCCTTGTATGTTATTGTTGAAGTCAATAGTCATGAGTTGAATAGGTTCCTCATTGATCAAGGTGTTAAAGTTAATATCCTTAACCATGACACTATAAAGAGTCTTTACCTTGGTCACTTAAAGCTTACTATAGATAACATTTTTTTTGAAGGTTTTCAATGATCAAGGACACTATACTCTAGGGTTCATTAACCTTGCTTTGCATTTTTAAAATCTTCTAATCAAGAAATAGTTTCATTTTATCGAAGTAGATACCTCATATAAGGCTTCCTTAGGAAGACCTTGGATTCATGAGAATGGGATGGTGCCCTCTACATTGCACCAGTGCATGAAGTATATGAATAATTATGGGGAGTATTTCATTTATGGGAATACCCAATCTTTTAACGTACAAGAGGTCTTTATTTATGATGATGACGAGCATTATATGCCTCAGAATGCTTATAGACCTCCAATAACACAATCACTAGTGATACCTACTAGCACTGTATAGTGTCATGTATAACAACCAGATTGGTACTAAGGAATATATTTTCTTTGTAGATCATATTGATTTCATTCTTGTAGTTTGTAATTAGGCATGATGTTTCCGTTAGTAGAGGAAGATGATGGTGTGGTAGAGGATGAGGTAGAGATTCAACTTACCCCGCGAGAAACTTCGATACTTGAATTCATCCTCCCTCAAGTCTCTATACTTCATCTTTAACTATCGAGTTTGATTCCTCTGATGATGAAATGATCGATGCTACTTATCATTCAGTTCCCTCGCTGGCCCATAGTGTCAATAGTTATCATCCATATCTTATATTATATAGGGATTTGATACCTCAAGGTAGCTTTGTCGTTGATAGTGGCTCATACAACGCTGTTGATGTTGGAATCAGACCACTAATCCACCACACCTTTCTCATCAAACATATAGACGAGAGTTGATCAATCTAGTTGATATCCTTCTTCGACACCTTCCATTAGTGCTTGTGATTCACTACACTATGACAGTCACTCTGTGTATGAGCTGAACACTTTATATATGCCACCACAACCTAGTGAACGTGCATTATTATTTCACGATGTTGGTGTCCCATAGAGTACCAATATATTAAGTCATGTGGAATCCACTATAGACGATGAGGTCACATATGTCCCTTAGTACTTTTCCTCTTTAGTGGATAGTTATATTGAGCGAGATGTTATCCATTTGACTTAGTCTAATGGACAAGCTCTACATCAAGCTCATATCTGGGGAACTGATCTACCTCAAACTTAGCAGGGTGTAGGCTATTTCGAGAAAGATCATTTTTCCTCTAACAACATATGGGTTATCTCCTACTCCTATTTGGTTATTTCCATCTCAAATAATGAGGATTTGGATGATGTTTAAGACAGGGTCATTGACGCTCCACTTGAATTTGACGACGGTGTTAGTTCTGTCATGGATGTATTACGTGAATTTAATTTAGGCACTGAATTGGATCGTTGACCCATTTTTCATAGTGGTTTACTATCCGAGTTAGAAGCCTGGGGTATATTGAACTCATATATGATATTAGAAATGACTTTGCCGAGAACTATACCGAGATGCCTGGTCTAGATCATGGCTGTTAAGTTTGATGTAGTCCCTCTTAAACAGTCACATTATCGGATGAGGTTAGAGATTGAATAACATGTGATCGCTGAGGCTAAGTAGCTTATAGAAGCTGGCTTTATTCATGAAGAGAAGTACCTACTTGGCTTGCTAACATTGTTCCAGTCTAGAAGGAGAGTGGTCAGATTTGTATATGTATAAAATTTCATTATTTGAATAAGGCATGTCCAAAGGATAATTTTCCTCTCCCCATTCCCGAGCTTATGGTTGAAATTGCTTCATCCCATAGAATTTTCTCCTTCATGGATGATATATTTGGTTATAATTTGATAAAGATGGCCCCTGAATATGGATGACATTATGAATAAAACTAAGGTCCGTAGAAATCACCTTCGAGATATGTGAATTATTTTTGAACGCTTGCGCAAGCATAATTTGAAGATGAATCCTTTAAAGTACGCATTTGGCATTACTGTAGGGAAGTTCCTTGGTTTCATTGTTTGCTATTATGGTATTGAGATTGATCCCTACATGATCAAGACTATAGTGGACTTGAAACCTCTACAGAGTCTTACCCAATTGTTTTTGGCTTGGATTTATTTATGGTTGCTTTCTTTTCTTTATATTGATGAGTGGGCACTTACCCTTAATTGGTTAGAAATTTTTTTAGAGTTATCTTTTATAGGTGGCCATGTTCCCAAAGGGTAAAAAAGTGCAAATGGTTATTATAAATATGTTTGTAAACAAGTACCACTAGGAATGCTAAAAAGCCCTTGGGAATATGGCTTTAAGGACTAGATTGTTATTTGTTGATTTATGATCATAACTATGCTAATATGTATTTTATTTAGGGGGCTTATGTAATTTTTATTCTTAAAAATATAATTTTAGTTATGAAAGCTCTATAGGTGTGTGAGAATTTCAAAAGGCAGAAGGCCAAATTATGGAGACCCATTAAAAGCCCACACAACAATTAATTCATGTATAGATTTAGGGTAAGTTGTATATATATGGTAGAGCTTAGCTACCTTTTTTTTTCATTTTTCTGGGGTATATTAGATAACCCAGCTACACGCACCGACATTTTTTTATTATTTGTGATTGGTGTCTTTATTTTTCTTATGTAATATAATCAAAAGTTTTTTTTATAGGTTTCTTAATTTACTTTGCTTGGGGGTGGCTCGGATTGGCCCTACCCGTACATGCATAGCCTTGATTCAAAATCATATAAGTTTTCCTTTTTATAAGAAAGAGGGATAATTAATTTCGTGTAAGCATAATATCATTCATGGTCGGGCTTAGTGCTCATTTCCCTTTTTATGCCTCTTACCACTCTTGCATTTATATAAAACTATATATCATAAATTTAATACACTAGGTGGAGTTTAGCTGGTACCCCTTTCTGAGCAAGATGGCAAATCCAGGTTGGGGCTGCCTAAATCTCTCGTGGGATCTAGGATTTAAGTCCCATCACAGAATCTTGCATTAGTTAGGTCATGGGCATTAATATCTGGTGTATAGTACATCCTTTATAGATCTAGGGTTAAAGGTTGGCGGTATCTGCATACTATTGTATGCCTTATCGGTGGGTCTCCGTTCTTCGGAGGCTATAAATTCTACCAATCCGCGTCACTTTGATGTTGTTTTTCCAATCCTTCTCTAATGCATGTTTGGTGTAAAATATTTTTTTTTTATAGTTCCTCTTATTTTGATTATTTAAGTGCTTGTATGATCTCTATATATTAAAGTAACCAACTGAGTCTATCTTCCTTTGGATTAAGAAAGCCTAGAAATTTTTCCTATGTGTCAAATCTATAGAGAATAAGTACACCAATTAAAGGATGTCTATCTTTCGACAAGTTTTGGCTTAAGAAAGCCTAGAAACTTTTCTCATCCAGGACTTGGGACCTGGCAACGGCAGTGTTAAATATAACATTTTTAGGAGAATAATATAACATTTTTAATTGAGAGTTTTCTTAGGCTAAGGTCTAAGATGTAATTAACTATGGGAGTTTGCACCAATAGAAATTTGATACCCACATCAAATAAATCTCATTCAAGCTGATGTATCGAATAAAAGAAATGTCATGATTTGATTAAGTCATTTATAAATTATCCATCGAGATGTGTTGGTGAAAGTCACTATCCTCCATAGTTAATCATATATATGATCTCATCTACTCTTTTATTGGTCTGTTTGTGTAGAGTGTAAAGGCTTACCATTATTTTATCCTATGGGACAATGCGATTATACCCTTTGCATTCCGAATCTCACAAGAAGCATCCATTCAGAGACTCACAATGGTGGTGCTAACTTCTCTATTGGACAACATCGTGACATCAAAATGGTCATATTTATAGCGCCATATTCACTGTATTGAAGTACTGCACCATCACAATTTATCACGCCTTAGAGCCAAAATTCCCACTCAGGTGCCGCAATGTTCGAAATTCAGTAGTGTCACGGAATAACACTTGTAACTTCCAAAGGACATGATCTACTCGAAATGATGTGATTGTTCAATAAGTCACTGGTCCATGGGGGGGGAGAGAGAGAGAGAGAGAGAGAGAGAGAGAGAGAGAGAGAGAGAGAGAGAGAGAAGGAAAGTTAGAGGGTGGAGAGTGAAACAAATTTCAGGCATTTTCATTCATCAATTTTGTTCAAAGATTTCTTCTAATCATTGTAAGGAACCCAAATCTCATTTTTGTTTTCAAAGATTTTGAGTTTGATAGATTTCATCTCTCCTAAATTGATTAAAATATATTTCTTCTCCTGATTTATTACACTTTTATCATGTAACTTTTTGTATATGATAGATATGAATATTATAGATTTTATTGTAATACTATCACATTTTTCTAAGTGAAATAGATGTGATTTTCTAAGGTTATAGCATATTATATAGATTTTCTTGCCTTTTCTAGATTTGAGCATTTTGTTGCATTTCATACATGATATTGCATTATACACTGATAATGATATGATTGATATGAAATAAGTGGGGTATTTGCATAAGCAAGGAAAGCTTGTTATTAACAGTATAATATTTGTTGACTATTAAAATTTAATATTTTACGTAAGAGGGTGGGCTGACGGACTTACCTTTAAAGATGATTTGTGTAGTTATTTTGGTTGAAGCCTGTAAAAGATGACATATTACGATGATGAGTAGAGGGTGATGAGTTTTAATGTTTATTTAAAGCCACATGTAATAATAATGATAAAAGATGAAAGATAAAGTTAATGATGTAATGATGTAGTGAATAAAGATGAAAGGATGAAAACACAACATTAAAGTTGGATGTATTACCATGTTGAAATTTATACTGAATCATATATTAATGTATTCATACATTGGTAGCATTACTAGAGAACATTGATAGATTGGGTATCATATGAATAACTATATATAATGATTATATAATAAATAAGATGGATAAGATTGATTATATTGATACTTGTATACTTATGATTAATGTATAAAATCCCACATTATTTCGGTACTAATGAATTACTTTTTATTTAATGAATTTATTATTTTTGTTCCTTAATTGTCCTATTGATATCTAATGATATAAATACTGACTATTATTGCTGATTACCGATACATTTATAATCTTACATAGATGCAAATTTATATGTTTAAGTTTAATTATTCATGCTTTTTATGATTCTTGATTATTGTGTTGAAAACTTTAGTGAATTTGAGTTATTGCTAGGCTTTTAAGCTTATTATAGTGATTTTATTGATTTCAGGTCAGAGAAGGGGTCGGAACAAATTATATAGAGTGAGATTTTTAGAGAACTACAAGTTTCTTTTGATTTTATTGGTATTTTTTTTATTTTTTGTAGTTAGGAGCCAGTAATAGAGTATTTATTGTATTGATCTCTGAACTATTATATATTATTTTTGGTGAATAAATATACTAAAATATTTTGAAAAATATAATTTTAGTTATTCTCACTAGATTGATTTATTTTGATGATTTATAAAAGCTGTGGTAAATAATTAAAAATATGAAATAGGTTATTCTTTCAAATTTGATTCGGGGCATGATAAATTGGTATCAGAGCAATTTTTTGAAGAATTAAATTGTAGTCAGAGTTATATTAACTGATTATTAGAGAGGTAAAAGTTGGGCCGTACAGATGTTTTATTTTTCATCTCTGTATTTGATAGAGTTATAATTTTCTAATAAAAAAAAATAGTAGTATTTTGAGTTCTTGAATGACATGTGTGAGTATACTTATTTGAATGTACTCATGATTGTAATAATTCATATTTTTTTATGATTTCTTGATTCTTACGTTGAAAGCTTTAATTAATTTGAGTTACAAATGGGCTTTTTAGCTCATTATATGAATTTAAAAGATTTTGAGTCAAGGAAGGAGCCTAGACCGGTTGGTGTGAGATTGTTAGGTATCTGTAGGTCTCTTTTGATTTTGTTGGTATTTTTCTTATTATTTAATAATTAAGAGCCAGTGATGGAATATTGATTATATTGATGTCATGTTTATGGTATATTAATTTTTGTAAATTAATAGAATGAAATATTTTGAGATATAATATTTTTAATTCTTTTGCTAGATTATTTTATATTATTGATTTATAGAAGCTTTAGTAAAATAATTAAAAAGACGCAAATATGCAATGCTTCTAAATTTTATTATGGGGTATGACAAATAGTCTTTGATCTATACACACTAAAGGCCTCGCCTTAAAATCTTTTGATATAGTTGTAGCAAATGTACATAGTTCTAGTTAAGGATCATCAATATAGTGCTGACATATAGAGTTGTACATATTAGATACTAGCAAACACCCCCTAAACTCTCCTTCAATATCTTTAGGATACAGGGCATGTAGTATTAGCTTGCCAACATGAAGTCGCTCCCAATATCAAATTTGTAGTAAATGTAAACATTTTGCCTAGGAAGCATGTTTAAATTTTCTATAATAATTGCCTAAAATCACAACTCTAATGGAAAACTAAGAGAATGCGCCAAAGTCCTAAAATAAAGGTAAGTACAAAAGGTGAATCACTAAATTAAAATTTTCAAGAATGATAAATGGACCAAAAATGAATAATTTGTAAGCTATTAGATACCTTAAAAATATGATATGATAACCAAACCAATAAAATTAGTAATTTTGAAAGAATTTTACTAATTTAATATCTTTTTCAAAGAGAATTTCATAAGAAGCCTATACATATAAAATATAAGAGTAGGTGCACAACTTCTTTGGTCCATTTAAGCCATCTGAGTTCATCACAATTATGATATACAAAATATAAGACTAGGTGCACAACTAAAAAGACATCATAGAAACTAGGTCATTATTGACATCTCCTAATGAAACCTACAAGATTATGCTCCACAAATGGTGGACCTTCTATTTGAATACCTAGTATCATTCTCACATTCTATAATGTGATGGTAATCCAATTAACTACTAGTAATTAAAATGTATTGGCTTGGTGAGACCAATTCTTAACTTGTGTCGTAAGAAAATGCTGATCTAACATAATATATTACAAATGCCAAAAAAAAAAAAAAAAAAAAAAAGCAAATGCCTAATGAAATGTAAGCCAGCTTTGAAAGACTGTTATGCACTAACGGTCACTAGTATGTCAATCCTTTGTCATAAAAAAGTTTGAGAAAACATCTAAAATATTAACTGCCATAAATATAGAACAATATTTTAAAATAAAAAAAAGGTTAGCCGAACAAGCCAATCCTATAAGATCCATAAATTATGTTGAACATATGTCTTGATAACCATACAACGCCCATCAATTAAAAGATGTGTGTGGCATACATAGCCAACCGACCTTTTTAAATATAGAACAATATATGTAAAGGTTAGTATTCAAAAGAAAAGAATTTTTTTTGAAGAATTTAGTGCCTTATTTGGATGCCTTGCTCTATGCATCCCTTATAACTTGGCAATCAATAGGTGAATATCTATTGATGTGGCACAAAATCAACTTTCGATGCATCAGCAACCTATGGTGCACATCTTCATGGATATATATATATATATATATATATATATATATATATATATATATATATATATATATATTTTGGAAAAATATATTAAATTAGTAAAATTATTTTAAAAAAAAACGTGATAAAAAATAATCAATTCACTTCATATTTTTTAGATTAAAAGGGTAGGTTGACTTGTTCTATCCAACAGTCATGAATTAACTACTAATTATACATCCCTATGAATAGGTTTCATTCATAGTATTCATATAAGACCACATACACGACTACTTGCTATATGCCTAAAGTTTGGTGGAGCTAATTTGATGATACAATTATTGGGGTCATAATCAAGCTAGTTCAAGTGTTCAACGACCATATGGAACTTAGATATATTGGTTATCTTGTAATAATTTGTAGTGTAGTAGTAGGATACGTAACATAAAATAATTAACACCTTTATCGCCAAGTCCATCTATGATATGTTGCATGATAGTCGATACATTTGGAGTTTACCACAAGCACAATAATATGTATAATTTTGACCAAAGTCCATGATACAAGATCTATAACCAAAGTAAAATCTCCTTAATCTTGATAATTAATAAAAATAGGTTTTGCAAATCATCTTACATCCACTTGGTATCATAATAAACTACTGATGGGCCAACTAATCAGGTGTGATTTTCTAATAGTTTTCATATCTTACGTTGACTAAAATTCATTAGGTATAACAAATAATAAATTGAACATACCAATGCTTAAATTGGTAGTTCTCCAGTTCATTGAACAACATTGTTAAAACATTATAAGGAATTTGTTGTCATTATGTTGTATCTATAACCCTCATAATGTGTTACACATTAGTTTGACATATCTCTCTCCCACGACTAATCATATGCTTCTTACTTAGCATTTTAAGTATCAATCATATTTTCTGAAATCAATGTGCATCGTTAGTGTTATCGATCTAAAACATGTCTTTGGCAGAGGCCATTAGCATAACTGACATTCATCCTTCTAAGAGTATTCTTAAAATTTCCTCTTAAATGGTATAAATAGTATCTATGTGCAATCCTATGAAATATCTTCTTACACCCATGAACGATACCAAAATGATGATGATAAATAATATTAGAGGCATTAAACAATGAATTATATCATCTCTTCCATAGTAAAAGATGTTACCTTTTCAAAACTAGTTTGCAATAGCTTCACACATTGATCGTTCGTCCAAATGACCAAAAAAGGAATTAAAAATGACAAATATTTGTGGACTAAATCCTATACACATTTTAACATATAACATTATTAACCCTAAACAAAGAATGATACAATCTTCCAAACCTCCAATTACAATCTTTATTACCCTATGCCTTACATCCCAAGCTTTCACGTGTACAAAATCCTAACATTAATTTAGCTTCTATTAGACCTATTTTCCTTCAATTGGAGACAAATTTGTTGATGAATCATATGGAAAATGAAGTAACATTAAAATTTGAAGTTACATTGGTGATGATAACATAAATAATAATTTATGCACAATTATGAGGAGATACTACACTAAAAAATCTTCATGTTTTTTTTTTGGGGACATTTAGGCCATTTAAGGCAAACTCACACACACAACGCATACACAAAGACTCGAACCTTGGACCTCTTAGTTGGAAGCCTAAGCTCTCAACCAATAGGCCAAGGAGAGTTGTGTAAAAATCTTCATGTTTCACTCAATCTTTTGATAAAAGTCACCTGAAGTCTCCACTGACATGTCCTTGTTGGATGGTCATGGTGAACACAAGCAATAATCAGACAAATTTCATTGTAATGAACCATCTTATACACCATGTTATTAATAATCAACTAACCATGAATGGTGTATATATAAGGAAGAACATGCCCTCAATTTCTTACAATCAGCTATATCCTTTCAAGAATGAAATTGAGCTCTCTGATGGGACATCATATGTTGAATTCATCTTATTCTATAGCCATTTGACATGCATAAATATAACAATTTTTAATAAAATTCCTGTAGGTTGTTGATGATAGCTAACAAAAAACTTTTAAGTCAAGACTAATTAGTTTCAATCTAACTAAGTCCTTGAGGCTATTTTTCCTAAAATGAAGATTATTATCGCATGAACTACAACTTTATGCACTATCCATCATCATTTATCCTAAGCCTATGGTCACAATGTCCACTTTATTAAAATTACAATACTGAGCTATTTGTGTTGAGCTAGAATCATGAAACAATTCAAAAGAACTTTGTGGAAGTTTTATCTAAGGAAATGAATAATATTATTATTATTTGACTAAGAAAATTAATGAAAAAATAAATTTATTGCTGTTTAAGTTAAATTGTATACCATGTGTTATGCAAGTTATCTTATTATCATCTCATATTATGAAATCATCATCGAAACATAGATTGCCAGTATTAACCGTTGGGATAAAAAAAAATCATCGTAACATAGATATTTTCATCTCATATTTTATAAATTTAATAAAAAATATTAAACATAATAAATTAATTTAAATTTAATATGTTTTAATTTTTAAATTTAGTTAAATTTTTATAACAAATTTGGCCACCCCATAGCAACAACCATGTATTTTTTACTTTGTCACGCCATCCAATACGACTTCTTTACTAATATAAACAAACAATTTTATACAAACAATATTATGACAAAATTTCTAGTGATATTGAACTAAATAACTAAGATTAAATTTTCAAAAGCACAATACATGCATCACATATAAGTTTTTAAATAATGAATAATAATATTTTTTAGTTTAAATTATTTACTTTTTATTTATTTATTTAATATAAAAACAAGTTTTAATCTATTTTTTTAATTATAAATCATCTAATATGAATTTATAAATATAATTTTGTAATGTGAATGATATATATATATATATATATATATATATATATATATATATATATATATATCTAAAACACATAACATAAATTAATAATTAGTTCTATTATATTTACAAACTTATATGTAAAATAAACGTATATTACATGTGAATTAAATTTGAAGATTAAATACATTTAAATAAAAAAATTTAAAATTTAAAATTTATAAGATGTGGAGAATCCCAAACCTGCTTCAAAACAAGGATCAATTACTCCTAACCCATACATAAATTTCACGCAAGATTGCGACAGACAGTGAGAGTTATTTTTGTTTTTTTTTGAAAAATTAGGGGCAAAGCTCATTCATTAACTAAAGAAAATATAAGTAAAAGAAGATAGACAAGTAAATAAAGAAGCTAAAAAACAAACAGTGCTCTCACAAAAACGAGCAGAGGCTCAAGGAAGAGACCACCACGAAGGCAGCCAAAAAAAAAAAGAAGGATGAAAAAGATTAAAAAAAATAAAAAATAAAAAACAGACAATACCAACCATAAAAAGAAGCCACCAATGCTAGGACTCTAGAATAAGCAATTGTATTAGCAATTAAAACAGCTAAAATAGCACCCCTAGTTGCCCGAAGACCATCCAGGGGATGCTAGGACGGGAGAAAATCATTGAAGTGAAGCTATTGCCCGATTCAATTATCTATCTTTCTGACCTTCACATAATAGGAACTGAGATTCTATCTAGTAGGGGTCTCTGTCAAATAATAAGTCTTCCCTTTCAGGCGGTCTACGAGCTGCAGCTCAATCGATTAGTTATGAAATACCATGACCGGAAAGCTTGACATAGATAACCTATTACCAACCTCGATGCATCATAGATAGAGTAGAGTCAACTGACTTGAACCTTGACAGATGGACAAGCCGATTAGATAGACCTGATGTCAGCTAGGTCGAGCTGGAGCTGCTGCTCAGCCAGCGCTTTTCTCCTTGGTGAGTGTTTTGTTTTTCACTTGTTCCTTTGGCCCATTGGTCACTTCCTCCCTTAGTGTCAAACCGGAGATCAATCCCACCATTTAGAACTAAGCATTGGGGGCCTTTAATAAAAAAAAAAAAAAGGGTTGTTAGCCAATTACGTATTATTCTGGAAAGTGGATTGACGATCAGAATAAAAAAGATATTGATTTTGATGTATTACAGCCTTAAGATCGAAAGAGTAGAGATGCTCTTTCCCTTTCTGGTGCCAATTGATCGAACCGTCAGTCACAAGCCAAAACACCCACACTCATGTCTGAGCTTCATAGTGTCCCACCACAACGATTATGCGGGTAACACTAGGCTGTTGATCAGCCAACCCAACACATAAGTGCCTGCCCTTCTCGATTCAATAGGATCCGGATGTTAACCATACATTCCTGGTCTGAGAACCAAACCGAACCGCGAACCCCTCCCATGATCATGATAAAGGAGCCTAGCAGCCCCGCTAAACCCTGATTCTGTTGCTTAGGCTTAGGCTAACCTACGACTAGTAAGGAATTGCGTAAGAGAATCAGACGTTAGTAACATAATGCAAAAGCTAGCTAGGATATCCGCAAAGGTAACCGGATGCCTGAGACTTAGGAAAAGGAGCGTCCGGAGTCTTTGAAAAAAGGCGTCCATGACAAAAAAAATCCCATCCAAGAAGACAAAATTTAGAATATAGCAGACCGAGAGCATCACGAACAGAGAGGGTCAGTTTTAGAAACCAAACTGAGCAAACTTAACAATACAGGAGCAATAGAACTAATAGGCAAAACCCAAATTACATTTTCCAACCAAGACAAAAATCCTTATGGTAAAGTTTAGCCAAGCCAAAGGCTGGCAACAACAACATGTCAATGCTACAGAGGCCAACATAAATCATAGCCAACAAAGTAAACACTCAAGCATAAAATTCAACCAAAACAAAGGCTTCCAACAACAAAATTTCAAAGAAATAGAGGCCTACAGAGTACTCTACCAATAGAGCCAACACCCAAACATTAAGAGGGGATGTTAAGATGATGAATAAAGCTCTCCACATTCTTCCATCCAAAAATTTCGAGACTAACATCCTTAATGATGTTCATATGAATAGTGGATTTACTAGAAAAATTATTACCAAATCTTCTAGCATTCTTTTCACTCCATAAGTAGTAAAAAACACACCACAACATCAGCAGATAGAAAGAAGTTATCCCCAAAGTTTTTACCTCAGCAAATAAGTTAATGATTTGGTATAAATTTGGATGAATTAGAAAAGATCTTAGGCAGGGAATAAGGTCCGTGATGATTGAATATGTATAATCATAATCGAAGAAGAGGTGAGCAATGTTTTTAGGTTTTTTCTAGCAGAGGCAACAAAGAGGATCCACTGATATATTTCTCTTAAGCACGATATCGACAGTTTTAAGCCCACGAACCATACTCAACCAGCAAAAAATAGAGAAGCAAATAGCTCATCATTTATGCTAGGTGAGTTTGTGCCAAGATACTTCCCTCTAATTCCTATATAACGTCAATAAGAATTCCTTAAAATAGCTGGCTCCCCGAGCATTTCACTTAAAGGTAATAGTATCAACATTAAAACTTATGGGAGTGGAAACAATGCAGTTTTGAATGAAGAAATGACAATAGATAGGAATTTTTCAACCATATGAATCCATATTAACCTAAAGATTAGTGTCATAAGAGAAGGTTTCTAATACGGCAGGGTAGAGGGGAAGTTCAGCTAGACACCTCCCATTACACCAATGTGTTGAGATAGTTGCAACTTAATTCTTGATTGTTAATATTCTTGCAACGTATATGTTTTTTATGATTCAAAATATTAGTACTTTTATTATTATTTCTCCTAACATATTTTGAATGCATTATTTTGTTTTTCATGTATACTAACATTTTAGGAAAATCATACTCCGGATTGTTGAAGACTTCAAATAAGATTAATTTAGGGTTTATTATAAATGAAGTATTTATTTTTATTTTTATTGAGTATGAAAGAGTGTGATTATAATTGAGTAACTGTGCACATACACATCGAGGGAGAGTTTAAAATTTGTTATTTTAAACTAATCATACTATACGAAGTATTTTTATACTGGACGATTGGTTCAATTTTTTCCCCTACGAGCATTCAAACGAATAGAAAGTAAATTTTTTTTTTCTAAGTATGAATCATATTGTACGATATCAAATTCATATATATGCCATCCAGGATATGAATTTGACGGGCCCCTTTTCATCTAGATAATTCAAAGAAATTTCTGAATAGTTTGTATTGTATGATGTTGTCATTGTACGTATGCCATCTAGGGTACGAATTGAATGTGTCCCTTTTCATCCAGAAGAATTAGAGAATTTACTGAATGGATCATACCGTATAATTTCGTCATCATACATACATCATATAAGGTATGAAATTGTGGGATCGTTCTTCGTCCTGATTAAGATGAAAAATTTTCTAACTGTTTGTACAGTACGATCCTGGTTCATACTAGATGATCATCGTGTATGAAATCATTTCATACTGGTTCATATAAGGTTCATACGTAATAGTTTTTGAACTATTTGTTCATACAAACATACGATCATACTGCACGACCGTGTACGCTCAAAATGGATAATTTTAATTTTCTGGATGGTTTTTTGTGTCTTTGATATAAAATGTCCTCTAAAACTAACATAAAAAGAGCCTTTTTTGTGATTTTTTAAGGGCAATTGAAAGAGAGAGTGTGGGAGAGTGTTTGAGAGAGATTTCTTGTAAGTGGAGTATGAAGGGTTCATAAGGTTACTCAAAGGTAAAGATATCTTTGTATTTTTGAATATTACTCATCTTTTTGTCTTTCTAGTTACTTGTAAGAAGATCTTGGAAGAGGAAGATGGCACTCTTCCGATAATTGGAGGGTGTGAACAAATGAAGATACTCTACCGACACTTGGATGGTGTAAACAGACGACGGTTCTCTACCGACACTTGGAGAGTGTGAAAGGATGTTGGTTCTCTACCACACTGGGGATTGATAGAAGAGAGGATTTGTAAAGGCTTCTCCACCTTATTTTGGGGGCAAAAGGAGATACACTTTGGTAATAGTATAATATCTGAAGAGGGAGTCTTCAGAGAGTGGATGTAGGTCATGTTTTAACCGAACCACTATAAATCTTTATATCTTTTAATTTTTGCATTTATTTATTTCCTGTAAGTTATTTACCATAGTTGAAAAGTTTATTTTAAAACTTAAAATTAACTTGCTATAAGAATTAAAATGGTTTTATATTTAAAAATCTAAGAAATTTTTTAAATTACCAATTCACCCCCCCCCCCCCCTCTCTTAGTTAGTCTTGAGACAATAACTTAGGCTTAGCAACCTAATCATCAACAAGTGGTATCATAGCCTCATTTTAAAACCATAAGTTTAGACTACTTTTTTAAAAATGAGAGTGGTTACTTTTGGAAACCTAAGCACGCCAAAAGGGTATTCAATCACTAGACCTTCGTTATTTGATAATATTCCTTTTAATTTTTAGAAAATATGCATGTCTACATTTATGCAATCTCTTAATTATCGTATGTGGATCTTAGTTCAAGAAGGGTATACTAGGACAACTAGATTAGTAGATAACATTAGAGTTAAAATACCCTTTGCTGACTGGACTATAGAAGAACATAACACTTTTTATTATTTGCCGATTACTTATGATGGTAAAATAACATCTGTTATAGAGTCTAAAGATTTAAATATTTACTCTATTGATAATATTCTTGTATCACTAATTACTTATGAGTAAGGAGTGAGTCAAAATAAGATTGATGTAAGAGAACAGAGAAAGGAGAAGAACATAACACTGAGAGCGAATGATTCAGAGAGTGATCAATCAATATCTAAGGATGAGAATGATATTATCTTGATGATAAGGCAATTCAGGAGTTTTCTTAAAAGAAAGTAGAGGAGATGCCAATAGTGGAACAGAGGTAAGTTCAATAAAAATGTTATGTTTTTTAATAATGTGATTTACTAATAATGTAGGAAACCTAGAAATATAAAATTAGAGTGCCCAAATCTAAAAGTCACTACTAATAAGGAGAATGTAGAAGAGAAAAAAAAATATGAAGAATGGGAAGAAGAGATTTCAGAGAGCTTTTTGAGAGGACTCAACTTCGGATTCGTTAGAAATTGAAAAGGAGGAGAAAGTCACCAACCTATGTTTAATAGCTGATAATCTTGATCAATCAGATCAATAAGAGATATGTGACTTAACTTATGATGAATTACTAAAAGTTTCTGAAATAATATATGATGTATATATAAAACTTAAGAAAATGCATGCTAGACTGAACTTAGAAATACATGAGTTGAACAAAGAGCATGACATCCTTAAGAAACTTCATGCACTGATATACAAGAACCATATGAGCTTACTTGATAAAATCAATGGTTTGAATAAAAAGAAAGATCTTTAAAAATCATCCTATACAAAATTGGAAAAAGAATTTAAGAATTTTAAGGATGAATCTGATAGTAGAGAGCACTATTTAAATTTTGATGAAAATGTGCTATAAGATATAAACACATTTCTTAATTTGAAAATGCAAGCTCTTGAGAAAAATATGATACCCCCAATACTTGAATATTTTACTAATCCTATTTTGAGGTCAAAAATTTTAAAACCCAGGAAGAAATAAATATATTATAGAAGACTGAGAAACCCATTTCCTGGAGTTAAATACTATACTTGTGGGATGATTTGACATATTTCAAACACTTGTACTTTAGATAGAAAAACTCATTTAGTGTAGATACTTAAGATGCATAAACCAAGTCATATCATATATATATTTAGTTTTATTTTGCTAAAAGGAGAACCAAAACTTATTTGGATTCCTAAGAATAATATTTGATTGTTTTGTAGGATCGCTCTCATATAAGGCCTTGCGAGAGCATTTGGTACCCGGACAGTGGTTACTCGAAGCATATTACTGGAGAAACTAAACATTTCATATCAATATAAGTCAGAAATGGAGGCAAGGTTACACTAGTAGATAACACTACTAGGAAATTGATTAGCACATGTATGATTGAAAATTAGCAAAAAAAATTTATAGAAAATGTATTACTTATCAAAGGCTTAAAGCATAATTTATTAGTATTAGCCAGCTATGTGATAAAGGGTATAGTATAAAATTTTTTCCCACTAGCTGCATATTAAGCCTAAATGAAAATGATGTATTGCATGAAATAAGGATAAATAATATTTATATGCTAGATTTGAATCGTATTAAAACTCCTAATACTTTTTATTTAAAAATAATTTCAGATGAATCTTGGTTATGGCATAGGATACTTTGTCACGCTAGCATGAAAAACCTTAAGAAAATTGCCCAATAGGATTTGGTTAGAGGTATATAAAATCTAGACTTTACTAAGGATCTCATTTGTGATGCATGTCAATTAGGAAAATAGGTGAAGTCCTCATTTCTTTTTAATAAGATCTTAGAACTAGTAAATTGTTAGAGATTATTCATATGGATCTTTTTCGACCAGTTAGCACTATAAGTATAGGAGGGATGTTATACGGATTTGTGATAGTTGATGATTTCTCAAGATTCACGTGAGTTAAATTTTTATTTCATAAGTGAATCAATTGAGAAATTTAGACACTTTTTGACTTAGATTCAGAGGAAACTAGGGATGTGAAATTTTAACTATTCAAATTGATCACAGAGGTGAATTTGAAAATGAAAGATTTTAAAAGTTTTGTAAGGAAAAGGAATTGATCATAATTTTTGTGCACTTAGAACTCTTCAGTAGAATGGGATAGTCGAAAGAAAGAACATAACATTAATTGAAGCTGTTAGAGCCATACTGGCTGAATATTCACTTTATAAATATTTTTGGACTAAAGTGATTAGTAATGTATGTTATGTCATGAAGAGGATGAATATTATATCAAAATTAAATAAAACACCATATGAGATTTTAAAAGGGAGAACACCTAATTTATCATATTTATATATTTTTTGATGTAAGGTGTTCCTACATAATAATGTAAAATCTTCTTTAGGAAAATTTGATTTAAAATTAGATGAAAGAATTTTTCTTGGCTAATCTTGTATTGGAAAATCGTATAGAGTATTTAACAAAAAATATTAGTAGTTGAGGAGAACACATATATTATAATTGATGAATCTAGTATTTTAAAAAAGCCATATTTGGAAGAGGATGAGATAGAAAATAACTTCTAAAAGATCGAGACGATTAGTTTGGAAGAAAAATTGGAGATAGAAAACATTTTTCCTATAAATTTGAAATTTTCTAAAAACCACCATAAGGATCTGATTTTAAGTGAACCTAGTGAGGGTGTTAGGACTAGACATAGTTTTAGTAAAGAAGTCAATCATTTTGCCTTTATTTTAATGATATAACCCACTATTGACGGCAGTAAAAAGGATTTTGAGATATCTCTTCGGAACTCAGAGCTTAGGAATTTTGTATCCTAAGTATAGCTCTTTATTTGAAATTATCGAATATTCAGATTCTGACTTTGTTGGATGTAAGGTTGATTGAAAGAGTACATCTAAAACTTATCAATTTATAGGAAATTCTTTAGTTTCTTCACTACAGGAAAAACAGTGAAAACCGGCGGTTTGAACCGGCGGTTTAGAGGCCGTCGGTATTACCGATGGCTACACCGGCGGTTACGCCGTCGGACGATAACGACGGCTTAATCGACGGCTTAGCTACGATAAACCGTCGGTAATACCGACGGTGTCTAAACCGCCGGTAAACCGCCGGATATAGACGTGAACCGTCGGTTTTCCGGCGGTTTTAGTCGACGGTGATAAGTGATTTTTTACCGGCGGTTTAAACCGCCGGAAAACCGCCGGTAAAAGCCCTAATACGAGCCCCCTCGCTCCGCTCATTTCATTTTCCCTGTTTCCTTCTCTCTCTCTCGGCCGCTCGCTCATATCGCTCCTCCGCTCGTCCGATCAGCCCCCGACGAAGGAACTCCGGCCTCCGACCCCATTCCGACCGCCGCCGACCCCTGTCCGACCGCCGCCATCCCCAGTCCGACCGCCGCCGACCCCTTTACTCCGACGCCCGACCGCCGATCGTTTCCGACCCCAAACAAACCGATTTCTCTTTTAAGGTTAATTTTAATGGTTTTTCTTTGATTATTTGTTGATATTATCTTGTTAGTTAATGTTTTATACTTTAAAAATGTGGGAGAGAGTTATGGTGCATATATAGGTTTAGGTTTGCTTGGATTACTTGGATCTTATGAATTTTTTAGATAAAAAATGTTATATCTCATATGAGTTATTATAATTTATTGATATATGTGTTTGCAGTATTATTGCTCTGTATTAAAATGATCAAACTCGGAAGGTGGTTTGATCAAATGTTTTCCTATTTCAGTTGAATTATATCAAGGATCAGACTTAAGCTCATATCTTAATATTAGTGATCGAATCATTAATAAGAGCATGTGTTTTTAATACTGGAATCTATTGTTTTGAGTGATGGTGAAATAGATGGGGATGTTATTAGTAGAATTCAAGTTGGATGGTTGAAGTGGTGGAATGCATCGGGTTAGTTGTGTGATAGAAAAGTTATCATCAAACTTAAAGAAAATTTTATAAGATGGTGATTAGACCTATAAAGCTTTATGGTGGAGAATGTTGGCCATTAAAAGAAATCATAATACTAAGTGTTTGTAGAGATGAGGATGCTTAAGTGGATGAATGATTTTTTTTCTTAAAAATAGGATACAAAATGAGCATATATGTGAAAAGTTTAGTTAATGTTACTAAAGATGATTTCTGAAAAAGTTATAAGAAAAACTAAAAAAAAAAAGTAATTACTTGGATCTTCTGCTGATTCTAGAATCACAAGATACAACACTTCTTTCAAAAAATGATCTTAATGATTAGTTATATGGTTGCGAATATTACATGTGTTGATTTTTTCCTTCGCTAATTGTTCCAGTAAAATTTGGGTTTTTTTGTAAAAGTGATATTAATTTAACTAGTATTGATGATTTTGATCAAATTATTCATTGCAACTTCTCTATTTTTAATATTTATAATATTGGTATATAGTTTATTTAGTTGCACAAGACTTGGTAGATTGCCTCTTTGGCAATGGCTTGTTGACCTTGAGAATTCTTATAAGGAACATTGGTTTATTAGAGGTGACTTTTAAAGCATAAAAATCTATTTCGATGTATAACAGACTGTTTATGCCTCCAACATGTAGGGTACGTTTACTTCAACGTGCAAATGACTATCCAAGAAGAAAGATATTGGATGTATAATAGATTGTTACCGGGTCGAAAAGGATTGACAGTTGAATTTATACAGGGAGTTGAAACTTTCATTCAAGTTGCATCTCAACTGCCTTCCTTTCAGCTTGATAAAATGTTTAGATGTCCGTGTTCGAAGCATAAAAATCTAGCATTCCTAAAGCCCGATGATGTGAAGCTTGATTTATATCGTAGGGGATTTCTTCCAAACTATTGGATTTGGACATCACATGGCGAGAGTACGAGCCACATAGAGATGCTCATGCTGGTTCATCTACAGCTTATGAAACATTTCATGAAAATCAAATGAGTAGACCCTATGAAGACCTTATTTTTGATGTAGCAGGTCATAATTTAAGGTCTAATGTGGAAGAGCCACCAAATGCAGAGACACAAAAATTCTTTGAGTTATTACATTCAGCCCAAAAGCCAATTTGGGAAGGTTGCAGTACGCATTCAGAATTATCCATTGCAGTGAGGATGTTAAGTATTAAAACTGAGTATAATATTCCCCGTGAATGTTTTAATGACGTTATTGGTCTTATGAAGGAAACTAATCCGGCTGACAATATAATTCCCTCAGACTTGTACCGAACAAAGAAATTAGTATCCAAGCTGGGTCTCACTGCTACAAAGATTGATTGTTGTATCAATGGATGTATGTTATACTATAAGGATGATGCAGCAGAAGTTACTTGTCACATCTGCAATGCTCCTCGTTTTAAGCAGAACTCGGGGGGAAAAAACAACGTCGTCCAAAGAAAGATGTGCCATATTCCCGTTTGTTTTATTTACCAATCATTCCAAGACTTCAGCGGCTCTATGCATCAATGAGTTCAGCAGGCCATATGAGATGGCATAAGGAGAAAATAACAAAAAGTGATGTTCTTTCTCATCCATCAGATGCTGAAGCGTGGAAACATTTTGATCGAGTGCATCCTTCATTTGCTGCTGAACCCCGCAACATAAGATTGGGATTATGTACTGATGGTTTTACTCCTTATAGTCAAACAGCTACACCGTATTCTTGTTGGCCAGTTATATTAACACCATACAACCTGCCACCAGAGATGTGTATGACTACTCCGTTCATGTTCTTAACTCTGATTATACCTGGACCACATAATCCGAAGGCAAAGATTGATATCTATTTGCAGCCATTAATTGATGACCTCAAATTATTATGGGAAGGAGTGCTCACATATGACATATCAATGTTGATGAGTTCTCGTAATTCATTACCTGCTTCATTAACTGCTTCATTAACTGTTTTATTAACTGCTTTATTAACTGCTTTATTAACTGTTTTATTAACTGTTTCTTAATTATTTTTATTTTAATATTGCAGATGGCTTCAGGCGACGATCCTCCTCGTAAATCATTTGCCTCAAAGTTCCGCCGGAAGAAGATTACGACTAGCAGAGTACCCACACAGACTGAGGTAGGTGAGGGGCCTTCAGTTGCACCAGATCTACCTACACCACCACCGCCACCACCTGCCAGGAGCCAGCAGCCTTCACCAGAGCAGGGTCAGGGACAGTTAGATCCACCTCTTGTTGCACCTCCATACTTCCCTGGCCACTTCCCTCCCAGCTCGACGAGTCCTCGCTTCCCCTCTCCAGATCAGACACATGCTTCTCCATTCTATCCATATTACCCCCCACCATCATCACAGGCTGCTGGTCCATCCACTGGTCCTCACCCTCCTTACCCTTACCCATATTACTACCCCTATCCGGTGCAGCTATGAACAGGGTGGACCATCACGACCACCAGAGGTTGGCGCTACCGATCCTGCAACAGCAACAGATAAGCGTCAATACATCGAGCCTGACGGCGATAAGTAAGTTCAATTTAAGTTATTCAGTTGTTTTTTTATTTTGATATATTACATGTTATTGATAAACAAAGTCACTTGCAGCTTCAATCCTTCAAGGCCACCTATACATATGATCCGGGATATAATAAAGAATAAGTATGATGCTCCTTACTTATCCTGGAAGAAGATCCCCAAAGCCTGTTAGAGATATGTGGTTTGGAGAATTTCAGGTATATTTTTTTTTTGTATGATTTCAAATATATGATTTTAATTTGTACTAATCTTTTTGATATTGCCTAAATTTGTACAGAAAGAATTTAGGTGGTTGCCTGAGTACAGCACGAGGATCAGATCTAATTTTGAGAGGAGAGGAGCGACCCGTCTCAGAGACATGTTCACGGACATTAGAAAGTCCGGGCAGAGGCCTAATTGGATTGGAGAGGGCGTTTGGGCAGATTTGAGTAGTGCTTGGGCTACCCCGGAGTTTATAAAAATGAGAGAGCAGAATAAACAGAACAGAGCCTCTGACTGCGGCGGTTTAGGGAGCTCTCTTCATACTGGTGGATCTGTGTACCTCATACAGAACATAGGCGGCGACTGGTAAGTGTTTTGAATTGGTTTATTACATATATATTTATGTTAGTATAACTAAGCATCAAATTTTCAGAAAGCGCACCTGGGTCGGGAGCCAACACCATTGGAGCTGCATACAAGAACTCATCAACATCAAGCTGACCAGAAGTGGGTTGATGAGAAATCTAAGAAGGCTCATGTGAGTAAAATTTTTTGGATTTTTAGAATAAATATTTATTTTTAATAAAACTATTTGTAACTTGCAGGATGATTTCTTACGAGTTAGAGAAAGTAGGCAGTCCACTGGCGAGGGATCATCTTCTGGATCGGCCCATACTTCTGAGTATCAGACATGGTCAGAAGTTGTTGGTGGAAGACAGAGGGGGAGGGTATATGGCATGGGTTCACAAGCTTTTGCTATTGAGTCCAGTTCATACACCTCTGCATTCCATGATCCAAGTGGAGCTGAAGAATCTGTAAGTGAGAGGGTTGCAGCACTTTACTAGAGAGATTGAAGAGATGAAAAGGGTTCAGAATGAAATGCAAGCAGAGTTGCAATCCTACAGAGCTGGGAAAACAAAGGAAGAAGGACCAACAGGAGCAGCCATCTGCAGACAGTGAGGATACCGATGATGATTAGATGTTTATTATGTTTGATGAATGTATTAATTAGAACTTGTAAACTTCTGAACTGGTGATTGTAGCATTATTAAGAACCATTCTTGTATGAACTTGTGATTGTAATGTTGTGATGAATTTTGTATTTTCTGGTTGTGATGAATATAGCGGCGTGTTGCCCAACATATATATGCTTTTTCTGCAGGTTTAGACTTTAGGGTGAACCTCCCTCAAATAGAGGGGATGCTGTCAATTTTTTTTTTCAGGTGCTACAGGTTTCCGGCGGCTAACCGGCGGTTTTGGCCGCCGGAAACTACGATACCGGACGGGTAAGATATAGCCGCCGGTGTTATTATTAAACCGCCGGTGAATACCGGCGGCTTACCGACGGTCACCGGCGGTTCTACGATGGACGCACACGACGGTTTAAACCGTCGGTAATAGCGACGGCTATAACCGCCGTCAACCGCCGGTAAGTTACCGGCGGGTCTAACGGCGCCGTCCGGCGGTCTAATGAACCAGACGACGCCAGGTTTAACCGCCGGAACACCGCCGGTACTCTGACCGACGGTTTTCCGGCGGTTACATTACCGGCGGCCAAACCGCCGACAGACCGACGGTTGAAATTCCGGTTATCACCGGCGGTATGGGCCGCCGGAAAACCGCCGCAAAAATAAACCGCCGGTAAAAGGCCGTCGGAATTTGTTTCCTACGCCGTTTTTACCGGCGGTCACTAAACCGCCGTTAGACCGCCGGTATTTTGTAAAACCGCCGGTAATCTTACACTAACCGCCGGAAAAAACCGCCGGTTTTCATTGTTTTTCCTGTAGTGCTTGGTCTAGTAGAAATTAGATTTTTGTAGCCCTATCTTCTGCTGAAGCTGAATACATTACCTTAGAAAGTTACGTTGCATAAGTTCTTTGGTTGAAATAACAGTCGACTGATTTAGGATTTATAATAGGAATAATTCTAATTTATTTTGATAACACTAGTGCCATTTTCTTTTCAAAAATTATATTCAACATTCTAGAACCAAACATATAAACTTAAGGCATCACTTTATTATGGATCATGTATCTAAAGGAAAAATTGAATTAAATCATGTTTCAACTAAAAATCAACTTATAGATATTTGTACAAAACTACTAGCCTTTGATACTTTTAGTGCATTAAGAACAAGGCTAGGAGTGATCGATCTAAACGCTTAAATTAAATTTTCTATAAACATGATATATTTTTATATATATTTCCTATTTTTTGTTGTCAATATTTTTGTTTGTATGATTGTTTTCAATTTTTTGTTTTATTTTTATGTTTTGTGTGTTTTAGACATGTATCACAAATAAAAATTTCTATTTTTGATCATTCATGCTGAATTTTCTAAGTGTTATATTCATATTGTACGAAATTATTTTCATCCCATACAAATTATGTAGTATAAAAATCATTGTTTTAGACATGTAAAGTTTTGATTTTCTAATAAATATTGTATTGTATGATATGGTTATCATCCCGTATTTTCTATATTAATTCATCTATATGCATGTGGATGATTATCTGGGTAGAATCAATTATTACAACTGGTTGTACGTACGAACCAAAAGTTTGTCTGTATGATCCATATGTTAATTTCTATGGAGGACGAACCTAACCGTCTTTATAATGATCTTAAATAATTGATTATCCCGGATGAACACCTGTTCGTCTATACGATTATTTGGTCAAAAAGTCTATACAAAAGGATGCTTCATAAATTGTGTGATTATGAAAAGTCATTTCATTTTGGACGTTATCATTCATCCATATGAAATTATCTTCATCCATTACGAAATAACTATTGTACTGTATGAATAAATTTTTTTACGTATGAAGGGTCATTTTCTTTAAATAGAAGGCTTTCTAATTCATTTTCATTCACTTCAACAACCTCCTTAAATCCTTCTCATCTTAGAAATGACAAGTTCTAGCAAACGCAGTATAGTTTCTAAGGGTTCATCATCCAAGGCTGGAGATGAAAAATTTCTATTTAAAACAAATGAGAATTCCATCTATAGGTTTGTCACTACAAAAATTACTCCGTCAAGACACTTAATTCAAGAAGATATCTCCTTTCAAGTCATGCCTCTTTTTGCTTCAACTCAATTCGCCTTTATTTTGACTTTGATTCATGCTTATCATAAAGAGACCTTTCACTACATTTTAGCAAATATGAGTTTTAGTGAGGAAGAGTAGGATAAATCATATGTCCAAAACAAATAGGTAGAAATCACTAAGGAAGATCTAGGACTTATCTGCATCTAAGGACGCAAGGGACTAAAGCGCGCACTATGATCTCCAAATCTAATTATGATTGGTCTGAAATAAATAAAACTCTTAGACGAGTTACTCATGTTGGTCACTTGGCTAGAGTCTATAATTTAAATCAAAATGCTAGGGTCATACAGAATGTTCTTAGAACTTTAATCATTCCTAGGGTTGATGTTCGCATAAATATTACCCCTCTTCTATCCACAATTACCTATCTAATCATGACTAGACAACCAATTAATGAAGCCCAACTCATTCTAGATTACATTCATAACATTTCTAAAATTGTATTTGTTTCTCATAGGAGGAAGAAAAATATTGCTTTAGGACATCTAGTGACTTATATCTTAGAAAACAAGTTTAATATTATTCATCTTGTGGTTCCACTTGAAATGCTAATCTACTTCATTGATACCTCTTATCGATCTCTTTTTGGGAAGAATGATAATTCAAGTGAGGATACCGAGGAAGAAGGGGGAGCATTTTGCGGATCTATTTTCATGGATTATGATTTCGAGGATAGCAAACACTCTTATTGCAAATACTCTTATTTCTCTACGATTGCCTTATTTGCTGACATTGCAGGTCCACAAGATCAGACTGTAATTTGGAACCAGCTCAAGATTGGGTAGACTAGGTCTGAGTCAATTTGTAACCCTTTTTCTTTCTTGAGTCTATTATATGTGGTGTGGCTCCTGATGCTTTGAACTTGGAATAGTTTGTTATTGTTCCCTAAAGTTTAATGTTTTTGGTAACATCGTCCGGGATGATATTTATATCATCTTGGATAATCAGTTCAAAAGCAGAAATCCTAATTAGGGCATCCTTATTAAAGAAGCCGTCATTATACAAAAATATCATCTTGGACGATTTTGTATCGGCTAGGACGATAGGCTCAAAATAGAAAGAATCTGCCGCCAGATCTATTTAGGAATTACTTATTTTTGGACATCATCCAGGGGATCGTCCAGGACTATAAAATATCGTCCAGGATTATCCAAGACATTTTTTCCTAAATTAATCTGGCATTTAAGGAAAGCAATTATGACTTGATTGAACGATCAAATCGTCCTGGCCAATCGCAGGATCATCCGGGCTGATATGTTGGACGATTGGACATCAGACAGCTCTTTTTTAGGGTGATGTTCAGGATGATATTCCAGGATTTATATTGACCTTCCATGAAGATATATTATCATTCTAGACGATATGAAAAAATTTCTTCTGTTCATCTCAAATCGTCCTGGTTGATTGGCTTAAATTGTACTAATCGTACAGGATAATATTTATATCTTCCTAGACGATAAAGTCAGCAACTTGACTTGCTTTAATGAGTTCATTTTGAGATCTTCTATTTAAGCTATGACATGACACTTGGTAAGTGTCTTTGGCAGCCATTATAGCTTCGTTCTTTTGGGGGGAACTTGAAGAGAGAGCTTGAAAGGGAGTGAGGAATGGGTGAAGTCTTAGAGGGAGAAGATCCTGTGAGGGGGGACTCAAGGGAGTGTGGAGGGGGATTCTACACGATTTCTCTGGCAGGTTTGCACCTTAATACCGTCGGATTCAAAGGCTTGTCTTGAGGGAAGTTCACCAAAGAAGAAGATCTCTTTGGTGTTAAAAGACCTGGCGACTCTGCCGCTCTTGGGAAGGTGGAAGTGATTTTGTAAGGTCTTCTCTACCTAGCTGTGGGGGCTAAAGGAGAGAAACTTTTGTAGTGTAATACTTGGAGGGTGCCTCCAAGGAGTGGACGTAGGTCAAGGTTTGACCGAATCACTATAAATCTGGTGTGTTCTTTCCTTTATTACTTTCACATTTAATTTCTGCATCGTTGATTTATTTATGGTGTTTTTGGTTTGTTGTCTTTGTTTTAAAGTTTCTTAAAATACCAATTCACCTCTATCTCTTAATTAGCCTTGGGCTAGTTCATAGGGCCAAACACCCCTAATGAACTTTCAAGTGGTATCAGAGTAGTATTCATAAAATCTTATTTTTAAAAGTTTTTGAATTTCGATCCATGTCTAATTTTTCAAATTATAATATTACGAAAGGTTATTCAATCACCAGACCCACTTTGTTTGAAAATATTATATTTGATTTTTGGAAAATTCGCATGTCTATTTTTTTGCAATCAATTAATTTTCGCATGTGGCAAATGAATTTAACTAGTTATACATTACCATCATGTGTTATAAATGGAATTAAAACTGGTATTCCTTTGAATCAATGGAACAAGGAAGAACAACTCAATGCTCAATTGAATGCAAAATCATTAAATTATTTTTTCTGTGCTTTAAATTCTGAAGATTTTATGTTAGTACCACGTGCACTACTGGTAAGAAAATTTGGGATAAACTACACACCGTATACGAAGGTACTAGTGAAATCAGTAATCTAAGTTGAATATGTTAATGCATGATTAAGAACTGTTTTCCATGAGACCTTATGAGACAATCTTAGACATGTATACTAGGTTTATTCAAATTATGACATCATTACATTCTTTAGGAAAAAAATTTTAAAATTTTGAAAAAGTTAACAAAATTCTTCGTTGTCTACTGGATAAGTTTGATGCTAAAGTAGTTGCTATTTGTGAATCAAAAGATTTGAAAAAATATTCTCTTAATAATTTGATTGGCTCACTCATTGCCTATGAGCAAAGTTTGGGTCAAACTTATGGATGCAAGTGAAAAGATTATTATAAAAGCTGAAGATATGGAAAAAGATAGCTTAGTTGGTGACGAATGCAATAACTTCTTAAGCAAATCAAAAAGCTCACCAAAGCATAAGCATCAACAAAAGAGGAATAGAGATAAAAATGGTAAGGATGTTAATAATTCTTATGATGTTATTTGCTTTTGATGTAGGAAGTGTAGACATATGAAAAATTAGTGCCCTTATTTAAGAATACTTCGAGCAAAAGAGAAGGGTAAAGCGAAGGAAATTTTAAACTCGGAAATTAATGAAAAACAAAAAATTTCCTGGGCAGACCTAGTTTATGAAGCATCGGACCAGGAGAAAGATAATGGTTAAAAGCCTTATCTGTGTGTTTTTGTTGTGTTTTGTTTTTAGTTATTTTCTTTTTTTTTTTATTTTTATTTTGTGTTTTTGTCTTTGTTTATTCTTTGATTTTTTTTTCTTATTTAGTGAAATTTTTTCTCTGATAAACACATACATTCACTTTTCTAAAAATGAAAAATCTACTTTCTATTTTTCTTGAAATCTTTGGTATGTTGTGATTGACTTCTCTAAAAATAGTCAAAGGAAGGAAACTCATATTTTTTACTCTCAATCTATGTTTCCTAAAAGAGGTTATTCTACTTTTGATTTAAAATCTTTTTCATATTTTAAATTAGTCTTTGAAACTAAAATTTTTTATCCCCCTACATTTTATTTATTGCATAGGGATCTTTTGCAAGTTGTTGAATCTAACTCATAATTTTCTTCATCAAGAACTCGCTTTGTCAATAAGATGGGTTTACTTTTATTTTTAAGATTTCAGAAAGGTAGCATATTAAAAAAAAAAATATTGGCCAATGATGTCAAAAATAAAAGATGCGTAAAGACTCCAAATTAAAAAATATAGACAAAAGTGTATCAAAAATCAAAAGATGCGCAAAGAGTACCATTCAAATTGACAACAGGCATAAAATGAGCCCACAAAATTTAAAGTTACCATTCTTGTACTTCTTTAAAGCTTAAGAAAACCCTTGATACTTTTGATGCTTGATTTTGAAAAACATGATTCCTGATTCAACAATTCGTGCGTTAATCTTCTATTAGATATATTTCATGAAAGGAGTTTTAAAAAATTAGTGTTTCTTTTTCTAATTTATTCTTTGATTTTGATATTGAATTAAAAAGTTTTTGAGCATTTTTAAAGAACTTGAGTTTGGATTATCAAATTCTGAATTTCTAACCTTTTATAGGCTATGCGTTGTCAATACAATTCTACTAAGTTTTTAATTAAAACCAAGAGGTAACTTTATCATTTTAAGAATATTTATTTTGTTCACTAGATCATGGATAATTTTTGTCTTTTAATCATTTTGTTTTTATCGTTTGTGCCCCTTCTCTTTTTGATAATGTCAAAGGAGGAGAACGTACTGTTGAATTTGTGTCCTTTTTCTTATATTTTTTCTTTCAAAAATTAAAAACAACAAAAAAATTTTATCTCCCTTATTTTTAAAGTTTTATTCTAGTAAAGGGGAGATCAGGAGAAAATGTTTTCATCTTTGTAAATTCAAAATATAGTGTTTGCCATCATCAAAAAGGGGGAGATTGTTGCGGATCTGTTTTCATGGATTATGATTTTGAGGATAGCAAACACTCTTAATGCAAATAGTTTTATTTATCTACGACTGCCTTATTTACTGACATTGCATGTCCATAAGATCAAACTGTAATTTAAAACCAGCTCAAGATTGGGTAGACTAGGTCTGAGTCAATTTGTAACCCTTTTTCTTTCCTAAGTCTATTGTATGTGGTGTGGCTTCTGATGCTTTATAGCTTGGAAGATTCTCTGACTGTTCCCTAAAGTTTACTATTTTTGGTAACATCGTCTGGAATGATATTTCTATCGTCCTGGACGATCGGTTCAAAAGCAGAAGCCCTGATTAGGGCATCCTCATTAAAACAGTCGTCATTATGCAAAAACATCGTCCTGGATGATTTTGTATCGGCCAGAACGATAGGCTCAAAATAGAAAGAATCTTTCGCCAGATCTATTTAGGAATTACTTATTTTTAGACATCATCCAGGGGATCGTCCAGGGCTATAAAATATCATCTAGGATGATCCAAGATAATTTTTAATAAATTAATCTGGCATTTAAGGAAAGCAATTATGACTTGATTGGACGATCAAATCATGCTGGCCGATCGCAGGATTGTCCAGGTCGATACGCTGGACGATTGGACATCGGACAGCTCTTTTTCATGGCGATGTTCAGGATGATATTCCACGTTTTATACTGATCGTCCAGGACGATATGAACAAATTTCTTCTGATCATCTCAAATCGTCCGAGCTGATTGGAATTAAATTATACTAATTATACAAGACGATAAAGTCGGCAACTTGCATTAACGAGTGCATTTTGAGATCTTTTACTTAAGCTATGACATGACACCTTGTAAGTGTCTTTGGCAGCCATTGTAGTTTCATTCTTTTGGGGGAACTTGAAGAGATAGCTTGAAAGGGAGTGAGGAATGGGTGAAATCTAAGAGGGAGAAGATCTTGTGAGGGGGGACTCAAGGGAGTGTGGAGGGGGATTCCACATGGTTTCTCCGGTAGGCTTGCACCTTAATACCGTCAGATTCAAGGCTTGTCTTGAGGGAAGTTCACCAAAGAAGAAGATCTCTTTGGTGTCAAAAGACCCGGGGACTCCGCCGCACCGGGAAAGGTGGAAGTCATTTTGTAAGGGCTTCTCCGCCTAGTTGTGAGGGCTAAAGGAGAGACACTTTTGTAGTGCAATACTTGGAGGGTGCCTCCAAGGAGTGGACGTAGGCTAAGGTTTGATCGAACCACTATATATCTGGTGTGTTCTTTCCTTTATTACTTTTGCATTTAATTTCCACATCGATGATTTCTTTATGGTGTTTTTGGTTTGTTGTCTTTGGTTTAAAGATTCTTAAAATACCAATTCACCTCTCTCTCTTAATTAGCCTTGGGCTAGTTCATAGGGCCTAACATCCCTAACAAACTTTCAGAGCACTTGCACCTACTCATGGACTTAACTTTCAGGAGATGATCCAGTGCTTTGTTCAATTAGAGATTCATTTTGATCAACATTTTAATCAAATTGAGACTTACTTAAACTAGCAAGTTGCATAGTACCGATAAGACATGGGTTGGATCCAAGGTTAGTTTGACTCGGTGAACACTAATGTAGCTATAATGAATAACTATTTCTCAGTCTTCAACCAGCCTCCTCCTCTAGATCAATCTCCCTTAGAGTTTTAGATGTACTTCTTTTGTATTGTCATTGCCAGTCCTTTCCAGATGTGATGATTTCAATGATGATTTCAATGTTTTCTGTTCTTGACTTTATTTAGTTTTTATGTACTTATTTTGTGTTGTGATGTTTTTATGGTGATGGAAATTGATATCAAGAGCTTCAATTTATATTTATTTGATATCAATAAAAAATATCTTATTATAATTAGTTATTTTTTATTTATTAATTTAAATATAAGTTTACATATATGATAATCATGTCTTAATTGATATTAAAAGTGTTATAAATTAACCTGCAATATAAAATTAATTTCATTATGAAATCTAATTTTAAAAAAATTTAAGTTAACTTATAACTCGATCAAGTTAATGATATCAATCTCATATTCTTTTTAGATAAATAAAATTAAAATATTATTATTATAATTTTGATATCTTATTATTTTTTATTTCTCTTTTCAATATAATAATCTTTGTAATAATAGAAATTTTCATTTTTTAGATTATTGATTTTGGAAAGATCAATTAAAAGAATGGATATAAAAAAAATGTATAATGTGTACAAAAATTGAAAGATGCACAATGGCTCTCAAATTAAAAAGAGGCATAAAATTAGCTCAAATACAAAAAGGTGCATAAAGTGTGACCCTAATCAATATTGCCAACTGAATATGTTATTTCCTCTATCATTTTATCTTTAAATTCAAATAAATATAATGTTTAATTATATTTTAAATTGAAAATTGAAATTAACTAATCTTCATTTCATCACTTTTACAATAATTCTCCTTATCAAATTGCTTATAATACTTTATAACCTTGATTAATTTTTCTTATCTAAGTTGTGGTTTAATTTAAATGCTTTTGAATCTAATGATAATTAACTTTTTATTGTAATTCTATTTAAATCTCTTTCAAGATCAATCACTAAGGTTTCTCATATGACTTCTTCTATTTCAACTTTCTTTTTCCCTTTTTATTAATGTTAAAAGGGGGAGTAATAATATTTGGTTAGTGTTGTTTTATTTTTGTGTTTTTGTGTTAGTGTTGTTTTATTTTTTGTGTTTTTTTATTTGTGTTTATCTTCATTTCTTTTGTGTATAACATGTTCATTTCTTTTGTGTATAATATAATAAAAAAAATTTGTTCTTCAATGAATTCCCTTATATTCACATACTTATTCTTTTAGGGGGAGCTAAAAAGAAATTTAGGGTATTCAATTTTACTCAAATAATAATTATTTTGCCATCATAAAAAAGGGGGAGATTGTTAAGATAGTTGCAACTTAGTTCTTGATTGTTAATATTCTTGCAACATATATATTTTTGATGATTTCAAATATTATTGCTTTGATTATTATTTCTCCTAACATATTTTAGATGCATTAACATTTAAGGAAATCATATTCTAGATTATTGAAGACTTCAAATCATATAAGTTTAGGATTTATCATAAATGAAGTTTGTATTTTTATTTTTATTGAGTCTAAGAGAGTGTGATTGTAAATAAATAATTATGTACACACACATCAGTGGAGAGTTTATAATTTATTATATTTAAATTGATTGTACTATATGAAGTATTTTCATATTGGACGATTAGTTCAGTTGTTTTCCCCTGCAAGCATTCAAACAAATAGAAAGTAGAAATTTTTTTAAGTATGGGTCGTACTATACGATATCAGATTTATACATACGTTGTCTAGGGTACAAATTAGATGGGCCCCTTTTCGTCCAAATGAATTCAAAGAAATTTCTAAACAGTTCATATCGTATGATGTCATCATCATACGTACACCATCCACGTTATGAATTGGATGGGTCCCTTTTCATCCAAATAAATCAGAGAATTTACTAAATGGATTGTACCGTACAATATCATCATCGTACATATGCCATACAGGATACAAAATTGTGGTGTCCCTCTTCGTCCTGACGAAGTTGAAAAATTTTCTAATTGTTCGTACAGTAAGAATCTGGTTTGTACTGGAAGATCATCGTGTATGAAATCATTTTGTATCGATTCACATAAGGTTCGTATGTAATAGTTTTTAAACTGTTTGTACATACAAACATACAATTGTACTATACGATCGTAAATGCTCAAAATGGATAATTTAAATTTTTGTATAGTTTTTTGTGTCTTTGATATAAAATTTCCTCTAAAATTGACATGAAAAAAGTCTTTTTTCATAATATTTCAAGGGCAGTTGAAAGAGAGAGTGTGGGAGAGTATTTGAGTGAGATTTCTTGTAAGTGGAGTGTGAAGAGTTCACAAGGTTACTCAATGGAAAGGATCTCTTTATATTTTTTATTATCGCTCTTTTTTTTGTCTTTCTAGTTGCTCATGAGAAGATCTTTGAAGAGGATGACTGTACTCTGCCAACACTTGGAGGGTGTGAACAGACGACAGTACTCTGCCGATACTTGGAGGGTGTAAACAGACGACTATTCTCTACCGACACTTGGAGAGTGTGAATGGACGATGATTCTCTGTCGCACCAGGGATTGGTGGAAGGGAGGATTTGTAAAGGCTTCTCCACCTTATTGTGGGGGCAAAAGGAGAGACACCTTGTTAATAGTGCAATACCTGAAGAGGGAGTCTTCAGAAAGTGGATGTAGGTCGTGTTTTGACCAAACCACTATAAATCTGTATCTTTTAATTTCAGAATTTATTTATTTACTACAAGTTATTTATTTTAGTTGAAAAGTTTATTTTAAAACTTAAAATTAACTTGCTATAAGATTCAAAATGGTTTTCAATTTAAAAATCCATGAGAGTTTTTTAAATTACCAATTTACCCCCCCCCCCCCCCCCCTCTTTATTAGCCTTGAGACAATAACTTTGTTTTAACTATCTAATAATGAATCAACACAATGATCCCACAATAGTAAAATATAAGAATTCATTTTGATATTAAAAGTAAGTTTTCTTTTAGCTTCCTTTATAATCACAAATACTTTTCCAAATGTGTAGGACACTAGATTAATAGGTTTCCAAGGAGAGTAGTAGATACATGACAGTCAACAAGCTAGTGGAGAGTGGCTATTGTACATCCTTGAAATAATAGAACAATTGTAAGCAAAGTGAATGCTGAGTAAAGAAGGAAGCCCCAAAACCCCCATCTTTTTGGGTTTGCATGTGTTTTTCCATTATATCAAATGCAACTTTTTTCCCATTGGGTCCCAACCATTGATAAAATTAGCATAGAGTTTATCAATAAGTTTACAACACTTCTTAGTTAAAACAACTCAGATCCAATAGGCACTTGTGTTCCATATGGTATATCTTAAAAATTGAAGTCTAGCTGCAAAAGAATGAAGCTTAGCTTTCCAGCCAGAAAGCATGTTAGTAATAACATCTAAGAGAGGAGAGAAATTCGAGAGGTGATCCCTTATGATAGAAATTTAAAAGATGTAAAACTTGGATCATACAAGTTAGAGAAGAGTTAAAGAGATTACTGGCCGAATAGAAACTATGAAAAAATAGCAACAAAATATAGGGTAAATGATATAAACATGTGAGTAAAAAAAGTTGATATTAGAAAGATATCTAATATCCATTAGTCTACATTATTGGATGAAAATTTATCTAGGGTGTTGTACTTAAACTTAGTAATAGACAAGATCTTGGCATATGACAAGAAAACTTATGTGAGAACGGAGAAATAGAGTAATTCATTATTTCAAATAATTGTAGTATAATTGCCAAAAGATGCTTAAGATGCAAAAAATCCAAAATACTCATTTTCACTCTTTATTTATAGAGATTTAAGGGCTACAATAAAGGCTACAACAGTAAATAATAATAAAAAGTAATTGAATTAATGACTGTAAGAGTGCCTTAGATATGTGTCACATTCTTGTTGGCTGGAGGGGGAATTGCCTTCCTTGAACCTATTTTATCTTGCTCTAGGTGAGCATAGTACTGCCAAGTGTGCAAAGGATAGTAAGGGCATGCAAGAACTAAACAGAGAGAGCTATGCTTGTCTGACTCCATGAAATTATTTGTAAACCATGCTTGAGCCATGTATCACCTTATAGGGTGGGGTGAGTGAGATTGATTTACTAGATAATTGAACTCCATGGCTGGATGTCTATGCCAGGAAAATTTAGGAGTCATTCAAGTTTCCATCATCACTATAGTTGAAGAAGCTAGCAAGTCAGATCAATAATATCTTACTATGGTGGATGGTGAGCAGTATTGACGTTGGATACTTAAAGGGGATAGTAGCGAGTAAGGTGTTAGGTGACAATCCGGAACTATACATATGGGAGGAAAATACCTATTAAATCCTTTATAGGGTTGAACATTTTGACCATGGTACAATCTCATATGTTGTCCCAAATGGTTTGATCTCTTATGTGAATAACAAACTATATGCCAAATACATAAACATGTACATGTGAGTATACATTTAATTCCCTAATTCACTTGATCTTATAGAGCAAGTGACTAAAAGGATAAGTGAATTAAATACTAGTATTAAGTAATTATACTGAACTATTATAAGAGAACATATACAAAATGACTACCTATTTTACTATAGACTTACTTGTTGCATAGATTATCCCATAATAATGGTGATGACAAGCCAAACTTGACCAACCTCTATAAAAACAAGTTACATGCTTAGATCCCTTACTCCTTTTATCATTTATAGAGCTATTGAGATATATGAGTATGATAAAAATGGACCCGTTAAAGTTATCCTATTTTAGCATTAAGCAATAAAGAAGGTGGCTTTAATATTAGGAAGGAAGATAAGTTTAATAAGAGGGAAAAACTTGACACCATCCCCAACACCACCAAAATAGATAGGCCAAAGGAGGGGTGAAAATAATGCTAGTGTCTACTTAAACCATCATCACTCCCCATATAAAGAGAGTAAAATTTGAGCCCGAGGTAGTGAAGGAAATAATAGCTCTATCAGTTAAGGAACTTGAACCTACTGAATCTATTATTATTCGTAGAAACACAATGACTCTTGAGAGAGCGACCTTATGCTGTAACTCTTAGGACTTGCCAAGTAGTTTGAGGATGAGAGCTGAGGGTCCCTAGTATGCTTACTATAGATGGATTTGATTAAAGAGGTGTCTTCTATTGAGGTTGTGGAAAATCCACTTAGTACTGGAAAATTCACTTAGTGTTAAGAAGACACCTTTAATCAGTGAAGACAAAACGAAAAAAAATATCACAAATATTTGAGTAGGGCTTCTTTAGGTGGCCAGATGCTATCTGTAAATGATCCCATGATCTGAATCTCATGAAGAAAGATATTAAGGTGTCCTTTGAGTGAGTTTAAGCCACTAATTTTGCATAATGGGAACCTACTCTATATACAAAGATGACCATATTACATGATAAAAGTATTGTGGTTCCCTTAAGTTTTTTAATAAAAGTTTTTAATTATTGATCTCTCATTGTTGACTATAGTGGTTCCTTTTTCATGTAACCTTCAAGATATTGATCATTCAACGAACATGTCCTTGTTGCACTAGAAAGAAAGTTAAACATGTGACTACTAAGCTTGAGGGGGCATGGCCAAGGTGTAGGAGGATCCCTCCCCTCGAAAAAAGGGATGATGGTGATGTCGGTGTTCTTCCTTAAGGTCAATTACATTCTATATGCTAGTGGTGTCAGTTTGTGTCCTCAAGAAAATGATTAATTTGAAGAGGGTAGTAAGAGAGCTAAGTAGCACTTAAAAGGGAGCAGCAGCATCCGATACAAGCACTCAATTCAAGAAGGACCATAACATCATAGGCTTAGATATTGGTGACTTATGGCCGATTGAGTGTGATTTAATTTGTAGAGTGAGAAAATTTCTTATTAGGGCTCTTAGAGTGTTTAAGTGCCCTACTATCTAAGATAACAAGTGACTTAATTTTAAGGATTTTTTGCGGTGGCAAGTATCCTCTTACCATAGTTTATTTCATTGTAATGTGTGATTGTATGAATTCCATTCTAAAAAAATTTATATTAGTAAAAGTTGGTATTTGGGAGACTTCTTTGCTTTCATTATGTTTTTTCTCTTTATAGTGCGAACACATTATTTATATCATTTTGATAAGTATAAACTTTGCTAAATTGTAATGACTACCTTAGTTTATGATATTACGATAAGTATTACAATTATGACGATGCTGCAATTCCAAATTTATTGACACTAAATAATGAAAAAAAATTCATAATAAAATTCATCACTTTTATTTCATTTTTACTATGGCATGTTAATTACTATGTTGAGGTGAGTTTTTATTCAAGGAATGGATATGTGATTTAGTGTACTGACATCACTATGAATGGGATTCCATGGTAAGATGTTTGGTAAGAGACCTATGGGTTAGTGAATTCTAAGTTACTATTCGTGACTAGTAGTTAGGGAAGAAAGTAGAGAGTTACCAACTTTGCAAGCATTAATAATAAAAGGGCATGGATGAGATACATGCACTTAATGTAAATTTAATTTGTGGTCCAATATTTATGCATTTCTCCTTCTTTATAATTACTCCAAAGTAGGACCTAGATGAATGTCAGTTGTATATTAAATTCCATTTGATCTTCCTTGTCCCTAGAGCGACCATTTATAAATCACAATGGGTGTTATTTATGGAAGAGCCACCACCTTTGTGGATGTTGAATGTTTATAATCCTTTGTAGTGTCCATTAAGATTTTTGACCATATTTTCCTTGCATTTTAATTCTGGAATAATCCATGTAAGTGCAAGTGCAAGTGCCCAAGGAGGCCGAGTACTTAAATGCATTTTACGAAGAAAAAATGTGCATCCCCTTTGACCACTTCAAGTTAGATTTGCAACAACTATTCTTCGATGAGTTTGTGGATATTCTGTGTTATTACACGATTGCCTTGCCAGGATTCTTTGCTATAATCATTTAATTCATTTCCTTTGTGGGAGAACATCAACTATAAATGATATTAACCCTTTTTTATCATGTATTCACCACCTAGACATTTAAGAAGAGCTACATTTAATTTTCATTTGTGCTGATGACTATGAGTTGACTAGTGAATTAGGGAAGAATTAGCAAAAAAGTTTGTCTTTATGCACAACTCTTTTGAATAATTCGTGTTGTTTCCTTTCTCAAAGAGTAAGGAGAGCACTCTCATGCTCAGTGAGAAAGAGGAAAAGGCATTGAGTTTCCTCAGCATGAGTTCATTAATATCTAAAAATCGCCTTGTCAAAATAATTTCTATAATTTTAAATCACTTTATATATATTCATTTGTGTGTAGATGATATGCCCAAGTGCAACTTCCTTTAGACCTGATAGTACTAAAGTATATTGATGAGATCTCTCCCTCAAGTAAGGAAGAGAAGGAGATAAGGAAGAGGAGGTTGGGACCTTAACAAGGTCCTTTGAGTGATCAAAGGAAGGAGAGAAGTCACCCAATAAGAGGATTAGATTAGAGGTGGTCTCCCTAGCTCATCTTAAGGTATGAATTCATGGTGATGAGTACGCAGTAGCATGCTCCTTCAAATGTGAATAGGCAGATGGAAAATGAAAATAACTAAGGTTCCTATTACTGCTAAAGTAATTGTGATTTATGAGGAGAAAATTCAGAAGAGAGTAGAGGAGCTTAGTTATATTGTGCCATTAACTACAATGTATGGCATGGTCAAAGATATTATCATGGAAGCTAATGAGGAGGGGATGAGAAAGAGTAGAAGGTTATTATCTAATCCTTAGCATTAGTAGGAGGAAGGCTTCTCTATGTGTGAAGCTAGTGACCTTCACCATACATGGAACTGCTATGATCAAGGCTACAATATTAAATTGAGGTTATTAAAAGAATACCTAAGGGTAATTCCCTAAAGAATACACGATTATATTGTGACTTAGTTTTCAAATCTATACTTTTATATATCATATGAGTTTTTCGATGATACCAAAATATTATTGTGTTGATTATTTTTTTTATCAAATACATATTGGAAAAGTATTGTTTGTGTTATTTGTGTGTGTTAATGTTTCAGAGAAATCATACTTGAGATTGCTGAAGACTTCACAATAGTTTAGATAGGGTTTATTATAATTAAAGTCTGTGCTTTTTATTTTTCTTGAGTCTGAGAAAATGTGATTGTAATTGGATAACCGTGTACACGCACATTGGGGGAGTGAGTCAAAACTTATAGTTTTTAAAACTAATTGTATTATATGATTTTGTGATCATATTGGATGATTTGAACTATGTGTTCCTCTATAAAGTAGTTAATTGAATGTTGCCTTAGAAAGTTTTGATTGAACTATTTATACTATACAAAGTTATACTCATACATACAATGTCCAGGGTACGGAATGGCTATATACTAGTTTTTCCTAAATGAACTCACCCTTTTTTTGAATTGATCGTATTGTATGAAATGGGTTTCATATATGACAATGTCTAGAGTATGAAATGGGTGCATACTAGTTCGTCCATATGAACAGATAACTTTTTCAAACTATTTGTACTATATAAACTTGGGTTCGTACAGACGACAACTAAAGTATGAAAGAGACATTTTCTTTTTTGTACCAAATGAAGCATGATTTGGTTAAATTGATCATATTATATGATTTTAAATTCATATAGTATGCCAACTAGAGTATAAAATGTATTCATACAAAATCATACCATATAATTTTTTTTTAATTTTGAACATATTGTACTATACAATGGCAATTCATAAATATAACTGCTAGAGTACAAAATCATTTCATACAGAATAGTAAAAGAATTTTTTGAACTAATCGTGCATACGATGTTTGACCATATTGTATGATCCATGATTGTCAAATTGAAATTTTTAGTTTTGTGGACTATTTTTCATGTCATTCATATATAAGAGTTCTTAAATCTGACTGCCTAAGAACTCCTACTACGAATTTATTTTGAAAGTGAACTTGGAGAGTATTTGGGAGAGTTTCTTGTGATTGGAGAGTGAGAGTTTTCTTAAGAGGGAGTTGTGAGGGGAATCACAAGGTTGCCCAAAGGTGAGTATCCCTTTTGTATTCTTCAAAGTTGTTCCCTACTTTCTTAAAGTCTCTTGGAAGAAGATTTTCAAATAAGCACCAATATTTTGCCAACACTAGGTGGGTGTGAAAGGATGATGATACTTTGCTGACACTTAGAGGGTGTGAAAGGACTTCAGTTCGCTGCCATCACCAAGTAGGTGAGAAAGAATGATGGTACTCTACTACATAGGGGATTGGTAGAAGAGAGGTTAATTGAAAGGGCTTCTCCACCTTATTGTAAGAGAAAAAGGAGAGTCACTTTGGTATAGTGCAATATCTGAGGAGGGAGTCTTCAGGAAGTGGATGTAGGTCTAGTTGGACTAAACCACTATAAATTTCTATGTTGTTTTTTTTGTCTTTACATTTTTACTGCATTTTTATTTTTTGCATGTTTAAATTTAATGGTTGAAAAGTATTTTTGAAAAATGTATCATTATGATTAAAAATATAAAATTAGTTTTCCAAATGTACCAAGAGATTTTTAAATAATCAATTCAACCCCGACTTAGTTAGCCTTGGGATAATTACTTTAGGTCTAACAACCTATTCAGACTTACAAGTGGCATCAGAGCATACTTTTAAAAATTAAGATTTAGATAACTTTTTAAAAATGATCATGACTACTTTTGGATATCATAGCACACACAAAATGTATTTGATCACTACACCATCACTATTTTATAACATCCCTTTTAATTTTTGGAAAATGCATATGTTAAATTTTCTTCAATCGCTTGGTTATAGCATATAGATTTTTGTACATGAAGGATACACTAGGCCAACTAGACTTGTAGATAGCATTATAACTGAAACATCATTTACTGACGGGATTATAGAAGAAGAAGACTATGCTCAGTTAAATGCTAAATGTTTAAATAATTGTTTTATGCACTTAAATTTGAAGATTATATGCGTGTCTCAACCTATAGAACTAGAACAAAATTTGGTATAGGCCTTGCATTACTTATGAATGAACTAATAAGGTGAAACAATTTAGATTGAATATTCTACTACATAATTATGAACAATTTCATATGAAATCGAATGAATCAATCACTAACATGTATACTCATTTCACACAAATAGTCACTTCATTGCATGTTTTAGGTAGGGAACTGACAAATACTGAAAAAGTAAATTAATTTTTTTATTGTTTGCCTATTACTTATGATGCAAAGATAACTACTATAACAGAATAAAAATACTTAAATATTTATTCTATTGACAATCTTCTTGGATCACTTATTACTTACGAGTAAGGAGTGATTCAAAGATAGATTAATGCAGGTGACAAGTGGAAGGAGAAAAATATTGCATTGAAAGTGGATGAATTGGATAATGATAAGTCTCAGCCTGAGGATGAAGATAATATTGCCTTAATGATAAGGCAATTCTGAAGTTTTCTTAAGAGGAAGCAAAGGAGACATCAGTTGTGGAATAAGGGTAAGTTCTACAAAAATGATAAGGCTTCTAATAATATAATTTGATATGAATACAAGAAGCTAGGACACATTAACTCTGAATGCCCAAATCTTAAAGCTAATCCTAGCAAGGATAAGGTCGGGGAGAAAAGCATTGTAAGGAAGGACTAGAAGAAATTATAGAGAGCATTTTGGGTAGACTTAGCTTCAAATTCCTCAAAAATAGAAGTAGAGGAGAAAGTCACAAACTTAGGTTTAATGGATGATAAGCATGATCAGTTAGATCAAGAAGTGGAATATGACTTAACCTATGAAGAGTTATTTAATGTTTCTAAAAAAATTCTAACTGCTTATAGGAAACCCAAAAAGTTGCATGCTAGGTTGAACATAGAATTTTTATAATTATAAAAAAGCATGAAATTCTTAAAAATGATAATGCATTGATTAATATAAATCACATGAAATTATTTGATGAGTTTGATGTTTTAAACAAAAAATCATAAATTATTGAAATCATCACACACTAAACTTGAAAATGATTTTAAAACATTTATGAATGAATCTAATAATAGAGAGCACTATTTGAAAGTTGACAATATTATTTTAGAAAGTGTTAACTCATATTTTAGAGAGAAAAAAAATGCTCTTGAGAATATAGAATGCCCCCAATACTTGAAGATTTTTTTAATTCTAATCTGAAACCTAAAATTTTTAAACTTAGGGAAAGATAATATAACTTATGTAGATTGATAAATCATTTTCCTAGAGTGAAATGTTTCTCTTGTGGATTGATTAGGCATATCTCACACACTTATACTATTCATACTAAAACTCATTTAGTGTTGAGACATAAGATCCATAAAATACAACATATTAAACGTTAATTTAGATTATTTTTGTCAAGAGGGGAACCAAAAATTTTATAGGTTCCCATGAATAACATTTAATTATCTTGTAGAAATCCTCTCATAGAAGACCTCATGAAAGAATTTGGTATCTAGATAAGATGTTTGAATAATATGATTGGAGATACGACATAATTCATATCGCAAAAAGCTAGGAATGGAGGCAAAGTTATACTGGGAGATAATAGCACCAGGAAAGTGGTAGGCATTGTTATGATTAAAAATTTGAATAATTTTTTAATTGAAAATGTATTTTTGGTAGAAAGCTTAAAGCATAACTTGTTGAGTATTACTCAGCTATGTGATATAGGTTATAGTGTAAAATTTTTTTCCACTAGCTGCTTAGTAAGTCAAAATAGAACTAATGTATTGCATGAAAATAAGATAAATAATATGTATATGTTTGATTTGAATTTTATTAAATCATCTAATGCTTTTTATTTAAAATAATTATTGATGAATCATGGTTATGGCATAAGAGACTTTGTCCCATAAGCATAAAAAATCTTAGGAAAATTACCCAAAAGAATTGGTTAGAGGAATACCCTAACTAGACTTTATTAAGAATCTCCTGTGTGAAGCACGTCAATTAGGAAAATAGGTGAAGTCTTCCTTTCATTCCATTAAGGATCTTAGAACTAGCAAATCATTAGAAATTATTCATATGGATCTTTTTTGGATCAGTTAGCAATATAAGTATAGGTGGTAAAGTTTTTAGATTTGTGATAGTTGATGATTTTTTAAGATTCACTTGGGTTAAAATTTTATGTCATATGAGTGAATTATTTGAGGAATTTAGAAGTTTTTCTATATAGATTTAATGAAAGTTAGGATATAAGATTTTATCAATTTAAAGTGATTATGGAGAGGAATTTGATAATGAAAATTTAAAGATTTTTTTAAAGAACATGAAATTAATCATAATTTTTTAGCACCTAGGATCCCTCTGCATAATGGGATAGTAAAAAGATAGAATAGAATATTAATTAAAGCTGCTAGAGCCATATTAGAAAAATACTCACTTCCAAAATATTTTTGGGATGAAGCGCTTAGCAAAGCTTGTTATGTTCTAAATAGGGTGAACATTAGATCAAAAGAATTCAGAGATATCTTTTAGGAACTTAAAACTTAAAGATATGGTATCATAAACATAACTCTTCTTTTGAAATTATTGGATATTCTAATTTATATTTTATAGGATATAGGGTTGATCAAAAAAGTACATATATAACTTATTAATTCATTAGATATTCTTTAGTTTCTTGGTATAGTAAAAAATAGAATTCAGTAGCCCTTTGTACTGCTGAAGCAGAATACATTGCCTTAGGTAGTTGTGTGACACAAGTTCTTTGGTTAAAGTAATAATTGATTGACTTGGGATTTTTTATTGGCATAATTCTAATTTTGAGTAATAATATTAGTTCCATATGCATTTCAAAGAATCCTATTCAATATTCTAGAACCAAGCATATATACATACGACATCACTTCATTAGAGATCATGTTGCTAAGGGAGAAAATTATGTGCATCACATGCTGCTATGATCGAACTTGCTGATATTTTCTGTAAAAATATGATATGTTTTGTTTATGTTATCTGTGAGTACTAATATTTCAACAAAATTATACTCCAAACTATTGAAGCATTTAAGATAGATTGGATTAGGGTTTATTATAATTAAAGTCTATATTTGTTTTATTTTTCTTGAGTCTGAGAGAGTATGATTGTAATTGGTTAACCACACCACACACACTGTGGAGTGAGTCAAAACTTATAGTTTTTAAATATAATCGTAATGTATGATTACATAATTACACTAAATGATTTGACTATGTGTTCCTCTAGAAAGAAATTAGTCGAATCATACTTAAAAATTTTTGATTGAACTATTCATACTGTATGAAGATACATTTGTATAGATGATTGCTAGAGTATGAAATGGCTACGTACCAGTTCATCCCAAATGAACTCACCTGTTTCTTAATTGATTGTACTGTACGAAATAAGTTTCATACATAAAATATAAAGAGTACCAAATGGGTGCATACTAGTTTGTCCATACGAACAAGTAATTTCTTTAATCAGTTTGTAAAGTATGAACTTGGGTTCGTATAGATGATAAACAGATTATGAAATGGACTCATCTAGTTTTATACCAAATGAAGCATGATTTGGTTAAATCGATTGTATTGTATGATTTAAATTTATATAGTATGCCAACCAGAGTATGCAATGCATTCATACAAAATCATACTAGATGAATTGGTTCAATTTTTAACTAATCTTAATATACGACGGCAGTTCATACTAATGACTGCCATAGCACAAAATCAGTTTGCATAGGATCGTATGAGCAATTTTTGAACTGATCATACATATAATATGTGATCGTATTATATGATCCATGACTATCATATTGAAATTTTTTGTTTTCTAAATAGTTTTTCATGTCATTCATATATAAGAGTTCTTAAAACTCACTGCCTAAGAACTCTTACTATGATTTCTTTTGAGAGTAAACTTGGAGAGTATTTGGGAGTTTCTTATGATTGGAGAGTGGGAAATTTCTTAAGAGGGAATTGTGAGAGGAATCACAAGGTTGCCCAATGGTGAGTATCTCTTGCATGTTTTTGAAAGTTCTTCCCTGCTTTCTTAAAGTCTCTTGGAAGAAGATTTTCAAAGGAGTGTTGGTACTTCGTCAACACCAAGAGGGTGTAAGAGGATGAAAGTACTATGTCGACACTTAGAGGGTTTGAAAGGATGCTAGTTCTCTACCATCACAAGGAGGTTGAGGAAGTATGACAGTACTCTTCTGCACTGGGGATTGGTGGAAGAAATTAATTGTAAGGGCTTCTCCGTCTTACCGTGGGAGCAAAAGGAGAGTCACTTTGGTATAGTGCAATACTCGAAGAGGGAGTCTTCATGGAGTGGACGTAGGTCTAGTTGGACCAAACCACTATAAATTTTTGTGTTATTTTTTATATCTTTACTTTTTTACTGCTTTTTTATTTTTTTGCAAGTTTAAATTTTATGGTTGAAAGATATTTTTAAAAATTTTATCATAGTGATTAAAAATCTAAAATTGGTCTTTCAAATCTACCAAGAGATTTTTAAATAACTAATTTACCCCCTCTTGATTAGCCTTGGGATAATTGCTTTAGGTCTAACAACCTATTTAGACTTTAAGATTATATAGCAAAAAAAAAGATAAATAATTTACAGTCTGCTTATGCTAAAAAAAAAAGATAAATAATTTACAGTCTGCTTATGCTCTAGATCTTAATAAATTATGAGCTATAGTGAAGGTATCCGGCCTTTATAGGACTCATAACTTTAAGCAAAAATACTTGGAAGTGGAGAAGCCAATAAGCTCACTATAAAGGATAAATTTAGAGAGTTATAGAGAAAACTCTCAATAAATAAGAAAATCTAAGTTAAGACTTGAAGGAGGAGAGGTCACAATGAAATTGGGTTGAAGGTGATAGAGGTCACTGATATAAAACGATGCAAAGGTGTTTGTGGAGGTCAAGGTGACTGATGATAAGTATGCCTTTTTCTTCAAATCCAACATGTTCTTTGAGATCGTTCGCTAGATATATAATCAAGGAATGTGTACTACCTAAAGAAGCTCATCTGAATGGGTGATCTAAATAATAGGTTCTAAGGTGTAATCATCTTCTTTGGGGAGAGTTTTGGATAATGACGAGAGTGATGGTGCAAGTGAGATTGGGAATTAGGTTACCTCACCTATATATATATATATATATATATATATATATATATATATATATATATACTTTTTTAAAAAAAAATTTGGCCTTCAGGGTTTAGTTGTATACGTGACATTTTTTAATGAATAGAAAAAATTTTCCTCTTTCTCTTGTGCTTGTGTTTATTTATGGTCTTGTAATTTTTTCCTATGCTTTAAACTCAATTGTCCTAGTATGCATGGTCGGTTGGGTATAAGTACTATGGTACTTTCCCATAGATATCTAAAAGAAAATCTTTTAATTTTCTTAGTTTTTGAATTTCCAATAACAAAGTTATGAATTAGTGGGCAACTTGATAAATGATAAGAAATTACCTAATTTGCTAATAAGTTAGAACTCGATGGTTAAGTAGGTAACTTAGGGATGATAATATTACTTTATTATTAAATAAAAAAATAAGAAACTCAATCTTTTAAATAGCATAGTATATTACTCGGTTATCAAATCTATGAAAATAGAAGAAGCCTTTAAATATTTCATAAATTAACTTGGTAAAATTATTATCGTCTGGAATAAAATTTTACTTAAACATATCGTAAGAGTAAATAAACCTAAACTCATTAGAAGGATAGTTATGTTGAGCTCCGCATGAGAGTAACCATAAATGTACTTGGCGTGAGAATAATTATAATTGAATTCAACATGAGAATGCTTATAATTGCAGTCATCATAAGAATAATTATACGTGAGCTTCATGTGAGAGTAAATATAACTAAAATCAACATGTGAATAACTATAATATATGATACCTTGGTAAATTTTAACACGACAAACCAACATTCAAACCCTGGAAATTATCATTGAAATATTATAATTCTTGGACTAAACAGTAAAATAGAATTACGATTCATTCCTTTATTTACTTAGTAATTGATACATGAGCTTTACGCTTGCACATTTATCACAACTTTTCACGGATGATGCCTAGAGTGAGCTTGTCACTATCTAAAACTTCATTAATATTATGAATTATATGTGAAGTCACCTTAGTTGGGATATGCCTTATGCAATATTTTATAGCCTTCTTGAGGGTAACCACTAGAATCACTAATTATAGGAGACTTACATGCTACTCATTATATATCTTATAATAATAAGGGGAGTTGTCCAATAGGTTACTTTCTTTAGTATGAAGTCAACATCACCTTTAGGGTGTTTCACCTTATGCTATACTTTATACTATTCATAGGGGTAACCACTAAGGCTTATTGGATACAGGGAATTCACTCACTACTCACCACATATCTCATTTCATTAGAAGGAGGAGGCCTATGTGGCTCAGCTTGATGATGTGAGAATTCGATGGTAAAGCACAGGTGATGTGTGCCTATAATTCCTGTTACAGGTTAATTATAATTTGCTAAAAGCTACACTGGATAACTTAGTATTTTATTTGATAATCATATTAGGATGAGTAATTATTGCATTCTAGTTCTTATTTTATTTTTTATTTATTTTTTGAGTTTTTAACTAGATATCTTTATAATCATTTTATGAAATTTGAACATAACTTTCCCACGTGACTCGATAGGGAGTAAGGAGGAGACTTTACCTAAGTAGAGACTTTCCTTATCTTGGGAGTTTTTGCTCTCCTATAGGCCTTTATGCTAGGGGCCTCTACTCTCCTACTCAGAGTTATTGACTTCATTTTTGTATAAGATCAATTACCAAATTCAAGTTTAATAGGGTTTAGGAATCCTCTTATAGTAAGATGTCTTAGCTTGATGGAAGCCCTAAATGAAACCTTTAGAACCTATTTTGGCAAATTGCACATTAGCATAACACCTCCTTAGGTTATTCTTAGTGGTCATTGAAAGCCCCCATGCCTTTCCAATCATCAAACCAATAAACCCTACACCTAAAAACAAACCCCTTCATAATTCTATTCCAGGTTACTCAATAAGGCATATTGAACAACAAGACATCATTTTAAACCTTAGGAAGTGAATTAATTTTTTTATGTAATTTTTTTATGGAGATCATTTGAATGATCTAAACTCATAGGGGTTCATGCTCAAGAAAGTTTTAATTTAAACCCCTTAAACCCTAAATTTAAAACCTATGCATGAAGCATGAAGTAAACATAATTCTAAAAGCTAAGTTGAAATAACATTTATAATGATTGGTCAAGTTGACTTATAACATTTATAATCATCATTAAGCATGCTTAAAATCATTTGGAGCCATAGTTGACCTTGGATTACAATGATTGATCAAGTTGACTATATTGTATCTATTTGACCCAAAGTGCAAATTTGTTGATCCAATTCATTCCATTTGAAAGCGTCCATTTAGCTTTGGTACCAAATAAAAGTGTTCATGCCACACCAAGAGGGAGAGGGTAGGGGTGACTTGGTTCCTTACAAAAATTTCAAATCTTTGAATATCATTTTCTTAAAAAGGAATTTAATATATAGAAGTATTAAAAAATAAAACAATTATTAAATAAAGCCTTAAATAAGGCTATATTAAGAAGACCGTTGTCCAATCCTTGATATATAAAATAGAAAAATTTAAAACTTAAAAAATTGAGTTGATCAAACTATACGAATTACTTTGTATTGCATGAAATTTAATTATACTGAGCTATTACAAGTCTGATCATTCAGAAGTTGAATTTGATCTAAATTAATTATAGATTGTACTATATGATAGAAATATCATACAATGTGATCCACCTAAGAGCTCTCTAGAAAAACTTTGTTTCATCTTGTATGATCTAATTTTTTATTTGAACTATTCATACGAGATTATTTCTAATTATACAGGAAGATCTTTAATAGTATTGAACTAGTCATACTATATGATCCAAAGTACATGTTGTATGATTAGAGGCAGTTTAATCAATAATTAAGGTTTTGAGAGCCTGCTTTATAAATATTTTTGTGACTTGAGAGAACAAGTTTTTTTGGAATATAAATAAGTCTTTCTTTTGTGAGAGAGAGCTTAGTGAGAGTCCCCAAAGAATAAGAAGAGAGAGGAGGTAAGGTTAAAAGAGGGATATGACCCTTTAGGGTGTTAAGGGATTGTGAGGTGGTTCACATGAATGCCTCATTTAGCCCGCACTTTGTTTCCTTTAATTTTATTTATGTGGAGCTCTTGGAGGAGAGCTCTAAGAGGGAGATTCTATGGATAATAAAACTCTCACTACACTAGGAGGCTAGGAGTAGCATCTGGATAGCAACTCAAGCTTATGAGTTTATGTTTTTTTTATGGTAACAAATATTATGGATCATATCATTATGTCTCATAGTATTTGAAATATATATTTGTGTATGTGCATGCTAGAATTTTTAGGAATGCCATGCACCATCCAACGAAGATTTAAGGCTCTAGATTGGGCAGAAAATGACATGCTGTAAAGATTTTTATAATATAAATTGATGTAATTTTTATTTCTTGAGTAAACTCCTATAAGGGAGTATGCTAGCTTAATGACCATACACAAACACACACACACACTCATGGGGATCGGAGTGATATTGAGTCATAACAAGAAGTTAAAATCATGAACTAAAAGTACTATATGTTTATATCATACTGTATGATCAGCTCATCAAAACAACTAGCTTTGATGTATACTATAAATTGAACTAATCTTACTGGATAATTTAGATTGTACAAGATGATCACTTATGATCATGAAAAATAGTTTCAAATTATAATTTAGGCAAGATTTTAATATTCAAGTTATATTCTAATCATCCAGGATGATATACACTGTATAAGATGACCTAAGATAATCAAGCCCAAATTGATCTAATGATTAAGGGGCTATTTATAGTTAGATTACTCAATTAGATCATATAAGAATGATATGATTGATAATGATCATACTAGATGATCTTTGATATTTTATGGGATGATCTCCTATCGTCTAAGATGATAACTATAATTTTCTTCAAGTTATATAGGAGATTGTATTGGAATGTGTGGGGCGATATGTAAATCACCACCTATCATCCCATATTATACTAGAAGATCAATATAATATCTTAAAATAATCATCCAGGATGATTGCATAATTATACTTGAACTAATCGTACAGCAAAATGCTGATCCATCTGGCTGAAATAGATGTTTTGTACTGATCACGATCTCATGATCATACTGGACAATCTTCATAATTAAATTATTTTTTTTTTGTTTTTTGGAGCCCTCTATTTAAGCTTTCTCCAAAGACAATATAAGTGTCTTTGGAATGCATTGAGTCTTCGTTCTTCTGGAGAAAACTTGAAGAGAGAGCCTTAATAGGGAGAGAGGAAAGAGTGGAGTTTGAAAGGGATGATATACTTATGGGTTTTAAGGGAGAGTGGTGTGTGTGTGTGTGGGGGGGGGGGGGGGGGGGGGGGTGTTCCATACAATTGATCTGGCATGCTTACACCTTAGTACCATCGTATTCAAGATTTGTCTTGAGGGATGTTTTGCAAAGAAGAATATCTCTTTGGTGTCAAAGGACTTGTCTACTCCACCGTATCGAGGAAGGTGAAATTAATTCAAGGTTCTCTACCTCACCAAAAGCGTGAAATGGAGTCTAGGCTCTTTACCTCACCATAAGGGTGAAAAGGAGTCAAGTTTCTCTGCCTATAAAAGGAGACAAGTTTCTCTGCCTGTGAAAAAAGTACGATCCTCTTCTGCACCATCTTTGCATAAGAGAGTTTGTAAGTGTGCTCTGCCTAGCTATGGGGATAACGGAGAGTCACTATAGAGTTTAGTGCAATACCCGGAGTGCGTAACTCTAGAGAGTGGATGTAGGTAAGGTTGATCGAACCAATAGAAATTCGTAGTGTGTTTGTTCTTAGTTTTAATTTTCTGCACTTTATTTTATGTATTTAAGTTTATGTTAATTGTGTGGTTGAATATCTCTAATTTTTTGTTATTATAAAATTATTTTACTTTAGCATCGAGAGATAAAATTAACTATTTTTTTATATTCAAAAAACTTAAAAAAGTGGTTATTTTTCTTAGTGTTTAAAGAAAATTTTTAAATCACTAATTCACCTCCCTCTTGGTTAGACCCGAGACTAGTTCTATATTGTCTAATGACCTTCATAAACATTTAAGTGGTATTAGTATGGGATTCAAAAATAGAGTTTTAAAAATACTTTTGAAAGAATGATCATTGACTAACTTTGGAAATCATAACATTGTAGAAGCCTATTCAATTATGCAACCACCTTTATATGAAAATATATCTTTTGATTTTTTGAAAATCTGCATGTTTACTTTCTTGGAATAAATTTATTATCGAATGTGGCATATGATTCAAATGGGTTATTCTATACCGTGACATGTTATAGATGGAGTAAAAATAGATATTCATTTTACTGAATGAAGTAAAATAGAATATATCAATGCTTAATTGAATGCTAAATACTTGAATTATCTTTTTTATGCTTTAAATTCTAAAGATTATATGAGAATCTATATATGTACTATGAGCAAATAAATTTTGGATAGATTATACAGTATATAAGAATGTACTAGTGAAGTCAAGTAATTTATGTTGAATATTTTAATGCATGATTATGAACTATTTTGCATAAAATCTTATGAGACTAACTTAGACTTGTGTAATAGGTTTACTAAAATTATGACATCATTCAAGCTCTATGTAAAGAATATTCATACTTTGAAAAAGTCAATATATTTCTGCATCATCTACCTGATAAGATTCATACTAAAGTCACTACTATATGTGAATAAAAAGACTTGAATGATTATTCTATTAATAACATGATTGGCTCTCTCATTGCCCACGAGTAATGTGTGAGTCAAAGAATTTTGGATATAGCTGAAACTATAGTGCTAAAGGCTAAATACATAGATAAAAGCGACTTAGCAGATAATGAGAGTAAGAAGACAACATTAATAACACAAGTAAATTTGAAAATTTACTAAAGCGCAAGCATCAACATCAACAAAAATGGTGCAAAGGTAATAATGATAAGATTTTCTCTGATGTAATTAGTTTTAGGTGTAGGAAGCCCGAACATATAAAAAATCAGTGCCCTAATATAAGAACTCTTTATATAAAGTAAAAGTGTAAAAAATAAGAAAATTATAATAAAGGCTAATGATAAAAAGTAAAAGATCTCCTAGGAAGACCTAGCTTATATATCATCAGACCTAGAGCAATAAAATGAGATATAATATTCTTATTTATGTATTTATTTGTGTTATAGGTAATGAATGTGTGCATGTTGTTTGTTTTTGTTTAGTTTGCCGTGAATGTTTTTATGTTTTATGTTGTTTTAGTTTTTTTGTTTTAAAGTAAGTTATTTATCTTTGTAATATTTTATTTTATTTTTCATGTATATTATGAGAGCACTCTCTAATCAACAGTCCCAAATAACATATCACATTTTATTTGCATAAGATAATCATATCACTTCTCTCTTATTACATTTTTTAATGAAAAATTTACATCTTTTTCGGTAAGTGATTATTGACTTCTCTAAAACAGTTAAAAGAAAAAAAATGATGATTATCCCTCTTCCTCAAACTCTTTTAATGGGGTAATTTCTTTTTGAATAAAAAACTATTTTAAATTAAAAATTGGACCAAGTAATAGAAATATTTTTAATCTTCCTATGGTTCTCTATCTCATTTTAATATTTTTATAAATCAATTAATCTATTTCAAATTTTCTTACTAAAGTTGTATGTCTATATCAGATGGATTAGGTTTTGATTTATGGTTTAGTCTTTCATATAAAAGAGAGTGAGTTCATCTTCTCTTATATTTAAAAGATAACCTCTCAACTGAGAATCTTTAAATACTTAAAAAGGAAGAAAGTTGGTAAAAAATAAAAAGAAGTACAAAATAGTCCCAAAATTAAAAGATGCATAATGTCCGCCAAATAAGTGCAAGATACACACAATGTATTAAATATCAAAAGATGTGGTAATTGTACTAAAAATTAATAAAGAGGAATAAAATGTGCCTAGAATAAGTTAGCTTTCCTTCCTAACAAGTCTTTAAATCTTAGGCATGCAAATCCATGAGCAAATTGATATCATCCACACTTTAATTTGAAAATCATGATTTTTGGATCATCACTTTACAATGCTACGCTCTTAAGATATATTCATAAGAAGATGTTTGAAAAGATTATATTTCCTTTCTAATTTATTTTCATAAAGAGATTTTGTTTAAAAAATATTTTAACCTGTAAGGAGCCTGAGTTAGGGTTGATAAAATTCATATTTCTAAATTTTTGGATCTTAGTGTAGTCAATTCATTTCTTATCCAAAAAAATTTGCAAAAATTAATTAATTTTTCTTAAATATCACCATCACCGCCACTTGATCAGGGTCCGTATGATCTTAAATTTATTATGTATGTTCCATTTTTTTTATCTTCTTTGTGATAATGTCAAAGGGGGAGAATTGATTGTATTTCTATTTAAGTTACATATGTTCATCTTGTATTTGCATTAGTTTATCTATTATATAATTTCTAAAAATATTTTTTATTTTTAATAAAAATAAATAAATAAAATAAAACTTTTTTACTTTCTCCTATTTTTAATATAATTATCTTAGTTAGGAGGAGATTAGGAAAAAATTATTTTTTTAATTTTAAATTCAACAAGTGATATTTGTTATCATCAAATAGGGGGAGAATGTTGCAACTTGAGTTCATGAGTTTATAGTTTTTGATGATAACAAATATTGTGGATCACATCATTGTCTCCTAATATTTGTAATATATATTTATTTGTGTGCATATTAACATTTTAGGAACACCATGCAACATCCAAAGAAGATTCAAGGCTCAAGATTGAATATAATAGGATATGCTATAAATTTTTTTTATAATATTCATTGATGTATTTTTTATCTCTTGAGTCAAGTCCTATAAAGGTGTATGCTAGCTTGGTGACCATCTGTACACACACTTAGGGTGAGTGAGATTGAGTCAAAACTAGAAGTTCAAATTTTGAACTAATCATATTATATAATTTATATCATATTATACGATCAGCTCGACAAAATAACTAAATTTGATATGTATTACAAATTGAACTAATAATATTAAATGATTTTAATCATATAGGACGATCAATTATGATCATGAAAAATAGCTGCCAATCATAATTTAGGCAAGATTTTAAGATTTAAATTTTATTCTAATCATCTAAGATGATATACATTGTATTAGATGATTTTTGATAATCATACCTAAATTGATCTTATAAATAGGGGATTAATTATATTTAGATTACTTAATTAGATTGTATATGATGATCGATGATGATTATACGGGATGATCTTTTATATTTCATGGGACAATCCCCATCATCCAAGATAAAAAGCATAATTTTCTTCTAATCATACAGGAGTTCATACTGGATGTCCCATGGGATATGTGGGATGATATGTAAATCGATGCACATCATCCCATATTATACTAGATGATTAATATAATATATTCCTGAATGATCATAGAATTATACTGGAGTGATCTATATAAATACTTGAACTGATCATATAAGAAAATGCTGAACGTACTAATTGAAAAAGCTATTTTATACTTATCATGATCTCAATACCGTACTTGATGATCTTTTAAGATAGAATTGATTTTTTTGGGTTTTGGAAGAGAGAGCCTTGAAAGGGAGAGAGGAAATGGTGGAGTTTGAGAGGGAGAAGATTCTTGTGGGTTTGAAGTGACTATGGCTGGAGTTTTACACAGTTTCTCTGGCAAGCTTGCACTTTATTTTCATCATATTTAAGGATTAACTTTAGAGAAGTTTTGGGAAGAAGAAGATCTTTTTGGTGTCAAATGACTTGGCTACTCCACTACATCAGGAAAGGTGAAATTGATTAAAGGTTCTCTGCCTCACTAGGAGGGTGAAAGGAGTCCAGATTCTCTCCCTCACTAGGAGGATAAAAAGGAGTCAAGGTTCTTTACCTGTGAAAGGAGTACTATCCTCTATCGCACCATGTTAGTGGAAGAGAGTTTGTAAGAGTTTCTCTACCAAGCTATGGGGGCTAAAGGAAAGTCACTAAAGAGTTTAATGCAATACCTGAAGTGGGTGACTCTAAGGAGTGCATGTAGGCCTGGTTGACTAAACCACTTTAAATCTCTGGTGTGTTTGTTCATAGTTTTGTTTTTTTTTTCACTTTATTTTTTGCATTTACTTTTATGTTAGTTGTGGTTAAAAATCTTTAATTTTCTATTATTGTGAAATTACTTTACTTTTGCATCAAGAGATAAAATTATATATTTTTAAATGTTAAAAAAGCTTTGAAAAAGGGGATTTTTCTCAGAGTTTAAAGAAGTTTTTAAATCACCAATTCACCCCCCTCTTGGTTAGCCTCAGGACTAGTTCTATAAGTTCTACCGACCTCCATGAACTTTTAATCTATGCTAGGCGTGGAAGTGAAAGGAGTTTTGGCATCTCTTCCATGCTCGAGCATGAAAGTAGTTTTAAAATCTCTGTAAGGCCAATGAGATAAGAGGAGGGATCATCATTTCCATCGAGCCTACAGGTAAATGGTGGGGCAATAGCTCCACCCGAATAAGGAGGCAACATGAAGAGATTCTTCAGGTGTGAAGTTTTTATAAGGGTAATTCTCTACTTAGTCAAGGGAGAATGGCTTCTCTTTCTAGTTATGTGCTGAAGGAGAGACACACATATTCAAAATATCAAAGAAGAGGACCTTTGGAGAGTGGACATAGGTCAATTTGGTTGAACCACATAAAACTTCATTTTTTATTGTCGTACTTTTCCACACTTTATTTTCCTAGAAATTTTTTTATTGCACTCTAGTGCTCATTTGATTATCTTGAAAAAAGAGGCATTTTGGTGAATAATCATTGAATGAGACTTGTTTTGAAATAATTAAAGAAATGAAACAAAAATGTATTATTAGCCTTCAACAAATTTTTTGTTGTACAAAATTGTTTTATGCAAAATCAAAATAAAACTAAAATATTTCTTTGTTGTTTTAGTCTCTATTTTAGGTTTTTGTAATTCTTTAACATTATCACATATTAAATTCATTTTTAATATAAATATTTTCAAAGATTTCAAAATTTTTTTTAACAACCTAATTAACCCCAACCACCCCCCCCCCCCCCCCCCCCTTCCTTTCTTGGTGTGCCAGAAGCACTTTCCATTGGTATTAGAGAGGGGCTCTCACAATTTTTAGATTTTAATATTTTGAGTAGATCCAATATTAGAATTTGGTAATCATAACACTTCAGAATGATTTTCAATAATTTAAATGACACTATTTGATAATATACTATATAATTTTTGAAAAATCTGCATGTCAATTTTTTTTATTTTCAGTTGATTTTCATATGTGGCACATGATGTAATATGGACATTCTTTACCATTTCATATTTTAAATGTAGTAAAATTTGAAATACTCTTTAATGAACGATCTTCAAAAGATTGAGAACTTACATAACATATTTCTAAATGCTTGAACTATTTCTTTTATGGTTTTAAATCTAAAAATTACAGGTATTTTTTTACTTGCATTAGTGGTAAGGAAATATTGGACAAACTCTGCATTACCTATGAAGTTAAATAATTATGCTTGAATTTTCTGTTACATGAGTATGAACTTTTTCTCATGAAGCCTTGTGAGTCTATTTCAGATATGTATACTTGGTTCATTGAAATCATTACTTCCTTGTATGCCTTGGATTGAGAGATTTGAAATTTTTTAAAATGTTAAAAAAATTCTATGTTTCCCCCTTGAATCATGGGATGATAAAGTAACTACTATATATATATGTATCCATTGATTTAAATATTTACTCTATTGACAATCTTTTGGCTCTCTAATTACCTATGTGAAAAATTTGAGCCAAAGGCATATCTATGCAAGGGAATGAAATAAAGAATAGAATATTACACTAAAGGGTTATGATACTAAAAGTAACAATTTAGGAGCTAATGGAAGTGATGACTTTGCATTAATGACACGTCAATTTAAGAGCTTCTTGACATGCAAATAAAAGCTCTATTTTGATAAGAGTAAGAGTAAAATTATAATATTGATTAAGTTTTCTTCTAACGTGATTTGTTTCAAGTGTATGAAGCCAAGACATGTTAGATTAGATTTCCCTAACATCAAGAACCTCCCAGCTAAGGCTAAGGGAGAGGACAAATCAAATTCAAAGAAGAGAGAAAAAGCTGTAAAAGACATTCTAGGAAAATCTACAATCAAAATCATCAGAAACTAAACCAAAAGTGGAGGAAACCAAACTTTGTTTAATGACTAAAGATAGCATTTTGGACTCTGGAAATGATAAGGTATGTGAGCTATCATATGATGAACTGTTTTCTTTATCTAAAAATTTGCATGATCTCTATAAGAAAATAAAAAAATAACATGCATGCCTTAAGAGAAAATAGTCCACCATAAAAGAAGAGCATAGAAATTAAAATAATAATTATTCAAGTTTAAAAATTGAACACATTGCACTAGATAAGAAGTCTTAAACTTGAATAGAAGATCATCATGATTCATTGAATAAATAATATATTAAATTACAAGAAAAATAGGGTTCCTTGTATGAAGATTATATTGAGCTAGAGGTAGCATTTAAGGAATTATAAGAGCTAGCATTAGAATTAGATAGTAATGAACATGCATTGAAGGTGGAAGTAGGAATATATAAAATTATAAATAAGCATTTAATAAAGAAAATAATAAAAATTTAAGGAATTGTAATAGGGCCTACACACATAGTAATGAAACAACCTAGAATATGATATGCAACATCCTTCTCTAGAAAGAGAAACCTTCCTCTATTTAGATTAGTATACTCATTTCTAGAGATTAGGAGCTATTCATGTGGCATAAAAGGACACATTGCATTCATTTGCACACTACATTATAGAAAACATATGATTTGGCAGCCCAAAGCATCACCATCACTGTATCTTATTCATACATTCAAGTTAAGATGGGACCCAAACCCACTTGAGTTACTAAACTTAACCTATGATTGGTATGATCTCATATATGGACAATGAGAGCACGTTGTACTTAGATAACAGCTACTCATGGCATATGACTATAGATCTTGACCATTTCATTATGCTGGAGTCTGGTAGTGAAGGTAAATTTACTTAGGGAATAACACTACCAAGAATGTAATAGGTACAAGAACAAATGGAAAAACCAATGGATTTATTTAAAGTGTTATGATTCAAGGATTAAAATATAACTTGCTAAGTATTAGTCAATTGTATGATATAGATTTTAATATTAAATTGTTATTTAAAAAATGACTAACTATTCTAAATGGTAAAACTATTTTAGAAAGAATGATGATAAATAAAATTTATATGCTTGACTTAAATTATGTTGATGCATCAAATAGTATCCACAGTCTATAAACTCTTATAAATGAGTCTTGGCTATGACATAGTACTCATAAAAAAGCAGACATTCATACATTGAAACAAAAGAGTTTAGGAATTATAAAGGTTTCCACTTCATTAGTAAAAAATTGTGAGTTTACCAGCTATTGAATTAAAATTGAAGAACAAAAATGTGATTACTTACTCATGAAAGAAAGTATAAGTAGAGAAGATGTAGAAAACATCACATGAAATGATATATCCCGAATATATCCTACAGATAGTTCCCTCCCAAAGTGAATCTCCACTTACAAGTTTGCTCTCCACACTCTTTTCCTTTGCAATTGATTGTTTCCTCACAGTAATGTTGATGAGCCACTCTAAATAATTTATCACACTATTCAATGGTTTCCTTTATATTCTTCTCTAAAAACACTCACACAAAAAATAGAAAACACTATTTATATTTAATGTAAAATTGGATTCACGTGTTGTGATACTCAACAAGATGTCTCTGCAGTATTATAATATGAACTAGCACCTTGGTGCTACTAAATGTTCTCCTCTACGGCACTGACTGACTCAGTACAATTATTAACTAAACTAATTTGGCCTATGAATAAGTTAACATGGTGCTTCTTTTCTTTAACTATTTTGTTATGGCACTATAAATGATGTGTGTTATGATGCTTCTTTACATCATCATATGCTATAACGCTTTTGATGTTGACGCTCTAGTATTCAATTATTTATAATTTTTCATAAAACTCTGGCACATTAATGTTATTTTTTGATGTTGTAGTGTTGTCCTTCGATCTATTGGGGAATTGACTTCAGCCAAAGTTTCTCGAGACTCTTGCATAGAAATATAAAAAATAGACACTAGGGCGTTGGAGACACTGCTACACTGATAGTTGTGACATTGCAACATTGATTTTAAACTTACAGTTTTTTCTTTGGTTCTTGAGACATTCATACACAACATGAACTAAAATAGACATCTTTACTAGAATTAATAGAATAAAAATACTACATAACTTTCACTTAACAAATTACCCTTAGCTTAAACACTCATTTGTCCTCAAGCAATAATGTTTAAACCTTATATTAACTTAATTAATCCAATTAGAAAATTAATTAAAATGTAAGATGATACTATACCATTTATATGTTAATTAGAGTGATTAATGTATGACAATTTTAATTTAAACAATCAAGAACAAAGCATCATTAATAATCACCTTCATTTATATCCAACTAGAACTCCTCAACTACAACTGTAACTGCAATTGGAGTAGTTATTTAGGTGTAATAGCTTACTTATACACTTCTTTCAAAAATTAAGTATTAAATTCCTTTAGGTATTCAACATGCTGAGATACCAAATTTTGATGTTATAGTACTCATTTTTCTATACCTTTATTCTTTCTTTTCTTTTGATCTTTTTGAATTTCATTTCTTTCCTTTTGATGCACATGGGTACTTATTTTGAATATCTAATTAGCTTTATTCTTTCAAGTGATCATAAATTTGATATATGTACGGATTACACAAGTACACTAATTTAATGCTTAAGTTCATAATGAATTTAATAAATTTATGTAAGTACCTTCTTTTTCTAAACATATCTATTCATTCTTTAAATCAACAGTAAGTGCTTAGTTGCTATAGCATTGAAGTTAAAAAATGAAGTATTAATTTAGACAATTTTCCTTATTTGCATGTGTTGATTTCTAAATTAACAATTATTATTATTTGTTCATTTAATTTAGGACCTATAATTTTTTTTTTCTTAATTTGAAATAATTTTTAATTGCTATTTTTATTTTGATTAGCATAGCTATCAATGTGTAATATATCAAAGTTAATTTCATTCATGGAAAACTCATATCAACTTATGTTCCTGCCAGCTCCTACATACGATCCTTATGTGTGGCACCCACTCGTAACATCAGTAGCAGATGAAGATGATTAGGAGGATGATTGGGATTGATCCTCGTTGATTTATTTTTCTTTGATTTTATTTTCTTGAGAGAGAGAGAGAGAGAGAGAGAGAGAGAGAGAGAGGAGGAGGTGATTGATGGTGTTATTGTTTATCATTTTTATTTTCTTCATGTTTCATTTTTATTCCTTGGGAAGGTCCCCATGATGTATGTTTTGGTGTTGTTCTTAAGTGAGCTCAGTATATGATGCACTTATTGTTGTTATATTATATCTTGATCTTTTAGTGTGGCCATTATAATTAACTTGATATTCTTCTTCACTCACCCAAATAATTCTTCTTTAATTTTCTTCTTTATGTCGTGTTCTTATAATCAATTCACAGGGTAATAAAGAACCAAACAACAATGAAAATAAAAAAAAATCAAATATTTAGCTTCATGATCTTTACCCTAAAAATCCATTTATTAATAGATCCCAAATATTATTATAAACAAAATCCTTCTTACACTTCTTGTCAAAAGTAGCAAGATCATTTCTAGACATTTTATCAAGAGAATGCAATGCATTAATAATTTTAATATATCTCATATGCATCTCAAAAAAAAAAAAAATTCCTAAAATTTAATAAAAATAATTCATATTCATTAACTAATTTGTTGATATGTAGATCATGTATTTCATTAATATACTCATTTAATCATATTAGATAATTAATTTTCCATGGATATTCATGAACTAATTTATTGATAAACAAAATCTTAGTTCGAGTCCACTCATTAAAAAGAGATTAGTACTAAGGAGTTCAGACAGAGAGAACCGTTCAGTTTTATGAATGTGAATAATAAAAGAAAGTACAATGGTGAATAGTAACTGAATTTTTACTATTCACAATCACAAAATCAAACTATTCTCTCTTTATACGAACCCGCACAAATAATAATCTCCTTTCATCAAATGGCTGTTCAATTCTAACGCCATTTATTATTTTGAGAGACAATTTTTATTAATATGTAGGAAAGCGACAAATTATGGATCACCACGAAATAATGTGCCAATTCGAATTTTTAATCTTTTTGGGAAACGCCATTCATCTTTTCACATTGGCCAATGGGGCCAAGTTTTTCACGCGAAGATATTTTAATGAAGCGGCTTCACACGAAGATAGCTTAAAAGGCAAATCACCGCCAAAACAAAACAAATTTAAGAACAATACGTCTGCCATACAATAAATCGATAATAATGTCCATTACCGTAAGCTATAGGTTCATTATATAAATTTTATTTGGAATTTAAATAAAGAAATGAGAATACTTATTGCATAGCATATGTGCTTGCTTTTGCATATTTTGAATAATTTAAAACTTGATTTACTTAATTTTTCAAATAAAAATAAAACGACGAATAATATCTAAAACATAAAGCTAATAATGAAGTTTAATTTTAAACCTAAAAAAAAATTAAAATTAATTGTAAGTTGTACATGTTTGTCATCATAGAATATAGTGTATTTTGCATTGTAATTTCTTTTTTAAAAAATAGGCTTGATGATAATTATTTTTAATATGACAACTATCTCAAATAATTCAACTTTTCTTATATATAAATATATATCTTTTAAAAGTTATAGTTTTATCATTATTAATGGGTCAAATCGGTCCAATTTGTCTCGAATAAGATATAAAATATTGTCTAAATTTGATTGGATCCGAGGGTTCATCTTCAGTTCTTTTAAGTATACTTTCATTGAAATTTATATTCACTTGCCATCTGAAATAGTCTTATTTTGAAAATTGTTTTTCTGAAATTTTTATATGACTAGGGCTTCGTTTGGAACATATTTTTTACTGCTTTCTAAAAAAACTTTTTTATACATACATTTTTTAAACTAAAAAATTTTATACTAAAATGCCTCTTTAGAAAGCAGTAAAAAAGTTATCCCAAAGAGAACATCGATAAATTTTGCAATTCTAATCATGTGTTAATGGCCGCATACGGTATTCGGGTCAACGGGTCGGGGTCGGGTCGAACCCCGAACTGACTTGGCACTATTTGGGTCAACCTGAACCCTACCCGTTTTTAAAAACGGGTCAGGTTTCTGGACCCGAACCCGAGCCGATTCGGGTTCGGGTCATCCCAACCCGACACGAATGACCTGGGGATGACCCAAAATTGCTAGTTTTCGGGTAAAAAATCAGGTCAATCTCGGGTTTTCGGGTGAAAAACAAGTCAAAAACGGGTCAATCTCGGGTTTTCATATCAAAATGAGTTTTCGTGTAACTTTTAGGTCAATTTTGGGTTGCTAGGTCAACCCGACCCGATTTTTAAAACGGGTTGATTTTTTGAACCCGAACCCGACCCGTTTCAGGTTCAGGTTGACCCGAACCCGGATTTTTCCCGAACAGATTCGGGTCTTGTCAAAAATTGACACCTATGCGGCATATCAATACCCCCATATTTGCTCTCAATTAAATGTCATGTGATAGTTGCATATAAATAATATATAGTCACATCAATTAGATGATGAAGATCACACCAATTAAAAGGTGTAGTACCACCTAATATAAAAAAACTTAAGATAATCCACCAACATGAACATCTACCTAACAATAAATTATGAATAAGCCTCCATTACCTAAAACTCGTTATCCGACACGTTGTACTAAGATATAGATATAGTTTGAGAGTTTGATAAAAGAAATAGAAATACTTAGGGAAATTGTGCTTGCCTAGATTATATGTGAGCCCAATCAACTCACAATATGGCTCGAGCTTGTCTCATTAATGAGCTCCCAAGCTAAGCTCAAGCTTGAGTTCAGGTTATAGCTCCTATATTATAAAAGCTTAAGCTCGACCTCAAGCTTGAAATGATCAAATTAGAGCTTTGAGTTTAGTGTGTGTTTATATATATATATATATATATATATATACATAATAATGAAATTTATTCTAACAAAATTAAAAGGACACAAGCAGATCCAACAAAGGAAAAAAACACCAATTACAAGACTAAAACAACAAATAAAAGGAAACAGATAATAAGTAAAACACAAGCTAGTTGAGCTCAATAATGGAAATAGGATTTCTGCCAACCACCTAGAAGGATGGTAGAGACCATCTAGAGGTGGTAACAATCATAGCCCACACAAATGAAACACAACCTCACATCCCAAATAAATTTCACCAAAAAGAATAAGGAGACACACCACCAATGGTTGCCAACAAGCCACTTCCGACCAGATGGTCAACAAATTAAATTCTAAAATCGGATTGTCTCATTAGAAAAAGTATATCACCTCGAGAGGTGAGAATAAAATTTCATAACGGTATTCAGATTTAGAATTATAAAATTCATCTTGAATATCGTGACCGGATGCTAAAGAGAACTTCATATGACCCCGAAGGATCAAAATGAGGTTCAACTGAATATCCAGCTACAATATTCAAGAAGAGTGATCGTTAGGTTCACATCCAAAGCCTTATCAAAGAAAGATGTATCTCCCCGGAGGGGGAAAATATCATTCGATGATAATTCTTTGAATATGATAACAATGATCACTAATATTTTAAGTTTTCCCAAAGAAATCCAATTGAGTTTTGAAAAATCAATTTTTAAAATCAGGTGCGTGTGTGGTTCTAAATCTCCTACGAGCGCAAGCCCTCGTAGTTAATTACATCGTAAGAAAACGAGGTCTCCTACGAAAACTCTCGATTAGAATAATGGCAAAATTTTGTTAGAATTTCTAGGAGTGATATCAAAGTATGAATAGAATTATTGGAAAATCAAAAGGGAATGGATCAAAATTGAGCAGTTATTAACGGAGTCAAAGGATGAGAGGTAGGGGACACTTTGAGATTCCAGAACCATCCGGAAGTGTCCCAACTTAATCTAAGTGTTGGGCTTTATGTTTTGGATTGAAATGATATTTAATTAGAGTTGAGCATTTTATTAGAAATTTGGGACTATATTCCCGAAATTTGGGGTCTTATAATCAAAGATCTGCCCCGGATCCTAAATCTATTTTGGACACTGGACCACAGTCGTCCGATCCTAACTAATGCAGTGCGAGGTCTGGACTTACCCCGGCCTGGATTGGGGAGCCAGCTAACCACCTAATCGATTTAAAATAGATGAGTCCGGTCTTTTATGCAAGAGTGGTAGGGACGTTGTAATTAAAGTTTTGGGGAGGCGGGGCCGACATCTAGAGATTTTCCTAATTGGCCCCTTGGACTTATGTTGGGTGCTAAAATGCTAAGGACTATGAAATTAAAATTTTGACTCTTTAATTTGTATCTAATGCAATGCATGCTGGTTAATAACCTCAAATCAAATATGCTTGAAATTTTTTAAAAACAGGCTTATAAAAATAATTTTTTAGAAGACTGGACTTCCCCAGGTCCGGCACCTCGTCCTCATAGGTCAGACTATCCGGACTCTACCCGCAGGCGGGGAAGGGTCTAAAGCAAGGGAAGAGTAATGCAAAAATATGCATGCGACCCCGGGGTCGATCCCCGGCTAATTCCTTAGATTCGTTATCTTTCTATGTTATTTAGACTCACTAAAATTTTAGACTTTTAAAATTATGAGTATAAAACTTTCACACCCTCACGAGCCTCACGTATCCAGGCGAAAACAAAGAGCGGCATGCAATCGCCAAAAAACTAGTAAAAACAAATAATCCTAAAGGCAATCAAATCATCACATCAAATACAAATTAATTAATAAATGTCCATAGGCAAAATTGCCTTGCTTATTACAAACCAGAATATTACAGAAAGTAAAGTGGCCGGGCACCACTGACAACAACCCGGATTCTAAACCTAGTAATGACGCAAGTTATTTTGAGTGGGATACTCTCAATCTTCAAATCTTCACATCTTCAATTTCATTCTTCTTTGGACTCCTTTTCTTCGATCTTCTTGGAATCTTCGTAGTGGATTACCCAAATGGATAAGAGGGCACTTCCCTTTAAGGGAGAAGGCCACTCTTTCCTCTTTGGGTAAGGAAAAAGTATGATCCAAATTTGGATTTCCAAATGGAAAAGGAGTGTTCCCCAAAGGGGTATCCTTTCCTCTTTGGAATCCAAGCTTTGGATCTATGTATCCCAATTCAAAATAGACTTTCACAACACTTGACACTTGCACAAATTACATTGATAATAAAATAAAAATCTAGACTCACCTGCAGGGTTATCCTAAGCAATTAATATATAAAAAGCAGTTATTCCCAAGCAGTTATATATGAGCAGAAAAGAAAGTAAACACACTGGCCACGCTCTTTTTTATGATTTGGGGCTTTAGCAGCTGAAGCACCTGTGCAAAGAATTTATAATATTTATGCATTTTTTTTTATTTGCCCCCTTTTTATATTGCCCTGCATGAGCGTGGCCACCTGCAGAAAACTGTGTCAACATCCAGATCGTACCTAACCTAAGGGTAATCTAGTCGCCAAACACATCAATCTATCCACAGAGTACAGAAAAAGTAAGCAGACACAGCAAAGCAATTTCATCCACAACATGCAGTGAAAACTACGAAAAATCCGGCACACAGCAGTAAAGTAAACACCGGCCTAACCTAGATCTAGAGTTGGTTGTCCTAGCACATCATCTAAAGTGTGTGAGAAAGGTCGTGTGGTTGGGATAGATCCTAAAGTGGGTTATTAGTTGAAGTTGTCTAAAAGTCTGGGTTTGTTAAGGCTTAAAAGGGGAGTTAAGGTTAAGATTTAAGTATTAATGGATTAAGAATTTTAATTAAACCTATTTTAAAAGTTAATTGATTACTACCTTTGTTTTCACACCGAGGCCGTGAAGTTTATTTCACCTTCCTTGGGGCTAAGCTAATAGCCTCGTAGGCCTGGGTTACCCAGTAGCAATCGGGGTTGATTAAGTTATTTAAGTTGGTTGGAATTAAAAGAGTGGATTAATATTAAAGGGAGTTGGTTGCTGATTTTAAAGGCTTGATTAATTTAAGTTTGCCATTAATTGATTCGTGGCGTTGTGCCACCAGGCTCGAGGAACCAGCCTCCTTAGGACACTTAGCCCCGCAGCCCGGAGTAGTCCAGCCAATAAACTAAATTAATGTGATTGAATTAGAGATTTGTAAAATGTTAAATAATTAAAAATTAATCAATTTTAAGGTTTGACACCCTTTAGAATTCATTCGTGGCGTTGTGCCACCAGGCTCGAGGAACCAGCCTCCTTAGGACACTTAGCCCCGCAGCCCGGAGTAGTCCAGCCAATAAACTTCAACTTTAGGGTGGTTGTTGAGTTTTGAAGGGTTTGTTAAGTGTTTTAAGCATTAAACTAATATTTTCTGGAGTCTTAGAATGATTTCGAGTTTTAAGAATTTTTAGAATATTTTAATGATTTAATTAAGGGGTTGAAATCGACTTTTTGATTAAGTTCAAATTCTGGAATGTTTGTATTTTATTAAAATACTAGACCTTTCTACGATCAGTTAGAAGATAAGTACGTTGAAATCGGATTTTTCTACATTTTATTGCGAAGGTTTGAAGTTTTGAACTAGTTTTAACTACGGTTTGACCAGTTTGTTGACTTTTTGAAATATTGAATATTTCTGGAGTTTAACATTTTTAATAAATACTAGAGCTTATTAGGAGTTGAATGCAAGTGAGTTTGGGTGATTTGGATTTTATTTGAATTAGTTATAAATTATCGAAGTTTGGACATTTTAATGAATTTTAGGAATTTCTTAATTAGAGGGTCTCTATTGTGATTTTGCTTCAAACAAACTCCCAATCTCTTGAAAACACCTCCAAAGGTCAGGAACAACCTAAGGAGGGATCCCCAAGTGTTTGGGAGATTTTTAGATTTTTATATTATTATTAATAAATTATCTCAATTAAATATTGGTTTTCACTTAAAATTAAATTAGGGTTTAGGTTGCTGTCAAATCAAAGGGCTTTTAATTATCATAGATTGAGGACTGAATTCTGGTCAGTTTGAGGGTTTATATGTAATTTTTGGATTTAAAATGGATTTATTATAATTTTAGAAGTTTTAAAGGCTTAATTAAGGGTTTAAACTTAGGAAAATTAATTAGGGACCTTAATGATTTCCAAATTCAGTGAAACTTTTCCTAGTGGCTGTACATGTCACTAAGTTTATGTGTTTGAAGTTCCAAGTCAAATGGAAGTGGATCCTAATTATTGAAAATATTCTGAGTTTTCTAAACATGTCCTTAATTATTGTCCTTAATGTCCCTAAGTTTGATAGGTTTGAATCGAAATTTCTCTAACCCTTTAACTCAACATGAGCAATATGCAAATCAAACCAAGCAAATCCTAAATCTAGGAGAACCTAAATCTAAGTGGTGTGTGCATCTTAAACATGCAAGAACTAACATAGTCAACTTGGCTTAAGCCTTGATTAGTGAATAGTTGAATCACAACTATGCACTAATCATTCCCCATGATTTCTATTCAATCAAGCCTAATCTATGTTTAAGATTTTTAAAAGGATCTCTCAAACTTATAGGATTTAAATATATGTATATTTTAAAATATATTTGAAAATATATTAATATATTTAATCCTATAGGTGTAAATATACATTTTAAAAATAAAATAATAAAAAAAAAAAAAAAAAAATCATTAAAATAAACCTTAAAGAGCATGGAGATCCACTGATTTTGATGTTATTAGAAAATAATAATAATTTTTAGACTTTAAAGTAATTAATATAATATTTAAATAAATATCACTCAAATATTGATATATTCAAATAATTCAAATAAATCAAGATAAATGAATATTTTAATCCTAAAAATAATGTTAAGTTAGAGTATTTTGAACCTCAATAATTTTGATATATTACTTAAATATTTCTGATTTAAATTAAATATATTTGAAAACTTTGAAATTTAAGTTAATTAAGTTAATTTAAAGTAGTTTGGAAATAATTAATACTTCAAATAATTTTTATATCATAAAAAAAGGTTTCTGAAGTTTTGGAAATATATATATTAAAATATAATTTTGAATTATTTACAATATTTTAATCATATATATTTCTTAATTAATTATTAATTTAAAATATGAAATATCTAATAATTAAAATAATTTAAAAAATATATAATATTTTAAATTGGATTTAATCTTAAATTAAAGATATTAATTTTCTGAGAAATTTGGTATATTACATTAAATTTTTGGACTTATAATTAATTTATTATGATTTAGACAAATTTTCTGATTTAAAAAAAAAAATTAAAGCTAATTAAAACAACCGGCCGGCACGTGGCGAGCTCTGGTTCGCGGGGTCAAACCGCGGCGGCGGCGGAGGACACGCGGCACAATGCTACTCGCTGGCTCGAAACCGCGGCGGCGCCGAGTGGGGTCCACGCGCTATTCACTTAACCACGTCAGCGCGTGGTCAAGGCCGTCGGATCATCCGCTTGCTCGATCCAACGATCCAGATCGCGTCCCGCGGTTTGATCTCAGGAGAAGAGATCGAACGGCGAGAAAGCAACCCGCGGTTTGGATCCAATGGTCGAGATCACGCCGGACGGGAGATCCGAACCAGTAGAGCAATCACGCGGCCGGACGATCCGCGTGAATACGAAATCAGAGCCGTTGATCATCTGATCAACGGCTCAAAAAACGTGCACCTGAACGAACCCGGCGGAACGCCCTAGAAATTCATTTTTTGGCTCGTTCGTTCGATTGAGTGCACCAAATCGTTTCAAATTTTAAACATAGGTCCCCTTAATGAACAGAAATAATGGGGAATACTTCGTTTTAGCTAAAACCCTAACATCATAAAGCTATTTAAATCTAACTAATGTGACCTAGATCTAGGGTTTTAGGGAGTTATACCGTTAGATCTTCGAAAGTTCTGGATTGATGAGCTTGTAGATTGTCCAAGTGAAGATCCCCAGCAGAAATCCGGGCTCGAACACGTCTGGATCGACCGCTAGGAGCTTGAGACGGTCTAGGTGGTGGGTTCGCCGGAGAACTCGCCGCCGGTGACGTGCAACCACTTGGGTTTTGTAGTGGGGGGGAGGTAGAGGAAGCTCTGGAGATTCGAAACGAACTGAGAGCTCGGTCTGGGAGGCTAGGGTTGGTGAGAGAAGCTGCCTTGATCAAATTAACCTCAAAAGGTGCCTCTCTCCCTATTCAAACGGGCTGGGCTAGATTGGACGGCTAGGATTGATGCAGGGGCTCTCCAGATGTTGCCAAGTGTCTCTGGAAAAGCTAGAAGGCTGCGAAAAGGGCTGGGCAAGCCTTGCTTCTATTGGATGGGCTTGGGATGAGTGAAGGAGACATTGCCTCTTAAGGCTAAACCAAGGGCTGAGCTTGGTTATGGGGCCTATTAGAGAGCTTTATGTATCATTTAGGACTGACCTAGCTACCTAGATTAGTGGGAAGGAGGCTCACATGTGATTTTGACCATGGGGCTCCTCCATAAAGCCTTTGTTGACCAAATTGACCAGTCAAAAGGTCAAGGGGGGCTGATGTGGCATGAAGGGAAATAGGAGCAGCCAATGGGAGAGCTTCCAAGCCTAAATCTCACACTCCTTGAAGTCAAAATGGGAGGTTTGACCAATTCAAAGAGGGATTAAGGTTTTGTTGACTTTGTTTGACCAGTCAACTAGGTCAAAGTTAGTGATGTGGCATTTGGAGAGGTGAAAGGTCATTTAGGATAGTTTGATTAAGAGTCAAAAGTCAAAAGTCAAGGGTAGGGAAAATGGGAGCCAATGTCACTAAGGATTGAGGGTTGACTTGGTCAACTCAAGTTGAGTCAAGTTGACCAAGTGTCAAGTTGACACTTGAGCCCTATCCAAGAATTGATTTGAATAGGTAACAGGGGTTGAAGAGCTCAGATGAGTTGATTTAACCCATTTAGACCCTCTAAGAGCTAATGGGTCAACCTAAGTTGACTGGGTCAACCAGGCTGACCCAATGGGTGAATCTGGGCTGGACAAATTTGAAAAGATATTTTAAGACCATTGAGGGTGGTTCCTGGGTCTGGGGAGGTCAAAATGATCAAAATCCCTATTTGAATCCCTAAGGGCCTGTTTGGTCAACCTGGGTTGACTTGGTCAACCAGGTTGACCCAGGGTCTGGGTTTGGGCTCAACAGGTTTGAAATGATATTTTAAGGTTAATGGAAGTGGTTGGGTGACTTAGAGAGATCATTTGGGTCAAAGCACATGTTTGGACCCTTAACGGGCCCCTTGGGTCAAACCAGTTGACTTGGTCAACCAGGTTGACTCAAGGGTTGGAAATAGGTTCAAAAGTTTTGAAATGGCATTTGAAATTTGTTAAAGGTGGTTACATCCCATTTGGAGCTCATTTGGTTTGAAATCCCCATTTGAGCCCCATAGGGGTGTTTTTGGTCAATTTTGACCTATTGGTCAACTAAGGTCAAAAAGGGTTTGAAAAATGCAGTTTACTGCTCAATGGGTTAAAATCAAGGATCTGGAAGTGATTGGAGGCTTGGATAAGGGTTCCAAGGTCAAGATCTCAAAGGGGTTAGGCTCAGTGGCATAGGCTGTAAATATTTGAAGGTTTTACAGCCTTTGAATTTTAATTCAGATTCTGGGGTTAGAGACCTCAGGATGGGCTCAAAGTTGGAGGGTAGCCTTTAGAGACATGTCTTATCACTTTGCAAGTGATAGACCCTGAATCAGAGGCCATTTGACTGGGTTTTGAGATGTTTGAAAAATCTCTGAAAAGGGTGTTTAGGACAGGGCCTTAAAGGTTTGAATTTGAGTTTAAACTCTGGGTCTGAATTTGATTTGAAGTTTGAATTAATCTGGACTTGAAATTGGATGGAGTTTGAGATTCAAATTAGTCACATGTAGGAGTCAAATTGAAATTGAAATGGATTAAATATAGGAATTAATTTGAAATTGAGGTTGATCAAGGGTGGAGATTGATTTGAAATTGAAAGTGATTTTGAGATCTAGGAGAGTCCTAAGATCTAGGATTTAAAGGAATCCTAGGCTCTAGAGTAGGCTCTAAAGTCTAGTTCTAGGAAAGATCCTAAGGTCCAGAGTGGATCCTAGGGTCTAGGATTATATTTAGAATCTGGAAGGGTCTTAGTGACCTCATACAAAAATGAGGTCAACAAATGGACCCCCAATGTGTGTGGTAGAAGGAACTTCTGCTGCACACATTGGCGTTGACCGAATGGAAGTAGAATTTTGGGAGTGAAAGGGAGATCATCTCCCAACCTCAAGCCTATAGGATGCTAATGGAAGATTTACACCTATTGGATAAAGAAAACTGGTAAAACCAAGGTAGGGAATACCTAACCTTGGGTCTAAGGAAGGGCATCACCCAACCTTAGGTCTACAGGATGCTGATAGAAGACTTACTCCTAGTAGACAAGGAAACTGGAGAAACCAAGGTAGGGAATACCTAGCCTTGGGTCTAAGGAAGGGCATCACCCAACCTTAGGCCTATAGGATGCTGATAGAAGACTTACTCCAAATAGGCAAATTAACTGGAAACCAAAGTAGGGAATACCTAGCTTTGGGTCTAAGGAAGGGCATCACCCAACCTTAGGTCTACAGGATGCTGATAGAAGACTTACTCCTAGTAGACGGATTAACTGGAAACCAAGGTAGGGAATACCTAGCCTTGGGTCTAAGGAAGGGCATCACCCAACCTTAGGCCTATAGGATGCTGATAGAAGACTTACTCCTAATAGGCAAATTAACTGGAAACCAAAGTAAGGAATACCTAGCTTTGGGTCTAAGGAAGGGCATCACCCAACCTTAGGTCTACAGGATGCTGATAGAAGACTTACTCCTAGTAGACGGATTAACTGGAAACCAAGGTAGGGAATACCTAGCCTTGGGTCTAAGGAAGGGCATCACCCAACCTTAGGCCTATAGGATGCTGATAGAAGACTTACTCCTAATAGGCAAATTAACTGGAAACCAAAGTAGGGAATACCTAGCTTTGGGTCTAAGGAAGGGCATCACCCAACCTTAGGTCTACAGGATGCTGATAGAAGACTTACTCCTAGTAGACGGATTAACTGGAAACCAAGGTAGGGAATACCTAGCCTTGGGTCTAAGGAAGGGCATCACCCAACCTTAGGCCTATAGGATGCTGATAGAAGACTTACTCCAAATAGGCAAATTAACTGGAAACCAAAGTAGGGAATACCTAGCTTTGGGTCTAAGGAAGGGCATCACCCAACCTTAGGTCTACAGGATGCTGATAGAAGACTTACTCCTAGTAGACGGATTAACTGGAAACCAAGGTAGGGAATACCTAGCCTTGGGTCTAAGGAAGGGCATCACCCAACCTTAGGCCTATAGGATGCTGATAGGACTTGCTGATAGAAGACTTACTCCAAATAGGCAAATTAACTGGGGCAAACTAGGATGGTGCTACACGAAGGGCGTACTCCACCACTAGCGAATGGGAATCAGGATGGTGCCACGAAGGGCGTACTCCACCACTAATCCCCGGGTGAAATGCCAGGGTGGTGCCACAGAGGGCGTACTCCACCACCACTAGCAGATGGTCTAATCCTAAGGGAAGGAGGGACCTAACCTTAAGGAAAAGGCGAAGAGCGTTAAAAAACTTAACTTAAAAAAGGTAGAATCAAGCTATAAATCAAGAAAAGAAAGTTTCATTGATTGATAAAATGAGCTACATCAAGCATAGTATTTCTTAAGGAAACGCCCATTAACAGGTAGCATTGGGTGGTTCCCTTTACAATCTACTAACTGATACGAGCCTCCTTCGTAGACAGTCTCTATAACGAAGGGTCCTTCCCATGTAGGTTCAAATTTGCCTCCCAACTTTCGATGGGCCAAGATAGGCCTCCGAAGGACCAAAACCAAGTCTCCCGCTTGGAAGGTCCTAGGTCGCACTAACTTATCATGGGCTTGAACCATACGGGATTTATACAACTCTAAACTTTGTTGAGCTTGGAGACGTCGCTCTTCAAGGCCTTCGAGTTCTTCCAATCGTAGTCTTGCATTTTGTTCATTGGTAATTCGATTCTGAACTGCAATTCTAAGCGAAGGAATTTGTATTTCCAAGGGTAGAACAGCCTCAGATCCATACACTAGTGCAAACGGGGTGGATTGGGTCGGGGTTCTATAAGTGGTACGATAAGCCCACAGAGCTTCCACCAACCGCTCATCCCACTGCCGTTTGTTATCATCAAGGGTCTTTTTGACAATTTGCACCAAGGTTTTGTTGAAGGCCTCGGCCAATCCATTCGCCCGAGGGTAATAGATCGTCGAATATCTCCAATCAATATTATGGCGCCTTACAAAACTATTGATTTTCGTAGACTTGAATGCGGACCCATTATCGGATATGATTCTGCGGGGTACGCCGAATCGATATACAATATGGTCACGAAAGAATTTTAAGACATGGTGTGATGTTACGTTTCGTAGGGGAATTGCTTCCGCCCATTTTGAGAAGTAATCAGTTGCAGCTAAGATGAAACGATGACCTCTCGCGGAGGGAGGGTCAATCGGCCCGATGATATCCGTGCCCCAACTTTCAAAGGGCCACGAGGCTATCGTAGGGTGTAACACATTAGGCGGCTGATGTAAAACCACACCGTGGACCTGACATTGATGACAGTGCTTTGCAGTATTCATGCAATCGTCAATCATTGTAGGCCAGTAGTATCCAAGTCTTTTAATCTTTAATTTCATTTTTGGACCCGATTGATGAGCACCGCACAGTCCTGAATGAACTTCATTAACAATTTTCTGGGCTTCTCGCTTGTTCAAACAGCGCAGCCACATGTGATCAAAGGACCGACGGTACAACAGATCGTTAACTAGTGCATATGAGAGGGCACGTTTCTTAATCTGGTTGGAGAGTGATTTATCCTGGGGAAGCTTCCCTTCCTTAAGGTAATCGACTAAAGGTCGTCTCCAATCGCCTTCTTCGTCAGTCGTCGAAGAGGCAGAAAGGATCTGAAGGGGAGTCTTACTAATGTATTCCAAATCTATAAGAGAAAGAGCCTTACGACCCTGTATCTCTATAGGGATGGAATCCTCTTCAGGACATGCAAATTCCTTTGCAAGTTTTGCTAAGGCATCCGCCGCAGAATTGCTTCCACGGGGAACCCTATACAAAGTAGCAATGGGAATTTGTTCCAACAAGTGAAGCGTGTACTGGTGATATTTCAGGAGATTCGGATTCAAGACTTTATAAGTTCCGGCGACTTGGTTAATAACTAGTTGGGAATCTCCAAAGATCTTAATCTCTTTAATCTCCATTAGAATTGCAAGTTCCAAACCAGTTATCAGAGCTTCGTATTCAGCTTCGTTGTTTGTGCAAGGCTCCGATAAGTGGTAGGAAAAATGCATCATTCCTTTTTCTGGTGTAATAAAAATTAGACCGACTCCAGCCTTTCCAGGAATTACAGATTGTTGGGTCGCAATCCTACAAGAGGATGCTGCCCCATCAAAATATAATTCCCAGATGGCCTCGCTAGATTCCCCCAAACTCATGATTTGTTCGTCGGGTAAGTCATCATTCAGAGGAGAATCTGCTGGCAGCGGGTGTGCTGCCAGAAAGTCGGCAACAGCCTGTCTTTTTCACAGCACGAAGAGGAGTGAAAGTAATCTCAAATTGCAACAATATCATAGACCAACGGGCTAAACGTCCTGACAACGTAGGTCGGGTCATAAGATATTGCAAAGGATTAACTCTTGAAATCAGACTGATTGAGTGGGAGAGCATGTAATGCCTCAGTTTCTGAGCTGCAAAAACTAAAGCAAGACAATGCTTCTCAATTGACGGGTATCGAATTTCAGTAGGAAGGAGTCTTCGACTAAGGTAGTAGAGAGCATTCTCTTTTCCTTCGTCGTTAACTTGAGCTAACAGAGCACCTAAAGACTCATCCAGAGCTGCGGTGTAGAGGATTAATGGCTTTCCGGGAATCGGAGCTGCCATGACTGGCGGGTTAGAAAGGTATCGTTTGATATCGTCAAAAGCATTCTGACACTTCTCGCCCCATACGAATTTAGTATCCTTTTTCGCAAGGACAGAAAAGGGTTGACATCTCCCGGAAAGATTAGAAATAAACCTCCTTATATATGCCAATCTACCTTGTAGAGACCTTAATTGAGTAAGGCTCTTAGGGGATGGCATATCTAAGATGGCTTCAATTTTAGCAGGATCTATCTCAATTCCGCGGTGCCTTACTACGAATCCTAAGAAATTTTCCCGAAGCGACGCCGAAGGCGCACTTCAAGGGGTTCATTTTCAAATCGTAGCGGCGCAACCGTTCGAAAACAACTCTTAAGTCATGCAGGTGAGCCTCTTTAACCTTGCTCTTGACAACTAAATCATCAATATAACATTCAACTTGATTATGAATTAAGTCGTCAAAGATACGGGTCATGGCCCGTTGGTAGGTTGCTCCGGCATTCTTTAGGCCGAATGGCATTACCTTATAACAAAAGATTCCAATAGGGGTTCTGAACGCCGTATTTCTCTCATCTTCAGGGGCCATCTTGATTTGGTTATAACCCGACGAGCCATCCATGAATGAGAAAATAGCATGTGAGGAGGCAATGTCCACCATGAGTTCTGGTATTGGTAAAGGGAACTCATCCTTAGGGCATGCCTTATTCAGATCCCTATAGTCGACACAAATCCGAATCTGACCATTTTTCTTCCGAATTGGCACGACGCTGGCCACCCAAGAGGGGTATTGTTCCTCTCGAATGAATCCGGCCTCTGCCAATTTCTTAACTTCAGAAACGACTTGTTGCTCAATCTCTAAGCGCATGCGTCGAGGAGCTTGTTTAACAGGGATGGCATCATGCCGAACCCCAAGTTTGTGGACTGCTATCTCAGCAGGCAAACCTGGCATTTCGTCATATGTCCAGGCAAAGCAGTCCCTAAACTCGAATAACAACTGGATTAAGTCTTGAGTTTCACCCTCGCTTAATAGAGTGCTTATAAAAATCGGACGGGGGGGTCATCATCGTTTCCCAAGTTAATTTCTCTTAACTCATCGACTGTCGATTTAATTTCCTCTTCAAATTCAGGGGGTGCATCCCGAACTTGAAGATCATCAGGATCGTCTAAAGTCTCCAAACAGAGTCCATCTAGAGGACAAGGAGGATCTGTAGGGACATTTGGTGAATCGAGATGGTAAGTTATCATTAGGCAATACTCATCATCATCAAATGAACTAACGGTTCCAAAGCCAATACCACTTGTTGGATTTTTATTTATTTTTGTTCGCCAAATATTCTCGTGGTATCTAGCTTGACCCTTAGTCCATCGGTATGGTACAGAACCTTTAGAGAAAAAGTTTTTTTTTACACAAACAGGGAAGTAGTCGAAAGGTAATTCCATTAATTCATTAAAATCTGCCTCCTCAAGGGTTACATCACCTTCGTCCCTTGCGGAGGAGGAGCCAGGAAAGAATTTCTGGACTTTCTTAACTTCACCATCCAAGTTGGGGGCCACTTTGACTTCTAACCCTACAACCCTGCCTGTCGACAGTGGGGTCAGAGAAAGGGCCTCAATCCTTCTAGTGAGCTTTTCATACATTGTTAATTCAGGCTCGTCACTTTTAACTTTTGAAATATCTACCTCAGGGTCACTGTCCTGGTCTAAGGTGAGATCAAATTTTGGAGGAGTATTTATGTTTTGATAATCTAGAGAGAGGGCAGCACCTTGATTTTCTAGCTCACTATCGGAATCTGATTCCAAATCAATGTAGACAGGTGCTGCTCTTCTATCTATCGAAGCACGGCCTCGACCTCGTGCCCTTAAAGCCATCCTCCCACCTCTTTGAGGTAATGTGCTTGGAGGCCTAAGGACAACGATATCAGAGTCGTCTTCACTACTTGATTGTGTCATTTCTTGACTGATATTTTTATCTTTTTCTTTCTTTTGGTTGAATTTTTGTTCAACCATTTTCTCCTCAAATTTGATCTCTAATTTAGAACGGGACGAGGACCCTTTTGGTACGAAATATGCAGCATCTTCATAGATCCCAATTTCTTGAATTGAGAACGGTTGCAAATCACCCTTAATCACATGTTCAATGCCATCTCGTTGATACTTAATGCATTGGTGTAGGGTAGATGGAACCATTCTATATTCGTGAATCCAAGGTCTACCTAGAAGTGCGTTAAAGGACGTAGTTGAATCAATTATATGAAATTTAGCTTCAGTTTTTTAAACCTCCTATTTCTAGGAGTAGAGTGATCGAACCTAAAGCTCTCTCGCCCTTCTCGTTGAACCCACGAAGCACCAACCTGTCGGTTGAAAGCTTGCTAGTATCAACTCTGAGATAAGCAAGGGTCTTTATGTTCATCACGTTGACCGATGCACCCGGATCAACAAGGACTCTTGATAACTTGAAATTTCCCACATCTACAGTAATGTAGAGGGGACGATTGTGGTCAGCAGTTCTCAAGAGTAAATCTTCGTCTGAAAAGGTAACCCCAGGGACCTCTTTGAAGTAGAGAGCCTCACCTTCTGAAGTTGCAGCCAACTGTGTTAAGCAAATCTCGGGATCGAGAAGTGCTTTAATTAAAGACTCCCTCATTTCTTTGGAAAGAAGGAGGGCGTCATAAATACTTAATTTTGCTGGCAACTTCCTAAGGTGGGCTAAAACATTATAATCAACCTTAGGAACGACAGACTCGAAACCCGGAGGAATTAAAGGAGATTCTGGTTGTTGAGGGGAGTCCGGACTTAAAATTTCGAATGAAGGTTGCTTGCCTTTATCCTGAGGGGGCATCCTAGGGGGTAAGACTTTACCGCCACGGAGTTGCACCTGCTCGATGTCTTCGGGCGGGCAAACTAGAGCAGTGTCTACACACACCATAGGTGTCGGATCATCGTTTTCTGAAAGCGAGTCAGAATCTGAAAGTTCTATCAAGATAGGATTTCCTTGGAAATTAATTTGAGGGAAATCACTTTCTGATAAAGCTTCAAATTCGACCTCTTCTTGAATAGTCGATTCAGTGAGGTTGGTTTGATTAACCTCAATATTTGTTTCATTAGGAGTTTGATTTGGAACAGGAGAGTCATCAATTTGCATTTGAGATTCATGGTTAATCATCAAGACAGAAGTAGAAGGATGTTTTTTATTCATCTTTTGACCCTTCGCCTTTGATGGGGCAAAGTAAAAGTCAGACAACAAAAGAGGGGAAAGGGCTTTAACACCACCATCCGCCATCCTAATACATCTCTCATCTACACACTTCCTCTCTACAAAATCAAATTTTTCTTCTTTTACATTTTTCTCAGTAGTTTCTAAGACTACTGGAGAGGGAAGTGGCTCAACATCCTTCTGCGAAGCGTCCAGGTCAACTTTCCACAGCGGGGCCTGGGCTATCGTAGTCAGCTGTTGAGAAAGACGAAAAGACTTGTTAATCGACTTTTTAAGTGCCCGGGACAAAGCAATGTCCCAACCATCTTCAACAAAACAAGAAGAGTTAAGAGGATTACCTGAAATGGTCTTGATTGAAGCCTTTTCTGAATCGACCAAGTATTCTTTAGGTATTATGATGTTACCTTGGGTGTAGTTCTTCTCAAGCCAGTCTTTTTAAACACAACGCAGTCCTCAAGAGGGTGACTAAGCATCCTGTGGTACGGGCAATACTTGGGATCATCTTTCTTGCTCTCATCCTCAGGCCTCCTAGCCTCTGGCAACTGAAAATCTGGTTTCTTTAACAAACTTCTGAAGATCTTCTTAACTGACTCCCTTTTAAATGGATAAGGCTTTGCCAATCGCTCTCTAAAAGGGATGAAAGTGGGATCTCTAGTATGTTGAGGAACTATCTGAAAGGGCTGCTTCTGAGGCGACTGTGGTGGAAGTGGAGTGCTAGGCTGACTAACCACTGGCCTCTTTCCTTTATCTACTGCTGAGACCACAGCTTTCTTTTCAAATGTTTTCACCAATTTTGGACCCTTCCTTTCTTCAGACTGCTCTCGTAAGAATGGCATCCTAGGAGCCTCTTCCTGCAAATTGCTAGCCTTATTAAGAAGTTTCTCAAAAGTTTTAATAGTGAAACCCTTCAGAAGAAAAGCAACAGGACCGTGGATATTCTTCAAAAGGATCTCCACAGCATGTTGTTCTTGCAACTGGGGTTCACACTTCATCGAGAGGTTTCGCCACCTCAAGATGTACTCAACTAGAGACTCTCCCGGCTTTTGCTTTTCAACCACAAGATCGCCCACGGTGGTGCGTTGTTGCGCTCCAGAAAATCTCTTAAGAAAGAGGTTTTCTAGGTCGCTAAAGGTTCTTACTGAACCGTTGGGCAGATCGGCGTACCATTTCAAAAGCAATGCCGGAAAGACTACTTACAAATTGGCGAAATAGCAGAGCATCTGACCCTCCTGCGTTGCAACAGCTTGCTCGGAAGTGGGCCAGATGCTGTCTCGGGTTTTCGATTCCAGTGAAAACTTTAAAAGTTGGCGGCACAAAGCCCTTTGGGTAGGGAACTAAGTCATATTCCTCGGGGTAGGGTCTGCCCTTTGAAATAGACACAGTTCCTTGAGCATGGGCTAAGGCCTCCCTTACCTGGTCCTCAATTAGCTGCTTAATATCTTTTTGAGGTGGAATCGGAAGAAGAGCGGTGGAAACTGTGGGGTAAACTGGAGGTGCTTCCACTGGACAAGGGAGAGTCACAGGCGATGACTCGAGAGGTTTGGAATTAAGTTCTGCCCTTTTGGCCTTTTCTGTGAGCTCTCGAGCTGACTGGTGGATCTTAAAAGACTCTTGCTGTGATTTGTCCAACTTCTCTTGCATTTCTCTAACTTGTGACATCATGCTAGCAAGCTGAGTCTCCAAGTTTTTTTATATGTTCTTCATCTTTATCTTTCACAGACTCATCTGACTCTGACTCAACTGCATGCGGATCATCATCCTTAACAAATCGGCGTTTGCTGGGCTCAGCTTCTTTATTAGACCCTCTAGTTTCAACCACATGAATGCCCCCAACATAATCATCTTCATCTCCGAGGAGATCATCCATATCAGGGTCGAAAGAAGCCGTTCCTTCTTTGTTCAACAGGATATTTCTTATTTCTTGGACTACCTCCTCGACCGGTCTATCCCCAATTGACTTAGGGTCAAGGGGTAAGTATCCTTTATACTCAGCCATATCAAACAACTCTTCAGAATCCATAAGGGCGATAATTTCTGTAAGCTTTGGATTAGGATCTGGTTGAGACTTTGTATCCGGCTCATCTTCCATCTCTAAATCCTGGTCAACTCTCTCCTCTTCGACTATCCCAAAACTGGTAGTCAGAAGAGTGGCATCCTCTACAGGGAGGGACACATATTCCTCAGGAGAAGTAGGAGCTTGTAAAGTGATAGTTCCCACATCTGGTAAGGTAAGGTCCTCAGACACCTGACTAAGGGGCCTAGGAATGACACTCGAACTTTGGGGATCATTAACTGGGGTAGCAGGAACGGTGACTATTGGATCCGGGGTCAAACTGGCTGTGGCAGGACTATCAACTGTAACAACAACTGGAGTACTAGCCTGAACATCCATCAATTCAACTGAACTCGGAGTAGGGTCGACTGAAACTCGTTGGAGCTGCAGAATGAACTTAGAAGTTCTAGGGGGGTGGTGGCAGACTCTCCAACTTGGTTCTCTTTGGCACATATCTCCTTTCAGGAGATTTAGGTCTTTTTCCTTTAAGATCCACAGACTTTTGAACTTCAACCCCTTTTGGTTTGACAACCACAGAGGCCAATCTTACAGGTTTATGTGGGGGTACCGGGGGGGTCTACCAGTAGAATGGCGGCCTCTCTCGGACCCAGTTAACACAATACCCTCTGTTTGAGAAGACAGAGGGCGTGGCACCCAGTGATATCCATCAACCAGTACCGAAGTAGCAGGCTGTCTAGCGTACTTCTTATTCTTTCTAACAAATTGGGGGGGTTAAATTCTTTGCCTCAGATACTTCCTCCTTCAACACCTCTTTTTGGAAGCGATGTGAAATCACCCCCTTCAACTGTTTCACATATTCTTCTTTAGTCTGCCCAGTCTGCGCAGCGCAGGTATGAATTATATTTCTCAAAGTTCTTGTCTTTTGAAAGTGTGTTTTTCTTTCTGAGTCTTCTTGGTCGAGTAGTCGACCGGGCATGGTGGAGAACGGGCTATCCTGGCTATCCTCTCCTCCCCTTGAGCTGAAGCCAAGGGGTAAAAGCGACTTCCCTTTAGGAGGGGAGAGGAAGCAGGAATAGGTAGCTCCTCAACAGCCTCAGGTTCTACTTGAGCCAAGGTCTTAAAGGGTAGAACTCTCTTAGCCTTAGAGATTTTCTTCCTAAGTCTCCTCAAGTAATTCTTCTTCTGATTCTTCGTGGTGAATCTAAGTCCAGAACTAGACCCTTCTTCAAAAACAGACTTAATTTCAGTGGAAGGCTCAACAACTGGCTCAGACTGTTTCTGTTCATCACTGACTACTGGCAAGGTGGGTGCAGATCCCACAATTAACTCAACTACCGGGGGAGTTTCCTTACTGGCATCTAGGCTCACAATCTGGTGTCCATCCATAGAGAGCTCTAGAGTATTGAATCCCATTCCAAAAATAATAGTGCTCCCTTGGTCGTTAACAGTTGAGGACAATTCTCGGTCAAAAGAGAAAATCAGTTGGCCAGCCATTTGAAATTTTCTGAAAGTTAAAGAAAATGATTGAAATTAGATTTTTTTTTTTTTTTTTTTTTTTTTTTTTGAAAAGAGTAGTAAAAAGTATTTTATTATTATTTTTTGAAAGTATGACATATATTAGCCCACGAGGAAATCGTATGGAGTAACATATGTCAACTTGGAATTTAAGAAAATTTTTGAAGAAATTTTGAGAATTTGAAATGGGTTCTCTTACGAATTCCAAAACACAACGGACAGAGTTTCCCCTTGCCCGAAGGCTTATGGAATTGTGAGAAAGCCCAGGTAAAAGGATAGTTTAACCCTCCCCACCCTTAGAAATCAAAGGGGGAAATGAGGGGGGTTAAAACTAACAAGTTTGGAATGAAAATCAAAAATTTCGAATGCTTTTCAATTTTAAGGATTTATATATTGAATGAAAAATTTATCGACCATAAATCCATAAAATTAAAAAGGATATCCAGAGATCTGATTTGACACTGTCGCCTCACAGGCTGTGCTGGGGCAGAAGGTCAAAATCAGAACGAAAAGTCAAATTTAGAGGTGAAACCTCTCTTTTAATATTCTGTTATTTATTTTAGATGTTGGCCACACTAAACCAAGGAAGAAATGAGCAAGGGACCAACGGAAGAAAGGTAGTTAAGACTACCGATGAAACAAAATTTTGCCATTATTAAAAAGATGGAGAGAGAGATTTGTCCCACCGGGCGTGCCATTTTTTGTTGGTGGAATTTTGAAAACATATTTTAAAAAATATTAGTTTTCTTTGGGACTTAAAATTAAATTCTAAAATCGGATTGTCTCATTAGAAAAAGTATATCACCTCGAGAGGTGAGAATAAAATTTCATAACGGTATTCAGATTTAGAATTATAAAATTCATCTTGAATATCGTGACCGGATGCTAAAGAGAACTTCATATGACCCCGAAGGATCAAAATGAGGTTCAACTGAATATCCAGCTACAATATTCAAGAAGAGTGATCGTTAGGTTCACATCCAAAGCCTTATCAAAGAAAGATGTATCTCCCCGGAGGGGGAAAATATCATTCGATGATAATTCTTTGAATATGATAACAATGATCACTAATATTTTAAGTTTTCCCAAAGAAATCCAATTGAGTTTTGAAAAATCAATTTTTAAAATCAGGTGCGTGTGTGGTTCTAAATCTCCTACGAGCGCAAGCCCTCGTAGTTAATTACATCGTAAGAAAACGAGGTCTCCTACGAAAACTCTCGATTAGAATAATGGCAAAATTTTGTTAGAATTTCTAGGAGTGATATCAAAGTATGAATAGAATTATTGGAAAATCAAAAGGGAATGGATCAAAATTGAGCAGTTATTAACGGAGTCAAAGGATGAGAGGTAGGGGACACTTTGAGATTCCAGAACCATCCGGAAGTGTCCCAACTTAATCTAAGTGTTGGGCTTTATGTTTTGGATTGAAATGATATTTAATTAGAGTTGAGCATTTTATTAGAAATTTGGGACTATATTCCCGAAATTTGGGGTCTTATAATCAAAGATCTGCCCCGGATCCTAAATCTATTTTGGACACTGGACCACAGTCGTCCGATCCTAACTAATGCAGTGCGAGGTCTGGACTTACCCCGGCCTGGATTGGGGAGCCAGCTAACCACCTAATCGATTTAAAATAGATGAGTCCGGTCTTTTTTATGCAAGAGTGGTAGGGACGTTGTAATTAAAGTTTTGGGGAGGCGGGGCCGACATCTAGAGATTTTCCTAATTGGCCCCTTGGACTTATGTTGGGTGCTAAAATGCTAAGGACTATGAAATTAAAATTTTGACTCTTTAATTTGTATCTAATGCAATGCATGCTGGTTAATAACCTCAAATCAAATATGCTTGAAATTTTTTTAAAAACAGGCTTATAAAAATAATTTTTTTAGAAGACTGGACTTCCCCAGGTCCGGCACCTCGTCCTCATAGGTCAGACTATCCGGACTCTACCCGCAGGCGGGGAAGGGTCTAAAGCAAGGGAAGAGTAATGCAAAAATATGCATGCGACCCCGGGGTCGATCCCCGGCTAATTCCTTAGATTCGTTATCTTTCTATGTTATTTAGACTCACTAAAATTTTAGACTTTTAAAATTATGAGTATAAAACTTTCACACCCTCACGAGCCTCACGTATCCAGGCGAAAACAAAGAGCGGCATGCAATCGCCAAAAAAACTAGTAAAAACAAATAATCCTAAAGGCAATCAAATCATCACATCAAATACAAATTAATTAATAAATGTCCATAGGCAAAATTGCCTTGCTTATTACAAACCAGAATATTACAGAAAGTAAAGTGGCCGGGCACCACTGACAACAACCCGGATTCTAAACCTAGTAATGACGCAAGTTATTTTGAGTGGGATACTCTCAATCTTCAAATCTTCACATCTTCAATTTCATTCTTCTTTGGACTCCTTTTCTTCGATCTTCTTGGAATCTTCGTAGTGGATTACCCAAATGGATAAGAGGGCACTTCCCTTTAAGGGAGAAGGCCACTCTTTCCTCTTTGGGTAAGGAAAAAGTATGATCCAAATTTGGATTTCCAAATGGAAAAGGAGTGTTCCCCAAAGGGGTATCCTTTCCTCTTTGGAATCCAAGCTTTGGATCTATGTATCCCAATTCAAAATAGACTTTCACAACACTTGACACTTGCACAAATTACATTGATAATAAAATAAAAATCTAGACTCACCTGCAGGGTTATCCTAAGCAATTAATATATAAAAAGCAGTTATTCCCAAGCAGTTATATATGAGCAGAAAAGAAAGTAAACACACTGGCCACGCTCTTTTTATGATTTGGGGGCTTTAGCAGCTGAAGCACCTGTGCAAAGAATTTATAATATTTATGCATTTTTTTTATTTGCCCCCTTTTTATATTGCCCTGCATGAGCGTGGCCACCTGCAGAAAACTGTGTCAACATCCAGATCGTACCTAACCTAAGGGTAATCTAGTCGCCAAACACATCAATCTATCCACAGAGTACAGAAAAAGTAAGCAGACACAGCAAAGCAATTTCATCCACAACATGCAGTGAAAACTACGAAAAATCCGGCACACAGCAGTAAAGTAAACACCGGCCTAACCTAGATCTAGAGTTGGTTGTCCTAGCACATCATCTAAAGTGTGTGAGAAAGGTCGTGTGGTTGGGATAGATCCTAAAGTGGGTTATTAGTTGAAGTTGTCTAAAAGTCTGGGTTTGTTAAGGCTTAAAAGGGGAGTTAAGGTTAAGATTTAAGTATTAATGGATTAAGAATTTTAATTAAACCTATTTTTAAAAGTTAATTGATTACTACCTTTGTTTCACACCGAGGCCGTGAAGTTTATTTCACCTTCCTTGGGGCTAAGCTAATAGCCTCGTAGGCCTGGGTTACCCAGTAGCAATCGGGGTTGATTAAGTTATTTAAGTTGGTTGGAATTAAAAGAGTGGATTAATATTAAAGGGAGTTGGTTGCTGATTTTAAAGGCTTGATTAATTTAAGTTTGCCATTAATTGATTCGTGGCGTTGTGCCACCAGGCTCGAGGAACCAGCCTCCTTAGGACACTTAGCCCCGCAGCCCGGAGTAGTCCAGCCAATAAACTAAATTAATGTGATTGAATTAGAGATTTGTAAAATGTTAAATAATTAAAAATTAATCAATTTTAAGGTTTGACACCCTTTAGAATTCATTCGTGGCGTTGTGCCACCAGGCTCGAGGAACCAGCCTCCTTAGGACACTTAGCCCCGCAGCCCGGAGTAGTCCAGCCAATAAACTTCAACTTTAGGGGGTGGTTGTTGAGTTTTGAAGGGTTTGTTAAGTGTTTTAAGCATTAAACTAATATTTTCTGGAGTCTTAGAATGATTTCGAGTTTTAAGAATTTTTAGAATATTTTAATGATTTAATTAAGGGGTTGAAATCGACTTTTTGATTAAGTTCAAATTCTGGAATGTTTGTATTTTATTAAAATACTAGACCTTTCTACGATCAGTTAGAAGATAAGTACGTTGAAATCGGATTTTTCTACATTTTATTGCGAAGGTTTGAAGTTTTGAACTAGTTTTTTAACTACGGTTTGACCAGTTTGTTGACTTTTTGAAATATTGAATATTTCTGGAGTTTAACATTTTTAATAAATACTAGAGCTTATTAGGAGTTGAATGCAAGTGAGTTTGGGTGATTTGGATTTTATTTGAATTAGTTATAAATTATCGAAGTTTGGACATTTTAATGAATTTTAGGAATTTCTTAATTAGAGGGTCTCTATTGTGATTTTGCTTCAAACAAACTCCCAATCTCTTTGAAAACACCTCCAAAGGTCAGGAACAACCTAAGGAGGGATCCCCAAGTGTTTGGGAGATTTTTTAGATTTTTATATTATTATTAATAAATTATCTCAATTAAATATTGGTTTTCACTTAAAATTAAATTAGGGTTTAGGTTGCTGTCAAATCAAAGGGCTTTTAATTATCATAGATTGAGGACTGAATTCTGGTCAGTTTGAGGGTTTATATGTAATTTTTGGATTTAAAATGGATTTATTATAATTTTAGAAGTTTTAAAGGCTTAATTAAGGGTTTAAACTTAGGAAAATTAATTAGGGACCTTAATGATTTCCAAATTCAGTGAAACTTTTCCTAGTGGCTGTACATGTCACTAAGTTTATGTGTTTGAAGTTCCAAGTCAAATGGAAGTGGATCCTAATTATTGAAAATATTCTGAGTTTTCTAAACATGTCCTTAATTATTGTCCTTAATGTCCCTAAGTTTGATAGGTTTGAATCGAAATTTCTCTAACCCTTTAACTCAACATGAGCAATATGCAATCAAACCAAGCAAATCCTAAATCTAGGAGAACCTAAATCTAAGTGGTGTGTGCATCTTAAACATGCAAGAACTAACATAGTCAACTTGGCTTAAGCCTTGATTAGTGAATAGTTGAATCACAACTATGCACTAATCATTCCCCATGATTTCTATTCAATCAAGCCTAATCTATGTTTAAGATTTTAAAAGGATCTCTCAAACTTATAGGATTTAAATATATGTATATTTTAAAATATATTTGAAAATATATTAATATATTTAATCCTATAGGTGTAAATATACATTTTAAAAAAAAAATAATAAAAAAAAAAAAAAAAAAAATCATTAAAATAAACCTTAAAGAGCATGGAGATCCACTGATTTTGATGTTATTAGAAAATAATAATAATTTTTAGACTTTAAAGTAATTAATATAATATTTAAATAAATATCACTCAAATATTGATATATTCAAATAATTCAAATAAATCAAGATAAATGAATATTTTAATCCTAAAAATAATGTTAAGTTAGAGTATTTTGAACCTCAATAATTTTGATATATTACTTAAATATTTCTGATTTAAATTAAATATATTTGAAAACTTTGAAATTTAAGTTAATTAAGTTAATTTAAAGTAGTTTGGAAATAATTAATACTTCAAATAATTTTTATATCATAAAAAAAGGTTTCTGAAGTTTTTTGGAAATATATATATTAAAATATAATTTTGAATTATTTACAATATTTTAATCATATATTTCTTAATTAATTATTAATTTTAAAATATGAAATATCTAATAATTAAAATAATTTAAAAAATATATAATATTTTAAATTGGATTTAATCTTAAATTAAAGATATTAATTTTTCTGAGAAATTTGGTATATTACATTAAATTTTTGGACTTATAATTAATTTATTATGATTTAGACAAATTTTCTGATTTAAAAAAAAAATTAAAGCTAATTAAAACAACCGGCCGGCACGTGGCGAGCTCTGGTTCGCGGGGTCAAACCGCGGCGGCGGCGGAGGACACGCGGCACAATGCTACTCGCTGGCTCGAAACCGCGGCGGCGCCGAGTGGGGTCCACGCGCTATTCACTTAACCACGTCAGCGCGTGGTCAAGGCCGTCGGATCATCCGCTTGCTCGATCCAACGATCCAGATCGCGTCCCGCGGTTTGATCTCAGGAGAAGAGATCGAACGGCGAGAAAGCAACCCGCGGTTTGGATCCAATGGTCGAGATCACGCCGGACGGGAGATCCGAACCAGTAGAGCAATCACGCGGCCGGACGATCCGCGTGAATACGAAATCAGAGCCGTTGATCATCTGATCAACGGCTCAAAAAAAAAACGTGCACCTGAACGAAACCCGGCGGAACGCCCTAGAAATTCATTTTTTGGCTCGTTCGTTCGATTGAGTGCACCAAATCGTTTCAAATTTTAAACATAGGTCCCCTTAATGAACAGAAATAATGGGGAATACTTCGTTTTAGCTAAAACCCTAACATCATAAAGCTATTTAAATCTAACTAATGTGACCTAGATCTAGGGTTTTAGGGAGTTATACCGTTAGATCTTCGAAAGTTCTGGATTGATGAGCTTGTAGATTGTCCAAGTGAAGATCCCCAGCAGAAATCCGGGCTCGAACACGTCTGGATCGACCGCTAGGAGCTTGAGACGGTCTAGGTGGTGGGTTCGCCGGAGAACTCGCCGCCGGTGACGTGCAACCACTTGGGTTTTGTAGTGGGGAGGTAGAGGAAGCTCTGGAGATTCGAAACGAACTGAGAGCTCGGTCTGGGAGGCTAGGGTTGGTGAGAGAAGCTGCCTTGATCAAATTAACCTCAAAAGGTGCCTCTCTCCCTATTTCAAACGGGCTGGGCTAGATTGGACGGCTAGGATTGATGCAGGGGCTCTCCAGATGTTGCCAAGTGTCTCTGGAAAAGCTAGAAGGCTGCGAAAAGGGCTGGGCAAGCCTTGCTTCTATTGGATGGGCTGGGGATGAGTGAAGGAGACATTGCCTCTTAAGGCTAAACCAAGGGCTGAGCTTGGTTATGGGGCCTATTAGAGAGCTTTATGTATCATTTAGGACTGACCTAGCTACCTAGATTAGTGGGAAGGAGGCTCACATGTGATTTTGACCATGGGGCTCCTCCATAAAGCCTTTGTTGACCAAATTGACCAGTCAAAAGGTCAAGGGGGCTGATGTGGCATGAAGGGAAATAGGAGCAGCCAATGGGAGAGCTTCCAAGCCTAATCTCACACTCCTTGAAGTCAAAATGGGAGGTTTGACCAATTCAAAGAGGGATTAAGGTTTTGTTGACTTTGTTTGACCAGTCAACTAGGTCAAAGTTAGTGATGTGGCATTTGGAGAGGTGAAAGGTCATTTAGGATAGTTTGATTAAGAGTCAAAAGTCAAAAGTCAAGGGTAGGGAAAATGGGAGCCAATGTCACTAAGGATTGAGGGTTGACTTGGTCAACTCAAGTTGAGTCAAGTTGACCAAGTGTCAAGTGACACTTGAGCCCTATCCAAGAATTGATTTGAATAGGTAACAGGGGTTGAAGAGCTCAGATGAGTTGATTTAACCCATTTAGACCCTCTAAGAGCTAATGGGTCAACCTAAGTTGACTGGGTCAACCAGGCTGACCCAATGGGTGAATCTGGGCTGGACAAATTTGAAAAGATATTTTAAGACCATTGAGGGTGGTTCCTGGGTCTGGGGAGGTCAAAATGATCAAAATCCCTATTTGAATCCCTAAGGGCCTGTTTGGTCAACCTGGGTTGACTTGGTCAACCAGGTTGACCCAGGGTCTGGGTTTGGGCTCAACAGGTTTGAAATGATATTTTAAGGTTAATGGAAGTGGTTGGGGTGACTTAGAGAGATCATTTGGGTCAAAGCACATGTTTGGACCCTTAACGGGCCCCTTGGGTCAAACCAGTTGACTTGGTCAACCAGGTTGACTCAAGGGTTGGAAATAGGTTCAAAAGTTTTGAAATGGCATTTGAAATTTGTTAAAGGTGGTTACATCCCATTTGGAGCTCATTTGGTTTGAAATCCCCATTTGAGCCCCATAGGGGTGTTTTTGGTCAATTTTGACCTATTGGTCAACTAAGGTCAAAAAGGGTTTGAAAAATGCAGTTTACTGCTCAATGGGTTAAAATCAAGGATCTGGAAGTGATTGGAGGCTTGGATAAGGGTTCCAAGGTCAAGATCTCAAAGGGGTTAGGCTCAGTGGCATAGGCTGTAAATATTTGAAGGTTTTACAGCCTTTGAATTTTAATTCAGATTCTGGGGTTAGAGACCTCAGGATGGGCTCAAAGTTGGAGGGTAGCCTTTAGAGACATGTCTTATCACTTTGCAAGTGATAGACCCTGAATCAGAGGCCATTTGACTGGGTTTTGAGATGTTTGAAAAATCTCTGAAAAGGGTGTTTAGGACAGGGCCTTAAAGGTTTGAATTTGAGTTTAAACTCTGGGTCTGAATTTGATTTGAAGTTTGAATTAATCTGGACTTGAATTGGATGGAGTTTGAGATTCAAATTAGTCACATGTAGGAGTCAAATTGAAATTGAAATGGATTAAATATAGGAATTAATTTGAAATTGAGGTTGATCAAGGGTGGAGATTGATTTGAAATTGAAGTGGTTTTGAGATCTAGGAGAGTCCTAAGATCTAGGATTTAAAGGAATCCTAGGCTCTAGAGTAGGCTCTAAAGTCTAGTTCTAGGAAAGATCCAAAGCTGTGAAATGGCATCACAGAGAAGAACCGCTATGAGCTAAGGAACCCTAGCAGCGCGACACATTTTGCCAAATGCTTTAGGGCCAACAGACATGTCTTGTGAATGAGACTAGAGGAAAGTAGGGTCACCCAAATTTTTTAGTGTGGAATGGTGTAGTTGATGAAGACAGTAGGCGAGAGCGAAGGTTGGATTGCCAGGATCAATCACCTGGGAGGTGAAGACTGGGTGTCAGAAAGAGGAGTCAACAAATAGAGGGCTACTATTGTGGTATAATCACATTATGAATTTAGATGTTTTTGTTGCATGTTAGGGTGTAGTTTAGCTTGAACTTGAGTTTAGTATATATATCATATGTTATAGCACATTAGGGTAATGAATTTAAATTTGCAATCCTTATGAACTCCTTATCTTATGCAAATGCCATTGTACCTATCAATACCTTCTCCAAATGACCTGTCATTGCAACTTCCCCACAATTCCCTTCAACGCAATCACATAAGTTAGTGATTTCTCCTATGATTCCATCAATGCCATCTCCCATGAGTTTTCATCAAAACTTCTTACTCAAGTCCTATTGATGCATCTCTTGTGAGTTGTCATCGTCACATATCCTACTAGTCTTTTCAATTCCATCACACACGAGTTCCCATAAATGCCATCTCCCATAAAGTCACTATTTTCATTAATGCCATCTCCAAAAAGTGAATACCCATCATAATAGTTTTGAGATTCTACATGAGCATAAAAGTCTAGCTCGAGCCCATTTCTATTCTAGCAAGTCAAGCTCATGCTCAAGTTATGATTGAACTTGAGCAAGCTATTAAAGAGGCATAACATGATTTTGACTTGACTTGTTTGCACCACTATGCTTACCTATGCAATTGTAGGATAATTTAAACTTGATAATAGGAATATAATAAATAAACTCTCAAATATGAATCAAATAATACAGTTTAGGTTAGCTTCAGCAAGCATGTGTTCTATAATAAGTTGATAATATTTGTAACTCTAGAACATAGCATACTATGTAATAATGAAATAATGTAATGAGTAATATAAATTTTATAATAAAATAAATGGCTAAGATTATAATTTTTTTATTTGAGTTTCTTTTATCATAATAATATGTATATGATGATAATTATTTTTAATCATATTAGTATATGTCAAGTTTTCATATATAGATATCTATATGTTAAATTTATTCTTTGATCATTAATAATAGGTCAACTATGTCCAATTTTCTTTTAGTGTGTGCTAAGAAATTTGTGGAGGCATAAATAAAAGTTATGCATCATTGTTATGCACAAGGATCCAACACATAAATAAATAAACCAAATTTTCATGGGAGAGGCCAAACGTTTTACATGGAAAACTAGAAAAATATGGAAAACCATAAGTTCATGCTAAGTAAAAATGATTCTACTAAGTGAGTGTCTATTATTAAGATTTGCTCGTCCCTTAATTTTATTGATAGTAAGATTACAAGAGTATGACAAGTTTATTGAAAATAAAATAATGTTAGTATGGAGTGAAAAGCATTAAGATAATTGTGGCCCACAAAAATACAGTATGATAATATTTATTAGATGGTAAGGCCTAATAATTATGGTTACAAATAAGTGGTCCAAAGGTGGAGGATTGATGAAGGTGGTGTTATAAGATAGTGGTCAATCAACTATGATCAAATAAAGGTAGTATCCAACATCAATAGTTTGATAATGTCGATTGGGCAATGGTAGGAAAATGTTGGTATTTGTATAATGCAAGTAGTGTAATGACTATGGCCAAGCAGTGATCTTCAATGGTAGTGGTTGAGTAGCAATGACCTAACATTTCTAGACAAGTGACAATGGTCTAACATTCGTGATATGATGACGGTAGTCCTTTACTGATTATAATTGAGTTATGGTAGTCCAGTAATAACATTTAGGCTGCAAAGGTTTTATAGCAATGGTCCCACTATAGTACTTGGGTAGAGGCCTAATGGATGTGGTTGGGTCATGATTTGATGGTGATAATCGAGTGACGGTGCGCATATAGAGCTCTATGATTCGTCAAGATTTTGAGCTCTCTTGAATCCCTATTAAGGGGCAATTCTCTTCATATCAAGAGGTGAAGGATTCTTTCTAAATTAGAATGAGTGACATGCCCCATAAGTATGATTAAATATTGGAACACTCAATTAGTGGTCCATATTGATTCTCTTTACATATAGTATTTGTTCAATATAAAAGGGCTTTAATATTATCAAAAATAAACAATCATAGTTGGATTCATCTCATTAAGGCATTCAATTTAGCTATAAACATGCTAAGTTTGGATATCATTTGATCCTCAAAATAATATGCCAAAAATTTCATCTTTACTTTATGCGTGCTCTTTAATTAGGCTTTTTGGACTTGAATCGAATCACTTTAGTGTTATGTTTAACTAATCAGTTTGATTAGTTTGCCTATAATTTTTTGTAATAAAAGTTTTGATTGTCCTATATTTGGTACTCATAATTCAATTATATATCGTGATTCCTATCTAACCAACTTATTTTTTTTATGACAAATTATTTACACCCCCACCCCAAAAAAGAAGGCCATCAAAGTCTACATCTAAAATGCTTTGAATTTAAAATATTATTTTTACCATATGAAGAAACATGGGCTATATAAAGCTAATCATAAGTCAACCATTCAGGTACCAATACATGTAACCTCTTTTATGCTTAGCATCTTGAAAAAATTATGATGCAAAATTATAATCTTAGAAAATTACTATGTCTAATGTCACCTTAAATGTCAATATGGATCTCCCATTAGGGTCAAACTAGATAAAATCTCTTTAATTATAAATTAACCTTGGATGAAGTCATCGTATTAGTTGGACCAAAGTTTAATAAAAATTATTGCTCCAAAATTTTAAAAATTGCTCGAAATTAACTATAGAATCTGTTGGGTTTTTAAAGTTTTAAAATTTATTCAAAAAAGTTGAAAAATGTCCTAGATACCCTAAAAATATCCAAAATAGACAATCCAAGCCAAGAAAATGGGATCAAATGTAGTTTTAGGGCCAAGAAGACCAACCAATAATGCCATCATTGGGTTGCATACCCATAACACATAAGGAAGGCATTCACACAGTGCGCCATTAAAAGTTTTTTCAAGGGGTACTACTTCGATAACTATTCTATGAGTGACAACAATCCCTCTTTAATATATATATATATATATATATATATATATATATATATATATATATATATATATATATATATATATATATATATATATATATATATATATATTTTCCCTTACAATCCCCAAAAGTTTTCAAACGAAGTTTCAAAGTTATTTTCCCTTAGAAATATATAAATACAAATATTTGGGTTAAGGGAGAGGCATAGTTCTTGTTACGTAGGTTCTTGTTCACCCTTATAACAAGTGAGAAAAGCTGTCTAACAAGAGGATTAAAGTAGTTGGAGTATTTGAAAGCTTAGTTCCGTTATGCAATCTCTTATTTTCCTCAGTGAAAGCAAGGCAATATAGTCATACAAGTGTATAAAAATTATTGGAATTGCTCAACTCTCTTATACATGCTCCAGTTCTCCTTTAAAAGGAAGAAAAACTACTAGAAAATAAATAAAAGCCATTAAAGGTGCTCATGGCTCAATTCCCTTACGTAATCTCCAATTTTCCCTCATGAAATGTTGGAAAAAACAAACTTAAAAGTGTTTAAAATTTGTTGGAACTGATCGAGGTTCTTATTCCCCATGAAGAAGCTATGATCCTCCCTTTATTAAAGTGTTAGCTATCCTCATTTGATAGATGTATTTTATGGCAATTAAGACTTCCAATCCCTTTGATCTCCCCTAAAAAGAAGAATTGATTTTGCTCATCGAGCATATCTAATTTGGATATTGTCATAATTTCCTGTATCTATATTGTACTTTCAAACATCCCTTAAGGGAGATATTGATTGTTCTCTTCTAATGGATTCAATTGTGCACATGCAAGATTTACACTTTAACAATTTTTCTTGAAAGTTGCACTTTAATATATGTAGTGCAAGCATCAATTTTTGCCTTAATTACATGAAAATAATTTGAGATGTGATACGCGAAGCCACCATAAAAATAACCTTCGTTACTTCATGTCCAATATGGGTGCATTGGCGATAAGTGAACTTGGTGAGAATTAGATGCTTGGTTGCATGTTAATAAATTTCTATGGATTTGACTTAAGCAAAAAAATTATAGCTAGAAAATTTCCTTGGATCATTATGACACAAGAGTGGGAAAGTCGTGGCACTAAGCTCTCTATTTGGATGTAAAAGATTTTATGTCCTTGGGAGCACTGTAATGCTACCTTCTCTATTTCTTTAGAGTGATTTGGCATTAAAATACCTATTTATGGAAAAAAGATTTATTAATTTTCCCTTTAGAGTGCAATGGCCATGATGATGGTACCACTGTGATGTTAAGCCAATTTTTTATTTTTACATAAAAAAGCAATAAACTAATACCCCTCAAACTATTTCAATCACTAGAAGCATTGAGAGAGGAACTAAGAAGTGAAAAGAGGAAAGAGAAAATGAAAGAAAAGAAAAGCCAGGGTTTTTCGGCCATGGAGTCGAGTTTATTTATTGGGCCAATTAATGAAATTACTTATTCTAAGGTAATCTTGTTGCAATCTAGGATCCCCACAATGTGTTTTGATGATTTCAAATATTATTATATGTTTATTTATTTTCTCTCACTTTATATATTGCATATATTTTTCTTGTACACTATAAAACTACTAGATTCAACATACATAAAGTACCATCAAAATATTAGAGCTCAAGAAAGTGTGTGTGAGTCAATAAGTCTCATAGAGCATATAAATTTCATTTTTTTATGAGTTAATATTTGTAATAGGTGTAGGTTGGGTCAGCAACCATGCACACATATATAAGTGTGTTGGCTCAAGAAAAAATGGCACGAATGCTCAAATCCTATTTTGCAACTGTAGGATTCCATTTCCCTTAAGTCAGATTGTAATTAACCAGATTTTCCCTGAGGGTATTGTCAGGGTGTAATTAGATATGGGGTCCTTACTTCCTATGAGCGTAAGCTCTCATAGTTAATTATCCCTCTTAACAAGTAAGAGAGAACTCTCAATTAAGGATGAAATAATTTTAGATATTTTTAGTCTCAATAGTTAGGAAAAATGGAGGTAAACCCGATCAAGATCCCATGGTCCTATTATCCCGGGTATACTGTAGTTCTAATCTACCAAAACTAACAATCATTGACCGAAGTGTCCAGGGAATCTAATTAGCAACCATGGGTTGCCTTCTCTCAGGGATCCCGAGTAGACTGAAGTGGTTAGGTGTGATTTTTAGTTTGATTTGGTGTTTTGGGGTTTACATCTACAAGAATACCCAGACATTTATTTAATTTGGGATTTATGACTTCGTTTAGAAGTAACCCAGTAGTTTGGTTTGTAGCGGGTCTTATGGATTCTTTAAGAAGTAGCCCAGGGATCTAAATTTAGGTTGGGACTTACAGCTTTCATAGAAAGTGGCCCGGGGATTTAATTTGTAATTGGGCTGACTGCTCTATTTATGAGTTGCCCAAGGTGGGTCTCACAACCTAACTCTACAGCGAGGCTGGGTTTTGATTATTTTGGTATGACTTATGGCTTATAATAGAAAGTAGCCTAAAAGCGGGTCTTACAACTTAATACTTTAGACTAAGATGCTAATAGTTTTAAATTTAATTTTTAGGGATTTAGGATCATTGTTATTTATTTAACAATTTTCCTTAAATGTGGGTCTTATGACTTCACTTAGAAGTAGCTCGAAGATTTTAGTTAGATAGGTCTTATTGCTTCCTTACAAGTTACCTAATGATGGGTCTTATGACCTAGCCCTGTAAGCTAAGTGGCCCGAGTTGTGAGTCTTACAACCAAGTCCTATAGACTAAGATACCCGGGTGAGGGGTCTAGGTTTGTGTCATCATCTAAACACTTACCTCAGAGATCGAACTTACAACTTCTATTAGAAGTGACCAGGTAGTTTTAATTAGAGATTAGGAGTTAGGTCAATTTTTACCTAAAATTTTCCCCTAAGGTCGGGCTTACGACTTTTCTATGAAAGTTGTCGGGTAGCGGGTCTTACAACCAAGTTCTTATAAATAAGGCTGCCCTTTATATTTTTGAATTTGATTGTGTGTTTATTGAGAATATGTTAGTTGTTTAGGATTTGTTACTTGGATAATTTTGGAAGGTTTATGAGTTCTTTTGAATTTGTGATTTTGACACTTCAGGGCTTTGACACTTGTGTTAGTGTTTTAGTTGTTTTATTTTGTGCTTGTAGCTTGTTTCTTACTATACTGTGGCTCTTCTAGTTTTCTAGTACTTTAGTTTTTCTTGCTTCCTAGTACTTTTGTCTTACTAGTTGTTAGATTTATTATTTTTCAGTATTGATTTCTATTTATAATTATGCTGACTCTTATCTGCTTATTTGCAGGTGTTCATAGCTAGTTATTACAGCAGTTAGGGCTGGTAGTTGTATTGGATAGAGGCCAAAGATAATTGCATGAACTCATATAAGAGGAATTTTGGAGAACTTGCAGGGGGATTTGAATTTGAATTATCATTGGAGAGTTTGAGAGCTATTATTTGGAGAAGTTGTACAATTTGTTTGAGAGTTTGAATAGTTTATACAAGAGATTTGATAAGTTTGAGAGCTTGAGAGAAAATTATATAAGGGATTTTAGAAGTTTGAGAGCTTGACAGCAAGTTGTAAATGTCAATTAATGCAAACAATATTTTAAAAGTTTGTTATGTAAGTTAAGCCCTTAAGAACTAGCCCGAGGCTAACCAAGATGGGTGGTGAATTGGTATTTTAAAAAATCTTTCTTAAGCAAAGCACAAAACTAAAACCAAATCAATTCACCACAAAGAGTAACGGATGCGAAAATTAAATGCGAAAATAAAACAAAGAAAGGTCACAACGTATTTATAGTGGCATTCTCCTAGTATTGAACTAACTAAATGTCTCTCCTTTAGCTCCCACAGCTAGGCAGAGAAGACTTTACAATAGACTCTTTTTTACCAACCCTGGTGCGGCAGAAAACTGACTCCTTTTTCTTTATTCTGAAGCGAGCAGAGAACTGACTCCTTTTGCTTACTCCTGAAGCGGGCAGAGAATGTGAACTTTTGCTGAAGTAGACCTCCCAAGAACCTCCCAAGGATGAAGGATGAAGAATGGAAAAGATGACTTGGAACCATGCTTGGAGCAACCTTTGTGAACTCTCTCATAAACACCCCCTCACAAGTTCCTCACTCTCTCTCTCTCTCTCTCTCTCTCTCTCTCTCTCTCTCTCTCTCTCTCTCTCTCTCTCTCTCTCTCCCCCTCTCCTTAGGCTCTCTCAGGTCAAGACAGTAGCACTCGAGGTCTCTTGCATGAGAAAATTCATGTCCTTTAAATAGAATTTCAAGAACCGACATTATAGTCAAGGATGATATTTCTATCATCCTGTATGATAAGTACAAAGTAAGCTCAATCAACCTGAACGACATTGGACGATCAGAGGAAATTTTGTTCACATCATCCAGGATGATAAAATATCATCCTATATAATTAGTTCAAATCACAGATTATCGGCCAAACAATCGCTCAGAAAGGAGGTCTAGATGATCCAAAATTAGCTTTATTGTTCGGGCCGATCTCACGATTGTCCCAGACGATTAGTTCAAAACCAAGGAAAATCATCCAGAACACCGCTCGGAAAGAGCTATCCTATATTTGATCGTCTAGGAGCAACCAAGGATTTTTAAAAAAATCATCTCGGGCGATCCTGCAATTATCCTCGATGATGTAATCATATCAATCAAGCCTTAATTGCATTCCTTAATTACCAGATTAATTTAAGCATAATTATGTTAAATCATCCAGGCTGATGTCCAAAAATAAATCTTACCTATATAGATCTAGCGGCTGATTCTTTCTGATTTTAGCCTATCATACTGGATGATTCTCATGGCTGATACAAGAATCGTCCAGGACGATTTGCTTAATGATGGCTGCCTTAACCAGGATGCCCTAATTAGTGTTTTTATTTTTAGTTGGATCGTCCTTGCTAATATGAACATCATCCAGGATGATGTACTCAAAATAAAAAATAATAGAAAAACCCTCATATGTGTGTATGCAAGATTACTTGGCATCATGAACCACTTTTATAATGGACTCAAGAAAAAAAATTACAAACTGACTCAAACTAAATCTACCCTATTTTGAGCTGGCTTGAGTTGCATTTGATCTTGTGGACCTGAAAAGTTAGTAGGCTAAGCAGTCGCAGACAATTATGAATGTTTGATATCATCAAAAATCAAATCCATAAATTTATATTTACAACAATCTCCCCCTTTTTGATGATGGCAAATATAATCAAAAAATTTTAAGCAGTTTTGACAGTCTAATGGAAACAGTGTAACGAAAAGTAGTTTACTAAATTCCAGAATCAAAGTACAAGATATAACATACTACTCCCCCTTTTGACATCACAAAAAGGAGGAGGAAACTAAAAAATAGAACATAAACTAAAATAACCATAAGAAAGAACCAACTACAAAAAAATAGCATAATAAATAAAGAAAAATAAAGAAACAAAGGACCCTGATCATCAGACGGAGGAGGTGGTGGTGGTGGTGGTGAAAAGTAACTGGTTAATGTGTCAAACTGAGATCCAAACCAGGCCATGTCCAGGTCGTGCTGGTGCTGTATGCAGATGATGTCTTCAGTATGTTATTGCTCCTATGCAGCAACATAGGCCTTAAAGCGGATCTCCCACTAATCAAATCTCTCCACCAACATATCCAGCTGAGAGTACTGGTGGGAGGAATAGCTGTAGGGAGCGGGAGCCTCCTCCTCCTAGGCCCCCTGAGCTTCCTCATCTCCTGGGTGGTGACAAGTACTGTGAAAGATATTGAAGGAATTGTTTGAGTAGAAGGGTGGCTAAAGGTCGGGAGGAGCAGGATATTGAAGGTTATTTTTTGATTCTAGAACATATGAGATGATGTGTCCTAGAGCAAGATTGGGCTTCCTTCTATGACCTTGATCTCTAATTGTAGTCAAATGTTCAATGTAGCAAAAAATTAGGTCGGTTGCATTGAATTCATGATTGACCATGATGTAAAAAGTGGTTAGTGAATGAAGGGGAGTGATATGGATTCGGTCGTCAGCTTTAGGAATCACATAGGTGTGAAGGACGTGCTGGATCTTCCTAGCATGTTTAAGTAAAGAGCTAGTCTCCCCAATATGAAAAGGGGCATTGGTGTGATGAAGAAAGTGATTGGTTGTAGCCAAGTTAAAATTAGGATCAGAAACCAGGGTATGCAGCTTATCCCCAGTGGTGGAAAGATGTAGCAATTCTGCACAATCCTGGTATGTGATCTCTACAGGGTATCGATTTACATACGAGGTGAGAGCAGTGTAGGAAGAATTGATTAGAAGGTTGGCTTAAAATTCAAAGAGAAGTTCAAAATTAAAAGGGATTGCGAGAGTGAGAATAAAACATAAAGAGGTGTGATTGAAAAGGTCGAGTACTGGGTAGGATAGGTGGTTTGGATTGATTGATCTGGAGAGAGTAATGCTGCAATTTTTGTATCGGTGGTAGGAAGCTTGATCGTCTGCCTCCCGAAATCAAGGGTCCAGCGTGGCCCTTGAGGAGCTTCTAAACATGTGATGGGAACACTTGCCGCCAGCCATTAGCATAGAATAGGAAGGAACTGCAAAGAAGAAGACAAATGAAGAGTTCGGTGTGAAAAATCTTGCTGGATGGCTCAAAATTTAAAGGATCAACCGGATCGTCCAGGCCGATTGTAGGATCATCTAAGACAATCCGGTACAATTATTAGGGCTGGCTGATTGATCAAAAATGTAGTCTGATCATCTGGACGATCAGATATCATCCAGGACGATTAGACACATGAGATCGTCCCGAAGAGTCAGACTGGATGACCGTTGAAAAAGTATATCATTCAGGCCGATTATGTGGATCGTCTAGGATGATGCTCAATAATGGATTGTACCAGCTGAATTTAAAATGGTTTAAATCATTTGCCACATGTATCGTCCAAGATGAACAGTGGATCGTCCAGAATGATTATCCAAAAAATGGATCATCCCAGGTGAACTTGTAGATTTTAAACGTGCTAACACGTATATCATCCAAGACAAATAGGTGTATCGGACTGGATAATTACCAATAAATGCATCGACCATGATGGAAAGGTATCGTCCAGGACGATCAAGATGATTGTAACAGAGGATGATCATATCGTCCAGGAAGATAACAGAACATCCAGGATGATGAAGAGTAGAAAAAGTCAAAATATTGAGCAGATGAAGTTTTTGAAGAGAGATGAGCAGATCGTCTAGGATGATGTAACAAAAAAATTTGAAGTCAGAGGAAGGATGGATATGATCAAAGAAAGCCTAAAAATAATAAAATCAACTAAAAATAAAAATGACAAAATACAAGAAAGGCATAAAAACTAGCAAAGAAACAATTTTTTTTTTTAAATCAAGGCATGAACATGATATAGTCTCCATGTGATTAATTTTAAAAATTTATAAGTTAATGAGTTAACAACATCAAAAATCCAAAAAAATGATAAAATATCCGATCATTTTAACCCTAAGCTCGTACTTCTTTTAGGATAAAATCGCCTTTTGAAATCAAAAGGCCTAACGCAGAAAAATCAATTGGAGTAGAAAAAGAGATTCGATCAAGACTTGGTTTCAGAAAAATTTCTTATAGAATAATGTACCATAGTAGTTTGTCACATTCGCAAAATTCAAAATCAAGTCTTTGAAAATCTCAAGTGATATATGAAATCTTTTAAGTTTTAAAAGTTGGAAGAAAGGAAGATAGCTTTCTTTTTGATGGGCTCATTTTATGCCTCTTGTCCATTGAATGGTGCACTTTGCACAATTTTAATTTTTGATACACTTTGTGTGTGAGTGTATATATATATATATATATATATATATATATATATATATATATATATATATATATATATATATATATATATATATTCAATTTGGAGTCATTGCGCATATTTTGCTTTTGGCATCATTGGCCACTTTTTTTAAATATTTTTTGCAAGCTAGATTCTTTTCCAAAAACTCTTAAATATTCTTAGTTGTGAGTATATCTTCTAGATATTAGAGAAGAAAAACTCACTCTCTAATATAGGGAAGAACAAACCACAAAATAGAATAAAAAATCACATGAGAGATGCATTAACAGGGTAATGAGAAATCATGAAGTAAAAAAAAACTTTGATTATTATAAATATAAGCTAAATTACTGTAGCAAGGTAGAAAAGATCTCAATTATAAAATCGAGTTGTTAATTTGAGATAGACTCTTATTTAGAAAATAAAATTTTACCATCAAAATAGGTTAGAGAAAGAGATACAATCAATGGTGTTTTTACATTTTAACAGATTAAGAGCTGTAAAACATTAACTAAAAATTTTAAAAAATGCAAAAATAAGGCATAAGATGTCAATTCAACGATTTATCTAAAAAAGAACGTGCTAAATTATAAAAAGTAAAATATGACTAAAAAAGTAGACGAGGAAACCTTCTAATTAAAGAAGAAAGGAAAGAAAAGAAATTAACAACAAGCAATTGATCAGAAAATCATGTAACTCAGATTTGATTACGCAGCATAATTATGCAGTTAATAATCGTGAGACTCCAAAGTCCAAGTGCCATATGCTCTCACGAGGCCTTTTGTGAGAGAACACCTATAAAATTATCAAATGTCAGATTTAGGAACCCAAACAGGTTTGGGTTCCTTCTTATGAAAAGAATAATACGATGCATGAGTGTTATGCAGTGAATTATGCAATTTGGGTCTCCACATCCAATGTGTACTACAGTGAATGGTGCAAGTGTGTGCTATGTATCCTAACATGCGACATGAAAAATATCTAACACCAGGAAAATGATTTCTTAATCGATTCAGGTAGTAATGCCTCTTCCGAGTTTTTGGCTTTAAATTAGGTATTGATGTGTTCCAATTTCTCTCAAGTGTATTCAATTTTTCTATAAACCTCAAGTTAGCATTTTCTAAATCAACATCCAAATAGAGCTTTTTATGCTCATATTCTTTAGTAGAAGCTTTAAAATCATATTCAAGCGATGTGTAGAAAGCTTTCAAAGAATCATGCTCAATAATTAAGTTAGAATGCTTTTTATTTTAATCATCAAATTTATCAAGTAAAGACATGTGATTGCTATCATTTTGGAGGTGATCTTTAATCAAAATTTCATGCTCTTTTTATAAATTCAAATATTCTAATTTCAAACTAGTATGAGTTTTCTTAAGTTTTTTATAAAATGCATGAATTTTCTCACATATTTCAAGCAATTGGTCATAGGTTGTTTCACATACCTCTTCTTGGTAACTTTAACCAAGATGATCATCTGTCATTAAGCACAAGTTTATGATTTCCTCCTCTGCCTCAATCTCAGAGTTGTCAGTTACAGATTTTTCCCAGAGCACCTTTTGGACTCGCTTCTTATCCTTCCTTAACTTAGGTTTCTCCGCACTCTTTTCTTTTCTTGAGTGATCCTATAGTATAGGGCAATCAACTTTGAGATGTCTAGGTTTACTGCATTCAAAACAAACAACATCAGAAGAACGTTTAAAATTTTTGTTATCTCTACCTTTTATCCAATTCAGATGATGCTTCTGACTCTTCCTTAGAAACTTTTTGAATTTCCTAGTGATGAAGGCAACATTATCACTTTCAGACCCAGAAGAATCCGTGTCCGAGTTATTTGCCTACAGTGCCAAAGTTTTCTCTTTCTTTTTCTCACCTGTATCCAAAATTCTTTGATTCACCCCTTACTCATAAGCAATAAGTGAGCCAAGAATGTTATCAATCGAATAAGTATTCAAATCTTTGGATTCATAATTGCAATAATCTTAGCATCAAAGGAAGAAGGCAAACATCTCAAAATTTTATTAACTTTTTCAAAATTTGTGAATTCTCTTCCTAAAGCATGGAATGATGTAACAATTTGAGTAAATCTCGTATACATATCAGAAATTGATTCATTAGATTTCATACGAAAAAGTTCACAATCATGCAAGAGAATGTTCAATCGGGATTGCTTAACTTCATTAGTGCCTTCATAGGTGATACACAATTTATCCAAAATCTCTTTACCAGTTGTTTAAATTGAAACACGCATGTAATATTTAGATTTTAAAGCATAGAAAAAGCATTTTAGACATTTTGCATTAAGTTGCGTAAGATCCCTATTATCTAGAGTCCATTCAGTAAAAGAGAATGGAACATTAACGCCATTCAATTTTTCAGCTGGAGGTGTATGACCATCCTTAACAAGCATCCACATACGATAATCAATTGATTGTAAAAACATAGACATACACATTTTCCAAAAATCAAAATGAATATTATCAAATAAAGGTGGTCGGGAAATAGAATACCCTTCCGCAGTATTATGATTACTAGAGTTAGCCATGGATCAAAAATTCAAAAAGTTTTGAAACTTAATTTTATGAATCCCGCTCTGATACCACTAGAAAATTCAATAGGGATGTTAAGCCCTTAAAAATGAGCTCGAGGCTAACCAAGAGGGGGTTGGGGTATATTGGTATTTTAAAAAATCTTTCTTAAGCAAAGTACAAAACTAAAACCAAATCATTTCACCACAAAGTGTAATGGATGCAGAAATTAATTATGGAAATAAAACAAATAAACATCATACCATATTTATAGTGGTTCAATGAAACCTTGACCTACATCCACTCCTCAGAGGCATCCTTTGAGTATTGCACTAACTAAGTGTCTCTCCTTAGTTCCCACAACTAGGCAGAGAAGAGATAGCCGCCTTAGACAGTTTAGGCATACTATATTTTAAATTATCGGCCAGGACGATTCCCGGATCGGCCTGGACGAAATTACCAAATTATGCCTTAATTGATCAGGAAATCAAGGGAGTAATTAAGGATGATTGATACGATCAGATCGGCCAGGATGATTGTGAGATCGGCCTGGACGAGCAAGCCAAATTTCAATCGGCCAGGACTGTTCCCAGGGCTGTGCTCAGGACGATTTACCTCTGATTTGAACTAATCGGCCAGGACGATCATGAGATCGGCCTGGACGATAAAGCCAAATTTCAATCGTCCAGGACTGTTCCCAGGGCTGTGCTCTGGCCGACCTTCCTTGATTTGTACTAATCGGCTAGGCCGATGTCCATATCGGCCTGGACGATAAAGTCGGCTACTTGCAATTAATGAGCTCCTCTTGAGCTCTTCTATTTAAAGAGCTCTTCTTCAACATTTTTAAAAACCTTTGGCTACTGCCTTGACCTGAGAAGACCTTGAGGAGAGAAAGAGAGAGAGGGAGAGAGAGAGGATCTTGTGAGGGGGAGCTTTTGAGGGGATTCATAAGGGTTGCTCAAGGATCGCTCTGCTTGTCTTTCGTCTGGAGTTTCTCGTCCGTGGAAGGGTCGGTAGAGGTAAGGAGTTTGCTCTTGGTTGTGGTTCTCTGTCAGCTTCAGGAGGAAGCAAAAGGAGGTGGGTTCTCTGCCTTGCCGTGGTGGCAAAAAGGAGTTTCTTGTGAGGGCTTCTCCGTCTAGCTGTAGGGGCTAAAGGAGAGTCACGATTTATAGTGCAATACTTGGAGGGTGCCTCCAAGGAGTGGACGTAGGTCGAGTCGACTGAACCACTATAAATTTCTGTGTTCTTTTTCTTGCTTCCGCACTTTTAAATTCCGCATTTAATTTTGTGGTGTGATTTGGTTTGTGATTTTCTTTCTTTGTCTTAAGAATTTTTAAATACCAATTCACCCCCCCCCCTCTTGGTTAGCTTGGGACTAAGTTCATAGGGCTTAACATCCCGAACGAACTTTCAAGTGGTATCAGAGCGGGATTCGAAAAATTAAGTTTGAAAACTTTTTGAATTTGATCCGTGGCTAACTTTGGAAATCGCAACACTACGGAAGGGTATTCTATTACCCGACCTCCCCTGTTCGATAACCTATCTTTTGATTTTTGGAAAACTCGCATGTCAACATTTTTACAATCTACTGATTATCACATGTGGATGCTTATTCAAGAAGGTTATTCTCCACCTTCTCGTGAAATTAATGGTGTTAAAACTGAAGTTACTTTTACTGAATGGACTTTCGATGAACGTGATTTGGCTCAGTTAAATGCAAAATGTTTGAACTGTTTTTTCTGTGCTTTGAAATCTGAAGATTACATGCGTGTTTCAACTTGCAAAACTGGTAAAGAGATTTGGGATAAATTATGCATCACCTATGAAGGTACTAATGAAGTTAAGCAATCCCGTTTGAACTTTCTCTTGCATGACTACGAACTTTTTCGTATGAAGCCTCATGAATCGATTTCTGACATGTACACTAGGTTTACTCAGATTGTTACTTCATTGCATGCATTAGGAAAAGAGCTTTCAAATTATGAAAAAGTTAACAAGATTTTGAGATGCTTGCCTTCGTCTTATGATGCAAAAATTACTGCCATTACTGAATCCAAAGATTTGAACACCTATTCTATTGATAACTTACTTGTCTCACTCATTGCTTACGAGCAAGGGGTGAATCAAAGAAATCTTGATACAGGTGAGAAGAAAAAGGAGAAAACAATCGCACTAAAGGCGCACAAATCGGATTCCGAATCTTCCGGGTCTGAAAGCGATGATGTTGCCTTCATCAGAAGGCAATTCAAAAGCTTTCTAAGGAAGAACCAAAAGCATCATCAAAATTAGAGGAAAGGTAAGGATCACAAATATGTTAAGGGATCTTCTGAAGTTGTTTATTTTGAATGCAGGAAGCCAGGACATGTGAGAACTGACTGCCCTACACTTAGAGATCAATCAAGCAAAGGAAGAAGAGAGGAGAAAGCTAAGTCTAGGAAGGACAAGAAGAAAAACCAAAGGAGCTTTTTGGCAGAATCTGGTACTGACTCCTCTGAAACTGAATCAGAGGAAGAAACTACAAACTTGTGTTTCATGGGAAAAGACCAAAGTGATCAAGAAGAGGTATGTGAACTTTCCTACGATCAACTTCTTGAAGTTTCAGAAAAAATTCATGCATCATATAGAAAACTAAAGAAAACTCATGCTAGCTTGAAACTAGAATTTTTAAATCTACAAAAAGAGCATAAAATTTTGATTAAAGATCATCAAACAATTGATTCAAATCACATGACTTTACTTGATGAATTTGATGAGTTAAATAAAAATCATGGTGAGTTAGTTGAAGAACTTGATGCATTAAAAATATCACACACATCACTAGAATCAGATTTTAAGAAGACTAAGGAGATGATAGAGAAGAATTTGAGGATTGAAAATGAAGTTTTAAAAAACACTAATTTAAAGATTCAAAATGATTTAGAAGCATGTAAGAAAACTAGGATGACATCTACTTTTGATCAATTGCCAAAACCTAGGAAGAGGCATTATAACTCAAATCATTTAGGAAATCCCTTTCCAGGAGTTAGATGTTTTTCATGTGGCATGCTAGGACACATTTCACACACTTGCACAATTCACCATAGTACACATTGGGTGTGGAGACCTAAGGTGCATGATCCACAGCATACCACACATGCATTGCATTCTTCTCTTCATAAGAAGGAACCCAAACCTGCTTAGGTTCCTAAAACTAACATTTGATAATTTTTGTAGGAAGGCTCTCACAAAAGACCTCGTGAGAGTATGTGGTACCTGGACAGTGGATGCTCTCGACATATGACTGGTGACGCTAGCCAGTTTGTTGTACTAGAGTCCAGGACTAGAGGCAAGGTTACCCTTAGAGACAACACCACCAGGAAGGTGGTAGGAGCAGGTATAATTGGTAATTCCAAGAACCTTATGATTGAAAATGTTTTGCTTGTAGATGAATTAAAGCACAACTTGCTCAGCATCAGTCAATTCTGTGATAAAGGCTTCATCGTACAATTCTTTGCGGATTCATGCATTGTAAGTTTAATTTTGCAGGGAAAGAGGATCAACAACGTCTACATGCTTGATTTAAATAACATTGAATGTGCTGCTTCTTTTTGCTTAAAAACTGTGATTGATGATTCTTGGTTGTGGCATAGGAGACTTTGTCATGCAAGTATGAAAACCCTTAGGAAAGTGACCCAAAAAGACCTAGTTAGAGGTGTCCCCAAACTTAAGTTTACAAAAGACCACCTTTGTGATGCCTGTCAACTAGGAAAGCAAGTCCACTCCACTTTTCATCCCATTAAGGGCATTAGCACCTCTAGACCTTTAGAAGTCCTTCACATGGATTTGTTTGGACCCATTAGCACTGCTAGTTTGGGAGGGAAAATCTATGGTTTTGTGATTGTTGATGACTACTCAAGGTTCACTTGGACTAGATTTCTCTCTCATAAAAATGAGTCTTTTGAGGAGTTTAAAACATTTTTTACTTGGATTCAGAAAAAGCTAGGTTGTGAAATTTTGACAATCCATAGTGATCATGGGGGAGAGTTTGAAAATGAAAGATTTGGAGATTTTTGTGAGGACAAGGGGATTAGCCATAATTTTTCAGCCCCTAGGACCCCTCAGCAGAATGGGGTAGCTGAAAGGAAGAACCGGACCTTGGTGAAAGCCGCTAGAGCCATGCTTGCTGAATATTCACTTCCAAAATACTTTTGGGCTGAAGCGGTTAACACAGCTTGTTATGTATTGAATAAGGTGAATGTTAGAGCCAAATTAGAGAAGACACCCTATGAGATCTTTAAGGGTAGGACACCCAATCTTTCCCACCTTCATGTCTTTGGTTGTAAGGTTTTCATTCACAACAATGGGAAGTCTCACTTAGGAAAATTTGATCCTAAATCTGATGGAGGAGTATTCTTGAGATATTCTAGTGTTGGGAAGTCTTTTAGGGTGTTTAACAAGAGAACTTTGATGGTGGAAGAAACAACCCATGTAGTTTTTGATGAGTCTGATTCTAAGAAACATGGAGTAGAAGATGATGATGTTGGAGAAATTACAAGTGGAGTAGAAAATTTGGGGAAGGGAAGTAAGCACCTAAGTAATGAAGGAGTAGAAGGAGTCACCCAAGGAGTAGAGAACTTTGTTGAAAGGGGAGAAACTTCACACACTTTGCCTAGAGATTGGAGATACTCTACAAGTCACCCCAAGGATTTGATTTTAGGAGACCTTTCTAGTGGAGTTAAGACTAGACATGGACTTAGGAAGGAGGTGAACCACTCTGCTTTTATTTCTATGACTGAACCCACCTCCATTAACCAAGCCCTTTCTGATGAGTTTTGGATTTTAGCAATGCAAGAAGAGTTGAATCAATTTGTTAGGAATGATGTTTGGGAACTTGTGGAAAGACCTAAAGAACAAAGTGTAGTTGGAACAAAGTGGGTCTTTAAGAATAAAGTGAATGATTCAGGAGTGGTGGTGAGGAATAAAGCAAGACTGGTGGCTAAGGGGTACAATCAAATAGAATGGATAGACTTTGAAGAAACTTTTGCCCCTGTAGCTAGATTGGAAGCCATTAGAGTGCTATTAGCCTTTGCCTGTTATAAAAGATTTAAGCTTTTCCAAATGGATGTCAAGAGTGCCTTTTTAAATGGGGAAATAAAGGAAGATGTGTTTGTAGAACAACCTCCAAGATTTGAGAGCTCCCAATTTCCAAATCATGTGTTTAAATTGAAAAAGGCATTGTATGATCTAAAGCAGGCACCAAGAGCTTAGTATGAGAGGCTTAACACATTCTTACTAGAGAGGGAGTTTGTCAAGGGAAGTGTAGATACCACCCTTTTTCTTAGGAGAGTTGGAGATGATTTACTCATTGTTCAGATTTATGTGGATGATATACTCTTTGAATCTTCTAATAAAAATTTGTGTGATGATTTTTCTAAAACAATGAGTAGAGAGTTTGAGATGAGTTTGATGGGGGAGTTGTCCTACTTTTTGGGGTTTAGCATAAAACAATTGAAGGATGGAACTTTTCAAAATCAAACAAAATACATAAAGGACATTTTGAAGAAATATGAGATGGACAAAGCCAAGCCAATTAACACTCCCATGACTTCTAGTGCTCCATTGGATAAGGACCCAAGTGGTAAGTCTGTTGATCAGAAGAAGTATAGAGGCATGATTGGATCTTTACTTTACTTGACTGCGAGCCGACCTGACATCATGTTTAGTGTTTTCCTTTGTGCTAGGTTTCAGGCTGACCCTAAGGAGTCCCACTTGACTGCTGTTAAGAGAATTTTTAGATACCTTTTGGGGACACAAGGATTAGAGATTTGGTACCCTAGACATAGCACTTCTTTTGAGATTATTGGTTTTTCTGACTCTGATTTTGCAGGATGCAAGGTGGATAGAAAGAGAACTTCTGGAACTTGTCAATTCATTGGACAATCTTTGGTCTCTTGGTCTAGTAGGAAGCAAAACTCTGTTGCTCTTTCCACTGCCGAAGCTGAATACATTGATCTTGAAAGTTGTGTGGCCCAAGTCCTTTGGTTGAAACAACAGGTATTGGATTTATGATTACATGTAAGTACCATCTCAATCTTTTGTGATAATACTAGTGCCATATGCATCTCTAAAAATCCTATCCAACATTGAAGGACTAAACACATTGACATTAGGCATCACTTCATTAGAGATCATGTGACTAAGGGAGACATTGAGTTACACCATGTGACAACTGAAAATTAACTGGCAGACATCTTTACTAAACCACTGGCCTTCGATACTTTCAGCTCTTTAAGGACCAGGTTGGGTGTGATTGACATAAATGCATGAAACTTTTTATTTTCTTTTATTTTTCTTTCTTTTGCTTTTGTTTTCTGTTTTGTTGTTTTAGTTTTTTTTGTGTGTTTTTTTTTTTTTCTTTCTTTCCTTTTTTGTCTCTCTTTACTTAGTTTTCAAAATCATGGCTAATATGATATTATATTCCTTGTCCTTGCTTTTGGGAATTTGTAGTCAATATGCTTTTATCTACTCGATCTTTTAGATGGTAGAAATATTTTATGATTGTGTCTCTTTCTCTAACCTATTTTTAGTGGCATAGTTTTCTTTTTTAATCAAAAATCTCTCTCAAGTTAAAGATTGTTTATGGAATTGAGATCTTTTCTTAAACTTGCTTAAAAAAACTCTATCTTACACTTATAATGTTTAAAGTTTGTTTTTCACATCAAAATTTCTCGTTACTCTTGTCCTTGATTATTGATTCTACTTGTGATAACTCTTCCTTTTGTTAGAGAGAGTGCTCCTATTCTCTAATATATGAGAAGATATATTCACAACTTTGTCTTTAAAAGATTATAAAAGATATTATAGCTTGCAAAAAAATTGGCCAATGATGCCAACAAAAGATGCGCAAAGACGCCAAAAATTGAACAAAAAAAAAATTGCACAAAGCGCCACGATATTGACAAGAGGCATAAAATGAGCCCACTCCAAAACAAGCTACTCTCTCTTTTTAAATCTTTTAGAACTTAAAAGTGTTGGTTATCAAAGACTTGACTTCGATTAACTTGCAATTGTGATAAATTTACTTTACCTCATTATTGTATGAAGATGGTTTTTTCTTAAGCCAAGTGATAGGTGAAATCCTTTTTTCTCATAACCAATTAATTTCTTGAGTTAGGTCATTGATTTCAAAAGACGATTCTACCCTAAAAAAATGTCTGAGCTAAAGGTAGCCATGATCGGATATTCTACTTGTCTATAGATTGATGAGCTTATTAACAAATTAACTCACAAATTTTTAAATCAATCACATGGAATACTATATCATGTTCATGCCTTGGTTAACAATATATATATATATATATATATATATATATATATATATATATATATATATATATATATATATATATATATATATATATATATATATATATATATATATATATATATATATATATATATATATATATATATAAAAGGGGTCTCTTTGCTTTGCTTTCTTGTACCCTCCTTTTTGATATGTCAAAAGGGGGAGAAGTTTATGAGGTTCTTTTTTCATCAATACTGAATTTTTTCCATTAACTATTTTCGTAGTGGTTTGCCATCATCAAAAAGGGGGGGAGATTGTTGCAAACCTATTTTTTCATGTCTTATGTTTTGATGATTGACAAAACACTTTTTCTCTTGGACTACTTGTTGCTTCTAACTTTTCAGGAATCGAAGATCGGACGATCAAGAAGAAGCCAAGTTCAGGATTGCGTAGGTTTAGGGTTGAGTCAGTCTGTAATTTTATTTTTCACCTTTTGAGTCTACTTGTAATGGCCAAAAAGACTGATACTAAGTAACCCTTCACACACACACTTGAGAGACTTAGAATTTCTGTTCTTACCCACATCGGCCAGGCTGATTTTCATATCGTCCTGGACGATCGGCTTAAAACAGAAAGTCTAATTAAGGATTCTTAATTAAGGCAGCCGACATTAACCTATAGCCTGGACGATAAGCTCAAAATAGAAAGAGATAGCCGCCTTAGACAGTTTAGGCATACTGTATTTTAAATTATCGGCCAGGACGATTCCCGGATCGGCCTCGACGAAATTACCAAATTATGCCTTAATTGATCAGGAAATCAAGGGAGTAATTAAGGATGATTGATGTGATCAGATCGGCCAGGACGTATGTGAGATCGGCCTGGACGAGCAAGCCAAATTTCAATCGGCCAGGACTGTTCCCAGGGCTGTGCTCAGGACGATTTACCTCTGATTTGAACTAATCGGCCAGGACGATCATGAGATCGGCCAGGACGATCATGAGATCGGCCTGGACGATAAAGCCAAATTTCAATCGTCCAGGACTGTTCCCAGGGCTGTGCTCGGGACGATCTTCCTTGATTTGTACTAATCGGCCAGGCCGATGTCCATATCGGCCTGGACGATAAAGTCGGCTACTTGCAATTAATGAGCTCCTCTTGACCTCTTATATTTAAAGAGCTCTTCTTCAACGTTTTTAAAAACCTTTGGCTGCTGCCTTGACCTGAGAAGACCTTGAGGAGAGAAAGAGAGAGAGGGAGAGAGAGAGGATCTTGTAAGGGGGAGCTTGTGAGGGGATTCACAAGGGTTGCTCAAGGATCGCTCTGATTGTCTTTCATCTGGAGTTTCTCATCTGTGGAAGGGTCGGTAGAGGTAAGGAGTTTGCTTTTGGTTGTGGTTCTCTTCTAGCTTCAGGAGGAAGCAAAAGGAGGTGGGTTCTCTGCCTTGCCGGGGTGGCAAAAAGGAGTTTCTTATGAGGGCTTCTCCGCCTAGCTGTGGGGGCTAAAGGAGAGTCACGATTTGTAGTGCAATACTTGGAGGGTGCCTCCAAGGAGTGGACGTAGGTCGAGTCGACCGAACCACTATAAATTTCCGTGTTCTTTTTCTTGCTTCCGCACTTTTAAATTCTGCATTTATTTTTGTGGTGTGATTTGGTTTGTGATTTTCTTTCTTTGTCTTAAGAATTTTTAAATACCAATTCACCCCCCCCTCTTGGTTAGCTTGGGACTAAGTTCATAGGGCTTAACATCCCGAACGAACTTTCATCTCTCTCTCTCCCTCTCTCTATGCTCTCTCAGGTCAAGGCAACAGCACTCGAGGTCTCTTGTATTAGAAAATTAATGTCCTTTAAATAGAATTTCAAGAACCGACATTATCGTCTAGGACAATATTTTTATCATCCTGTACGATCAGTATAAATTAAGCTCAATCAGCCTAGATGACATGGGATGATCAGAAGAAATTTTATTCACATCATCCAGGATGATAAAATATCGTCCTATATGTTTAGTTCAAATCACAGTTTATCAGCCACACAATCACTCGGAAAGGAGGTCTGGATGATCCAAAATTAGCTTGATCATTCGGGCCGATCTCACGATCGTCCCAAATGATTAGATCAAAACCAAGGAAAGTCATCCAGAACATCGCTCGGAAAAGAGCTGGCTTATATTTGGTCATCCAGGAGCAACCAAGGATTTTTGAACTGATCATCCCGGACGATCCTATAATCATCCTAGACGATGTGATCATATCAATCAAGCCTTAATTGCTTTTCTTAATTACCAGATTAATTTAGGCATAATTATGTTAAATCATCCAGGATGATGTAATGGATAAATCTGGCCGATGTCCAAAAATAAATCTTACATAAATAGATTTGGCGACTGATTCTTTTTTATTTCAGCATATCGTCCTAGCCGATATAAGGATCGTCCAGGATGATTTGCTTAATGACGACTGCCTTAACCAGGATGCCCTAATTAAGGTTTTTATTTTTAGTCGGAACATCCTGGCTGATACGAACATCATCCAGGATGATGTACTGAAAATAGAAAATAATAAAAAAACCCTCAAGTGTGTGTGTGTAAGGTTACTTAGCATCATGAACCACTTTGACAATGGGCTCAAGAAAGGAAAAATTACAAACTAACTCAAACTAAATCTACCCAATCTTGAGCTGGCTTAAGTTACATTCGATCTTGTGGTCTTGAAAAGTTAGTAGGCAAAGCAGTCGCAGACAATTATGAATGTTTGCTATCATCAAAAGTCTAATCCATAAACTTAGATTTGTAATATATTTCTTTTCCTACATTTTTTCTTTTTTCAAGATAAATTTAATTAATCAACTAACCGAAAAAATCAAAATTTTATAGTTAATTGTATTAATTTTGATCTTTAAAATTCTATATATATATATATATATATATATATATATATATATATATATATATATATATATATATATATATATATATATATATATATATATATATATATATATATATATATATATATATATATATATATATATTATTTAAAATACTCTCGAATGTTAAAACTTTTGAATTTTGAAAGCTCTCAAATTTGAGTTTTTTTTTTAATTTCAAATTTATTTTTGATTGATTGATTTTTTTATTAATCAATCAATAATTTTAAAATTCAATTTACTTTAATTAATGAATTTTAATCCATCAATTGATTGATTAATTAAAATCCAATTCAAATTGCTCTCTAATTATTTCAAAAAGGTAAGTTCTATAATTTTCTAGGAAATTTCGGCAGTCTCCCGGCATGTCCTCCCCACTAAGGGAGAAATTGGGAAGACACTGCCATAATTTATTTCTACTTGAATCTAAGGTCGACGGCATAGGGTCTTCGATTTTAAATCATCTTACTAGGATCTAAGATCAACTACATGAGGTCTTCAATTTGGTTGACAGCATAGGGGCATAACATACGATGGCCCGGGGTCTTCAAATTTAAAACTATCTCCCTGGATTAAAAATCAACGGCGTAGGTCATTGAATTTTAAAACCATCCACCCAGATCTAAGATCGATGGCGTGGGTTTTTTACACCTGTTTAAAATTCAATCTTCTCTTCTTTTAACATTATATATATATATATATATATATATATATATATATATATATATATATAATTATATTATGTTAATTATATTTATATATAACAATATATTATAATATAATATATAATAATTATATTATTATATATTATGTATAATATAATAGAGGTAGAGAGGAGCACAATCAGGTTAGGGAGTAGCATAGTCTGACAGCTACTAAGGAGCTGAAGGAGCGACCTGTGCAATCTCTACTCCTCCCATGAAGCAGCGAAGTTGGACAGCAAGGGGCCAAAGAAGCGACGTCGAACGGCAATGAGGAACCATAAGAAGACGGGATAGGAGGCATCGGGTGCGGGTCGGGCATGGGAGTCGGACATCGGGGGCAGAGAAATGAAGTCGAATAGCAAGGAGGGAGTCAAAGGAGCGACCGTGCAATCTCTGCACCTCTGGCAAAGCAACAGAACTGAACTGCAACGATGAAAAGAGAAGTGAAGGGCAAACCCTAGACGTTTCTTGTGAAGCCACAAAGTCGAACAACAACGAAGGATCGAAAAGGAGGCGTAAGTTTTTTTTTTTTCATTCTTTTTTTCTTGCTTTTATCGTGAAGTTATTGTTGTCGTACAAAGAAAGGTGTTGTTTGGGCATAATCATGTGTGTGGGGCCAGAGTGGAAGAGATTTCAATTGCTTTGATCTTCTTTTTCTTTTAGTTAACAAAGGGAGAGTGTAATTAAATTTTTTAATTTATTAATGATCATATTATATGATATGTGTAATAAAAAAATAATTAAAATTTTTAATTAAAGGGGATTAATTGTATTATATGACCACATCATTATACAAGACAATCAGTAATATCTAGTATGACTATCATGATTTAAATTAAGTAATAATTCAAATTTTAAATTTTTTCCTACTATATTGTACCAACTAGTTTGTATTATATGATGTTTAAAAATCTTGCCTAATTTAATCCCACTGACAAAGAGATCGAATCATGATAATTTAAGATTGATGATCATAAAGTATGATCTTAATCATATTGGATGATCGATAGAAAGACCCTCTGTATGATAATTAATCATCTTGAGGTTTATCATGTATAAACTGCATTCGATTGAACAACTATTATTGGATAATATTGGATCATACAACATAGTATGAACAAATAACTGTATGATACTCCTATCATACTATACATAAGTGACATAATTAAAAGATTTGTATTTTTTTATGCATTCTATTTAAAATCTTTTTCTAAATTTAGAAGAGTATTTTAGGTAGTTAGAAGTCTTATCTTTTGTTCAAGTATTACAGAGAGAGCATTTAGAAAAGAAGAGAAAATGTGAGGTTATTTGGGAGGGAGGAGACCCTTGGGTCATTCAAGTGAGTATAAGAGTAGTTTTTACATGGTTACACTAGCCAACTTGCACTTTAGTTCTTCTGGGTGTCATAGTGTTTCTCTTAGGGAAGCTCTATGAAGTAGCCTTTGGTATTAAAGGCCATTGGTTACTCTGCCTCATCGAGGAGGTGTATTGGATTTCAACTATTCCACCATACCTAGGAGGTGAAAGTGATTTTGGCAACCCCATCGCACTAAGGAGGTGAAAGGGGTTTCCACTACTCCGTTTCACCCAGGTGGTGAAAACCATTTTAGCATCTCCATTATATTGAGAAGGAGAAGGGGTTTCTATGGGATTCTTAATAAGTGTAAATAATATGTTACTTTATGTATTATATTTTAGTGAAAATGTATTATTTTAGTTATGTTGTACAGAAAAAATATATAAAATACATAAAATTCTAAGATACATATAGCTCCATTATGTCGAATATAAGAATGCCACAACACCATCAACGACACCACTAGAGAGCCACAACATTGACATTGTGGTGCCAACTTCTCTCTCAAGTCACGCCATGGTTTCAAATGTTCAGCATTACAATGCCATGATCTCTATCATCCAATGTCCTGGTGTAAACTATTTAGCTTTGTAGTGCCATGTTTTCTATTGTCCAGTACCACAACGTTACAATATATAACACCTCAGTGCCAAATTTTCTCTTTTCGTGCTGCAATATTTGTAAGTCAACAACACCATGGTGTAGTAGTTATAACTCCCAAAGGATATGACATGTCAATGTAATGACATGACTATTAACTAAGTAACTAATCCATGTAAGCAAGCTCGGCGATGGAGCCAGAATAGTTGTGTGATAACGATAGTTCATTTATTTGATGTTGTGGAGCCGACCTTTCAAGTGCCGCATTGCTAGTTGTCTTTTTTATGTTTTTCTATAAATCGTCACTATATTATGTTTGTAGGAGAGTTCAATCACATATTTAATTTTAGTATATTTATGAGTGCTTCTTTAAATCTCTCTTAGGGTGACAACTAATAAAGTTTAGTAAAGTACTTGATACAATCATTAAAGTGTTTAGTTCAAGTTTATTAGTGCAAATCCATATATTAAGTAAGGAGTATATAGGAGATACATTAAACCATCACGATGATATCACTCTCTTATATTTTTATTCTTCTCTAATTTCAATGGAAATGAGTTTTCTTATCTGCTCAACCATATATGGCTAATTCCTTAGTTTTTTATTGAAAATAAAAAGAAAATAATAAGTACTAATGAAAATATTTGTTCTCTAAAGTTAAAAAAGATGTTTCTATTATTATTTTACTTTTTATTTAATGCACATAGTGATCATATACATAGTAAAAAACTAGTGTTATTTATAGCGTTGATGGAGGAATGCAAGAACAATTAGGAATATTGAAATAGCATGTTTGTGTACATAGAAATAGGATGTAAAATATACTAGGTTCTTAAGGTAATGATGTGACTGTTGGAGGTCAGCAAATATCCTTTTCACCCCTATAAGCTTGATAGAGATATAGGGATTTATATGCTATGACTCACATCACAATTAAGAATTTTTATTATGAAAGATATGTAATTTTTTATTTTATCAATTTTAAATATTTTATTTAAGTATTGTATCCCTTATTTTACTATTATCATTTAGTGATTGATAACTTGGAATATAGGTTCTCTTACATGAAAATTAATGGAATAATAGATATTATGATTCCTAGAAAGATAAATATTTTATGCATTTATAAAACTAAATGAGTTGGAGAGAAGGCTAAGGAGATTGACTGTTTAGGATTTAAACTATGATATTCAAGTAGGCATCATGCTAGAATGGTGTAGGTGTGATTATAGATAAGAGTTTGAAGGATAATATTATTAAAATTAATAGAATTGGAGATAGAATATTAACTTTAAAGATTATTGTTAATGATAAGATTTAATATTATAAGTGCTTATGCTCCTCAAGTAGCATTGGATATGTATTTAAAATTAAAATTTGGGATTGACATAGAAGAATTAATATAAAAGACACCACTTGAAAAAAGAGTTTTTATTAGAGGAGAATTAAATGGAAATGTTGGTAGAGAGGTGGATGATTTTAAAAGCATTCATGGTGGTCATGGGTTTGGAATGACTAATGAAGGTGGTAAGACCATAGTAAATTTTTCTTTAGCTTATGATTTTTTAATTGCTAATATCTAATTTAAAAAATAGATGAGTATCTCATCATGTATAAGAATGGATATAGTGAATCTCAGATTGATTATTTTATTATTAGAAAATTAGATCGTTTAGATTGTAAAGATTGTAAAAATATTCTGAGTGAAAATTCTTGTACTCAACATTGCTTATTAGTTTTGTACTTTAAGATGATGGGACAAAAAATAAAAAATAAAGTAAAGCAATATTAACAAAAATATTTTGAGAGTAATATTTAAGATCTTAGAATTTTGTCTTTGAATGAGGATGCTAATGTTATATGGGAAAAAGTAGCTAGTGGTATTAATAATATTGCAAAAGATGTACTTAGAGTTTAATATGAAAATGTTCTTATTAGTAAAAATGGTTGGTGGTGGAATCAAATGTGTAAGAAAAGATAAAAAAAGATGATTTGTTAATAAAATTGGTTTAAATGTAAAAATTTTGACAATTGGGAAAGATATAAAGTGGCACATAAGGAATCTAAGAAAGTAATATGTGATACAAAGATCCTAGCTTTTAATGATTTATATAGTAGATTAGATACTAACGAGGGAGAAAGATATATGTATAAGTTAGCCAAACAAATAGATAAGTATAGTATGAATTTAGTTTGAGTGAAGTATATTAATGAGGAAGATAAAAAAAAATATTTTTGTTAGAAGATTATATTTAACAAAGGTGGATGGGATATTTTGCTAAATTTTTTTGATAAAGATTGTGAGAATATGATTGACTTTATTGACCTTATCACCCTAAATGAAAATAATCAATTTTGTTTTTACCAGCATAATAGTAAAATTGAAGTTAGAGAGGCTTTAATGAAAATGAAGTGTGGAAAAGATGTTGCACATGATGAAATCCCAATAGAGGTGTGGAAATGCTTAGGAGATGAAGGAATTTCTTAGCTTACTAACCTTTTTAGAAATATTTTGAAGACTAAAAAAATGCCAGATGAGTAGAGAATAAAGGTGATACACAAGATTGTGCGAATTATAGAGGAATTAAGTTAATGTAGCATACATTAAAACTATGTGAGCGAGTTCTGGAGCACTAGTTGTGGTGTGATACTAATGTTTATCTTAATCAATTTGGATTTATGTCGGGTAAGTCTACAATGGAATCCATACGTTTATTGAGAGGTTTGATGGACAAATATAGAGAGAATAAGAAGGATCTACATAAAATATTTATTGATTTAGAGAAAGCATATGATAAAGTACCAATAGAAGTGCTATGGAGAGTTCTTGAAAAGAAAGCAGTTAATAATTCTTCTATTCAAATCATTAAAGATATGTATGCATGAGCTATTACTTGTTTCCAAACACAAGGTGGTTTAACCAAGTATTTTCCAGTTACGGTTGGATTACATCAAGGATCAGCCTTAAACCCATATCCTTTTGCTTTTGTCATGGTTGCTCTCACTAGACATTTGCAAGAGGATGTACGTTGGTGTGTGCTTTTTGCTAATGATATTCTTCTTTTTATAAGACTAGAGAGAGAGTTGATGGTACACTTGAATAATGTAGGTCAACCTTATAGTCTAAAGGTTTTTGCTTGAGTAGATCTAAATATGAATATATTTTATGTAATTTTAGTAGTAATAGACATAGTGGGGGGATTGTGACTTTGGGTGATCAAGTCATTAATAAGAATACTTATTTTAGATATCTTAGATCTATTATTCAGAATGATGGTGAAATTTATGGTGATATTATCAGTAGAATTCAAGTTGGATGGTTAAAGTGGAGGAATGCACTAGGTTTGTGTTCTCATAGAAAAACCCTCCTCAAACTTAAGAGAAAATTATATAAGATGTTTGTGCGGTCTGCAATTCTTTATGGTGTAAAATATTACCCGTTAAAAGAGAAGCATAATACTTAGTTAGGTATTGCAAATATGAGGATGCTCAGGTGGATGAGTGGATTTACCCTTAGAAATAGGTTATGAAATTACCATATACGTGAAAGGTTGGAATAGCTCTGGTGGAAGATAAGATTAGAAGAGGTTCCTTAGATGGTTTGGTCACATAAAATAGCAACCTTTAGATGACCAGGGTAGGAAATTAGAGGTATTATATTGGACTTATATTATGAAAGATAGAGGTAGACCTAAAAAGATGTGGTTACAAAATATTAGAAATGATCTTTCTTTATTATATTTAAATGAGAATTTCAGTTTTAACAAGACACAATGGAGAAAAAAAGATTAATGTAGCCAACCCCATGTAGTGGGACAAAGGCTTGTTGTTGTTGTTGTTGTTATTGTATTTAGTAAATGAAAATCCACACCAAACATTTTTATTTAAGTAGGATTATTTTTTTAATTGGAGTAAGTAATACTAGTTAATTGCTAAAAAAGTATACTTTCTCGTGGGTTCTATACTCAACTCTATCACCTTATTACTAGATTCGACATGCATACCTATATATGTTAATTGTAGTTTGTTATTTTTATATTAAAAAAAAAACTTAAGCATTGTTTCGGGGAGATAGAGCCCTAAGCATATCTTTTTATAAATAAGAAATACACTTCACCGTTCCATCACATCCATATCATTTCTTCACCTATTCTTTTTTTTTTTTTTTAGGGAAAGCAAAAAGCTATCATTAATGAAAAACAAGTAAAACTATTACAAAGATAGTTCCGACTCCTTCAATAAACTTGAAAATGAAGGATGAATCTTATTAGTATCTAACTCATTCCAAATGAAATTCCCGGCAATAGCATAATTGGCACATAAATTTGCCAATTTATTGTTCTCTCTACCAACCCAATTAAAAACAAAGAAATTAAACAAACTTAAGATATGGAGTTCTTCTTTCCACTTACCTCCCAAATCTTGAAGATATTTGATTATGTTTTGATTGTCTCCTTCAATGATAATTCATTTAAAAGACCCCATCCAATCCTTCATGATTTCTTCTATGAACTTTATTGCTAAAAGCTCCAAGTAAGCAACATCCCAATGAGTACAAGATTTACCATAAGCCATAATAAATCTTCCTTTGCAATCTCTAATTACACCTCCAATTCCAGCTTTGTAGTTTTTCAAAAGAGCCGCATCCACATTGATCTTGATCCAATCGGGAGGAGGGGGGTACCAACGATTCAATAGTCTAAAAGACTGATTAGTACCCCAGTTGCCCGATTTAAATTTATCATGATTGAAAGAAATGGTAGTATAGTTTATTGCATTGATAGCAATCATCAAAGTGCTTTCATCCTTTCCTTCATGAATAAGAGTTTTCCTTGCTTTCCACGAGAAGAATATTGAATTGCAAAATAAATTCATGATGTATCTTTGATTTGTTCCATTGATTTTCATCCAGTTTAAAAGCTTAATAAGAGAATGGAAAACTGGCATACCGAACAACCATTTTCTGAATTGTTCCATAATTTTTGTTATCTTCAAATATTTAATCAGGACATGCTCTGTATTTTCTAGAGTATTGCATCCTCTCGGGCAAACATTATCTATTTGGAATCTTCTATTATAGAGATATTGAGTTGTTGGTAATGCATTATTAAGAATACGCCACCAAAAAACTTCTACCCATGGTAAAAGTTTAATTTTTTTAAGGCATCTCCAGTACCAGCAATCATCATAAGATTCACTTGAAGCTTTAAAAGCTAAAGCAGAGATTGAATTACCCGAATTCTGAGCTAATAATTCCAAATAGTCCTCTTCTCCTCCATTAATAGAAATACTCTGAATCAGGTGTATTAGATCACTGCCAAATAACATTTCAAGCTTGGTGCAATCCCAGATTCCATTTGTTAATAAACAATCAACTGTGAGCTCATCATGTTCGGGTGTAGCAATAAAAGTTGGCCACTCATTTATACTCTTGTTCAATATCCAAATATCTCTGTATACATTTATAGAAGTGCCATTCCCAATTTTCCATCTGGTAATTTTCTTAAGATATTCTAATCCATTTGCAATGATCTTGCCCGCAGAGCTTTTGTTATTAAATTTGATTTCACAATCACATATCCCATACTTTGCTCCAATGGTTTTAAACAATAGAGAATCCTTATCTTGGAATAATTTCCAAGCTAATTTTGTTCTAAAAAGCCTAGCCAAAGTGGTACATGAGCGTAAACCTCTCCCACCACATCTAACAGGCATACACAGATTATTCCAGTTAATAAAATGAATGCCCAGATTACCCTTAGCTTTGTTCCAAATGAATCCTTTGCAGATTTTGTCCAGTTCCTTCAAAATACTTTTCGGGACAAGAGATAGAGTAGTATAGAAAACCAGAATTGAAAGAAAGATTTAATAAGTGTGAATTTGCCAGCCATAGAGATATGTTTAGAAACCCAAATATCAACTAATTTGATAGCTTTCTTAATAATGAAACTGAAGTCAACTGCTACTAACCTCCTTAGAGCCATTTTGATTCCAAGATAGTTGAATTCTTTCACCACTTTGAACTTCATGATCTTCTCAATTGATTTCTTCTTGTTTTTCTTCACATGCTTTCCAAATAAGATAAAAGATTTTCTATCATTGACATTCTGTCCAGTCCAACCACAAAACTTCTTCAAGATGTCTTTGATTCCCTTTACAGTTTTGATTTTAGCTTCAGAGAAAATAATAATTTGATCTGCATAGAGTAGATGAGTGAGTTTGTGGCCATAAGGATTCAACGTGATGCCCATCTCATCTTCTTTTTGTTTGAACAGGTAATTAGACAAAAGTTGGGAACAAAGTATGAACAAATAAGGGGACAATGGGCATCCTTGGCGAAAACCACTTTTTGCTTCTATCCAATTGGAGAGTTTTCCATTAATCAATAAGGAGAATTTCGGTTGCTGTACACACTCCATAATCCAATTAGAGAAAGACAATGGAAAACCGAAATAATTAAAAACATTTCTAAGAGTCTCCCAACACATACTATCGTATGCCTGTTCCATATCTATTTTGAAAGAAACCAAACCTTTAGATGCTTTGGAATATCTGAATTTGTGAAAGGCCTCTTGAGCAATAAGAGTATGATCCATTAGAGATCTACCACTAATGAATGCAGCTTGTTCTTCTGAAACCAGTTTATGAATCACAACTTTCAATCTATTAAGCAAAATTTTTGCCACTATCTTGTAAATAGATCTACAAAGACTTATAGGTCTATAGTGGCTAGGATTAGTAGGATTTTCAATTTTTGGAATCAGCACTATTAAGGTTTCTTTCCAACCTTCATTCATAATACCCGAATGAAAAAAAATAATGAATAGCATTCCAAATATCATTTTTCACAATGCACCAAAAGTTTTTAATGAAGGAGTAAGTAATACCGTCATTCCCCGGTGATAAGTTCCTCTTAGAATTGAAAACAACCTCTTCTACTTCTTTCAGCGTAAGTTCTTCCATCAAATATTTTTTCTCTGTTTCGTCCAGCATGTAGTTGGTCTTAGGCCAATCATCCACAATGCAGCTCCTACTTCTCAATTTTTCTGAGAAAATTTTTAATAAAACCTCTGAAATCTGATCATGTTCTTCCATGATAATCCCATCATCATTTTGAATTTTAATGATACCATTTAAATGTCTTCTCGCAGAAGCAAAGGAGTGATAAAATTTTGAATTACTATCCATATCTGAAATCCAGTTAATTTTTGCTCTCTGTTTCCACCGAGAGTTCAACCTTGCAAGGATAGTGTTCAGTTCAGCCACCTTTAAATTAAGTAACCATTTGTCTTCATCTGATAGCCATCCTACCTCCGATTGTTTGAGTTGAAGCATCCAGATTTCAGATTTTAGTTCTTCTCTTCGGACTTCAAAGTTTTTGTGTTTTGACTTACTCCTAAAAAACAGAGCTTTCATAGTTCTTTTAAATTTGAGATTTAGAATACCTACTAAATCCCCTTTGGAAGCTTTATTCCAAGAATCTTAAACTATACCTTTTGCTGCCGGATAAGAGGCCCAAACTTCCTCATTTCTAATAATTTTTTCAGATTTGAATTTGTCCTCCAGGAAGCAAAGAAGTACCGGGCAGTGGTCAGAGGCCACTCTAGCAATGTGTATAACCACCATTCTATAAGAAGATTTCAAAGCTTCAATATTTAGAAAGCATCTATCAAGTCTTTCTAAAATCCTAGCTCCCCCCACTTTGTTATTGCACCAAGTGAATTTAGGACCAATAAAATTGATTTCATGAAAATCATTGTTGACAAGAAAAGTTTTCATATCTTTTGAAGCAGTAGAAAATCTGAAGTTTTTACCACCTCTTTTATCTTCTTTAGAAAGCAAACAATTAAAATCACCTCCTATAGCCATTGGAACATTGGAAATAGTGAATTTTTCCAATTTATCCCAAAGAGATCTTCTTTGGATAACCTCCCTTCCACCATACACAGCTGCGATTCTCCATAAACCTTAATTTTGGATTTTAAGATCTCCAATGACCACTTGTTGAGAGAAATCAACAATAGAGAAAGAAGCTAAACTTACTTTCCAAAGAACAATAATACCTCCAGATAGGCCGATGGATGGAACTTGAAAAAACTCCCAGTCTTCACCAATAAGTGAATTCATATCATCTTTGCTGAAAGAAGAAATTTTAGTTTCTAATAACCCCACCAAAATAACACCATTATCTCTTACAACTTCTTTGAGATATAGAGAGGCTTGCTTCTTTTTTGCCCCTCTACAATTCCAAAACATAATGGAACCCATTAAGAAATAATGGGGGTAGAGGCCCCCGCCTTGTCTTTTCCTTCACCGTCCTTCTTTCTATTTCTAGAAAGCAGCCTAATAGGTCCCAAATTCTTAATTTCTTTGGCAAGTTTAACTTTGGAGTTGGAAGATTCATCCTCAAGATTCCCCCTTACTGAAGTTGTATCTTGATTCCTGCCATTAGAATTTTTCTTCATAATTTCCACTGGGAGAACATTTTTTGTATCAATTTGTTGGTATGTATCCTCAGCATTCTTCCCATCTTCTAGGATATCTGATTCAGCAATCTTTTCTACAGCAATTTCCCCTTCTTCAATTGAATCAGCTAACACAGCAAATTTATTCACTCCTGTTAAAGTATTGCTATTGCAGCAAATGTTTAGATTCCGAGATTCCACTGTGTTCATAACCTTCCTTCCAGCAAACTTTTCTTCACAATTGTCAGTATTGTCTGATTCCCGTGCTAGTTCCCCAACAGTTAGTTTTTTATTAACAATGTTTCCATCATGTTTAATAACATAATCTTTCACCACATGTTTCTTTTTCTGAAAATTAGCTTTCTTCTGATTGAAAATCCTTTGTTTTCCATACGGTACATGGACCCAAGGACCATATGAACGGTCATTAACATTGGATATTTCATTGAAATTTTCTTCAGGAGAAATTGTAGGATAAGCTTCTTTTATACCTGACACCTCAACTCCTGCATTATTCACCTTTTTGCTTCCATTTATCAACTCAGGACATTTAATTTTTGAATGTCCAATTCTCCCACAGTTATAACAAAGATTGGGGATCCTTTCATACTCAAATTTTCTGATAGAACCTTCCCGAGCTACTCTCCACCCAAACACCAAGAGGAAGTTTGTTTTCGATTTGAATATGGACACAAATTCTTGCAAATTCTCTCCTTCCCCATTGGTACATATTATCATCAATTAAGTAAGGTTTTCCAACCTTAGATGCAATTCTACATACATTGACATCATCCCAATAGTGTAGAGGTAAATATGGCATCCTGATCCATATAGGAGCTGTTAATCCTCTTAATGATTCCGTAGAAAACTGAGGTGTCCACTTGTCCACGCCTATGATTTGTCCTTTAACATACCAAGGACCATTTGACATTATAGAATCAGGTCCTTTTTCATCTTCAAAAGCACAAAGAATCTATCCTTTACCCAGCCATGTAAGATTAAATTTACCCAAGTGAGCCCATTGTTTCTTAATTTCAGCATTCATAATATAAGGAGGAATATTTTCACCAAATATCTTCACAACTAAAGCATTCTGTAATTTAGCTGTATTCTCCATAACCTTTTCTTCATTTAACAAAACAACACTTCCATCTACTGAAAGAAAATTCCCCAATTCAAGATCAGTAACTCTTCTGTTTGGCTTTTTGTTCCAAACGTTAGCAGGAAAATTACCCGGAGCTTCAATGTTGTTAGAAATAGTGGCATCATCATCCGGAATACAATTAATAAGATCTCATGAATTGCATTTACGAACAACTTTTCTGTCATTTGTTTGTCTTCCGCTTCCTTTCGACAATTTTGAATTTTCTTCACCAATTTCCAGCAGATTCCCAGAATCTTTAGAATTCTTGACAACAGAATTTGAAATTATCGAAAACAAAGGTTGACAATCTTCATTGTTGATCAAAACATTCTTGCCTTTCCCAATATTCGGAACAGTCTTTGTTTTATTCAGCAACCCACCTTCGTTAATAACCAAAGGTTTGAATTTTCCCGGATTCATGCGGCCAATGAAGATAGATGCATCTTCTTTCAAGACATTCCCGCCGAAGATCGGAGGAGATGATTTAAAGAAATTCTGGGTATGAGAAAACGACACTCCAGGATTGATCTTCCTGGAAGCATGTTTCGACGAGGGGTTGAAATATTAATTAGGCAAATTTATTGAACCATTATAAAAAAATTTTACATTCTATTTTTCGCATTTACTTTTTGTGCTTTTACTTTCTTATATAATTATCGGAGTTTGAATCGATAATCTTAAAAGAAAAAAAAAAAGAAAACAAATGGAACAAAAATTATTTTTTATTTTTCTTTCAACAAAAAAATTATTAAAATATTATTACTTATTTTGTTGTTGTTTTTTTTTACTTATGATTTCATTTATTAAAATGCTTCCACATTAAAACCCCATTTTATTTTTTAATCAAACATTTAAAAAAAATTAAATTCCTAACTCATACCCCCTCTGGTGTGTCATTTCAAGATTCAAATTGGTTTCATAGCCAACTATTGAACTTTCAATTTATATTAAAGGGTTTGTCTTATAATTTTATTTTAATCCATAGAGTTTGATCTAATGGCACATTCTGAAAAACTATAACATTATTAAAGGGTACTCTATTACTAGTCCATTATTATTTGATAACATTTCATTCGATTTCTAAAAAAATATATATGTCTACATTGATGTTATCTTTAGATTTCTTCATGTGGCATATGATTCAAGTAAGATATGCTTTAACATCTTGTATTGTTAATGAAATGAAATTTCATATTCCCTTTACTCATTGATCTATAGAGGATAGAGATTTAGCCCAACTAAATACAAGATTCTTAAAGTAGTTTTTTTTTTGTGCATTGAAAAAAGAATATTATATGCATGTATCATCGTGCACTAGTGGAAACGAGATATAGAATAGATTATGTATTACCTAGGAAGGAACTAATGAGGTTAAAAAACATGTTTAAATTTACTATTACATTAGTATGAACTAATTGCATGAAATCTTGTGAGATAATATATGATAAATAGAGTAAGTTCACAAAAATAATCACTTCATTACATGTCTTAGGTTAGAAATTTCAATTTATGAATAGTGAATAAAATATTAAGTCATTTTCTATATTCTGATGATGTTAATGTAATACAGTATATAAATCAAGAGGTCTCAATGTGTACTCTATAAATAAACTTTTGGGCCCTCTTATTACTTACATGTAAAATGTTAGCCTATGGTTTTCAGATGTAGGCGACATAAAGAAATAAAAAACATTTGCATTAAAGGTTGATGACAGTGAGAGCAAAGATTCAGTATTTGATGGGAGTGAGGACATAGCATCATGACTCCCCAATTCAAGAGCTTCTTAAAATACAAACATAAGCCTCACTTTCACAAGAGCAAAGGTAAAAATTGTAAGTTTAATAAGTTTTCATATGACATGGTTTGTTTTGAGTGCGGGAAAACTAGACATTTGAAAATAAATTTCCAAAACCTTAAAAATCACCCTACTTAGGAAAAGGGTAAATAAAAATCAAATTCTAAAAAGAAAATAAAAAAAACTATAAAAGGCATTCTAGGCAAACTTGGAGTTAGATTCTTGAGAAATAGAACTAGAAGAGGAGGTAACCAAGTTTTGTTTAATAGCTAATGATAATGTTGGGAATTTTGATAATGATGAGGTGTGCGAGCTTTCATGTGATGATTTTTTTCTTATATCTAAAAAAATATGACTCGTATTAAAAGTTAAAAAAGTAGCACTCACTCCTCAAAGGGTAACTTTACATGTAAAAGAATAACATGGGCATTTAATCAATAATCATTCAAGTTTAATAATTGAGCACACTTTATTAGTTAAGGAACAAGAATAATTAATAGATGATTTTTAATCAATAAATAAACAATATGTCGAGCTACTATAGTCACATGAATCCCTATAAAATGAGTATATTGAGTTGGAAGATACATTCAACAAATTAGTAAAAGTTGCATAAAAGTAGATAGTAACGAGCAAGCATTATAGAAAGAAATTAGGTCATATAAAAGAGAAAACAAATAATTACAAAATAAAACTTCACTTCAAAATAATACACTCAGGCCTATGCATACATTAAAGGCACGACCTATGATATAACATGCATCATACATTCCCATGAAGAAGCCATAACCCCCTTTTAGGTTTGTAAACCCATTTTTGGGTTCAAATGTTATTTATGTGGCATACTATAACACAATACATGCACTTTCACACTACACCATAAAACACATTTAATTTTGAGGCCCAAAGCATTACCATTACAATATAGTATTCATAGATTCAAGTATAAGAAGGTAAGAGCCAATTCCAATGAGTTTCCAAAACCTAAATTGTTATTATTTTGTAGGTATGCTCTCACAAGAGATATAGTGAGAGAATTTGGTACCTATACACCAGTTGCTCGAGAAATATGATGGTATATCTAAATAATTTTATCACGCTAGAGGCAAGGCGTTGAGGTACAGTCACCTTGGAAGATAAAACCACTACGAAGGTGGTGGGTACATATCTAATTATAGAAAAGAACATATTTAGCATTAAGAATGTTCTTTTAATATAAGGCTTAATCCATAATTTTCTTAGTTTTAGTGAATTTGTGATAAATGATTTGATATTAGGTATCTTTCTAATTAATGCTTAATTGATTTAAATGAAAAATTGATTTGGAAGGAGAAAGAATAAATAATGTTTACATGCTTAACTTGAATTACTTTGATGCATTTGATATTATTTGTTTCTTGAAAACTGTTTTAGATGAGTATTGACTATGGAATTGGAAACTATGTCATGCTAGCATGAATAGACTTATGAAGATAACTTATTTGGATCTTGTTGCAAGCATCCCAAAATTAGAATTCACTAAAAAGCATTTAGGTGATGCTTATCAAATAGAAAAGCATACTAGTTCATCTTTTCATTCAATCAAAGATATGGTAACCACTAGACCATTATAAGTCCATCCTATTGACTTATTGGATCTATTTGTACAACTTGGTCCAGTTAAAACTCATTTAAATTTGTAATTATTGATGACTACTCAAGATATATATTTGTATGATTTTTAACGCATAATAGTGAGTATTTTGATGAATTAAGACCTTCTCTACTTTAATTAAGAGAAAGTTACAATACTTAATTTCTATAATTTGAAGTAATCATGGTAGAGAATTTAAAAATACAAAATTTTAATTATTCTATATGGAATTTAGAATAAATTATAATTTTGTAGCCCCTAGGACACCAAAATAAAATGTCATTGTTGAATGTAAGAATTGAACCTTATTTTTGGTAGCTTGGGCAATGTTGGGAGAAATAGCCAACCTAAATATTTTATAGACGTAGTGAATACTACTTACTATTTGTTGAATTGACTGAATATTATTGCAAAGCTAAATAAGAAACCCTATGAACTACTAAATGGTTGGACACCAAATTTGTTGCATCTATATATTTTTGGTAGCAAATGATTTGTGCTTATTAATGGTAAATCTCATTTAAGAAAGATTGATTCTAATGCTCATTAAGCTATTTTATTACATTATTTCTCAGTAGGTAAAGCCTATATAATTTTCAAAAAAAAGATACTTAAATATAGAGGAATTCACCCTCATAGCTTTTGATGAGCCAAATAGATCTATTGAGATTTGGATATATGATCATGTTGAGATTGAGATTATCTATGGATTAAAAATTATTGACCTAGAAAATAGAGAAAAACCCCAATATCTTTTGTGTATAGAATGGTGGTACTATTATAGTCATACTAGGGAGCCTATCTTAGGAGATCTATTTACTGGTGTAAGGACTAAGCAATGTCTTAGGAAAGAGGTTAGAAATACAGCATTTATTTCTAAGATTAAATTCTCTAGTGTAGATCAAGATTAAAGAGATGAATTCTAGATAGTTTCCATATAAGAAGAACATAATAAGTTCACTAGAAATAATGCATGTGAACTGAATAGAAGACCAACCGATCAAAGTGTAGTTGGCATTAAATGGGTTATAAGAATAGGTTGAAGGTTAGTAGTAAAAAATAAATCAAGGTTATTAGCTAAGGGGTATAATAAAGTAAAGAGTATTAATTTTAATGAAACTTTTACTCCGGTAGTTATATTAAAAGTCATTAGAGTTTTATTAGCATTTACATATTTTAAAGGTTTTATGTTGCATTAAATGGACATCAAAAGTTCCATTTTAAATAGTGTTATAAAAGAAGATGAGTACATAGAACAACCCCTTGGCTTTGAGAATTTTTCATTTGAAAATCATGTTTACATATTTAAGAAAGTATTGTATGAGTTAAAATAAGCACTTAGGGCATAGTCTAATGGGTTGAGAAACTTTATTTTAGAATATTCATTTTTTAAGGGTAGTGTAAACACAACCTTATTTCTTAAGAAATTTAGAGACAACATACTCATAATATAAATTTATGTTGTTGATGTTTCGAACCTGAGATTATGGATTAGACTTTTGATGATAATAAACATTCATGTTTTTCTACGACTGCTTTGCCTACTAATTTTTCAGGACCATAAGATTGAATGCACTCAAGCTAGCTCAAGATCAGGTAGATTTAGGTTGAGTCAAGTCTGTATTTTTTCCTTTCTTGAGTCAATCATAAAAGTGGTTCTTGATGCTAAGTAATCTTGCACACACACACATGAGGGGTTTTCTGAGTTTTTCTGTTTTGAGTACATCAGCTTGGACGATGTTTATATTGGCTAGGACAATTCAACGAAAAACAGAAACCCTCATTAGGGCATCCTGGTTAAGCAGTCGTCATTAAGAAAATCGTCCTGGACGATACTTATATCGGCTAGGTTGATAGGCTCAAATTAGAAAGAATCAGCCGCCTTGATCAATTTAGGTATTCTTTATTTTAAAATATCGGCCATGATGATCTCCATATCGGCCTAAACAAAGCAGTATAATTATGCCTAAATTAATCTAGCAATTATGGAAAGTAATTAAGGCTGATTGATATGATGACATCGGCCGGGCTGATCGTAGAATCATCCGGGATAATGTCCTAGATGATTGACATCGGCCAGCATCTATTCCGGATGATGTTCAAGATGATTGTACTCGAATTTGAACTAATCGGCCAGGACGATATTGTATCGGCCTGGATGATGTAACCAATTGTCTTCTAATCCTCCAAAATCATCCCGGCTGATTGAGCTTATTTTATACTGATCGGCCAGGACGATATTCCTATCATCCTGGATGATAAAGTCAGTTCTTAAAAGTCTATTTAAAGGACCCAAATTTTCTCATGCTTAAGACCTTCGGTGCTACTGTATTGACCTGAGAGAGCCTTCGGAGGGGGGAGAGAGAGAGAGAGAGGAACTTGTGAGGGGGAGTTTGTGAGAGGGATCACAAAGTTTGCTCCGAGCAAGGTTCCAAGTCATTGTCTCCGTTCTTTGTCCTTCATCGTTGGGAGGTTCTTGGGAGGTCTACTTCTACAAAAGGTCTGGGTTCTTTGTCCGCTTTAGGAGGAAGCTAAAGGAGTCGGTTTTCTGCCACACCGGGGTTGGTGAAAAGGAGTCTATTGTGAAGGCTTCTACGCCTAGCAGTGGGAGCTAAAGGAGAGACACTTAATTAGTGCAATACTCAGAGGGTGCCTCCGAGGAGTGGACGTAGGTCAAGGATTGACCGAACCACTATAAATCTGATGTGATCTTTCTTTGTTTTGCTTCTATGTTTATTTAATTTTGCACTCTGATTTCTGTGGTGATTTTGGTTTATAATTTTTGTGCTTTTCCAAAAGGAATTTTTTTTAAATACCAATTCACCCCCCACTCTTGGTTAGCCTCTGGCTAGTTCTTATGGGCTTAACATCCCTAACGAACTTTTAAGTGATAACAGAGCGGGATTCATAAAAACTAAGTTTGAAAACTTTTTGAATTTTGATCCATTACTGTGGAAGGATATTCCATTACCTGACTACCTTTATTTGATAATATCCCTTTTGATTTTTGGAAAACTCATATGTTTATGTTTTTACAATCAATTGATTATCGCATGTGGATGCTTTTTAAGGATGGTTATACAACTCCAACTAGAAAATTGAATGGTATTACTGTTGCACTTCCTTTTACTGAATGAACTCTAGATGATAAGGATTTAGCACAATTAAATGCAAAATGTTTGAACTTTTTTTTCTGTGCTTTAAAATTGAAAGATTACTGCATGTTTCCACTTGCATTACAGGTAAAGAAATATGGGATAAATTATGTATCACCTATGAAGGTACTAATGAAGTCAAGCAATCCCGTTTGAACATTCTCTTGCATGATTACAAACTTTTTTGTATGAAACCTTCTGAATCGATTTCTGAAATGTATACAAGGTTTACTCAGATTGTTACTTCATTACATGCATTAAGAATAGAACTTTCTAACTATGAAAAAGTAAACAAAATTTTAAGATGTTTGCCTTCCTCTTTTGATGCAAAAATTACTGCAATATCTGAATCTAAAGATTTAAATACATATTCGATCGATAACTTTTTTGGTTCACTCATTGCTTATCAGCAAGGGGTGAACCAAAGAAATCTTGATGCAGGTGAAAGGAAGAAGGAGAAAACGGTGGCACTAAAGGCGAAAGATTTGAATACTGACTCTTCCGGGTCTGAAAGTGATGATGTTGCTTTAATCACAAGGCAATTTAAGAGCTTTCTAAGGAAGAAGCACAAGGATCATCAAAAGTGGAATAAAGGTAAGGGTAGCAAAAATTTTAAGAATTTTAATTATATAATTTTCTTTGAATACTGGAAGCCTCGGCACGTTAAAGCTGATTTTCCTATGCTTAAGGTAAACCCAAGTAAGGAGAAGGGTGAGGAGAAACCAAACCTCAAAAAGGATAAGAGCAAGAAGAGATTCCAAAAGGCATTCTAGGCAGATTCTACATCAAATTCCTTTGAAAATGAATCTGAGGAGGAGACAATAAACTTGTGCTTAATGACAGCCAATAATCTTGGTCAAAGTAACTAAGAAGAGGTATGTGAACTAACCTATGAGCAACTCCTTGAAGTTTTTGAAAAAATACTTGCATCATATAGGAAACTTAAGAAAACTTATGCTAGCTTGAAATTGGAATTTTTTAATTTACAAAAAGAGTATGAAATTCTTCTCAAAGATCATTCAACAATTGATTCAAATCACATGGCTTTACATGATGAGTTTGATGCATTAAACAAAAAACATTATGAGTTATCTGATTCTCATGATTCTTTAAAATTGTCTCATTCTGTGTTAGAAAAAGAATATAATAAATTAGAACATTTAAAAACCTTTAAAATAAAAAAATCTTCATTTTATGCATTTCATAAAAAGCATCACCATAGATTAGTTCATTCTTTTCCTGGAGTTAGATGTTTTTCATGTGGCATGCTAGGACACATAGCACACACTTGCACCATTCACCATAGCTCACATTGGGTCTGGAGACACAAGTTATATGATCCACAACATGCATTGCATTCTACTTTCCATAAGAAGGAACCCAAACATGTTTGGGTTTCTAAATCTGACATTTGATAATTTTGTAGGAAAGCTCTCACAAAAGCTCTTGTGAGAGCATGTGGTACCTGGACAGTAGATGCTCTCAAAATATGACTGGAAATGCCAATCAATTCATAGTGCTGGAGACCAGGACATGAGGCAAGGTGACTCTTGGAGACAAAACCACCAGGAAGGTGATAGGAGAAGGTATAATTGGTAATTCCAAGAATCTTCAGATTGAAAATGTTTTGCTTATAGATGGACTGAAACATAACTTTCTCAGCATCAATCAACTTTGCGAGAAGGGCTTCATCATAAATTTTTTGGCAAATTCATGCATTATGAGCTTAAATAATAACTCTATTTTGCAGGGAAAGCGGATAAACAACATTTACATGCTTGATTTAAATAACATTGAATGTGCTACTTCATCTGCTTAAAAACTGCTATTGATGATTCATGATTGTGACACAGGAGATTATGTCATGCCAGTATGAAAATCCATAGAAAAGTGACCCAAAAATACCTAGTGATGCCTGCCTTTGTGATGCCTGCCAATTAGGAAAGCAAATCTAGCCCACTTTTCACTCCATTAAGGACATTAGCACCGGTAGACCTTTAGAAGTCCTTCACATGGATTTGTTTGGACCTGTTAGCATTGCCATCCTAAAAGGGAAAGTCTATGGTTTTATGATTGTTGATGACTACTCAAGGCCACAACTTCTCAGCTCCTAGGACCACTCAGCAGAACGGGGTAGTTGAAAGGAATAATTGGACCTTAGTGGAAGCTGTTAGAGCCATGCTTGCTTAGTATTCACTTCCAAAATACTTTTGGGCTGAAGTGGTTAACAAAACTTGTTATGTGTTGAATAGGGTGAATGTTAGAGCCAAATTAGATAAGACATCCTATGAGATCCTTAAGGGTAGGACACCCAATCTTTCCCACCTTCATGTCTTTGGTTGTAAGGTTTTCATTCAAAAAAATAGAAAGTCTCACTTAGGAAAATTTGACCCAAATCTGATGAAGTGTTCTTAGGATATTTTAGTATTGGGAAGTCTCTTAGGGTGTTTAATAAGAGGAGTTTGGTGGTGGAAGAGACTACACATGTAGTGTTTGATGAGTCTGATCCTAGAATGCCTAGAGTTGAGGATGATGATGATGTTGGAGAGATTGCCACTGGAGTAGAAAATTTAGAAAAGAGGGTAGAGAACCAGAACACTGAAGGAGTAGGAGAGGTTACCCAAGGAGTAGAAAATGTAGATCTGGGTGAAAGGGTTGAACCTTTATACACTTTGCCTATAGATTAGAGATACTCTTTGAGTTAACCTAAAGATCTGATTTTAGGAGACCCTTCTGATGGAGTGAGGACTAGACATAGACTTAGGAAGGAAGTGAACTACTCTGTCTTTATCTCAATGACTGAACCCACCAATATAAACCAAGCACTTATTGATGAGTTTTGGATCTTATCCATGCAGGAGGAGTTGAACCAATTTATTAGAAATGATGTTTGGGAGCTTGTAGAAAGACCTAAGGGGTAAAGTGTAGTTGGAACCAAGTGGGTCTTTAAGAATAAGGTGAATGATTCTAGAGTGGTGGTTAAGAATAAGGTAAGATTAGTGGCTAAGGGGTATAACCAAATAGAAGGGATAGATTTTGAGAGACTTTAACCCTTGTAGCTAGATTGGAAGCCATTAAAGTGCTATTAGCCTTTGCCTGTTATAAGGGATTTAAGCTTTTCCAAATGGAAGTTAAGAGTGCCTTTTTAAACGGGGATATAAAAGAGGATGTGTTTGTAGATCAACTCCCAGCTTTTGAGAGTTCCTAATTTCCAAATCATGTTTTCAAATTAAAGAAGACCTTATATAGATTGAAGAAGGAACCTAGATCTTGGTATGAGAGGTTTAACACATTCTTACTAGAAAGGGAGGTTGTTAAGGGGAGTGTAGACACCACCCTTCTCCTGAGGAAAGTAGGAGATGATTTACTCATTGTTTAGATCTATGTTGATGATATATTTTTTGGATCTTTTGATAAAAAGTTATGTGATGATTTTTCTAAAAACAATGAGTAAGGAGTTTGAGATGAGTATGATGGGAGAATTGTCCTACTTTTTGGGGTTTAGCATTAGACAATTAGATGATGGAACTTTTTTTAGCAAAATGAAGTACATAAAGGACATCTTGAAGAAATATGAAATGGACAAATTCAAGCCAACTAATACTCCCATGACCTCAGGAATTCAATTAGACAAGGACCCAAATGGAAAATCAGTTGATCAGAAGAAGTATAGAGGGATGATTGGATCTTTACTTTATCTGACTGGTAGCCGACCTGATATAATGTTTACTATTTTTCTTTGTGCTAGATTTCAAGCAAACCCTAAGGAATCCCACCTGATTGTAGTTAAGAGAATTCTTAGATATCATTTAGGGACACAAAACCTAGGAATATGGTACCCTAGGCACAACACTTCTTTTGAGATTATTAGATTTTTTTATTTTGATTTTGTAGGATATAAGGTGGATAGAAAAAGTACTTCTAGAACTTTCCAATTCATAGGACAATATTTAGTCTCCTGGTCCAGTAGAAAGCAAAACTCTGTTGCTCTTTCCACTGCTGAAGCTGAGTACATTGCTTTAGGAAGTTGTGTGGCCCAAGTCCTTTGGCTAAAATATCAAGTACTATATTTAGGATTACCTGTAGGCACCATCTCAATTCTTTGTGGCAACACCAGTGCAATCTGTATTTTTAAGAATCTTATCTAACATTCAAGGACTAAGCATATTGATAGTAGGTATCACTTTATTAGAGACCATGTGACTAAGGGAGATATTGAGTTACATTATGTGGTGACTGAGAATCAACTGGCTGACATTTTTACTAAACCACTTGCCTTCAACACTTTCAGTAATTTAAGGACCAGATTAGGTGTGATTGACATTAATACATGAACTTGATTTCTACTGATGTTTTATCTGCTGATTATGTTGCTGTATTTTTTTCTAGTTTTTATTATTTATTTATTTTTTTATAGTTATTTTTTGTTTTGGTTTTGGCACTTTTATTTTCCATATGCCTTGCTTTATTTTTCCTTTTCAAATCATCACTGAATTGATATCTTATGCCTTGTTTATTAATTTTGAAAATTTGTAGTTAACATTTTACATCTCTTGATCTGTTAAAGGGTAAAAACACCATTGATTGTTTATCTTTCTCTAACCTATTTTGGTGGTAAAAATTTATTTTCTAACCAAAAGTCTATCTCAAATTAACAACTAAATTTTGCAATTGAGATCTTTTCTACCTTGCTACAGTAATCTAGCTTATACCATAATAGTCAAAGTTTTTATGTTACTTCAAGATTTCTCGTTATCCTATCAATGCATCTCTCTCATGATTTTTTATTTTGTTTTGTGGATTGTTCTTCCCTATATTAGAGAGTGAGTTTTTCTTCTCTAATATCTGGAAGATATACTCACAACTATAAATATTTAAGAGTTTTTGGAAAGAAATCTAACTTGCAAAAATAATGAAAAAAAAGTGTGGCCAATGATGCCAAAAATAAAAGATACACAATGACGCCAAATTGAAAAAAAAGATATATACAAAGTGTATCAAAAATCAAAAGATGCGCAAAGTGCTCCATTCAATGGACAAGAGGCATAAAATGAGCCCATCAAAAAGCAAGCTATCTTCCTTTCTTCCAACTCTTAAAACTTACAATATTTTATATATCAATTGAGATTTTCAAGGACTTGATTTCAAATTTTGCGATTTAACAAACTACTTTGATATCTTATTTTATAAAATACTTTTTTTAATCCAAATCTTGATCGAATCTGTTTTTCTTATCCAAATATTTTTTCTGAGTTAGGCCTTTTGATTTCAAAAGAAGATTTTGCCCTAAAAGAAGTCCGAGCTTAGGGTTAACATGATCGGATATTTTACCACTTTTTAGATTTTCTGAAGTTGTTAGCTCATTAACTTACAAATTTTTAAAATCAATAACATGGAGACTATATCATATTCATGCCTTGATTTAAAAAAAAAACTTTTTGGCTTTTATTTTATCGTTATTATTTTTTTGTTGATCTTGTTGTTTTTGGGCATTCTCTGATCATCTCCATCCCTCCGTTGATTTGAATTTTTTTTCACATCGTCCTGATTGATTTTTTTATCATCCTGGACGATCGGTTTTTCGTGCTTCAAAAAACTCCATCTGCTGAATATTCTAACTTTTCTGCTCTAATCATCTTGGACGATCCTTTATCATCCTGGATGATATGATCGACCTCTGCTACAATCATCTTGATCGTCCTGGCCGATACCTTTTTTTCATCCTAGATGATGCATTTACTAGTTATTGTCCCATTTGATACACATCTTTGTCCTGGATGATACACGTGTCAGTACGTTTAAAATCTTTAAAATATCACGGGATGATCCATTTTTGGACAATCATCCTAGATGATCCACTATTCATCCTGGACGATACACGTGGCACATGATTTAAAATATTTTAAATTCAACCAGTATGATCCATTATTGAGGATTGTTCTATACGATCCACATAATTAGCCTGGACGATATGCTTTTTCAACGGTCATCCGGCCTAAGTCCTCGGGACAATCATCTATATATAATCATCTCGGCCGATGTTTGATCGGCCTGAATGATCAGACTGCCTTTTTGACCAATCAGATTGTTCACAATAATTATACCAGATCATCCTAGACGATCTTGCAATCGGCCTGGACAATCTGGCTGATCCTTTAAATTCAGAGCCTTCCACCCATTTTTCCTCACTTCAATCTTCATCTCCTCACTTGTTTACTTCCTATTTGCTTATGGCTAGTGAAAAGCGTGCTTGTCAGATGTCTCGCAGCTCCTCGAGGAGTACGTTGTATCCTCATTTTTGGGAGGCAGACGATCAGGCTGCCTATCATCATTACAAAGAGTGCAGCATTACTCTCTCTCAAACAATCAATCCAGCCTATCTCTCCTATCCAGTACTGGATATTTTCACTCACACCACTCTTTGCTTTATTCTCACCCTCGCAGTCCCTTTTAGTTCTAAATTTCTTTTTGAATTTTACGCAAACCTTCACATAAAATCTTCCTACACTACTCTAACCTCTTATGCGAATCGACGTCCTGTCAAGATCACATATCTGGACTGTGCTGAACTGTTGTAGCTATCCACCACTGGGGATAAGGTGCATACCCTTGTCTTTGATCCTGACTTTGACTGATCCACTGCAAATCACTTTCTTTGCCACACCAACACACGCTTTCATATTGGAGAGACTATCTATTTACTCAAAGATGCTAGGATAATCCAGCATGTCCTTTGAACTTCTGTTATTCCAAAAGTCGGGGACCGAGTCCATATCACTCCACTTCTTTTACTTACTACCCTTTACGTTCCGGCCCATAGAGAATTCAATGCCACAGACCCGAGCATTTGACTACCATTTGAGATCCAGGTCATAGAAGAAAGCCCAATCTTGCTCTAGGACACCTCATTGCCTATGTTCTAGAATATAAATATCAGCTTCAATATTCTGCTCCTCCCGACCTTCAGCCACCCGTCTACTCAAACAATTCTTTCAATGCCCTTCACAGTACACGACTCCACCCACGGTATGGGGAAGCTCAAGGGGCAGAGGAGGAGGAGGCTTTTGCTCCCACTCCTGTTCCTGAACCTGTTCCTCTCCGCCAGCACTCTCAGCTGGATCAGTTGGTGGAGAGATTTGATCAGTTTGAGACCCGTTTCGATGCCTATGTTACACATCAGTAACAGCAGCACGACAAGGACATGGCCTGGTTTGGGACACAGTTTGCTACGCTCTCCAGTTACTTTCAGCAGCCACCACCACCACCACCTCCTTCTGATGATCAGGGTCCCACATTTTTTTAGTTTTAGTTTCTTTTTTTTGTAGTTTGTTTTTCTTATGTTTTGTTTTAGTTTATGTTATTTTTTTAATTTGTGTTTTGTTATGTTTCCCTCCTTTTTGTGATGTCAAAAGGGGGAGTAGGTTGATGTATCTTGTAATTTGAATTTTGAAACTTAGTGAAATGCTTTTTTTTGTCACACAGTTTTTTATTGAACTACCATGACTACTTGGAATTCCTTATTTGTGTTTGCCATCATAAAAAAAGGGGAGATTATTATGAATATGAGATTATTGATTATACTTTTGATGATAGAAAATATTCATGTTTTTGTATGACTGCTTTGCCTACTAATTTCTCAGGACAACAAGATCGAATGCAACTCAAGCCAGCTAAAGATCGGTTAGATTTAGATTGAGTCAAGTCTGTATTTTTTACTTTCTTGAGTCAATTGTAAAAGTGGTTCCTGATGCTAAGTAACCTTGCACAAACACACTTAAGGGGTTTTCTAAGTTTTCTATTTTGAGTACATCGGCCTGGATGATATTCATATCGGCCAGGATGATTCAACTGAAAATAGAAACCCTAATTAGGGCTTCCTGGTTAAGCAGCGGCATTAAGCAAATCATCTTAAATGATACTTATATCAGCTAGGATGATAAGCTCAAATCAGAAAGAATTAGCCACCATGATCAATTTAGGTATTCTTTATTTTAAAATATCGACCAGGATAATCTCCATATCAACCTAGATGATACAGCATAATTATGCCTAAATTAATCTGGCAATTATAAAAAGCAATTAAGGCTGATCGATATGATCACATCAACAGGGCTGATCATAGAATCATCCAGGATGATGTCCTTGATGATTGACATTGGCCAACATCTATTCTGGGAAATGTTCGAAATGATTGTACTCGAATTTGAACTAATCGGCCAGGATGATATTGTATTAGCCTGGACAATGAAACCAATTTTCTTTTGATCATCCCAAATTATCCTGGCTGATCAAGCTTATTTTGTACTGATCAGCCATGATGAAATTCCTATCATCCTGGACGATAAAGTCGATTCTTAAAATTCTATTTAAATGACCCAAATTTTCTCATGCTTAAGACCTTGAGTGCTGTCTTGACCTGAGAGAGCCTTCGAAGAGGTGGGGGAGAGAGGGAGAGAGAGAGAGAGAGAGAGAGAGAGAGAGAGAGAGAGAGAGAGAGAGAGAGAGAGAGAGAGAGAGAGAGAGAGAGAGAGAGAGAGAGAGAGAGAGAGAGAGGGAGGAACTTGTGAGGGGGAGTTTGTGAGAGGGATCATAAAGGTTGCTCCAAGCAAGGTTCCAAGTCATTGTCTCCATTCTTCATCCTTCATCGTTAGGAGGTTCTTGGGTGGTCTACTTCAGCAAAAGGTCCGGGTTCTCTGCCCGCTTCAGGATGAAGCAAAAGGAGTCGGTTCTCTGCCACACCGGGGTTGGTGAAAAGGAGTCTATTATAAAGGCTTCTCCGCCTAGCTGTTGGAGCTAAAGGAGAGACACCTAGTTAGTGCAATACTCGGAGGGTGCCTCCGAGGAGTTGACGTAGGTCAAGGATTGACCGAACCACTATAAATTTGGTGTGATCTTTCTTTGTTTTTCTTTCGCGTTTATTTATTTTTGCACTCTAATTTCTGTGGTGATTTTGGTTTATGATTTTTGTGATTTACCTAAAGGAAATTTTTTAAAATACCAATTGACCCCCCCCCCCCCCCCTCTTAGTTAGCCTCAAGCTAGTTCTTAAGGGCTTAACATCCCTAACAAACTTTCAGATGATTTACTCTTTGGATCCACAAATAAAAATATATTTAAAGAGTTTTCTATAATTATGAGTAAAGAGTTTGAAATGAGCAAGATGGGTGAGTTGAATTACTTTCTTAGGTTTAGTATGAAATTAAGAGAATATTGTACATATCTTAGTCAAACAAAGTATATTACAAAAATCTTAAATACATTTATATTGAAACATTAATGAGCGTGAACACCCAGTTAGATAAGGATATAGTTGAAAACTCTATTAACCAAGAGAATTATAATAGGGTTATTTGATCACTACTCTACCTAACTGCTAGTATGTAAGCATCATGTTTAGTTTTTATTAAGATGCAAGGTTTTAAGTTGATCCTAAGGAATCTCTCATGATTTTTTGTTAAAAGAATCCTCTGATATCTAATATAAAGTTAAATAACTTTGGCATTTGGTTTCCTATAAATAGTTGCACTGTTGAACTTGAAAGATATTCATATTCAAATTTTATTGGGAGTAGAGTAGACAAAAAAGTTACATTTAGAACATGCCAATTCTTAGGATAGTCTTTAGTTTCCTATTATAGTATAAAATAAAATTTTGTAACCCTATCCACAGTTAAATAAAGTATATAACTTTAGGAAGTTATTTTGCCCAAATCATACGATTGAAGAAATATATCCTTGACTTAGAACTACTTGTAGGAATGATCCCTAATATGTGTGATAATATTTGTGCAATCTACATTTCAAAAAATCATTTTCAATAATCTAGTACTAAATACATTGATATTAGACAACACTTCATTAGGAATTATGTTGCAAAGGGTAATATAGAATTATACCACATGGATACAAAAAATAAACTTGCTGATATTCTTATAAAACCCGTAAATTTTAATTCATTTAGCACAATTAGTACTAGACTTGGTCAATTGACATAATTGCTTAAGAGAATAGGGTAGTACTAAGTTAAGCTATGATTGTATGTTGATGTTGTTTGTTGCACTACAGGAAAATCACCCATTACCGACAGAATTTTTCAGCAGCTTAATTCTATCGAAATTAATTTCAACCAGAAAAAGTAGTCAAAATTTATTTTCCTACGTTGTTTTACCGACTGATTTTTTTTCGCCAAAAAAACATTGGTAAATTTAAAAAAAGCTGAAAAATGATCAATTTCTATCGAAAAATTCAGCCGGTAATAGACGATTTTCCTATAGTGTTGTATATGGTAAAATATTAATGTTTTTGTGTTGCTAATTTATATTGAAAATTTTATTATTATCATAATTATGTATTTGAAATGTGTTATGAAAGGTGAAGAATGGTGGGGAATATGAGGTATTTTTTGGAAGTTCATGTGCAAAATAAGTGAAGCAATATGGCTCTTACATATATATATATATATATATATATATATATATATATATATATATATATATATATATATATATATATATATATATATATATATATATATATATATATATATATATATATATATATGTTCATGTACCCCTTCATATGCCTTAAACATATATGAGATGATTAGATAGAGATATAAGTAGAAGTGGATTTATAAGGAGAATCAAAATGAGTGTAGGTCCTACACTTGTCCTTAATATATGTGACATGATCAAGTCAAGGTATAATTAGAAGAGAATGTATAAGGAAACATAAAAAATATGAATATATTGTTATATACTGCTTGATGTTTGTTGTTTATGATGATGATTCAATTTGGATATCATTTTCAATGAAATATATGTTTCATAATCAAGTTTATATTCTTAAAGGAATATTCTTATTTTGAAGCCATATTCAAGTGAAGCCAATGTTATTACTTTTGAAAATGTTGATGCTGTTGGTTGTACACTAAGATGAGGTTGCTAAATACACTATGCATTAAAAATATTAGCATAATCTTATCACCAAGCTTATGGTAGATATCGTTTCATCCCATAGCATATTCTCCTTCAGGGATGGTTCATCCGATTATAATCAGATAAAGAAGGCCCATGAAGATGAGAAGTTCACTACATTTTGCACACCTATAGATTTATTTTGTTACAAGGTGATGCCCTTCGGTCTCAAGAATGTCAGGGCTACCTATCAACGTGTTATAATTATTATCTTTGATGTGATGATACATGAGCAAGTTGAATGATATGTGGGTGATCTAGTGGTCAAAAGTGAGGTCAATGGAGATCACCTTGGAGATGTACGAATCATTTTTGAACGCCTCCATAAGTATGATTTAAAGGTGAATCCTTTGAAATGCGCATTTGGTGTTAGTGCAGGAAAGTTCAAGAGGTTTATAGTTTGCTACCATGGCACTAAGATTGATCTTTCTATGATTAAGGCCATAGTGGACTTGAAACCTCCTAAGAGCCTCACCCAGTTGAGGTCTATCTAAGGAAAACTCACGTTCTTGTAGAGATTTACCTCCAATATTTCTGGTAGATGTCATCCCTTCACTACCCTCATAAAGAAGGATGCTCATTTTCATTGGGGTAAACATTATCAGGAGGCCTTTGAGAGTATAAAGTGCAACTTAATGAACCCCCTTATTTTAGCTACACTCATCCTAGGAAGGCCATTAATTCTTTACACTATGGTCCTAGATGAATCCTTGGGTGCACTTTTAGCTCAATAAAAAGATAAGGGCAAGAAAAATGACTAGTATTCCCTTAACAGATTGTAGATACCTACAGATCTAAAATACCCAGTGATGGAGAAGCCATATTTGGCTTTAATTTTTTCGGTGTAGAAGATTAGACATTACATACTTTTATACAAGGTTAACTTGATTTCTTCATTCAACCCCTTGTAGTATTTGATAACTCATCTAACCCTCTCAGGTCATTTAACATACTAGTCTATGATCCTATTATAGTTTTATATTACTTTTGTTCCTCAGTGGGCCATCAAAGGATAGGCTCTAGCTGACTTTCTTAATGTGCACTCAATCCCCGTGGATTCCCCACTCAATACTGATTTACCTGATGAACTAATCATAAGTGTTGATGAATAGGAGTCTCCTAATTGGGAGTTCTACTTTAATGATGCATCATTCACTGAATCTTTATATCCAAACAAAACTCCCATAGTTAGGGTAGGTTTGGGCTTTATTTCTATATCCCTGAAGGCCACACTCTCCAATAAGCTTATAATATTTTAGAACCTTATACTAATAATGAAGCTGAGTATGAAGCTCTAATTTTAGGAGTTGAGTTAGCAATTCATATGAAGATTATGTGGGTAAAGATTTTTGGAGACTTGTCTTGCCATGTTCACTACAGACTTTTCTTCTCCCAATCAAACCCTCATAGTGTTTGCTATTGAGGAAGAGTCATATTGGAGAGTCCCCTTTATTGAATATTTGAAGCATGGTAGGCTTCTAGATGATCGATCTCTTATTGGTCAAATTAGAAAGAGAGCATTTTCATTTATTTATTTAAATAACATCCTGTATCAATGTTCTTTTGACCTAATGTGACTGCGTTGCCTTAACAATAAGGAGGCTTGTAAGGTCATGGGTGATATACATAAAGGGATTTATGGTGCCCATCAGTTCGGACTAAAGATAGAAGGTAGAACTAGACTCCTTGGTTACTATTGGCCGATTATGATCAATAATTGTATGGATAATACTAGTAAGTGCCACAAGTGCTAGATTCATGGTACGGTGATTCATCAACCTCCTAATTCGTAGCACCCTACTATGTTGAATTTTTCATTTAAAGGTTGGGCCACAAATGTAGTAGGTCCTATAGACCCTCCCTCCTCTAAGGATAATATGTTTATTTTAGTTTCCATTGATTACTTCTCTAAAAGGGCTAAAGCTACCCATTTAAGAAGTTAAATTAGAGGATGTGATGTTCTTCTTACACGATCATATTATCTACCACTTTGGTGTTTCGTGGTGTATAATTTTTTGATAACAGTCAGTCATTTAGAAGCACCATGATTACTAGATTTTCCCGCCGCCATAACATTAATTGGTGATAGTCTTAGATTTTTTACCCTAAAGTGAATGGCTTGACGTAGACATTTAAAAAAACTCTCATATAACTGATAAGAAAATTTCTTGTGGAAAATAAGCAAGAATGGCATGACAAGTTACCTGAAGCATTATGGTTCTATAGGACTATATACCATACTCTTACTCAGTCTACAACATATACTTTAGCCTTTGGGGTTGAAATAGTTCTCCCACTTGAGGTTGAGCTCCCCTTGCTGTGTGTGGCAGTTAGTCTTAATCTTTATAATGAGGATAATAATTGACTATGGTTGGAAGAACTTGATGGTTAAGAAGAGCTTTGTCTACAAGCCCATCAGAACCTCAAATTATACTAGGCTCGTATGGCCCGGTCACATTATCACCTTGTTCGACCTCGTGTTTTTTAGGTTGGTGACTTAGTTCTTATCTTATGTAAGCTTATCATTTTGTGCTATCAATGAAGTGATAAGTTTGAGCCTATTTGGGATGTTCCCCTTTGTCATAGAGAAAGTCTATGAAGGTGGTGCTTACCTACTTATTGATGCAAATAGTGTTCACCCTATGCCTGTCATCAATGTATAGTACTTGAAAAAGTTATATGCTTGAGCTTTACACATCACAGGAGGAGCTTCCCTTCTACCTATAAATATCACTCTGTCTATATACCCCCTGAAAGGGTTCTTCTTACTTCTTGGCAGTCAGTGTGGCCATGATGATTTATAAATATGATATAATAATTTTATATTATTGAATCATATAAGTTATTTATTATATAATTATAATGAAATCTTTAGAAGTAGTAGATGACCTATAGAGCAAGTGGCTCCCTCACCTTATTTATTATGTATGTTTTGAAGGAAAAGGTAAAACCCCTATTAAGTAAATTGTGTTAATTGAGGATATTTATTAGATTTGACTTTTGGGTTAGGTATCTTCAATAAATATCTATATTCTCTTATTAGTCATGAAATATTTATGCATTGATGAATTAAAATTGAAATCTTATTTGATATATATATATATATATATATATATATATATATATATATATATATATATATATATATATATATATATATATATATATATATACTTGTTTCAAAAATTTCTTCAACAAGTTTAGATATTCAACCAACGTATATGGGATGATTATAGAATGGCTATATTTTTTATTGAGAAATAGTTTAAAGTAAATAAGGATATCTTCCACACTAGATTTTAAAAAATCATAAGCCTACTATTATAACCTTTACATGATATGTCACTTCTCTGTGTAATAGGTTGTAATGGGTTGTGTTTTGAAAATATGTTAGTGGTATCAAAGTGGTGGTTTGGAAGATTAAATTATAACCAGAGCTATAAGAATGCTTAGTAGATAAGTGTTAAGAGGTTAGGTATTTAAACTCATATCATCTATGTCCATGTCCTTATGTTCAATAAGTTGAATTGTACATGTATGTCATATATGAAATTATTAAAAGAATAAATTCTTAGATCAAGGTAAAGCAATTGATGGATAGAATCTTAATTATTCTACAACTATGTAGATCATAGTATGGGTTATGTCATCATATATGATGATGAAAATGTTCAATTTATTAGACTAGCTATTTCTTGGAGAGGATTGGGTGTGTTTAATAGTAAAATGGGAAAGTGTTATCATATACTCATGTTAGTTGAAGTCACATAAGAAAAATTATCATATTCATTATTTGATGTTGAAAGAGATTATGATTTCATTAAAATTTTGGAGACATTACTTATATAGGGTGAAGTGTGAAATCTATACAGACCATCAGAGCTTGAAGAACATCTTTAATAAAAAAAATCAAATATAAGGAGGAAGAAATGGTTTGAGTTGGTTAAGGACTTTGATTTCAAAATTATTTATTAGTGTGTTAAGGCTAACATGGTAGTTGATGCTTTAAGCAAGAAGTTCATTTGGAGAGAATTTTTCTAGATCACTTCCCATGAAACTCTTATTCAAGAAATGGAAAAGTTAAAATTAGAAGTAATGTGCTTATTTGATATAGATATAGAGACCATCTCCCGGATGATAGTTCAACCATCATTATAGGAGAGAATTGATGAGGCATAGGAAATTTATGATGAATGTGTGAAAATGATTTATTGAATTCAATCTAAAAGGAGAATAAAATTTCATATAAATGATCAAGGTGAGTAAACTTATTTTAGTCTATTACAGAGCCCTACTAGTGGTTATTTAAGGAAGGAAGTTATGCAAGAATACCAATATCTTTTGGGCTCTCTAGTTTTCTAGAAGAAAAATGTGAGCCAAAGGCAAATAAATACTAGGAGATGAAAGAAAGAACCATGGAACTAAGAGATGACGACACTAAAAGTGGTGATTGAGGAGCTGATGGAAGTGAAGACATTACGTTAAGGACACATCAATTTAAGAGATTCATTAAATAGAAACACAAGAACCATTTCAACAAGAAAAAAGGTAAAATTATAAAATATAACAAGGTTTTTTATGGTTCATTTTTAGTACAGGAATCGAGCACATGTTAGATAAAATTGCATTTACATTAATAGCCACACAAGTAAGGATATGGGTGATGATAAATCAATAAAAAGCATTCTAGGCAAACTCACAATCAAAATCATTAGAATATGAACCAGAAGATGAGGTAACAAACCTTTGCTTATTGTCTAAAGATAGATTTTGGGACTATGAATATGATGAGGTATATGAGCTATCATAAGCTAGATTATTCTTTTATCTTAACAGATGCATGTTTCCTATAGATAGATAAAAAATAAGCATTTGCATTTGGAAAGATAATTTTTAAATTTAAAAGAAGAGCATATAAATTTAGCAAATAATTATTCAAGCTTTAGAAATAATCACATTACATTAGATAAGGAATAAGAATCATTAATGGAAGAGTATGATTCATTAAATAAACTTCATATTTAATTATACAAATATCATGATGCGTTGAATAAAAATCATATTAAGCTTGAGGTAGCATTTAATAAATTTAAAGAGCTAGCATTAGAATTATATAGCAATGAATAGGCATTAAAAGTTGAAGTAGGAATGTATAAAAATGCTTATTAGTATTTAAAAAAGTAAATGATAGCACTATAAGAAAATTCACCCGAGCCTACACACATAATAAAGCCAGAGCTTATAACACAATATATATCATTCTTCTTGAAAGTTCATTAGGAATGTTAGGCCCTTATAAACTGGCCAAAGTCTAACCAAGAGGGGGGGGGGGGGTGAATTGGTATTTTAAAAAATCCTTTAACCAAAGCACAACAAAACTCAAACCAAAATCCCCACATAAAATAAGTGCGAAAAAATTAAATACGGAAGCAGTAAAAAGAACACAAGGGTTTATAGTGGTTCGCTCAACTCGACCTAAGTCCACTCCCCAGAGGCGCCCTCTGAGTATTGCACTACCAAAGTGACTCTCCTTTTGCTCCCACAGCAAGGCTGAGAAGCCCTTACAAAATTCTCCTTTTTGCCACCCCCAGCAAGGAAGAGAACCTAACTCCTTTTGCTTCCTCCTGAAGTAGGCAGAGAACCTTGATCGATCGCTGAAGCTTACCTCTCCAAACCCTTCCAAGGGCAAGAGACTCTAGCGGAAGAAGAAGTGGAACAATGCTTGGAGCAACCCTTGTGAATCTCCCTCACAAGCTCCCCCTCATAAGATCCTCTCTCTCTCTCTCTCTCTCTCTCTCTCTCTCTCTCTCCTCTAGGCTTTCTCAGGTCAAGACAACAGTAAAAGATTGTTTAAAATGTTGAACAATAGCTCTTAAATAGAAGAGCTTCAAAATAGCTCATTAATTGCAAGTTGCCGACATTATCATCCAGTGTGATATGTATATCGTCCTGTACGATTAGTGCAATTTAAGCCTAATCAGCCGGGACGATCTGGGATGAATAGAAGAAAGGTGTTCCTATCATCTAGGACGATAATAAATCGTCCTGTGCGATTAGTTCAAATTAATCGACTATTGGCCAGACAATTGCTCTTAAAGGAGTTCTGAGACAATCGCTCTAAAAGGACTTCTGGACGATTCCAAAATAGCTTGATCGTTCAGGATGATCTCATGATCTTCTCAAATGATTAGTTCAAATCAAAGGAAAACCATCCAGAGCATCACCCAAAATTTGAGCTGGCCGATCCGGATCGTCCTGACCATCACCTAGAATTTGAGCTGTCCGATATCGATAGTCCAGGAGCAATTAAGATCTTTTTAACTGATCATCCCGACTGATTTTGCAATCGTCCAGGACGATGTGATCGTAACAATCATCCTTAATTGATTGCCTTAAATGCCAGATTAATTTAGGCATAATTGTATCATATTGTCTAGGCCAATACACGATCTTCCTGGCCAATGTCCAAAAATAAAGAATGCCTAAATAGACCATGGCAGCTAATTCTTTCTGTTTTAAGGCTATCGTTCTGGCCGATACAAGTGTCGTCTAGGATGATCTGGTAATGACGTCTGCCTTAACAAGAAGTCCTGATTAGGGTTTCTATTTTGAACCTGATCATCCAGGACAATAATAAAATCATCCGTGACGATGTGAGTAAAAAAAAATTCTAAGCCAGAAAGAAAAATCACTTAAGTATGTGAGTTTAGGGTTACTTAGAATCATAACACTTTAAAGATTACAATTGACTCAAGAAAGAGAAGAAGAAAATTACAGACTGACTCAGACCTAGTCTACCTAATCTTGAGCTGGTTCCAATTGTCGTCCGATCTTGTGGTCCTAAAAAGTTAGTAGCCAAGGCAGACGTAGAGAAACAAGAGTGTTTGCTAACATAAAAATCATAATCCATGAAAACATATTTACAACAATCTCCCCCTTTTTATGATGGCAAACACTTAGACAATCCAAAATAGTAGTTCAAATTTTCAGAATAAAACAGTACAAACACAAACATATTAGTCCCCCTTTTGACATCTTAAGAAGGAGGACGAAACTAAAAAATAAAGTAAACAAACCCTATTTTTTTTTAACCAAGGCATGAACATAATGTAGTCTTTCATGTGATTGATTTTAAAAATTTGTAAGTTAATGATTTAACAATATCAAAAATCCAAAAAAATAATAGAATATCCGATCATGTAAACCCCAAGCTCGAACATCTTTCAGGATAAAATTATCTTTTAAAATCAATGACCTAACTCAAAAATTAAATTGAATATGAAAAAAAGGATCCATTCACCACTTGGTTTCAAAAAAAAATAACTTATACAATAATGTATCAAAGTAAATATGTCACAATCACAAAAAGTCGAAATCAAGCCTTTGATTTTATCAAGTGGTACATGAAATCATCTAAGTTTTAAAAGTTTTGAAAAGAGAGGGGAGCTTGATTTTGGTGGGCTCATTTTATGCCTCTTGTCAATTTGAATGGCGCTTTGTGCTTCTTTTGATTTTTGATACACTTTGTGTTTTTTTTTTTTTGCATCATTGCGCATCTTTTATTTTTGGTATCATTGGCCAATTTTTTTTTTCATTTTTGCAATCTACATTCTCTTTCAAAAACTCTTAAATAATCTTAGTTGTGAGTATATCTTCTATATATTAGAGAAGAAAAACTCACTCTCTAATATAGAGAAGAACAATCCACAAAATAGAATCAATAATCGTATGAATAAATGCAATGACAAGGGTAACGAGGAATTCTTGATGTGATAAAAAGACTTTGATCATTATAAATACATGATAGATTTGCTATAGCAAGGTTAGAAAATATCTTAATTGAATACTCCATTTATTAATTTGAGATAAACTACTGGTTAGAAAAGAAAACTTTTCCACTAAAATATGTTAGAGAAAGATACACAATCAACGGTATATTCTTACCCTTTAATAGATTAAGAGATGAAAAATATTGACTACAAATTTTTAAAAGCAAGAATAAGGCAAACGATATCATTTCAGTGATGATTTTAAAAAAAATAAATTTAAGAAAAAAATAAAGCATAAAAAGCAAAACAACAAACAAAAAAACTAACAAAAACATAAAGCATTAAAACAAGAAAAGAAGAAGAAAGAAAAAAAAGAAAAGAAAAAAATCAAGTTCATGCATTTACGTCAATCACACCCAATCTAGTCCTTAAAGAGCTGAAAGTGTCGACGGCCAGTGGTTTAGTAAATATGTCAACCAGTTGATTCTCAGTTGTCACATTGTGTAACTCAATGTCCCCCTTTATCACATGGTCTATAATAAAATGATGTCTAATGTCAATATACTTTTGGATAGGATTCTTAGAGATACAATGGCACTAGTGTTGTCACAGAAAATTGAGATGGTGCCTACAGGTAATCCTAAATCCAATACATGCTGTTTTAACCAAAGGACTTGGGCCACACAACTTTCTAAAGCAATGTACTCAGCTTCAGCAGTAGAAAGTGAAACAAAGTTTTACTTTCTACTAGACCATGAGACCAAAGACTGTCCTACGAATTAGCAAGTTCCATAAGTTCTTTTTCTATCCACCTTACATCCTGCAAAATTAGAATCAGAAAATCCAATAATCTCAAAAGAAGTGTTGTGCCTAGGATACCAAATTCCCAAGCTTTGGGTCCCTAAAAGGTATCTAAGAATTCTCTTAACTGCAATTAGGGGGATTCCTTAGGGTCAGCTTGAAATCAAGCACAAAGACAAACGCTAAATATTATATCATGTCGGCTAACAGTCAAGTAAAGTAAAGATCCAATCATGCCTTTATACTTCTTCTGATCAACAGACTTACCACTTGGGTCCTTATCCAACGGAACACTAGAAGTCATGGGAGTATTAATTTGCTTGTCTTTATCCATCTCATACTTTTCAAAATGTCCTTTATGTATTTTGATTGATTCAGAAAGGTTCCATCATCTAATTATTTTATGCTGAACCTCAAAAAGTAGGACAACTCTCATATCATACTCATCTCAAATTCTCTACTCATTATTTTAGAAAATTCATCACAAAGTTTCTTATTAGAAGATCCAAAAAGTATGTCATCCACATAAATCTGAATAATGAGCAAATCATCTCCAACTTTCCTAAGAAAAAGGGTGGTGTCTACGCTCCCCTTAACAAACTCCCTTTATAGTAAGAATGTGCTAAGCCTCTCATACCAAGCTCTGAGTGCCTTCTTTAAACCATATAAGGCCTTTTTTAATTTAAAAACTTGATTTGGAAATTTGGAACTCTCAAAACTTGGGGGTTGTTCTACAAACACATCTTCATTTATTTTCCCATTTAAAAAGGCACTCTTAACATCCATTTGAAAAAGCTTAAATCATTTATAACAAGCAAAGGCTAATAGCACTCTAATGGCTTCCAATCTAGCTACAGGGGCAAAAGTTTCCTCAAAATCAATCCCTTCTATTTGGTTATACCCCTTAGCCATTAATCTTGCTTTATTCTTAACCACCACTCCATAATCATTCACCTTGTTCTTAAAGACCCATTTGGTTCCAACTACACTTTGTTCCTTATGTCTTTCTATAAGCTCCCAAACATCATTCCTAACAAATTGGTTCAACTACTCCTACATGGCTAAAATCCAAAACTCATCAGAAAGGGCATGGTTTATGTTGGTGGGTTCAGTCATTGAGATAAAGGCAGTGTGGTTCACCTCCTTCCTAAGTCCATGTCTAGTCCTAACTTCATTAAAGGTTCTCCTAAGATCAAATCTTTAGGGTGACTTGTAGAGTATCTCCAATCTCTAGGAAACGTGTGTGAAGGTCCAACCCTTTCCTCAAGATCTATATTTTATACTCCTTGGGTAACATCTCCTACTCCTTCAGTGTTTTGGTGTTCTACTCCCTTCTCCAATTTTTCTACTCTAGTGGTAATCTCTCCAACATCATCATCATCATCAACTCCAGGCTTTTTAGGATCAGACTCATCTAACACTACATGTGTAGTCTCTTCCACCATCAAAGTCCTCTTATTAAACACCCTAAAATAATTCCCAACACTAGAATATTCCAAGAATACTCCATCATATTTTGGTTCCAATTTTCCTAAGTGAGACTTCCCATTGTTGTGAACGAAAACTTTACAACAAAAGACATGAAGGTGGGAAAGATTGGGTGTCCTACCTTAAGGATCTCATAGGATGTCTTACCTAGTTTGGCTCTAACATTCACCCTATTCAACACATAATAAATTGTGTTAACCGCTTCAGCCCAAAAGTATTTTGGAAGTGAATACTCAGCAAGCATGGCTCTAGTGGCTTCCACTAAGGTTCGATTCTTCCTTTCATCTACCCCATTTTGCTGAGGGGTCCTAAGAGCTGAGAAGTTGTGGCTAATCACCTTGTCCTCACAAAAATCTCCAAATCTTTTATTTTTAAACTCTTCCCCATGGTCACTATGGATGGTTAAGATCTCACAACCTAGCTTTTTCTGAATGCAAGTAAAAATGTTCTAAACTCCTTAAAAGACTCATTTTTGTGTGAAAGAAATCTAGTCCAAGTGAACCTCGAGTAGTCATCGACAATTACAAAACCATAGACTTTTCCTCCCAAGCTGGCAGTGCTAATGGGTCCAAAAGAATTCATGTGAAGGACTTCTAAAGGTCTAGAGGTGCTAATGTTTTTAATGGGGTGAAAAGTTGAGTGGACTTTCTTTCCTAATTAGCAGTCATAACAAAGGTGATCTTTAAAAAATCTCAGTTTGGGGACACCTCAAACTAGGTCTTTTTCAGTCACTCTCCTAAGGGTTTTCATACTAGCATGACATAATCTTCTGTGCCACAACCATGAATCATCAACAACTATTTTTAAGCAAAAAGATGCAGCGCATTCAATATTATTTAAATCAAGCTTGTACACATTTGTTTATTTGCTTTTCCTACAAAACAATGTTATTATTTAAACTTATAATTCATGAATTTACAAAGAATTATATGATGAAGCCCTTGTCGCAAAGCTGACTAATGCTGAGCAAGTTGTATTTTAATCCATCTACAAGCAAAATATTTTTAATCATAAGGTTCTTGGAATTACCAATTATACATGTGCCTACCACCTTCCTGGTGGTGTTGTCTCCAAGAGTAACCTTGCCTCATATCCTGGTCTCCCCCAAAATGAATTGATTGGCATCACCAGTCATATGTCGAGATCATCCGTTGTCCAGGTAACACATACTCTCACGAGGCCTTTTATGAGAGCTCATCTACAAAATCATCAAATGTTAGATTTAGGAACCCTAGCAGGTTTTGGTCCCTTCTTATGAAAAGTAGAATGCAATACATGTATGCTATGCTGTGAATCATGCAATTTTGATCTCTACACCCAATGTGTACTATGGTGAACAGTGAAAGTGTGTTAGATGTGTCCTAGCATGCCACATGAAAAGCATCTAACTCCAGGAAAAGGGTTTCTTAAATGGTTTGGGTAGTAATGCCTCTTCCTAGGTTTTGGCTTTTGATCAAGTGTAGGTGTCATCCAATTTCTCTTAAGTGTATCCAATTCATTTTTAATCCTCAAGTTAGTATCTTTTGAAGCATCATTATCAATTCTCAAATTATACTCTATCTCTTTAGATTTTTTAAAATCAGATTCAAATAAGGTATGTGAAACTTTCAATGAATCATGCTCTTCAATTAATTCAAAATACTTTTTATTTAAATCATCAAATTCATCAAGTAGAGCCATATGATTTGAATCAATTATTGAATGATCTTTAATCAAAATTCCATGCTCTTTTTGTAAATTTAAAAACTCCAATTTCAAACTAGCATGAGTTTTCTTAAGTTTTCTATATGATGCATGAATTTTTTCAAAAACTTCAAGGAGTTGGTCATAGGATAGTTCATATACCTCTTCTTGATCAAGATGATCGTCTGCCATTAAGCACATGTTTGTTGTCTCATCTTCAGGTTCAGTCTCAGATGAATCGGATGCAAAGTCCACCCAGAATGCCTTTTGAAATTTCTTTTTGTCCTTCCTAAACTTGTGTTTCTCCTCACCCATTTCTTTGCTTGAGTGAGACTTAAGTGTAGGGAAATCAGCTTTCAAATGTCCAGGTTTTCTGCATTCAAAACAAACAATGTCATTAGAAGTCCTAAAATTTTTGTTTCCCTTGCCTTTGTTCCACTTTTGATGATACTTATGTTTCTTTCTTAGAAAGCTTTTGAATTGCCTTGTGATCAAGGCAAATTCATCACTTTCAGACCCGAAAGAGTCGGAGTTCGTGTCGTTGGCCTTTAATGTCATAGTTTTCTCCTTTCATTTCTCACCTGCATCCAAATTTCTTTGATTCACTCCTTGCTCGTAAGCAATGAGTGAGCCAAGTAAGTTGTCAATTGAATAGGTATTTAAATATTTAGATTCAGTGATTGCAATGATTTTAGCATCAGAAGAGGAAGGTAAGCATCTCAAAATTTTGTTCACTTTTTCATAATTTGAAAATTCTCTTTCTAAGGCATATAAAGAAGTTACAATCTGAGTAAACCTGGAATACATATCAGAAATTGATTTAGAAGGTTTCAAACAAAAAAGTTCGCAATCATGCAAGAGAATATTCAAATGAGTCTGCTTAACTTCATTGGTTCCTTCATAAGTAATGCACAACCTATCCCAAATATCTTTACCAGTAGAGCAAGTAGAAACACGTATATAATCTTCAGACTTTAAAGCACAGAAAAAATAGTTTAAACACTTCGCATTAAGTTGAGCTAAATCCCTTTCATCAAAATTCCATTCAATAAAAGGCATTTCAGTTTTAATTCCATTAGGTTCACGAGAAGGTGGAGAATATCCTTCATTAATAAGCATCCACATGCGATAATCAGTTGATTGTAAAAAAGAAGACATGCGAGTTTTCTAAAAATCAAAATTTAGATTGTCAAATAAGGGTGGTCGAGTAATAGAATATCCTTTCGTTGTATTATGATTTCCAAAGTTAGCCATGGATCAAAATTCAAAAAGTTTTCAAACTCAGTTTTTATGAATGCTGCTCCGATACCACTTGAAAGTTCATTAGGGATGTTAGGCCCTTATGAACTGGCCCAAGGCTAACCAAGAGGGGGGGGGGGGGTTGAATTGGTATTTTAAAAAATCTTTTGACAAAAGTACAATAAAACTAAAACCAAAATCACCATAGAAAATAAGTGCGAAAAAAATCAAATGCGGAAGCAGTAAAAAGAACACAAGGGTTTACAGTGGTTCGGTCAACTCGACCTACGTCCACTTCCTGGAGGCGCCCTCCGAGTATTGCACTAACAAAGTGACTTTCCTTTTGCTCCCATAGTAAGGTGAAGAAGCCCTTATAAAATCCTCCTTTCTTCCACCCACGGCAAGGAAGAGAACCAATTCTTTTTGCTTCCTCCTGAAGCAGGTAGAGAACCTTGATCGATCACTGAGGCTTACCTCTCCTAACCCTTCTAAGGACAAGAGACTCTAGTGGAAGAAGAAGTGGAATAATTCTTGAAGCAACCCTTGTGAATCTCCCTCATAAGCTCCCCTCACATGATCCTCTCTCTATCTCCTCTAGGCTTTCTCAGGTCAAGATAGCAGCAAAAGATTGTTCAAAATGTTGAACAATAGCTCTTAAATAGGAGAGCTTCAAAATAGCTCATTAATTATAAGTTGCTGACATTATCATCTAGGATGATAGGTATATCGTCCTGTACGATCAATGCAATTTAAGCCTAATCAGCCGGGACGATCTGGGACAAATAGAAGAAAGGTGTTCCTATCGTCAAGGATGATAATAAATTGCCCTGTACGATTAGTTCAAATCACATACTATCGGCCAGACAATTGCTCTCAAAGGAGTTCTGGATAATTCCAAAATGGCTTGATCGTTCGGGATGATCAAACGATCATCTCGGATGATTAGTTTAAATCAGAGGAAAATCGTCCAGAGCATCACCCAGAATTTGAGTTGGCCGATCCTGATCGTCTAAACCATCACCTGGAATTTGAGCTGTCTGATATCGATCGTCCAGGAGCAATTAAGGTTTTTTAAACTGATCGTCCAGGACGATGTGATCGTATCAATCATCCTTAATTGCTTCCCTTAAATGCAAGATTAATTTAGGCATAATTGTATCATATTGTCCAGGCTGATACACGATCGTCCTGACCGATGTCCAAAAATAAAGAATGCCTAAATAGATCATGGCAGTTGATTCTTTCTATTTTGAAGCTATCGTCCTGGCCGATACAAGTGTCGTCCAGGGCGATCGGCTAATGACGGCTGGCTTAGTAAGATATCCTGATTAGGATTTCTATTTTGAACCCGATCGTCCAGGAAAATAATAATATCATCTTAGACAATGTGAGTAAAAACAAAAATTCTAATTCAGACAAAAAAATCACTTAAGTGTGTGTGTGTGTAGGGTTACTTAACATCAGAATACTTCAAAGATTATTATTGACTCAAGAAAGGGAAGAAGAAAATTACAAACTGACTCGGACCTAGTCTACCCAATCTTGAGCTGGTTCCGATTTTCATCCGATCTTGTGGTCCTGAAAAGTTAGTAGTTAAGGGAATCAAAAAGAAACAAGAGTGTTTGCTAACATCAAAATCATAATCCATGAAAATAGATTTGCAACACTTTTCAATAAGGATACCTCATTCACCATTTAGATTAGTGGATTAGGGATTATTCAAGTCGCATACTAGGACACATTACATGCACTTAAACACTATAACATATAATACATGATTTGGAGGCTCAAAGAATCACATCAAAAAATTGCATTCATAAATTCAAGCATAAGATGGGACCCAAGGTCACTTGGATTCCCAAACTTAACCTTTGATTATTTTGTAGGTAAGTTCTCACAAGAGGTACAGTGAGAGCATGTTGTACCTAGATAGCGACTGCTCAAGGCATATGACTGGAGATCTAAAGTAGTTCATTATGCTAGAGGCTAGGAGTGGAGGTTTGATTGCTTTTGGAGACAACAATGCCAGAAAGGTAGTGGGTGTAGATATAATTGGTAAAATTAATATTTTTTTCTATTAAAAATGTTAAGTTAAGGTTTTAAATTATATTAGCTAATAATTAGCCAACTTTGTAACAAATGCATTAACATGAAATATCTTTCCATTAAATGCTTTATCATATTTAATGGAAAAATATTATTTTAGTAGGAATGCAAATTAATAGTGTTTTTATGCATGATTGAACTATTTTGACCAATCATGTGATATTTCTTATTTGAAAACTACTTCCTATGAGTTGCGGATATGGCGTAAAAGGTTATGTCAAGTTAACCTGAAAACACTTATGAAAATCACACAACTTGACTTTATTAAAGCCATTCTAAAATTAGAATTCTCCAAAGACCATCTCTGTTATGCATACTAACTAGGAAAACAAATAAAGTCATCTTCTCACTCTATCATGGATATAGTTGCCACAAGACCTTTAAAAATTCTTCATATGGACTTATTTGGAATTATTAGCATAGCATACTTAAGAGGTAAATCATTTGGATTTGTTATTATGAATGATTATTCTATATTTATCTTGGTAACACTTTTGGAAACTAAAAGTGTCTCTTTTGATTAATTTATAAAGTTTTTAAATTATATTCAAAGAAAGATTAAATGTTCAATTTGATTAATTCATAGTTACCATGCATGTGAGGTCAAAAATGATAAGTTTTAACTATTCTATCAAGAGTAAAAAATAAAGTATAATTTCTTAGCCTATAGAACCCCACATCAAAATGGAGTAGTTGAAAGAAAGAATATAACTTTAATAGAGGTTTCAATTGAAATATCAAGTGAATATATAATACTAAAATATTTTTTGGTAGAGTTAGTTAAGACTGTTTACTATGTGCTGGACTGTGTAAACTTAAGATCCTAGATCAATAAAAATTCTTATGAACTACTTAATGTTAGGACACCAAATCTATCTCATATGCATGAGTTTCATTACAAATTCTTTGTGCTTCATTATAGAAAGTCTCACTTAGAAAAAAATTATTCTAATTAGATGAAGCTATTTTATTAGATTATCCCTTACTAGGACAAGCCTATAGGAATTTCAATAAATAAACTTAATTATAGAAAATTTTACCCATATAATTTTATGCATTAGATAGAATTAATGAAACAAGGATAGATGATGATGAGGAAGTTGATATAATCTATGGAGTAGAGGCTGTTGATCTAGAAAGTAGAGTAAAACCTTATAATCCATTTCCTAGAGAATGGAGGTACTTATCTAGTCACCCTAGAGAGCTCGTCTTAGGAGATCCATCTGTAGAGGTTATAACTAGGCAAACTTTTAGGAAAAGGTTAGCCAAACTACATTTATTTTAATGGTAGAATCCATTAGTGTAGATCCAGCTTTAAGTGTTGAATTTTATAATTTTTTCATGCAAAAAGAGCTTAACAATTAATATGAAATGATTTGTGGGAGTTGGTTAGTAGACGTGATAATCAAAGTGTGGTGGGTAACAAGTGGGTTTTTAAAATAAATTAAATGACTACGGATTAATAGTAAAAAACAAGGCTATGTTAGTAGATAAGGTGTATATTCAAGTAGAGGGAACTGACTTTGAGGAGTCTTTTACCCATGTAGTAAGGTTAAAGGACATAAGAGTTTCATTAAACTTTACTTTTTTTAGATATTTCATGTTTTATCGAATAGATATTAAAAGTGCCTTAATTAATAGTGTAATAAAAATAAAATATTTATGTAAAACAGCTTCACCAAGTAAATACTAAGGTTAATTATGTTGCCTAATTTAATTCTAAAGATTATGTATTTGAATAAGGATTAATCATAATTAAAGATCATATAGTACTACTGACCTCATTTTTTTAGTGAGGTCAATTCCTTACATCAAACAGTCAATATATTCATACAAATAATTAAACTAACCTTCCAAAGTTAAATCAATGTCATCACTATGCTTTGGCATAGTGATTTGATCATTGACCTATAAAATCATCACTTTATATTCACCCTTGATTATCATTTGATCATCTCATCAGTTACATGATAGTCACAAAATGAATTTGGGTGATATGATAATAGCAAAACCAAAAACCCCTTCAATCATTGACCTTTATTGATCAATTTAAATCTTAAGCAAAAATCAGACTTAAAATTCATTAGTTGATAGTCACTAGTACTATTCATATGATCACATGTTCAATCATTAAAAGTCATCACTGATTATCAATTATATGATCATTCCAAACTTAAAACTCCTCCAAATCAATGAACAAATCATACCTAATCCAAATCAACTAACCAAACCTAATGCAAACCTCAAATCTCAAAGTCTAGTGCTCAAAACCAACCCAAACCCCCTAAAGTCTATAACATTTTTTTGGACAAGCTTTCAATCACACTTAAACAAACCCAAATGTTCTTAGATTTATGATCAACTAGTTACAAATTGATTAGGCTTGTCTCTAGGGTCAACCACCTCATTTTGGAGGAATTCTAATACCTTTAACACCTTAAACTAAAAGTATTTCATAGGCTACAAAACTTTGAATTCTATAGCAAATACCACTAGGCATGACATATTATATGAATTGACATTAGAAGCTTCCCCAAACCCATTGAACATCATCATTAGATTGAGCAAGATGCATTGAGCCAATATTGAACTTTTGGTGGAAAATTATTGACAGTAAAACCTTGAAAACCCAAAAACTCTAAAACCTTCTAAAAATTAAATTTCTCCTAAACTTTAATATTGCTTTGTCAAACTAAATCCTAAAACCTCCTCCAGCATATCCCAAATATTATTTAGAATGCATTGAACCAATCCTGAAGCCTTGGTCAACCTGGTTGACCAAGTCAACCTAAGTTGACAAAAATATCATTTTACCCTTTTAAACTACAGTGCATGCACGCAGATCCCACCAAATATTGGGACTAACTCCAATAAACTTAAAATCACCTTTGTAATGCATTGGACCTAATTCCAACCTATAGTCAACCCTAATTATTCATCTCAACCCTGTTGACCAAAAGTCCCCTTAAGCCCTAAAATATAGATATTGAATCAAATGATCTCTCCATTGTATGGGATGACCTCTAATAAGTCTAAAATAATATTTGGAATAAGTTTGTCCTAGCATTGACCCCTTGTCAAACCTAGTTGACCATGTCAACCATGGTTAACAAAACCACATCTTATACACATCATAATTTCAAAAATCATAAATTTAACCAAACCATTGAACCAAATGCCTTAGGAAAGTAAATGAGGTCAACATTAATCTCATAAAAAACTTTCAGCCCTTAGGCCCACCTGGTTTAGCAATTAGGTTGAACCAAGTACATTAGAAGGGCTTTTATTAAACTAAATATCTACCCTTGTGAAATTAAATTGTATAAACTACTGTAGTAGCTCCCATATGCCCCTAAGCACATGACCTAGTAAGACTAACCCACAATTTATCTGGGTCAACAAATTAAGTTGAACCAAGACTTTTAAAACTCAATTTCTTGGGCCTTTTGATTACCCAACCAAAATTAGTTATTATACCCACTTGAATTGGGTTCTAAAATATTAATTTCAAATGCCCTAGCCACCTCATGCCACATGGGCTATTGATGTGGCAAGATTCCTTTAAATAACCTCTCTCTATTTATTAGTTTTCTAATAACTAGTTGGACACCTATCCCAAAGAGCTCAAACACTCTAGAACTTTCCCTTGCATAAAATTTCTTAATCCATAATTGAAATTGTGGTTGGCTAGTGTTTATGTGGTAAGATCCTTGCCCTCCATTGAAATATTTGTCTCTTATAACAATGCCCAAGTTTTCTAAAGTGGGGATAGATCATTTGAATTTCCTTTCTCCATATAACTTCCTAAGCTCTACCATAGGCTCCCTTGGACTTCTTCAATTAAAGATTTCCCTAGTTGAACAAAGAGAGAGAGAGATAGAGAGAGAGACAAAGAAAGGGAGAAAAAGGAATAATTCATAAACTACTTCTGATCTAGTGGAAATTAGAACTTGAAGTCTTCTAAGAAGTTATGGAGGTCATCTCCAATAGTTCATAGAGTTCAAAATCAAGCAAATTCATCCACTAGTTAGAGGTAACTTTGCATTTGAAGAATATTTTAATATTTTAATACATGGAGCCCCAAACTCTATGGATTTGAAGATTAGAGTATAATAAAACTATGTTTCTAATTTCATTGAATTTGGACAAGTACAAGAAGTTATGAGCATTTGAAATTTTAGTTCAATTTGAACTATTATTTTTTTATCCATCTGGACTGTTTGATCCCATGTCTATTGCGATTAGACGGCCCAAGCACTATTGGATGGATCGATATCTATGATAGATTTTGAACCCGCACTACGTAGAATAATGTATGGGCAATATGGACAAATATAGGCCATCCGTCTTATCCGGTGAAAATTAGACAGCCTGATCCATAATCTAATATGGATTAGTTTCCAATCAGAACATGTCGCTTATCCTGATCACTACCACCACCTTTCTAATCATTGAAAATCTCATGGAAATGATTGTTCCAATGGGAAATTTATTTGAGAAACTTTACAAAAATGTAGGCTCACACCTATGGATCGATCCAACCTTTGGTCACCCTAGTTGACCAATGGGCCTCTTAAGCCCATAAATATAAAAATTGAACAAAATGACTTCTCCATTATATGAAACCACCTCCAACAAGTTCAAAATGACATTTGAAAGGAATTAGACCTAGCATTGAGCTCTGGTTAAACCTAGTTGATCAAGTCAACCATAATTGACCAAAACACACCTTACACATTTGAAATATTTAAAACTTAAAATTTTGACTAAACCACTTAACCAAATGATAGGAGTTAGTCTATGAGATCAACACGAATCTCCTAAAAAGCTTTCAGTCAACGGACCCACTTGGTTAAGCCAATTAGTTCAACCAAGTGCACCAAAAAAGGTTTTCTTGAACTTAATCTCTTTCCTTATAAAACTAAATTGTATAAGGTACTATAGTAAGTTTTATATGACCCAGTATGCCAAACTCATGGTTTGATTTGTGTCAACTAATAGGGTTAAATCAAGCCCTCCAAAACTTAATTTCTTGGGCCCAAGATTTTCTAGCCCAAATTGGTTGTCCTAGCCACCTCATTCTAGATGGGCTTACGATGTTGTAAGATTCCTTAAAATGAAAAGAAAAAAAAACCTCTCACAAATTATTGATTCACCCATAACTAGTTGAACACATGTCCCAATGAGCTCAAACATACTAAAACCTTCCCTTCCAAACAATCAGTTAGTCCATAACTAAAACAGTGGATTGCCAGTGCTTAGCTACTAATATCCTATCCCTCTATTCAAATTTCTCTATCCTTTAAATACCCCAAATAATTTTGAAGTAGGGATTAATAATTTAAATTCCCTATCTCCATAGAAACTTCCTAAGCTCCCCCATTACCTCCCCCAGCCTTTTTTCAGTTCAAGATTTACCTTATTAAAGAAAAAAAAATGGGAAAGAGAGATAAAAGGATTATTCACAAATAACTTCTAAAATAGTAGAAATTAGAGCTTTGACGGTTCTAGGAATTATTAGATCACATCTCCAGGATTTCATAGAGCACAAAATCAAGGTAATCCATCCACTAGTTAGAGGTAATTTTATATTTGAGCTTAAATGTTAATTTAAAAGTACTTTAATATTTCAATGCATGGAGCCCCCAAACTCTATAGATAGTAAGGTTAGAGTAAAATAAAGTTATGTTAAAAATTTCATTGAATTTGGACAAATATATAAGAAGTTATGAGCATTTGAAATTTTAGTTCATTGAACCAAAATTTTTGGATCCATCTAGACCATTTGGTCGCATGTGTATCACGATCAGACAGCCCATGTCGCATCGAATGGAGCCTTGCCTTTGGTGGGTTTTTCCCCAATGCAATGCAGAGCTACGCATGGGTGACATGGATAAATATGTGTCATTTATCTGATCTTACATGGATCCATGATCCAACAATGATTAATTAACACTTAGAACATGTTGCATGTCTTAATTTCCACTATCACCATTTTTATCATTGAAAATTCATGGAAATGATTGCGTTGGTGGGTAGATGAATTTAAGAAAAACATTAAAATGATGTAAAAAATGCTAAAAAAAACTTCAATAATTCACCATAAATCTGTTTCTTATTTAAAATCAACATTCTTGGGCTCATTGGAACTGCCTTGAGTCTAATTTTATTTTAAAATAAAAATCTAATGAGTTTGGATATTAGATTATGGCCAATTTATAATTGATTAAAAACTAACTTTCTTTAATTACTCATCAACTAGTGGTCCAATTGAGCTCAAATTTTGATGGCTTATATTGGGATGTTTATGCCATCAACCCTAATTTTCTTCGACATTGATGATCTGTAGATTTTGATGAATTGAATTTGCAAAGTTATGTGCCATGATTTGACCCATAACTTCAAAAATTCAAAACTCCTAATATATACATTATTTAGATTTCATTTTAATGTGTTGTGTTTATGTTTATGCAAGGGGTAGTACAACAAATATTTCACCCAAATCCAATTATTATATCTTTTGAATAAAATAACGAAAGGTATAGATGCACTTATCTTTGATGATAGATTGTGGCACCTAGGAAGGCTTTGAAGAGTCTAAATTTAGTTGGCTTGAAGCACATATTTAGATGAACATATGTTTCTAGTATAATTGCATTTGGAGGCCATTTAGACTATCAATTACTGAACCAAAAATTAAGGCACATAATTCACCTAGGAACTTAACAAAATTACAATAAATCAAAATTAAATCAAAAAATAAAATGGTAAGTGTCATTTTGCTCAAAATTTAAAGCTTAACACTGGAAAATTAAAAGTCTTTTAAAATTCAACATAAATAAAAAGTAAATTCAAAATCAATAAAGTTAATAATAAATTAAATTAAATAATTTAAATATATAAAAATTTTCTAAAATAATTTTAAACATTTGTAACCATTCCTTTTAGTCATCTCTATTATTTGGAGAAATTTTAGGAGGTTTTGGTTCGATTGTTTATAAAAATAAGAAACCCTCTATTAAAAAAATCAAGTTTGTACATATCATAAATAATTATAGAAATTTTCAAATCACACAAACTAAAAGGCATTGGACTCATCTCAGGGATTATTATTTATAAGAATATACAAAACTCTAGAAATTATTATAAATAAGAAAGTAAACATTTTGTCAAATTTAATTCATTAAAATGTATTGTACTTAAAAATTATAACTAATTAAAGAAAATTCAAATCAAACAAGCATAAAAGAATTAAAAACATTTCTGGATCTAGGTTTAGCAAAATATTAAAATTCTAAAATTAGTATAAATTAAAAGTAAATATATGTTCAAACCAAATTCATAAAAAAATTCAAATATATTAAAATTTAAAAAATCACAAAAAAATTAGAGAATGTATAATCCAATGAATTAAATATAATGAAAAAAATTTACATCTATCAATGAAGTTTTTAGGTTTGGCTACCATGAACTATGGGGTTACATGTTATAAAGAGGCCTTGGTTCTCTTGCCTGTTATGACAACAACACTAATGAATTATCAGGATGTAAATATTAAATTATTAACTTTCTAAATTAGAAACTAATGAACCAAACTAATTAAAATATGTAATAAAATAATTTGAAATTGAAGATTTAATACTCTTATAATTGATTCCTTTTAAGAGGGCAAAGTTGTATAGGATTGGAATGATTTAAAGAGTAACACAATCAATTAAACTGCAAGGACTCTATGCAACCTATCTACCCCATTTTTGAAGGATTGGTAGCTTTACCAAAATGAACCTAGGGCTTGCTAAACATTAGCTTCTAGCACTTATAAGCTATTGAGAGCTATGTCTTTTCAAAATCTAAAGCTAAAAAATTTTAAAAATTAAAACTCCCCTTAAAAGAAATTCAAAGCATCTAAAATTTTAAAAATTAAATTTGAACAGCCCTTAAATAACCTTAAAAAAAATAATTCAATTATAGATAACTTAAAAAAGTAAAACCTAGGACCTATCCAATCCATATAGCCTTATACCGCTTAGATTATTTGCTAGAATAATTAACACCACCATAGGTTGGGCTGGTGATTTGGTTCGATTTGCTTATGGCGTGCTTTTCCTTTAGGGTACTCATGTGTGTTAGCTTACTTTCTATACTCTCAATGTCATATTTACATTTATGTCCATACATATTTGGAGAAGGCACTTAAGCAGATTTACTTTTTCTGTATACACCTACACAAGCATTATGTATGTGCATTATTCTTTTATATTTTTGTAAAACTAGAATGTCCCTAGGAAATAATGTAAAGACAAATGTATATATAAATATTTGTAATACTTATATAGCTAGATTGAGTTGTACAGTGATAAGAGTTATAAATGATTTGAAAAAGATTATTTATATATACACTTAATAGGTTTCAATATGAAATGAGTCTTGTTTCTTTGATGATCTTTGCCTTTTGGAATTTTATAAAAGATCTAGAGGCTAAGAGATTAATGACTACAATAAATGATCATATTCAAATTAATATTCGTATAGGAATAGAAATCTTGGCTTGTTGTTAGTGGAACTTGGACACATTTATTTTATAGCAGATCCTGCTTTATAATATAAAATTCTCAATGAATAAACATTTTTATTTATGCATTATTATTCATGCATCATTTTATTGTACAATCATATACATATTATAGAGTCTTGATTATAATTTTTTAAATTATATTTCCCTGATTCCAAGAACAGAGACTATTTAATCTTACATTCATATGATGATTAATTATGCTTAAGAAAGTTAGCTAGCAGCTCACAATAAGATAGCATAAGTCCAGAGAGAATACAACCCATTGTATTTGCAGACTATTTCTATTTTATTCAAAATCTAAAGTTTAAATTTGAATTTTAATTTCAACTCAAGAATTTAAAATCTCAAGCTTATATATACTGAAATCTCGATAGCCCAAACCTTTCCTTAAATTTATATGAATTCAAAAACTTTTATCTTCACATTAATTAGGAGTATTCTCTTATGAGATATAATTAACTAGAGTGTCTTACCATTAAAGGAAGTCTAGAACCCAAAATTAAAATAAAGCACATCTTAAAATATTTCTAATGTTGATGAAAAATCTGAGGATGCAGATCTAGCTTTAAACATTGATCTATTTTCATGATAAAAAAGATAAGTGAACATTTTCCATATCCTTAGGTAAGAATTGAATATTTCTATGATGTTTGTTTATAAAAATAAATTCATTATTTTAGTTTCTTAATCAAAATGATAGATAAATATTCTCTTTATCCTCAAGATGAATTAAATATTCCTTATGTTATATTTAATTATGAGAGTAAATTAAAGTTTGTCATTTAAAATCAAAAGTGAAATATTAGTCTATTCTTTAGGATGGTATAATTATAATCTATGTAGATTTTATTAAAGAAATAGTATAAAGAAAATTTTGTGGCAAATGAACAAATGTAAAATTTGCCCACATATATTATCTTAACGTACTGGATAGTGTCTCAATTGAATGAATCATATAAGATGATTCAAAATCATACAGAACAAATAAAACTATCATAGTATATGATCCAAGGCGGCTAATTAAAAATAAGGATTTTTAGAGCTCTCTTTGTAAACTCTTTATTATTCTTAAGAAACGATCTTTAGGATGTCAAGTCATCTTTATTTTCTATGAGAGATAACTTGAGAGTCTACTTCATAAGGAAGAGAGGAGGTGAGGTTGAGAGAGAGAGAGAGGGAGAAAGAGAGAGAGGGAGAGAGAGAGAGAGAGAGAGAGAGAGAGAGAGAGAGAGAGAGAGAGAGAGAGAAAGAGAGAGGAGCCTTGAGGGAGTCAAGAGAATGTAAAGGAATTTGTATGGTTGCTCTTCTAGCCTGCATGTTGGGTCCTCCGATTATGTGTGTGGAGTTCTTGGGAAAGAGCTTTTGAAAACGAGTCATTTTTGGCCCAAAGATCATCAGTATCTCCATAACACAAAGAAGTCAAAAGAGGAAGTGGTAAATATGATGGGCATTGTAGTTAAAGGAGGAAGCGATGACTCCACCATGCATGGGAGAAAAAGAAGGAAGCACTAACTTAATCAGGTCGTGGTGGTGAAATGAGAGATGACATCTCCACCAATTTGAAGAGGCAAAAGGAGTGATAAAAACACGGTCAAGTTGAGAAGGTGAAGGGAGAGATAGTCTACTAATTCAATAAAGGTGATTCTCCACAGTTAAAAAAAGAGGATTCTCCATGTAGTTATGGGCTAAAGGAGAGTTGTTGTTTAGTGCAATATCTAAAGAGGAGGACCACTAACAAGTGGATGTAGATCAAGTTGTCTGAATCACTATAAATCTTAGTTTGTAATTTTTATATTATGTACTTTATTTTAGCTTTTGATTTACTTATATTACTCTTTGGTTTAACGGTGATTATATGATTGCAAAAGAATTTTTGTGATTTATTTTTATTAATCTTTGGTTTAAAAAATTTGCAAATAAAATAAATATTATTTGTTTTCTAGAAAAACACAAAAATTTTATTTATCTTTGGTTTGGTTTTTTGTTTGGTAAATTATTTTGCATAATGACTTTTGCATTATTTCATGTTTTATTTTTTAAGTAAAATATTTCAAAGATTTAATATTTCTTTTTTTAAGAACAATTCAGATCTCCCCCTCTTCTCCAAAACACCCCTCCCCATATTGTTGTGCAATCAGGTAAATGTTTACTGTCATGTACATCTTCTTTGAGAACAAATGATCACGCAACCTATTGATTTCCAAACTCTACACCAATCCTTGCCAAAGTTAAGAATTTTAACTTATAGTGGGGAATATAATGGTTAACTTCAAAGACTATTTGCAGAGGCTTTTCAAAGAAGGCCTTGTAGGCCAACTCTAACTTAATATTTTAATACAATGTTCAAACACCCTCTATTTCATTTTCCATCAAAGGCAATTGACTAATAGACACAAGAATTCATTTATACTTGCTCTTCTAAAAAGATATTGAAGAATTATTTGGTTAGTAACTAGACTAGTCATTGGTTTTATTTTACCAACCATTTTTTACAACCTTATTTCTACCTCGGAGTTGGCACCCTTTGTGGAAGTAACGTTCATATGGGTAAGTTGGCTTTATATGACTTTATTTAGATGTCCTTATCAATAAACCTCGTAATTTCTTCTTTGAACTAGTTACATGCTTTAGTGGTACATTCATGAATTCATTAAAAGTGACAATTTCCTCTTTATTTGTCAAGTTTGATTTCATAGAATTGGGCTAATTAATAATTACTTTATCTCATATGGCATTCATATTATTCGTGTGGTATGTTTTGAGTTATTTGTTCTTATTCTTCAACTGAGGCTTTTATCGCTAATATGATGGAGTGGATGGTCATTATTCCCTTATCATTCAAACATTTTTCATTGAGATAACTTATTATTTCCTAGTGAATTATTGTTCTTACAGGTAGGATGATCCAATTACTTTTGATATACATTAATGAGCTTTTATGCTAGGATTCATGCTTCCACATGATCAATTATATTAGTATAGGAGTAAAATATATCTCGCATCTAGGATGAGCAAAAAAGTCTAGATTGAAGCCCTTTTATAAAGAACCCTTTTAATAACTCAATATCTATTCTTGGGATTTATAAAGATTTACAAGAGAAACTCTACGATTACTCCTTGAGATATCCCCCTTATTTAAGCAATTTATTCAGAGATGGGAATAGTTCTAAAAACTTCTCTAATTGGCAATGAATTGCTCGATAAATAGTCTGACAAGTTCGGTGAAGGTTGGAACAGTCCATATTAAACATACTAGAACTATGTTTGAGCCTGCTCTTTGAGATTAGAAGAGAAAAATAGAGGATCATAACTGAAGATCATTAACTATATATAATGATAATGTATTGATTAATATGTTTATAAGGGTTAGACCCTCCATCATAGAAGTCTAATTTTTTCCAACTTGTAACCTATTGGCATGATGTATTGATTAAAAGATTTAATTAGAGGCAAAGACACCTAAAAACTATAACAAAGATGGATATGACCACACCACTTAAAAAAAATCATCTTGGGCTAAGCATAATAGTTTATTATGTCGGATATTATGAGGACTGGAAGTGTTGTGAGGTTGAGCCAAGTTTTTAATGATTGGTAGAGGAGCAAAGGCTTGTAGGTTACACTTAGATACATGTATAGAGCTAGATTTATTTATACAATTAATGTTCTAAATAAAAAAAAAAACCCTAATTTGTTCTTAATATTGAGAAATAATAGTCTCCTATTAGTGTTGGCTATTGAGTGCCCTAAAAGACTTGAAGAGTTTCAGTACGAGATTTCTCCATCTTATAAATGTGGACTTTTGTAAACAAATTGTATGTACCTTTGTGAACATAATTATGCTCATTAAGGTACAAAGACATGTATGCCTATCATCCAAGGTTAAAAGATATAATTCTAAAATTATGAGTGATGGATGAGAGGCTACATTATTATGATTATTTTTTTTGTAGACCATTTATTTTGTGTCTCTATAGCTTAAAATGGAGCAAAAATAATTAGAAGCTAGAAAACTTTGGGACAAAAGAGTGAATGAGTTTTGCATCATAGCTTTGAATGTTGATTCATCACACAAATAAATAAATGAAAAGGGAATAGAAAACACAGAAGTCTAATATGGAAAACATGAGAAGGGGAAAAACCATAAAGCCCTTCCTAGATGGATTGATTCCACTATGTGAGTGTTGCTTACTAAAGCATTCCCATCCCTTAATTTAGAGAATGCAATATTACTTGAGATTAATGACCTAGTCAAAATTATTTCATATATGGTATGCTATTATGGGTCTCCAAAAGGGAAAGTACAAGCGGGGGATAGAAAGCATATGGTTAGATCACACTTTCATGTATGATAAAATGATTATAGACCTTTACACTCTATACAAGAAGGCCAATGGAAGAATAAATATAATCATACATATATTTAAACATGGAAAATAATGGCTTTCACTTACACATCTTAATGGATAATAATATATATAATTCGATGGCTATATGATTTCCCCCATTTGATGCATTAGCATAAGTTTGGTTTTTTTTTTATGCAATTGTATTTACCCATAATCATAAGTCCCTTTGGTTAATTATGTCTTAGTCCTTGACTTAAGTATACTCTCAATTAGGGATACTATTTTATTCTCTTCTTAGTTTGGTACATAGTGGGATTCTTAGGTTCTTCTAATCCAAAGGAGATACACACAATGGGCTATGCAACACACTTCTTGATTATGCAATCATCTAGTAAGTATGAGCGGAGGTAATTATCAGAAGAACTATTACACATAAAGTATGCAAGAGAGATGATAGAAGGGATATCATCAGTGTGACATGGATAAGTGTGATTTATATCCTATAAATAATTGAGAGCTTACCTAATGATAAGGCATGCAATAATATACTCATACCACCAGCATTTGATCATATATCTATAAGAGACAAACTATAGCATCACTACTAAAGCCCCTGACCTAGAAAATGTAAGATAACGAGGGAATATATTATTTAGATCCCACTTAGAACATAAGCATCCATGAATTTTATTTATCACCCTACTCAAAAAGGGGTAATAGATAAAACTCCACCTAGCATTTTAAATCTCTACACTCACATCTTATATAAATACACGAATGGTGGGGAGGTATAGAAGATGAATGGGCTTTAGTTTTGATCATGAATGGTACTATACTAATACAACTGTGAACTATCCCTCTATGTGATGAAAACTAAGATCTATGGTCTTGACCCAGGCTATGCATGAGGTGTGGGGCTAATCAACACTAACGGGTAGCTAAGATGAACTGGAGTAGGTTTGAAATATTAATTATACTTTAAAAGATTAAACTAAGAGTGGTCATGCATTAATTTTAAAAGATTGGTTGATTTTAAGCTCTATGCTCATTTTATCTTGCTTAGGAAAACTTTATCTTCTATAGAAAATGTACATTCTTAATAGCCTACCGCAAGGATTCTATTTGAGACACCCTAAAGCAAAACCATGAAAGAAACTTAAGAAAGGAAAGTAGTTCTAATACCCTCTCAATGTAAACACTCAAATTATTAAAGAATAAATAATAAATGAAAGGCTGAAACTACAATTGGGTTGTACAATACACCTCAGGAAAAGAGAAAAAAAGGTAGCTAAGGTTTATCATAACTACAACTCAGCCTAAAATTATAAATCAATGGATTGGTATGGGGGTCTTAATCGATCTTCACATATTTCTCCTCTTGCCTAAAATACCCACAAACCTACATAGCCTCTCATGCTAAAATTAAATAAACTCCCCACAAAATAGAGATTAGCATGTTATAAATAAACAGCTATATTTTTATCTAGAACTAGTCTTTAGGACCACATTCCTATGGGCTTAGAAACCCTTTTGGTACCTAGTAAAGAGTATATTTCAATGATTATTCTACCATTTTATTAGCCCATTGAGAACGTGCCAACCTACAAAAGATATCTTTCTAAGAATTCTAATCACTCCAGGGCAAGTTCCCACACATCAATCCATAAAATATGAAACAAAATAACCACGAATAATCCAAACCAAAAACATAATATTACATCATCAAAAATGTAAAGTGGAAAATGAAGAAATTAAAAATGTTATCCTAGCTACACCCTATCCTTGGATGACTATAGAAATGTTCCTATTCAGTGCCTAAGTGTATTTAAAATTAGTGTTTACTAACTACCCGAATTTTTGTTAAGAGTTCAAATTACAAGGTCATGTTTATATTGTTCAATTTATTAACCCAAATATTTTTCTTTAGTCATGAGTTAATTATAACTTAATTTTAGAGTTACAATTTTGATCATGAAGTTATAAGATCCCAAATATATAGTCCCTAACCTATGCTATTATTGTAAATAATTGAGAGACAAATGGTCTATCCTCACTCCTACACCTTACTATGGCAAAAGTGATTATAAGTTTACATGGTTTATTGATCTCTACTTGAATTAAAAAAACTTGAGGTAGGGTCAATAGGAGACATACTAAAGTGAGGATATTACTACCATAAAAATCCTAAGCTTCCTATGTATAAGATTAATCAATTTTAAAAGAGTGAAAAAGAAATGGAATAAACACTACCTAAGGAAATATGAGGGTTCTACCTTACTTATGTTTTGATAGTTGGGTAGTTAAGGAGATGGATTGGGTTCTTAAAGATAGCTTTAGATATCTAAAAGAGGGAGAATTTGTTCAAATTTTTATACCTTTCTCTCTAACTTGTGAGGTACGTGCCATTGTCACTACAAGTCGAAGGACCAAGTCCTTTTAGGATATATAGCCCTATAACATGAGGTAGTCCAATCTTTATTTCTTATATAAATTTAAGAAGGGGATACAAATCTGAATACAAATCTGATATGGGATATAGTACTAAGATTTGACTTTAAATTCATTTGCTTCTCTAATATGACACACTACATTTGAAAATAATTTTTAAAAATAGATTTTTTTTGTAAAGTTTACAATTTAGTACCTATATTCCATCAATTTATTAATGGCGTTGTCACAATGGGCATGAGGACCAAGGCCTCCTTAGGACATGTAATTTCGCAGCTTGATGTAATACAACCTATAAACTTCATTAATAGAATGGGTAGTATAAAGGATATATGCACATTAGATTTTGTTAGCCATTATAACCCATAAAGCCTTATGAATCTTATATATATTTACTATTTGAATTAAGTATATCAAATATTATGAAAGCTTCAATTTATTATTAATTTATTACTAATTATTTATGTTGAATAATTTGGCTTTTTTAAACCAAGGTTATGTGGTTTATTTCACCCTTCATAAGGCAAACTTAATAACCTCGTAAGCTTAGGTTACCTAGCAATTATCTTTTAATTTTTGTTTGATTTAGCTTGTTGTTTTAGAATATTTTAAATAGTTATTTAATAATTTATTTATTAATTATTAAAGTTAAGTAGAAATTATCATTTTTTACACCAAGTTTATGAGATTTATTTTATCCTCCTAAGGGCTAACTCAATAGCCTCATAAGTATGGATTACCTGACAATCACCTTGTCATTTAATTAATTTAGTTTTGTATTTAATTTGTTTTGATAACTTTATTAATGGGTTGAGTGGAATGAAAGTTTAAAATATTTTCTCCTTTATTTTATTATTCATAGCAAATGAACTTTAAACATTGATTTTGTACTAGGCTGAGACAATTGAGCCTAATTTATTGCATATAGAATGATGCACTACATAAAATTAATACATAGACTAACCTAGCATGCTACAACTCATATTTTATTTTTTATTTTCACATTCTTAGATATGTTAAGGGAAATAAGAGTTAAAGGCCAAAAATCATTAAGAGGTGATTTTTATATTTCTTTAAGTATTTTAAAACAAAAAAAATAAACATTTTAGTGAGGTACGCTTCTTGCAAAAAAATAATGATATACATTACATAAATAGGTGGCCTATAATATAGTCCTTAGTGACCATATGAGGGTCCCTACAGTTCACAAAGTGGGGAAAACCTTTGCAAACAAGGCCAAAGCTTCATCAGTGCACTAACCTATTGCCAATGTCTAATACAATCCTACCATATATCATTGGGTGAAAGTAGAAGAGTAGTCCATGGTGTGTGTAAGTGTTATCATTAGTCACAACAATAAAGATGGTCTTAACAGAGTTGCATAGATTATACCTAACTATGAAGCAAGTAAATGCATATACGTATACCCAGACACAACAAAGGACCCTCTCCAGAGGCCCAAGGAAACATGAACTGCCAGTCAACGTGAATATATTACAAGATGTTCCTCATAAAACATACAAACAAACAAAGGAGAAGTAGTGGTTAGAAATTATTAAAGGAATGTGGTGAATGTAAATCAAATATGATGAGGAGGATAGAGAAAGATAAGAAGAGATAAGGGTGGAAGAAAGGTATAAATACCCAAATACCTTTTCATCACATATGTGTATTTCTCATTTTAAAATTCATGTTATTTTCCCCAAGTCCGCTAATGAGTGTAAAATGTCATGCAATTCAACTTTCAATTACCAGATCTTAAAAAGATAAATATTCAACATTTCTTCATCAAAGTTGATGCAAACACCATATATCCATTGTTAATGAATTATATATTCAAGACATGTCTTTTCAATATCTTAAGAAATACATTTAAGTTCAATGTCTCATTTGATTATTATGGGTATTAATGGAAAAACCTTTAACTTTCATACAAGGCACAATTCCGAATTATGTATGAAATAAAGCACAACATTCTATCTATCACACTTCATGCACTCATGCTCTAGACATAAATATACATAATGAAATTTAGAAAAAAACACATACAAAATCCCAAACTTCAAATTGAGTTTGATTTTTAACCAGAAGTAGGAAACTATGAGAAATTTATCAACAAGAGTTTTCTCTAAAGACATTTTCCATTTTACATTTGAATCATGATGTAAATGTTAATGATAGAAGGAGGAAAAGAGAGCTAATAAAAATTCACTCTCTTAAAAAACTTTCACATTCCTTTCCAATATATAAAAAAAAACGTCTTTGGATTAAGTTTATATGTGCCCACAATTGAAAAAATATAAAATAGTTGAAGGCATTTAACATGGTTAGAAAACCTTATATCACATAATACCAAATATATGTGCATATCAAGATTCAAGAATGTGTGTGAACATGTCACCATTTATGGAATGATTAAATCAGAAATATACATATGGAATGATTAAATCAAAAATACAAATCAAGATTCAAGAATGTGTGTGAACATGTCACCATTTATTTAATGATTAAATCAGAAATATACATATGGATTGATTAAATCATAAATACACATGAGAGTTTTTTCTAAACCAACCATGAAGTAATTTACATATGGATTATAATATTGTTCCTTTCCATAATGACAAACTACAACACTACCTCATGATTGAGTTCAAGAAAGGCTTTAACAAAATGTTGTGATTATGTTGATCACATACATTTTGTCACAAAATACTCATTCTTCTTTTCATACTCTCAGACAGGTAAAGAGAAATATGTCTTCTTAGCTTCCTATCAAGATACTTGATCAGTGCCATGAAAGAGGCAACCAAATAAGTCATTCACAAGATGTAATTGAAAATCTTTTAAGTGTATAAATTACAAGATTCATGCAATTAGTTAAACACAAGTGAACAAAACATGTTATGAGAGGTTTCATAGGTTTTTCATATTTTTGAAAGAAGTGATTAGGTATAATTTTCACCTTTTATTTCTAAAGTTTCTTGTGAATAAAAGGAAGCAGGATAAAATAAAAAGAAGGGTGAAGAAGAACAATAGGAAAAGGAATAAGAAGGAAGAAGAAGAAGAAGAAGTTAAAGGAGGAATGAAAGAAGAAGACGAACAAGAAGGAGGAGGAGAAGAAGAGGAAAAGGGAGAAAAGAAGAATAAGAAGAAAAGAAAGATGATGAATATGAGGAAAAAGAAGAAGAAGATGTGAAGAAGAAGAAGATGAAGAAGAAGAAGAAGAAGTAGAAGAAGAAGAAGTGAAAGAGGATGAAGGAATGCATACCTTACGAGCAGAGAGGTGTATGGGTATGAAGTTTGGCCATTCATACAGGAAGACTTATGCACAAATTGGCTCTCTATAATAATAATTTGAATCACACAAATAAGAGGGGGGATGGGGGTGTGGTGGGTGGGGGGAGGAGCATTCATTCGGGAAGGATACACATGGATGAAGCATAAAGAAGAACTAATCCCTACCCTATATCACCCTCGACTGGTTGGGGACAAATAAAGTAGGCAGAAAAAAATGAAAAACAACTCCCTATCCTTTTTTCCTCTCTTGGATGAACCAAAAGCATGCAAAATTGTAGCCTAGAGTCAGTCTATATTTCTAAAGTCACCTGGATCCCCTTCTAAATGAGGATAACATGGGATAGAGCATTATGGTGACTCAAGTTTTATATTTCAAATTATTCTCAATAGTCAATTTCATATATCAAATCTTGAAAGCATTTGAATTAAGTTGGAAAGATAAATAGGCTCAATTTCAACCAATTGAATTAAAATTCAGCGTCAATTGAACCTAATTTGAATTGATTTGGGTTAATTTGAGCCCAATTTGGTATGATCAAGTTGATTTGATGAAATTGGGCTCAAATTGATTTAATTTTATTTAAATTGTGTTTGATTGAGTTGATTGGACTAAAATTGAGTCTGAGTTGAGCCAAATTTGAGTCAAGATGAGTAAATTTGGGCTTGATTTAATTTGATTAATATAATTTGATGAAATTTAACCTGAATTAGCATCAATTTAAATCAAGTTAGATTCAACAGGGCTCAATCAAGTCATTGATCGAGCAGGATCAATCACGACTGGGCTCAATTCTACCTTATTAGAGGAATGAAAGTATACTCAAGGGGATATGCAAGAAAAAATAGGTCAACAGTGATAAAAGCCATTTATATATTATATTATAGTGATAATGGCACTACAAAGTGTTGAAACTTGTTCAATATAAATTAGGTTGATAAACCTAAACTTATGTCCCAGCGGCTAACCAAGAGGAATTGGTATTTAAAAATTTATCCCTCTTCTAAAAATTTAAAATCAAGAATTAACTTTAGTGAATTTTATAGAAAAATATTTTTCAACCACAAATTAATACAGTAAAAATTAAAAGATTGCGGAAAATAAAAAGACACAAGATTTATAGTCGTTCGGTCAAACACGACCTACATCCACTCCCCGGAGGCACCCTCCGAGTATTGCACTAATATCACTAGTAACTCTCCTTTTGCACCCACAGCAAGGTGAAGAAGCCTTTACAAAACTCTCTTCCACTACTACCCGCTGCGGCAGAGAATCATCATCTTTTTACACTCTTCCCTGTGTTAGCAGAGAATCGTCCATCCTTTCACAGTCTCCTAGTATAGGCAGAGAACCCTTCATCCTTTCACACTCTCCAAGTGTGGGCAGAGGACCCATTGGCTGTTCACACTCTCCAAGTGTAGGCAGAGAACCCTTCATCCTTTTAAACTCTCCAAGTATGGGTAGAGGACCCGTCGGTTGTTCACACTCTCCAAGTGTAGGCAGAGAACCCTTCGTCCTTTCACACTCTCCAAGTGTCGATAGAGAACCGGTTCTCCTTGACAGATATTCTCACAAAAAATCTAGAAGGAAGAGAGAAAAGATTGAAGTAATCAAAAACCACAAGTAGAGACTCTTACCTTTGAGTATCAAGTGAAACCATCACGCTGCAATAGTAAGAATTGTCCTTCTAACACTCTCTCACACTCTCTCCTTGACTCTCCTTTTAGTAGTCATGAAGATCAGTAGGCAAAAAGATTAAGAGGAAATTCTAATTGGACTTTATATAGGAAAGACACAAAAAATCGTCCAAATTTTTCTGATTTTTAAGTCTTTACAAAATGGATCGTACCGTACGATTGTGGATCGTCTTGGACGAACTTACATAAATCAGTTGCATACGAACCCATTATATATTGGTATTGACTAACTTCATACCCTATTATCATCCCGTACGAACTAAGTTCGTCCTGTACGAACAGTTATACCATGGGTCGGTTTGACAAACTACAGGAAATTATCAAAATTGGAAATATTAAAACATTTTTGTCCTAGGACGAATAAGAGTTCGTATGAACGAAATTTTTAGAGAGAGCATTTCGTCCTGGGCCGAATAGGAACTTGTTTGAACAAAAATTTTCCAGAAAGTACTTCATCTTGGGACGAATTGAAATTCGTCGAGATGAAATTTTTACAGTGAGCATTTCATCATGGGACGAATATAGGATTTCGCCTGAATGAAAATTTTTCAGAGAGCATTTCATCATGGGACGAAATGAAGTTCGTCTGGACAAAAAATTCTTAGAGAGGATTTCGTCCTGAAAAAAATATAGGTTTCGTCTGAACAAAAATTTTCCAGAGAGCATTTCATCCTGGGACAAATAAAAGTTTGTCTGGATGATCAGGACTTAGAAAAATTTTCTCTCTTCCTATTCATTCCACTGCTCTTTCGAGGGGATAACTGACTTGATCATCCCATATGAACATTATTCATCCCGTACAATCAATATGAATTTTAAAGATCTCCCCAAGTGTGGGTGTGCAAAGTTACTTAATTACAATCACTCCCTCTCAAACTCAATACAATGAAAAATACAAGCTTCAATTTATAAATTATCTCATGCTTTGAAGTCTTCATTAGTCAGGAGTTCGATTATCATGAAATGTTAGTCCACACAAGAGCAAAAAAAATTCTTCCAAAAAGTGTTAGGAGAATATAAAACTTAAAATAATAATATTTGGAATCATCAAAATAATACAAGTTGCAAGAATGTAAAACATGCAATTATCTCTTAACAATCTCCCCCTTTTTTATGATGGAAAAATAATAATTATTTGTATAAATTTCAATTTTTAAGAATCTCCTAAACTCCCCCTAAATTGAAGAACATATAAAAATAAGGAGGCATTGCACAAATATTTTATCTTTTTCATTTTTTTTAAATACAACAGATACAATACAAAAAAATAAAATAAAAACAAAAAAAATATGAATACAGAATAAAGATACAAACAAAATGATACGATACTAATAATATTTTCTCCCCTATTTTGACAACATCAAAAAGTGAAGAAGAAAAATAACAGAAATGTAAGCAGTCAAATGATAATTCTTAGATAATTGATCCTTGAAAGTGATTGAAATAAATGCTGCAAATAAAATCAAATCATTAGATAAATAAAAATGATTCATAGAATTTAAGAAGAGATATAACATTGATAATAAAAAATTATATCAAAAAAATAATCAATTTAGACACTAAGATAAAGAAAATCATTACAAAAAGGATGAATATAAAATTTGTATATTTCAAATGTCAATACAAAATATAAATGTACAGAATATCAATTTGAATTAAAAGATAAAAGATTGTGGAAAGAAATGACTACTACATGTGGCACTTTGCACATTTTTTCCAATATTTTAGCACATTTTTCTGCCTCTTTTAACTTGTGGGCTTATTTTGTGCCTCTTTTTCAAATTGCGAACCATTGCGCATTCCTTTTGATTTTTGTACATTTGTATATTTTTCAATAGTAAAATTTCAAATTTTTTTAAGTGCATCAATATTTATTGATAAGTGAAATATAAAATAAGAAAACATCACAAATGCAATAATAATATTAAACATTAATGTAGTCTAATAAAAGACATGAAATTGACAATCTTAATTATATTAAGTTATAAGAAAAACTTAAATTTAGAAAAATTTGATTTTCTAATGAATTTAATTTTAAGTTGCACTTCAAGGTATAGCACTTGTAGGATCAAACTTTAAGGATTTTCATATAGGCTAACACACATTTTAAAATAAGATTAAAACTAAAACAAGTTAACTTATATTGATATCATTATAATGGATATTATAATCTATGAATGATATCAATGCCACGTTAAACTCAATAATAAAAACATCTAATGAAACAAACACATAACTAAAACAAAATACATCACAATGTAACACATCACAATCTATTACATCACAATCACATCAACTATAGAAAGAACACAACCAAGTACATGAATCACTCTGATGGTCCCTGATCTGGAGGGGGAGGAGGAGGTACAGTACTCAAGAAGTGAAAATAATTGCTTATAATAAGCATGTTGGAACTAATATTATTCATCTGCTCTCTCATATACCCCATATCCTGATTGTATTGAATATCATGCTGCTATAAATGAGTTTCAATTTGATCAAATCTTTGATCAAAATGAGACTCTAAGTGATCAAATCTCTGAACCAAATTCTGATAATTTGGTTCACTAGCAAGTGCAGGTTCATGTTCATGTTCCTCCTCCGAGTTATTAATAACACGTGCTTTACTTGGTTCATCTTTATTGAAGATTGCCCTAAAAGATCTATCGTTGTAGTAGAGATGTTCTTCAAAATCTTCAACTGAATGAACCAATTCATACTTCTTTGCAAAATATAGGCAACAAGGTGTCCTAAGGCAATGTTCTTCTTTCTCTTATGGGCGACAACCAATTTCAGAAAGTCCATGAAGATTGTCAAGGATTAGTTGGGCTTCATCTATATGTTGCTTAGTCATAATCAAGTAGGTTACTATTGAAAGAAGAGGAGTAATGCTGACTCTATCACCAGCTTTAAGAATTATGGATGTTCGAAGAACATGATGGATGATACGAGCATTGCGGACAAGAGAGATCACTTTAGGAATATACTCCTAAAATATAATTTTTCTAATCACTTCATTAATTTCACTCCAATCAAAATCAGCAGTAGTGGTCATAGTATGGGCTCTAATTCCCTCAGTCCTTAAGTTCAAAAATATTCCTAGGTCTGCCTTGGTGATTTGAACTTTCTTCTTAAAAACAAAGAACTTGATTACAAAATGGTCAGAGTAGAAGGACTTGTTTTATAGGAAATAATGAAAGGTCTCTTTATTGTAGAGGTGGACTAGTGTGAGAATGAGACCAAATTGAGTTGAAGCAAACAAGTTCATTACCTGAAAGGTCAGTTGATCCTAAATAAGAACTCTAGACGGGGTGATCTTAGCGAACACAAATCTAGGAAAAGATTCTTAAATGGCTTTGGACAGAAAATTATCAGAAGAATTTCTGTATGGACCCTTGGCGAGAACCTTTTATCGTTTGCTTGAACTTTCCATTAATAAGATCTAAAGTAAGAAAGGGTTCTGAAAGAGATGTGTGAGTGTGACTGTTGAGTTTAAAGCAGGTCAATTTAATTAAATACGACTGTTTGTACATACAAAATTATGTTAGTCCCATACAAAATTCAGTTCGTCCTATACAAAAAATTTTGTATGGACGAACGAATGAGTCCAAAATGAAATAGCTTTTTGTAATCATATAACTTACGAAGTGACCTTTCATCCAGACTTTTGACCAACCGATCATACAGATGAACAGGTATTCGTCCTGGACGATCAGAAATTTATGATCATTTTAATGGCAGTTGAGACCGTCCCCCACATCGATTCGCCAAGCATTCGTCCGGAAGAACTAAAAGTTCGTACGTACAAATATAATATTAAAAATGATCTTATCCATTTGACTGTCATTCAATTATCTTGTCATTTCAAAATTTCTTCCGAACGATCATGACGATCGTATAGATGAATTGAAAAATAAAAAAGAAATACTGCACGCAAACAGTTCTAATCCGACAGTTGACACACTACACACTTCATCCCGTACAAAAATATTTTCGTCCTGGATGAATATCACTTAATTTTTTAAAACATGCACTCAATCAAAACTAAAATACAAACACAACAAAAATATAATAAAAAAATGAAAACGCAAACTCAAAATACAGAAAAAAACATAAACTCAAGGATACACACAAAAAAAATACTAACAAGAAACACACATCAATGTCGTAGAAGAAACATTTTTATTAAGCATTCAAATTGATTACTCCAAGGCTTGTTCTTAATGCACTGAAAGTATCAAAGGCTAAAGGTTTTGTAAAAATATTTGCAAGTTGATTTTCAGTTAAAACATGAATGAGTTCAATTTCTCCTTTGGATACATGATCCCTTATGAAATGATGCATAATGTCAATATGTTTGGTTCTTGAATGTTAAATAGGATTTTTAGAAATTCAAATAGCACTAGTGTTATCACAATAAATTAGAATAGTGCCTATAGTTAATCCTAAATCAATCAATTGTTATTTTAACCAAAGTACTTGTGCCACATAACTTTCTAATGCAATGTATTCAGCTTCTGTAGTAGTTAGGGCTAGTGAATTTTATTTTCAACTGGACTAAGAGACTAAAAAATTTCCAATAAACTGATATGTTTCATAAGTGCTTTTTCTATCCACCCTACAACCTGCAAATTCAGAATCTGAATAATCAATTATTTCAAACGAAGAGCTAAACTTAGGATATCAAATTCCTATGTTCTGAGTTCCTAATAGATATCTTAAAATCCTTTTTACTATTATCAAATGTGATTCTTTTGGATCTGATTGAAATCTAGCACACAAACAAACACTATACATGATATCGAGCTGGCTAGCTGTCAAGTAAAGCAAAGATCCAATAATCCCTCTAAATTTCTTTTGATTAACAGATTTTCCCTTAGGGTCCTTATCCAACTGAACTGAGGAACTCATAGGTGTACTAATAGGTTAAGCATTATCCATTTCATACTTTTTGAGGACGTCTTTAATATTAAGAAATATACCATCCTTAATTTGCTTAATGCTAAAGCCTATAAAGTAACATAAATCTCCCATTAAACTCATTTCAAATTTATTATTCATTGTTTTAGAAAAATCATCACAAACATTTTTATTTGAAGATCCAAAGATGATATCATCAACATAAATTTATACAATGAGTATATCCTTTCTAACTTTCTTCAAAAAGAGAATTGCATCAACACTTTCTTTTTCAAATGATTTTTCAAGTAGGAAGGTGCTCAATCTCTCAAACCAAATCCTAGGTGCATGTTTCAATCGATATAATGCCTTTTTTAATTTAAAAATATGATTTGGGTATTTAGAATTTTCAAAATATGGAGGTTGTTCTACAAAAATATCCTCTTGAATTACCCCATTTAAAAAGACACTTTTTATATTCATTTGGTACAGTTTAAATCCTTTAAATAGGCAAAGGATAGCAAAACCCTAATTACTTCAAGTCTAGCTACAGGGGCAAAAGTCTCCTAAAAAACAATCCCTTCAATCTGATTATACCCCTTAGCAACTAATCTAGTCTTATATCTAATGACTACTCCTGTCTCATTCATTTTATTTTTGAATACCCACTTAGTTCCAACTACACTTTGATCCTTTGGCCTTATAGTTAATTCTCAAACTTTATTTCTTACAAATTGATTTAACTCTTCTTGCATAGCCAAAATCCAAAACTCATCCGAAAGTGCTTGATCAATATTTGTGGGTTCTATTATTGAAATGAAGGCTGAATGATTGACTTCTTTGTTTAATCCACACCTAGTCCTTACACCCTCACTAGGTTCACCAATTATTTATTCCTTTAGGTGATTTTTAGAAAATCTCAACTCTCTAAGCAAAGGGTTTTCTATCTCCAAATTTTCTTCCAATTTTATTTTATCAATCTTTTGGGAGTTAATCTCAATCTTATCTTCTACAATATTTGGCTCTTCCAAAATTCCAGATTCGTCAAATACAACATATGTGGTCTCCTCAATTATCAAAGTTCTTTTGTTAAATACTTTATAAGATTTTCCAACACCTGAGTATCCTACAAAAATCCCTTCATCTGATTATGGATCAAATTTTTCTAAGGCAGATTTTCCATTGTTATGAATAAACATCTTGCAAACAAAAATATGCAAATATGATAAATTAGGTGTTCTTCCTTTTAACAACTCATAGAATATTTTATTTAATTTAGATCTCACATTCACCCTATTCAGAACATAGCATACAGTGCTAACTACCTCAGCCAAAAAATATTTAGGAAGTGAGTATACTGCAAATATGGCTCGAGCGGCTTCTATTAATGTTCTATTCTTTTTTTCCACTACCCCATTCTGCTGAGGGGTTCTAGGTGCAGAAAAGTTGTGATCAATTCCTTTCTCCTTACAAAAATTTCCAAATCTTTCATTCTCAAATTCTCCTCCATGACCACTTTGTATAGTCATAATTTCACATCCTAACTTTTGTTGAATCTAAGTCAAAAAGTTTCTAAATTCCTCAAATGATTCACTTTTATCAAATAAAAATCTAACCCATATGAATCTAGAGTAATCACCCACAATCACAAATATGTATACCTTCCCTCCTAGACTTACAGTTCCAACTGGTCCAAAAAGATCCATAAGCAAAATCTCCAATGGTTTACTAGTTCTAAGTATAGAGAGAGTTGCTATTTGTATATTTCATATTCTTGCAACTTGTATTATTTTGATGATTTCAAATATTATTATTTTTTATATATCTCCTAACACTTTTTGGAAGTTTTATTTCTTGCTCTAGTTTGTACTAACATTTCAGGAAAATCAACTCCAAGCGATGAAGACATCAAACTATTCATTTGTAAATCATATTTTTTTTTATATGAAAGGGAGTGATTGTAATTGAGTGAAAAAATCACAACACACTCTTTGGGGACAATTTTTTGTGCATTGATCGTACGGGATGAGCTATGTTCGTACGGGACGATCATGTTAATTAGCCCCTCAGAAGAGAACGGACTGAACATACGAGGAGAAAAATTTTTAAGTCCTATTCGTACAGGACGAATTTAATTTTCATACCAGGATGAAACTCTCGGGATTCTCACTCGCAATGTTCATCCAGACGAAATAAATTTTCATACTGAGACGAAACTCTTTGTTTAAAATCGTCCCAGGATGAAACCAGTTCGTCCCAGGATGAACTGAACCGACTTAAGTCAGTTGGTTACATCCTGAAGAATTTTTGGAAACCGACCTATGAAATAACTGTTTCGTACCGGATGAACATAGTTCGTACGGGACGATGTGTATGTACGAACATAGTTCGTACCAATTTACATTAGGTTCATTTACGGCACTTTAAGTAAAATCGTCCAGGACGATCCACGATTGTACGGGACGATCCACTGCATACAGAATTGAAAACTTGCAGTTTTTGGATGATTTTTCTTGTCTTTTGTATATATAGTCCATATTAGACTGCCACCTATATCTTTTTGCCATTTGATCTTCATGTCTATTTAAAGAAAACTCAAGGAGAGAGTGTGAGAGAGCATTCAAAGGAGGATTCCTGCCATTGGAGCATAAAGGCTTCACTTGATGTTCAAAGGTAAGAATCTCTACTTGTGAATTGGGATTACTTCACTCTTTTCTTTCTTCTTTTAAGATTTCTTATGAGAAGATCTGTCAAAGAGATCCGGTTCTCTGCCGACACTAGGAGAGTGTGAAAGATGAAGGGTTCTCTGCCTACACTAGGAGTGTGTGAAAAGACAAAGGGTTCTCTGCCCATACTAGGAGAGTGTGAAAAGACGAAGGGTTCTCTGCCTACACTAGGAGAGTGTGAAAGGACGGACGGTTCTCTGCCAACACTGTGAATTGTGTAAAAGGACAACGGTCTCTGCCACACCGGGTAGTGATGAAAAGAGTTTTTTTATAGGCTTCTCTGCCTTGTTGTGGGTGCAAAAGGAGAGACACTATTGGTATTAGTGCAATACTCAGAGGGTGCCTCTCAGGAGTGGATGTAGGTCTGGTTTAGACCGAATCTATATAAATCTTGTGTCATTTACTTTACTGCTTTTTATTTTCTGTATTTTTCTTTGTTTTAAATATTTTGTGGTTGAAAAACTTTTCTATAAAAATCTCATTAAAAGTTTAATTTTTGGTTAAAATTATCAAAAGAGGGTTAAGTTTTTAAAATTACCAATTCACCCCCTCCCCCTCTTGGTAGCCTTGGGACATTAACTTAGGTTTAACAACCTATTCACTAGACTCAACAAGTGATATCAAAGCTTCCTTTCAATATCAGGAGTTTAAACTACTTTTTGATTAACGTAGATGGCTACATTTGGAAACTAAAATACACCTGAGGGTTACTCTATTACTAGACCTCCACTGTTTGACAATATACCTTTTGATTTTTGGAAAACACGCATGTCTACTTTCTTACAATCACTTGATTATCGTATGTGGATCCTAGTCCAGGAAGGTTATACAAAACCAACTAGATTAGTTGATGGAGTTAGGGTAGAAACACCTTTTGCAGATTGGACTATAGAAGAACGTGACTTAGCTCAACTAAATGCCAAATGTTTAAATAGCTTCTTTTGTGCTTTAAAATTTAAAGACTACATGCGGGTTTCCACTTGCAAAAGTGGAAAGGACATATGGGATAGACTTTGTATAACTTATAAAGGGACTAATGAAGTTAAGCAATCATGACTTAATATCTTGTTACATGATTATGAGTTGTTTTGCATGAAACCAAATGAATCTATTTCTGACATGTACACAAGATTCACACAAATTGTCACTTCATTGCATGCACTTGGTAGGGAATTAACTAATGCTGAAATGGTTAATAAGATTCTTCGTTATTTACCTACTGCTTATGATGCTAAAATTATTACAATTACAGAGTCTAAAGATCTAAACATTTATTCTATTGACAATCTTCTTGGTTCACTCATTGCTTACGAGCAAGGGGTTAGTCAAAGAAAGAATGATGCAAGTGAACCACGAAAGGAGAAGAATATAGCATTAAAAGTGGAAGAGTCTGAGAGTGAACACTCACAACCTGAGGATGAAGATGATATTGCATTAATGACTAGACAATTCAGAAGCTTTCTGAAGAGGAAGAAGAAGAGACGCCAGCAATGGAATAGAGGTAAGTTTAACAAAAATGACAAGGTTTCTAATGAAGTGATTTGTTATGAATGCAGGAAACCAGGTCATATCAAGACTGACTGCTCTAAACTCAAAGCCACTCCTAGCTAGGAGAAGGTAGAGGAGAAATAAATTATAAAGAAGGGCAAGAAGAAGTTTCCAAAGAGCTTTTTGGGCAGACTCAGCTTCAAATTTATCAGAGACTGAAAAGGAAGAAGAAGTCACCAATCTTTGCTTGATGGCAGATAGCATAGATCAATCAGATCAAGAAGAGGTATGTGACTTAAGTTATGATGAATTATTTGAAGTTTCTGAACGCATGCATGATGTGTATAGGAAAATAAAAAAGATTTATACTAGTGTAAGTCTAGAATTGGAAGAACTTAAGAAAGAACATAAAATCCTTAGGAAAATCATGCTTTAATAGATGACAACCACATGAAATTACTTGATGAATATGATGATCTGAATAAAAATCATGAGATTTTAAAATCATCCTATGCTGATCTTGAAAAAGATTTTAAAATATTTAAGGATGAATCTGAGAGCAAAACATATCAAATCAATTATACAAATTGAATCTTGGAAAATATGAATTCATTTTATAAATTGAAAATAAGAGCTCTTGAGGATAATAGGATACCCCCCAAACTTGAAGACTTTACAAATCCAAAATATTATCCTAAATATATGGAATCCCTTAGAAGACAAACAAATGGTAGAAAACTTAGGAATACTTTTTCTAATATCAAATGTAATAATTATGGATTATTTGGACATATAGCTCACACCTGTACATTGAAGATGAAATCTAATTTAGTGTGGAGACCTAAGATGTATAAACCTAGACATATCATACATGCATTTGATTATAAATTGCTAAAAGGTGAACCCAAACTTGTTTGGGTTCCCAGGTCTAACATTTAATATTTTTGCAGGAATGCTCTCACACAAGACCTCGTGGGAGCATATGGTACTTGGACAGCGGATGTTCAAAGCATATGACTAGAGATACTGCTCAATTCATAACGCTGGAAATCAGGAGTGGAGGCAAGGTTACACTTGGAGATAATACTACAAAGAAAGTGGTTGGATCAGGTATGATTGGAAATTTGAAAAACTTTTTTTTATAGAAAATGTGTTATTAGTTGAAGGCTTAAAGCATATTTTGTTAAGTATAAGTCAGTTATGTGATAAGGGCTATAGTGTAAAATTTTTACCTACTAGTTGTATATTAAGCCTAAAAGGGATAGATGTTTTAAATGGAAAAAGGATAAATAATATTTATATGCTAGATTTAACTTGTATTCAATCTCCTACTGCTTTTTGTTTGAAAACTGTTTTTGATGAATCATGGCTTTGGCATATGAGACTTTGTCATTCTAGTATGAAAAATTTTAGGAGAATTACCCAAAAGAATTTAGTGAGAGGTATACCAAAACTAGACTTTACTAAGGATCACCTTTGTGATGCATGTCAATTAGGAAAACAAGTGAAGTCCTCTTTTCAATCCAAAAAGGATCTTAGGACTAGTAATCTATTGGAAATTTTACACATGGATTTTTTTGGACCAGTAGGAACTGTAAGTCTAGGAGGGAAGGTATACGGATTTGTTATAGTGGATGGTTTCTCAAGATTCACTTGAGTTAGATTTCTATTTCATAAGAGTGAATCATTTGAAGAATTTAGAAATTTTTTGACTTGGATTCAAAGGAAATTAAGGTGTGAAATAATTTTTATACAAAGTGATCATGGAGGAGAATTTGAAAATGAAAGATTTGAAATTTTTGGTAAAGAAAAAGGAATTGATCACAATTTTTCTGCACTTAGAACTCCTCAACAAAATGAGGTAGTTGAAAGGAAAAACAAAACATTAATAGAAGCCGCCCGAGCAATATTGGCAGAATACTCACTTCCTAGATATTTTTGGGCTGAGGTGGTTAGCACTGCATGTTATGTTCTGAATAGGGTGAATGTTAGATAAAATTTAAATAAAATATCCTATGAGTTGCTAAAAGGTAGAACACTTATTTTATCTCATTTGCATGTTTTTTGCTGCAAGGTGTTCATTCATAATAATGGAAAATCTGCCTTAGAAAAATTTGATCCGAAATCAGATGAAGGAATTTTAGTTGGATATTCAAGTGTTGGAAAATCTTATAGGGTATTCAACAAAAGAACTTTGATCATAGAAGAAACCACACATGTTGTATTTGATGAATCTGAAAATTTAGAAGAGCCAAATGTTGTTGAAGATGAGATTGAGGATAACTCCCAAAAAATTGATAGAATAAATTTGGAAGAAAATGTGAAAGAGAATTTGGAAATAGAAAACTCTTTGCCTAGAGATTTGTGATTTTCTAAAAATCACCCAAGGGAATTGATTATAGGTGAACCTAGTGAGGGTGTAAGAACTAGGCGTGGATTAAACAAGGAATTCAATCATTCAGCCTTTATTTCAACTATAGAACCCACTAATGTTGATCAAGCACTTTCTGATGAATTTTGGATATTGGCCATGCAAGAAGAGTTGAATCAATTTGCAAGAAATAAAGTTTGGGAATTAACTTCAAGGCCAAAAGATCAAAGTGTTGTAGGAACTAAGTGGGTGTTCAAAAATAAAATGAATGACTCAGGAGTAGTCATTAGAAATAAGGCTAGATTAGTTGCTAAGGGGTATAATCAAATTGAAGGAATTGATTTTGAGGAGACTTTTGCCCCTGTAGCTAGATTTGAAGCAATTAGAGTTTTATTAGCCTTTGCATGTTTTAAAGGATTTAAATTATTTCAAATGGATGTGAAAAGTGCTTTTTTAAATGGGGTAATTGAAGAAGATGTTTTTGTAGAACAACCTCTAGGTTTTGAAAATTCTAAATACTCAAATCAAGTTTTCAAGTTAAAAAAGGCATTATATGAATTGAAATAGGCACCTAGGGCTTGGTATGAAACTTTGAGCACATTCCTACTTGAAAGATTTTTTGAAAAAGGAAGTGTGGATACAACTCCCTTTTTAAAAAAATTTGGAAAGGATATACTCATTGTTCAAATTTATGTGGATGATATCATTTTTGGATCTTCAAATAAAAATCTTTGTGATGATTTTTCTAAAACAATGAGTAGTATATTTTAGATGAGTCTAATGGAAGATTTAAATTACTTTCTAGGTTTTAGCATTAAGCAATTTGAGGAAGGTACATTTTTTAGTCAAACTAAATATATTAAGGACATCCTCAAAAAATTTGAAATGGACAATGCTAAACCTGTTAGTACACCAATGAGTTCCTCAGTTCAGTTGGATAAGGACCTTAAGGGAAAATCTGTTGATCAAAAGAAATTTAGAGGGATTATTGGATCTTTACTTTACTTGACTGCTAGCCGACCGGATATTATGTTCAGTGTTGGCTTATGTGCTAGATTTCAATCAGATCCATAAGAATCACATTTGACAGCAGTGAAAAGGATTTTAAGATATTTACTAGGAACTCAGAACTTAGGAATTTGGTATCCTAAGTTTAGCTCTTCATTTGAAATTATTGGTTATTCAGATTCTGACTTTGCAGGCTGTAGGGTGGATAGGAAAAGCACTTATGGAACATGTCAATTCATTGGAAATTTATTAGTTTCATGGTCTAGTAGAAAATAAAATTCAGTTGCCCTATCTACTGCAGAAGCAGAATACATTGCATTAGAAAGTTGTGTGGAACAAGTGCTTTGGTTAAAACAACAGTTGATTGATTTAGGATTATCTAAAGGCACTATTCTAATTTATTGTGATAATACTAGTGCTATTTGCATTTCCAAAAATCTTATTCAACATTCAGGAACCAAACACATTGATATAAGATATCATTTCATAAGGGATCATGTATCCAAGGGAGAAATTGAACTGAACCATGTTTCAACTGAAAATGACATTTTTACAAAACCTTTAGCCTTTGATACTTTCAGTGCATTAAGAACAAGGCTTGGTGTAATTGATTTAAATGCTTAAATAAAAATATTTTTGCAACATTGATGTTTTGTTTTTGTAAGTTTATGTTTTTATTATTTTTGTTTTTGTGATTTGTTATTTATTTTTGATTGATTTTTATTTAGAGTCTGTGCATTTGTCGTTTTTTATTGTGTTTTGTGTGTTCATTTAGTTTTCATTGATAAAAATACAAAAAATTTTGCGTTAATCGTCCGGGACAAAAATTTTTCGTACAGGACGATGTGTGTAAAATATTAATCTACGTGATTTCAAACCGTCTTAAGAGCAGTTTTTAATGTAGTTTGTCTGTACGATCCTCACGATCGTCCGGGATGAAATTTTTTTTCAAACGACGGGACGATTGAATACAACAATTGAACGGATAAGACAGTTTTTATTATGAACTTCGTCCGTACGAACCTTTGGCTCGTCCAGACGAACAGATGTCGGTTCATAGTGGGGGACGATTTTAACTGCCATTAAAATGAGTTAACTTTTGATCGCCTGTACGAACACATGTTCATCTGTATGATCATCTTGGTCAAAAGTCTGTTCGAAAGGATGCTTCGTAAATTGTGTGATTTAGAAAATTCGTTATTTTTTTGACTCACTCGTTTGTCCGTACAAAATATTTTCATATGGGGACGAATCGAATTCGTACGGGACGAACAAAAATTTGTCTGGTACGAACAATCGTAATTCTTTAAATTAATGGCAATTTTAACTAAACAGTTAGTCTCACACATCTCTTTCAAAGCTTTCATCTTTTCAAATCCTTCAATGGCAAGTTCTAGCAAGCGACAAAAGACTTTGGCTAAGGGCCCTAATAGGAATACATCCGAAAATTTCCTGTCTAGAGCCAATGATGAATCTTTTCCTAGGTTTGTCTCTGCAAAAATCACTCCATCTAGAGTTCTCCTATAGGATCATTTAACCTTCAAGTTAATGCACTTATTTGCCCATACTCAATTTAATTTGATCCTCACTTTAGTTCACTTCTACAATAAAGAAACCTTACACTATTTTCTAGCAAAATGTCATTCAACTCCGACCACTCTATTATCACTTCCTTTGTTTTCAAAAAGAAAGTTGAAATCACTAAAGATGACTTTGGTATTTTTCTAAACTTAAGGACTGAAGGGTTAAGGGAACACACTTTGACAAACTCAAATTTTGATTGGACAGAAGTTAATCGAGTGATTAGAGGAAATAGAGTTAAGGATCATCAACCTAAAGTTTCAACTTTATTGCGTGAAGTCCGCATCATCCAGCATGTTCTTAGAACTTCCATTATCCCTAAAGCTGGTGATAGAATCAACATCACTCCTCTTCTTTCTACTGTTACCTACTTGATCATGACTAGACAACCTATAGATGAGGCTCAACTCTTAATTGACTACATTTATAGTCTCTCTGAAATTTGTCATGTTGATCATAAAAGGAAGAACAACATAGCCTTAAGACATTTGATTGCTTATATTCTGGAGAAGAAGTATGATTTAACTCATCATGAATAAGACTTTGAAGAACTGCTCTAGTACAATGATGCATCCTTTAGAGCTATCTTCAATAAGGACAAGCCCAGCATAACTCAAGTAGTTCTAAGTGAAACAGAAGAAGCCGGACCTTCACATGCTACTGGACCAAATTATGAGGATTTGGTTCAAAGATTTGAAAATTTAGAGGCTCATTTTGATCAAAGATTTGATCAAATTGAAACTCATCTACAGCAGCAAGATTTCCAGCATAATCAGAATATGGGATATATGCGTGAACAAATAAATTCCATTAATACCAACATGTTCATGATCAGTAGTTACTTCAGCTTTTTTGGTGCGGCACCACCTCCTCCTCCAGATCAGGGTCCATCTGAGTGATTTGTTCAGTGTTTGTTCAGTGATTGCTCTATGTTTGTTCAGTGTTTACTCTATGTTTGTTCTGTACATCAGTATTGTTCTGTGTTAGTGATTTCCTTTTATGTGTTATCTTTCCATGTTTTAGTTATGTTATTATTGATATCAAAAATTTTAAATTGTAATAGTTTTTATCCAATAACAATATAAGTTTCAATGTTTTGATGTTAAATGTTTTATAAATGTGTGTTAGACATTATGACATTTATTTTATTTTAATCTTAATAGTGCTTTATTTAACTTGTAAATTTAAATTAATTTCATTAGAAAATATAATTTTTTAAAAAATTTAAGACATTCTTATAACTTGATATTTTTAGAATTTTCAATTCCATGTCTCTTATTTAGACTACATTATCTTTATATTATTATTATAATTTAGATGTTTTCTTATTTTATATTTCTTTTTCCAATTAGTATTTATGCACTTAGAAAAATTTGAAATTTTAGATTATTGATTTTGAAAAGAATTCAAATACTCTTGCAAAATTGTACAAATATACAAAAATCAAAAGAAGTGTGCAAAAAATTTGTAATGATAAAAAGAAGCACAAAATAAGCCCAAATCAAAAAGAAGCAAAAAAATGTGCTGGTATAAAAAAAAATTGAAAAAGATGCGCAAAGCGCCACATGTGGTAATTACTTCTTTCCAGACTCTTTTAATCTCTTAATTCAAATTGATCTAATGTTCATTCAAAATTTATATTGAAATTTGAAATATAAATTTTTTATTCATCCTTAGTAGAATGATTCTCTTTATCTTCATGTCTAAATTGACACATGCCCTTGAAAAACTCTTTTTATTTGCTAAGTTATATCACTTTTAAATTATATAAAATTTCATGTCTTTCTAATCTTTTTCAATTTTTATTTGCATACATTATTTCAATCACTTTCAAGATTAAAATATTAAATGAATTTCATATTTTTTGCTTATATTTCTAACATTCTTTTCTTCTTCACCTTTTGATGTTGTCAAAAAGGGGGAGAAATTATTTGTTTGTTGTGTATGTTTTCGCACTGTTTGATTTTCGTAGTGTTTTATTTCGTATGTGTTGTCTTTGTGATTTTTGAATGTTTTATAACAATTTTTTTTTTAAATGCCTCCTTATTTTCATGAGGTCATCAATTCAGGGGGAGTTTAGGAGATACTTAGAATTTGAAAATCTAGAAATAATAATTATTTTGCCATCATCAAAAAAGGGGAGATTGTAGAGAGAGTTGCTATTTGCATATTTCATATTCTTGCAACTTGTATTATTTTGATGATTTCAAATATTATTGTTTTTTATATATCTCTTAACACTTTTTGGAAGTTTTATTTCTTACTCTCGTGTGTACTAACATTTCAGGAAAATCAAATCCAAGCGATGAAGACATCAAACTATTCATTTGTAAATCATATTTTTTTTACATGAAAGGGAGTGATTGTAGTTGAGTGAAAAAATCACAACACACTCTTTGGGGACAATTTTTTGTGAATTCATCGTACAGGATGAACTATGTTCGTACGGGACGATCATGTTAATTAGCCCCTCAGAAGAGCACGGACTGAACATACGAGTAGAAAATTTTCTATGTCCTATTCGTCCAGGACAAATTTAATATTCGTCCCAGGATGAAACTCTCCGATTTCTCACACGCAATGTTCGTCCAGACGAAATTAATTTTTGTACCGGGACGAAACTCTCTGTATGAGTTCATACAGGACGAAATTAATTTTCATACCGGGACAAAACTCTCGGGATTCTCACACCCAATGTTTGTCTAAATGAAATTAATTTTCGTACCGGGATGAAACTCTCTGTTTAAAATCGTCCCAGGATGAAACCTGTTCATCCCAGGACGAACTGAACTGACTTAAGTCAGTTGGTTATGTCTTGAAGAATTTTTGGAAACTGACCTATGAAATAACCGTTTCGTACCGGACGAACATAGTTCGTATGGGACGATGTGCATGTACGAACATAGTTCGTACCAATTTACATTAGGTTCATTTCCTGCACTTTAAGTAAAATCGTCCAGGATGATCCACGATCGTACGGGATGATCCACTGCGTACAGAATTGAAAACTTACAGTTTTTGGGCAATTTTTCTTATCTTTTATATATATAGTCCAAATTAGACTGCCACCCAATCTTTTTGCCATTTGATCTTCATGCCTATTGAAAGAAAACTCAAGGAGAGAGTGTGAGAGAGCATTCAAAGGAGGATTCCTACCACTTGAGCATAAAAGCTTCACTTGATGTTCAAAGGTAAGAATCTCTACTTGTGAATTTGGATTACTTCACTCTTTTCTTTCTTCTTTCTAGATTTCTTGTGAGAAGATCTATCAAAGAGATCCGGTTCTCTGCCGACACTAGGAGAGTGTTTAAAGATGAAGGGTTCTCTGCCTACACTAGGAGAGTGTGAAAAGATGAAGGACTCTCTGCCTACACTAGGAGAGTGTGAAAAGATGAAGGATTCTCTGCCCACACTAGGAGAGTGTGAAAAGACGAATGATTCTCTACCAACACTAGGAGAGTGCGAAAGGACGGACGGTTCTCTGCCAACACTGTGGATTGTGTAAAAGGACGACGGTTCTCTGCCGCACTGGGTAGTGGTGGAAAGAGTGTTTGTATAGGCTTCTCCGCCTTGCTGTGGGTGTAAAAGGAGAGACACTATTGGTATTAGTGTAATACTCAGAGGGTGCCTCTGAGGAGTGGATGTAGGTCTGGTTTAGACCGAACCACTATAAATCTTGTGTCATTTACTTTACTATTTTTAATTTTCCACATTTTTCTTTTGTTTTAAATATTTTGTGTTTGAAAATCTTTTCTATAAAAATCTCATTAAAAGTTTAATTTTCGGTTAAAATTATCAAAAGAGGGTTAAGTTTTTAAAACTACTAATTCACCCCCCCTCTTGGTAGCCTTGGGACATTAACTTAGGTTTAACAACCTATTCACTAAAGTCAACACTAAGTTAGTCATTGGATTGAACAGAAGACTTAAAAAAGTTTAGTTTTGATATACCTCTCACTAGGTTCTTTTGGGTAATCCTCCTAAGATTTTTCATGCTAGAATGATAAATTCTTCTATGCCAAAGCCATAATTCATTAGAAATAGTTTTTAAACAAAAAGCATTAGGAGTTTGAATGTAATTCAAATCTAGCATATGCATATTGTTTACCCTTATACCATTCAAAACATCATTTCCATTTAGACTTAATAGCAGCTAGCAGAAAAAAATTTTACACAACACCCTTTGTCACAAAGCTGGCTTATACTTAACAAATTATGCTTTAAGCCTTCTATCAATAACACATTTTCAATGTAAAAATTTTTAAGATTTCCAATCATACCTGACCCAACCACCTTCCTTGTGGTGTTATCTCCAAGTGTAATCTTGCCTCCACTTCTAACTTCCAGCGATATGAATTGTGCAGTATCTATAATTATATGCTTTAAACATCTGCTGTCTAGGTACCATATGCTCTCACGAGGTCTCGTGTGAGAGCGACCCTCTTCTTGATCTGACTGATCAAGAATGTCGGCCATTAAGCACAGATTAGTGACTTCCTCTTACTTTTCCATCTCTAATGAGTCCGAAGCTAAGTCCGCCCAGAAAGCTCTTTGGAATTTCTTCTTGCCCTTCTTCATAATTGGTTTCTCCTCTACTTTCTTCTGCTAGGAGTGGCTTTGAGTTTTGGGCGATCTATCTTAATATGTCCAGGTTTCCTGCACTCATAGTAAATAACATCATTTGAAACCTTGACATTCCTATAAAATTTACCTTGATTCCATTGCTGGCATCTCTTTTGCTTTCTCTTCAGAAAGCTTTTGAATTATCTAGTCATTAATGCAATGTCATCTTCATCCTCAGGTTGTGAGTGTTCACTCTCAGATTCCTCCACTTTTAGTGATATGTTCTTTTCCCTTCGTGGTTCACCTGAATCAATCTTTCTTTGGCTAACTCCTTGCTCGTAAGCAATTAGTGAACCAAGAAGATTGTCAATAGAGTAAATGTTTAGATCTTTTGACTCTATAATTGCAGTAATTTTAGCATCATAAGTAGTAGGCAAATAACGAAGAATCTTATTAACCATTTCAGAATTCATTAGTTCCCTACCCAATGCATGTAAAGAGATGACTATTTGTGTGAATCTTGTGAACATATCAAAAATAGATTCATTTGGTTTCATGCGAAACAGTTTATAATCATGTAACAAGATATTAAGTCTAGACTGTTTTAACTCATTAGTCCCCTCATAAGTTATACAAAGTCTATCACATATGTTCTTTCCACTATTACAAATAGAAACCCACATGTAATCTTCTAATTTAAGTGCACAAAAGAAATTATTCAAACATTTGGTGTTTAGTTGTGCTACGTCGCGTTCCTCTACTATCTAGTCCACAAAAAGTGTTTTAACTCTAACTCCGTCAACTAGTCTAGTTGGTTTTGTATACCCTTCCTGAACTAAGATCCACATACAGTAATCAAGTGACTGTAAAAATATAGATATGCATATTTTCCAAAAATCAAAAGGAATATTATCGAACAATGGAGATCTAGTTATTGAGTAACCCTCAGGTGTATTTCGGTTTCTAAATGTAGTCATCTATGTTAATAAAAAAGTAGTCTAAACTTATGATTTGGAAACAAATCTCTGATACTACCTATTGAAACTTGTTCAATATGAATTAGGTTGTTAAACCTAAACTTATGTCCCAGCGGCTAACCAAGAGGGGGGTGAATTGGTATTTAAAAACTATTCCCTCTTTTAAAAATTTAAAATCGTGAATTAACTTTAGTGGATTTTATAAAAAAAGATTTTTCAACCATAAGTTAATACAGTAAAAATTAAAACGCAACGAAAAATAAAAAGACACAAGATTTATAGTGGTTCTGTCAAACACGACCTACATCCTCTCCCTAGAGGCACCCTCCTAGTATTGCACTAATACCACTAGTGACTCTCAATTTGCACCCACAGTAAGGTGGAGAAGCCTCTATAAAACTCTCTTCCACCACTACCCGGTGCGGTAGAGAACCATCGTCCTTTTACACTCTTCCCAGTGTTGGCAGAGAACCGTCCGTCCTTTTACACTCTCTAAGTGTGGGCAGAGGACCTGTCGACTATTCATACTCTCTAAGTGTAGGCAGAAAACCTTTCATCCTTTCACACTTTCCAAGTGTGGGCAGAGGACCCGTCGGCTGTTCACACTCTCCAAGTGTAGGAAGAGAACCCTTCATCCTTTCACACTCTTGGAGTGTCGATAGAGGCTGGATCTCCTTGACAGATCTTCTCACAAGAAATCTAGAAGAAAGAGAGAAAAGAGTGAAGTCATCAAAAACCATAAGTAGAGACTCTTACCTTTGAGTATCAAGTGAAACCTTCCCGCTCCAGTAGTAAGAATCCTCCTTCAAACACTCTCCTACACTCTCTCCTTAACTCTCCTTTCAGTAAGCACGAAGATCAGTAGGAAAAAAGATTAAGAGGCAATTCTAATTGGACTTTATATAGGAAAGACACAAAAAACTGTCCAAAATGTTTTGATTTTCAAGTCTTTACAAAGTGGATCGTCCCATATGATTGTGGATCTTCCTGGATGAACTTACTTAAATCAGTTGTATACGAACCCAATGTATATTGGTACGAACTGACTTCATACCCAATTATCATCCCGTACAAACTAAGTTCGTTCGGTACGAACAATTATACCATGGATCGGTTTGACAAACTGCTGGAAGTTATCAAAATTGGAAATATTAAAACATTTTCATGCTGGGATGAATAAGAGTCTGTCTGGTTAAAATTTTTACATAGAGCATTTCGTCCTGGGCTGAATAGGAACTCGTCTGAACAAAAATTTTTAATAGAGCATTTCATCCTAGGATGAATTGAAATTCGCCTAGACAAAATTTTTACAGAGAGCATTTCATCCTGGGCCGAATATAGGATTTTTTCTGAACAAAATTTTTGTAGAGAGCATTTCATCTTGAGATGAATTGAAGTTCGTCTGGACGAAAATATTTCAGAGAGCATTTCATCCTGGCAAAAATATAGGTTTCGTCTGAATGAAAATTTTCCAAAGAGCATTTTATCCTGGGATGAATAAAAGTTCGTCTGGATGATCAGGGGTTAGAAAAATTTTCTCCCTTTCTATTCATTCCACTGCTCTTTCAAGGGGATAACTGACTTGATCGTCCTGTATGAACATTGTTCATCCCGTATGATCAATATGAATTTTAAAGATCTCCCAAGTGTGTCTGAGCTAAGTTGCTTAATTACAATCACTCCCTCTCAAACTCAATACAATGAAAAATACAAGCTTCAATTTACAAATTAGCTCATGCTGAATTTTGATTTGAAGTTTTCATTAGTCTGGAGTTTGATTATCCTGAAATGTTAGTCTACACAAAAACAAAAACAATTCTTCCAAAAAGTGTTAGGAGAATACAAAACTTAAAATAATAATATTTGGAATCATCAAAATAATACAAGTTGCAAGAATATAAAACATGCAATTAGCAACTCTCTTAACACAAAGTTCATATAGGCATTAATGACTCCATAATGATAGTTAGGAGATAGTGGCCCAATAGTAATGATTCAATGATGATGGTGGTAAGATGGTGGTTGTCAAGTTATGGCAGTCTAATGGAGATATGGAGGCAATGGTTTAATATAGGCAATCAAGTAATAATGACCTAATGTTGGTTAGGTAATAATGATAATCAGATAATAGTCATACGGCTTTATTGTCCTGCCTAAATGTATGAGATGCGTCAAGAGGGGGGGTGTGAATTGGTGCTTTTAAAATAATACTAAGCAAGAGTTCTAATTTTGTAGATTTTTCAAAACACTTAGAAATAAGCAATTTTAATTTTTGTATGTGAAAGCTTGTGGTTTGATCATATCATAGTGGTTCGATCAGAATGAGCACATCTAATTTCACAGTGGTTTGATCAAATCTTGACCTACAACCACTTCCTGGAGTCCTCCACTTCGAGTATTGCACTAACACAAAGTGACTCTTCTTTTGCTCCCTCAACAAGGTGGAGAAGCCCTCACAAAACTCTCTTTCACTAACCTAATGTGGCAGAGGGACAAACGTTATTTCACAGTTAGAGAACCTTGACTCCTTTTTCTCCCTCATAGAGAAGACATAGAACCTTGTGAAATTACTAAATGCGCCAAGATGGGGGGTGAATTGTGAAAATTATTGTAATAAAAAATCCTAAACATGAGTTCTAATAACTTTTTTTTTGTTTTTAAATTTCAACCATAAAAATTTAATGCATAAGCAAGTACTTGAACAAAATTTGCAATAATGATTTTTACCATAATTATCACCAAGAAAATATAATGAAATAAAATGCAAATGAAAATAAAAGAAGTAAAGGAAAAATCACACCAAAGATTTTATACTGGTTCGGTCACTTGACTTACGTCCACTCCCTGAAGTCCTCCACTCCATGAATTTCACTACAAAACTATAGTTCTCCTTTTGCCCCCTTAGCAAGGTGGAGAAGCCCTTATAAGACTCACTTTCACCAATTCGGTGTGGCAGAGTGCCAAGCACTTTGTCACCTTCCTGGCGACGGCAACGTACCTTCTCATTTTTCTCGCTCCTAGAGAAGGCAGAGTACCTTCTTATTTTTCTCCCTCCTAGAGAAGGTAGAGTACCTTAGAGGACACGGATGCAGAAGAGTCTCCCCCTCAAAGAGCCTCCCATAAGATCTTTTCGGGCCATAGGAGGAATAAAGTGCAGCAAGAACAGAGCAACCGTGTTATCTCCCTTAGACTACTTCTACCTCACCAAGATCGCCCTCTTCTTCCTCTCTCAAACCTTAAAATTTTCTCAAGAGCTCTCTCCCAAGGATTTCCTTTCTAATCAGGTTCCCCTCTCATATTCACCCTCCAAAAATATAACTTTTTCATACGTAAAATGGGTTGTAAAAACCCTGAAATTTTTTTTATGTAGTTCTTACTATCATACATTACGATTCCATATCGTACAGTATGATTAGTACAAATGAGCTTCGTCCTAGTACGAAGGTTTACAAATAGGTCAAAACTTCTAAATAAGTTCATACAATACGATATAAACTCATACAGTATGATAGGGAAAACTCTATTATTCGTACAAGATGATGATCGGGATGATCAAAACTCATCTTTGTACATCGTAGGGTATGAACTACTTCGTATAGTATGATTAGTCAAAATCAAGGGATCATCCAAGACGAACTCCGGGATGATAAAAAAAAAAACCTTGGTTCATCATATAGTATAAACTGGTTCATATCGTACGATAACTAATCAGAATTTAATCCTTAATTTATTCCACTAATTACAGGTTAAATTAATTAAATATTCAAAATAAATCATAGTGTATGAATCTCTTCGTAGAGTATGAATGGCTATAAAACTTTCTTAAATTAAATTTGATGGCTAGGTTTTTTGATAGGTAACACATCATACAGTATGATTGTAGTTGTATAGTAGGACCTATTCACAGAAATATATTTCAACCATATTAGATCGTATAATACAATATAAACTTGTATAGTACGATCAATCAAGAAGAAAAAAATTCTACATTTTAAAAACCCTCTTCACCAGTGTGTGTGCATGGTTACTCAGATTTACATGCAATTTGTGGCCAAACTCAAGAAAATAGAAAATAAAATAAATGAAGAAATTATAATGTTACAAACTCACACTCATATTCTACTCAAACTTGAGTCTTCTTGTTGTTCTGAGTAACTTATGATCTCCCTGAAATGTTAGTACTCACAGACAGTAGTAGAAATAAAAGATATTCAATGAATAGTAATTCAGACGACATTATTTATCATCATCAAAATCTCAAACTAGGGGTCATGGATTGCAATAATCTCCTCCTTTTTTATGATGTCAAATAATGTTTGTTATAGGAAAATTTGAGTGGCATTTTTTTAATAGAAACATCATGAAATAGACAGAAAAGGAAAAATAAATTAAAAATGCATTTCATTGAAACATAAGTAAACATAAGCAATATACGTGAACATAAGCCTAAGCAAGACAGCAGACTTCTCCCCCTTTTGACATCACCAAAAAGAGGAGGAACAAATAACCCTAAGAAAATCATAATACAAATAAATAAACTTCAGAAAAGAGGATCCTGATCACTTGGAGGTGGAGGTGGGTATGTGATGATCAGGAACAACCTTAGAAGATTTTTTTTTCTAATTTAATGCATTAATCTCTATGGCACCTAGTCTTATCCTCAAAGTGCTAAAGGTGTCGAATGCTAGTGGTTTCGTGAAGATGTCTGCCAATTGATCTCCTGTAGCAATGTGATGTAATTCTATATCTTCTTTAGTAACATGATCTCTTATGAAATGATGTCTAATGTATATATGTTTTGTTCGAGAGTGTTGAATTAGATTTTTAGAGATACAAATTATACTTATGTTGTCGCGCATGATTGAGATGGTACCTACAGGTAATTCAAGATCAAGCATTTATTTCTCTAACCATAGTACTTGTGTAACACAGCTTCCTAATAGAATATATTCTTCCTCGGCCATGGAGAGGGCTACCGAATTTTTCTTCCTACTAGACCAAGAAACTAAAGATTGTCCTATGAATTGGCAGGTATCATAAGTGCTTTTTTCTCTACCTTACATCCTGAAAAATTAGAATCTGAGTACCCTATAATTTCAAAGGAAGTGTTATGCCTGGGATACCAAATTCCTAACTTCGGGGTGCCTAGTAGATATCTAAAAATTCTCTTGATCACAATTAAATAATACTCTGTAGGATCAGCTTGAAAATGTGCACAAAGACACACACTAAACATTATGTCTGATCTACTAAGATTCGATCATTCCTCTATATTTTTTTTGGTCTACTGATTTTCCATTATGATCGTTATCTAATTGAATTGTTGAGCTCATTGGAATGTTTATGAGTTTAGCACTATCCATTTCATATTTTTTCAAAATATCTTTAATGTATTTTGTTTGGCTAAGAAATGTTCTGTTATCTATTTATTTTATACTAAAGCCAAGAAAGTAGTTTAGTTCTCCCATCATGCTCATTTCAAACTCATTGCTCATTATTTTTATAATTCATAATACAAATGTTTATCTGAAGATCTAAATAAGATTTCATCCACATAGATCTGAATAATGAGAATTTCATCTTTAACCTTTTGTAAGAAGAATGTAGTGTCCACACTACCCTTTACAAATCCTCTATCTAATAAAAATGAGCTAAGTCTTTCATACCAGGCTCTAGGTGCTTGCTTTAATCCATAAAGTACCTTTTCTAATTTGAATATATGGTTTGGAAATTATGAACTTTAAAATTTGAGGGGTTGCTCAACATATACATCCTCCTTGATTACCCCATTCAAAAAAGCACTCTTTACATCCATTTGATATAGTTTGAAGTTCTTGAAGCAAGCAAAAGCTAATATCACTCTTATGGCTTCTAGTCTAGCAACTGGGGCAAAGGTTTCTTCAAAGTTTATTCCCTTAATTTGGTTGTACCCCTTAGCTACTATTATGACTTTATTTTTATTATGGTTCCTGAGTCATTCACCTTGTTTTTAAAGACCCATTTTATTCCAACTACACTTTATTCTTTAGGTCTCATGTATAACTCCCAAACATCATTCTTGGTGAATTGGTTCAGTTCTTCTTACATTACTAGGATCCATAATTCATCTCCTAAAGCTTGATCTATACATGTGGGTTCTATCATAGAGAAGAATGATGAATGACTAACCTTCTTCCTAAGTCTATGCCTAGTTCTTACACCTTCTGAAGGGTCTCCTAAAATTAACTCTTTAGGTTGACTAAAAGAATATCTTCAATCATTAGGCAAATCATTTTGAGGTTTTACCCTTTCTCCTATGGTCATAGTTTATACTCTTTAAATTTCCTCTATTTCATATTCTTTAATTTTAGATTCAGAGGGCTTATCTGATTCATCAAATACTACATGGGTGGACTTTTCTACTACTAGGGTTCTCTTATTAAAGATTCTATAGGTCTTACCTACATATGAATATCCTGAGAAGACACCCTCATCAGACTTGGGACCAAATTTTTCTAAGGGGAGTTTGTCATTATTCAAGATGAAGCACTTGCAACAAAAGATATGTAAAGGTGAAATATTCGGTGTCCAACCCTTAAGGAGTTCATAAGGAGATTTATTTAGCTTTGATCTAATATTCACCCTATTTAAGACATAACACGTTGTGTTTACTACTTCTGCCTAAAAATATTTAGGCAGAGTGTAATCAGCTAATATTGCCCTTGCAGCTTCTACTAAGGTTCTATTCTTTCTTTTTGCTATTTCATTTTACTGAGTCCTAGAGGCTGAGAAATTATGCTCTATTCTTATTTCTTGATAAAATAATTCAAATCTTTCATTTTGAAACTCTCCACCATGATCACTATGGATTGTTGAGATTTTACATCCTAATTTTTATTGAAACCAAGTGGAGAATATCTTAAATTTCTCAAATGACTCATTCTTATATGCTAGGAATCTTACCTAAGTGAATCTAGTGAAGTTGTCTACAATAAAAAATCCATAATTTTTCCCTCCTAGGCTAGTTGTGCTAACGGGTCCAAATAAGTCCATGTGAAGAATTTCTAATGGCCTAAAGGTGATCACACCTTTGATTGAATGAACTGATGATTTGATTTATTTTCCTAGTTGGTAGGCATCACATAGATGGTCCTTATTAAAGTCTAACTTAGGCACGTCTCTAACTAGGTTTTTCTAAGTAATGTTTCTAAGTGTTTTCATACTAGCATGGCATAGTCTCCTATGCCATAGCCATGAGTCATCTACTATTATTTTCAAGAAAAATGAATTTGAACTATCAATATAATCAAGATCTAATATATAAATATTGTTCATTCGTTTTCCTTCAAAAACAAGTTTGTTATTTAAACAAATAAGACATTTGTTAGAGAGAAATTTTATGTCAAAACCTTTATCACATAATTAACTAATGCTGAGTATATTATGCTTCGAACTATCAACTAATAATATATTTTTAATTAAAAAATTCTTAGCATTACTAATAATACCTGAGCCCACCACTTTCTTGGTGGTGTTGTCTCCCAATGTTACTCTGCCATTGGTCCTGGTCTCCAGTAAAATGAACGTCTTCATATCTCCAGTCATATGTCGCGAGCAACCACTATCCAAGTACCACATGCTCTCACTAGGTCTTTTGTCAAAGCATCCCTATAATTTCATTCAAGGGTTAGATTTGGGAACCCAAGTGAGTTTGGGTTTCTCCTTATTCTTGCATGAATGAGATGTATGCATGCTATGCTTGATGGATGCAATTTAGGTCTCCATACTAAGTGTGTCCTACGGTGAATCGTGTATGTGCGGGCTATGTGACCTAGCATTCCATAAGAGAAGCACCTAACATCGAGAAATGGGTTTACTAACATATGTGAGTGGTGTAACCTCATCCTAAAGTTTTGTGATGCATGTAGTGTTGGAGGTTTGCTAGATTTAGCTAATATGAGTGATGCCTTTTTCTTTTCAAGTTCTTTGATTTTTTCTTTAAATCTGTTGTTTTGATATGTCAATCTGTCAACTTTCCATTTTAATAGATGTTCAATGTGATCTACCTCCAATGCAAGTTTGTCTAGTCTATCAAAAGCCTCTTCTAATTCAATATGCATTGTTTTCAAGGATTCATGCGCTTCTGTTAATTCAATATGCTTCTTATTTAATGCATCATACTCATTAAGTAGGGACAGGTGATCTCTATCTAAATCATAATATTCTTTAACTAAGTTAGCATGGTCAGTTTGTAAAGTACAAAAATCAATATTAAGACTATCATGCATCTTTTTAAATTTCTAATAAGAGTCATGAATTTTTTCAGAAAAAAGAAGTAAATCTTCATATGAAAATTGTCATACATCATCTTGATCCGATTGATAAAGATTATTGTTATCTATTAGATACAAATTTGTTACCTCCTCCTCTGCTTCTTCTTCTGATGATTCTGAGGCAAAGTCAGCCCAAAATGCTTTTTGTGTCTTCATCTTCCCTTTCTTGTACTTGGCTTTGTCCTCGCCTTTTTTCTTAGCTGGTTGGATCTTTAGGTTGGGGCAATCAACTCAAATGTGACCTGGTTTCCTGCACTCAAAATAGATTGTATCAGATGAAACTTCAGTAAACCTTGAGCTTTTACCTTCATTCTAATTGTTATGATAACTCCTTTGTTTTCTTTTCAAAAAGTTATTGAACTTTCGGGTCATCAAGGCTATGTCATCTTCTTCCTCCCCTATAGATCTTTCACTTTCTGAATTGTTTGCTTTCAATACCACCGTCCGCTCCTTCTTTTCACCTGCATCACTTTGCCTATGACTCACTCCTTGCTCATATGCAATGAGTGACCCAAGAAAATTATTAATAAAATAAACCTTTAGGTCTTTAGATTCAGTGATGACAGTAATTTTAGAATCATAAAAACTAGGTAATCATCTAAGTATCTTATTAACTTTCTCAAAATTTGAAATTTCTCTACCTAATGCATACAAGAATGTCATAATTTGGGTGAACCTAGTGTACATGTCAGATATTGTTTCGCTAGGTTTCATATGGAAGAAAACATAATCATGCAACAGAATATTAAGCCTAAACTATTTAACTTCACTAGTTCCTTTGTACTTGATGCACAGTCTATCCCAAATCTCTTTACCAGTAGCACAGGTAGAAACTCTCATGCATTTCTCAAATTTTAAAGCATAAAAGACATAATTTAGGAACTTCGCATTTAATTGAGCTAACTCCTTATCCTCATTACTCCATTCATTAAAAGGTACTTCAGTTTTCACTCCATTCACAAGTTTAAACGGTGCAGCATAACCATCATTAACTAACATCCATATGCGGTATCAATAGACTATAGAGTAACCCTCCGCAGTATTACAATTACCAAAATGAGATATGATTGATTTTTAAGGTTTTAAAAATGCCATTTTTGAAACCCGCTCTGATACCAATTGAAATTATTAGATGCGCCAAGAGGGCGGGTGAATTATGAAAATTGTTGCAATAAAAAATCCTAAACAAGAGTTTTAATTTTTTTTTAAAATTTTAACCATAAAAATTTATTACGGAAGAAAGTACTTGAACATAATTTGTAACAATGATTTTTACCATAATTATCACCAACCAAATATAATGAAAATAAAATGCAAACAAAAATAAAAGCGATTTTATAGTAGTTTGATCACTTGACCTACATCCACTCCCCAGAGTCCTCAACTCCAAGAATTTCACTACAAAACTATAGTTCTCCTTTTTCGCCCTAGGCATGGCGGAGAAGCCTTTACAAGACTCACTTTCACCAACCCGACGTGGTGGAGTGCCAAGCGCTTTGTCAACCTCCTGGCGAAGGTAGTGTACCTTCTAATTTTTCTCCCTCCTAAAGAATACAGAGTTCCTTCTCATTTTTCTCTCTCCTGGAAAAGGCAAAGTACCTTAGAGGACACTGATATAGAAGAGTCTCCCCCTTAGAGAGCCTCCCATAAGATCTTCTCAGGCCACAGGAGGAATAAAGTGCAGCAAGAACGGAGCAACCATGTGATCTTCCTCACACTACTTCTCCCTCACCAAGCTCACCCTCTTCTTCCTCTCTCAAACCCTAAAATCTTCTCAAGAACTCTCTTCCAAGGATTCTCTCTCTAAACATGTTTCCCTCTCACAGTCACCCTCCAAAAACATAACTTTTTTATACTTAAACTGAGCTCCAAAAACCCTAAAATTTTTTAAAGTAGCCATTACTATCATACAGTACAATTCCATATCTTACAGTCTGATTTGTACAAATGAGCTTCGTCCTAGTATGAAGGTTTACGAATAGGTCAAAACTTCTAAATAAGTTCGTATAGTATGATATAAACTCATACAATACGATAGGGAAAACTCTTCTGTTTGTTCAAGATGATAGCCAGGATGATCAAAACTCATCTATGTACATCATAGGTTATGACCTACTTCGTATAGTATGATTAGTCAAAATAAAGGGATCATCCAGGACGAACTCCGGGACGATAAAAAATAGTCTCGTTTCATCATATAGTATGAAGTGGTTTGTACCGTATGATAACCAATCATAAATTAATCCTTGATTTATTCCACTAATCATGGGTTAACTTAATTAAGTATTCAAAATAAATCGTATAGTACAAATCTCTTCGTATAGTATGAACGGCTATAAAAATTTCTTAAATTAAATATGGCGACTAGGGTTTTTGATAGGTAACACATCGTACAGTGCAATCGTAGTCGTACAATATGTCCTATTCGCAAAAATATGTTTCAGCCAGATCAGATTATATAGTATGATATAAACTCGTACAGTACGATCAACTAAGAAGAAAAAAATCTACATTTTAAAAACCCTCTCCCCCTGTGTGTGTGCATGGTTGCTCTGATTTACATGCAATTTATGGCCAGAATCAAGAAAAGAGAAAATAAAATAAATGAAGAAATTACAATGTTACAAACTCACACTCCTATTCTACCCAAACTTGAGTCTTCTTGTTGTCCTGAGTAACTTGTGAGCTCCCTGAAATGTTAGTCACATTCAATAGTAGAAATAAAAGATATTTAATGAATAGTAATTCAGATGATATTATTTATCATCATAAAAATTTCAAACTAGGGGTCATGGATTGCAACACCTTGATTTTCTTCTCTCCCTAGTGGGATCCCATAAGACTCACCAAGGCCACAGAAGGAGCAAGAATGACGCTAGCCTGAAGCAACATTGTGATTACCCTCACACTCCTTCTCCCCCACGCTTAAGCTTACCTTCTCCTTCCTCTCATAAACCTTGATTTTCTTCAAAGCTCCCTCACATAGTTCCTTCTTTAGCCATATTCCTCTCTTCATAAATATATAGAAAAAGGTTAAAGAATTACTTTTATAATAGGCTTCAAAAAACTCTAAAATTTTAATTTAGTTGTCATTATTCATATAGTATGATCCAAGTTCATATAGTATGATCAGTTCAAAACAAGTCCCATCCAGTATGAAGGAGAACAGACAGTTCAAAATTTTTCAACACATCGTACAGTACAATCTAGAGATCGTCGAGCATAATCTATTATATTTCCTCTGTTCATATAGGATGAATCCTGGGATGACCAAAAATCATCTCTATTTAATTGTCCCATACTGTATACTTCATACTATATAATTAGTTAATTTCAAATAATTAATCTAGTACGATATTGATATCATATCGTACGATTAGAATTAAAATCGTGGTTCCATTCGATACCATCTATAGGATGACAAAATTTTGTATCTATTTTTTTATAGTATGATAATAATTGTACAGTATGAATAAGAAATCATTAATTAATGACTATTTAATTGCCTAATTATGGGGGGTTAATTTTAGCAAGATTTTAAATGAATATATAGTACGATTGTAATCATAAAGTATAAATAATTAAAAAAATATAATTTAAAATCTTACTAAAATTATTCTTGCTACTAAAGTTTTCAGATCGAAACAAATCATACAATATGATCAAGATCGTACAGTATGATTAGTTCATAGAAACTAAACTTCCAATTAGCTATCAAGCCTTTTCTCACAAAATACATCATACATTACAAATGAAAATCATACAATTCGATTTATTTAAAAAAAAAAATTATTAAAAAAAATCTCCCCCTGTGTGTGTGCATAGTAATCCAATTTGCATGCACTCTTATGTGGAAAGACTCAAGAAATAAAATATGAAAAGAAAAATATAAATTATAGACTCTTTCACATCATATTCTACCCAATCTTGTGTCTTCAATAGTCTTAAGCGGTGTGAATTTTTCTTGAAATGATAGTGCTTACAAACAAAAATATCATCTAAAATATTCAAGAAATAAAGTTTTAATACAATCAATATTATTTCATCATCAAAATTATAGACTATGGATCCTAGATTACAACACTACCCTCATCCGGGCATTCCAGGCCAGATGGCGAGGATGAAGATCTCTGATCCTAGTTTTTTGGATGGTTCTTTGAAATTTCACTACTTTTAAGAGGATTTATCTGGTTCTCCCTTTAATGTATGCATTCTTGAGATCAAACCTTCTACATTTTGTGGTATGTCTCTATTTGGATCTTTGAGGAGGAAATCCTAGCACTTGCAACTCCTTTTCAATTTTCTTTGGATGATTTTTTTCCTAGCTGATGCCCTAGCCTAGAATCCATCCAAATGTTCTTCTTCAACCTTAAGCTCAATGCCAATTTTTCCATTACCTTGCTCAACCTATCGCATATTCTGAGTGAGTTGATGAAAGATACGGATTATAGTAGAGTGTTTGATCATAGATCTTATTTTGTCAATAATTACTACATGAAGTTAATCAAATGGTTTCCCTTACTTGATATTGGTGTTGAATCTCCTATCATTCCCATCTGAAATTCTTTCCCTAACCTAAGATATCACCATTACTCATCTCGTATTGCTCTTGGTTATTTGTTTGGTTATCCGTTAATGGTTGATAATGCCAGTTCCATTGGTTCTCGAACATTTGTAGCTCGGGTTTTGGTGGAGCTTGACATTACTAAAAAATATCCAATAAAGTGTGGCTAGGTCAAAAAAAGTTTGGGTATATTCAACTTGTAGACATAGAGGAATATCCTGTCCATTGTAATTGTATTTGCCATGGTAGGGGGGATTGAAACAAAACTTCTACTCTGGTGAATGTTCCTGCTGTCAATTTTAATCTCATCACGACTAATGGGAAGTTAGCTAATGGTTTCGAAAATGTTATTGAAAATTATACTATTTCTTATATTAATAAGGGGCCCATTAATGGGGGTAATGATGGGGTAACTAATATTGGGGTGGAGGTTTATGGGGTTGTTATTGGTCATGCCGAGGAGAATGTTCTGTCGTCGGTTGTTGTTATGCTTATGGATGTTTCTTGTGCTAATAATGAGAGTGTTTTGGTGGTAATGGGAAATGATTCTTGTATGACTAATTATATTGCCTCTCCTATTGAGTCTCCCATCTATAATTTGGATTCTTTGGATCATGTGGACTGTGATGTTTCAACTCCTATAGATGGTTTGGTTTCTAGTGTGGCAAATGAGAATGTAGATGCTTCTGTTGGTTTGGATGATTAACAACTAACTAGTGTGGGTACTCTAGTGGATTATAATGTTGAAATTCCTAGTCTTGAGTCTCACATTTCATTGGTTTCTAATGTTGTTTCGATAGGTAATTTGCGCCCGATCATAAATGTGCCTTTCTTGGATGTTCCAATTGCACTTATTTCTTTTGAGGGTTTTAAAAATCAATTGGCTTCCAAATTCATACATAGTCCTATGGATCATTCTGATTGGTTGGATGACCTTATTCCTCTCCTTGTAGGGATTTTGCAGATGATTTGGATGAGTTGGAGGATGATTTTAATGTGTATAGCTTGAATGTAAGTCATTGTGCTCAAAAAGTTCAATACCATGGTGTTGGGCACAAATAAAAAAAAAGTAATTAGTTTTTTTTTTTGCTCGAGTCCTTTTCTATTACAGTCTCCCCACTTTTTTTCTAGGCTGGATGCTATGTTACTTAGTTGTGACCCTTAATTGTCTAGTCTGGTCAATGATGAGGGGGCTTTTTGTCCAACCTCTGGATGGACTTGGCTTGCTGGAAACCTTGGTGGCTTCTTCCCTCGTTATTATTGGTGGAATTTGATTGGATTATGGGGTGATGCTTGGTTTATGCTTGATGCTACCATAGGATGGTCCTTGCTTGCCTTTTAGATGGTCGGTCAGAGGCCCATTCTACTTCCTAAGACTGGCTATTATTTTCCTTGATTGACTGATTTCAGCTTTGTAATGTTTGTATCTTCCATGTTTGTCTTCGCTGTATTTTCCTTTTTAATGAAATAAAAGTGCTTTTTTCCAAAAAAAAAATCCAGTGACAGTGATTGAGCGGTGAAAGATCAATGGATGCTCTCACACACTATATGTGTGGCAATGCCTTGTAGCGGCGATCACACGGCTGTTAGGTAATGAAGTTTCTAATTGTGATAGTTGAATAATGGCCCAATGATGATTGTTTGGTTTTATTCTATGTCAATGTTTGAGTAGTGAAGGTTTAACAATGGTGGTCATGTGGTTGGCCCATGACAGTGATGCTTACGTGAACATCTCGATTGTTCTCTTTAACCCTTTGAGCCGTCTTGAATACATAACCAAATGGAGGCTTCTTCATGTTTAGTGTAAGGGCTTATTTATAGAATTTTTCGTGTAGTATGCCTCATAAATATGGAGAAAAAAAAAGCACAATCAAATTTTCCACATTGGTTCTCTTGATTATAGAGAGTGCATTTAACATTTTGGTGCCTTTATAATGTCAAAATTATGCGACCCTGGCCTTGCTAGATTATTTTCTTTGTTGCTAAATTTTACTATAAGCATACTAAATTTGAAGATCATTAGGACCTTTAATTAATATTTCAAAGTTTTTAACTAAATTTCAAGCACCCCTGTGTGGATTAATTTGGACTCGAATCAAATCATTTTTTTATGTCATTAGATTCGATTGGTCGTCTCGATCAGTTTGAGTATAACTTGATTGAAAATGGAGTTTGTATGGTCCTAATTTTAATTTTAATATTTGCAATTTAAATATATATCAAGATTCGGGCCTAATCAAGCCATTATTTTATGCCGGATCAGTCTCCTTTCAAATTCGTAATATAATTAGAATTGATGATACAACTAGCTTATTTAACCAATAGACCACAAATCCTTTGATCTAATGGATTCCTCCTGCATCTTGAAACACGTTGTTTTAAGCATATATTGATCCAAGCTATAATTGTACAAGTCGGGATTATTCATTTAATCAATAGGTTATGGGTCTTTTGGTTTAATGGATTCATGTATATATAGAAAGAAGTTGTTTAAACTGTAGATTTGTTAATATTATTATTCAAATTATTTACGAAATAGTTAAAAAATTATATTTTGGATGTTTTTTTATTTAAAGTTTGCATCTGATCGGATTTTTTTTTACAGGTTGGAGCGGCCGCGATCGCATACCCCAAGGTCTACTTAGGGCATATCCAACCGAAAAACTCATTTTTCACTCCAAAATACAGTAATACACCAAAATGCAGTAATTTGTCTCCAACCGAACTTCATTTTCTAACACAAGAAAAAGAATATTCCTAGTATAATCTTTCCCATATTTCATTTTATATATTTTTAATCATTAATATTATTTATCAATTGTTACTTGTTATTTTAATTTTTTGTTATTCGAATGTAATTTGTATTTTGATTTTTTTTTGGTATTGTACTTCTCAATATCTTTTATGTATGAGAATTTTATCTTAATGTTAACTTACATTAATTAATTTTGTAAACAAAATTTAGATTTCTAAAAAATAAGATATTTCTAATTTATTATTTTAATTAATAATAAAAATATTCTAAACTTTAATCTTTAAAATTAATTATTAAGTTTTGAATTAAAAAAAAAAAACAAAAAAAAAAGAAATGCAATATGCGGTTCATCTCCCTTCAAATGCTGGCAAATATAGCCATCGGTTGGAGCGAACGAACAACGGCAAACACTGATTTGCCGTTCAGCTGCTCTTTACTTAAATCTCACGCTATTCTGCAATTTAAGTATTATTATTATAATTGGTGCAGATCGACCAAAGGCGAAGCACCACCTAAGAACCATTACGAATTTAAGAACAAAACTACCAAATTATAAATAGACAATTTAGATGACTGAAACGTTCCATTGTCTATATAACCTTTTGGCCATTCTCATCATCTTTTGCAAGAAGAAGTTATCTAAAGAAATTCTATCTCAATGGCTTCTGACCTCTCTGGCATCCACAAGTGTTTGTTGCAAAGCGAAGCTCTTCAGAAGGTTCTTTTATTTTTCCGACAGAAACTCTGTCTATCTATTCTTCAGTCGAAAGCCATTATAATCTCATTTCTTCTAATTAGCAGCAATGGTTTATGAATCTTTTGATGTAGTATATTTTTGAGACAAATGTGTACCCAAGAGAGCATCAACTGCTTAAGGATTTGAGAGAAGAAACTGAAACTAAGATTCCCAGCAGGCAAGCAAGTCTTTGTTGTTATAATCTTTTTTATTTATTTTTATAGTGATTATATAAAAAAAGGGATTTTTACATGCATAACACTTGAAACTATCATTAATACATATTCAACATTCAAACTATTATATTTACTAATATACCACTTAAAATAGCCTTTTCCTAAATTATACCACTCCGTTAAACCCCGTCAAAAATCTCTTCTCACCTCATTTTACTTTCGTTCGCGCAAGATGGGGTTGGCCAATAGAACAAGAGCAACGGCGGTCATGGAGATGTCTCCGACAATCTGAAGCTAGCTAACCCTCGTCAAAAATCCGTGTTCGCCTGCAAGGTTGCGAGCGGAGCCTGCTCCATTGCTTATGCTTATGCTCTCTCGGTTGCAAGGTCCCCCTTCTCTGATTCTTCTAAAATCTGCAGCTCAAATTATACATTCTTTCGTTTCAAGTGATGCACAATCACCTCATTCACGATAACATCATCGTCATCATCATCATCTTCCTCCAAAACACCATCTTGATCACCTTCCTCATAATCTTAACTCCAAAACCCCACGAGATCCTCAAAGGACATCACAAATCAAAGAGGTAATGTAGAAAACAATCAGTAAAACAACATAAAACTGGAGCAATAAGAAAATGCGCGGTAGTGCAACCCTAGGAGACCACAATCTTCGTTCAGGGATACAAGCTAATACACTAAATCACCATAAATCAAACTCAATCAGAAAAAAAAAAAAAAGTAAGGTGGGTTGCTTAAACCTTAGTAAACTTAGAAATGATCCTCATTTTGAGAGGCATGCAAGAAAAAACAACAAAGCTCTTCTCTCAGAGGACTGCGGCTCCTGGAGCACTGATGTGAGCTCATTGGAAGGAAGATTTCTGGAGCTCCAAGCATATTAAATGCTCGTCGGAGGGAGAAGGTAAGTTTATGAGACGAAAAAAAAAACTGGAATTGACCGGCAACGGTGGAGAATACCCAATCATCTTGCCGACGGTGAGGGACAAGGATGGCGACGATCGCTGGTGGAGAAGGATTTGATGTGGAAGACGGAGAATCGGCGACGACGACTCGACGGGATTTCTGAAGGGCCTTAACGGAGTGGTAGAATTGAAGAAAAAAGAGGTTTTATGTGGTATATCAGTAAATACAATACTTTGAATGTTGAATATGTATTTAGGATAGTTTCAAGTGTTATGTATGTAAAAATCCCATAAAAAAAACCTTAATGCTTTATTCAAAGTTAATGAAAGCTTTCATTTTTCTCTTCATTGTGTTAAATTTTTGGGGAAGGCAGGGCTTTGATGAGTGTGCCTCCTGATGAAGGGCAACTGCTTTCTATACTACTTAAGGTGATGAACGCCAAAAAAACCATAGAAATTGGGGTTTTCACAGGTTACTCCCTCCTCACTACGGCTTTAGCGTTACCTAAAGATGGCAAGGTGAAAGTTTTATTCCTTTATTTTTCCCTAATTTGTTTTGAAATTCTTCGTTTGAAAATTTTTATAAATAGCTCATGTAGGGGAAATAGTTAGAAGAAAATCATTTTTTTTTATATAGATATTTGAGTTATTAAGATAAATTTCACACACAACACATATCAAAATGAGTTAGGAAAGTTTTCTTATCCGTTCCATCTTTTTTTCAGAAATCCTTCATTTAAAAAATTTTATTAGATCTTATAGCGAAATAGTCAGGAGAAAATTAAATTTTCTGTCTTTATTATCATTTGAATCATTAAGATAAATTTACACATACATCATATATATAAGTTTGGAGTCAAAATTTTTTAGTTAGTAGTCAAAATTTCCAACCAATTAAACAAGTTAAGCTGTGTTTGTGGAAGTTTATGAGAAATATAATTTTTCATTGGACAAAAAGTGGAGTTTGAGTATATTTGTACTACTAGACAGCTGTCCATTAGACGTCCGGTAGTTTTAGTCAACTGGCCTTCTATTTGACCTTTATTTTGCCTTAAATTCTTTATAAAAAATAAATGAATCAAGAGCTTGTAACGTACGTAAGTTTCTTTTGGATAGCATATTGCCATTTCCTACTTATTTTATCAACTCACCGTTTCTTTTACGACACAGATTATGCAATCTATATTAGTGTAGTACTAGTGATATTGGGAGTAACACAGTTCATATTGACCTTTTGGTTGAGAGTTTATGCTTTCAGCTAAGAGGTTTTAGGTTCAAGTCATTGTATATGTGTTGTATGTGTGAATTTGTCTTAAATGACCTAAATATTCCAAATACATATATATATATATACATATATATGTATATGTACATACATACATATATATACATATATATATATATATATACACATATATATATATATATATATATATATATATATATATATATACATATACATATATATATATATATATACATATACATATATATATATATAAATATATATATATATATAATGAAATTTTCTCAACGAGATCATATAACGGACCTACTAACAGCTTGTGATCTTTATTCTTGATTTAGATTACGGCGATCGATATCAATAGATCATACTATGAAATCGGCCTACCTTTTATCCAGAAAGCAGGAGTTGAGCCCAAGATCGAATTCATCGAATCAGAAGGCCTTCCTGCCCTTGACAAATTGGTTGAGGAGGTAGCGAATGTCATTCAGTTTATTAGCTGCTGCTTAGTTTTGGAGTTACTATGAATTAAGTTCAAAAGTAGGTTATACTAGTATTTTTTTTAGTCGTTAGGGCTTTCTGTATCATTTGAGTAAGGGTCCGCCCAGTTTTGGTACTTCTTATTCTGTGTGGAGATCGGACGGAGAGAACCATCGGGTTTTCTCTTTGTTTGTAGTCAAAGCACAGTTGTAACAGCTGCAGTTTGACTGTGTTTTTACTGTAGATAGAGAGAAAATCAGATGGTTCTCTCAGTCTTATGTCCACACAGAATAATCTCTCCTGTGATGAATGCTTATTTCTTATAATCTTACTTGATTACTTAATCATTTGAATCAGACCATCTTTATGAAAGTAATGAGTTTGTAATATTAATTGTATAGTTTGTTGAAAGATCTAAGAAATAAGGAATAACAGTAACAACAGAACCGTACTAGTTCATGTATGCATTCTAATAATTAACAAGAGCATATTTTTGGTTGAAATAATTGCAGGTGAAGGAAGATGATCTCTTTGATTTTGCATTTGTGGATGCTGACAAGACTAACTACCACATTTACCATGAGAGGTTGCTGAAGCTAGTAAAAGTTAATGGCCTGATTCTGTATGATAACACACTCTGGTTCGGAACTGTAACTGGCTCGCCGAAACCGAACTATCCAGATTGGATCAACTATAATCTAGAGAGCATCATAAAGCTAAACAAGCAGCTGGCTGCGGATCCAAGGGTCGAGCTTTCGCAGGTCTGCATTGGTGATGGTGTCACCATTTGCAGGCGCATAGCCTGAGCTGAGTTTGAGAAATCCGAGAGCTTTTAAGGATATTGATTCCTGAAGGATATAAATAGCATGAGTGTTGGTGTATTGGCAGTACGTAGATGCACTTATGGCTTATTGTTTTCTTATGGTCTTTTCTTAGTATCTTACTGTTTGCTTGCTTCATTAATAATTCAGAATATTTGGGTTGTTGAACATTTGAGTTGATCAACTTGTGATCTTTTCAGCCAAATGTGTTGCTTTTTTATTTCCATTTTGAAGTTTTGTGCTTGACGCTCATTTTAAGCATTTTGCCTCTCTTGAAATTATGATCTTGCAAATCAACTTTCCCATCTTTTAAAGTTGCTTTTTCTTCCTTAGAGGTTACTTGTATTTGAATTTTGATTTTTAATACATGGGCTTTTGCCCCGGATTTAACCAAAAAAAAAAAAGTTTTGTGCTCTTTATATCATTGCAATGAATGATGAAGGCTGTTTGTTTTTTATTTTATCGTGATTGTGCAAGACCAATTCTATTTAAGAGGATAAAAGGCGAGTTACAAAGGGACTTTTTTACTTAGTAAATGCTCCACGCAGCTTCATATTATTCAATTTTATTATTGAAATTTTACATATTTTAAGTAAATTTAATTGATACTTTATAAGATAAAATAATCGAAATTGATTGGTCCTTTTCTCATCATATTTTGAAATTATTATCGAATGCCCAATAGAAAATAATTTAATACAGTTTTTTGATATCAAGCTATTAAATTTTTATTTTTGAAACAACTCAACATTATTACGCATATTTACAGAGGTTGCATATGCTTGCTTGGCAACTATATATCGTAAAAGCTGCTAAAGTAAGTAGCAGAGAAACCTATATTCAGTGACCAGCATAGAAATTGAAAAAGACAGTCTATTGCCATTGGAAATTGCTGTATTGAGTGAATCCCTTTTACAATGTGATGTTACTGTATATAAAGTAGAAGATGTGATATGTGTGCAGAGTGCTACTTTTTACTTTACAGGTGTAGGTAGCGTTGATGTGTTTTGGTTAGTTGGAGATTAGTGGTCCTGATTTGTTGGATGCAGCTCCACTAGCTTAGGTGATGCCGTGGAACTTTTATTTGGTCTGGTGAACGTACGCTCCTCTACGTTCGGCCATCAAAATTTTAGCGACACGTAGCATGAAGAAAAGTCGCCGACCCGACCCGCTGTTTTTTGGGTTCTAGCGCGTGTGTTTTTTTAAATCATTGACAAGCCAAACAACATCCCATCACCTTTTGGATATATTTCAAATACCGACTTGTACCTAGTTTTTTCTAGCAATACCGAGCAAATCCCTAGCAATACCGAGCAAATCCTGAGCAAATACTGAGTTGTACTGAGTTGGACCTAGTTTTTTCTAGCAATACCGAGCAAATACCTAGCAATACCGAGCAAATCCTTAGCAATACCGAGCAAATCCTGAGCAAATACTGAGTTGTACCGAGTTGTACCTAGTTTTTTCTAGCAATACCGAGCAAATACCTAGCAATACCGAGCAAATCCTTAGCAATATCGAGCAAATCCTGAGCAAATACTGAGTTGTACCGAGTTGTACCGAGTTGTACCTAGTTTTTTCTAGCAATACCGAGCAAATACCTAGCAATACCGAGCAAATCCTTAGCAATATCGAGCAAATTCTGAGCAAATACTGAGTTGTACCGAGTTGTACCGAGTTGTACCTAGTTTTTTCTAGCAATACCGAGCAAATACCTAGCAATTCCGGGCAAATCCTTAGCAATACCGAGCAAATCCTGAGAAAATACTGAGTTATACCGAGTTGTACCAAGTTTTTTCTAGCAATACCGAGCAAATCCCTAGCAATACTGAGCAAATCCTTAGCAATATCGAGCAAATCCTGAGCAAATACCAAGTTGTACCAAGTTGTACCGAGTTGTAGAAAAACTCCGTACAACTCGGTATTTGTATAGTTTTGGTCTTCACAGAGCGGTATTTATCATTTTTGCAAAGCAATACCGAGCAAATACTGAGCAATACCGAGCAAATCGCAAACATAGCATTCCCGGGTTCCGCTCTGGGTCAAGTCGTCGGGCCGCGCAGTAAAGGGTAAGTGCACGTGGCGACATGTTATTGGCAGTCGAACGTACCTCTACGTCAGGTCAGAGGACGTAATAATTGTTCAATGCCGTGGGTGTTATTATCCCCCCTCAAACTCATGGTGGTGGCTGAAAAGGGAGTTTGGTGCAAAGCTGTTGAAACCAATCGGTGGAGAGATGTTTGTTATGGATGTCGAGTGGCTGATCATGTGAGGCAATTGGAAGCAGGAGAATGTGGTGAGCTTGAACTTGTTCCTGGATGCAGTGGTAGTATGTCGATCTACATATGTTTAGTTCTGGCATGGAAGACGGGGTTGTTTGCGAGGGTAATGGATGATTGGTTGTTAAAGTGAAGAGAAGTAGGGTGAGTTTTCTTTATGTTGAAATATTGTATGAGATTAGAGGCTCTTTGTATGATGTATTAGATATGGTTTGAGGAAGTGTCGGTGATGAGAATGTCATGCATCGACGTATTTGAGAACGTAGGTGAAGTGAGTGGAGAAGGTGATTATAAATAGAGACGGATCTACCTTACTTGGTTGAAACCCGAGAGATAGAAGGTGATGGGAGAAGGTGGCGAACCATTATCTCGGGGCTTGTTCGAGGCCATAGATGGCCTTTTTGAGAAGGAAGACGTAGTGAGGGTGATTAGGATCTTCAAAACCTTTGGATATACTCATGTAGATGGTATCATGGAGAGGATCATGAAGAAAGGTGTTGGAGAAATCTAATTGGAGTAATGGCCAGTTCTTGTAGAGAGCAAGGGTGAGGAGGACACAAATGGACGACAATTTGGTGACGGGACTAAATGTCTTAGTAAAGTGGAGACAAAGCTCTTAGTGGTTTCCAGGAGCAACTAATCTGGCTTTGTAGCTATGGGAAGAGGTGTTTTGTTGGGGTTTGGTATGAAATGTCCATTTGCAACCAATGATTTGTGTGGAAGGTGTTTTGGGATTCCAGGAGCAACTAGTAACCAGGTGTCATTGCGTTGAAGAGCATTAAATTCAGCTTCCATAGCCTTCTTCTAGGATGGGAGATTGAATGCTTCTTGGAATGACGTGGGTTCAGTTATTGGGAGGATGGAGGTGAGAACATTTAAGGGTAGATGAGGCTTAAGGTGACATGTTTTGAAGCAGGTGAACATGTGGTGGGTAGGCTGAGGGGAGTTTAGGTTTGGGTGCAATCGTGGTGAAGGTTGGGGTGAGGATAGGAGATGGTTTGATGTTACAGACGATGTTTTTTTTTTTTAGAAAAATAAAATCTGCAATTGGCATTGAAGCAAAGAAAACTAATTACAAGAAAAAGATGCCTCGCATTCCTTCTTTAATAAGCTAGACAATTTTGAAGGAATGTTGGCAAAAGAGAAGCTATCAAAGTAAAAATCATTGTTTAAAGCTAAAGTAGCACAACCATCCGCTACTTTATTACAATCTCTATGTATATGATTAAAGAAAACCTTATTAAAATCATTGAGAAATAGAAAATCTTTTTCATATCTCGTGCTTGAATGGTATTTGAACTTATTCAAAGAATTTTTAATGAAGTTGATGATATTAATGTTGTCACCTTCAATGATAACTCCTTTAGCCTCAAGCATCCAAGGTTGTATGAATTCCTTAAGAGTTAGGACAGCATCTAATTCAAGTTGAGAGATATTCCAGCGAGTTTTCTTTTTACCGAAAGCCAGCAAAAGCCTTCCTCTGTGATCTCTAAAAACACCTCCAATTCCGGCTTGGTTTGTCTTTAATAAAGATGCATCAACATTTATTTTGATCCAATCTAGCGGTGGAGGGTGCCAAGAATAAGAAAACTCTCTTAGGAGATTAGCACCCCAGTTATCTAGATTAGGAAATAAATTTTGCTTTGCCAAAAACAGCACATTAGCTGCTACAAATGAGCTGGAAGGAACGAAATTACCATATACTAGGTGATTTCTGTTTTTCCATGATAGAGAAACTATTGTAAGATAGATTTTCACCATATTTGGAAACCAAGAGGAATGTCTTCTTAGTTCTTCAAGGCAATTTTCAAGATATTGGAACAAGGGGATTAAGAAATATCATTCTCTTAATCTGAGAATAATCTCTTTTAAAAATTTACAATGAACTATTATATGTTCATAGTTCTCAATCATATGACATTCTCTTGTACATTGATCATTTTGGCATAAATTTCTATATTTGAGAAATTCAAAAGGTTGAATAGAAAATTTGGTCAATCTCCACTAGAAGAGTTCCACTCTTGGGTTCAGTTTTATTCCTATAATCCAATTAGTAAAATCACAATCTTGCTCCTTGGATTGATACTTTAATGATTCTTCATACGCCATAGCAGTTATAGTCCTACCATTATGAGTATAAATTGTTTCATATAATCTTCTTCAGCTTCAAAATCGATTTTGACTTGTAGAATCATATTAATGAGATCATCATTGATGAAATTCTACAGCAGAATTTTGTTCCAAGATCCATCAGGCCTGATAAACATATCCAGATTAACATTGTTTAGTTCTACACAGGCAGCAAATGTTGGCCAAGGGTTTAAGCATTTATCTAAGAGCCAAATGTCATTCAAAACATTAATTTTCTTTCCATTAACAGCAATCCATTTAATAATGAGTCTGAGATACTTTCCACCATTAAGAAGAATTTTCCAAGTTGATGAGCTGGCTTTCTTCCCTTCAAAAATATTATCACCATATTTAGTAATAATATTCCTATGTAGAAGATTGTGAGGATGTTGAATAAATCTCCAAGCAAGTCTTGATCTAAGAGGTCCTATCCGTTGGACAGCTAAATGTAAACCCAAGCCACCTTCAGATTTTGGTTTACATAAAACATCCCATGCAACATAATGTAGTCCCTTTTTTTCCCAATCCTTTATGTCATATGAACTCTTTACAAAATTGATCAACTTGATGCAAGATTCTCTTTGGAATCAAAGAATGAGTTGATAAAAAACTTGGCAAGGTTAGGAGAGAAGATTTGGCCAAAGTGATCTTACCTGCCATGGAAAGTTTCTTGCTTACCCAAGCATTTAGCCTTTCTAAAATAATGTCTATCATTCCTTGAAAATAGAATTTTCTAAGTCTTCTTAGAGTCATTTTAACACCAAGGTAAGTCATTTCTTTCACCTTAATGAATCCCAACTTCTTCTTTATGTGTTTCTTCATTGGAAGCTTTACCATTTTCCCAAATAAAATCTGAGATTTGGAAGCATTAATTCTCTATCTAGACCAAGTGTAGAAATCTGAAACAATATTTTTTAGTTCTTGAGCTGCTGTTAAAGAAGCCTTGGAAAAGATTAATACATCATCTGCAAACAAGAGATGTGTAATTATCTGATTTTTGGGTGTTATACTAACTCCCAATTGATGACCTATTTGGTTAATAGCATGGGAAAGAAGTTGAAAACACATTATGAACAAGTTCGGAGATAATGGGCAATCTTGCCAAAGCCCACTTCCAGCTTTGATCCAATTGGATAATTTCCCATTTAAGATGATGGAGAACCTGACATTCATAATACATTCCATGATAATCTTGCAAAAGAAGATAGGGAATCCATAATTTTGTAAAACTTGAAGCAAAGTTGGCCAACCCATGCTATCAAATGCTTGTTCCATATCTAATTTTATTCCCATCAAACCTTTTTTGTCCTTTGAGGTCTTAAACTTGTAGAAGATTTCTTGAGCAAGTAAGCAATGTTCGGACATGGATGTCCCAGGGATGAATGCAATCTGCTCTTCCAAAATCAGCTTGGAGATACAAAGCTTAATTATATTAACTAACATTGTTGTAACCAACTTTTAAGTGGTTTGACACAAGCTGATTAGTCTAAAATTTGAAGGCATCGTCGGATGCTTGACTTTTGGGATTAATACTATTAAAGTATATTTCCAATCATCTATCATATTTCAATATTTGAAGAAACATTCTAAAACTTTCCAAGTTGAATCTTTAACTATACTCCAAAAGTACTGAGAAAAAGATGGAGTAACTCCATCCAAACCTGGAGATTTTTTTATGCCTTGCTGAAAAACAGCAGTTTTAAGTTTCTCCTTAGTGAAATCAGAGCTTAGGAGTTTAATAACCATGGAATTGAGCTTTTTTTTCATCAGGGAATTTTGGCCATCCCTCTAAGATATAGTCTCTAGAATGCCATTTTCTTTAAAAAAAATTCTGGAAAACAGCTGAAATCTGTTCAAGATCTTCCACCATGATATTCTCATCATTCTTGATTTTTCTAATAAGGTTCCCATTCCTTTTTGCTGAAGCAAATTTATGAAAGAAATTTGAGTTTACATTTCCATTCTCATGCCATTTAACCTAGGCTCTTTGATTCCACCATGTAGCAAGTCTTCCCAATGTTATGTTTAAATCATTCACCTTAGATCTCAGTAAACTCAGCTTCTCATCTAACAATCCACCATGAGAGGCTTCTTCCAATTGAAGATCAGCTATCTCCCTTTTTAAATCTTCTTTAAGAGAGTTTAGGCATTTTCATTTGTTCTTGCTCCAAAAATAAAGAGACTTTAAAGATCTTTTAAGCTTCCTTTGCAAAACATTCATTTCATTTCCGTAATCATTCTTCCTCCAAGCATTATAAACAATCTGGATATGATTTCCAAGTTTCTTCAAATATGATAAAATGAGTCTTGATTTGAGATTCCAACAATTTGAAAGCAATAGGGAAATAATCGGAAGCAATTCTTGCTAGGTGCTTAACATGAGCCAATGGAACTTTTTGAAGAGCAACGGCATTGAGAAGACATCTATCAAGTCTTTCCCATTTTCTCAAATTTCCATCCTTGTTGTTGCACCAAGTGTACTTAGGACCAATAGTACCTACATCATGAAAATCGTTGTTAGTCCTAAACATTTTCATCTCTTGAGGACCTTTTCAGAAAAGGAACCTCTTTCCCCCTCTCTTATCATCCTTAGATAATAAGCAATTAAAGTCTCCTCCAATAATTGTAGGAACATCTTTTTTTCTTTCTTTTTCAATTATCTCCCAAAGACTTCTCCTCATCCGATAATCCTTGTTTGCATATACTGTCCCCACCATCCAAGAGCCGAATAAAGGGGATTTGAGCAGTCCAATGACAGTTTGAGATGAATGATCCAACACTTCAAAAGAGGCTTTATTTCTATTCCATAGAGTAATGATTCCACCTGAATTTCCTTCAGAAGGATGATGGAAAAAGTCCCACTCCTTCCCAATAACTCTATCAACATAAAGTCTATCAAAACTTGTGATTTTGGTCTCTACAAGACCTATAAAATGACCTTCATTATCTTTTACTATCTCCTTAAGATAGAGGGAGGCCTCCTTTTTCGTTGCCCCCCTATAGTTCTAGAAATAAGGGAAGCCATTAATGCAAAGGAGGGGAGGCATCCCCACCTTTCTTTTTATTTTTATTTGCTCCTCTTCTTTTTTTACTGAGAGTATCCACAGGACCCAAATCCCTTACCTCTTTTGATAATTTAACTTTTCCTGATGCTGTTTTGAGAGCAAACTCAAATGTATTAGCATCAAATTTGGCTTCATAGAATCTCCAGGAGAAGTGCAAGCTTCAATGTTTAGTGGTATAATTTATGTCTGAACTTGCTCAGCTATAACATCATTCTCCAAATTATCTTCCATGCTTGTTTCATCCAATGTTTCTTCAAGGACACTGAAGTTGTTCTTCAAACATAAATCAAATTTGACAATAGAGTTTCCTTTGGCATCAGTTACAAGATTTGGAACAACAACATTGTTCTGAGGTTCAATGATCTCTCCTTCTTCTATGGTGGAAGCAATCTGCATTGGAGGCTTCTTCTGATTTACAAGCTTCCAGATTTTTGATTTCTAATTTTTTATTTTTGATTCAGGTATCTATTTTGAAACAATTGCAGTTTTACCAAAAGCCTTATTCTTTCGAAATTTGACCTGTATCCAAGGTCCTAATTCATCATGCTCGTTAGAACCACCTTTTCCATGACACATCCCTTCAATACTAGCATTTGTGATAGGTGCAATAGTCTTTGCAGATATGGTAAGAGGGCAAGTGCTCTTGAGATGACCAATTTTGCCACAATGATAGCAAAGAGATGAGATCTTCTCATATTCCACCTTTTGGAAAGATCTACCATGTATTCCTTCAATCCAACCTCCTTTTGGTAATTTTTTATCCAAATCAATACGAATACAAACTCTTTCATACCCCCTCTTACCCCATTTAAATGAGTTACCATCTAGATATAGAGGAACTCCAATCATGGAAGCAATTCTACATATATTTTGTTGATCCCAACATTGTAAAGGCAAACACGGCATGCGGATCCAAACAGGTGCTGTAAGACCTTTAAGGAATTCAGGATTAAATAATGGGGACCATTTATCCAAACCAATAATGTTTCCTCCAATAAACCAAGGACCTCCTTCCATGATTTCTTCCACAGCTTCAGGTTTTGTAAAAGAACAGAGGATCCAATTAAGACCCAAAGTTTTGAGATGAAAATTACCGAATTTTGACCATCATTGCCTTAGAAGCTCTTTGTTGCATACAGGAAAAGGAATGTTGCTTCCCAGAACTTTAATTACCAGAAAATTCCTTATAATGTGTGAATTAGCATTTTCACATTCTGAATTCATAATCACTGTAAAACCATCCTCAGCAACAGGAGTTGATTTCATATCATAATTAAGCTTGATATGTTGGGTCTTCTTCCAGGCATTTGAGAATTTTTCCTTCGGATCTTATCCTTTATCATTTTCTATATCCTCACAGATATTCTTCAATACATTATCAATCTGAACTTCACCTTTCTCAGAAAAAACTTCAGAACATTCCTTCTTAGCACTTCTAAATTTCAAAGGGGACTTAACAATAATTCCAGTGCAAAGACTAGATGAGTGTTTATCTTCATAATGGGATTTATTGTTAACTTCGTTCATGTCATTCATATTTATCTCTGACCACAGGTCAGAGATTGCATTTGAACAACCAAATTTATTAACATAAATCCTCATATCTGATGAAGAGGCTTCGAAACCATTGGAATTCTGGTTCAGATTTGAACTTAATTTCTGAAGTCGAGGAGTAATGCAATCAGGAGTTATCATAACACTTTTACCTTTACCTTCAACAACTTTGACGGTCTTTTTCACCAGAGAATCACTTACATCTCTGATTATTAGAGGTCTTGCAGACATCTTCACATGGACATTTGTTGATTCCGAATGTAGATGCGATTAGCGGCAATCATCTCTAAAAAGTCCAATCAATCTTTCTAAGTTTTTATGCCCGCCGACTTGATGTCGGCGGCCTTCCCCTGTCATCACCAAAAGCTGGCGACGAGATTTGCTGAAAAATAGTGAAGAGGAAATTCAAAATTTCCGGCATTTTCTCTCTAATGGAAGTTTCTCTCTCTAAGGGCAGTTACAAGGGATGTTGAAGAGGCATTTAATTTGATGACTTTATGGGAGGGAGGTGTAGTCACTGGTTTGTGGAGGCTAGAACTTGGTGTGAGGAGAAACTGATTGGGAGTAGGAGATTTGGTAATTTGTGAATTTATTAAGTTTGATAGGGGAATGCAGATTCATCAAAGCGAGCATGATGAGAGATAAAAACTTTACCAGTGGATGGTTCAAGGCGTTTGTATCCCTTTCAATGATCAGAAAAACCAAGAAAGATATACATGGTGAACTTTAGTTGTAGTTTGGTTCGAGTAGATGGGAGAAACCATGGAAAGCATGCCCAACTAAAAATTCTTTTGCAAATGTGTTTCTCATGGATTATGTTTTTTATGCTATAAAACACTCTTGTTTCTCTATGACTATGTTTTTTTCTGACATTTCAAGGCCATAAGATCGGATGGAAATTGAAACCAGCTCAAAATTTGGTAGACTAGGTCTGAGTCAGTCTGTAATTTTTTTCCCTTTCTTGAGTCAATTGTAACCATTGAAGTGTACTGATGCTAAGTAACCCTACATACACACACTTGAATGATTTTTTCTATCTGACTTAGAATTTCTATTTTTACTCACATCATCCCAGACATTATTATTATCGTCCTGGACGATAGTGTTCAAAATAGAAACCCTAATCAGTCAGCTTAGTTAAGGCAGCCGTCATTAGTCGATCGGGCTGGACGATACATGTATCGGTCAGGACGATAGGCTTAAAACAGAAAGAATTAGCCGTCATGATCTATTTAGGCATTATTTATTTTTGCCAATTGGCTAGGACGATTTGATACAATTATGCCTAAATTAATCTGGTAATTAAGGAATGCAATTAAGGATGATTGATACGATCATATCATCCTGGATGATCTCAAGATAAGCCGAGATGATCAGTTCAAAAATTTTAGTTGCTCCTGGACGATAAATATCGAATAGCTCAAATTCTGGGCGATGGTCAGGCCGATCAGGATCGGCTAGCTCAAATGTCGGGCGATGCACTGGACGATTTTTCTCTGATTTGAACTAATCATCTGGGACGATCGTGAGATCAGCCTAGACGATCAAGCCATTTTGGAATCGTCCAGAACTCTTTTTAGAGTGAATATTTGGTCGATAGTCTATTATTTGAATTAATCGTACAGGATGATTAATTATCATCCTAGACAATATAAACAACTTTCTTCTATTCATCCCAGAACATCCCGAAAGATTAGACTCAAATTGCAAACATCGTATAGAACATTATTATTATCATCCTGGACGATAATGTCAGCAACTTGCAATTAATGAGCTATTTTAAAGTTCTTCTATTTAAGGGCTATTGTTTAACATTTTAAACAATCTTTTACTGCTGTCTTGACCTGAGAAAGCCTAAAGGAGAGAGAGGATCTTGTGAGGGGGAGCTCGTGAGGGAGATTCAAAAGCATTTCTCTAAGCATCGTTCCACTTCTTCTTCCACTAGAGTCTCTTGTCCTTGGAAGGGTTGGGAGAGATATGCTTAAGTGATTGATCGAGGTTCTCTGCGTGCTTCTGAAGGAAGCAAAAGGAGTTTGGTTCTCTGCCTTACCGAGGGTGGCAAAAAGAAGGTTTTTGTAAGGACTTCTCCGCCTTGCTGTGCGAGAAAAAGGAGAATCACTTTGGTAGTGCAATACTCGGAGGGCGCCTCCGGGGAGTAGACGTAGGTCGAGTTGACCGAACCACTATAAACCCTTGTGTTCTTTTTCTTTCTTTTACACTTAATTTTTTTGCACTTATTTTTTTATGCTGATTTTGGTTTGAGCTTTATTGGTCTTTGGTTTAAAGATTTTTTAAAAATACCAATTCACCCCCCTCTTGGTTAGCCTTGGGTTAGTTCATAAGGGCCTAACATCCCTAATGAACTCTCAAGTGGTATCAGAGCGGGATTCATAAAAACTGAGTTTGAAAACTTTTTGAATTTTGATCCATGGCTAGCTTTGGGAAATATAACACTATGGAAGGATATTTTATTACACGACCACCATTTTTTGACAATCTACCTTTTGATTTTTGGAAAACTCACATGTCTACTTTTTTACAATCAACTGATTATCACATGTGGATGCTTATTAAAGAAGGATATTCTCCACCTTCTCATGAACTTAATGGGATTAAAAATGAAGTGCCTTTTACTGAATGGACTTTTGATGAAAGAGATTTAGCTCAACTTAATGCAAAGTATTTAAATTGTTTTTTTCTATGCTTTAAAATCTGAAGACTATATGTGTGTTTCTACTTGCTCTACTGGAAAAGAGATTTGGGATAGGTTGTGCATTACTTATGAAGGAATCAATGAAGTTAAGAAATCTTGTTTGAATATTCTCTTGCATGATTACGAACTTTTTCGTATGAAACCTTATGAATCAATTTCTGATATGTATACTAGGTTTACTCAAATTGTAACTTCTTTGCATGCCTTAGGAAGAGAACTTTCAAATTATAAAAAATGAACAAGATTTTGAGATACTTGCCTTCCTCTTTTGATGCTAAAATCACCGCCATTATTGAATCTAAATATTTGAATACTTATTCAATTGACTACTTACTTGGCTCACTCATTGCTAACGAGCAAGGAGTGAACCAAAGAAATTTTGATGCAGGCGAGAAAAGAAAAGAAAAAAATGTGGCATTAAAGGACAACGACATGAACTCCGACTCTTTAGGGTCTAAAAGCGATGAATTTGCCTTAATAACAAGGATATTCAAAAGCTTTCTAAAGAAGAAACAAAAGTATCATCAAAAGTGGAACAAAGGTAAGGGAAATAAAAAATTTAAGAGTTCTAATGACATGGTTTATTTTGAATACAGGAAACTTGGATATGTGAAAGCTGATTTCCCTACACTCAAGTCTCACTCAAGCAAAGAAAAGGGTGAGGAGAAACGCAAGTCCAGGAAGGATAAAAAGTAATTTTAAAAGGCATTCTAGCAGACTCTGCATCTGATTCATCTGAGACTGAACCTGAAGATGAGACAATAAACCTATGCTTAATGGCAGACGATCACTTGATCAAGAAGAGGTATGTGAACTATCCTACAACCAACTCCTTGAAGTTTCTAAAAAAATTCATGCATCATATAAAAAGCTTAAGAAAACTCGTGCTGCTTTGAAATTAGAGCTTTTGAATTTAAAAAAAGAGCATGAAATTTTGATTAAAGATTATTCAACAATTGATTCAAATCATATGGCTCTACTTGATGAATTTGATGATTTAAATAAAAAGTATTTTAAATTAATTGAAGAGCATGATTCATTGAAAGTTTCACATACCTCACTTGAATCTAAATTTAAAAAATCTAAAGAGATAGAGTATAATTTGAGAATTGATAATGATGCTTTAAAATATACTAACTTGAGGATTAAAAATGAATTGGATACACTTAAGAGAAATTGGATGACACCTACACTTGATCAAAAGCCAAAAACCTAGAAAGAGACATTACTACCCAAACCATTTAAGAAACCCTTTTCTTGGAGTTAGATGCTTTTCATGTGGCATGCTAGGACACATCTCACACACATGCATTGTTCACTATAGTACAGAGTAGGTGTGGAGACCCAAATTTCTTGAGTCACAGCATAACACATATGCATTGCATCCTACTTTTCATAAGAAGGAACCCAAACCTACTTGGGTTCCTAAATCTGACATTTGATGATTTTGTAGATAGGCTCTCACAAAAGGCCTCGTGAGAGTATATGGTACCTGGACAGCAGATGCTCTTGACACATGACTGGCGAAGCTAATCAATTCGTCTTGCTGGAGACCAGGACAGGAGGCAAGGTTACTCATGGAGACAACACCACCCGGAAGGTAGTAGGTGTAGGTATAATTAGTAATTCCAAGAACCTTATGATTAAAAATGTTTTGCTTGTAGATGGATTAAAATACAACTTGCTCAGCATCAGTCAACTTTGTGACAAGGGCTTCATCATACCATTCTTTGCAAATTCATGCATTATAAGTTTAAATAACAACACTATTTTGTAGGAAAAGATGATCAATAATGTGTACATGTTTGATTTAAATAACATTGAATGCGCTGCATCTTTTTGCTTAAAAACTGCTGTTGATGATTCATGGTTGTGGCACAGGAGATTATGTCATGCTAGTATGAAAACTCTTAGGAAAGTGACCCAAAATGACCTAGTTAGAGGTGTCGCCAAATTGAAATTTTCTAAAGATCACCTTTGTGATGCCTGCTAATTAGGAAAGCAAGTCCACTCATCTTTTCACCCCATTAAGGACATTAGCACCTCTAGACCTTTAGAAGTCCTTCATATGGATTTGTTTGGACACATTAGCACTGCCAACTTGGGAGGGAAATTCTATGGTTTTGTAATTGTTGATGACTACTCGAGGTTCACTTGGACTAGATTTCTTTCACATAAAAATGAATCTTTTGAGGAGTTTAGAACCTTTTTTACTTGGATTCAAAAGAATCTAGGTTGTGAGATCTTGCTCATCCATAGTGACTATGGGGGAGAGTTTGAAAATGAAAGGTTTGGAGATTTTTGTGAGGACAAGGGGATTAGCCACAACTTATCAACTCCTAGGACCCCTCAGTAGAACGGGGTAGCTAAAAGAAAGAGGCAGACCTTATTGGAAGAAACTAGAGCCATGCTTGCTGAGTATTCACTTCCAAAATACGTTTGGGCTGATGTGGTTAACACAGCTTGTTATGTGTTGAATAGGGTGAATATTAGAGCCAAACTAGATAAGACATCCTATGAGATCCTAAAGGGTAGGACACTCAATCTTTCCCACCTTCATGTCTTTAGTTGTAAGGTTTTCATTCACAATAATGGGAAGTCTTACTTAGGAAAATTTGATCCAAAATCTGATGAAGGATAGTTCTTAAGATATTCTAGTGTTGGGAAGTCTTTTAGGGTGTTTAACAAGAGAACTTTGATGGTGGAAGAAACCACACATGTAGTGCTTGATGAGTTTGATCCTAGAAAGCCTTGATTTGAGGATGATGATGATGTTGGAGAGATTACCACTAGAGTAAAAAATTTGGAGAAGTGAGTAGAACACCAAAACACTGAAGTAGTAGGAGATGTTACCAAAGGAGTAGAAAATATAGATCTGTAAGAAATAGTTGGACCTTCACACACCTTGCCTAGAGATTGGAGATACTCTACAAGTCACCCCAAATATTTGATCTTAGGAGACCCTTCTATTGGAGTTAGGTCTAGACATGGACTTAGAAAGGAGGTGAACCACTCTGCCTTTATCTCAATGACTGAACCCACCAACATAAACCAAGCCCTTTCTGATGAGTTTTGGATTTTAGCCATACAGGAGGAGTTGAACCAATTTGTTAGGAATGATGTTTGGGAGCTTGTGGAAAGACCTAAGGAATAAAGTATAGTTGGAACCAAGTCAGTCTTTAAGAATAAGGTGAATTATTATGGAGCAGTGGTTAGGATTAAAGCAAGATTAGTGGCTAAGGGGATAACCAAATAGAAGGGATAGATTTTTTAGGAGACTTTTTCCTCTGTAGCTAGATTGGAAGCCATTAGAGTGCTATTAGCCTTTACTTCATATAAAGGATTTAAGCTTTTTCAAATGGATGTTAAGAGTGCCTTTTTAAATGGGTAAAAAAAAAGAAGATGTGTTTATAGAGCAACCCCCAAGTTTTAAGAGTTCTTAATTTCCAAATCATATTTTTAAATTAAAAAAGGCCTTATATAGTTTAAAACAGGCACCCAGAGCTTGGTATGAGAGGCTTAGCACATTCTTACTAGAAAGGGAGTTTGTTAAAGGGAGTGTAGACACCATCCTTTTTCTTAGAAAAGTTGGAGATGACTTGCTCATTGTTCAGATTTATGTGGATGACATACTTTTTGGATCTTCTGATAAGAAATTTTGTGATGAATTATCTAAAATAATGAGTAGAGAGTTTGAGATGAGTATGATGGGAGAGTTGTCCTACTTTTTGGGATTTAACATAAAACAATTAGATGATGGAACGTTTCTAAATCAATCAAAATATATAATGGATATTTTGAAGAAGTATGAGATGGATAAAGCCAAGCCAATTAATACACCCATGACTTCTAGTGCTCCGTTGGATAAGGACCCAAGTGGTAAGTCTGTTGATCATAAGAAGTACAGAGGCATGATTGGATCCTTACTTTACTTGACTACTAGCTGACCTGATATAATGTTTAGTGTATGGCTTTGTGCTAGATTTCAAGCTGTTCTAAGGAATCCCACCTAATTATAGTTAAGAGAATTTTTAGATAACTTTTGGGGAATAAAAGCTTAGGAATTTGGTACCCTAGGTACAACACTTCTTTTGAAATTATTGGATTTTCTGATTCTGATTTTGCAGGACATAAGGTGGATAGAAAAAGCACTTCTGGAACTAACCAATTTATAAGACAATCTTTGGTCTCATGATTTAGTAGAAAGCAAAATTATGTTGCACTTTTCGTTGCTGAAGCTGAGCAAATTGCTTTAGGAAGTTGTGTGGCCCAAGTCCTTTGGTTAAAATAGCATGTATTAGATTTAGGATTACCTGTAGGCACCATCTCAATTTTCTGTGATAACACTAGTGCCATCTACATCTCTAAGAATCCTATCCAATATTCAAAGACTAAGCACATTGACATTAGACATCACTTTATTAGATACCATGTGACAAAGGGGGACATTGAGTTACACCATGTGACAACTGAGAATCAACTGGCTGACATCTTTATTAAACCACTGGCCTTCGACACTTTCAGCTTTTTAAGGACCAGATTGGTTGTGATTGATATAAATGCATGAACTTAATTTCTATTTGCTTTTCTTTTTCCTTCTTTTTCTTTACTTTTCTTCTTCTTTCTTCTTCTCTTCTTCATTTATTACTTAATGTTCTTGTTTGTTGCTTTGTTTTTTATGCCTTTTTAATCATCGTTTAAATGACATCATATGCCTTGTTCTTGCTTTTAAAAATTTATAGTCAATGTTTTACATCTCTTAATTTATTAAAGGGTAAAAATATACTGTTGATTGTGTCTCTTTCTCTAACATATTTTAGTGGCATAATTTTCTTTTCTAATCAATATTCTATCTCAAATTAACAAATAGAGTATGCAATTAAGATATTTTCTAACCTTGCTACAACAAATCTATCTTGTATGTATAATAATCAAAAGTTTTTTTTGTCACATCAAGAATTCTTCGTTACTCTTTTCATTGCATTTATTCATACAATTATTGATTCTATTTTGTGGTTTGTTCTTCTCTATATTAGAGAGTGAGTTCTTTTTCTCTAATATCTAGAAGATATACTCACAACTAAGATTATTTAAGAGTTTTATTTTAAGAGAATGTAGCTTGCAAAAATAAAAAAAAGAGGTCAATGATGCCAAAATTAAAAGATGCGCAATGACAAAAAATTAAAAACAAATATATACACAAAGTGTATCAAAAAGAAGCACAAAGCGTCATTCAAATTGACAAGAAGCATAAAATGATCCCACCAAAAGCAAGCTCTCCTCTCCTTTCAAAAAACAACTTGTAAAACTTGGAAGAATTCATATATCACTTGATAAAATCAAATGCTTGATTTCAACTTTTTGTGATTATGAAATAATTACTTTGATACATTATTCTATAAGATATTTTTTCTAAAATCAAGTGGTGAACGAATCCTTTTTCATATCCAATTGAATTTTTTGAGTTAGGTTATTGATTTTAAAAGACTATTTTACCCTGAAAGAAGTACGAGCTTAGGGATTAACATGATTTGATATTCTACTATTTTTTGAATTTTTTATGTTGTTAAATCATTAACTTACAAATCTTTAGAATCAATCACATAGAAGACTACATCAAGTTCATGCCTTGGTTAAAATATATATATATATATATATATTAGGATTGTTTACTATGTTTTTTAGTTTCTTCCTCCTTTTTGAGATGTCAAAAGGGGGAGTAGTATGTTGGTGTTTGCACTGTTTTATTTTTCACTAGTTTATTATGAAAAATGTGAACTACTATTTTTTGATCATCGAAGTATTTGCAATCATCAAAAAGGGGGAGATTGTTGCAAATCTGTTGCTTATGGATTATGTTTTTTATGCTAGCAAACACTCTTGTTTCTCTACGACTGCCTTTTTTACTGACATTTAAGGGTCACAAGTGTTGAAACTCATTCACTATGAATTAGGTTGTTAAGCCTAAGTTATGTCCCACGGTTAATCAAGATCGGGGGTGAATTGGTATTTTAAAAATTAATCCCTTTTTTGAGTATTTTAAAAAGAAATTAAAATTTTAGTGCTTTTTTATAGAAATAGTTTTTCAACCACAATTTTAAAATAGTAAATCACAAAAATAAAAAGTAGCGGAAAAATAAAGATACCAAATTTATAGTGGTTCAATCAAAACAAGACTTACATCCACTTCCCAGAGGCACCATCCGAGTATTGCACTAATACTACTAGTGACTCTCCTTTTGTGGCCACAGTAAGGCGGAGAAGCCTTTACAAAAAATCTTTTCACCACTACCCGATGCGGTAGAGAACCATCATCCTTTTACAATATCCCCAGTGCTGGAAGAGAACCGTCCGTCCTTTCACACTCTCCTAGTGTGGGCAGAGAACCCTTCATCCTTTCACACTCTCTAAGGGTGGGCAGAGAACCCTTCATCCTTTCACACTCTCCTAGTGTGGGCAGAGAACCTATGGCTGTTCACACTCTGCAAATGTCCGCAGAGAACCGGGTCTCCTTGACAAATCTTCTCACAAGAATTCTAGAAGGAAGATAGAAAAGAGTGAAGTAATCCCAAATCACAAGTAGAGATTCTTACCTTTGAACACCAAGCGAAGCCTTCATGCTCCAGTGGTAGGAATCCTCCTTTGAATGCACTCTCACACTCTCTCCTTGACTCTTCTTTCTATAGGCACGAAGATCAATGAGCAAAAAGATTGGGTGGCAGTAAAAATTGGACCTTATATAGGAGAGACAAGAAAAATTGTCCAAAAACTGCATATATTCAAGTCAACACGACATGGATCGTCCCGTACGATCGTAGATCATCATAGATGATTTTACTTAAATATCGGAAATGATCCTAATAAATATTGGTACGAACTATGTTCGTACATGATCATCGTCCCGTACGAACTAGGTTCGTCAAGACGAACAATTATTTCATAGTTCGATTCCCAAAATACCACAAGATGTAACCAACTTACTTAAGTTAGTTCCCATCGTCCTGAGACGAACAGTACTTCGTCCAAACGAAATTTTTACAGAGGGCAACTTATCCTAGCACGATTATGAATTTCATTTGAACGAAATTTTTATAGAGAAGAGTTCATCCGGGGATGATTTATATTTCTTTTGGAAGAAATTTTTACAGAGCCCAAGTCGTCCTGGCACGATTATAGATTTCATCTAAACGAAATTTTTACATAGCCTAACTCGTCCTGGGATGAAAATAATTTCATCCTGGACGATCAGGATGTAGAAAAATTTCATCCAACTCCTATTCGCACCATTGCTCTTAAAAGGAGATAACTGACCTGATCGTCCCGTATGAATTGTATTCGTCCAGTATGATCAGTACAAAATTTTTAAGATATCCTCAAGTGTGTGTGTGTTAATTCACTCAATTACAATCACTCCCTCTCAACTTTAATTCATAAAAAATTACAAGATACAAAATACAAGGTATCTCATGTTGAATTTGATTTGAAGACTTCAGTAGTTTGGAGTTCGATTTTCCTAAAATATTAATACACACAAGAGCAAAAACAAATTTTCAAAAAAGTGTTAGGAGATAACTACACATAAAATAATAATATTTGGAATCATCAAAATTATACAAGTTGCAAGAAAGTAAAACATGCAAAAAGTAACTCTCTTAACAATCTCCCTCTTTTTTATGATGACAAAATAATTATTGTTTGTAGTATTTCGAATTCTAAGAATCTCCTAAACTCCCCTTGAATTTATAAACCCATGAAAATAAAGAGGCAATTGAATTAAAAACAAATTGTTTTAAAAAAAATTAAAAACATAAAATAATACAAAAGACAAAACAAAAACAATCAAACACACATACGAAAACATACAATAAAACAAATAAAAAAATACAAAAAATACACTTGACATAAATACATAAGACACAACAAATAATTTATCCCCTTTTTGTCCACATCAAAAAGTGAAGAAGAAAAATACTTGAAATGTAAGTAGAAATATGAAAATCATTTAACAATTTAACATTGAAAGTGATTGAAATAATGTATCCAAATAAAATTGAAACATTAGACAAATCAGAGAAATTCATACAATTTAAGAAGTGATATAACATAGATAATAAAAAGAATTTATAAAAGACATGAGTAAATTTAGACACTAAGATATAGAAAATCATTGTACTAAGGATGAATAAAAAATTATATATTTCAAATTTCAATATCAATTATAAATGAACATAAGATCAATTTGAATTAAGAGAAAGAAATAACTACCACATGTGGCACTTTGCGCATCTTTTTCACATTTGTGGCACATTTTTGTGCATCATTTTTTACTTTGGGCTTATTTTGTGTCTCTTTTTTTTTTACATTGCGAACCTTTGCACATTCCTTTTGATTTTTTGTACTTTTATACAATTTGCAAGAGTACTTTTATTCTTTCCAAAAATAATAATCTAAAATTTCAAATCTTTCTAAGTGCATAAATAATGATTGATAAGTGAAATATAAAATAAGAAATCATCGCAATTGCAATAATAATATTAACAATAAGGCAGTCTAAAAGAGAGACATGAAATTAAAAATTCTAATAATATCAAGTTATAACCAAAACTTAAACTTAGAATAGTTAAATTTTCTAATGAATTTAATTTTAACTTATAATTCAGGTTATAACACAATTAAGATTAAAAAATTTGATGGTTTTCATAAAATCTTATAAACATTTCAAAAATAAGTTCAAATCAAAACACAAGAACTAATATTGATATCACTTGGAAGATATTATAATGATACATCAGGATATCAATACAAAATAAAACATCTGAAATAAAAGAGAAATACATCAAAATATTAAAAATAAATAATAATAATCACATAAAGTAAAAACAATAACAACACAAACACATAACATCAAGTGCATCTATCACTCAGATGGTTCCTGATTTGGAGGAGGAGGAGGAGGAGCACCACCAAAGAGGTTAAAGTAAATACTCATAATAAGTACATTGGTACTAATATCATTCATTTGCTCCCTCATATAATCCATGTCATGTTGATATTGAGTAGCCTGCTAATGTAAATGAGTCTCAATTTGATCAAAGCGTTGATCAAAATGAGTCTCTAACTGATCAAATCTTTGAACCAAATCCTGATAATTTGGTTCATTAGCAGGAGCAGGTGCACCTTTTAGCTCTTCTTCTATATCACTTATGACATATGTTTTACCTGATTCCTGCTTGAAGATCGCTTTAAATGATCTGTCATTGTAGTAGAGCGGTTATTCATATTCATGATCTGGATCAACCAAGTTGTATTTCTTCTCCATAACAAAGGTAACTAAGTGTCCTAAGGTAATATTCCTTTTTCTTTTCAGTTCAGCATGGTTAATTTTAGAAAGCCCATAAAGATAGTTAAGGATAAGTTGGGCTTTATCTATAGGCTCATTTGACATGATTAGAAAGGTCACCATAGAGAGAAGGGGGTAATATTGACTCTATCACCAGCTTTTGGAATGATTGAAGTTCTAAGAATGTGCTGGATGATCCGTGCATTTCGGAAAAGATCGGATACCTTAGCCACATGCTCATTTAACACATTTCCTCTATTCACCCTATTGATTTCATACCATTTATATTGATCATTAGTGATTAAGGTATGGGCTCTTTATCCCTCAGTCCTTAAATTTAAAAATTCTCCTAAGCCATGCTTGGTGATTTCAATTTTTTGTTTGAAGATATAGGAGCGAATCACAGAGTGGTCAGAGTTGAAGGACATATTGGCTAGAAAATAGTGAAAGGTTTCCTTGTTATAGAGGTTGGCGAGTGTAAGGATAAAGCGAAACTGAGTTGAAGCAAATAAATGCATTACTTGAAAGCTAATATCTTCTTGGATTAGGATCCGGGAAGTGGTGATTTTAGCTGAAGCAAACCTAGGAAAAGAATCCTCATTTGCTTTGGACAAAAATTTTTTTGATGAATTCCTATGTGGTTTCTTGACTAAGACCTTTTGATGCTTGCTTGAACTGGCCATTTGAAAATGATCTAGAGTAAGAAAGGATTTGAAAGTGATGCTTAGAGAGTTACAATTGAGTTGAAAAGACCGCTTATTTATTGAAAAATGATTCATTCTTACCAGACAAAAATAATTCATTCCATACGACATTTTCGTTCATCCCATATGAAAATATTTTGTATAGACGATCCAATATGACCAGAATGAAATGGCTTTTAATAATCACGCGACTTACGAAGCATCTTTTCATACAGACTTTTGACCAGTCTGATCATACAGACGAACACATGTTCGTCCCGAGACGATCAGAACTTATATCATTTTAATGGCAGTTGAAACCGTCCCTTACATCGAATCTACATGTGTTCGTCCAGACGAACCAAAGGTTCGTACGTATGAAGTTCGTATTAAAAACTACCTTATCCATTCAACCGCTTATTTCATTTCTCCCATCGATTGAAAAACAAATCATTCAGTACGATCGCCCAGACGAAGTGACCATTAAACATTGAAAACTGCATGCAAACGATTTAAAATCAGACACTTTAACACATTACACAAATCATCCCGTACGAAAATTTTTCGTCCCGGATGATTTAAAAAAAATTGATTTTGCACGAAAAAAAACTAAAATTCAAAAGACACATTAAAAACACCATGTACAACATTAAAAAACATATTAAAAACAAATCACACAAAAACAAGATTAAAAACTCATAACGAATACAAAAACATTAACTAGAAAACAAACATCAATGTTTCAGAAAACATTTTTATTGAAGCATTTAAATCAATCACACCAAGCCTTATTCTTAATGCACTGAAAGTATCAAATGCTAAAGGTTTTGTAAAAATGTCTGCAAGTTGATTTTCAGTTGTAACATGAATGAGTTCAATTTCTCCCTTGGATACATGATCCCTTATGAAATGATGCCTTATATCTATGTGTTTGACTCTTGAATGTTGAATAGGATTTTTAGAAATGTAAATAACACCAGTGTTATCACAAAAAAAATTGGAATAGTGCCTATAGACAATCCTAAATCAATCAAATGTTGTTTCAACCAAAGTACTTGTGCCACACAACTTCCTAATGCAATGTATTCAGTTTTGACAGTAGATAGGGCTACTGAATTTTATTTTCTAATAGACCAAGAGACTAAAAAATTTCCAATGAATTGACATGTTTCAGAAGTGTTTTTCCTATCCACCCTATATCCTACAAAGTCAGAATCAATTATTTCAAATGAAGAGCTAAACTTAGGATACCAAATTCTTAAGTTCTGAGTTCCTAACAGATATCTTAAAATCTTTTTCACTGCTGTCAAATATGATTTTTATGGATCTGATTGAAATCTAGCACAAAAACATACACTAAACATATATCGGGGCGCTAGCTATCAAGTAAAGCAATAATTCAATTATCCATCTAAATTTCTTTTGATCAATAGATTTTTCCTTAGGGTCTTATCCAACTGAACTGAGGAACTCATTGGTGTACTAACAGGTTTAGTATTGTCTATTTCATACTTTTTGAGAATGACCTTAACATACTTCGATTGACTAAGAAATGTGCCTTCCTCAATTTGCTTAAAGTTAAATCCTAGAAAGTAACTCAAATCTCTCATTAGACTCAATTCAAATTCACTACTCATTGTTTAGAAAAATCATCACAAAGATTTTTATTTGAAGATGCAAAAATGATATTATCCACATAAATTTGAATAATGAGTATATCCTTTCCACATCTCTTTAAAAAGAGAGTTGTATCCACACTTCCATTTTCAAAAGATCTTTCAAGTATGAAGGTGCTCAACATCTCATACCAAGCCCTAGGTGCATGTTTCAATCCATATAATGTCTTTTTCAACTTGAAAACATGATTTGAGTATTTAGAATTTTCAAAGCCTGGAGGTTGTTCTACAAACAAATCCTCTTGAATTACCCCATTTAAAAAGACACTTTTGACATCCATTTGATACAATTTAAATCCTTTAAAATAGGCAAAGACTAGCAAAACCCTAATTGCTTCAAGTCTAGCTACAGGGGAAAAAGTTTTCTCAAAATCAATCCCTTTAATCTAATTGTACCCCTTAGCTAATAATCTAGCATTATTTCTAATGACCACTCCTGAGTCATTCATTTTTTTTTGAATACCCACTTACTTCTAACTACACTTTGATCCTTTGGCCTTGTAGTTAATTCCCAAACTTTATTTCTTACAAATTCATTCAACTCTTCTTGCATGGCCAAAGTCTAAAATTTATCCGATAGTGTTTGATCAATATTTGTGGGTTCTATAGTTGAAATGAAGGTTGAATGATTGACTTCCTTGTTTAATCCACGCCTAGTCCTTACACCCTCACTAGGTTCACCTATAATCAATTCCCTTGGATGGTTTTTAGAAAATCTCAAATCTCTAAGCAAAGAGTTTTCTATCTCCAAATTATCTTCCAAATTTATTTTATTAAACTTTTGGGAGTTTTCTACAATCTCATCTTCTTTAATATTTGGCTCTTTCATATTTTCAGATTCATCAAATACAACATGTGTGGTCTCCTCAATTATCAAAGTACTTTTATTGAATACCCTATAAGATTTTTTATCACTTGAGTATCCAACAAAAATTTCTTCATCTGATTTTGGATCAAATGTTTTTAAGGCAGATGTTCCATTGTTATGAATGAACACATTGCAATAAAAAACATGTAAACGAGATAAATTAGGTGTTCTTCCTTTTAGTAACTAATAGGGTATTTTATTTAATTTTGATCTAACATTCACCCTGTTCAGAACATAACATGCAGTGCTAACCGCCTCTGCCCAAAAATATTTTGGAAGTGAGTATTCTGCCAATACTGCTCGGGCGGCTTCTATTAATGTTCATAACATGAGGGGTTCTAGGTGCAGAAAAGTTTTGATCAATTCCTTTTTCCTTACAAAATTCATCAAATTTCTCATTCTCAAATTCTCATCCATGATCACTTTGTATAGAAATAATTTCACGCCATATTTTCTTTGAATCCAAGTTGAAAAATTTCTAAATATCTCAAATGATTCACTCTTATGAAATAGAAATCTAACCCATGTGAATCTTGAGTAATCATCCACAATCACAAATCTGTATATCTTGTTAAGAGAGTTGCTATTTGCATGTTATATATTCTTGAAACTTGTATTATTTTGGTGATTACAAATATTATTATTTTATGTATAGATATCTCCTAAAACTTTTTGGAAGATTTGTTTTTACTCTACTGTGTACTAACATTTCAAGAAAATTAACTCCAAACTATGAAGACTTCAAATCAAATTCAGCATCCAATCATTTGTAAATTAAAGGCTTTAAAAATGTTTTTGAATTGAGAGGGAGTGATTGTAATTGAGTGAATATTCACAACACACGCATATGGGGGAATAACTTTTGTGAACTGATCGTACGGGATGAACATAGTTCGTACGGGACGATCATGTCAATTAACCCTCGGAAGAGTAATGGATCGAACAGGCAGTGAGAAAATTTTTCTAAGTCTTAATCATGCAGGATGAATTTAATATTCATCCTGGGATGAACGGCTCTGGATTCTCATGTTGCACTATTCGTCCAGACAAAATTTACCATTTGTCTCTAGACAAAACTCTATATTTAAAATTGTACAGGATGAAATTAAACCTTCATCTCTAGACGAAACTCTCTGTATAAAATCATCCAGGATGAAACTTGTTCATCCCAGGATTAACCAAACTGACTTACCACAGTTGGTTATGTCCTGCAGGGATTTGAAAACCGACCTATGGAATAACCGTTTCATACTGGACGAACCTAGTTCATACGGGACGATGATCGTGTATGAACATAGTTCGTACCAATATACTTTAGGATAGTTTCGATACATTAAGTAAAATCGTCCGGGACGATCCACGATCGTACGGGATGATCCACTGCGTACAGAATTGAAAATTTGCAATTTTTGAGCAGTTTTTCTTGTCTTTCCTATATATAATCCAAATTAGGCTGCCACCAAATCTTTTTGGTCATTGATCTTCGTGCCTACTGAAAGAAGACTCAAGGAGAGAGTGAGAGAGAGCATTCAAAGAAGGATTTCTTACACAGAAGCATTAAGGCTTTGATTGGTGTTCAAAGGTAAGATTTCCTATTTGTGATTTGATATTACTTCACTCTTTTCTTTCTTCATTCTAGATTTCTTGTAAGGAGATCTGTCAAGGAGATAGGATTTTCTGCCCACACTAGGAAAGTGTGAAAGGATGAAGGGTTCTCTTCTCACACTAGGAGAGTGTGAAAGGACGAATGGTTCTCTGCCCACACTAGGAGAGTGTCAAAATATGGACTGTTCTCTGCCAACACTATGATAGTATAAAAGGAAAATAGTTCTCTGTCGCACCGGGTAAGGGTGTAAAGAGTATTTATAAAGGCTTTTCCGCCTTGCTGTGGGTGCAAAAGGAGAGACACTATTGGTATTAGTGCAATACTCAGAGGGTGCCTCTGGGGAGTGGATATAGGTCTGGTTTAAACTGAACCACTATAAATCTTATATCATTAATTTTTTACTTTTTTATTTTTCGTATTTTTCTATTTAAAAAAGATTGTGGTTTAATTTTTTTTATAAAAATTCACTAAAGTAATTTTCAGTTAAACTCATCCAAAAGGGATAATTTTTAACTACCAATTCACCCCCCTCTTAATAGATGTGGGACATTAACTTTGGTTTAACAACCTATTTACTAGACTAAAGAAGTTTTATCAGAGCTTTATTTCAAAATCATAAGTTTAAACTACTTTTTGATTAACGTAGATGGATACCTTTGGAAATTGAAACACACCTGAGGGTTACTCTATTACTAGACCTCAAATGTTTAACAATATACCTTTTGATTTTTGAAAAACACGCATGTCTACTTTCTTTCAATCACTTGATTATCGTATGTGGATCTTAGTCCAGGAAGGTTATACAAAACCAACTAGATTAGTTGACGGAGTTAGGGTTGAAACACCTTTTGCAGACTGGACTGTAGAAGAACGTGACTTAGCACAACTAAACTCTAAATGTTTAAATAGTTTCTTTACTGCTTTAAAATCTGAAGATTACATGCGGGTTTCCACTTGCAAAAGTGCAAAGGACATATATGATAGACTTTGTATAATATATGAGGGGACTAATGAGGTTAAACAATCTAGACTTAATATCTTGTTGCATGATTATGAACTATTTTGCATGAAACCTAATGAATCCATTTCTGATATGTACACAATATTCACTCAAATAGTCACCTATTTGCATGGAGTTGGTAGGGAATTAACGAATGTTGAAATGGTTAATAAGATTCTTTGTTATTTACCTACTGCTTATGATGCTAAAATTACTGTAATTACAGAGAATAAAGATCTAAACATTTATTCTATTGATAATCTTCTTGGTTCACTTATTGCTTACAAGCAAGAAGTTAGCCAAAGAAAGATTGATGCAGGTGAACCACAAAATGAAAAGAACATAGCACTAAAAGTGGAAGAGTCTGAGAGTGAACACTCAAAACCTGAGGATGAAGACGACATATCATTAATGACTAGACAATTCAGAAGCTTTTTGAAAAGGAAGCAGACGCCAGCAATGGAATAGAGGTAAATTTAATATAAATGGTAAGGTTTCTAAAGAAGTAATTTGCTATGAATGCAGAAAATTGGGTCATATTAAAACTGATTGCCCAAAACTCAAAGACACTCATAGCAAGGAGAAGGTAGAGGAGAAACCAATTGTAAAAAAGGAAAAGAAGAAGTTTTAAAGAGCTTTCTGGGCAGACTCAGCTTCAGATTCATTAGAGATTGAAAAGGAAGAATAAGTCACAAATCTTTGCTTGATGGCAGATAGTCTTGATCAGTCAGATCAACAAGAGGGCCGCTCTCACAGAAGACCTCGTGAGAGCATATGATACCTGGACAGCGGATGTTCAAAGCATATGATTGGAGATACTGCTCAATTCATAACGTTGGAAGCCAGGAGTGGAGGCAAGGTTACACTTGGAGATAATACCACAAAGAAGGTGGTTGGATCAAGTATGATTGGAGATCTTAAAAACTTTTTTATAGATAATGTGTTATTGGTTGAAGGCTTAAAGCATAAATTATTAAGTATAAGTCATCTATGTGATAAAGGTTTTAGTGTAAAATTTTTCCTACTAGCTGCATATTAAGCCTAAATGGTAAAAATATTTTAAATGGTAAAAGGATAAATAATGTTTATATACTAGATTTAAATTGCATTCAAGCTCCTACTACTTTTTATTTGAAAATTATTTCTGATGAGTCATGGCTTTGGCATAGAAGACTTTGTCATTCTAGTATGAAAAACTTTAGGAGGATTACCCAAAAGAATTTAGTAAGAGGTATACCAAAACTAGACTTTACTAAAGACCACCTTTGTGATGCATGTCAATTAGGAAAGCAGGTGAAGTCCTCTTTTCAGTCCAATAAAAATCTTAGGACTAGTAAACCATTGAAAATTTTACACATGGATCTTTTTGGACCAGTTGGAACTATGAGTCTAGGAAAGAAGGTATATGGATTTGTTATTGTGGATGATTAATCAAGATTCACTTGGGTTAGATTTCTATTTCATAAGAGTGAATAATTTGAGGAATTTTGAAATTTTTTGACATGGATCAAAAGAAATTAGGGTGTGAAATTATTTTTTTACAAAGTGATCATGGAGGAGAATTTGAAAATGAGAGATTTGAAAATTTTTGTAAGGAGAAAGGAATTGATCACAACTTTTCTGCACCTAGAATCCCTCAGCAGAATGGGGTAGTCGAAAGAAAAAAATAGAATATTAATAGAAGCCACCCGAGCAATATTGGCAGAATACTCACTTCCTAGATATTTTTGGGCTGAGGTGGTTAGCACTTCATGTTATGTTCTAAATAGGGTGAATGTTAGATCTAAATTAAATAAAATACATACGAGTTGCTAAAAATTAGAACACCTAATTTATCTCATTTGAATGTTTTTTATTGCAAGGTGTTCATTCATAATAATGGAAAATCTGCCTTAAGAAAATTTGATCCAAAATCAGATGAAATAATTTTTGTTGGATACTCAAGTGTTGGAAAATCTTATAGGGTATTCAATAAAAAAACTTTGGTAATTGAAGAGACCACACATGTTGTATTTGATGAATCTAGAAATTTTGAAGAGCCAAATGTTATTGAAGGTGAGATTGAGGATAACTCCCAAAAGATTGATAGAATAAACTTGGAATAAAATGTTGAAGAGAATTTGGAGAGAGAAAACCTAGAGATTTGAGATTTTTTTAAAAAAAATCCAAGAGAATTGATTATAGGTGAACCTAGTGAGGGTGTTAGAACTAGGGGTGGATTAAATAAAGAAGTCAATCATTCAGTCTTTATTTTTATTATAGAACCAACTAATATTGATCAAGCACTTTCTAATGAATTTTGGATATTGGCATGCTAGAAGAGTTGAATCAATTTGTAAGAAATAAAGTTTGGGAATTAACTTCAAGGCCAAAAGATTAAAGTGTTGTTGGAACTAAATGGGTATTCAAAAATAAAATGAATGACTCAGGAATAGTCATTAGAAATAAGGTTAGATTTGTTGCTAAGGGGTATAATCAGATTGAAGGGATTGATTTTGAAGAAACTTTTGCCTCTATAGTTAGACTTGAAGCAATTAGGGTTTTGCTAGCATTTGCCTGTTTTAAAGGATCAAATTAAATCAAATGGATGTGAAAAGTGTCTTCTTAAATGGGGTAATTCAAGAAGATGTTTTGTAGAACAACGACCAGGTTTTGAAAATTCAAAATATCAAAATCATGTTTTCAAATTGAAAAAGGCATTATATGGATTAAAACATGCACCTAGGGCTTAGTATGAGAGGTTGAGCACCTTCCTACTTAAAAGATCTTTTGAAAAAGGATGTGTGGATACAACTCTCTATTTGAAAAAGTTTGGAAAGGATATACTCATTATTCAAATATATGTAGATGATATCATTTTTGGATCTTCAAATAAAAGTCTTTGTGATGATTTCTCTAAAATAATGAGTAATGAATTTGAAATGAGTCTAATGGGAGACTTAAATTACTTTCTAGGCTTTAGCATTAAGCAACTTGAGGAAGGTACATTTTTTAGCCAATCTAAATATGTTAAGGACATCCTCAAAAAATATGAAATGGACAATGCTAAACCTGTTAGTACACCAATGAGTTCCTCAGTTCAATTGGAGAAGGACCTTAAGAAAAAATCTGTTGATCAAAAGAAATTTAGAAGGATTATTGGATCTTTACTTTACCTGACTGCTAGCCGACCCGATATCATATTTAGTGTTTGCTTGTGTGCTAGATTTTAATCAGATCCAAAAGAATCACATTTGACAGCAGTAAAAAGGATTTTAAGATATCTGTTAGGAACTCAGAACTTAGGAATTTGGTATCCTAAGTTTAACTATTCATTTAAAATTATTGGTTATTCAGATTTTGACTTTGCAGGTTGTAGAGTGGATAGAAAAAACACTTCTTGAACATGTCAGTTCATTGGAAATTCATTAGTTTTATGGTCTAGTAGAAAACAAAATTCAATGGCTCTATCTATTGCTGAAGTTGAATATATTGTTTTAGGAAGTTATGTGGCACAAGTACTTTGGTTAAAATAACAGTTGATTGATTTAGGATTGTCTATAGGCATTATTCCTATTTATTGTGATAATACTAGTGCTATTTATATTTCTAAAAAACTTATTCAACATTCAAGAACCAAACATATAGACATAAGGTATCATTTCATAAGGAATCATGTATCAAAGGTAGAAATTTAACTTACCCATGTTTCAACTGAAAATCAACTTGCAGATATTTTTACAAAACCTTTAGCCTTTGATCCTTTCAGTACATTAAGAACGAGGCTTGGAGTGATTGATTTAAATGCTTAGATAAAAATATTTTCTGTAATATTGATATTTTGTTTTTGTTTTTGTTTTGTGTTCATTGTATTTTTTAGTTTGTTTTTGTGATATTTTCTTCTTAAAAAGTCTGTGTTTAAGTATTGTCTTGTTTATTTTTGTTTTGAGTGTGAAAATATAAATTTGTGGTCACCATCGTCCGAGATGAAAATGTTTTGTACGGGATGATTTGTGCAGTGTGTAACCGTGTGCATAAAATACTCAGTTTTTAAAATTATATTTTCCTTTGTACAATCGTATATCGTATAGGATGAATTTTTTTTATCCGTCACGACGAATGCATAGAACAGTTGAATGGATAAGGTAGTTTTTATTACTATTTGTCTGTACAAACCTTTGGTTCGTCCAGACGAACACATGTCGATTCATAGCAGGGGACGATTTTCAACTGCCATTAAAACAAATTGAATTTCTGATGAACCGGACGAATACGTGTTCGTCTGTACGATCATTTTGGTTAAAAGCCTGTACGAAAAGATGCTTCGTAAGTTGTGTGTTTACAAAAAGTTATTTTTTTTACTCATTCGTTCGTCCATACAAAATTTTTTTGTTCGGGACGAATCTAATTCGTATGGGACGAACGAAAGTTTTGTCTGGTACAAACAGTCATTTTTTCCATAAATTGATAGAAATTTTTTTACTGAACAATCACTTTCACACATCTCTTTCAAACCTTTCTTCTCTTAAGATCTTTCAATGGCAAGTTCTAGCAAGTGTCAAAAGTCTTTGACTAAGGGTCCATTAAGAAACTTGTCTGAAAATTTCCTTTCTAAAACCAATGAAGAATCCTATGCTAGGTTTGCCTCCACAAAAATTACCCCATCTAGAGTACTCCTACAAGAACAATTTGAAAGTTCGTTAGGGATGTTAAGCCCTTATGAACTTAGTCCCAAGCTAACCAAGAGGGGGGATGAATTGGCATTTTAAAAATTTCTTTTCACAAAGAATAAAAATTGCATAAACCAAAATCACACCACAAAAATAAATGTGGAATTACAAGTGAGGAAGCAAAAATAAGAACATAGAAATTTATAGTGGTTTGGTCAACTCAACCTACGTCCACTCCTTGGAGGCACCCTCCAAGTATTGCACTACAAAAAGTGACTCTCCTTTAGCCCCCACGGCTAGGCGGAGAAGCCCTCACAAGAACCTCCTTTTTGTCACCTCGGCAAGGCAGAGAACCTATCTCCTTTTGCTTCCTCCTGAAGCTAGCAGAGAACCACAAGCAAAAGCTAACTCCTTACCTCTACCGACCCTTCCACGGATGAGAAACTCTAGAAGAACAAGAAGCAGAGCGATCCTTGAAGTAACCCTTGTGAATCCCCTCACATGCTCCCCCTCACAAGATCCTCTCTCTCTCTCTCCCTCTCTCTCTTTCTCTCCTCAAGTTCTTCTCAGGTCATGGCAGCAGCCAAAGGTTCTCAAAAATGTAGAACAAGAGCTCTTAAATAGAAGAGCTTCAAAGGAGCTCATTAATTTCTAGTTGCCGACTTTATCGTCCAGGCCGATATGGACATCGGCCTGGCTGATCAGTACAAAACTCAGAAGATCGGCCAGAGTATCGCCCTAGATGCAAAGCTGGACGATTGAAAATTGGCTTGATCATCAAGGCCGATCTTACGATCATCCTGGCCGATCAATTCAAAATATGGGAAATTCATCCTGAGAATAGCCTTGGATACGAGCTGGCCGATATTTATCATTCTTAAGTAACTTAAGGTTTTTGATTGGATCGTCCTGGCCGACCCACCCTGCGATCGTCCAGGATGATATGATCGTATCAATCATCCTTAATTACTCCCTTGATTTCCTGATCAATTAAGGCATAATTTATGAATATCGTCCAGGCCGATCAATGATCATCCCGGCCGATAATTTAAAAATACAGTATACCTTAATTGTCTATGGCGATAACTTCTTTCTATTTTGAGCTTATCGTCATGGCTGATACACGTATCATCCAGGACGATATGTTAATGTCGGCTGCCTTAATTAAGAATCCTTATTTAGACTTTCTATTTTAAGCCCGATCATCCAGGCCGATATAAAAATCGTCCTGATCGATATGAGTAAAAACAAAAATTCTAAATCTCTCAAGTGTGTGTGTAGGGTTACTTAGCATCAGTCTCTTTGACCATTATAAGTAGACTCAAGAAGTGAAAAACAAAAGTACAGACTGACTCAACCCTAAATCTACGCAATCCTGAAATGGCTTTGTCTGTTCGTTCGATCTTTGATTCTTGAAAAGTTAGAAGCAACAAGAAGTTCAAGAGAAATAGTGTTTGTCAATCATCAAAACATAAGCCATGAAAATAGATTTGCAATAATCTCCCCCTTTTTGATGATGGCAAATACAAGTTGGAAAATATCCACATACAAAAAAACTCCATTAGATTTTCAAAGTTACAAACCCAACAACTTTTCCTACCTTACCCTACTCCCCCTTTTGTCATCACAAAAAGAGGGTCCAGATACAAAAGAAAATATCACAACAAACAAAGACTAACAAGAAAACTACATAAGACAGGAAACAAACAGCAAAAAACCCAGACTAGAAAAACGAAGAACCCTGGTTATCAGATGGAGGTGGTGGAGGTGGCTGCTGAAAGTAGCTGGCAAGCTTGGTAAACTGAGCATTGAACCAGGCGATGTCCTGGTCATGTTGTTGCTGCTGGTGGGTGAGAAATTGAAACTAAGGAAAAGATGGTGATTATCAAGGCCCTAAAAAATAAAACAAAAGAAAAACAGTCAAAAAAACACAGTAAAAGAAAAGCAAAAAACACAAGGAAAATAAAAAACAAATATTTTTGGATTTTAATTTTTTTAAAAATTTTTGTTTTATGGAGGCATCATATGAGAATTTTTCAAAAAGTTAAACTTTTAGAGTTCCACAAGATCAAGGAGTTTAGCTAATCCTAATCAGACAAAGGTAAGATATTCGATTATGTTAACCCTAAATCAGACGTTTTTTTATGGTATAAAATTTCTTTTGAAAAATATTAGTGCTTAACTCAGAATAAACCTAATTGGGCAAAAAAGAAGATCCAATCAAACTTGTTTACAAAAACTATCTCATAAATAATAAAGCAAAGTACTTTTTCTCAATCATGGAATTTAAAATCAAGCCTTTGAATTCATCAAATAGTTAATGAGTTTTCTAAGTTTTAAAAGTTTTGAAAAGAGGGGATAGCTTGCCTTTTAGTGGGCTCATTTTAAGCCTCTTGAATCTTTGATTGGCTCTTTGAGCATCTTTTGATTTTTGATACACAATTATGTATATTTTTTCTTTTTCAATTTGGCGTCATTGGCCTATTTCCTTTTTAATTCTTGTAAGCTAAAACACTCTTTTGCAAACTCTTAAAAGAAGCTCAGTTGTGAGAATATTCTCCAAATATTAGAGAATAGGAGCTCTCTCTCTAACATAGGGAAGAAAAAACCACAAAACAAAATCAAAAACATGTGATAGAAGCAATGGCATGATTTTAAATAACTCGAAAGATATGTAAGAGTTTTGGATATTATGTATAAGATAGGATATTGTAGCAAGATAGAAAGAATCTTAGTTTCAAAAACAATTGGCTAAAATGAGTTAGACTTTTGTTTAGAGAAGAAAAATTATACCACTAATCAAGGTCAGAAGGAGGGAAACTATCCACGGTGTTTCTCCCTTTACCTAAATTTAGAAAAGCTAAACACAATTTTCAAAACTCCAAAATCTAAAATCTTGAAAAGATTCAACATATGGAAGGCAAATTTTAAAGAATCACGTGAAAGCAAAACACATAAAAAGCAAAGTAAAACACAATGAAACAAAACATATTTCAAGAATTTATTTAAGCAGCAGGTTTGAGCATGAATGAGCTGCGAGCCTTCATATGTCTAGTTATTCTATGCTCCCACGAGGTCTTTGGTGAGAGCACTCCTGCAAAACTCAACAACAGTTAGATTTAGGAACTCAAACAGGTTTGGGGTCCTTCTTAGGAAATGTAGAATGCAATGCAGGTATGGTATGTTATGAATCATGCATCTTAGGTCTTCACACCCAATGTGTACTACGGTGAACGACGCAAGTGTGTGAGATGTGTCATAGCATGCCACATGAGAAACATCTAACTCCAGGAAAAGGGTTTTTTAAATGGTTTGAGTTATAATGCCTCTTCCTAGGTTCTGGCTTAGGATTAAAAGTAGATGTCATCCAATTTTTCTTATATGTATCCAAATCATTTTGAATCCTCAAGTTAGTTCTTTTTAATGTTTCATTATCAATCCTCAAATTTTTCTCAATCTCTTTAGATTTTTTAAGATCAGAATTAAGTGAGGTGTGAAAAACTTTCAATGCCTTATGTTCATCAATTAATTCTGAATGCTTTTTTTTCAACTCATCAAATTCATCAAGAAGAGCCATGTGATTAGAATTAATCGTTGAATGATCTTTAAGAATGACTTCATATTCTTTCTGTAAATTTGAAAATTCTAATTTTAGGCTTGCATGAGTTTTCTTGAGTTTTTTTTATGATATATTCATTTTCTCACAAATCTCAAACAATTCATCATAGGTTGGTTTACATACGTCTTCCTCATCACTTTGCTCAAGATGATCTTCTCCTATTAAGCATAGGTTTGTAGTCTCTTCCTCTGGTTTAGTCTCAGAGGAATCAGTATCAGATTCTGCCCAGAACGCCTTTTGGATTCTCTTCTTGTCCTTCTTAAACTTAGATTTTTTCTCAATCTTTTCCTTGCTTGTGTTATCTTGAAGTGTTGGGCAATCGACTCTCACATGTCCAGGTTTCCTGCATTCAAAACAAACAACATCAGAAGATCCTTTAATATATTTATGATCCTTACCTTTTCTCCAACTTTGATGATGCTTTTATTTCTTCCTTAGAAAGCTTTTGATTTGCCTTGTGATGAAGGCAACTTCATCGCTTTCAGACCCGGAAGATACATAATCCGATTTGTGCGCCTTCAGTGCAATTATTTTCTCCTTCTTCTTCTCACATGCATGAAGATTTCTTCTATTCACCCCTTGCTCGTAAGCAATGAGTGAGCCAAGTAAGTTATCAATAGAGTACGTGTTCAAATCCTTAGATTCAGTGATTGCAGTAATTTTAGCATCGTACGAAGAAGGCAAGCATCTCAAAATTTTGTTTACTTTTTCATAGTTCGAAAGCTCTTTTCCTAATGCATGCATTGAAGTAACAATTTGTGTAAACCTAGTATTCATGTCAGAAATAGTTTCAGATGGTTTCATATGAAAAAGTTCATAGTCATGCAAAAGAATATTTAACCCAGATTGTTTTACTTCATTGGTTCCTTCATAGGTGATACATAACCTATCCCAAATCTCCTTACCTGTTGAACAAGAAGAAGCACTCATGTAATCCTCAGATTTTAAGGCACAAAAAAAATAGTTAAAATATTTTGCATTTAATTGAGCTAAATCTTGTTCGTCGAAAGTCCATTCAGTAAAAGCAACTTCAGTTTTAATGCCATTAATTTCACGAGAAGGTGGAGAATAACCTTCTTTGATAAGCATCCATATGCGATAGTCAGTTGATTACAAAAAAGTAGACATGCGGGTTTTCTAGAAAACAAAAGGTAAGTTGTCAAACAGTGGAGGTCGTATAATCGAATAATCTTCAGTAGTGTTTCTACTCCCAAAGTTAGCCATGGATCAAATTCAAAAAGTTTTCAAACTTAAATTTTTGAATCCCGCTCTGATACAACTTGAAAGTTCGTTAGGGATGTTAAGCCCTTATGAACTTAGCCCCAACCTAACCAAGAGGGGGGTGAATTGGTATTTTAAAAATTTCTTTTCACAAAGAATAAAAATTGCATAAACTAAAATCACACCACAAAAATAAATGCGGAATTAAAAGTGCAGAAGCAAAAATAAGAACATAGAAATTTATAGTGGTTCGGTCAACTCGACCTACGTCCACTCCTTGGAGGCTTCCTCCAAGTATTGCACTATAAAAAGTGACTCCCCTTTATCCCCCACGGCTAGGCAGAGAAGCCCTCACAAGAACCTCCTTTTTTTCACCCCGGCAAGGTAGAGAACCTATCTCCTTTTGCTTCCTCCTGAAGCTGGTAGAGAACCACAACCAAAAGCTAACTCCTTACCTCTAACGACCCTTACACAGACGAGAAACTCTAGATGAAGAAGAAGCAGAGCGATCCTTGAAGCAACACTTGTAAATCCCCTCACAAGCTCCCCCTCACAAGATCCTCTCTCTCTCCCTCTCTCTCTTTCTCTCCTCAAGGTCTTCTCAGGTCAAGGCAGCAACCAAAGGTTCTCAAAAATATAGAACAAGAGCTCTTAAATAGAAGAGCTTCAAAGGAGCTCATTAATTGCAAGTTGTCGACTTTATCGTCCAGGCCAATATAGACATCGGCCTAGCCGATTAGTACAAAACTCAGAAGATCATCCAGAGTATCGCCCTGGATGCAAAGCTGGATGATTGAAAATTGGCTTGATCGTCCAGGACGATCTTACGATCGTCCTGGCCGATCAGTTCAAAATATGGGAAATTCGTCCTAAGAATAGCCCTGGATACAAGCTGGCCGATAATTATCATCCTGAAGTAACTTAAGGTTTTTGACTAGAACGTCCTGGCCGATCCTGCAATCGTCCAGGATGATATGATCGTATCAATCATCCTTAATTACTCCCTTGATTTCCTGATCAATTAAGGCATAATTTGTGAATATTGTCCAGGCCGATCAATGATCGTCCTGGCCGATAATTTAAAAATACAGTATACCTTAATTGTCTATGGCGACAACTTCTTTCTGTTTTGAACTTATCGTCCTGGCCGATACACGTATCGTCCAGGATGATATGTTAATGTCAGTTGCCTTCATTAAGAGTCTTTATTTAGACTTTCTGTTTTAAGCCCGATCGTCCAGGCCGATATAAAAATCGTCCTGGCCGATATGAGTAAAAACAGAAATTCTAAATCTCTCAAGTGTGTGTGTGTAGGGTTACTTAGCATCAGTCTCTTTGACAATTACAAGTAGACTCAAGAAGTGAAAAACAAAAGTATATATTAACTCAACCCTAAACCTACGCAATCCTGAACTGGCTTTGTCTGTTCGTCCGATCTTTGATTCCTGAAAAGTTAGAAGCAACAAGCAGTCCAAGAGAAATAGTGTTTTTTCAATCATCAAAATATAAGCCATGAAAATAGATTTGCAACACAATTAACTTTTAAGGTAATGCACTTATTTGCCTCTACTCATTTTGGTTTAATCCTCACTTTAGTACACTTCTACAATAGAGAAATCTTTCATTATTTTTTGGCAAACATGTCGTTCAACTCCGACCATTCTGTCATCAGTTCCTTTATTTTAAAAAAGAATATTTAAATCACCAAGGCTGACCTTGGTATCTTCCTAAACTTAAGGACTGAAGGATTAAGAGCACACACTTTAACCACCACAAATTTTAATTGGATTGAAATTAATCGAGTGATTAGAGGAGTAAACGTTAAGGATCATTTGCCTAAAGTAGCAACTTTAGTTCATGATGCCCGTATCATCCAGCACGTACTTAGAACTTCCATTATACCTAAAGATGGTGATAGAGTCAACATCACTCATCTTCTTTCTACTATTACCTACTTGAAAATGACAAGAGAATCTATAGATGAGGCCCAACTCCTAATTGACAATATTTATGGTCTCTCTGAAAATTGGTCATGTTGATCATAAAAGAAAGAAGAACATATCCTTAGGATATTTTATTGCCTATATTTTGGAAAAGAAGTATGATCTGATTCATCAAGTACAAGATTTTGAAGAACCACTTTACTACAACGATGCATCCTTTAGAGCTTTCTTCAATAAGGAATAGCCTAGAAAAACTCATGTTGTTCTGAGTGAAACAGAAGAAGAAGCTGAACCTTCACATGCTGCTGAACCAAATTATCAGGATTTGGTTCAAAGATTTGACAATTTAGAGGCTCATTTTGATCAAAGGTTTGATCAAATTGAAACTCATTTGCAGCAGCAGGATATTCAGTACAATCAAGATATGAGATTTATGCGTGATTGTTTTGATTAAAAATATAATTTAAGTATATATAGTTTTGAAAAATATTTAATTATCTTTGGGAAGATTAAATTTTGAATTTTAAAATTGAACGCGTCATTATGAACAGTATATCGCCTCGAAAGACGATCATATCATTCCCTAATGGGTTCAAATTTCAGAATTCTAAATTTATCTAAATTATTATAGTAGAACTCAAGGGGAAACAACATATGATCTCGAAAGATCATAATGAAGTTTAATCGATTGTCTGACTATGATAATTCGGATAGAAGATCATTAAGATCATAATCAAAACAAAAATAAAAATTGATATATCTATCCGAAGAAAGAAGGTATCAATTATTATTGATCATTCGAAAATGACGATAATGATCGTTGTATTTGATTTTCACAAAGAGAATTAATTGAGTTTTTGAAAAAGTTGATTTTGAAAATAAGTTCTGGGTTTCTAAATCTCCTACGAGCATAAGCCCTCGTAGTTAATTATATCGTAGGAAATAAAAGTTTACTACGAAGACTCTCGATTAAAATAGCGGTGCAAATTTTATTTAAGATTTCAAAGTTAGATATCAAAGGAAGTTAAGGTTTAGAATTTTCAATTGGGATTAGATCAAGGTTGAACACTTATTTCTGGAGTCAAAGAAAGAAAGGTAAGAGGCACTTGAGATTCTGAAACAATTCAGAAATGCCCCAGTCTATCCTAAGTCTTGGGCTCAAATTAGATTCAAAGAGACATTTAATTTTGAGCTGTCAATTTTATTTGAAAATTGGGATTCAATTCCCGGAGGGTAAGGTCTTATAGCCTGAGCTAGCCTTAGAACCTAAATCTAAATTGGGCACTAAAAGTTGACCCGAACCTAGCTAATGCAATGCGAATCTGGTCTTACCCGGCCTAGATTGGGGAGCCAGTTAAACCACCTAAACGATTTAAAATTATGAGTCTGATCAATTTAAGTAGAGTGGTCGGGACGTTATTTAAGAAAGGTATTAGAGAATGGGACCGACATCTAGAGCGGATCCTAAATGTTCCCTTAAACTTATGTTGGGTTTGATGCTTAAACAAATGCAATTAAGGGTTTAAAGGTTTTTAAATTAGTTGTTAATATGATGCATGCTAATCGACTCGATTAAAAGTTTGAATTTGAATGAATGCTATGAAATGAAAACTTCTGGCTGTCCCAGACTTATTTCTTAAAATGTTAGAGTTTCTATATGAGCTTAAAGTTTTTAATTTGATTTAAGTAGAAAAATTTTATTAAGTCCTTAAGAGAGTAAGAGCGAATTCCAGGCTAAATCAAATACGACATGCAAGTAAGAAGACTAGAAAAGCATACAGTTCTAATGTGCAATCAATTAAATAAATCGACTAAATTAATTATTCAAATTGAAAGTCCATAGGAAAGTGCCTTTATTATTACATCACAGAATTTTCATAAAATTAAAGTGGTCGGGCACCATTGACTACAACCCGGATTTCTAATCCTAGATCAAATGACTTTGAGATTTGAGATTCTTCTCATTGCCCATTTCTTCGTCTTCTCACAAACATCTTGATTCGTCGGTTCTGGATATCCAAATGAAAATAAACTCCCCCTTGATCGGGGTGTTATCTTTCCTCTTTGGATATTTGAAAAATATCCTAATTTGATTTCCAAACGGAAGAAGACTCTCCCCTTTAGGGATGTCTTCTCCTCTTTGGAATTCAAATTGGATTAAGCATCCAAATCTCAAGTCATTTCAAAGAATTACAACCTTATTCAATCAAATTTACATTAATCTTAAATAGAAAAATCTAGACTCGATCCTGCAAGGTTATTCTAATAATCAATAGTTATATATATTCAATCCCAAGCAGTTGTTATATGAAATTAAAAATGCATTACTTTTAGCAACACTTGTCCATGCTCTTATTGTTTAAAGGGGGTCTTAAGCGCGGCAGATACCTGTGCAAAGAGTATATAATTTTTTATTAATTGCCCCCTTTAATTTTAGTTCCTTATATGAGCATGGCCACCTACATAAGATTGCACAAGTATAATTCGTCCCTAACCTAGGGGTAGATCTAGCGCACAAACAAATCACAGTAGAAAGTGCAGTAAGCAAGTAAGTAAATAAACACATCAAGTCTAAACTAGCAAACAGCATGCAGTGAAAACTAAAAAAATACGGCACACAACTGCAGAAAGTAAAACACCGGCCTAACCTAAAAGTAGAGTCAGTGATCCTAGCAAATCATCTAAAGTGTGTGGGGTAGGTCGTGCGGTTTTGATATATACTAAATGGGATATTATAATTGAAATTGCTTAAGGTTTGATTGCTGATTTTTAAGGATTTGATTAATTTAAGTTTTCCATTAATTGATTCGTGGCTTTGTGCCACCAGGCTCGAGGAACCAGCCTCCTTAGGACACTTAGCCCCGCAGCCTGGAGTAGTCCAGCCGATAAACCAAATTAATGTAATTGATTTAAAGATTTTAAAAGGTTAAATAATTAATGATTAATCTATTTTAAGGTTTAACACCCCTTAGAATCCATTCGTGGCGTTGTGCCACTAGGCTCGAGGAACCAGCCTCCTTAGGACACTTAGCCCCGTAGCCCGGAGTAGTCCAGCCAATAAACTTCATCTTTAGGATAGTTGTTGTGTTTTAAAAGGTTTGTTGAATGATTTAAACATTAAGCTAACATTTCTTGGAGTTTTAAAGCAATTTGAGTTTTTATGAATTTTGGAATATTTTAATCATTTAATTAAAGGGTCAAAAGTTGAATTTTTGATTAATAGTGTTTTCTGGAATTTTGGTATTTATAAAAAAATATTAGACCTTACTACAATCAGTTAGAAGGTAAGTATGTTGAAATTGGATTTTTCTGCATTTTATTACGAAGATTTGAAGTTTTGACTAGAGTTGACCGATTTGTTAACTTTTGAATTTGATGTTTTTCTAGAATTTTAAGATTTTTAATAAATATTAGACACTATTAGGAGTTGAATTCAAGTGAGTTTGTTCAATTTTGATGTTTCTTGAATTAGTTAAGAAGGTTTGAAGTTTGAGGTATTTAATGAATTTTTTTAAATTGTTTAATTAGAGGCCCCTTTTGGGATTTTATTACAAATGAACTCCCAACTCTTTGAAATCAACTCCAAAGGTCAGTAATGAACTAAGGAGAGATTCCCAAGTGTTTGGGAAAATTTTTGGAATTTTTAATTATTATTAATGAATTAAATTAATAAAATATTGATTTTCACTTAAAATTAGATTAAGGTTTAAATTGCTGTCAAATAATTTTTTTTTATTTTTCTTTGGGCGAGGATTCAAATTTGGTCAGTTATAGGGGTTATACATATTTTTTGGGTTTAAAATGGATTTATTACATTTTCTGGAAGATTCAATGGATTAATTAAGGGTTTAGACTTAGGAAATTTAATTAGGGGTCTTAATGATTTCTAAAGCTAGTCAAAATTTTTTTAATGGCTGTACATGTAACTAAGTTCAAGTGTTCAAGGTTTTGAGCAAAAAGGATGTATATCCTAATTATTAGAATTTTTCTAAGTTCTCAACACATAAGTCCTTAATTATTGTCCTTAATAATGTCACTAGGTTAATTAGGTTCAAATCATTGTTCCAACTAACCCTTGACACACACATAGATGCACATACACATAAGCATAATCAATTCCTAAATCTAGGAGAGCCTAGGCTAGGTGCAAGTGTGTGCTCCCTACACATGCAAATAACAAGATAAAGCTCATTTAATTGAGAGATTAATCAATGAACAATTAACGAAGTATTTGTTCATTGATTAATCACCACTCCCCATTGATATTATTCAATCAAGCTTAATGTAAATTTAAAATTTCAAGGACTCTCTCAAAATTTAAATATTTAAATACAAATAGTTTTAAGATAGTTTTGAAATATATATAATTATATATAGAAAACTATACATAAATGTATAAGTTTTAAAATAGATTAATTTTAAAATATTATTAAAATAATTTTTTAAATGCTTGAGGGATCCTCTGAATTTTTGAAAATTATTTGAATTAAATTTTAACTAAGTTTTCAAACCTTAAGTAATTAAAATTATTTTTAATATATAAAATATATCAAATTAATTTTTATTTAGGTAAAATATTTTAAATATATTCTCTAAATATTTAATAAAATAACTTAAAAATAAGTTTTAAATATTATAAAATATTTTAAAAATTTTTTTAATTAATAAGAAATATTTAATAATTCAAATAATTTAAATATATATATATATATATATATATATATATATATATATATATATATATATATATATATATATATATATATATATATAATTTTTTAAGTCAATTTTAATTTTAAATTAAAGATCCTAATTTTCTTAGAAGTTTGATAGGTTACATTAAATTTTTGGATTTATAAAAAATTTTAAATATTTTTTAAAAGTTTCCTGCTTTTAAAATGATTTAAAAAAAATTTTAAAACCATTTTAAAAGAAACGGCGGCGCGGGTAGCCACGTGGCGCCTTTCAATTCGTCTAGCAAAACGAGGCGGCGGGGGAGTGGATGCGTGGCGAAATGATAGCAGCCCACGCGGACGGCGGCGTGGCACGACATTCGATCACGCGGTTTCAACTTATCAACGTAAACCCGCATTCCTGGCCGTCGGATTAAGGCGGATTGCATCAACGGCAGGGATTAAGTCTCGCCGTTTGATCTCAGTAAGGATAGATCAGACGGCGCAAAGTCAATCCCGCTGTTCTGAATGGAACGCCTAGATCTAGCCGGACGGAAGATGAAGCCACGGAATTTGATACACGTTGGACCATGCGACCGGATGACTTAATCAGAGCCAAAAATCGTGCAGTTCAGGCGCAGTTCGTCCGAAGCCATAGAAGAGTTTTTTTTTTAGCTCATTCTTTCAATCCATACGATCAAATTCAATAAAATTTTAAACTTAGATTCATTGAATGAATAGAATTTTTGGGGAGTTAATTTCAACAATTAAAATGCCCTCATTGAAAATCTATTTAATGCTAAGTGTTTTAGCCTAGAGTTTAAGATTTTCGCCTTGATAATGGACGATTTTACCCATTTAATAGCATGTTGTATTTGTAGGCTGTCCACGCTCCTTTTTGTAGAAGATCGCTCGAGCTTTCAACGCCTATATCGAACGCAAAAGAAACTCGAACGGATTACCCTTATCTCGCTGGAAAGATGGTCGCCAGCGATTTTGACCGGTGAGATTGGGCAAAGAATCAATGGAGGGAAGTATTTAGAGCTGAAGGGAACTGGTAGCGAGCTCTGGAGTTATTTAGGAAGAGAGATAAGGCTAGGGTCTCCATCACGGCTCAAAATGAAGTTCTACCTTATTCAAGTAGCCCTAGGCCTATTGGACGGGTAGGATCATTTTATTGGACCTCCAGATTCTGCCACGTGTCAAGGGAGTTGGTAGGAGCAAGTGGAATCAAGGTACATAAGGACACATGAGGTGGAAAGGCCTCTTATGTCCTTTTAAGCATATGGATTAAATCAAGGCCTCTTGATCATGATCCAAGGGTCAATAATAGGCCTAGGAAGGTTCTAGAGCATGAATAGAGCTGTTGGAGTTAATGGGATTTGAGCTAATGAAGTTTAATCAAGGTTTTAAGCCATTTGGAGGCTACTTTGACCTTCCATTGACTGTTTGACCAGTCAATGGGTCAAGGTAGCTGATGTGGCATGCAAGGTGGCAAAGGGGATTGCTTTGAATGCTGGAATTTGAAGAGATTAAGGCAATCCATTAGGAGTTTGAGGGTTCAAGCCATTTGGACATTTAAAGAGTTGTTGACTGGTCAATACCCAAGTGGACTGCTGATGTGGTAGCCAAGTGGCCTCAAAAATTGATTAAAATAAATCAAAACCAAAGCCAAGTAAAGTGATGGGGGTTTGAATTTGATATGGGGTTTGGAGTAGATTTAACCCAACCTTAGAGTTGACTTAGTCAACTTCTACTTGGATTTGATTGACCAACATCCCAAAACATGGTTAGGCCATAATTAGAAGTTGGTTTGAAGCTTAAAATGGATTCAATTGATTAAATGGGTTAAAATAACCCATTAGAGCCTTAAGGGAATTTTGAGTCAATCCTGGTTGACTTGATAAACCAGGTGGGTCCAAGGTCTGAAAAAGCGTTCAACATATTCAAAATAACATTTTGAGTCTATTGGGTGTGGTCACAAGTCCTAGGGAAGTCATTTGGTTCAAAACACCTGTTTGGACCCTTAAAGGGCCTTTTGAGTCAAACCTGTTGACTTGGTCAACCAGGTTGACCCAAGGGTTGGGAATGGGTCTGACAGATGTGAAATGATATTTGAAACTTGCTTGAAGTAGTTTCATTCAATTCAGAGTTCATTTGGTTTGAAATCACCATTTGAACCCCATAGGGGTATTTTGGTCATTTTGACCCCTGGTCAACTGGGGGTCAACGTGGGTCCAAAAAAATACAGTTTAATGTTCAACATAGAAAGATTAAAGGTCTGGAAGTGACTAGAGGCTTTGGTGAAGGCTCTAAGGTCAGAATCTTCTTAATGACAGGTCCAGTGGCATAGGCTGTAAATATTTAAAGGTTTTACAGCCTTTTAATTTTGATTAAGTTTCTGGGGTTAGAGACCTCAGAAAGGGCTAAAATTTGGAGGGTTGACTCCAGAGACATTTCCCATCAGTATGCAACTGACAGACTCGGAATCGGAGGTCATTTGAGTGATTTTTATGGTGTTTAAAATTTTGCTGAAAAAGGCTTTTAGAACATGGTCTTTTAGCATTGGATTTGGGTCTGGATTTTGGATTTGATTTGGATTTTGAGTTTGATAGATTAAGTTTGAATTATCCAAGTCATTTATAATCATTTAGGGTATTATAAATGATTGGATAGGTTTAAAGCTAGATCAAAGGTAGGATCTAAGATTGAACTGGAGATTAAGATCTGAATGGGTTTAAAGTCTGGATTTGATTGAAGTTTGAATTGAATTAAGGTCTAGGCAGCTCCTAGGGTCTAAGAAGATCATAGGGTTTGAATCTAGGAGAGTCTTAGGGTCTAGAATAGATCATAATATCTAGATTGGTCTGGAAGAATACTAGGGTCTACAGTAGATCCTAGGGTCTGGAGTCTAGAAGGGTCCGAGGATCTAGAATGGATCCTAAGGTCTGGATCTAGGAGAATCCTAGGTTTTAGATTGATCTGGAGTCTGGATGGGTCCTTAGTGATCTAATACAAAAATGAGGTCAACAAATGGACCCCCAATATGTGTAATATAATGAAATTCTATTGCACATATTGGCGTTGACCGAAAAAGGTCAAGTCTGGAGTTTTGATCCTAAGGGAAAGAAAAAGTCTATCCTTGGGAAATCGAGGTTTGAATTGATACTAGGGTAGTGCCACAGAGGGCGTACTCTATCACTAGCGAGTCGAATCCTAAAGGAAGAAAAGGTTCTATCCCTAAAGGAAAAGAAAGCCTAGGTGATCCTATAAGAAGAGAGAATTCCTAAATATAGAGGATCAGATTTGAGTTTTGATTCTAAAGGAAGGGAATCCTAACCTTAGAAGATTGAGTTTGGATTTGATTCTAAAGGAAGGGAAGTCCTAACCCTAGAGGATTGAGCTTGAAATTGGTTCTAAGGGAAGGGAAGACCTAACCCTAGAGGATTAAGAAGGCTAAAATGATCGTATAAGAAGGAAGAAATCCTAACTATAGAGGATCGAATTTGAGTTTGATATTAGGGTAGTGCCACGAGGGGTGTACTCTAACACTAGTAGATCTAATCCTAAGGGAAGGACGAAACCTAACCTTAAGGAGAAGAAGAATGGAATGATCTTGTGGGGAGGAAGAATTGTTTCCCACAAAAGATCGAATCTAGATTTAAAATTTAGGATGGTGCCACAAAGGGCGTACTCCATCACTAAACGACGATCTTATGCAAAGGAAACTTGCTCTACACAAAGAACCGCGTCTGGATGATCATATGTGGAGGAAACTTGCTCCACATAGAGGATCGAGTCTGGAATAATCGTATGTAGAGGAAACTTGCTCTACACAGATGATCGAGTTTGAAATGATCGTATATGGAGGAAACTTGCTCCATATAGAGGATCAGGTTTGAATGATCATTGGTAGAGGAAACTTGCTCTATGGATGATCGGGTCTAGATTGATCATATGTAAAGGAAACTTGCTTTACATAAAAGATCACATTTGAAAGATTAGATATAGAGGAAACTTGCTCTATATAAAATCAGGTCTGGAATGATCATTGGTAGAGGAAACTTGCTCTACGGATGATCAGGTCAGGATTGATCATATGTAAAGGAAACTTGCTTTACATAAAAGATCACATTTGAAATATTAGATATAGAGGAAACTTGCTCTATATAAAATCAGCTCTAGAATGATCATTGGTAGAGGAAACTTGCTCTACGGATGATCGGGTCAGGATTGATCATATGTAAAGGAAACTTGCTTTACATAAAAGATCACATTTGAAAGATTATATATAGAGGAAACTTGCTCTATATAAAATCAGGTCTGAAATGATCATTGGTAGAGGAAACTTGCTCTACGGATGATCGGGTCAGGATTGATCATATGTAAAGGAAACTTGCTTTACATAAAAGATCACATTTGAAAGATTAGATATAGAGGAAACTTGCACTATATAAAATCAGGTCTGGAATGATCATTGGTAGAGGAAACTTGCTCTACGGATGATCAGGTCAGGATTGATCATATGTAAAGGAAACTTGCTTTACATAAAAGATCACATTTGAAAGATTAGATATAGAGGAAACTTGCTCTATATAAAATCAGGTCTGGAATGATCATTGGTAGAGGAAACTTGCTCTACGGATGATCAGGTCAGGATTGATCATATGTAAAGGAAACTTGCTTTACATAAAAGATCACATTTGAAATATTAGATATAGAGGAAACTTGCTCTATATAAAATTAGGTCTGGAATGATCATTGGTAGAGGAAACTTGCTCTACGGATGATCGGGTCAGGATTGATCATATGTAAAGGAAACTTGCTTTACATAAAAGATCACATTTGAAAGATTAGATATAGAGGAAACTTGCTCTATATAAAATCAGGTCTAGAATGATCATTGGTAGAGGAAACTTGCTCTACGGATGATCGGGTCAGGATTGATCATATGTAAAGGAAACTTGCTTTACATAAAAGATCACATTTGAAAGATTATATATAGAGGAAACTTGCTCTATATAAAATCAGGTCTGAAATGATCATTGGTAGAGGAAACTTGCTCTACGGATGATCGGGTCAGGATTGATCATATGTAAAGGAAACTTGCTTTACATAAAAGATCACATTTTAAAGATTAGATATAGAGGAAACTTGCACTATATAAAATCAGGTCTGGAATGATCATTGTTAGAGGAAACTTGCTCTACGGATGATCAGGTCAGGATTGATCATATGTAAAGGAAACTTGCTTTACATAAAAGATCACATTTGAAATATTAGATATAGAGGAAACTTGCTCTATATAAAATCCGGTCTGGAATGATCATTGGTAGAGGAAACTTGCTCTACGGATGATCGGGTCAGGATTGATCATATGTAAAGGAAACTTGCTTTACATAAAAGATCACATTTGAAAGATTAGATATAGAGGAAACTTGCTCTATATAAAATCAGGTCTAGAATGATCATTGGTAGAGGAAACTTGCTCTACGGATGATCGGGTCAGGATTGATCATATGTAAAGGAAACTTGCTTTACATAAAAGATCACATTTGAAAGATTATATATAGAGGAAACTTGCTCTATATAAAATCAGGTCTGAAATGATCATTGGTAGAGGAAACTTGCTCTACGGATGATCGGGTCAGGATTGATCATATGTAAAGGAAACTTGCTTTACATAAAAGATCACATTTTAAAGATTAGATATAGAGGAAACTTGCACTATATAAAATCAGGTCTGGAATGATCATTGGTAGAGGAAACTTGCTCTACGAATGATCGGGTCAGGATTGATCATATGTAAAGGAAACTTGCTTTACATAAAAGATCACATTTGAAAGATTAGATATAGAGGAAATTTGCTCTACATAAAATCAGGTTTAGAATGATCATTGGTAGAGGAAACTTTCTTTACGGATGATCAGGTCAGGATTGATCATATGTAAAGGAAACTTGCTTTACATAAAAGATCGGGTTTGAACGATCGTATATAGAGGAAGCTTGCTCTATATAGAGGATCAGATCTGGAATGATCATATATGGAGAAAACTTGCTCCATATAGAGGATCAGGCTAGAATGATCATGTGTAAGGGAAACTTGCTCTACACAGAGGATCGAATCTAGAATGATCATGCGTAGAGGAAACTTGCTCTACACAGAGGATCGGGTTTGACTTCTAGAATTTGAGATTTGAATGATTTTTGAATTTGAATTGATTTGATTTTAAATTGGAGTGTGTTTGAATTTGAAATTCGATTTTGAATTTGATTTTGAAAATGTTTGAATTTAAAATTTGATTTGATAAATTTGGACTTGAAGGTTTTTTTAATCTGGGTTTTAATTTGATTTTTGAATTTTGAAAATTGAATTTGATTTTTAAATGCAAATTTTGAAAGTTTTTGATGTTCGATTTTGAATTGAAAAATTTATTTAATCCAGGAAATTCAAAGTCTTTTTATTGACTTTGAATTTGACACTCATTTGGCATGGTACTTCCTGAAAAGCCTTCCCAACATTTAAAAATATCGGGTGGCATTCTTCTGGGTTGATCAGTTAATGTTTGAAATTTTCTCAAAGATCGTCTCAATGACAGGAGGTCACTCTTGTGTTGGTTCAAACTCCTCCACCAATCTCTCGATAGGCTAAGATATGCATCCAAAGAACCTGGATCAAGTCTCCTACTTGGAAGGTTCTAAATCGCACTATCTTATCACGAGCTTTCACCAAACAGGCTTCGAACGATTCAGAGTTTTATTGAGCCTTGAAGACAAAGCATTGCAAGGCCTCGAACTCATCAAATTGGAGTCGGGCACTCTGCTCAGTCGTGGTTTAATTTTGAATGGCAATTTCCAGCATTGCAAAATACTCCTCTTGTGGGGTTTGATCTTGGACCCAGCATAGAGTGTAATTTTGTTTCAAAGGCTTTAAAAGAAGAGATTCCTATGTGTAAAGACTTACACACATTTCTCAAGGAAATGATTTGAATTCTTTTCAGGAGTAGAAGATTCGATCTTTCTATTAAGAAATTTCCTCTAACTATTTGGACCCTGTCGGAACGACATGTGGGAAAAAATTTATCAATTAGAATGAGAAGAGTCGACTCCGACTAATTTGAGAGAATTTCAATTTTGTTGACCTAAACCAAGTCTTGTAGAAACTAAACTGGGGTCTCCCTTGCATAGATTTTGAATTAAAAAATTATTTCAAAGCATTTAAATTGAAGAGAGAAATTCAATGTTTTCAATTCTCTTGCACATGTTCTTCTATCTGATAGAAAATTCGTACATGTTGAAGAATCTGAATTCAGGATTTTCAAAGTCAAGTATTTAAAGTTGATTGGGTGTTTTATTTTGAGATTTAAGGATTCAAAAGAAGGAAGGCCTCTTACTCTTCTTCTCTTTTTCTAGTGACGCATTTTGCGTATCTTTTGACTTTTAATGCACTTCGTGCATTTTTCACTTTTAGCGCATTTGCGCATCTTTTGATTTTAATTGAATTCGAGAAGAGGCTCCACTTTCTTTAAATACCTCAAATTAATTGATTTTTTTATTTTGAATGTTGGGATTATATCTCAAGTATTAGAGAAGAAAATTCGTTCTCCTATACAAGGAAGAGTAATCCTCAAAGCGCATTCAATCTTTTGAAAAGAGTATCGACTTGACTTTTAAAAATCTTTGAAAAGATTTTAGACGTGCAAGAATCACCTATTAAGATAGAAGATTGCTAGAAGCTTGATAAAATTTTTATTTCTGAATTCAACTTAAGTTTGAGTAGATTTTAATTCAAAAGTTAAATCAACCCCCAAAAGCGGTGGGAGGGAGGGGTATGCAAACATTTGATGGAGTCAACTACAACTCTCTCCTACTTAAGACTTAAGATAGAGGTCAATTTTCATTAAAAAGAGGAATCAACTTGTCTTGAAAATCAGGACCTAGTACACTTGAGAATTTGGAAAGTTTTCCTTAAAGGTGGCAAGACCCTTGTTAAAATGGAATTGAATTCCTACAATCTCTTTGAAGGGAGAGACTGTTATAGGGTCTTCAACATCCCTAGAAAGGACGACATTATTGTAATCAAAAGATTTATCGCGATAGGACCCCGTTGAAAGTTAGATTTCAACGGTATCACTATCTGACATAATCTTAGATTATTTTCCCTCTCAAATTACTACTAGGCTAGTAGTTAAGAGAATGACACCCCGAGTGGTTTCTACTCCTCTACAAATAATGTAGTGGGACACGTATAATAACGTGCCTTAACATCTTCTATTAGAGTGGACGGATCATAACCTTCAGCTGGGGGCCTATGGCCTATTATTGGTGATCGCTCAATTCTAGCTTTCTTGAGTCTTTCTGTGTAGTAGTCAAGTAGGTGTATTGAAGATCGCACTCTCGTCTCTACAACCTCCCTTCTTTGTGCAAGGAGAGGGTAAGTAGAAGGAGCAACAAACTCTCGATTGGCCTCGAATTCGGTCCTCTCTAAGGCTTCTGATTCAACGATCTTTCTAGCATTAAGATTCCTTTTTCTGGCTCTTCGAAGGTAATTCTTCGTCTTGTTCCTACCGACGACGGGGGTGCTAGAATTTTATCCGATCTCAAATTGAGATGGTAACTCTTTTGTCGTTATTGACTTCTAGTTGTTATCCTCCTGAGCAGAGGATACAATGGGTACAGGGGCGACGACAACCTCCATCTTAGAGATGGGGGAGTTAACTCCTGCCCTAAAGAACTTCTACTAAGGGGAAGTCCTTTGAGTACAAGCGGACAGATGTCACAGATCTAAGATTCTTTCTCCATTAACTAAAATCTTGAGACCTTGAAATCCCATTTCATACTGAATTGAATTGCCATTAAGAATTTCTTCTACAGACACATCTCTATTTAGTGAGAAGACGAGTTTCCCAGCCATTTGAGTATTCAATTTTCTGGAATTAAGAAATTAACTTAAATTAGTGATTTAAAGTTGACTTAAGTTTTGAATTTGATTGATTTTGTTCTAAATTTATAGCTCAATCGTGTTCAGTTTACACTAAACACGATGGTTTATAAAATTGACGAGTGAAAATCTAGAATTAAATTTAACTCTTTCGCTACACCAATTGACTTGGGGCAAAATGTCAAAATTTTGAATTAATTTTAAATCAAATTAAGATTAAATTTATAGTTGAAATCAAACTTGATTTTAAAATTTAGATTGAATCTGGTTTAAGACCGAATTCTAATTTGAGATTAAAATCGAATGGATCTTCTTCAAATTTTATGACTCAACACACTGAGTTTCACTCAATCATGTAGATTCACGAAATTGACATGAAAAATCCAAAAATCAGGCTTAACTCTTTCATTTCACCAATCGACTTGGGATGAAATGTCAAAGCCCATATTTTGACTTTAAAACAAAGATTAGAGTTTGAAGTCAAATTTGAGTTCAATTTTGAGAATGAATTTAGCGTAAAGGATTGAAATCTTGACTTTGAAATTGAAGGGTCTTTTATAAATTATGAAACTTAGCACCCTAGTAATTAATTCGCATGCAAGTTTCCAACATATACAAAAGGATTTGGCTTGACTCTTTTTCTCTACCAATTAATTTGGAGGCAAAATGTCAAAGCCTAACATAAAGGGAGGTTTCCTACACTCACCTCTCTTTTCACATGTCTTAATTAAGTTGGCCACACTCACCCAAGAAAGAAATGGGAGAGGGATCAACGGAGAGAAGGGTAGTTAAGACTACCGATTCAATAAAATTCATACCGTTATTAAAGATGGAGAGTGAGATTTTTCCCCAGCGGAGTCGCCATTTTTGTTTTGATTGAAAATATAATTTAAGTATATATAGTTTTGAAAAATATTTAATTATCTTTGGGAAGATTAAATTTTGAATTTTAAAATTGAACGCGTCATTATGAACAGTATATCGCCTCGAAAGATGATCATATCATTCCATAATGGGTTCAAATTTCAGAATTCTAAATTTATCTAAATTATTATAGTCAGACTCAAGGGGAAACAACATATGATCTCGAAAGATCATAATGAAGTTTAATCGATTGTCTAACTATGATAATTCGGATAGAAGATCATTAAGCTCATAATCAAAACTACAATAATAATTGATATATCTATCCGAAGAAAGAAGGTATCAATTATTATCGATCATTCGAAAATGACGATAATGATCGTTGTATTTAATTTTCCCAAAGAGAATTAATTGAGTTTTTGAAAAAGTTGATTTTGAAAATAAGTTCTGGGTTTTTAAATCTCCTACGAGTGCAAGCCCTCGTAGTTAATTATATCGTAGGAAATAAAAGTTTCCTACAAAGACTCTCGATTAAAATAGCGGTGCAAATTTTATTTAAGATTTCAAAGTTAGATATCAAAGGAAGTTATGGTTTAGAATTTTCAGATGGGATTAGATCAAGGTTGAACACTTATTTCTGGAGTCAAAGGAAGAAAGGTAGGAGGCACTAGAGATTCTAAAACAATTCAGAAATGCCCCAGTCTATCCTAAGTGTTGGGCTCAAATTAGATTGAAAGAGACATTTAATTTTGAATTGTCAATTTTATTAGAAATTTGGGATTCAATTCCCGAAGGGTAATGTCTTATAGCCCGAGCTAGCCTGAGAACCTAAATATAAATTCGGCACTAAAAGTTGACCCGAACCTTGCTAATGCAATGCGAATCTGGTCTTACCCCGGCCGGGATTGGGGAGCCAGCTAAACCACCTAAACGATTTAAAATTATGAGTCCGGTCAATTTATGTAGAGTGGTCGGGACGTTATTTAAGAAAGGTATTTGAGAATGGGACCGACATCTAGAGCGGATCCTAAATGGTCCCTTAAACTTATGTTGGGTTTGATGCTTAAACAAATGCAATTAAGGGTTTAAAGGTTTTTAAATTAGTTGCTAATATGATGCATGCTAATCGACTCGATTAAAAGTTTGAATTTGAATGAATGCTATGAAATGAAAACTTCTGGCGGTCTCAGACATATTTCTTAAAACGTTAGAGTTTCTATGTGAGCTTAAAATTTTTAATTTGATTTAAGTATAAAAATTTTATTAAGTCCTTAAGAGCGTAAGAACAAATTCCAGGCTAAATCAAATACGACATGCAAGTAAGAAGACTAGAAAAGCATACATTTCTAATGTGCAATCAATTAAATAAATTGACTAAATTAATTATTCAAATTGAAATTCCATAGGCAAGTGCTCTTTTTATTACATCACAGAATTTGCTTAAAATTAAAGTGGTCGGGCACCACTGACTACAACCCGAATTTCTAATCCTAGATCAAATGACTTTAAGATTTGAGATTCTTCTCGTTGCCCATTTCTTCATCTTCTCACGAACATCTTGATTCATCGGTTACGGATATCCAAATGAAAAGAAACTCCCCCTTGATCGGGGTGTTATCTTTCCTCTTTGGATATTTGAAAAATATCCTAATTTGATTTCCAAATGGAAGAAGACTCTCCCCTTTAGGGATGTCTTCTCCTCTTTGGAATTCAAATTGGATTAAACATCCAAATCTCAAGTCATTTCAAAGAATTACAACCATATTCAATCAAATTTACATTAATCTTAAAAAGAAAAATCAAGACTCTATTCTGCAAGGTTATCCTAATAATCAACAGTTATATATATTCAATCCCAAGCAGTTGTAATATGAAATTAAAATGCATTACTTTTAGCAACACTTGGCCATGCTCTTATTGTTTAAAGGGGATCTTAAGCGCGGTAGGTACCTGTGCAAAGAGTATATAATTTTTTATTAATTGCCCCCTTTAATTTTAGCTCCTTATATGAGCATGGCCACCTGCACAAGATTGCACAAGTATAAATCATCCCTAACCTAGGGGTAGATCTAGCGCACAAACAAATCACAGTAGAAAGTGCAGTAAGCAAGTAAGTAAATAAACACATCAAGTCTAAACTAGCAAACAGCATGCAGTGAAAACTCGAAAAATACGGCACACAACTGCAGAAAGTAAAACACCGGCCTATCCTAAAACTAGAGTCAGTGATCCTAGCAAATCATCTAAAGTGTGTGGGGTAGGTCGTACAGTTTTGATATATACTAAATGGGATTTTATGATTGAAATTGCTTAAGGTTTGATTGCTGATTTTTAAGGATTTGATTAATTTAAGTTTTCCATTAATTGATTCGTGGCGTTGTGCCACCAGGCTCGAGGAACCAGCCTCCTTAGGACACTTATCCCCGCAGCCCGGAGTAGTCCAGCCGATAAACAAAATTAATGTAATTGATTTAAATATTTTAAAAGGTTAAATAATTAATGATTAATCTATTTTAAGGTTTAACACCCCTTAGAATCCATTCGTGGCGTTGTGCCACCAGGCTCGAGGAACCAGCCTCCTTAGGACACTTAGCCCCGCAGCCCGGAGTAGTCCAGCCAATAAACTTCATCTTTAGAATGGTTGTTGTGTTTTAAAAGGTTTGTTGAATGATTTAAACATTAAGCTAACATTTCCTAGAGTTTTAAAGCAATTTGAGTTCTTATGAATGTTGGAATATTTTAATCATTTAATTAAAGGGTCAAAAGTGGAATTTTTGATTAAGAGTGTTTTCTGGAATTTTTGTATTTTTATTAAAATATTAGACCTTACTACGATCAGTTAGAAGGTAAGTACATTGAAATCGGATTTTTCTGCATTTTGTTACGAAGGTTTGAAGTTTTGAACTAGTTTTGACTAGAATTGACCGATTTGTTGACTTTTTGAATTTGATGTTTTTCTAGAATTTTAAGATTTTTAATAAATATTAGACACTATTAGGAGTTAAATGCAAGTTAGTTTGTTCAATTTTGATTTTTCTTGAATTAGTTATGAAGGTTTGAAATTTGAGGTATTTAATGAATTTTTTTAAATTGTTTAATTAGAGGCCCCTTTTGGGATTTTATTCCAAATGAACTCCCAACTTCTTGAAATCAACTCCAAAGGTCAGTAATGACCTAAGGAGAGATTCCCAAGTGTTTGGGAAATTTTTAGAATTTTTAATTATTATTAATGAATTAAATTCATAAAATATTGATTTTCACTTAAAATTAGATTAAGGTTTAAATTGATGTCAAATAATTTTTGTTTTATTTTACTTTGGTTGAGGATTCAAAACCAGTCAGTTAGAGGGGTTATACATATTTTTTGGGTTTACAATGGATTTATTACATTTTTTTGGAAGTTTCAATGGCTTAAGGGTTTAGACTTAGGAAATTTAATTAGGGGTCTTAATGATTTCTAAAGCTAGTTAAAATTTTCTTAATGGCTGTACATGTTACTAAGTTCAAGTGTTCAAAGTTTTGAGCAAAAAGGATGTATATCCTAATTATTAGAATTTTTCTAAGTTCTCTACACATAAGTCCTTAATTGTTGTCCTTAATAATGTCACTAGGTTAATTAGGTTCAAATCAAGGTTCCAACTAACCCTTGACACACACATAGATGCACATACACATAAGCATAATCAATTCCTAAATCTAGGAGAGCCTAGGCTAGGTGCAATTGTGTGCTCCCTACACATGCAAATAACAAGATAAAGCTCATTTAATTGAGAGATTAATCAATGAACAATTAACGAAGTAATTGCTCATTGATTAATCACCACTCCCCATTGATATTATTCAATTAAGCTTAATCTAAATTTAAAATTTCAAGGACTCTCTCAAAATTTAAATATTTAAATACATATAGTTTTAAGATAGTTTTGAAATATATATAATTATATATAGAAAACTATACATAAATGTATAAGTTTTAAAATAGATTAATTTTAAAATATTATTAAAATAATTTTTTAAATGCTTGAGGGATCCTCTAAATTTTCGAAAATTATTTGAATTAAATTTTAACTAAGTATTCAAACCTTAAGTAATTAAAATTATTTAACATATATAAAATATATCAAATTAAATTTAATTTAGGTAAAATATTTTAAATATATTCTCTGAATATTTAATAAAATAACTTAAAAATAAGTTTTAAATATATTCTTGACGATTTTGACCGGTGAGATTGGGCAAAGAATCAATGGAGGGAAGTATTTAGAGCTCAAGGGAACTGGTAGCGAGCTCTGGAGTTATTTAGGAAGAGAGATAAGGCTAGGGTCTCCATCACGGCTCAAAATGAAGTTCTACCTTATTCAAGTAGCCCTAGGACTATTGGACGGCTAGGATCATTTGATTGGACCTCCAGATTCTGCCACGTGTCAAGGGAGTTGGTAGGAGCAGGTGGAATCAAGGTACATAAGGACACATGAGGTGGAAATGCCTCTTATGTCCTTTTAAGAAAAATAGATTAAATCAAGGCCTCTTGATCATGATCCAAGGGTCAATAATAGGCCTAGGAATGTTCTAGAGCATGAATAGAGCTGCTGGAGTTAATGGGATTTGAGCTAATGAAGTTTAATCAAGGTTTTAAGCCATTTGGAGGCTACTTTGACCCTCCATTGACTATTTGACCAGTCAATGGGTCAAGGTAGCTGATGTGGCATGCAAGGTGGCAAAGGGGATTGCTTTGAATGCTGGAATTTGAAGAGCTTAAGGCAATCCATTAGGAGTTTGAGGGTTCAAGACATTTGGACATTTAAAGAGTTGTTGACCAAATGTTGACTGGTCAATACCCAAGTAGACTGCTGATGTGGCAGCCAAGTGGCCTAAAAAATTAATTAAAATAAATCAAAGCCAAAGCCAAGTAAAGCGATGGAGGTTTGAATTTGATATGGGGTTTGGAGTAGATTTAACCCAACCTTAGAGTTGACTTAGTCAACTTCTACTTGGATTTGATTGACCAACATCCCAAAACATGGTTAGGCCATAATTAGAAGTTGGTTTGATGCTTAAAATGGATTCAATTGATTAAATGGGTTAAAATAACCCATTAGAGCCCTAAGGGAATTTTGAGTCAAACCTGGTTGACTTGGTCAACCAAGTGGGTCCAAGGTCTGAAAAAGGGTTCAACATACTCAAAATAACATTTTGAGTCTATTGGGTGTGGTCCCAAGTCCTAGGGAAGTCATTTGGTTCAAAACACCTGTTTGGACCTTTAAAGGGCCTTTTAAGTCAAACCTGTTGACTTGGTCAACCAGGTTGACCCAAGGGTTGGGAATGGGACCGACAGATGTGAAATGACATTTGAAACTTGCTGGAAGTAGTTGCATTCAATTCAGAGTTCATTTGGTTTGAAATCACCATTTGAACCCCATAGGGGTATTTTGGTCATTTTGACCCCTGGTCAACTGGGGGTCAAAGTGGGTCCAAAAAAATACAGTTTAATGTTCAACATAGAAAGATTAAAGGTTTGGAAGTGACTAGAGGCTTTGGTGAAGGCTCTAAGGTCAGAATCTTCTTAATGACAGATCTAGTGGCATAGGATGTAAATATTTGAAGGTTTTACAGCGTTTGAATTTTGATTAAGTTTCTGGGGTTAGAGACCTTAGAAAGGGCTAAAATTTGGAGGGTTGACTCCAGAGATATGTCCCATCAGTATGCTACTGACAGACTCTGAATTGGAGGTTATTTGAGTGATTTTTAAGGTGTTTGAAATTTTGCTGAAAAAGGCTTTTAGAACTTGGCCTTTTAGCATTAGATTTGGGTCTGGATTTTGGATTTGATCTAGATTTTGAGTTTGATAGATTAAGTTTGAATTATCCAAGTCATTTATCATCATTTAGGGGATTATATATGATTGGATAGGTTTAAAGCTAGATCAAAGGTAGGATCTAAGATTGAACTGGAGATTAAGATCTGAATGGGTTTAAAGTCTGGATTTGATTGATGTTTGAATTGAATTAAGGTCTAGGTAGCTCCTAGGGTCTAAGAAGATCATAGGGTTTGAATCTAGGAAAGTCTTAGGGTCTAGAATAGATCATAATATCTGGATTGGTTTTTAAAGAATCCTAGGGTCTAGAGTAGATCCTAGGGTCTGGAGTCTAGAAGGGTCCTAGGATCTAGAATGGATCCTAAGGTCTGGATCTAGGAGAATCCTAGGTTTTAGATTGATCTGGAGTCTGGATGGTACTTAGTGATCTCATACAAAAATGAGGTCAACAGTGATCAGATAAATGACTTAAATTCCAACATACTTATGATAAGTAGTTACTTCAACTTCTTTAGTGCAGCACAACCTCCTCCTCCTCCAGATCAGGGTCCATCTGAATGAATGTTGTGTTTGTTATGTGTTTATGTGGTTTATGTGTTTGTTATTTTCTTTTAGATTATTGTATTTCATTTGTCTTTAGATGTGTTTTTATTGATATCTTGAACTAAATTGTAGTATCTTCATTCGATATCAATATATGTTCCAATGCTTTGTTGTTTAATTATTTTAAAAATGTGTGTTAAACTTTATGACATTCATTATTTTTTAATCTTAATAGTGCTTTAACCTAAATTATAAATTAAAATTAATTTCATTAGAAAATATAATTATTCTAAATTTAAGTGATGATTATAACTTGATATTATTAGAATTTTCAATTTCATGTCTCTTATTTAGACTACATTATCTGTAATATTATTATTGAAATTTAGATGCTTTCTTATTTTGTATTTCTCTTTTCAAATAGTCTTTATGCACTTACAAAAATTTGAATTTTTAGATTATTGATTTTAGAAAGAATTTAATTACTCTTGAAAATTATATAAATGTAAAAAAATCAAAAGGAATGCGCAAAAGTTTGCAATGAGAAAAAGATGTACAAATAAGCCCAAAGTAAAAAGATGCAAAAAATGTGCCATAAAATTGAAAAATATGCACAAAAATGTGTCATAAAATTAAAAAAGATGCGCAAAGTGCCACATGTGATAGTTACTTCTTTCCAAACTCTTTTAATCTCTTAATTCAAATTGATCTTATGTTCATTTATAATTGACATTGAAATTTGAAATATAAATTTTTTTATTTATCCTTAGTGCAATGATTTTCTTTATCTTAATGTCTAAATTAACTCATGCCATTAATAAATTCTTTTTCTTTTCTATTTTATATCACTTCTTAAATTCTATGAAATTCTATGATTTCTCTAATGTTTTAATTTTATTTTCATACCTTATTTCAATCACTTTCAAGATTAAATTATCAAATGAATTTCATACTTCTGCTTACATTTCAAAACTTCTTTTCTTCTTCACTTTTTGCTATTGTCAAAAAGGGGGAGAAATTGTCTGTTTGTTTGTTTTTTGATAGTCCTTTTATGTTTGTCATTATTGTAGTTATATATTTTGTATGTTTCTTGTTTTGTATAAATTTTTTTAAAAATAAGAATTTTTAATTTATGCCTCCTTATTTTTCATGTATTCATCAATTCAGGGGGAGTTTAGGAGATTCTTAGAATTTAAAATCCTACAAATAATAATTATTTTACCCTCATCAAAAAGGGGGAGATTATTAAGAGAGTTGCTATTTGCATGTTTTATATTCTTGCAACTTGTATTATTTAGATGATTAAAAATAATATTATTTTATGTATAGATATCTCCTAACACTTTTTGGAAGATATATTTTTGCTCTAGTGTGTACTAATATTTCAGGAAAGTCAACTTCAAACTATGAAGAATTCAAATCAAATTCAGCATCCAATCATTTCTAAATTGAAAGCTTTAAAAATATTTTTGAATTGAGAGTGAGTGATTGTAATTGAGTGAATATTCACAACACACACATATGGGGGAATAACTTTTGTGAACTGATTATACGGGACGAACATAATTCGTACGGGACAATCATGTCAATTAACCCTCAGAAGAGCAATGGATCGAACAGGTAGTGAGAAAAATTTTCTAAGTCCTAATCATCCAGGACGAATTTAATATTCATCCTGGGACGAACGCCTCTACATTCTAACGTTGCACTGTTTGTTCAGACAAAATTTACCATTTGTCTATGGACAAAACTCTCTGTTTAAAATCGTACAGGTCAAAATTAAACCTTCGTCTATGGACGAAACTCTATGTATAAAATCATCTGTGATGAAACTTGTTCCTCCCAGGACGAACCAAACCGACTTACCATAGTTGGTTACGTCCTGCAGGGATTTGGAAACCGACCTATGGAATAACTGTTTCGTACCGGACGAACCTAGTTCATATTGGACGATGATCGTGTACGAACATAATTTGTACCAATATAATTTAGGATCATTTCCGACACTTTAAGTAACATCGTCCGTGATGATCCACGATCGTACGGGACGATCCACTGCGTACAGAATTAAAAATTTGCAGTTTTGGGTAGTTTTTATTGTCTTTCCTATATATAGTTCAAATTAGACTACCACCAAATCTTTTTGCTCATTGATCTTCATGCCTAATGAAAGAAGACTCAAGGAGTGAGTGAAAGAGAGCATTCAAAGAAGGATTTCTTACAAAGAAGCGTGACGGCCTTGATTGGTGTTCAAAGGTAAGATTTTCTACTTGTGATTTGAGATTACTTCACTCTTTTCTTTCTTCCTTCTAGATTTCTTGTGAGGAGATCTGTCAAGGAGATCGAGTTCTCTGTGTTGCAAATCTATTTTTTCATGACTTATGTTTTGATGATTGACAAACACTATTTCTCTTGGACTACTTGTTGCTTCTAACTTTTCAGGAATCGAAGATCGGACGATCAAGAAGAAGCCAGTTCAGGATTGCGTAGGTTTAGGGTTGAGTTAGTCTATACTTTTGTTTTTCACCTTTTGAGTCTACTTGTAATGTTAAAAAAGACTAATACTTAGTAACCCTACACACACACACTTGAGAGATTTAGAATCTCTGTTTTTGCTCACATCGGCCAAGCCGATCCCTTGGATCATCCTGGACGATCGAGTTCAAAACAGAGACTCTAATAAGGATTCTTAATTAAGGCAGCCGTCATTAACATATCGGCCTGGACGATACGTTTATCGGCCAGGACGATAAGCTCAAAATAGAAAGAAGTAGCCGCCATAGATAATTAAGGTATACTGTATTTTTAAATTATCGGCCAGGACGATTCTAGGATCGGCCTGGACGAAATTACCAAATTATGCCTTAATTGATCAGGAAATCAAGGGAGTAATTAAGGTTAATTGATAGGATCGGGGACGATCGCAGGATCGTCCGGGACGGTCGCAGGATCGTCCGGGACGGTCGCAGGATCGTCCGGGACGGTCGCAGGATCGTCCGGGACGGTCGCAGGATCGTCCGGGACGGTCGCAGGATCGTCCGGGACGGTCGCAGGATCGTCCGGGACGGTCGCAGGATCGTCCGGGACGGTCGCAGGATCGTCCGGGACGGTCGCAGGATCGTCCGGGACGGTCGCAGGATCGTCCGGGACGGTCGCAGGATCGTCCGGGACGATCCAGTCAAAAACCATAAGTTACTTCAGAACGATAAATATCGGCCAGCGCAAAAAAAGGGCGATGCTCAGGACGATTTTCCTCTTATTTGAACTGATCGGCCAGGACGATCGTGAGATTGGCCTGAACGATCAAGCCAAATTTCAATCGTCCAGGAGTGTATCCAGGGCGATGCTCTGGCAGATCTTCTGAATTTTGTACTGATCGGCCAGGCCGATGTCCATATTGGCCTGGATGATAATGTCGGCAACTTGCAATTAATGAGCTCCTTTGAAGCTCTTCTATTTAAGAGCACTTATACAATGTTTTTCAAAACCTTTGGCTGCTGTCTTGACCTGAGAAGACCTTTAGGAGAGAAAAAGAGAGAGGGATAAAGAGAGGATCTTGTGAGGGGGAGCTTGTGAGGGGATTCACAAGGGTTGCTTCAAGGATCGCTCTACTTGTCTTTCGTGTGGAGTTTCTTATCCGTGGAAGGGTCGGTAGAGGTAAGGAGTTTGCTTTTGGTTGTGGTTCTCTGCCAGCTTCAGGAGGAAGCAAAAGGAGGTACGTTCTCTGCCTTGTCGGGGTGGCAAAAAGGAGGTTCTTGTGAGGGCTTCTCCGCCTAGCCGTGGGGGCTAAAGGAGAGTCACGTTTTGTAGTGCAATACTTGGAGGGTTCCCTCCAAGGAGTGGATGTAGGTCGAGTTGACCGAACCACTATAAATTTTTGTGTTCTTTTTCTTGCTTCCACACTTTTTAATTCCGCATTTATTTCTGTGGTGTGATTTGGTTTATGCAATTTTTATTCTTTGTGAAAAGAGTTTTTAAAATACCAATTCACCCCCCTCTTGGTTAGCTTGGGACTAAGTTCATAGCGATTAACATCCCGAACAAACTTTCAAGTGGTATCAGAGCGGGATTCAAAAATTTAAGTTTGAAAACTTTTTGAATTTGATCCATGGCTAACTTAGGAAATAGAAACACTACTGAAGGTTATTCGATTACACGACCTCTACTGTTTGACAACTTACCTTTTGATTTTTGAAAAACCCGCATGTCAACATTTTTATAATCTACTTATTATCGCATGTGGATGCTTATCAAAGAAGGTTATTCTCCACCTTCTCGTGAAATTAATGGCATTAAAATTGAAGTTGCTTTTACTGAATGGACTTTCGATGAACAGGATTTAGCACAATTAAATGCAAAATGTTTGAACTATTTTTTCTGTGCTTTGAAATCTGAGGATTACATGCGTGTCTCTACGTGCAAAACTGGTAAGGAGATTTGGGATAGGTTATGTATCACCTATGAAGGAACCAATGAAGTAAAATAATCTAGGTTAAATATTCTTCTGCATGACTACAAACTTTTTCGTATGAAACCATCTGAAACTATTTCTGACATGTACACTAGGTTTACACAGATTGTTACTTCACTGCATGCTTTAAGAAAAGAGCTTTCGAACTATGAAAAAGTGAACAAAATTTTGAGATGCTTGCCTTTTTCGTACGATGCTAAAATTACTGCAATCACTAAATCTAAGGATTTGAACACCTATTCTATTGATAACTTACTTGGCTCACTCATTGCTTACGAGCAAGGGGTGAATCAAAGAAATCTTGATGCAGGTGAGAAGAAAAAGAAGAAAACAATTGCACTGAAGGCGCACAAATCGGATTCTGAATCTTCCGGATCTGAAAGCTACGAAGTTGCCTTCATCACAAGGCAATTCAAAAGCTTTCTATGGAAGAAACAAAAGCATCATCAAAGTTGGAGAAAAGGTAAAGATCATAAACATGTTAAAGGACCTTCTGATGTAGTTTCTTTTGAATGTAGGAAACCTGGACATGTGAGAGCCGACTGCCTGAAACTTCAAGATAACTCAAGCAAAGAAAAGATTGAGGAGAAACCTAAGTTCAAGATGGACAAAAAGAAAATCCAAAGGGGCTTCTGGGCAGAATCTGGTACTGACTCCTCTGAGACTGAACTAGAGGAAGGAACTACAAACTTGTGTTTCATAGGAGAAGAGCAAAGTGATGAGGAAGATGTATGTAAACAACCTTATGATGAATTATTTAAAATTTGTGAAAAAATCATACAAAAAACTCAAGAAAACTCATGCAAATCTAAAATTAGAACTATTAAATTTACAAAGAGAGCATGAAGTTATTCTTAGAGATCATGCAACTATTGATTCAAATCACATGGCTCTTCTTGATGAATTTGATGACATAAACAAGAAATATTTGGAATTAATTGATGAACATAATGCATTGAATGATTCACACACATCTCTTAAATTTGATCTTAAAAAATCTAAAGAGATTGAGAAAAATTTGAGGATTGACAATGATGCCTTAAAAGGAACCAACTTGAGGATTCAAAATTATTTTGAAACATGTGAGAAAGCTAGGATGACACCAACTCCTAATCAAAAGCCAGAACCTAGGAAGAGACATTTTTACCCAAACCATTTAAGAAAACCTTTTCCTGGAGTTCAATGTTCTTCTCGTGGCATGCTAGGACACATCTCACACACTTGCACAGTTTATCATAGTACACGATGGGTGTGGAGACAAAAATTAAATAATGCACAGCATGACTCACAAGCATCACTTTCTACTTTTCATAAGATGGGGCCCAAACTGGTTTGGGTTCCTAAATCTGTCTGTTATTGAGTTTTGCAGGAGTGCTCTCACCAAAGACCTCGTGGGAGCATAAGGATAACTGGACATAAGGAGGCTCACAGCTCAAAATTGCTTAAACTCGCTGCTTTATCACTTGCTTGAAATTTTTAGTTTTTGTGTTATCTTTTATTTTGTTTTTTGTGCTTACTTTTTGTTATTTTAGTTTGTGTTGTTTTCATTTTTTTGTTTTGTTTTTATGTGTTTTGTTTTCACGTTATTCCTTAAAATTAGCCTTCCATATGATGAATATTTTCAAGCTTTTTGATTTTGAAGTTTTGGAGATAGTGTTTAGCTTTTCTAAATTGGTTAAAGGGAGTAATACTGTTGATGTTTTCCCTACTTCTGACTTTGTTTAGTGGTATGATTTTCTTCTCTAAATAAAAGTCTAAACTCAGTTTAACCAATGGCTCTTTATTTAAGATCATTCTCTTATCTTGCTACAGTAATTTATCTTATGCATAATAGCAAAGTTCTCATATATCTTTCATGTTTTTTGAAATCCTGCCATTGCATTTATCACATGATTTTGATTTTGTATTGTGGATTGTTCTTCCATATGTTAGAGAGAGAGCTCCTATTCTCTAATATTTGGAGGATATACTCACAACTAAGTTTTTTTTAAGGGTGTAATAAAGAGTTTTTAGCTTGCAAGAGTTAAAAAGAGAAAAAAAAAAGAGGCCAATGAAGCCTAATTGAAAAGAAAGTCATATACACAAAAGTGTATCAAAGATCCAAAAGATGCTCAAAAGAGCCAATCAAAGTGATAAGAGGCATATAATGAGCCCACTAGATGCAAGCTATCATCTCTTTGCTAAAACTCTTAAAACTTAGAGATCGCATTGATTATGTTATACTTTCAAAAACTTGATTTCAATTTTCATGATTGAGAAAAATTACTTTGGTTTATTAATTATGAGATATTTTCTTTGTAAATAAGTTTTGAATGGATCTTTGTATCATATTTAGTTATTCTGAGTTAGATTTCTGTTTTCCAAAAGAATTTCGTACCCTCAAGGATGTCCGATCTAGGGTTAACAAAATCAAATGTTCTACCTTCTTCTGATTGAAATTTGTTAAACTCCTTGATCTCTTGGAACTTTAAACGTTTAAATTTTTGGAAAAATTCTCATATGATGCCTCCATAAAACAACAAAAAAATTATTAGAAAAATTAAAATCCAAAAATATTCATTTTTTTATTTTCCTTGTGTTTTTGTTTTTCTAGTCTATGTTTTTCTGCTGTTTGTTTCATGTCTTATGTAGTTTGCTTGTTAGTCTTTATTTGTTGTGTTGTTTTCTTTTGTATCTGGACCCTCTTTTTGTGATGACAAAAGGGGGAGTAGGGTGTGGTAGGAAAAAGCTGTTGGGTTTGGGGTTTGTAACTTTGAATTTCTAATGAACCTTTTTTTAAAATTTTCCTACTTGTGTTTTCCATCATCCAAAAGGGGGAGATTGTTGCAAATATATTTTTTCATGACTTATGTTTTGATGATTGACAAATACTATTTCTCTTGGACTACTTGTTGCTTCTAACTTTTCAGGAATCGAATATTGGACGATTAAGAAGAAGCCAGTTCAGGATTGCATAGGTTTAGGGTTGAGTCAGTCTGTACTTTTGTTTTTCACCTTTTGAGTCTACTTGTAATGTTCAAAAAGACTGATACATAGTAACCCTACACACACACACTTGAGAGATTTAGAATCTCTGTTTTTTCTCACATCGGCCAGGCCGATCCCTTGGATCGTCCTGGACGATCGAGTTCAAAACAGAGACTCTAATCAGGATTCTTAATTAAGGCAGTCATCATTAACATATCGGCCTGGACGATACGTTTATCGGCCAGGACGATAAGTTCAAAACAGAAAGAAGTAGCCGCCATAGATAATTAAGGTTATTGTATTTTTAAATTATCGGCCAGGACGATCCTAGGATCGGCCTGGACGAAATTACCAAATTATTCCTAAATTGATCATGAAATCAAGGGAGTAATTATGGTTAATTGATATGATCATATGGTCCTGGATGATCGCAGGATCGTCCGGGACGATCCAGTCAAAAACCTTATGTTACTTCAGGATGATAAATGTCGGGTAGCGCAAAAACAGGGTGATGCTTAAGACGATTTTCCTCTCATTTGAACTGATCGGCCAGGACGATCGTGAGATCGACTGGGACGATCAAGCCAAATTTCAATCGTCCAGGAGTGTATCCAGGGCGATGCTCTGGCCGATCTTCTGAATTTTGAACTGATCGGCCAGGCCGATGTCCATATCGGCTTGGACGATAATGTCGTCAACTTGCAATTAATGAGTTCCTTTGAAGCTCTTATATTTAAGAGCTCTTGTTCAACATTTTTCAAAACCTTTGGCTGCTGCCTTGACCGAAGAAGACCATGAGGAGAGAAAGAGAGAGAGGGAGAGAGAGGATCTTGTGAGGGGGAGCTTGTGAGGGGATTCACAAGGGTTGCTTCAAGGATCGCTCTGCTTGTCTTTCGTCTGGAGTTTCTCGTCCGTGGAAGGGTCGGTAGAGGTAAGGAGTTTGCTTTTGGTTGTGGTTCTCTGCCAGCTTCAGGAGGAAGAAAAAGGAGGTAGGTTCTCTGCCTTGCCGCGGTGGCAAAAAGGAGGTTCTTGTGAGGGCTTCTCCGCCTAGCCGTGGGGGCTAAAGGAGATTCACGTTTTATAGTGCAATACTTGGAGGATTCCTCCAAGGAGTGGACGTAGGTCGAGTTGACCGAACCACTATAAATTTATGTGTTCTTTTTCTTGCTTTCGCACTTTTTAATTATGCATTTATTTTTGTGGTGTGATTTGGTTTATGCAATTTTTATTCTTTGTGAAAAGAGTTTTTAAAATACCAATTCACCACCCTCTTGGTTAGCTTGGGACTAAGTTCATAGGGATTAACATCCCGAATGAACTTTCACTCTGCCCACACTAGGAGAGTGTGAAAGGATGAAGGGTTCTCTGCCCACACCAGGAGAGTGTGAAAGTATAAGTTTGTTAGGGATTTTAAGCCCTATAGAACTTGCCCAAGCTAACCAAGAGGTGGGGTGAATTGGTATTTTAAAAATTTTCTTTTCTCAAAGAACGAAAATCACATAAACCAAAATTACACCACAAAAATAAGTGCGGAAATTAAAGTGTGAAAGCAAGAAATAAGAACACAGAGATTTATAGTGGTTCGATCAACTCGACCTATGTCCACTCCCCGGAGGCTCCATCCGAGTATTGCACTACAATTGTGACTCTCCTTTAGCCCCCACAGCTAGGCGGAGAAGCCTTTACAAAGAACCTCTTTTTGCCACCCCAGCAACGCAAAGAACCTATCTCCTTTTGCTTCATCCTGAAGCTAGCAGAGAACAATAATTAGATGTGCGAAGTCCTTACTCGACCGACCCTTCACGATAGAAACTCCGAAGACAAAGAAGAAGCAAGCAATCCTTGAACAACCCTTGGTGAATCCCCTTCACAAGCTCCCCCTCACAAATCTCTCTCTCGCCCTCTCTCGTTTCCTCCTCAAGTCTTCTCAATCAAGGCAGACAGCAAAAGATTGTTCAAAACATTGAACAAGAGCTCTTAAATAAAAAGCTCAAAGGACTCATTAATGGAAGTTTTTCGACTATACCGTCAGAGCGATATGGACAGCGTCTATTAGCGATCAGTAAAATCTCATACGATCAACCAGACGCAGTGGCGCCCTGATTGTAGATCTGGACGATAAAAAATTGCGTTATCAGCCATGATGAATCTTACAATACACCAGCCGATTAGTTCAAATCAAAGAAAATCGTTCAATGCAATCGCCCTAATTCAAGCTTCAATCGATCGTCCAAAACGAATCGCCCGAATTTGTGTTGGCTGTATTTATATCTACAGAAGTAACGAAGGTTTTTGATAGAGCATCTGCGGATCCTGAATCACCAGGGAGGATAGTGAATCGTATAAATCATGCCATAATTTTTTTCTGATTTGATAATTAAGTAAGGCATAATTTGTGAATATCATTCAGGGCCGTTCATAGATCGCCAGGATCATTATACCAAAAAGTACATAATACTATATTTTTATGCGTAATTTATTTCTATTTTGAAGCTTATCATCCTGGCCATTACATGATGTATCGTCCAGACTATCTGTTAATGACATTCGGCCTTAATTAAGAATCCGTTTAGAATTTTTGTTTTAGCCTGATCCTCCCGACCAGACGATAAAGATCGTCCTGCCGATATGAGTAAAAATAAAATTCAAGAATATCTTAACGGTGTGTGTGTGTGTAGTACGTAGCATCAGTAACTTTAAACATACAAATAGTCTCGTATCGTCCAGGTCCATCTGTTAATGACGACTGCCTTAATTAAGAATCCTTGTTCAGATTTTTTATTTTAAGCCTGATCATCCAGGACGATGTAAATATCGTCCTGACCAATATGAGTAAAAATAGAAATTCTAAGTCTCTCAAATGTATGTATGTGTGGGATTACTTAGCATCAATCTCTTTGAACATTACAAATAGACTCGAGAAGAGAAAAAATAAAGTATAGACTGACTCAACCCTAAACCTATAAATCTTGAGCTGGCTTCATTTGTTCATCCGATCTTCGATTCCTGAAAAGTTAGAAGTAACAGGAAGTGCAAGAGAATCAATACTGTTTGTCAATCATCAAAATATAAGTCATGAAAATAGATTTACAATAGAAAGGACGAAGGGTTCTCTGCCCACACTAGGAGAGTGTGAAAGGATGAAGGGCTCTTTGCCCCACACTAGGATAGTGTGAAAGGATGAAGGGTTCTCTGCCCACACTTGGAGAGTGTGAAAGGATGGACGGTTCTCTGCCAACACTGGGGATAGTGTAACAGGACAATGGTTCTCTTCCGCACCGGGTAGTGGTGTAAAGAGTGTTTGTAAAGGCTTCTCCGCCTTACTGTGGGTGCAAAAGGAGAGACACTAATTGTATTAGTGCAATACTCAGAGGATGACTCTGGGGAGTGGAAGTAGGTCTCGTTTAGACTGAATCACTATAAATCTTATATCAATTATTTTTTAGTTTTTTTTTATTTTTCGTATTTTTCTGTTTAAAAAAGATTGTGCTTTAAATTTTTTTATAAAAATTCACTAAAGAAATTTTCGGTTAAACTCATCTGAAAGAGGGATAAATTTTAACTACCAATTCACCCTCCTCTTGATAGTCGTGGGACATTAACTTAGGTTTAACAATCTATTCACTAGACTCAACATACCTTCCCTCCAAGACTCATAGTTCCAACAGGTCCAAAAAGATCCACATGCAAAATCTCTAAAGGTTTACTAGTTCTAAGATTCTTATTAGACTAAAAAGAGGACTTCACTTTCTTTCTTAGTTGACATGCATCACAAAGGTGATCCTTCATAAAGTATAGTTTAGGTATACCTCTCACTAAGTTCTTTTGGGTAATCCTCCTAAAGTTTTTCATGCTAGAATGATAAAGTCTCCTATGTCATAGCCATGACTCATCAGATATAGTTTTCAAATAAAAAGCAGTAGGAGAATTAATGCAATTTAAATCTAACATGTAAACATTGTTTACCCTTTTACCATTCAAAACATCTTTATCATTTAGGCTTAATATGCAACTAGTAGAAAAAAATTTACACAATAACCCTTATCACATAGCTGACTTATAATTAACATATTATACTTTAAGCCTTCTACCAATAATATATTATCAATAAAAAAATTCTTAAAATTTCTAATTATACATGATCCATCCACCTTCCTTGTGGTGTAATCTCCAACTGTAACCTTTCCTCCACTCCTGGCTTCTAGCATTATGAATTGAGTAGTATCTCCAATCATATGCTTTAAATATCCGCTGTCTAGGTACCATATGCTCTCAAGAGGTCTTGTGTGAGAGAGACCCCTGCAAAATTATAAAACGTTAGACCTGGGAACCCAAATAAGTTTGGGTTCACCTTTTAGCAATTTATAATCAAATGCATGTATGATATGTCTAGGTTTATGCATCTTAGGTCTCCACATCAAATTAGTTTTCATCTTCAAAATACAGGTGTGAGCTATATGTCCAAACAATCCACATTTATTATATTTTACTTTTGGAAATGGATTCCTAAGTCTTCTACAATTTACTTGTCTATTCAGGGATTGCATGAATTTAGGATACAGAATATGATTAGTAAAATCTTCAAGTCTGGGGGGTATCCTATTATCTTCGAGAGCTTTTATCTTTAATCTAAAAAAATGAGTTCATATCTTTCAAGATTTTATTTGTATAATTTGTTCTATAAAGTTTGCTCTCAAATTCATCCTCAGAATTTTTAAATTCACTTTCAAGTTTTGCATAGGATGTTTTTAAATTCTCATGATTTTTATTCAAGTCATCAAACTCATCATGTAATTTCATGTGGTTGTTATCAATCAAAGCATGATCTTTCCTAAGGATTTTATGTTCCTTTTTTAAGTTCTTCAAATTCTAAACTAAGGCTAGCATGTATTTTCTTCATTTTCCTATATGATTCATGCATGTGTTCAGAAACTTCAAAAAGTTTGTCATAAGTTAAGTCACATACCTTTTCTTGATCTGACTGATCAAGATTGTCGGTCATTAAGCATAGATTAGTGACTTCCTCTTTCTTTTCTATTTCTGACGAGTCTGAAGCTGAGTCCGCCCAAAAAGCACGTTGGAACTTCTTCTTGCCCTTCTTCACAACTGATTTCTCCTCTACCTTCTCCTTGTTAGGATTGGCTTTGAGTTTTGGACATTCAATCTTTATATGCCCAGTTTTCCTATACTCATAGCAAATAATTTCATTAGAAACCTTGGAATTTCTATTGAATTTACCTCTATTCCATTACTGGCGTCTCTTTTGCTTTCTCTTCAGAAAGCTTCTAAACTGTCTAGTCATCAATGCAATGTCATCTACATCCTCAGATTGTGAGTGTTCACTCTCAGACTCTTCCACATTCAGTACTATGTTTTTATCCCTTCATGGTTCAAATGCATCAACCTTTCTTTGGCTAACTCCTTGCTCATAAGCAATAAGCGAACCAAGAAGATTGTCAATAGAGTAAATGTTTAAATCCTTAATCTCTATAATTGCAGTAATTTTAGCATCATATGCAGTAGGTAAGCAACGAATAATCTTATTAACCATTTCCGCATTTGTTAACTCCCTACCCAATGCGTGCAAAAAGGTGACTATTTTTGTGAATCTTATGTACATATCAGAAATATATTCATTTGGTTTCATGCGAAATAGTTCATAATCATGCAACAAGATATTAAGTCAATATTGCTTAACTCATTAGTCCCCTCATATGTTATACAAAGTTTATCCCATATTTCCTTTCCACTTTTGCAAGTGGAAACCTGTATGTAGTCTTCTGATTTTAAAGCATAAAAGAAATTATTCAAGCATTTGGAATTTAGTTGTGCTAAGTCACATTCTTCTACTGTCCAATCTACAGAAGGTTTTTCAACTCTAACTCCGTCAAATAATCTAATTGGTTTTGTATATCCTTCCTGGACTAAGATCCACATACGATAATCAAGTGATTGTAAAAAAGTATATATGCGAGTTTTTCAAAAATCAAAAGGTATATTGCCAAACAGTAGAGGTCTAGTTATAGAGTAACCCTTAGGTGTGTTTTAGTTTCCAAATATAGCCATCTACGTTAATCAAAAAGTTGTCTAAACTTATGATTTTGAAATAAGGCTCTAATACCACTTGTTAAAACTCGTTCACTATGAATAAGATTGTTAAGCCTAAGTATATGTCCCACGGCTAACCAAGAGGGGGGTGAATTGGTATTTTAAAAATTAATCCCTCTTTGAATATTTTAAACCAAAATTAAATCTTTAGTGATTTTTTATAGAAATAGTTTTTCAACCACAGTTTTAAAATAGTAAATCACAAAAATAAAAAGTAGCGAAAAATTAAAGACACCAGATTTATAGTGGTTCGGTCTAAACCAGACCTACATCCACTTCCCAAAGGCATCCTCTGAGTATTGCACTAATACCACTAGTGACTCTCATTTTACACCCACATTAAGGCTGAGAAGCCTTTACAAAAACTCTTTTCACCACTACCCGGTGTGGAAGAGAACCGTCGTCATTTTACACTATCCCCAGTGCTAGTAGAGAACCGTCCGTCCTTTTACACTCTCCTAGTGTGGGCAGAGAAACCTTCATCCTTTCATACTCTCCTAGTGTGGGAAGAGAACCCTTCGTCCTTTCACACTCTCCTAGTGTGGGCAGAGAACCCGCAGCTGTTCAGACTCTCCATGTTTTGGTGGAGAACTAGATCTCCTTGATATAAATTCTCATAAGAATTCTAGAAGGAAGAAAGAAAAGAGTGAAATAGTCTTAAATCACAAGTAGAGATTCTTACCTTTGAACACCAAGCGAAGCCTTCACGCTCTAGTGGTAGGAATCCTCCTTTGAATGCACTCTCACACTCTCTCCTGGACACTTCTTTCAAAAGGCACGAAGATCAATGAGCAAAAAGATTAGGTGGCAGTAAAAATTGGACCTTATATAGAAGAGACAAGAAAAACCATACAAAAATTACAAATATTCAAGTCAACACGAAATGGATCATCCCGTACGATTGTAGATCGTCCTGGATGATTTTACTTAAAGTGTCGGAAATGATCTTAATGAATATTGGTACGAACTATGTTCGTATACGATCATCTTCCCGTACGAACTAGGTTCGTCCAGATGAACAGTTATTTCATAGGTCGGTTCCCAAAATACCATAGGATGTAACCAAATTACTTAAGTTGGTTCCCATCATCCTGGGATGAACAGGACTTCGTCTGGACGAAATTTTTACAGAGGGCAACTCATCCTGGCACGATTATGAATTTCATCTGAACGAAATTTTTATAAAGAAAACTTTGTCTGGGGACGATTTATATTTCGTCTTTATGAAAATTTTACAGAGCCTAACTCATCTTGGGACAAAAAATAATTTTGTCCTGGATGATCAGGACTTAGAAAAATTTCCTCCAACTCCTGTTCGCACCATTGCTCTTAAAAAGAGATAACTGACCTAATCATCCCGTACGAATTGTATTCGTCTCGTACGAACAGTACAAAATTTTTAAGATTTCCTTAAGGTTGATTAATATGATCACATCGACCGGGCCGATCGCAGGATTGGCTGGGACGCTGTACTGGACGATTGACATCGACCAGCATCAAATTCGGGTGATATTCAGGATGATTGTACTCAGATTTGAATTAATCGGCCAGGATAATATTGTATCGGCCTGGATGATGTAACAAATTTTCTTCTGATCGTCCCAAATCATCTTGGCTTATTAAGCTTATTTTGTACTTATCATCCAGGATGATATTCCTATCATCCTAGAAGATAATGTTGGTTCTTAAAATTCTATTTAAAAGACCCAAATTTTCTCATGTGATGAGACCTTTAGTTCATGTCTTGACCTTAGAGAACTAAGAGGAGAGGAAGAGAGAGGGAGAGAGAGGGAGGAACTTATGAAAAAAGGGGGAGAATGAGTGCTTTGAGTAACTCAAGCTAGCTTTTTCCAAATCTAATTTTATGGATTAGAATTTTAATGATAGAAAAAATTCATGATTCTCTATGACTGCATTGCCTACTAACTTTTCAGGTCCACAAGATTGAATGTAACTCAAGCTAGCTCAAGATTGGGTAGATTTAGGTTGAGTCAGTCTATAATGTTTTTTTAGTCAATTGTAAAACTGGTTCCTGATGCTAAGTAACCTTACACAAACATACACACTTGAGAGGTTTTTTGAGTTTAACTATTTTGAGTATATCAACCTGGATGATGTTCATATCGGCCAGGATGATTCGACTAAAAATAGAAACCCTAATTAAGGCATCCTGGTTAAGCAGCCGTCATTAAGCAAATTTTCTTGGATGATCCTTGTATTGGCTAGGACGATAGGCTTAAATAAGAAAGAATCAGCCGCCATGAACAATTCAGGTATTCTTTATTTTAGTACATCATCCAGGACGATTAAATATCAGCCTGAACAATGCAGGACAATTATGCCTAGATTAATCTTGTGATTATTTAAAGAAATTAAGTCTGATTGATGTGATCACATCGATCGGGCCGATTGTAGGATCGGCCGGGATGATGTATTGGATGATTGACACTGACATTTAGGATGATTGTACTCGAATTTGAACTAATTGACCGGGACGATATTATATCAGCCTGGACGTGTAACCAATTTTCTTCTGATCGTCCCAAATCATCTCGGCTGATTGAGCATTTTTTGTACTTATCGGCCAGGATGATAATCCTATCATCCTAGACGATAATGTCGGTTCTTGAAATTCTATTTAAAGGACCTAAATTTTCTCATGTAATAAGACCTTTAGATGCTGTCTTGACCTCAGAGAGCCAAGAGGAGAGGGAGAGATAGGGAGGAACTTATGAGGGGGAGTTTGTGAGAGGGATTCACAAAGGTTTCTCCAAGCAAGGTTCCAAGGCATCTTCTATAGTCTTTGTCCTTCATCCTTGGGGGTTCAAGGGCGGTAACCTTCAAAAATTGGTCGAGGTTCTCTGCCTGCTTCAGAAGGAAGCAAAAGGAGTCGAGGTTCTCTCCCTGCTTCATGAGGAGGCAAATGGATTTGAGGTTCACTGCCTTCTTCAGGAGGAAGCAAAAGGAGTTGGGTTCTCTGCCTGCTTCAGGAGGAAGCAAAAGGAGTTGGGTTCTCTGCCTCGCCGGGGTTGGCGGAAATGAGTTTTTGTGAGGGCTTCTATGCCTTGCTGTGGGAGCAAAAGGAGAGTCACTTTTTTAGTGCAATACTCGGAGGGCGCCTCTAGGGAGTGGACGTAGGTCAAGTTGACCGAACCACTATAAATCTGGTGTGATCTTTCTTTATTTTGATTTCCACATTTATTTTTTCGCACTTTGATTTCTGTGGTGATTTTCATTTTAAGTTTTATTCTTTGATTATAAGAAATATTTTTTAAAATACAAATTCACTCCCCCTCTTGGTTAGCCTTGGGCCAGTTCTGAAGGGCTTAACATCCCTAATGAACTTTCAGTTGTGTAGGTGTCTAAGGCATCTGTGCCATCATAGCTTAAGAGAGGTGGATGTTGTGAATGCCTTGAGAGCCGTTATGGAGGGATGGTACAATGGGTATAGAGAATTATGAGTTGGGCCTTAATATATATAGTGGTGGGACTGATAAATAATTTTGTATCTAAAGGTATAAAAATTAATTGAGATATTGTTATCTTGAGTGAGTTTTTTAATAGAAAGAAGAGTATGAGAAATTTGAGTGTGAAGGATTTGAGATAATAGTAGATTACTAGCTGGAAGGGGAAGCAGTCCTTATACGGTATGGGTATTGGGTGCGCTACTACCATTTCCAATAGTGACCTGATATGGTCTAGAGTAGTCGGCAGGTTGATTATCTAGATATAGCGTGAGGTGGGAGGTAGCTCCAGAATCTAATAACCATTCTATTGAAGGAGGTTCCATTCGGTTGAAGGAGGTAGTGAGAGTTGTTATCGGTGAGATAGGCGATGGAGTAATGGATTGAGGAATGTAGTTTGCATTGAGTTAATGCCAATTTTTTAAGGCGGAGTGGCCTTTTTTAATGCACATTTGGGATATGAGTGGAGGAAGGTGGGAAGAATTGGGTGGTGAATGGCGAGGAGTTGCATTATAGGATGACCATCCTCTATGGTGGGAGGCACCACCACCGATGCTATAGAGAGCATTTGAGGGGTTGGTGGTGTTGACCTCATTATTTGAGGTTGATTTCCCCTGAATCAATATCTAGCTCCTAGGTTTTCGTAACCTAGTATAGACGTCATCCAATAGGATTTCCCTTAGGTGGACGCCCACTGACGTAGCATCGACTCGAACCTATCACTCAACTCAAATCAGGCTCGATTTTTTATTCGTCGATGTCGATCGACTCAATCTAATTTATTTTCGATCAAATTGATACATTATTGGGCTCAAATCAATTCACCAATCGAATCAAATTCAAAACAAATTAACTCAAATTGAATTCGATTTCAATGGCTCCGATTAACCCGTTTTGACTCGTTACAAGTATATATATAATAATAATTAAAATGTCGTTAAAAATTATCTTAATCGGGCACGAATCTCGATGCAAAATCAAGTTTGGAAACTTCAAAAATTAATTCAGAGACCATCCAAACTCTGATTTCAGCAAACTTACAGTCAAACTGAGCGTCTCAGGAATACAAACCCAACGACACAAAGATCAACCCAATCCGAGCCCAAATGAGTCCAAATCAAGGGCTCAAAGTGCTGTTGGAAGGTTCAAACCGCAATTTGAGTTACCAAACGGTCTCCGAGTTTGACGATCTTATACTCGAATCGAACGGCTTGACGAGGCAAATCCAATGAGCCCAAGATCACCGATTTCCCAAATCATTAAGGCCTTCAAATGTCCAACAAACGGTCCACGGTCAAAGGGTTTAGCAACAACCCATAACCACCCACTCTCCCTCAACCTATAACCACCCAATCTCCCTCTTCCTCAACCCAAATAACCGTCCAAGCCTCCCTCCTCACATACATGATACGTCCAAGCCCCTACTCTCATCCAATCTCCAGCCCTAGGAACCCCAAATGAACCCCTCTATGTTACGGCTTGTTCAACCAGAGGCAACAAAAAGTGGTAAACTTTCTTTTTTAATTTCTCTTCCATTTCGTTTATATCAAATTCTACGGCTTCTTGAAGGAATGAAAAAGATATGTGCCTTGATTGTTTTCTTTAAAGGAATTTAAAGAAAGAGGGTTTTATTTCTTGTTAGTTAAGATAAGAGTTGGATCATGAGTTTTCTATGATTCAAATTTCTGTTAGATTTACAAAAGAGTATGGATCATTTTTCACTTGATTAAATAGTTTTGTCCTTAACACAAATGATTTTCGGGTTGGCGAGTTTAATGGCTGCATTTCTCATTTAGTTTGAAAGAGAGATTGTTATTCTTCAAAAGCAAAATAAGAAATTTTTATGGATTGTCTTTCTTTATAACTTGTTGGAGAACATTGTAGTTACATTTATCATTTCTTTGAATTTAACATATGCTTGATAATGATGCAAGATATGATGATTCTTTTACAACTAGATATCTTTTTCTTACAACATAAATAAATTTTAAAATAGTTTATTGCTATGTTGGATACTAATGAATATATTGTCTTTTCATGTGCTATTTGGAAAGAAGAAGGTTGTATATTTTGGTAGGTGGAAATGTGAAGTTTTTTTGTAAAGTATGATTTTAAAGGATGGTGTTTGTGATAGATGAAGGGTAAAGCGTTTTGTGTATAAGTAAAGAAGTAAAAAGTGTATGTGTGCATAGTTGTGTTTCATTTTATGCATATATGTTTTCTTCTCATATTTTGAGAAAAGCAAGTGGTTTTATTTTGAAAAAAATTTTATATGTTTTAAAGGGTAGATAAGTGTGTGTATGTGAAATGTACGAGCTTTGAAAAGTGAAAATGAAAAGTATATATATTTTAAAAATAAAAGTGTGTGAGGTTTGGAAAATGAAGTGTATGTCTTGAAGGGTGTTGGAGAATGAGTGCTTTGAGTAATCATTAGGAAATGAAGTTTGTTTGGTCTAAAGGTTGAAATATATATTAAAAGCATTTTGTATATAGTTTGAAAAGTGAATTTTGTGGGTTTAAAAAAAAAGTGAAAAGTGGAATGATGTGTTTAAAAGTGAATTGTTTGAAAAGCAAAATTGTGGAGTTTGAATGTATATGAGCTTAGTTGTATGTGTTGGAAGATGTACATTTTGAAAAGTAGATTAAGTAATTTTGAAGAGTGGTTTATGTTTGATTTAGAAATGTGAAATTGTGTATTTGTAAAGAAAATTGTATATTTTAAAGGTAAAGCGTATGTATGATTTGAGAAGTAAATTTTGAGATTTCGGAAGAATTAAAAGTGTATGTTTTAAAAAGTATAAGTGTGAACTTTGAAAGGGTGAGATGTGTAAATTTTTGGAAGTAGAACATGTGTATTTTGAAAGAGATCTTTGAAAAGTAATCTATATGTGTTTTGAAACATGACATGTGTATATGTGATTTGAAAAGTGGAAATCGTATATGTGTTAGAAAGGTGAAAATGTAGAAAAGTAAAGTGCATGAGTGATTAAATAATGAAGTGTAGAGTATGATTTTGGGAAGGGAGAAGTGTGCAAATGTGAGAGGTAAAGTATTTATTTGGTAGAAATTGTGTAAGTTTGGAAAAGTGGAAGTGAATATTGGAAAGATATAAAAATGTGCTTTCAAAAGTAAAGGTTCCAAAAAGGCATTCAACAGAGCTAGTGTTCATGCCCGAAGAAAGGTACGTCTTTATTTTCAGTAAAATTTCAATTATTTTATTATTATTAAATGTGTTTTCTAATCCCTATTTTCCTTGTTTTCTTCTCTTTATTTGCATGAACTACGAGGAACGGTACTAATCGAGTGAACAAAAGGACAAGGACCTAATGGCGTCAGTCGCCTCTATCCAGCCGGGTAGAGGTGCTACGGGCGGAACCACCGGGTCGTAATCCTCGGTGAGTGTGAGTATTCTAAACTTAGAAAACCTTTAGGGGCCCCTTGATTTGGTATGCGTGAACCCTTCCTTTAGGTCCTTGTAGTAACTTCAATTTTATTAGGATGACTTTTATTTTATTTTAGATCCCTAAACTCCTTTTACACACGTGAAAAGTCCTAAGGATTAGTAAAAACAAAAATTTCACCCTATATGACAGTAGTGACACTTAAGGATAATAATTAAGGACTGAGTCTTAGAAAATCTAGACTTAGGATGCATGCACACTATAATTTAGAAACATATAACACAGAAAATTTAGTAATACCTCAACTTAGGATTAGTGAATATTTTCAAATTAAAATTTAATCAATTAGAAAACTTTAGCTAATAATTGATTTAGTATATATCAAAACCACACTTTCTAATACACACACTTAGAATTGTTTGTTAGGATAACCGACTTTAGCTTTAGGTTAGGCCGGTGTTTATTTCCTTATTGCACTGTGACGGGCTTTTTCTAGAGTTTTATTGCATGCTGGTTGTAAAAATTGTTGGTATGTTTGTCTACTTACTTTTACTGTACTTTGTGATGTGATTTGATTTGATGATTAGATTACCCGTAGGTTAGGAGCGATTTAGTTGTTAAAAATTTTTTTTTTGCAGGTGGTCATACTCATACAGGGCAGTAAAAAGGGGGTTAATTAATTAATAATCATATAAATGCTACAGGTGCTCCAGTTGCTTAGCCCCCAAATAAAAAGAGTGTGGCCAAGTGTGGCTGATAAATTTAATTCAAATGCAAATATATAACTGTTTGGGATGATTTTTTTATTATAAATTGCTTAGGATAACCCTGCAGGTGGTCTAGATTTTCTTTTTCTTTCTGTGATGTAAATATGGATGTAAATGTATTGTATTTAAAGTCAAGATATGTGAAAGTGATTTTGAAAGTGGGATATCACATCCAATTTGGAATCCAAAGAAAGGAGAATATACCTTAAAGAATTATTCTCTTTCATTTGGAAAGCCAAACTAGGATGATTTTAGTATCCAAATAGAAAAGAAATTACTCCTCTTAGGGATGAGTTTCTTTTCATTTGGATATCCATAACCCGGCGGACCCGAGAAGCTCGTAGAAGAAGAAAAGATAGAACGAGAAGATTGAAGAAAGAAGAAGAAAGAAGAAGAAATAAAGATTCAAGGAACAGTATATCCCAGTTCAAAAATCACTTGCGTCATTCTTAGGATTAGAATTCGGGTTTGTTGTCAGTGGTGCCCGGCCACTTTACTTTTCTATAAATTCTGGGTGTAATATGGACATTGGACATTGGATATTATATTTTGGATTTATTAAATTTGATTGTTAATATTGTTTGTGTAATAGCTTTTTTTAGGGCCCTTGCATGCCGTGTTTTGTTTTATCCTGGATACGAATCGGAGTGCTTTTTTTTCGTAAGGGTACGCTTAAAATTCTTCTACTTATAATTTTAATAAAAAAATTTAGGCTCCCATAGTAACTCTAACGACCTAAGAAGTAAGCTCGGGACCGCCGAGAGTCAGCATAAGCATATTAATACTTTCTCTTCCTTGTTAGGCACCACCCCTCCTGTGGGTTCTGGCAGACCACTTGACCTATGAGGGTGCAGTTCTGTCAAGGGGAAGTTCTGTAATCTCTAGAGAAAAACCTATTTTTTAAGCCTAATTTTAAAACTGCTTCATATTCATTTTATGCATTCGAGTCAATTAGCATGCATTGCATTAGATATAAATTAAAAAGAGTCTAAAATATTAATTGCATTTTTAGATATTTTTCGCCATATATAAGTTGAGGGACTAATTAAGATCTGTCTTAGATGTCGGTCCCCAATTCCTTAAAATTTAAATAACATCCCTACCCATCTTTCATAAGAGACTGGACACATGGTTTTAAAGCGCTTAGGTGGTTAGCTGGCTCTCCAATCCAGGTCGGGGTAAGTCCAGATTTGCACTGTATTAGATAGGTTCGGGTCACTATTTTATAGCACCCAAATTAGATTTAGGTTCTGAGGCAGATTCTTTTTAGATCTTAAGTCCTCGCCCTTCGGGAATAAAATCCCAAATTTTTAATAAAATGTCAACTCAAACATAAAAATTTCACTTAAAATGTAAAGCCCAACATAGGATAGACTGAGGTTGCTTCTGAGCTTCTCAGAATTCGGGTCCTCCTACTTTTCCTCCTTTGACTCGCTAATAAATGTTCAACATTGAGCTTTCTCCTTGAAATCTCTTTACTTCTATTTCCTTGTCTTTTACTTTGTAGTGAAAAGGGTATGAAATCACTACTTTAATCGAGAGTTTTTTTAGGAGCATCCCTCCTAAGATGTAATTAACTATAGGGGCTTGCTCCTACAGGGATTTGAGAACCCCAGACTAAAATAAACCTTGCTTTATTCATTTAAAACAAGAGAAGAATCTTTGGGAATACAAATATCTTTAAAAACTTCATTTCTAACCTTAAATATGTTTGTAGGATGTTATTATTATCTTTTCAGATAATATAATTCCTACTTGATATATTCAATTTTAGAAATGATGAATTTTATAAAACTCATTCTTATTTTTGGATGTCTTGAAGAATGTTATGTTCGTCTTCCAAGATGATATAATATTCACCTTGTTATGTTTAAATAAAAGAATGGATAAATTTTTCAAAAAAAGCTTATTTCTATTTTTAAAGACATTCTTAAGAATTTCATATTTATTTTTCAAAATAATATTTTATTCTCTGAACTGTGTTTGATTATAGAAATATCAATTTTTAAAACCCTATTTTGATATTGAATCCATTATAGAATATTGTGTCGGCCTCTCGAGACTGTACTTTATTCTCAATGTAGTATTCGATTACAAAATATGAGAAATCAAAATCTGCGTGGTGACATAAATTTTCCCACCAAGGTTTTTCTGGCGACTCCACTGGGGATCAATCCTCTCTCCATCTTTAGCAGTGTTTTATACCATTTAATCGGTAGTATACTTGTGCTTGTCATAAGTTGTAACTACCTTTCTTCCGCCGGTTCTTTTATTCATTTCATTCTTGGATAATTTGGCCGGTATCTAAAAAATTTTAGAGGTCTTATTTTGGACCCCGTTAGAAAACTATCGAGGAGCTCCTTTAAAATGGCCTTTTTGTAAAGAAAATCCCTGTGTGCTAATTCGAATGTTGCAGTTATATTTTTCTTATAGCTTGATGTTTGACTTAGCACTAGGTCCAAAATCTCTTTGCCCAATCTTTAGTAATATGTACAGTTGCTTCTTTTAGTAACTTAATGTATTATTTGGATTGGGTCCAAATAACCTTAAGTCTTCAAAAATTTTAAACTTCTGTGTCCTAGCTAATATGTTGCAGTTATATATATATATATTTTTTATAACTCGATATGTGGCTGGACAAATCTCAAAAAAATTTGAGCTTTTAAATCAAAGTTTTCTCCTTATCTAAACCAACATATTATAGTTATATTTTTTTTATAGCTTAATATGTGTGGTAGGACAAGGTTCGGAAGCTCGAATCTTTAAATCAAAACTTTTTGCTTATCCTATTAACATATTGTAGTTACATGTACTTTGTAGCTTGATATGTTTGCTAGGACAGGGTCCATAATATGATCTATGCAAGATTTTCAAGATTAAAGTCAATTTAAATTGAGAAAAGTTTGAAGGTTCAAATACAAGTAAAGCTTATAAAAATAATTTTGCTAGAAAAAATAGCAGGTTGATTTCTTTTAAAAAGAAATTTACCTCTATTTTCCTGTGGTTGACTCCTCTAAACACTTAAAGAATAAGGCCAATGGCTATCAATGCTAAAAAGAAAAGTGTGTTCTCTCCCTCCCTCCACTTGGGTGGATTAACACTTTAGATAAAGATATATCTAATCTCATTTCCTTTTGGAACGTTAAAACATAAAAGTTCAGCTAATTTAATTAGGTTCCTAGCAATCTCTGAATTAAATTTAATTATATTTTATATTCAACCATATTATAACTTTTCTAAATTTAGGAATGTGTAATTATCGGTTGATGTGTTGAAATTTGAAAATCATTCTAAATTCCATCATCATTAACCTTATTATAGGTTAAAGTTTAAGATGCCTATAAATCCTTTTTCTTAAGGGTACTATATGGATACGACGATTTGTCCTCTGCCATGTGGTTTAACTCTGATAGATTAGAGATTTTATGGCATGTGATGAAAATAAATGCCTAGTCAATTACATAAAAGCTTTTGTTCATCATCTGAAGTTTTCTCTTTTGGTAATATTTTAAAATCAAATATTAGCTAAGTTTACTCTTTGGCTTTATTACTCCATTTGAGAAAACTCATGAGCAGTTCTTATTAAAGATTGATCATCTTAAATTTCTGTTTGAGTCAAAGACATAGGACAATTCAAGATTCTTTATTATGGTTAATCAATGATATGGTTAACATTCCCTCTATCACGTGACTTTCCTTCAAAATAAATTGACATTTCTTGAATTTATACTAAGTTAGTCAACTTCATAACATCTTTAATAATTTTCTTCTTCAATAGTGATAAAAAATAATTATCATATTTGGGTTCACCCATTATGATATTCACATGTATCTTCTTTTGAATTAGAATTTATGTCAAATTGAAATTGGAGGAAGTGGAAATTTTAATCTTCCTATCATTATACATCTCATAGGCATCTTGTGAATTGATGAACTTATTTCTTAATTATTTCATTCAAATTATTTATTCATACTATACGATTCGGTCTAATTTATAAATCCATCTTTCTTGTATGAGAAAGTTAATTTTTTATTCTTATATTTGGAAGATGATTTTACAACTCAAATAATTATTTCAAGATTTAAATAAAGGAAGCCTCCTTAAAAAAAAAAATAAAAGAGAGATGAAGAAGGAAAAGAAAAGAAAAGAAAAGAAAAAAGAAACACATTCATTAAATGTGTAGCAAAAAAAAAAAGGTGGCTTCCCTTTCTAAATCTTGAATATCACATGACCTATTCATCCCTTAGTATTTTTAACACTTGACTTTGAGAATTCAAAATTTTAGTTCATCATCAAGCATTGATGTTCTATTAGATGTAAAATATATATATCATCTACAAGATTCAAAAATATTGAATTTCTACCTCCAATTTGATTCTCTTTTGATATAATTCTTAATTCAAAAAGAAGAAAAATATGAAGAAGAAAACCCCAGTTTTGCTTGTAGGGAGCTTTGATCTGGGTTAACAAAATCTAAATCTTGAGACCTCTCTAGTTAGCAACTTGAGTAGGTTAGTTCGTATCTTCAAATCTTTTTAAATAAAAATCACAAAGATGATCAATCTAACTGGAATTATAATGGTGATGGTTGTGCATTATCAGGTTTCTAATAACTAACATAATTGAGATGCATAAACAAACCATTAACCAAATATCTTCAACTCTCTTTTGAACATCTTCCAATTTGAATGAGATTCTAGACAGGGTCTTGATACTGGATGATCTATAATGATATTTATGGATATAAAAATCACTTTCTTTTTATTCAAAAGTTTGAAACTAAACTAAGGAACATCCCTTATTTGGTTCTAAGATGATTGTCTAATGTTTTCATTCACCATTGAGTAGATATCATGTTCAAGTTTAAATCTATTATTAACTGAACTCGGATGTTAGAACATGAGGGGTTCTATCCTTAGTGATGTTAATGATATTTTTGTTTGAATCTTTGCCAAATGTCAAATCAAATTCGAACTACAATTTGACCTAGTCCATTATTGACTAATCTTGGATGTTAGAATTTGAGGGATTTTATTCCCGATAAAGGCTATGATGGCCTCGTCAAATAGATATAAAATTCAATTCAAGGTATATCTTCAGCTTATTATAAACTAGAATCGGATGTTAGAGTCTAAACAACTCTATTCCTATTAGCATTGAAATTCAAAATATTTAAAACTACAATTTTCTTTGAAAGAAAGTTGTTAAGTTTTGACTATTTGATTAAAATTCATTTTGGTTATATTCAAATTATATAATTTAGGAGGAGTCAACCCATCTTTCGTTGAGTATTTGAATCTTTTCTCATGTCTTTTTCATTGGTTTAAGATGATTAAAACTTAAGCGATCACTTTTAAATATTATAAGAAAATTATCAAATGAAAAATAAGGCTTTCACTTTATGATGAAAATCAAACTTTTCTCAATCATTATGAGTATTTGATATTCCTTAGTGTTTTCACTATAAAAGATGCTCAAATATGCTCATTTGTTATGTAACAACTCATGCAGAAGTTAAAATTTTTCAAAAAAAAAAATTTCTCATGTTGCATTTAGTTCTCTTAGAACATGTAAACGAAGACTCTAGAAAATTCATATTATTTTCTTTGAGTTACTCGAAACAAATTCAATTACATAATGAATTTTAATCAAAATCTTGCATTTCTCTTTTGGTGGTCGAGATGCTTTGTTTAGTATTTACTTATCAAAGATGATCAAACTACTCCCCTTTTGTTTTTCTCATAAATGATGATCCAGTATAAAAACATAATCCCTAGTGGATTATTTGTAAGTTATAAAAATCATTTATAATGAAGGATAAAACAAAAGTTTATTCAAAAAAATTTTCAAGTCTATCAATCTTCAAAATGTTTTTCTTTCCCTTCTAGAAAATGATATATATATAAAAGCTTATGATCTCTAGTAGAACATTTGTAAGTTGTCAATGTCATTTGTAATTGAGGGAAAAGATTCAAAGCTTTAAAGAAATCAACTTTACTTTAAAAATTCACCACCCAGAAATCAGTCTTTAGGTCTAAGTCCGCTTTTACGGCATCCTACTGACTTTCTGGCTTAAGTCCTCTCTTACGGCAGCAAATCCAGTTTAAATCAGTCTTTAGGTCTAAGTCCGCTTTTACGGCATCCTACTGACTTTCTGGCTTAAGTCCGCTCTTACGGCAACCAATCCAGTTTAAATCAGTCTTTAGGTCTAAGTCCGCTTTTACGGCATCCTTCTGACTTTCTGGCTTAAGTCCGCTCTTATGGCAGCCAATCCAGTTTAAATCAGTCTTTAGGTCTAAGTCCGCTTTTACGTCATTCTATTGACTTTCTGGCTTAAGTCCACTTTTACGGCAGCCAACCTGATTAAATTCGTCTTTAGGTCTAAGTCCGCTTTTACGACATCCTATCGACTTTCTGGCTTAAGTTTTCTCTTACGGCAGCCAAATCTGATTAAATCTATCTTTAGGTCTAAGTCTGCTTTTACGGCATCCTACTGACTTTCTGGCTTAAGCCCTCTTACGACAGCCAAACCTGATTAAATCTGTCTTTAGGTATAAGTCCTCCTACGGCATCCTATTGACATCTTTAAAGTTAGGAGTAAGCATCCCTAGTGGCATCCTAATCTTCGTCCCGATGAGAAGTATAAGCATCCCTAGCGGCATCTTCTCTTCATTAAATTTTAAATCTTAAATTCGTCTCTAGGTATAAGTCCTCCTACGGCATCCTATTGACATTTTTGAAGTTAGGAGTAAGCATCCCTAGTGGCATCCTAATCTTCATCCCGAGGAGAAGTATAAGCATCCCTAGTGGCATCTTCTCTTCATTAAATTCTAAATCTTAAATCTGTCTTTAGGTATAAGTCCTCCTACGACATCCTATTGACATCCCTGGAGTTAGGAGTAAGCATCCCTAGTGGCATCCTAATCTTCGTCCCGAAGTGAAGTATAAGCATCTCTAGTGGCATCTTCTCTTCATTAAATCTTAAATCTTAAATCGATCCTCTATTGTTAGGTGTGAGTCCCCACATTTAGGCTTCCTTTCCATATGATCATCTGATCCTCTAAGGTTAGGTGTTAGTCCCCATATTTAGGCATCCTTTCCTTACGATCATCCGCTAGAGTTGGAGAACGCCCCTCGTGGCACCATACTAGTGTAAAACTTAAATTTTTAAACCTTCCGAGATTAGATATAATCTATTCCATAGGTTGCTATCTTTTCTTAGAAGATACCCTCTAGTTTGTTGAGTTAGGTGTAAGTGCCCACTTGGTGGCATCCTTTCTCTTGGACTAGAAAGAAGACTCTAGTCTTATTAAAATCATATTCAATCCAAAATCACATTCAAAATCTCTATTCATGCAAAACTACATTCAAATCACTAAAGCATCAATGCCGACATCAACTTCAAAATCACAGAATCAACTCGAAACTCTATCAACATTCATCCTAATTTTCAATCAAAACCCAAAATTTATTCAATTCATATATTCAGACTTTCAATTTCAACTCTGGAACTAGTTGATCATTTCGGTCAACGCCAATACGCACGATAAACTTTGGCAAGTTTATCATGCCTATTGGGGGTCCATTTGTTGACCTCATTATTTGAGGTTGATTTCCCAGAATAAATATCTAGCTCCTATGTTTCCGTAACCTAGCATAGACATCATCCAATAGGATTTCCCTTAGGTGGACGCCCACTGACGTAGCATCGACTCGAACATATCACTCAACTCAAATCAAGCTCGATTTTTTATTCATCGATGTCGATCGACTCAATCTAATTTATTTTCGATCAAATTGATACATTATTGGGCTCAAATCAATTCACCAATCGAATCAAAATCAAATCAAATTAACTCAAATTGAATTTGATTTCAATGGCTCTGATTAACCCGTTTTGACTCGACACAAGTATATATATAACAATAATTGATACGTCGTAAAAAATTATCTTAATCGGGCACGAATCTCGATGCAAAATCAAGTTTGGAAACTTCAAAAATTAATTCAGAGACCATCCGAACTCTGATTTCAGCAAACTTACAGTCGAACTGAGCGTCTCAGGAATACAAACCCAACGACACCAACATCAACCCAATCCGAGCCCAAATGAGTCCAAATCAAGGGCTCAAAGTGCTGTTGGAAGGTTCAAACCACAATTTGAGTTACCAAACGGTCTTCGATTTTGACGAGCATATACTCGAATCGATTGGCTCAATGAGACGAATCCAATGAGCCCAAGATCACCGAATTCCGAAATCATTAAGGCCTTCAAATGTCCAACGAACGTTCCACGGTCAAAGGGTTCAGCAACAACCCATAACCACCCACTCTCCCTCAACCTATAACCACCCACTCTCTCTCTCCCTCAACCCAAAAATTGTCCAAGCCTCCCTCCTCACATACATGATACGTCCAAGCCCCTCCTCTCATCCAATCTCCAGCCCTAGGAACCCCAAATGAACCCCTCTATGCTACGGCTTGTTCAACCAGAGGCAACAAAAAGTGGTAAACTTTCTTTTTTTAATTTCTCTTCCATTTCGTTTATATCAACTTCTACGGCTTCTTGAAGGAATGAAAAAGATATGTGCCTTGATTGTTTTCTTTAAAGGAAATTAAAGAAAGAGGGTTTTATTTCTTGTTAGTTAAGATAAGAGTTGGATCATGAGTTTTCTATGACTCAAATTTCTGTTAGATTTACAAAAGAGTATGGATCATTTTTCACTTGATTAAATAGTTTTGTCCTTAACACAAATGATTTTCAGGTTGGGGAGTTTAATGGCTGCATTTCTCATTTAGTTTGAAAGAGAGATTGTTATTCTTCAAAAGCAAAATAAGAAATGTTGATGGATTGTCTTTCTTTATAACTTGTTGGAGAACATTGTAGTTACATTTATCATTTCTTTGAATTTAACATATGCTTGATAATGATGCAAGATATGATGATTCTTTTACAACTAGATAGCTTTTTCTTACATCATAAATACATTTTAAAATAGTTTATTGCTATGTTGGATACAAATGAATATATTGTCCTTTCATGTGCTATTTGGAAAGATGATGGTTGTATATTTTGGAAGGTGGAAATGTGAAGTTTTTTTTGTAAAGTAGAGAGTATGATTTTTGAAAGTGAAAAGTGTAGGTTGTAAAGGATGGTGTTTGTGATAGATGAAGGGTAAAGCGTTTTGTGTATAAGTAAAGAAGTAAAAAAGTGTATGTGTGCATAGTTGTGTTTCATTTTATGCATATATGTTTTATTCTCATATTTTGAGAAAAGCAAGTGGTTTTATTTTGAAAAATATTTTTATATGTTTTTTAAGGGTAGATAAGTGTGTGTATGTGAAATGTACGAGCTTTGAAAAGTGAAAATGAAAAGTATATATATTTTTTAAAAATGAAAGTGTGTGAGGTTTGGAAAAGGAAGTGTATGTCTTGAAGGGTGTTGGAGAATGAGTGCTTTGAGTAATCATTAGGAAATGAAGTTTGTTTGGTCTAAAGGTTGAAATATATATTAAAAGCATTTTGTGTGTAGTTTGAAAAGTGAATTTTGTGGGTTAAAAAAAAAAAGTGAAAAGTGGAATGATGTGTTTAAAAGTGAATTGTTTGAATAGAAAAACTGTGGAGTTTGTATGTATATGAGCTTAGTTGTATGTATTCGAAGATGTACATTTTGAAAAGTAGATTAAGTAATTTTGAAGAGTGGTTTATGTTTGATTTAGAAATGTGAAATTGTGTATTTGCAAAGAAAATTGTATATTTTAAAGGTAAAGCGTAAGTATGATTTGAGAAGTAAATTTTGAGATTTCGGAAGAATTAAAAGTGTATGTTTTAAAAAGTATAAGTGTGAACTTTGAAAGGGTGAGATGTGTAAATTTTTGGAAGTAGAACATGTGTATTATGAAAGAGATCTTTGAAAAGTAATCTATATGTGTTTTGAAACATGACATGTGTATATGTGATTTGAAAAGTGGAAATCGTATATGTGTTGGAAAGGTGAAAATGTAGAAAAGTAAAGTGCATGAGTGATTAAATAATGAAGTGTAGAGTATGATTTTGGGAAGGGAGAAGTGTGCAAATGTGAGAGGTAAAGTGTTTATTTGGTAAAAATTGTGTAAGTTTGGAAAAGTAGAAGTGAATATTGGAAAGATATAAAAATGTGCTTTCAAAAGTAAAGGTTCCAAAAAGGCATTCAATAGAGCTGGTGTTCAAGCCCGAAGAATAGTACGTCTTTATTTTCAGTAAAATTTGAATTATTTTATTATTATTAAATATGCTTTCTAATCCCTGTTTTCCTTATTTTCTTCTTTATATTTGCATTAACTACGAGGAACGGTGCCGGTCGAGGGAACAAAAGGACAAGGAGCTAATGACGTCAGTCGCCTCTCTCCAACCGGGTAGAGGTGCTACGGGAGGAACCATCGGGTCGTATCCCCCGGTGATTGTGAGTATTCTAAACTTAGAAAACCTTTAGGGGGCCCTTGATGTGGTGTGCACGAACCCTTTCCATTTAGGTCCCTGTAGTAACTTCAATTTTATTAGGTTCTTTTATTTACTCTTAGATCCCTAAATCCTATTTCTATGTACGAAAAGTCCTAAGGGTTAGTAATAACAAAGATTTTCACCTATATAACAGTAGTGACACTTAAGGACAAAAATTAAGGACCGGGTCTTAGTAAACTTAGACTTATGGTGCATGTACACTCTAGGGTAGAGACATATAACATAGAAAATTTAGTGACATTCATTATTATTATTATTATTATTCTTTTATTTATTTATTTATTTAACAAATTAAATTTAATTAACTAATTTTTTTTAAAATAATAATTAATTTAGGATATATCAAAACCACACTTTTTAATACACACTTAGAATTGTTTGTTAAGACAAACGACTCTAGTTTTAGGTTAGGCCGGTGTTTATTTCCTTACTGCACTTTGACGGGCTTTTCCACGAGTTTCATTGCATGCTGATTGTAAAATTGTTGGTGTGTTTGTTTATTTATTTTTACTACACTCTGTGTTATGATTTGACTGACTATTAGATTACCCAAAGGTTAGGAGCGAACTGGGTTGTTAACATAATTTCTGCAGGTGGCCACATTCATGCAGGGCAAATGAAAAAGGGGGCTAGTTAATTATTAATAAATAAATGCTACAGGTGCTTTAGCTACTTAGCCCCCTAAATGAAGAAAAGTGTGGCCAAGTGTGGCTTAATAATTTAAATTAAATTGCATATATATATAACTGCATGGGATGATTTTTATTATAAACTGCTTAGGATAACCCTGCAGGTGGTCTAGATTTTCATTTTCTTTCTATGAAATGTAATGTAAATGTAAATGTGTTTGAAAAGTCAATAACTGTGAAAGTGATTTTTGAAAGTGTGATATCACACCCAATTTGGAATCTAAAGAAAGGAGAATATACCTTAAAGGATTATTCTCTTTTATTTGGAAAGCCAAATTAGGATGATTCAATATTCAAATAGAAAAGAAAATACCCCTCCTAGGGATGAGTTTCTTTTCGTTTGGATATTCAGAACCCGACGAACCCGATGAATCCAAGAAGTTCGTAGAAGGAGAAAGAATGAAATGGAGAAACAAATAAAGAAAATGAAGAACTGAAGATACAAGAAAGAATATATCCCAATTCAAAAATCACTTGCGTCATTCTTAGGATTAGAATCCGGGTTTGTTGTCAGTGGTGTCCGACCACTTTTCTTTTCTGCAAATTCTAGGTGTAATATGGACATTGGACATTGGATATTATAATTTTGGATTATTTAATTTGTTTGTTTACATTGTTTATGCAGTAGCTTTTTTTAGGGCCCTTGCATGTCGTGTTTTGTTTTAGCCTGGATTCGAATCAGAGAGATTTTTTTCGTAAGGGTACGCTCAAAATTCTTTTACTTGAAGTTCTAATAAAATTGTTTAAGCTCACATAGTAACTCTAACGATCTAAGAAGTAAGCTCGGGGCCGCCGAGAGTCAGCATAAGCATATTATTACTTTCTCTTCCTTATTAGGCACCTCCCTACCTGCGGGTTCTGGCAGACCACCTGACTTATGAGGGTGCAGTTCTGTCAAGGGGAAGTTGTGCAATCTCTAGGGAAAAATCTATTTTCTAAGCCTAAATTTTTAAACTGCTTCATTATCATTTTATGCATTCGAGTCAATTAGCATGCATTGCATTAGATACAAATTAAAAAGAGTATAAAATATTAATTACATTTCTAGACATTTTTCACCCTACATAAGTCAAGGGGCCAATTAGGAACTGTCTTAGATGTCGGCCCCTAATTCCTTAAAACTTAAATAAATATCCCTATCCATCTTTCATAAGAGACTGGATACATGGTTTTAAAGCGCTTAGGTGGTTAGCTGGCTCCCCAATCCAGGCCGGGATAAGTCCATATTTACACTTCATTAGTTAGGTTCGGGTCACTATTTTACAGTACCCAAATTAGATTTAGGTTCTGAGGAATATTCTTTTTAGATTTTAAGTTCTCACCCTCTGGGAATATAATCTCAAATTTCTAATAAAATGTCAACTTGAACATAAAATTTTCTCTTAAAATGTAAAGCCCAACATAGGGTAGGCTGAGGTTGTCTCTGAGCTTCTCAAAATCCGCCGCCTCCTACTTTTCTTCCTTTGACCCGCTAATAAATGTTTAACATTGAGCTTTCTCCTTGAAAAATTCCTACTTCTGTTTCCTTGTCTTTTACTTTGTACTCAAAAGGGTATGAAATCACTGCTTTAATCGAGAGTTTTCTTAGGAGCTTTTTCTCCTATGATGTAATTAACTATAGGGGATTGCCTCTATAGGGATTTGAGAACCCCATACTAAAATAAATCTTGTTTTATTCGTATAAAATAAGGGAAGAATCTTTAGGAACGTAGATATTTTAAAACGTCATTTCTAATTTTGAATAGACTTGTAGAATGTTATTATTATCTTTTCAGATAATATAATATTATACTTGTTATATTCAACATTAAAAATGATGAATTTTATAAAATTCATTCTCGCTTTTGGATATCTTGAAGAATGTTATGTTCGTCTTTTAAGATGATATAATTTTGTTCTTGCCATATCTAAAAAAAAGAATGAATAAACTTTTTCAAAAAAACGTATTTCTATCTTTAAACATATTCTATAGAATTTCATGTTCATCTTTCGAGATGAAATCTTATTCTTTGAATTATGTTTGATTATAGAAATATCAATTTTCAAAACCCTATTTTTATATTGAATCCATTGTAGAATATAGTGTCAATCTCTCGAGATTGTACTTTATTCTCAATGCAGTATTCGATTATAAAATAGGAGAAAATTAAAATCTGCATGATGAGACATAATTTTTCCCACCAACATATTCTGAAATATAAGTGCAATAGGGAAAAACATTATTCTAATTATTAATAGAAACTAGCAGAGGGGAATAATCATATAAGATTCTACTTAAATGCTCAGCATGAGTAAGAGGATATTCATAAAGCTATTGATTAATAAAAAATAACCTAGCAAGTCTTTGCCACAAATTAGCTTTGTACCAAGTGAGATTGGCACAAGTGTAACCAATTTCAACAAGGTTATAATCTAAAATCATATGATAAAATTCATCCATAGAATGAAAATTAGGAGCATTACCTCAATTCTTTTCAAAAGAGGAAGAAATAGTGTTGATGTCCCGACTAACCATCCAAGACCTATTAGATATATAAGAGAAGTCAAGAAGCTAATCCTAAATAGAGTTACTTTCAATCTTAGATCAAGATGCATATAAAAAATAGGCATTTCAAGTGAAATAATTAAATTAAATGATTGTATGGACCACTTGCATGAAATCCCCAATAATATCCAGCTTAAAGAGATTATTTTGAAATATCCATATTTTATTTGTGTAATTGGAAAACCATTGTTAAAACCAAAGTTCTTAACAGTATAGAGCATCAACAAAGAGGAAATCAAAGGTTCCATTAACATAAGGAATTAAAATTCCATGAATTCTATAAAGATTCCTAACACGATCCTTAGACAAGTTTCCCCCCACCCCCTTAATATTCCAAATAAGGGCAATAAATATAATCATGCTATTGAGAAGTAAAGGACCTAGTGGGCTTAGGTGTTGTGAGATAGTTTTTTATCCTTTCCTTTTTGTTTATTATTTTTTATAGGAATAAAATCATCATAAATAGCCTTATTTCTTTTGGAGGGAGAGGGATCTTTCAAAGAAAAAAATCCCTCTTTCTCTAAACCATCAAATATATACGGATAAGGACTATCAAAATAGTGAACAACAACATTAACATAATTATAAACTAACATATTAAGAATAACCAATTCTTTGTCTCACACACCTTTCATTTTTTATGGTTCCAATGAAATAATAGGGTTAACATCCAAATCCTCAACATTACCCATAAGTAAAGATTTAGAAGGAGTAGAAGATTGAATGGCATTCTGAATCATATAATGGGATTAGTCAATAATAGGATTAATATTAAAAATTAAGGTAGACCTCCCACTCTAATAGATCATCCAAATCATCCAAATTGATATTACCAGAAAAAATATTAGTACTCTCCAAATTTAGAGTGTCTTGATGAATAGAGGCCATATGTTCATCAACAATTGCTTAGTTAGATACATTGTAACATTATGGATTTATCTTTCCTCATTATTAGGATAATTCTCCTTAGAAGATATCACAGAGATAGGTGTATATACAAAATTAACAATAATTTTTTATTATTTTTCCATTCTATGATGAGCATGAAGGATAAAATAATCGGCATGAGACTGAACAAAAATTTTATAAAGATTGCAAAAGAAGGGCAAGTTTTCTCTTTCAACATTTTATTTGTAACCCAAACTTTCTGGTCTAAGCCAAACTTCATTAGGATATTTTTTCAAGATATTCATTTCAACCAAAGCTCTAGCTATATATGACCTTGATCTAGAGCAGTATCTTTATGAGTTTGTAGTGGTTGACAAAAAATTGAAGCCAAATCATGCAAAACTTGAGGGTTAATCCTTCCATTATTAACCGACTTTATAAATAAACAGATAAAGAGTATGATGATTTTTATGGAGCTTAGCACCCATTGACCACTAAGAAATTTTGAGAAGTCTTTGTGAACCTCATAGTGCGGCTATTTGAAAAGAAAGAGATGGTAAGGTAACAAATTTTCATGCTAAATGTTTTACTAAAACTTCTAATGCATTGTATTAATTTTTTCTATTGACTTTTTGCCAAGTAAAACCATTAGTGAAATCACTATGGATTAGGCTATTTTAAATTATTCTATTTAGGTTGGGCACTCTATTAATGTTGGAAAACATATTCATTCATCTCTTATGTATATCATTAAGGGAACCACTTTGTAGGTCTTAGTCCCCCTTCTTTAATTTACGCTCTATGTATTGTTACTGGAGTTGGAGGAGATCTATGTGAGGAATAACTTTTTCATATTTTTTTGCTAACTAAAAGAAAATTATAGAGCTTTAAAATACTTGGTGTACAAGAAGATGTTAAACCCAATAAGCTAAGGATGACTAGTAGACCCAGAAGTAGTAGGAGTACCTAGTCTTCTAAGCCCTTAGGAGAGTAGGTGGCATATTTGGGGGAGTAGATAGATCGAGTCACTAATTTTTATGATGAGAACATGAGTTACCATGCCAGGTCTCATGAATTGAATGACGAAAGTAGAGAATTGCATTAGGTAACCGGCATCTAGTGTAAAACTTGTCGAACAATCATGACATGAATCATTTAATACAATGTGTTAATACTATGGTGTTTCATGAAAGAGTTGCACTGCATTGCTTTAATACAACAAAAAATGTGCAAGGGCTACTACACCGAAGCCCATGTGCAATGTTAAATAAGTACTGGTTCTCATATTATAAATGTATGTGGGCAAAGAAGCTAATTTTTGAAACTTGACTTATAATAGAACTTGAAATATAAGTTCCTTTACAAGGAAATTAATGAAATTAATAGATATTCTGATTCATATGAAGATAAATAATCTATGTATTTAGGAAACTATGGTATTCACTAATATGTCTAACTTACAGGAGAGCCATTACAATAATACTATTGAATTCAATGAAGCATTAGCTGGGATGTTCACAAGGAGGCCCTTTGTTAAAATCCAAACCAACTTCTGTTTCTTATTGCTCTAGAATATGAGTCTTTCATTTTGACTTGATGTGATGTTGATGATGATGATGATGATGAGGAGGAGGAGGAGGAGCAGGAAAATATAAATTCTAAGTAATTATGTATTGTTATTTTATTATTGAGTTGTACGCTTGAGAGAGAGAGAGAGAGAGAGGAGTGAGTAGGGGATGTTGTTATTGTGATTTGTAGTTTATTTTTCTTTTATTTATTTTGAGTTCTTTGCTTGATGGGAGATCCCCATGGTATTATGATCTGGTGGATGGATATGATAGCCATTATTGATGACATGTTTGTGAATAGATGGATGGATATTGTATCTAGGGAATAGTGCTTCATGCACTATATATATCTTTTCATCTTCACTAGTATGTGCATCATTTCCTTGGAGCTTTTTATCATTTTAATGAATAGTCAAGTTTTTATTTTTATGTGTTATGTTATGTTTACTTATGATAGTCTTTATTAATTTTTGTTTATATTATTTTCGTTCTAACATCTACATTTAATTAAACTTCCTACACCTGCTTAGCTCTTAAAAATTGTTCTCAACATAACGCTTATATATTGGTTATTTATTTAGTCAAAATAAAAATAATAATTATTTGTTTAATTAAGAATAATAATAAACATTATGTGATAGTTTTAATGAACAAATCACTTTAATTTATCATTAAAAACCATAACAATTAATTAACAAAAATTACCTAAGTTATTATCTTGTTTGAGCTTAAAAGCTATACAATACTTAAACACTGACAGCTGAATTGAAGTACGAGTAATTGACTTTAGAGAAAAAAATGTGTAGATTAATTTTATGAAGATCATTATAAGCTCATTATGGAATTAGCAATCTTATTAAATTCCTACATTAATTTATTTAAGATTGGTTGAGGGATAAAGGAAAAGAAGATATTTAAAATCATTAATATGTATTACAAGTTTGGAAAAGTGGAAAAAAAAAAATCAAAAGATAATTTTGTACAAGGAAAAGTTGAGTACATTTAAAAATTGGCATCTATTGAAGCACAATTCTAAAAAGCATCCTAATACATAAATCAAATAAGATAAGGTAAGAGAACCAATACATAGAATGGTGCACTAAAGAACTTCTTATATAACTATAAGCACTAATCTCTAAATGATATATTATTCATATAAAAAACTATAAGTCAAAACCAATACATACACTTATAGTGGATAAGCTCAATTCAAGCAATAATAAGGATGGTTAATTAAGATAATTATTTATGTTTATTCAAATTAAAATTAAAACTTTGATCATTCCAAATTACATCTAGAAAGTGAGGTATGTTCTTACATTTTATTAATTTTAAATTAGTATTTTTTTATTTAGGTTAAGGATCTAATCAATAGGTGATTACACCATTGTTTTGGAAAAAACAAGAGTTTAAGCTAGGAGAATTTTTAATTGTCATTTTATATTATTTTTTATCTTAAAAATAAGCAAAAATATGATATTTTAGTTCATGTTATATAGGATGTTTAGAAAAAAAGGAGAAAAATTTACTAGTGTTGAAAAAGCATGGTTGCATTACAACAACCAGTGTTGAAGTGTCTACAATGCCTCGACACAAGATTATGGAATAGTAGTGTCAGAGCCTCGAAAAAAATGGCAAATAATTCGGCACCCTAGTTGAGTGAAGGTCGAAATCACAACGCTTTAGAGCACCGTTGTATTAGAAATATGCGCTGCAACATCTAGATCTCAAGAGCTTGAGTGGTAGAGAACTAAGTATTACAACACTGTAGCACCGGATTGCACATTCAAGCTCCATAGTACTAAAATTTGGTAGCACCATGGCAGAGTAGTTGATGAAAGATAGAGCCATGCTGACATAGCTAAGCAACACATAAGCTCAGCCAATAGACAAGTCAAGTCAGCACAACTTCACAATTGAACAAGTCCATTTGTGACAAGGTTCTAGTTCATCTTATAATGTCTCAATGCCACCATTTCAAGTTTCGTGATGTCTAAACACATTTTTGTTCTTAGTAAAAATTTTTTTAGTTTATAGTTTTTAGGAGGTTTTGTGAAAAATAGTATGGGGTTGTACTTTTCTATAACGCCCCTTTAGAGTCAAGTCTAGGAGAGGCTAATGAAGAGCAAAAAATTTTTATTTCAAGATCATAACCTATCTTGTTTTGATCAATCATATATTAGGAAGGAGTGTGGAGAGTATCTTTGTACTATTTAGGTGACATTTTACCTTGCTTTTCTTATGTATGCTCTCTTTTACACTAGAAATGAAGATGTGTTTGCATTCTATGTTTATGATATAAGACTAATATCTAAGTTTTGGGCTATTGTTTTGAACACATTGAAAGTACTAATGTAGACTATTTTTCCTTGAAAAAATTATGGATGTTTTCAACGTCACCAATTCTTAAGTTAATTGAAATAATGGCTATGTGTATAGTTAATATCTAGTGTGATATATTACCTTGAAGAAGGAATATTGGTACAAGTAAGGGTATTGGAATGGAATGTTGGCATGTTTAAACATATGATGCTAAACCTTATAGATTTTATGGAGATTAGGATTATAAAAATTCATAAATCTCTCATTGATCCCTACAAGATTGATAAAGATCTAGAGACCCACAGCTCTAATCCACATAAATATTTAAGAGTCTCATTAGGAAAACTATCTTATTTTGCATACATTAGTCTAAGACATTTTAAATATTTTGTATCTCATTTATTTTTTTGCTTTTTCTCCATGAGTGGAAGATTCCAAAACCCTTAATTTTTATTCAGTAGGGGAAATCCTACATCTATAATAGACAATAGTAGTTTAATTGCAATCTAGTAGAATACTTTCTCTTGGGATTGACACTCTCTTAATAATTTTATAATTGATCAATACATATACTTATATTTCTAGTGGGTAATCTATATCAAAGAAATCATAAGCATTAATTAGTTAATTACTTGTCATCATTCAATTTTAAATTGCATAGCTTTAATTATTCAAAATTACAACTAAATAGTGAAGTATTTTCTTACATTTTGATAATCTTAAATTATGAATTTTTATTTAGTCTAATAGGCTAACCACTAGGTGATTATTACATAATTTCTTGAGGACAATCAAGTATTTAAGTTGGGGAAAATTTGTTAAATATACATTTTGTAGTATTTTACTATCTTAAATATCAGTAAAAATATTGTTTTAGATATTGTTATACATGAATGTCTCAAGAAAAAAAAAAGAAAATTCCATAGTTGTTGAACCAGTGCTATAACACTCAAATCACTAACATAATTAAGACCAAAATGCCCTAGTGCCAGATCAAGAAATCACAGTGCTAGAGCTTAAAACAATGATAATTAATTCATTGCCATGATGGAGCCAATATCAGTGTTGTATTTCTTGACAACATTGCATTGCTAAAAATCAACACCACAACACCCAAGTCTTAGGAATTTAAGCTCTAGAGCACCAAGCTTCATAATGTTGTAGTGCCTAATTATACATTCAAGTGCCATAGCACTCAACCTATATAGTACCATAGTAAATCAATTAATTACAAATGGATCCATATCGAATCAACCAAGTGACACATCGGTTCAACCACTAGATGTGCCTAATCAGTCGAACGTTACAGTGCAGATATCCCAAAAGTATCGAGGTGCTAGTTCTTTCTACAAGCTGTGATTCCACAAGGTCAAGCATTTTGGCGCCTGAGTACATTTCTATATAAGTATATAATAGTTCTTCAATTCATTTTAGTGGGGAGTTCTATTATAATTTATATCTACATTAGTCTAGACTTTAGTGTCCCCTAAGAGTAAAATCTAAGGGAGCCTAAAGGAGATAAAGGATATTACATTTGGAAATTGTTAGCATATCTCTTTGTAAGAATATAAATATCTGGAGGAGCAATGAGTGTTGAGAGTGCATTTGTACTATCCAGGTGACATTTTATATAATTTTTACTCTTGCAATTTCTCGTTTATGAACGTAATGAAATTTGATTTTCTTTCTTTACATATCAGGTCTGTCTAATTTCATAGTTTTGGGGTGATCATATGAATCCAATGTTAGTACTAATATAGATTCAAATTCTTTGAATGACAAATAAATGTTTTCAATATCTCTCAAACTTAGTTTAATATTTAGTGGCCATGCGTATAGTAAAAAACTAGTGTGATATATTACCTTGACAGAGGAATATTATAATAAATATGAGTATTAGAAAGAAATATTTGCTTGTCTAGTGTGATATATTACCTTGACAGAGGAATGAGAAAGAAATATCTCTCAAACTTAGTGTGACATATGATGTTTAACCTTTTAGGCTCTATGGAGATATAATTATTGTAGGAAGGTCATAAACATCCATCCCTATAAGCTAGGAAGAGATCTAGTGAAGCATATGGTTTAATCCACATAAAAAAAGAGGAGCTCATTATAAAAACTTTGGTAATATGTATTCATTAGTGAAAAATATTTTATTATGTGCTATCATAAATTTTCTCTTGTAATGCTCTATAGTAACTTAATTTCAACCCTTATATTTGTTCAGTAGGATAAACATTACAATTGTAGTAGATAATACTAGCTTACTTGTTGGTTACCATAACACTTCCTGTGGATTAAACAATCTGTCAATCACTTTATTACTTGATTGACATGAAAACTTACATATTTAGTGGGTATTACATATTAAAGGAAACTTAAGCAAATTTTATCCTAGAGAATAAACTTAGTTCATGCATTCAATGTAGACCGTGCAAACCTTGCATCACAACCCATATATTGTGACTTGGCTAGGATGTTAAAGTTAAATCAATGGAATTAAGGATATTTTGATGAAAATTCCAACCAACTCAAACATGGCCAATGTTAAGGATTGGTTGGATAGGCTACTAGGGTCCAGGAAAGAGAGCCTATAAAATATATTAGCCCAATTGGGCTTGATACATGGGATGGTTCATAAAACATTATTTTGGTGAGCTTGGGTTAGCTCAATTGGCTAACCCGAACTAGCCCATTGGCTAGGCTTATTGTAATAGGTACAAGAAGTTCACATGTTCGTGATGTATACATTGGTTCAAGTTGATTTAGTTTATATGGTGTCTATCTTAATAAGACCACATTGAGTGCACTTTCATTAGCCCAACTGGTTAAACTAGGTGGGCCCAAGGACTAGGCAGGCTAAAGTTAGCTCATGGGGACCTAATGAACAAATTTACATGCTTTGTGGGGTCATGAGTCCACAAGGCTGAGTTGAATTCAAAGAGGAATCCCATATGGACCATTTGGTCAACTTAGGTTGACCAAGAATAATGGTTGGGTCCATTGGGTTCAGAATGGTTCATGTAATTGATTAGAAGTGGTTTGAAGGCATGCTAAGCTCTACACATGATAAAATGCATATTTAGGTCAAAATGACCTTTAATGGCGGGTTTGGTCAATCATGGTCAACCATGGCTCACTATGGGCTCTAATACAATTAAACATATTTGAGTGATTTTTTGGAATGTGTAGCATGAATTTATTGAGTTTGAAATAGATTATATACATGAATTCATGTTTTATGCCGAATGGAATCCATATGGTCAAGATCACTATTTCTGGTCAATCATGGGTGCAATTTCATTTAGGCATGCACAAGGATGATTTTAGGGGGTATAGGGATAAATCATAGGTTTGGATACATATTTACAAGATTCTTCATGCACATGATCAAGATTTAGGGTTCCATTGGTCAAATTGGATCAACTTAGGTCAACCATGTTCAACCATGGACTCCAATAGGTTCAAATCATTAAAATGATGATTATGAATTAGTTTAAATCATCTCAAAGGTTTTCATGCTTGAATGATTTATTGTTTAATGTTTGGAAGGGCATAAAGGCTTCCATAGCACACTAAGAAAACTTTAAAGAGAATTGTGTTCAATAGGTAAATGACCAAATCAAGATTCAAAGGCTTTATCTAGAGTTTTAAACAGGCTCAAGTATACTTATGGGAAAGGGAATTTCAAGTGCTTTAGGGTTTAGAAATTGAATTTGGAAATGAGTTTGGAAACTTGGAGTTGATTTTTGGATTGAAACATAACATTGACGTCATACAAAATTAGGTCAACACCCACCATCATAGGAGAAGATTTAAGGGAAAATTTCATGGAGACCTACCTCAAAGGCCTTAAAATGGCATAATGGAATCCTCTACCATCTTATGGGTGTCACTCATGAAAGTCACCTTATTCACTTTTATGAAGAAAACAGGCCCTACAATTGGAACTCCTATCAAGTTTCTATGGTCATCAGAGCCCTTATTACTAATTACTAGATAAGTAATATATTAATCAACAATGGGAGTTCTATTATAATATATTTTAAGTTAATTTAAAACAAAAAATTAATCTTCTTGCTTTCAGATCATTGTGACTTTAGGCCCCTATTTAGCTTCTTTGCTAAGTGTATGGATGTTAAAGAAGTACATATTCAACAGTTCGCTTTTGGGCATGGGTGATTTGCAATTTAGTGCTATCAATGAAGTCATAATTATGAATTTGCGAGCCACCTAAAATGTATGCTTTGGGAGGGGGGATCCTCTCTTGAAAATATTTTTTTGCCCTCTTAGAAATGAGATTCACTTCCTCAGTTGTTTTTTTATAGTCGAGTTGAGTCAAGCTAGATCAAATAAATTTTAATCAAATTAATTTGGTCCAAATTAAGTTAAATCAAATCTCTCCAAATTACTTTGAAGTCATACTCAAATCCTTTTAATCGAATCCAATTCAACACAATTTTCATTCAAGTTGGCTTGATTTTAAATAAATATTAAAAGAGCCAAGTAATCCTTTTTTTTACTGTTAGCAGTCGCGCATTATAGTAAGGACTGATTGAATGCCATTGGATTCAAGCCACTTTCAGGCAGGATGGTCTTTTTTTGTTTCCACTCAGCCTGTTCAATCTAGAAAAAGAGGGCTGCAAACTGACAAAAAAAAGAAAAAAATAAAGCAAAATTCTGTTGTTAGGGGAACTTCAATCCCTTCCTGTAAGTTGAAACAAGAGAAGATCAGCTTGATTTTCTTGAGGGATGAAGGCAAGAGCAGCTAGGTCTTTCTCTTTTAATAAAGAAGGTGAGAAAAGGTTGATTTAATTTTTGTCTTGAGCAAAAGACAAAAGGGCTGCAAGGTAAGATTTTATTTTATTTTCTCTTTAAATCAAATGAAGGTTAAAATCAAGGTTTTCAAAACCGGACCAGACCAGCATGTTCCACCAGTTGAACCACAAACCGGCCAACTGGCTGGTTACGGTTCAAATCAAAACCGCTATATCATAAAACTGTGGTACAGAAGCTAGAACCGGCGGTTCGACCGCCGAACTTGCCCCGGTTTCTGCTAACCAGTCAGGTGAGCTACAATGACTTTTTAGTGAAATTGGGAAGATCGGACAGCTAAGATACAAAGATGGTGATGCTTTATGTGAATAAAAGAAAATCTATTTCATATTTTGCGTGCTTCATTTCGTCAGTTTGCATTTTCTTCTTTGGCTCTTCCTGATGTTCCCATCTCGCAACGTCTCCTTCTTGTTCATGAAGCTGGAAGCTATCACTGAAGAGGCATGCTCGTTCACGAAGACAGAAGGCAAACCTCACTCTTTCTTGATTATATCATTTTTTTCTATACTCTGAAGTTTTTTTTTTTTTTGTCAAAACTAGCATGAATCATTGAATCAATGATGTATTTTTTTTTTCATGTATGTTTTTAATTTGATTTTCCTATTCTAAAATGTAATTTTTTTTTAAGTTCAGCTTGTTCGGCATATTTTCTTCAGTTTGGTACTCCAAACTTCTTCTCTGATTTTGTCATGGCTTCTTTGGTTCTCTAAGACAGAAGCTAAGGCTAGTTCAAATTTTAGTTTACAATTGATTTTACATCCCAATATGATTTTATAATTGAACCTATAGTTTAATATGAACTTCAATCTAAGATTGAATCTAGTTGTGCATCCTTCTCTATAACTGCCAGTGAGTTTATTCACTTGTTCTCTTATTTCCATCTCACGGGAACCAAGCCAACTTAATTTGCTTATGCTTGGCATTCATTACAATTAGAGGGTATGGACATATATGAAGGGCATAAAGTTTTTGAATTTAGTTTTAGTGCTAGGCCTGATGGATGGAGTAAGTATTGTGTAATCTATATGGTTAAGATTAAATAATAAGAGATCATTTAGGAATTGTCCTTCATTTGGTATTGATCTGGTTTGTTGGGTCAATCCTCATTAGGAGCTAGCCATGTATTCATAGAGATGGTTGGCTGGGAGTAGAAGTGGGAAGAAGGAGAGGAATGTTAGGAGGGTAGAACACTAGGGACCTTTTTAAGCATAATACACTAGTGGATTGATACCTATTAGCCAAAAAGATCAAGCTGCTAAGGGAACACACACATGCACACACACACACACACACACACACACACACACACACACACACACACATTAAATTCTCACTTCACTTTTCATTTAACTTCATTATTTACTTTCATGTGCATATAGTAATGTTAGTCTGTTAGCTAATCTTATCCTAATCAGATTTAGACCATATTTTTAACTTGAATTTTGTTCTTTAGGAGATCAAGGGAAGCTTGTACCATCAATTTTAAATCAAAATTATAACCAATTATACCAGCACCAACGTTTATGTCCACACTTGAATGTTCTTGTGAACCAAAACAGGACTTGAAACTTGTTCTTAATTCTGAATTTGACCTTCTGCCTGATCACCTTATGCTTCGTAAAATTATTAATTTGCTTGTTTCTTCTCTTTATCTAACTCTTAAGAAAGTATCTATTAACAATTATCAAATGTACGTTATTAGCATAGTTAAGATTTCTCTAGTTCAAAAATAAATTTTCTTGTGAACTAGAACTACTCTATACTTGATTATACCAATTATGGATTTGACCATCCCAATTATGTGTCGCTTTCTCTTTGAAGTTTCTCAATTAAAATTATCCTTTGATTTACATTTCCTACTATTTTTACATTGAAATATGAAGTTTCTTATAATTATCTTATCTATAATCGTATCTTTAGTTTAATATTAACAATGGATCAACAAAATAATCAACTAGCCCCTCCAACTCAAAGTATACGGGAGAAGGTGGATATTGCTTGGAACCATTTTACTAAGTGCAAAACTGCTGATGGTAGGAAGCAATACAAATGTCTTCATTTTGGAACAACTTATAAGGGTTGAGACATTAATTGGATGAAGCAACATTTAGCAGGAATTAAAGATAATATTGCTTCTTGTAAGATGGTACCACATGACATCAAATATCAGATGCAATAAAATTTGAATGAAATAACAAAGAGAAAACAACTAGCACAAGAATACCTATCCCATAGTGTTGATATATTTCGCGACGATCCAGTTGAGGAAGAGAGGGGTTCATGTTCAGTCATAAAATCACAAAGTTATGATACACATGGTAAAGACATTGATACAGGAAAGAGAAAAAATTGATGAAGTTGATCATTTTTTTGCATCTTGAACAAAACCAGGATATCAACCATCCCTAAAAAGTGTTATTGCATCTAAGAATGCAATACACCATGCTGATTTGGGAATTACTAGGTAGTTCTATGACAGTTGCATTCCATTCAATGCTATAAATTCACATTTTATATAATGGGCTATTGATCCAATTGTTGCAATCGGACCTGGTTACAAATCACCCTCTTACTACAGATTGAGAGTGAATCTACTAAGAGATGCTAAAGATGAATGCAAGTTGTTAATTGACTCTTATAGGAGGACATGGAAAGAAACTAGTTGTATATTGATTGTTGATGGTTGGACAAATACAAGAAGTCGAACATTGATAAATTTTCCTATTTATTATCTTTGTGGAGTTTCATTTTAAAAATTGATGGATGCTTCTGATGTCGTTAAAGATGCAATAACATTATGTACACTATTCACTGATATTATTGAATGGGTTGGCCAAGAGAACATAGTTTATTTTATGACAGATAATGCAGCAAACTAAGAAAGCTGGTGAGTTATTGCATGAAAAATTTTGAAATATATATTGGTCACCTTACGCTACACATTGCTTAAATCTCATTCAAAAGGATATTGGAAGCATGCCTTACATCACAGAACTTATAAGAAAAGCATCAAAGATTACAATTTCTGTATATAATCATACTTTCATATTAACATGGTTAAGGAAAAGAGTAGGCTGAACAGAAAATGTAAGACAAGGAGTAATTAGATTTTCAACAATATTCATTACCTTAAAAAGTGTTCATGATCATAAACATGATTTATAAGCATTCATCACCAACAAGGCTTACATTGATTCAAAATTATGTAAGACAATGAAGGGAAAATAGGCATCCTCAATTATTTTGGATGCAAGGTTCTTGAATGATAATTTATTAATTTCCAAATTATTAGGGCCTTTAATTAGGTTGTTAAGAATCATTGGTTCATACGAAAATCCATCTCTTGGGTACGTTTATGATGGTATGTATAGAGCTAGCAAAGAAATGAAGGCAATGTTTAGAAACAACAAAAAAATGTACAAGCCCTTCATTAGCATCATTAAGAGAAGATGGGATAATCAGCTGATGCAAGGGCTACATTCAGCAACTTATTTTTTTAACCCTCATATTTAGTATGATAGATAAAATTACTACAACAAGCCTGATGTTATGATATATGACTGCACCTACCCCGAGGGATAGAGATGATCGCAGGCCTCCGCGCTCATTGCAAATGGGCCAATGGAAGGGTAGATTAGATCGTGCATACAACTAACCATTTAGGATAGCGGCTCTCACCACTGCACCCAATGGGTAGTAATATATGTGACCCGAACAAAGTCACGGGTTTCCCACACCTGATAAATGAGCTCGAGTGAGGTTTATTAGATGGTGGAATTTAGTTTTCCAGAGGCACAAGCCCCCGTGGTTAATTACATCTCAGGCTGGAGCCCAAGAAAACTCTCGATTAAGGATCATACATAATCCTTTTCAAAATGGGATTGGCATAGAGGAGAAGACTACGAAGTCCTACTCAAAAGGAAAGAAAGGGTTTAAAGGGCTTAGTCGACATACATGGCTCATACAAACATTTGGAGGGACTAAGGTACTAAAGAAGAAATTGGAGAAAAAAAAGTCAAGCACTCGACACATGCATGAGAGAAAGATGGAAATGGCATCATCCATGTGGCATAGATAAGTAGGATTTATAGTCCCTGAAGAGAAGGGTCATACCCACTATTGAGGCATTCTACGAGACCGAATATAGTTGCCTTGAATCCTAAATAAAAATTGGGTTTAGTGTTCCATGCATACTAACACTCGTGTCCTAACTAATACAGTGCAAAACCTAGACTTACCCCAACCTTTATTGGAGAGCCAGCTAACCACCTAATCGATTCAAAACCATGTTGTCTGGTCATTTATAAAAGATGGGTGGGTGGTTTAGTTTTTGGAAGTTAAGACTAACGTCTAGAGAGTTTCCTAATTGGCCTTGTACTTATGTTGGATAAATGCTCCTAGGGCTAATACAATTAAAGTTTTACTCAATTTAATTTCTAATGTAATGCATTCTAGTTTAAAAGATTCAAATCAAATATGCATCTGATTTTAAAAACATGCTTAATATAAAATTATTTTTAGAAGGAGACTATACTTCCCCAGGTTCAACACCTCATCCTCATAGGCTAGATTATCTGGACTCTTCCCCCCATAGATGAGGAAGTGTCTCATAGAAGGAGAAAGAAGAATGCATTAATATGCATGCATCCCCGGACTATTCCGGCAGTTCCCTAGGTCATTAAAATTTTAAATTATTTAAACCTTAAAATGTTAGATTTTTAATTATGAGTATAAAAATATTTTACTCCTTAAAAAGCCTAACGAAATTCAGACTAAAATAAAAGTGGTATGCAAGTCGCTAATAAACTAGGAAAAACATTCAACCCTAGAGGAAATCAATATAAATCAAACACATCCAGATAATCAAACTAATTAATAAATATCCATAGGCCAACTGCTCTTAATTTTCCCTAGGGAAAATCTCTTGTGGTGAAGGTATTTGGGAAAGGAATCCCATTTTCTCTTTGTAGCATTGAATTAAGGCGCCAATGGGATAAATTTGAAAGTTTCATATTACCTCATTGGGAGTTGAATGGATATTGTGTTCATTTCATTCTTTTCAGATAATGGAAGAGGTAATGAATGGAGGTCCATGGTTTGTGGGAGGGCACATTATAGGTATGAAAAAATGGACACCTCAATTTTCCCCTACGTCTTTGAAAGGGCTATCATCTTCGATTTGGATTCGTTTACCTAACCTACCTTTACATTGTTCGGATGAGACTAATGTTACCAAAATTGTCTCAAAAATAGGAATTCCCTTGTTATTGGATGGGAAAATGTTCAAATGGGGAAGGCGTGAATTTGCTAGAGCTTGTGTACGTATTAATCTAGACTCTAAGTTACCTCATGGAGTATGGATTGAAGGGTTAGATGGAAAAATTTTTCATAAAATTGAATATGAAAAGATTTCCTCATTTTGTTTCAATTGTGGAAAAATTGGTCATAAAAATGAGACATGTATGGTAATTGATAAAGAAAAAAGCAATGAAGGTTTACATGAGGGAATCAATGTGTGAATTCAAAAACACTTGGAGATATGGAATTGAAGGGCAAAGTGAACAATGCAAATCCTCAAAACTCTTATGGTCTTTGGATTCATGTGATGTTCAAGAGAAATAGGAGATTTCAAAAACAAAAATTTCAAGTTGCAGCTGAGAAGGTAAATTCTGAAGATAACTTGGAACTTGTGAAAGAGCAAGCAGGAAACAAATTTAAATTACTTTCACAGGTTTTTGCTGAAGAATTAGTCAGGATGGATGCTGAAATTCATGAACTACCAGCCAAAGATAATAGGTTGGATCCAGATTTTCAAATTGCTGATTTGGTGAGTGTTGAAACGGAACAACTTGAAGAGGGAGAAATAAATCAAGGTGCTGAGCTTGCTGGAATGGCAGAAAAATTGAAGGGTTGTTCAAACATTCTGGAACAAGTGGAAGCTAAAGGAAGAGAGGGTGTTGTGACGGAAAATGCTGGGAACAAACATTCAAACTCTGTTATTGAAGAAATTGATTTGGTTGATCACGTGAAGTGCAAAGAAAAGCTGAAGAACTTGAAAGCTTCGGATGGACTTCATAGTTCCATCACTCCAATGGCAAAGGAAAACAAGGTGAAAAATAATGAAACCATAGATGAGGATGGAAGGTTTTTTATTCCTTCCAAATCAGGGTCTCATAAGAAAAAATTCAATAAAGATGCAAATGTATTTGGTCCGATCAAAGGCAGCTTAAGAGGCAAGAAGGCGAGCATTGTTAGGTCCATTTCTTCATTAAACTCTTAACATGGTTTCATTTGTAGGTATCATTGGCTGGTTTGGGGATTGGAAAAAGAAGTTGAAGATGGAGATTAGCAGAACTGTTAAAGTTAAGGAGAGGGGAATGGATCGTGTAGCAGCTGATTATGTTCTATTATTTTGTGATTTTTTTAATATTTTTTTATTTTCTAGTTTTAATTTAAGCAGAAATTGGAATTTGGAAAGAAAAACTAGATTAGTGGAATATAAGTATCTTTATATTTTTTATTTTTTACCTAATCGGGAATTCTGAGATACTAACCAACCTTTCAGGTTGTTTAATCTTTGGTATCCCCTCCACCCCAATTGGTTTAAAATGATAAATAGAGAATCTTATTTTCATTATGATAGTTTATTTTTTTTGAATTTTGGTCTTATGCTTATATTTCTTCTAATAAAAGGCTTCCTTGTTCTTTGTGAGGATTGCCTTAGTACTTGTTTGTAATAGCTTCTTTTTAATTTCAATGCTATATGCATCTTTAAAAAAAAAACTGCTCTTAATTATAAAACTAGGCTGTAGAAAGTAAAGTGGTCAGGCACCACTGCCAATAACCGAGATTTCTAAGCCTATGACTGATGCAAATGACTTTGAGTGGGATATTGGGTCTTCATGTCTTCAGCCTCCTTAGACTTCTTCTCCTGGGTCTCATTGTATCTCTCCTCATTGTATTCCTTGGATATCTTCTCCTTAGACTCCTTGGATTCATCGTGGCTTGAACATCCAAACGAAGAGATAATTCTCCCCTTTAGGGGGGTATTGCATTTTCTCTTTAGATATCTAAAAGCCATCTAAACTCGATCTTCCAAATGAAAGAATACTCTCCCCTTTGAGGATGCCTTCTTCTTTTGAAATTTGAGTTGGATAAGAATATCCCAACTCAAAGTTATAATTTCATAACTCAAACATACGTTACAAATATTACATTAATTAAATGTAGTAAAAATCTAACCTCTCCTACAAGTTTATCCTAATAAAATTCCCAAGCAGTTATAAGCATCTCAAGCAATTTTTATGAAAATAAAAAGTACTCATCACAGCCATCCTTGGCCATGCTTTTAATTATGAGGGATAAGTAGTCCCCTGTAGCAGTTATTATTAAATGATTTTTAGTCCTCATTTACTTAGGGGGGCTGAGCAATTTTTGAAGCACCTGTACAAGACATTATTAGTATAAATCATGACATTTATCCCCCTTTTATTTAGTGCTGCATGAGCATAGCCAAATGAAAAAAATATCATTAATATAAAAATATTACTCCTAACATATGGGTAATCTATCGCCCATCACATCAATTTTTAGAGTATAGTAAAAGTAAGCAGATACATCAATTTCATTCCTAACATGTAGTAAAAATTTCAAAAAATCTAGCACACAGCAGAAAAGTAAATACTGGCCTAGCCTAAGTCTAGAAATGGTGCCCTAGAAAATAATTCTATGTGTGAGTAAGGCTTGTGTGATTTTGGATAGGTCCTATGTAGATGGTTAGTACAGGTTGCCTAAGGTTAAAATTTGTTGAAGGCAAGAAAAGACAGTTTTAATTAAAGTTTGAATATTAGTGAATTAGTGTGCATTTTAGTTAATTTAGTTTGTTAATCCACTTTTTTAATGCTTAGGATAGTGGTAATTAAAGTTTAAATTACTTTAACCAATTTTGAAAAATCCCGGGTCCTCCTAGGTGCTAAGTTGAGGGGGTCCAAAAGATCACTATAGGAGATAGGTTAGGTTTAGGGTTCCTAACATTTTAGATAAATACTAAACCTTAAGGTGAGTAGTTAAGCTTCAAGTTTGCTAGGTTTGGAGTTTTTTTTGCAAAGTTATGAATTTTCAAAGTTTTGGGCATTTAAGAAAATTATTAAAACTGCCTAATTAGGGGTTAATTTATGGTTTTGATTTAAATCAGCTCTAAACTGATTTCAATCACCCCCAAATGTCAGGAATAACCTAAGGAAGTGTTCTCAAGTGTTTGGAGAAATTTGAAATTTATAATACTTTTTACTTATCTCATAGGGGTAAAATGGTAATTTCTAATTAAGATTAAATTAAGGGCCAGGTTATGGTCAAACTAAGGGACCTTAATTATTTAAGGCTAAGCATTGAATTCTAAATAATTCAAGCTATTATGGATAATTTAATAATTTAAAATTGATTTATTAAAATTTTCAGAATGTATCGAGCCCTATTTAATAGGTAAATTAGGGTTGGTTAATTAAGGGGAAGCCCTAAAAAATCTTAGAAAATTCTAGGGTGTTTAAGATGTCACTAATTTTAAATATTGAAGTTTTAAAATCAATCAGGGATCTATCTTAGCACTTAAAATTTTTCTAATTTCATTAGATGGATCCTTAATCATTATCATTAGGATGTCACTATGTTGAGTAGGTTTAAACTGAGTTTTGAACTAACCCTCAAGTTAACAATGCACACAAAAGCAATAAACACACCATGTCTTTAGATCTAGGAGAGCCTAAACTAAGTGCTCATATATCCTACACATGCAAAGTACGATAAAAGAAAAAACTAAGTATAATTAAACATGTGATTAGTGAATGATTGGGACTCAATCATTCACTATTCAACTCACCCATGAATGCTATTCATGTATACAATCTATGTTTAAATTTTCATTAAAGTGAATATCCCAAAATTAGGTGATTTAAAATATAAGTAATTTTAAAATAGTTTAAAATACTTATAAATATATAGATTTTAGAAAATAATATATTTAAAATTACATCAATTTATGTTAGATAAATATAGGAAAGATCCACTGACCACCCTAGTGAGATTTCAAAATGATTTGTAAATAATTTTTAATTTCAAAATAATTATTATAATAATTATTTAAATAATATTTAAAATATTCAAAATAACAAAATAAAATAGAAACTACTAGAAAAAGATAATTTACTATTTAAAAATATTTTTAAATTAAAATTCATATTTTTCTAAAAATTTAAAGGTATTTTTCATCAAAAACATATTTAAAATGGAAAAGATACGAATTTTTGAAGTTTAAAATGATTAAAAACTATTTAAAATGATTTTGAAATAATTGATAATTAAAAATGATTATTGAATAAAATTAAATTAAAATAATGAAGTTTCTAAAAATTTAATGTTCAATTAATAAAATAATAATGATAATAATAGTTTCTAAAATAATGATAATCGTAATAATAATAAATAGTAATGATACTACTTTTAAAATAAAATTAATGATAATAATAATAATCATAATAATCATAAAAATAGTTTTTAGAATAATAATGATAATAATAATTAGAATTAGAATAATAATAATAACGATAATTATAATAATAAAAAATAGTGTTCAAAGTAATAATTAAAGGAAATAATAATAATAATAATTTAAAATAATTCTAATAGTAATGATAATAATAAGAAATACTTAAAATAATACCACTCATAACAATAATACTTTAAAATAATAATATAATAAAATAATGATAGTAATTATAATTAAAAATATAATTTAATTTAACATAAAAGATAATAATAATAGTAATAATAGTAATAATAATAATAATAATAATAATAATGATAATAATGATAATAAAAAAATAATGATAATAATAATGTTAATAATAATGAAATATAATAATAATGAGATATAATAATAAAAACAATATAATATAATAATAAATATAATAATAATTAAAAAAATATTTTTTACTATTTTAATAATATTTTAAAATATACTTAACATTTTTAATTAAAATTAATTTTAAAATATACTTAACATTTATACTTAATATTTTAATTATACTTTAACGCAACCTAAATTCTTTTAATTAGACCCCTAGACCTATCATTGATGGTTGGGATGAGATCGAGAGCTAAATTGGAGGGAAACTAGGCTATTTAGGCCGTGGTTTAAATTGAAATCAATTAAGAAAGAGTTAATGGCTTTAAAGAGGATTTAAATGGGTCTTAATGGGTCGATTTGACTCATTATGACTTGGGTTGACCAAGTAAAGTGTTGACTTGGTCAACCTTATTAAATAGGTCCAAGAGAGAAGTGGATTGAGCTCATGATGGGATTTGAAGTGATTTGAAATTGAATTGACCCATCAAAGCTTAATGGGTCAACTTAGGTTGACCTGGTCAACCAGGTTGACCTGGTCAACCAGGTTGACCTAATGCACAGGTTTGGGCCCAATGGGTTGGATTTGACCCAGTGAGTCTAATGGAGGGGAGAAATTGAGCCAGGAAAGTTTAAAATTGATTAGAAATCAAGAGAAAGGGTATTGTGTCAATTTGGATCAACCTCGGTTGACCTAGTCAACTAGGTTGACACAGGACCTGGGTCTGGGTTTAGTAGACTCAAGTTAACCAACTAAACTGACTGGGATGGGTCTCAGGGCCTAGCCTGGTCAATTTTACCAGGTCCACCCCCTTGACCAAATGTTTGACAAAATCAAGGTCAACAAATAGACCCCCAATAGGAGCAGTGAATAATTAGTGAACCACTCGTGTTGGGGTTGACCGATTGTGCCAAAGGAAGTAGAGTGAAGACCACAAGTAAAGGAGTACCAAAAAGTTGGAAGAAAAGTAGGAAGCTCTTTTCCTGGCCTTACCTCATAGCAAGGGCAAAGCCCAGGAGAGAGCGAAGAGTTACAATACACAAGTAAGATGTCACCAAAGGGTGAGCAAGTGGTGGGATCTTCTATTGGCCTAACCCTTCAACAAGGAGAGCTAGGGAAAGAATCCTAGTAAAGTATCACCATAAAGGTGAAAAGTCAAGATGGTTTCTCTTATTGTCTTACGCTGTTGTAAGTGTAGAACTGAAGAGAGAACCAAAAGTAAGTTAGTAAAAGCAAACTGACTATCTACCTGATCATATCGAAATAGCAGAATATAAGGTGAACAGGTCCCATCTCCTCCTAATCATTTCAGAACAATGGATTGGGGTGACTCAGTATTCGCCTGATAATATCAAAATTGCAAATGAATTAGTCATGAAATCTGGTGCCTGCCTGATCACAACAGGACACTCAGGATAAAAGGTTGTGAGGATTGCCTTTGAGGTGATCTATCAGGCTCTCTCAACCAGGTAAGTAAAACTAACTATCTAATTGACCATATCAAAATAGCAAAATAGAAGGTGAAAAGGATCCCATGTCCTCCTGATCCTTTCAAAATAGTTGATATGGGTGACTCAATACTTCTGCCTGACCTCAACAAAAGTAAATAAGTCACAAAATTAAAAGCCTACCTAGTCTTTAACAAGACATCCAGAGTAAAATGGTGGTGAGGAATGCCTCCCAAGGACTTTATCGGGCTTTCTTAACCGGGTAAGTAAAACTAACTACCTGTCTGTTCATTTCAAACAATAGGATATAAGGTGGAAAGGATCCCATCTTCTCCAGATCCTTTCGGAATAGTGGATTAGGGTGACTCACTACTTCTGTCTGACCACAGCAAAAAGTAACAAAGTCATGAAATTAGAAGCCTGTCTAGTCTTTAATAGAACATCCAGAGTAAGGGATGGTGAGGGATTCCTCCTAGAGACTCTATCGGGCTCTCTCAATCGGATAAGTAAAACCAACTATTAGTTTGACCTTATCAGGACAGCGGGGTAGAAGGTGAAAAGGATCCCATCTCCTCCTGATCTTTTCAGAATAGTGGATTGTGGTGACCCAACACTTCTGCCGGACCTCAGCAAAAAGTGAAATGGTCGTGAAAGTGGAAGCCTGCCGAGTCTTTAACAAGACATCTAGAGTAAAAGGGCGATGAGGAATGCCTCTCAGAGACTCTATCGAGCTCTCTCAATCGGGTAAGTAAAACCAACTACCAGTCTGATCGTATCGGGATAGCAGGGTAGAAGATGAAAAGGATCCTGTCTCCTCTTGATCCTTCAGAACAGTGGATTGGGGTGACTCACTACTTTGCATCCATCTCTTCCTGATCCTTTCAGAATAGTGGATTGGGGTGACTCACTACTATTGCATGACCTTAGTAAAAAGTAATTAAGCCATGAAATTAGAAGCTTGCTTAGTCTTTAACATAATATCCAGGGTAAAAATATGTGGTGAGGAATGCCTTCTAGGTGCTCTGTTAGGCTCTCTCAACCAGGTAAGCTTTAACATCTACTCAACCAGATTAGCCTTGCAAATATGGAAGGGCTCAATACTCACCTACTTCTATCAAGAGTAGTGGATAAAGAGTCAGGCTATAGTGCCTGCCTGATCACAATAGGACACTCAGAAAGCAAAAGATTGGTAAGGAAGGCCTTTTAGGAGCTCTGTTAAGCTCTCTCAACCAAGCAAGTTATACCAGCTACTTTTCTATTGGTATCAAAACAATAGGGTAGAAGGTGAAAATCATCTCAGCATCAACCTGACACAGATCTGTATAGGGATGTGAGAGAGAAAGGAAAGTTAAATGGAAGAATTCTAAGGGTAGAGTTTTCTAAGGAATCCCAAGCTAGCATTTTAGTAACCTCATGAAAGAGGATAAATCATTGTGGCCATGAGTATCCAAATGCCGTCAAGATCTCTTAGGGAACCCTAACCCTACACAAAATGAGACGAAAGTATCAGAATGATTCCTCATACAACAGGGAGAGGTACACTCTCAACAGAGTGTGTAAGGGGTAATCTCATCCCAAGTAAGTAGGAATTTATGTAGCGAGGGGGCACTTCTGCTACGAAAAATAGGCCTAAGCCTAATAGGGATAATCATCAAAAAAGCTACAGTGGTAAGCCCATACTAACTGATGGGGACCCATTAAGAAGTAGAAGCAACATCAATGCATCTAAAGGACCTCTCCGGCAGCTAGGAGTTGCGTCTCAATGGAAAAATAAGTGTGAGAAGAAACTAAAGATCTAACTTTCTGGTAGAAAATCAAAGCCCAAGCAGAAGGTGATGGTGGAACCTAAGGCATGATGCCCCATATTACCAAGTGAGAGGAAAAGAACCAAAGTAGTGAGGGAGCACTCTTGCCACTAATGATAGTAACTCTGAATATGATCAATAACCATTGAAAGCTCATAGTGGTAATACTCATACAAACTAGTGGGACCTTGTGGAAAGTAAAAGTGAGATCAATACATTCATAAGGATACTCTGGTGACTGAAAGTAGCTTATGAATGATAGGATAGGTCATGAAGAGGAGTAGAAGAACTGATCTTCGAATAGAAGATTAAAGTTCTTAAAACAGTGATGTCAATATCCAGGACAAGATATACTATATCACAATCGGAAAAGTATCTCTAGATGGCAAGGGGACACACTCACTACCTAGGGCTAGTGATTATGAATAGGATTGATAAATTATTAGAGGGTCACAGTAGTAACCTCTACCCTAACTAAGTTGGACCCTATGAGGAGTAAAAGTAACACTACCATATTCATAGGACTACTCTAGCAACTAAGTGTAGGACACTAGTGGTGAAGTAGGTAGGTAAAGAAACTGAGGAGACGATTATCCGCTAGAAAATTAAAGCTTCTGAGGATATGATGCTAACATTTGAGACAATATATACTACATCTCAACAAGGAAATAACTTTAGGTAGTAAGGGGACACACTCACTACAAAGGATAGTAATCATGAGTGAAATCAATGATCATCAAAAGTTCATAATGGTAACACCTACCCTAATTGGGTAGGACCCTGTAAGGAGTGAAAATAACCCTAGTGCATTCGTAGAACTACTATAGCAGCAAAGAGTAGGGTATGAATAGGAAATAGATTGCTGAAAGAGTAAGATAGAGGGTTGATCTTTCTTCAGAAAAATCCAAGCCAAGTGAAGAAGTGATGTTATCATCTGAGACTAGATGCACTACATCACAACTAAAAATAATTAAAATCATAACAGATCATAACCAAATAAGTGTGGATTCATCCTTGAAACAATCACCAAGGTGCCTCATAGGACAAGGAAGAAGAAGTTTGGAAAACTTGTGCTCTTAGAGAGTATAACCGAGTTCCTCCTAAGACAAGGGCAACTAGTTTAGCTTTGCTAAGAGCTTCCCTCTTTTTTATTATATGTATTATTTTATTTTATATATTCTCAATCATAGATTTGGATTACCCCGTACTTTTGAAGATAACACATAGTAGAGGGAATGTTTACCATATTCATGAGTTACTCCTAGTATGAGGACATCCTCTAATGATTGGAATACAAAGAGAGGGAACTGTGAATGGCTTTGATAAACCAGACCATATTTTCCACATGAACAAAACTAAAGAAAGAGATTACACATGATATTATAAAGAAGAGAACCATTATTTTTGATTACCTATACCACATTCAACTCATGTAAATGAGCTGGTAGCACGATCATAACAAAATTGATGTATGAGTAAAATCAAAATTAGGATATAGGATCAACATTATCATTCCTGACTAACATAGGATGGTATGGACCCAATATCTCACTTCCAAGGGGTCTGAACTGAGGATCTTGACATCCCTGATCACATACAACTCACATGAATAGACTGAGGGCTATAACTATTAGATCAGGACTAATAGGAGGAAGAGGTTCATGAAGGGATAGCGGATATTTATCACCACACCTGCTAACGTAGGTGGGTGTGGACCCAGAATCACATCTCAAAAATAGACTTGAATCATTGATTTTGATATCCCAAACCACACATACGGTGGCATGTCAAACTGGGGGGCTAAGCCTTACAATGGAGAAACTAAACTAAAATTTTATGCGCTAGCACCAACATGATTGATGTGCACAGACAAAAGTACAAACATCCCTATGGCATGTTAGCATATCACCCTTAAGGATAACCTTATACTATTCATAACAAATATCGTGTGTTAGAGAATAAATCGTCGTGGCCACACATACTGCCAAAAAGTAAAAAGGACCCTTTTAGGAGATACATATATAGAGGTATATCTACATACAGTAGGGAGGCTCCCCTATGAAGTACTAGACTCAAGTATATTACTTTTTCAAGTACTACCCGTTGATGATAGGCATAAGGTGAACATCTTTTGCATCAATAAGTAGGTAGGCATCACCTTTATAAACTTGCTCCATAGCAAAGGGGCCTTTCCAAATAGACTCAAACTTACCACTTCGGCAGCAATGCAAAATTATAGGCCTAAGCAAAATAATAATTAAATCGCCTACCCGAAAAGTACGGGGTCTAACAAGGCAATCGTGTGATTGAGCCATTCGGGCGTGGTATAGCTTAAGGTTCTAATAAGCTTATAAATGAAGCTTCTCTAAACTATCAAGTTCTTCCAAACTTAGTTGGCCATTATCTTCATCAGATAGATTATAACTAACTACTATATATAGTGAGGGGAGCTCGACCTCATGTAGGAGGACTGCTTCAACCCTAAAAGCTAAAGCATATGTGGTGGACTAGGTAGGAGTACGGTAGGTAGTCCTATAGGCCCATAATGCTTCAGGTAACTTATTATACCATTCTCTTTTATTTACAAAAAGGATTTTTCTTCTCAGTTGCACAAGAGTTTTATTAAATACCTCTGCCAAGCCTTTGGATTTCAGATAGTAAATTGAAGAATATCTCCAATTAATGTTATAGCGGCGGGCAAATCTAAAAATTTTGGTGCTTCTAAATGATGGGTCGTTATAAAAAATTATACGGCGTGGAACACCAAAGTGATAAAGGACATTATCATGAAAGAAACACATCACATCCTCTGATGACTTTTTTTAGTGGGTCAGCTTCTGCCCATTTAGAGAAGTAATCAGTGGTGGTTAGAATAAACCTATGACCCTCAGAAGAATGAGGGTCTATAGGACCTATTAAATTAGTGCCCAACCCTCTAATGGCCAAGATTATACAGTAGGATGCAACGGATTAGGGGGTTGGTGAATCATCGTGCTATGAATCTGGCACTGGTGGCACCTTTTAGCGTGCTCTATACAATCGTAGATCATAGTCATCCAGTAGTAGCCAAGGCATTCAATTCTGACTTTTATTTTAAGTCTGGACTGATGGGCACCACAAATCCCTTTATGTACCTCACCCATGACTTTATGAGCCTCTTCTTTATTAAGACAACACAACCACATTTGATCAAAAGAGCATCGATATAAGGTATCATTTATGTAGGTGTATGATTGAGCTCGCTTTCTAATTTGAGCAGCAAGAGATCAATTATCCGAGAGCCTATTATGCTTCAAGTATTCTATGAAGGTCACTCTTTAATCTTACTCCTCATAAATAGCAAACACTGTGAGGGTTTGATTAGTAGAAGACAAGTCTATGGGGCACAGTATTTGATGATACTAGACAATAATAGACACGGGGTTTCCAGTAGGGTTAACTAATTCTTTTGCTAGCTTGGCCAAGGCATCTGTATTTTCATTTTTAGATCTAGGGATTTTGTCTAACGTTACTTCTGATATTATGCATAAGAGCTTCATTACTTTATTATGATATGAAAAGAGCTCAGGCTTAAGAACTTTATAGACTCCTGCTACTTGATTTATTATTAATTGGGAGTCTCCAAATATTTTTACCATAATAATATTCATATGAATGTCCAACTCAAGCCCCAAAATTAGAGCTTCATACTCAGCTTCATTGTTAGTATGAGGTTCTGATAAACTATAGGAGTACCATAGAGTATGACCTTCAGGGGATACAAAAATCAGGCATAAACCTACCATAACTATAGGAGTTTCATATAGACTTAAGGCTTTAATGAATGACGCGCCGTTAAAGTAAAACTCCCAAGTTGGGGACTCTTATTCATCCACATCCATGATTATTTCATCAGGTAGATAATCATTGAGTGGGGAATCAGCAGGGATCGGGTGATCGGCCAGAAAGTCAGCTAGATCATATTCTTTGACAGCCCATTGAGGAAGAAAAGTAATGTCAAATTGTAGTAAGATCATGGACCACCATGCTAGATGACCTGAGAGGATCAGATGGGTCATCAAGTACTGCAAGGAGTTGTCTCGAGAGATCAAATTGATCTTATGTGATAACATATAATTCTTAAGCTTTGTACTAGGAAGATCAAGGGTAAATATTACTTTTCCATCGCTAGGTACTTAAGCTCTGCAGGTATTAATCATCTTCTAAGATAGTATAAGGCATTCTCCTTGCCTTCTTCATTCTCTTAAGCCAATAATGCTCCTAAGGATTCATCCAGGGCCATAGTGTAAAGAATCAACAGCCTACCTGGGATCGATGTGGCTAAAATAGTGAGGTTCATCAGGTAATGCTTTATACTCTCAAAATCCTCTTGATAATGCTCATCCCAGTGGAATCGGGCATCTTTCTTTACTAGAGCAGTGAATTGATGACACCTACTAGAGAGGTTGGAGATAAATCTCTACAAGAAAGCAACTCTACCCTGAAAGGATCTCAACTGGGTAAGACTTTTAGCGGGTTTCAAATCAACTATGGTTTTAATTATAGAAGGATCAATATCAATGCCACGGTAACAGATTATAAACCCTAAGAGCTTTCCTGCACTAACTCTAAATACGTATTTTAAAGCATTTTTTTCCAAATTAAACTTGTTTAGGCATTAAAAAATGATTCATAGATCTCGAATGTGATCTCCACAGACCTTAATTTTGACCACCAAATTATCCATAAACATTCTACTTACTCGTGTATCATCTCATCGAAGATAATAGTCATAGCACATTGATATGCTTCCCTGGCATTTATGATACCAAAGGGCATTACCATATAACAAAATACACCTATAGGTGTACAAAATGTAGTGAACTTCTCATCATCGGGGTCCTTCTTTATCTAATTATACCAAATGAACCATCTATAAATGAGAAAATGTTGTGGTATGATGCTATATCCATCATAAGCTCGGGAATAGGAAGAGAAAAATCATCCTTAGTACATGCCTTATTCAAATTATGAAAGTCAATACAAACACAAATCTATTCGCTCTTCTTCAAGATTGGAATGACGTTTGCAAGCCAAGTAGGGTACTTCTCTTCCCTAATGACTCCAGCTTCTATAAGTTTTTTAGATTCAGCAATCACCTATTATTCAATTTCTAACCTCATCTTATGAGGTGCTTTCTTAACAGGGACTGTATCATGCATAATAGCAAATTTATGGACTGCTACCTCTAAGTTTAGACCAAGCATATCGGTGTAGTTCCAGGCAAAATAGTCTCTAAACTCTAGAAATAACTTGATATATTCTTGAGCCTCTGAATCATACAGTAAAGCACTATAAAAGATAAGCCTCGGATCTAATTCAGTGCCTAAGTTCACCTCACACAATTTATCCATGACGGAAGTGACACCATCTTTAAAATCTTGTGGAACATCAAGTACCCTATCCTCGCCACTATTTGAGTCTTCTTTGTCATCAAGAGAAACAACTGGATAAAAATGGGAGATAGCACGAATGTTGGCATTATTAGATTGATTAAATCCCATATAACCCACACCTGTTAGGCCTCAAGGGAAGCCAATTCACCAAACACCAACTTGCTGTAGAGCATGTTCATTGGGCCAAGTGGAACGAATGAGACCCTGCTCAACGAAACTCTCTACAATAGGGGAAAAGTAATGAGGGACACTCTTAACCTCTATAGCCATTAAAAGTTTGTTATGGATGTTAGACCTTATGAACCGGCCCAAGGCTAATTAAAAGTAGAGAGGTGAATTTGTATTTTAAATATCTATAAATCAAAACACAAGCCAAACCAAAATTCACCAGAAAGAAAACTTAATGCAGAAATAATAAAGGAAAGAATACACCAGATTTATAGTGGTTCGGTCAATCCTTGACCTACGTCCACTCCTCGGAGGCACCCTCCGAGTATTGCACTAATTAAGTGTCTCTGCTTTAGCCTCCACAGCTAGGCGGAGAAGCCTTTACAAATTAACTTCAACCTTCCCTGGTGCGACGGAGTCGCCGGGTCCTTTGAAACCAAAGAAATCTTCTTCTTTGGTGAACTTCCCTCAAGACAAGCCTTGAATTCGACGATATTAAGGTGAAAGCCTGCCGGAGAAACCGTGTGGAATCCCCCTCTACACTCCCTTGAGTCCCACCTCACAGGATCTTCTTCCTCTCTCAAGCTTCACCCGTTCCTCACTCCCTTTCAAGCTCTCTCTTCAAGTTTTCCCCAAAAGAACGAAGCTATAATGCCTGTCAAAGACACTCTTTATGAGAAAGCAAGAGGTCTTTAAATAGATTTACAAAATCGACACTATCATCCATGGTGATATAAATATCGGGCTGGTCGATCAGCATAAATTATGCTCAATAAACCCGGTCGGTTAGGGGTAATTAGACAATTTTTATTCATATCGTCCAGGCCGATAGGATATTATCTTGGATGATTAGTTCAAATATGAGGAAAATCATCCTGAATATCGCCTTGAAAAGAAGCTGATCGATGTCAAATCGTCCTGGCCGATCCTGAGATCGGCCCAGACGATGTGATCGTGCAAATCACCATTAATTGCTTTTCTTGATTGCCAGATTCATTTAAGAAAAAAATATGCTGGATCGGCCTGGCCGATCCTGATAGGCCAGGCTGATCCTCCGGGACGATGTCCAAAAATAAGTAATTTCTAAATAGATCTGGCGGCAGATTCTTTCTGATTTGAGCCAATCATCCTGGCTGATAAAAATCTATCCAGGATGATGTGTTAAATGACGGCTTCCTTAACAAGGATGATGCCCTAATCAGAAATGGTTTCTATTTTTGAACCAATCATCCAGGACGATATAAATATCATCCCGGATGATGTTACCAAAAATAGTAAACTCTAGGGAACAGCTAGAAATACTTCTAAAGTGTCTGTGTGTGATGTTACTTCGCATCAGGAGCCACAACAATTATAAAAGACTCAAGAAAGGAAAAAGGTACAAATTGACTCAGATCTAGTCTACCCAATCTTGAGCTGGTTCCAATATAAGTCTAACCTTGTGGACCTAAAATATTATTAGATAAGGCAGTCGTAGAGAAATAAGAGTGTTTGTTATCATCAGAATCATAAACCAAGAAAAAATATCCACAATAATCACCCCCTTTTTGATGATGGCAAATATTACTCGTTGAATTTGCAAAAAAAAATTTCTCCTAATCTCCCCCTCACTAGAATAATTTTTTTTTTAATAGGGGATATAAAAAAAACATTTTTGTTGTTTTTATTTTTTTGAAAGAAAAAATACCGAAAAAGATACAAATTCAATAGTATGTTCTCCCACTTTGACATTATCAAAAAGAGAAGGGGCACAAACAATAAGAATAAAACTATTAAAAGACAAAAATGATCCTTGATCTAGTGAACAAAACAAAAATTCTAAAAATGAGAAAGATACCTCTTGATTTTATTCAAAAGCTTAGTAGAATTGTTTTGACAACGTATAGTCCAGAAAAGGATAGAAATTTAGAATTTGATAATCCAAACTCTAGTTCTTTTAAAAGGCTAAAAAACTTTTTAATTCAATATCTAAATCAAGGAATAAATTAGAGAAAGAAACAGTCATTTTTCAAAACCCCTTTCATAAAACATATCTAATAGAAGATTAATGCACGAATTATTGAACCAGGAATAATGATTTTCAAACTCAAACATCGAAAATATAAAGGATTTTCTTAAGCTTTGAATAAAGTAGAAATGGTAAGCATACTCCTTGTGGGCTCATTTTATGCCTCTTATCAATTTTTTTTGGCGCACTTTGCACATCTTTTTCTTTTGATACACTTTGTGTATCTTTCTCAATTTGGCGTCATTGCGCATCTTTTGATTTGGCAACATTGGCAATTTTTTTTTTTTTAGAATATGCTACCTATCTCTTTTTTTTTTTTTTGAGAAAACGCTAAGTAGCATTAAAATATAAAAGAGTCACCAAAAAAGCCTAGATACAAGCTAATGAGGAATCAACCATCTATCTCTATCTTCCTTTGCTAATTTCACAAAGGAAGAAGGAAGGTTATTCTCAATGAACATATTCCAATCAAAAGCAAAAGATAAAGCTAAGTTAGCATAATAATCAGCTAACTTATTACAATTATGTGTCACACAATTAAAGATAAAGTAGTTGAACTTACTAAGGAATAGGAGATCTTCATCATCCAAGTTCTCTCTAATAATCTCCAGTTTGTTGTACAAGTTATGAAGATATTGGAGAACATTATTATTATCACCTTCCAATACAATACCATTAACTTCTCTTGTCCATTCAAGACATATTCTATCTAAAATTTTGAAAGCGGAGAGCTCCATTTGTCAACTATCCCAATGTAATTTTTTCCTTCCAAAAGCATAGATCTATCTCCCTTTATCATCTCTTACCACCCCACTGATTCCAGCCATGTAGTTTTCTTTAAGAGCTACATCTAGATTAATTTTCACCCACCCAGGTGGAGGAGGATGCTAATAATGAAGGAGCAGTCCATTGGACTGATAAGTATCCAAGTGATCTGAGTGGAAGAAATCTTGTTTTGCAGAACTAAGAAAGCTAAGAGCGGAAGAAGAAATGAATAACATACTATTACTAGTTTTCCCATGCTTAATCTTACATCTATTGTTCCAAACCATCCACACAATGAGTATATAAATCCTTGCAGCCATTAAATCTTCCTTTATTAATCTCCTTAGACCAATGTTGAATTCATTCCAATTATAGAAATAAGGAATTTTTAATCCCCAATCTTGTATGACCTTGCAAACCTCTAGAAATTTAGAAAAATTAGAAGTAACATGGTTAAGGTCTTCAATCACTCCACACCCCTTAGGACATAAGTTGAAAGTTTTCATTTAAAAAGAAATATTGCAGTCGGGCTAGCATCAATATATAATCTCCATAAAAATAATTCTACCCGAGCATTGATTTTTAGCTTTTGAATCCAGGAAAATTGTTTAAAAGAAGAACAATTTCTAAGCTTATCTTCTGTTAACAAGGCAGATAATGTTTTACTGGAAAATAGTAGCTTTAATTCCATCTAATCTTGAAAATCATTGTTGTAAATCTGCACATCTTTATTGATATTCAAAAGATCTTCTCTTAAAAAACATCCCAGTTTGTAGAAATCCCATTTTCCATCTTTGATGAAATGATCAAGAGAAGTATAATCTTCATCAATGCATCCTACAAAAGTAGGCCATTTAAGGAGACTTTTATCAAGAATCCAAGTATCCTGAAGCACTCTTATGCTGGAACCATTAACTACTCTCCATCTAACAAATTTATTAAGAGCATTCCATCCACTTATGATGATTTTCCAAGAATTTGATCCACCTTCAAAATCTTCTTTACTACACCATAAATCACCATATTTGGCAAACAAGTTTCTATTTAACAGAGTGTTTGGTTTCTCAATGAGGTTCCAAGCAAACTTTGCTCTAAGGGATCCAATTCTGGAAATACGAGATTGATGACCCCAACCTCCACAATTCTTTGGTGTACATAATAGCTCCCATGCTACATAATGTAACCCATGGATGTTATCCATTTTACTCCATATAAAATCTCTACAGAGTTTTTCTAACTCATATAATGTTTTCAAAGGAACAAGAGAGTGAGTTATCAAAAAAAATCCGTAGAGTAAGAATAACATTTTTAACCAAACATAACATGCCTACTAGGGACAAATGTTTATTACTCCATTCATTCATTTTTTTCACAGTTTTATCTAGCAGCACATGAAAATCCTCCTTTTTTAAACATCTCAATGCAATATTAATTCCTAGTTAAACAATTTCATCTATCGGTTTGAAATCCAACAGCTTAGAAATCTTTCTCTTCCTTCTTCTCAGTACAGAGTTTCCAAAAATCAGTGAAGATTTGTTCTTGTTTATACTCTGACCAGTCTAGCTGCAATATTGCTTGACAGTACTTTTAATTTTCTTCACATTTTTTAAACTTTCATCTGAAAACAGTAAAACATCATCAGCGTACATTAGGTGTGTAATTCTGGGAGCATTGGAACAAACTTTGATTCCCAAATTATCTATCCTGCTGAAAAAAGAATTAGACAAAAGCTGAGAGAAAATAATAAATAAGAATGGAGAGAGTGGGCATCCATGACGAAACCCACATTTCCCCTCAGTCCATTTAGATCTTGTCCCATTAATAAGAATTGAAAATCTGGGATAAGAAACACAGTCCAAAACTAGTTTTAGAAAACTGTCTGGGAATCCAACTCCATCAATTTCTTCAAAGTAAGCCAACACATACTATCGTATGCTTGTTCCATGTCCAATTTAATGGCCAAGAAACCATTGCTAGATTTTGAAAACCTCATTTTGTTGAAGATTTCTTGTGCTAATAAAAGATGCTCAGAAATGGATCTCTCCTTTACAAAAGCCACTTGTTCTTCCAATATAATTTTAGGAATAACTAAAACCAGTCTATTCAAGATAACATTGGACACAATTTTAAAAATTGTGTTACATAAACTGATTGGACGGTAGAATGAAGGAGTTAAAGGATTAGTAGTTTTTGGAATGAGCACTACAAGAGTATCCTTCCATTCACTACTCATTTTACCTGTACAAAAGAAGAGCCTTACTGCTTTAAATACATCTCCTCCAATGATATCCCAAAAGTTTTTGAAGAAGGAGTGTGTCAATCCGTCACATCCCGGAGCTTTATTGTTTCCTAACCTCAAAACTGCCTCCTTAACTTCAATTTCTGAAATGTCATTCTTCAACCATTTCTTGTCATCTTCATTCAACACCATCCAAGGTTTCGGCCAGTTATCAAGACTGCAATATCTTTCCTTCCATTTCTCTTGAAAGAAATTGTAAAAAATTTCTTCCACTTCTTTTGGGTCTTCGGTGAGCAAGCCATGATGATTCTTGATTTGAGAGATCCAATAAGTATTTCATCTAGCATTGGCAAAGGAATGAAAAAATTTATTATTTGAGTCTCCCTCAACCACCCACTTCACTTTTGCTCTTTGTTTCCACCAAGTGTTCAAGTAATTGAGAATAACATTCAATTCTCTAACTTTAGCTCTTAATTTCCACAACTTACCTTCATCCAGCCATCCAACCCTTGCTTCTTCTTCTTGGAGTAATAAAATTTCAGCTTTCAATCTCTCTTTTTCACTAGACAAGTCTTTTAGCTTGTTCTTGCTCCAATAATATAAATCATTTAAAGCTCTCTTGCACTTCTTGTTAAGAACTTTAATGTCATCTCCTACAAAATTCTTCCTCCAGGTTTTAGAAACAATGTGCTCCATTGTTTTAAAAGATAGCCAAACATCTTCAAATTTAATAGACCTTGTTATCCTTCTAGCTACTTCAAATAATTTCAGCACTATCGGGCAGTGCTCAGAAGCCACTCTTGCTAAGCGTCTTACCATAGAAATTTGGATACATTGAAGAGCCTTTGAGTTCAACAAGCACCTATCCAGCCATTCTAGAATTCTTCCACTTCCCACTTTATTGTGGAACCAAGTATATCTTGGACCAACCACTCCAATATCATGATAGTCATTATCATTCATAAATTTGAGCATATCAAAGGAACCTTTAGAGAAAATAAACTTCCTACCTCCTCTCTTTTCCTCTTTTGATAAGACTCAATTAAATTCCCCTCCAATAACTGTTGGAATCTTCCTTCTAGATTGCTCTTGAATGCATTCCCATAACAAACTTCTCTTATGAACGTCCTTGCTCCCATATACCGTAGCAATCATCCATCTTCCTTGATTAAAGACATTGAGATCACCAATTATACATTGTTCCGAAGTCTTAATCACTGAAAATGAAGCAATATCATTTCTCCAAAGAATCATAATCCCTCCGGATGGTAGAATAAAAAAAATCCCAATTAGGACCCATGATCTTATCAAAATCAGGTTTATCAAAACAGCTAATTTTATTTTCTACTAAACCCACAAAAAACTTTATGATCTTTTATATAACTCCTTCATGTATGGAGAGGCTTCTTTCTTCTTTGGCCCTCTACAATTCCAAAAGGCAATGGAATTCTTTAAAGTTTATTTAGGGAGTAGCCCTCAACCTTCCTCCTACTACCTCATTCTCCAAGTCTTCCACGGGATTTGCTTTTAATGGGTCCTAAAGATTTTAGTTCTTTTGCCAATTTGCATTTAGGCAAATCTTCATTTAGACCATTTCTGAATTACATAACTTGGACATCTTCATTTGTGCCATTAATAGTTTTTGCTTCAATTTTCAGTTTCCCATCTTCATTACCATCTTCATTACTCATCATAGAGTTCTGTATAGACAAAACTTCATATCTATCTTCATTGACTGATTGAAGGATAGAAAACATATTAACTTGATGAGTTTCCACGGTTAATTTATTATCTGCAATCTTCCCAGAGTTATTGTTGTCATATACCTTTGAATCATGATAGGGAATACCTGAGTTCGCAAGTAATCCCTTAGGATTTACTTGATTTCACAGACAACCCTTCCCATCTCTATTGTTAGAAGATTTTTCCAATGCCAAGCTGTTATCCTAAGATAATTCAGTATTATGTTCAGGCATGAACTCCCCATCTTATAAATGATCATCCATATTACATGGTTTTCCAGTATTCACAAGAGAAAAGTTTTCTCTTATATCAGCATCTAGCATAATCTGCACTTCGTTCTCAATTGCTACAGGAATAACAGCTTTTTTAACATATTTGAGTGTGCCTGGTTTGGTCTCTACTTTTCTCTTTGTAATATTTCTTCTTCTCTTGTTGTTAACCAAAATCCATGGACCATAAGATGGTTCAATCCGATTGTCTTGTTTTCCTTCCATTTTCTTTTCAATACCACCTCCATTATCAACATTCAGTATTTTAGGAATATTTTCTTTTTGACCACATTCCTTATTCGCATGATCAATCTTTCCACATACAAAGCAAAAGTTAGAAACCTTCTCATATTCAACATTTTGGAAGAACCTTCCAGCAATGCTATCCACCCAAAGTCCTGTTGGAAGGGGTTGATCAAGTTTGATTCTTACACATGCTATTGCAAATTCTCTTCTCGCCCAATGGAACATGATGCCATCCATCATTAGTGGTTTTCCAATTCTAGAAGCTATACATGTTATATTCTTCTCATCCCAACATTGCAAAGGTAAATGGGGCATTCTAATCCAAATTGGAGAAGAAAGTCCCTTAATAGAAGAAGTATTAAATTCAGGAGTCCACTTCTCCATACATATTATGTGTCCATTTACAAACCACGGGCCACCAGAATGCACTGCTTCAACCATTTCTTCTGAAGAGAAAGAGCATAAGAACCATCATATACCCAATGTAGTAAAGTGGCATTGCCTGAATTGATTCCATTTTTTCTTATTTCCCAAGCTACTAAATGAGAAGGTAAAGTATTTCCAAAAACTTTAATAACAAAAGATTTGGATAGTATTTTAGAATTCATCTGCTCCCTTTCTTCATTCAACTTGAAACCAATACCATCATCAGAATAGACCACATCCTCTATTTTGAAATCCAACTTTATGTAAGGTTTATTGCTCCAAGGATTGACATTACCCAAACCAACCGAGCTCTTTGGCATTCCATCTTTCAGCTTCTCTACGCTTATCATAGTATTTATATCATGTACTGAATGAATATTTTTGTCAAACAAATTTTAGGAATTTTCATTTATCACGCTGCGACAAAGTCCAGGGATTGCATTTGAATTCCCAAATTGATTAACGAAAATTTTCATTCCAGAAGTTGAGGCAGTATGATCAGATAAAAAAGCTGTAGAATTAAAACTATTAGGGGTAACCGAATTTAAAACTTCAGCTAGAGCCTTACCTTCGCCTTCCACAATTTGAATCCTCAAAGGAGATAAATCAGATACCTCCTTAATCACCGACGGTCCTTGACGTTTAGTCAAAGGAATTTGAATTCTCTAAGTTGAATTTGAATTTGACAAAAAATCACCAGAAGTGTTGATTTTTGAATTAACCATATGCGACGAAGACCTCAAAGATGATGATGTTGACTTTCGTTTTCCTTCATAATCAGTTTCTACATCATGCCCTTGCCGGCAGCAGTTCGCCGCCATCATTCTCCTCCTGTCCTGAGAAGCTAGAATGGATAGGATTGACAATTTTAAATTTTCAAAACTTTCTCTCTCTAATGGATGTAGTTTAATATGTTACCTATCTGAAATCTTAAAAATAAAAGTAAACCCATGCTATTGACCAAGAGAATTTCTTTACTAAGAAAATTATGAGTTAGATTCAACAACTTGCAAAAGATCCCTATGCGATAAATAAATGTAGGGAGATAAAAACTTTAGAAAAAAAATTAATTTAAAATATGAAAAAGATTTTAAATCAAAAGTAGAATAACCTTTTTTAGGACACAGAGATTGAGAGTCAAAAATAGGAGTTTTCTTCCTTTGATTGTTTTTAAAAAAGTCAAACACAATTTTCATAAGAATTTAAGAAAAAAATAAGAGGTAGGTTTTTCATTTTTTGAAAGGTGATGTGCGTGTTAGATCAGAAATGACACAAAAACTTTAATGAAAAATGGAAAAATAAATAAATAAATAAAAAGAAAATCACAAAAATAAAAGAACAAACATAAACATATAATCAAAGGTTTAAGCATCATCTTTCTCCTGATCAGATGATTCGGAAGCAAGGTCTGCCCAAGAAATTTTTTGCTTTTCATTATTTCCCCAGTTTATAATTTGCTTTGCTTTACACTCTTTTTTTGTAGAAAGAATTCTCAAATTAGGTCACTGATTTTTCATATGTCCAGGCTTCCTACATCCAAAGCAAATAACGTCAAAATAAATATTAACATTCTTACCATTTTTACCTTTATTCCACTTTTGTTGATGCTTATGCTTTGGTGAGCTTTTTTATTTGCTTGTAAAATCATTACTTTCGTCACCAACTAAGCTACATTTTTCCGTATCTTTAGCTTTTAGCACTATCATTTCACCTGCATCCAAAAGTTTTTGACCCAAACTTTGCTCGTAGGCAATGAGTGAGGCAATCAACTTATTAATAAAATATTCATTCAAATCTTTTGATTTATAAATGACAACAATTTTAGCATCAAACTTATTTAGTAGACAACGAATAATTTTATTGACTTTTTCAAAATTTGAAAATTCTTTACCTAAAGCATGCAATGATGTCACAATTTGAATAAACCTAGTATGCATGTTTGAGATAGTTTCATAAGGTTTCATGGAAAACATTTCATAATCATGCATTAAAATATTCAACTTGAATTGCTTGATTTCACTAGTGCCTTCGTATATGTTGTGTAGTTTATCCCAAATTTCCTTATAAGTAGTGCACGTGGATACTAACATAAAATCTTCATAATTTAAAGCACAAAAAAAGCATTTTAAAGATTTTGCATTCAATTGAGCATCAATTCGTTCATCTCTATTTCATTGATTAAAAGGAATATCAACTTTAATTCCATCTATAACACATAACGGTAATGAATAACCAATTAAAATCATATGCCACATTCAAAAATCAATTGATTGCAAAAAGGTAGACATGCTAATTTTTCAAAAATTAAATATAATATTTTCAAACAAAGGTGGTCTAGTGATTGAATAACCTTCCGTAAAATTATGATTAAAAAAATTAGCCATGGATCAAAAATTCAAAAGTTTTCAAAATTTTTTTTTTATGAATCCCGCTCTAATACCACTTGAAAGTTCGTTATGGATGTTAGGCCCTATGAACTGTCCCAAGAATAATTAAAAAGAGAGAGGTGAATTTGTATTTTAAATATCTTTAAATCAAAACTCAAACCAAACCAAAATTCACCAGAAAGAAAACACAATGCAGAAATTAAATGCGAAAATAATAAAGGAAAGAACACACCAGATTTATAGTGGTTCGGTCAATCCTTAACCTACGTCCACTCCTCAGAGGTACCCTCCAAGTATTGCACTAACTAAGTGTCTCTCCGTTAGCCCCCATAGCTAGGCGGAGAAGCCTTTACAAAATCACTTCCACCTTCCCCGGTGTGGCGGAGTTGCCGGGTCTTTTGACACCAAAGATATCTTCTTTTTCGGTGAACTCCCCTCAAGACAAGCCTTGAATCCGACGGTATTAAGGTGCAAGCCTACCGGAGAAACCGTGTGGAATCCCCCTCCACACTTCCTTGAGTCCCCCCTCACAGGATCTTCTTCCTCTCTCAAGCTTCACCCATTCCTCATACCCTTTCAAGCTCTCTCTTCAAGTTTCCCCTGAAAAAACGAAGCTACAATGGCTGCCAAAGACACTCTTCATGAGAAATCAAGAGGTCTTTAAATAGATTTGCAAAATCAAAATTATCGTCCAGGCTGATATAAATATCGGCCTTGCCGAACAACATAAATTATGATCAATCAGCCCGGTCGGTTAGGGGTAATTAGACAATTTTTTGTCATATCGTCCAGGCTGATAGGATATCATCCTGGACGATTAGTTCAAATATGAGAAAAATCATCCCGAACATCATCGTGAAAAGAAGCTGGCCGATGTCAAATCACCTCGGTCGATCCTGAGATCGGCCCGGATGATGTGATCATGCAAATCACCATTAATTTCTTTTCTTTACTACCATATTCATTTAAGAAAAATTATGCTGGATCGGCCAGGCCGATCCACTTGGATGATGTTAAAAAATAAGTAATTCCTAAATAAATCTGGTAGCATATTCTTTCTAATTTGAACCGATCATCCTGGCCGATACAAAATCATCCAGGACGATGTGTTAAAATGACGACTGCCTTAACAAGGATGATGCCCTAATCAGGGTTTCTATTTTTGAACTGATCGTCCAGGCAGGTATAAATATCATCTCGGAAGATGTTACCAAAAATAGTAAACTCTAGGGAACAGTCAGAAATACTTCCAAGGTGTGTGTGTGTGTGCAAAGTTACTTAGCATCAGGAGCCACAGCAATTACAAAAGACTGAAGAAAGAAAAAAGGTATAAATTGACTCATATTTAGTCTACCCAATCTTCAGCTGGTTCCAATATAAGTCTCGTCTTATGGACCTGAAATGTCAGTAGATAAGGCAGTCATAGAGAAATAAGAGTGTTTGCTATCATCAAAATCATAAACCATGAAAATAGATCCACATCATCCATAGCAGTCTCCTCCGAATTCTAGCTCATAGGACCTTGTGGGACACCTATACAACGGGGTGAAGAGGCACACTCCTTGGACCATGCTAGCCCAAATGTCTCATACAGATGAGGTATAGGGTGTTCACTAGTCCTTAGTGGACTATCATCACTAGTGGAGGGAGTGTTAGAAGGTCTTTGATCGGAATCCTCAACTCCTATCATGTATATCTGATGGGGAGAAGGCTGTTCACTAGTAGTCTGATGTTAGAAGTTCTCTTCCTTGTCTGAACTACTATCAATAACTAATCCACTCTTGGGTATCATATGACTATAAAATGTAGGACGTGAATCGTAACCAGTGGAATCTAGAGGTGATGAAGGGATTGACTGATGAAGGACATTGATCACTTCATATCTGAAGAGTCAGACTCAAAAGTCAAAGAAGAAGTATAAAGGTGAGGGGAAGGAGGTGTCCGAGTGTCATAGTTATGTGGCTCGCGGGTTGAACCTCTATCTCTACCTCGTCCACCCCTACCTCTACTAGGGGGAACATTGTGCCTCACTGCAAAATGAAAAGGATCTCTATCAAGATGCATAGTGGAAACACCTGCCTTAATACTAACCTATGGTGAACCCTGTACTCGCGCTTATATAGAACCATGTGCAGGTGACTGCATAGGACCCTGTATAATACTAGTCGAAGTCACTAGTGACTGAGCGGGTGGAGGTTTATGAGTCTTTTAAGGTACATAATACTCGGCGTCATCATATATAGAGACCTCATGCATTGAAAAAGACTGGGTATCTCTAGGAATGGTATACTCGACATTATTCCTCAAAAATTTCATATATTGGTGTAGGTTAGAGGGTACCATTCCATACTCATGGATCCAAGTCCTTCCTAATAGAGCCCTATATGAAGTGTTAGCCTCAAGTACATGAACTTTGCCTCAGTTAGGAAGTTTCCAAACTTGAGAGGTGGGGTAATAGACCATAGAGCACACTGGCCTTGGTTATTGAAGCCTTTCAACATAATCTTATCTGAAGTGAGCTTCCAATGACCTAGAGAGAAGCTCTTTAAAGTTTCATGAGTGATAATATTTACTTAAGCCCCTGGGTCAATGAGGATCCTTTTCAACTCATAACTATTGACTTCAGTAATGACATATAAGATATGATTGTGCTCAGTAGTCCCTAGGAATAGATCATAATTTAGAAATGTAAAGCATGGCATCTCTTTTAAATGGCATGCATCCCCTAAAAATTTAGAAGAAAAGAAGGCTTGATAAGACTCTAGTTCGAGTAGTGCTTTCACTAGTGTCTCTCTCAAGTCAGGGCATATCATCAGAGCATCATAGACACTAAGAAGGGAAGGAATTTTCCTTAAGTGAGCCAACATAATATAGTCGAAATTTGACTGAGGGCCTTTCTCTTTCTCCTTAGACTGCTCTTGGGAGGAAGGGATAGGATGGTCCTACTAGATGACTATGTTTTTATCTTTTTCTTTTGCTTTTTTAGCCAACCAAGGTGTAAGGACCTTCCCTGAATGCAAATGAACTTCCTATTTTGAGTCATCCTCAATAAGAGATTCCTTTAGTTCAATGGTGGTTGCTTGTGTTGGCTCTAAGGAAAGTGTCTGGAGTGGATTTTTAGATTCATCACTCAAATTCATGTAAGAACCACCCTCTATAATTATAAAGACTGGTTCATCTTCATATCCAAACTCATCATTAAACATAGAATCATTTTCATCACAAAAGATATGTAAGATATGAGAAGAATGATTACTAGAAGAAACTGAAGTAGAAGTAAAAGGTACAGAAGAACAAAAGTAGCTAGAGTCATCTTCTTCTATTATTGCATCATCAATAGAAGGGAGAACAAAGTCCTTCAACGCAAGTGCTGGAAGGGGGCTTATCTTCCCTTCTAAGGTTACAATAATCTTTTTCTTTCATACATTTTTCTATTACAAGTAAAGGTAGAAAAAGAAATGTGTTCATCTGCCACTATAATAGAAGAAGAAGAAGAAGAGAAAAGTGCTGGCATAGTAACTGGAGCGGCAACTGTCGACTTGGCCTGGGGAGGCCTCCTCTCAATTGCCTTTGAACTCTTTACAGCTTACTTGATCATCTGCTTGGTCTTCTTAGAGAGTGCTAACTTCCACTCTTCCTCAGAACTGCGGGATGATCTACTACTACTGCCTTGATTATAGCTCTGATTGTCACTATGGCTAGAACTATGGCTGGGACTGGAGATCATCTAAACTCTCTGAGTAACCTTTCCTAGAGGATGCACTAAATTAGTTTCCTACAGATGGATCTTCCCACTAGCCATCAACCTCTTAACATTATCCTTGAACATATAACAATCCTCCAAAATATGGCCGATGTGTCTGTGGTAGGGATAATAGAGTGGGTGATCTATCTGTCCCTCATCCACTCTATTATTATTCAAGAATATTAGGATGTTATTTATAGTAAGGAATTTAAATATCTTCTTTACACTTTTCTTTTTAGAAGGGCATTCCTTACTAAGCTTCTCCTGTAGGTACTACTGACTCTCTAGAGTCCTACGGGAGGGTCGGGATTGGGCTTTAGACTTACCTGGTATATAAGATGGTTGTGGTGGTGCTAAACTGCCTAAGGGCCTCTTACCCTTATCTTGTGATCCATATGTACTGTGTACCTCACCTATACTAGGTGGAGGTTCCCCTGAAGATAGCTAATGTTGAGGTCTACACTAAGGTTTACTCTCAACCTTAGGAGGGACTACATCTGGTATGCTATCTTGCAAGATGACTACCTTCGTGAATAATTTTTGGAAGGTTCGTATACTGAATCCCTTAAGGTAGGGTGCTATCTTACAATTTATGTTCTTCAGTAAAATCTCTACTGCATGCTGCTCCTGCAACTGGGGCTCACACTATAGGCTGAGATTTCTCCATCTAACTATATAATCTTATAGTGACTCTCGAGAATGTTGTCTAGTAATCACTAACTCTCCTATTATGAACTGATGCTCTGCACGAACAAACCTCTATATAAACAGTTATTCAAATTCTACAAAAGTCTATACTGAGTCATTGGGGAGGTCGGTGTACCAAGAAAATGCCACCCCAACTAAATTACTAACAAATAGCCTTAACATCAAGGCATTATTCCCTTCTATGTTGTAACATATGACCCAGTACTGAGCCACATGCATGCTGTCTCAAGTTCCCAAGCCCATTAAATACTCTAAATATAAGGGAAACGAAGCCAAGGGTAGGGCTCCTGCTCATACTCAATAGAGTAAAGACGCCCTCTACTTACTGCCTCTCCAATCCTCCTAGAGGAAATCACTTGCTCTACCTTCTGAGCTATCAAATTTAGAATCTAACCCACTGATAATTACACTGGCTGACTCTGGACTACTATAGGTGCTATAGGAACTGACCTCTGGACCATATCCACTCTCATAGGGTCTAGTGCTACTAGCGGTACTACTGTCTCATCCCTGGATGTGGTAGGAGTACCTACGCCTACTATATGTGGTGTAACCCCCAAAGCAATCAATTGAACAATCATCACTACCATGGCTTTGGCCATCTCGATCATCTGAGATTGTAAGTGTAAGACCGTGGTATCAGTATCTATTGAGCTCGGAGATCCTCCCGCCTCAGGGTCTCCCTGCTCATCCTTGTCCTTGGGCTCTCTCTGCTCGTCCGAGTGACCTCGACATGTAACCACATAGACTTAGTGTACTGGTATGTCCTCATCTGGATCATCTCCTAGTGTGTCATCCTCTGATAAGGCCTGACGGAGTGCTTCTATATAGGGACTCATAGAGGAAGTGATCCTATGAGGGCTAGGAGCTATAGCTATCTCAACTCGGTCTAGTGATCCATCGGGAGAAGCTACCATATCCACATCACAAGTCATCAATACTACCTCAGACCCGAAAGGAACTACAATATCTATCTGATCTACTATATCCACTGGTTGAATTGCCACTGCCACTGGTTCTGTCTCAACTGGTTGAATTTTCTTGATAGGGGTGTCCACCTATTGACGTCTCCAAACACACCTACTATGATGGGGCTACGTACGGGTAACCATCTGCCGAGGGATTACCATAATTGAACTAATTTGGGGCTGAGTAGGCTCCTGCTGCTATCTTTATCTATGGTGATGAGCATCACCCTATAGTAGGAGTAACTGCTGCCAATCTAACAATTAGAGCTATTTCAACTATGGCGAGGTGGTTGTCCTCTCTACCACCTATACCTCTATTTCACTATCTATCTCGATAACTGAAGAGTAGCCTAAGAAATCTGCCAGATTTACCTCTCTCGACTAACAGGCCTTCTATCATGCACTAGGTGGATGATGCTCCGAATCCTCTGAGAGAGGGCTCAAACACCAATGTCCCTAGGAATCCTAGCCCGGGGTAGAGTAGTGATGACAGGTGGGGCCACCGCAATATAGGAAACATCCTCCTCAACCCCACTATGTGTTAGTGGATAGAAGCGTCCTACCTAGATTGCCTCTTTCTCATGTGAAACTACTATCTCAGGAGTATGTGTGACTACAACTAGTCGTGGCCTCCACTGCATGGGAGTTACTCTCCTCTGAACGAGCTCCTGGTGAGCTACTACCTCTGCCATCTACTACCTATATTCATTAGATGCACCTAAATGGAGTCTCCTATTCCTATTCCTCTTAGCCCTTCTCTTAAGGTCGGAGGTAGAGAAGGATAGAACATATGAACCCACTGATTGGGTGGCAGGAGGAACATGACCAACAAAAAGGTTTAGGGTCTTCCGACGATCTTAGGGTGAGAGAACCGAGCAAAAATAGAAACCCATAAAAAGAAGTTGAAGGGAACTTGGTATAGGCACCCCTCTTCCTAGTGGAAGTGGGACAGGGAACCCGAACTCAAGGCACCTATGTCGGAATAATAGGGGTAATAATAGTAGGCTGCCAGCGCTGAGGGGTCGAAACAACCTGTGCAATAGGTGCGATAGGCATTAGCTGCCTAACCACAGGATGAACGGGAGAAACAAGTAGTGGTCTAGGCAATAGTTGCCTAACCACATGGCACACTAGCTACATAGAAATATAAACAGGATGAGCAGGTGCCTAGGCTATCCACTGAGCAACTGGATGTCTGAAGGGATGCATGGCTGCACGTCCTCTCCTTTGAGGAGGAGAGAATGCAGCAGCCTCAGCAGGGTCCGCCAAAGATGACAAACTCCGAGTCATTGAAGGAACCAAAAGTGATTCCTCCGACTGGGCGACTAGCAAGATGGGACTCTGGAAGAGTCACCTGTACGTCTGAGCTGAAGCTAAAAGTCATAGAATGTGTTAAAGAAGATATGTCACTACTGCCAAGAAAAATAATTGAAATGTTAGTTAGAATGAAAATCATGAAAGATGGAAATAATTGATAACGAAGGATATGGGACGGAATAGCCTACAAGGTTGGAAACAAGTAGAGTAGGGGGAAACTCAAGCTAAGAAAAATGAATCCTAACTAAGGAAAGACCCTAACTAAGAGTGGGATGGACCTAATCTAAGAAGTACCAATCCTGAAATACATATAAGAAAGGAGAATATATGATCTAAAGATGGAGAGAGAAATTGGTCCTATCATGGTCGCCAGAAAGTTGTGGACCTCTAAAAGGGCACCACTAAGACTGTAGGATTATAGAGAAATATACGACCGCACCTATCCCGAGGGATAGAGATGTTCGCAGGCCTCTGAGCTCCTAGTAAATGGGCCAATAGAAGGGAATATTAGATCGAGCATATGACTAACCATTGAGGATAACACCCTGATAGGTAATAATATACACGACCTAATAATCGAAGTCACTGGCTTCCCCCACTCGATACATCAGCTCGAGTGGAGTTTATTAAATTGTGGAATTCAGTTTCCCATTGGTGCAAGCCCCATGGTTAAATACATCTCAAGCTAGAGCCCAAGAAAACTCTCGATTAAGGATCATATATTATCATTTTCAAAATAGGATTGATACAGGGGATAAGACTTAGAAGTCTTACTTAAAAGGAAAGAAAGGGTTCAAAGGGCTTACTCAACATACATGACTCATACTGACATCGAGAGGGACTAAGGTACTAAAGAAGAAACTGGAGAAAAGAAAGTCAAGCACTCAACACATGTGTGAGAGAAAGATGGAAATGGTGTCATCCATGTGCCGCAGATAAGTAAGATTTATAGCCCCTGGAGAGAAGGGACTAACCCGCTATTTAGGCATACTACGAGACTTAATGTAGAAGCCTTAAATCCTAAATCTAAATTGGATTTATTGTTCCACGCACACTAACACCCATGTTTTAACTAATGTAGTGCAAAACCTGGACTTACCCCAGCCTGGATTAGGGAGCCAACTAACCACCTAGTCGATTCAAAACCATATTATCTGGTCATTTATTAAAAAAGGGTCGGTGGTTTAGTTTTTGGAAGTTAAAATTGACGTCTAGAGAGTTTCCAAATTGGCATTGTACTTATTTTGGGAAAATGCTCCTAGGGCTAATAGAATTTAAGTTTTAATTAAGTTGAATTTTAATGTAATACATGCTAGTTTAGAAGATCCAAACAAAATATGTATCATATTTTAAAAATAGGCTTAGTATAAAATAATTTTTAGAAATAGACTAGACTTTTTTAGGTCTGGCGCCTCGTCCTCACAGGCTACCGGACTCTTCCTGCAGGCGGGGAAGTGTCTCATAGAAGGAGAAAGAAGAATGCATTAATATGCATGCGACCCCGGATGATTCTAGCAATTTCCTAGGTCTTTAAATTTCTAAATTATTTAAACCTTAAAATATTAGATTTTTAATTATGAGTAGAAAAAGATTTTAGTCTTTAAAAAGCCTAATGGAATCGAGGCTATAATAAAAGCGGCATGCAAGTCGCTAATAAACTAAGAAAAATAGGTAATTATAGAGGTAATCAACATAAATCAAAACACATCCTGATAATCAAACTAATTAATAAATATCCATAGGCCAACTACACTTAATTACAAAATAGGGTCTGTAGAAAAGTAAACTGGTTATGCACCACTGCCAATAACCTGAATTTCTAAACCTATGACAGGCGTAAATGACTTTGAGTGGAATGTTGGGTCTTTAGGTCTACAGCCTCCTTGGACTTCTTCTCTTTGGACTCTTTGGATCTCTCCTCTTTATACTCCTTGGATCTCTCCTCCTTGGACTCCTTGGATCTCTCCTCCTTGGACTCCTTGGTTTCGTCGTGTCTTGAATATCATTAGGCGGGTATTGCCTTTTATCTTTGTTTATCTAAAAGCCATCCAAACTCGATATTCCAAATGGAAGAAGACTGTCACTTTTGAGGATGTCTTCTTCCTTTGGAATTTGAGTTGGATAAGAATATTCTAACTCAGAGTTGCATTTTCACAGCTCAAACATATGTTACAAATATTACATTAATTGAAAGTAGTAAAAATCTAGCATCTCCTGCAAGGTTATCATAATAAAAATTCTCAAGCAGTTATAATCATTCCAAGCAGTTAATATGAAAATAAAAAGTACTTATCACAACGATCCTTGACCATGATCTTAATTATGAGGGCTAAGCAGTCCACCTATAGCAGTTATTATTTAATAATTTATAGCCCTCATTTACTTAGCGGGGCTGAGCAATTTCTTAAGTACTTGTACAAGACATTATTAATATAAATCATGATATTTACCCCCCTTTTATTTAGCACTATATGAGCATGGCCACCTATAGAAAATATCATTAGTATAAAAATATCAGCTCTAATCTATGGGTAATTTATTTCCCATCACATCAATTTCTATAGTGCAATAAAAGTAAGCAAACACATCAATTTCATTCACAATATGCAGTAAAAATCTCAAAAAATCCAAGACACTGTAGAAAAGAAAATACTGGCCTAGCCTAAGTCTAGAAGTGGTGCCTTAGCAAATAATTCTATGTGTGAGTGAGGCTTGTGTGATTTTGGATAGGTCCTATGTAGGGAGATTAGTTCAAGTTGCCTAAACTTAGAATTTGTTTAAGGCTAAAAAATAAATTTTTAATTAAAGTTTGAATATTAGTAAATTAGGATCTATTTTAATTAATTTAGTTTGTTAATCCACTTTTTAATTCTTAGGGTAGTAGTACTTAAAGTTTAAATTACGTAAACTAATTTTGGAAAATCCTAGGTCCTTCTAGGTGCTAGGCTAAAGGGGTCCAAAAGGTCACTATAAGAAATATGCTAGATTTGAGGTTCCTAACAATTTAGGTAAATACTAGACCTTAAGGTGAGTAGTTAGGCTTTGAGTTTGCTGGGTTTTGAGTTTCCTATGCAACGTTATGAATTTTAAAGTTTTGGTCATTTAAGGAAATTATTAAAACTACCTAATTATGGGCGATTTTATGGTTTTAATCCAAATTAGCTTCAAACTAATTGGAATCACTCCCAAAGGTCAGGAATGACCTAAGGAAGTGTTCTCAACTGTTTGGGGAAAATTTGAAATTTTCAATAATTTTTAATTATCTAATAGGGGAAAAATGATAATTTCTAATTAAGGTTAAATTAAGCATCAGATTAAGTTCAAACTAAGAGGCCTTAATTATTTAAGGTTAAGCACTAAATTCTAAATAATTTGAGCTATTATGGGTAATTTTTTGATTTAAAAATGGATTTATTAAAAATTTTAGAAAGTATCGGGCCCTATTTAATATGTAAATTAGGGGGTGTTAATTAAGGGGTCTAAAAAGCACTAAAAAATCTTAGAAAATTTTGGGGTGTTCAAGATGTCACTAAGTTTAAATGTGAAAGTTTTCATGTCAATCAGGGATCTATTCTAGCTCCTAAAGTTTTTCTAATTTTGTTAGAGGGATCCTTAATCATTATCCTTAACTTGTCACTACGTTGAGTTGGTTTAAACTGAGTTTTGAACTAACACTCAAGTTAACAATGTAGGGGATATACAAAAGCAGTAAACACACCATGTTCTTAGATCTAGGAGAGCCTAAACTAAGTGCTCGTGCATCCTACACATGCAAGATACGATAAAAGAAAAAAACTAAGAATAATTAATAATGTGATTAGTGAATGATTGGGACTCAATCATTCACTAATTTACTCCATCAAGAATGCTATTCATGTGTACAAACTATGTTTAAAATTTTATTAAAGTGAATCTCTCAAATTATGGGATTTAGAATATAAGTAATTTTAAAATAATTTAAAATACTTATAAATATATAGATTTTGGAAAATAGTGTATTTAAAAATACATCAATCTATGCTAGATAAATATAGGAGAGATCCACTGACCACCCTAGCGAGGTTTCAAAATGATTTGAAAATAATATTTAATTTCAAAATAATTATTACAATAACTATTTAAATAATATTTAAAACACTCAAAATAATTAAATAAAATAGAAAAAAGAACAAAAAATATAATTTACTATTTAAAATTATTTTTAAATTAAAATAAACATTTTTTTTGAAAATTTCAAGGCATTGTGAATCAAAAATGGATTTAAAACGAAAAAGATACAAATTTCAGAAGTTTAAAATGATTAAAAGCTATTTAAAGTGATTTAAAAAATTTGATAATTAAAGATGATTATTAAATAAAATTATATTAAAATAATGATGATAATAGTTTTTATAATAATGATAATAATAGTTTTTAAAATAATAATAATCATAATAACAATGATATTAATTTTAAAATAAAATTAATGATAATAATAATAATAATAATAATAATAATAATAATAATAATAAAACTAATCATAAAAATAATAATGATAGTAATAAAAATAAATAAATAATTGTTAGAATAATAATAATAATTAGAATAATAATTATTATTATTATAGTAATAAAAATAGTGTTTAAAGTAATAATCAAAAGAAATAATAATAATAATAATTTAAAATAATGCTAATAATATTGATAATAATAAGAAATACTTAAAATAATACCACTGATAATAATAATACTTTAAAATAATAATATAATAAAATAATGATAGTAATTATAATTAAAATAATTTGATTTAACATAAAAGATAATAATAATAATAATAATTGTTGACCCCTATACCTCAATCAACGTGAGAAAGGACCCAAGCAGGTAGCTCCTTAGCACCGCACACCACTGGAAGGGTCAAACAACCTCTGATTGCCAAATGGATGGCGTTGTTGCGATCAGGACGTCGAATTCTGCTAGGTCGAGACCCCTCGCGATTGAATCGAACGACATCAGTCAAAAGGGACGACTGACACCCAAAATTAAAGTACAGGATGGATCAAACGATCCCAGATCGACGAACAGACTTCATCGTTGCATCCGGAATGTTGCCAACCTATGAAAATTGTATTTTGTTTATCCCATTTGGAGTGTCTAGATTGGTAGCGCAAATCCCAATGTAATGTAAAGATGTGCATATCGAGGAATCAAGGCCTCGAAGGTGCTCAAACGACATCCGATCAACAAACGGACAGCGCCATTGCGTCACACTACATGAAAAACGTGGAAATCCGGCAGTTTTTTCTGGCGGTTATCCTATATTAACCGGTGGTTTTTTTTACTACCGGCGTCTTTACGGCGGTTTTTGCGCCGCCGGAAAAAATCACGTAGGAAACTATTACCGGCGGTTTATGTTGCCGCCAGTTTTTCGACGGTTTTCCGGCGGCTCCGACCGCCGGTTTCAACTGGATTTTGGACTGGCGGTTTTTCGGCTGTGACGCCGCCGGTTAATTGACCGACAGCCTACCGGTGGTCTTTTTACCGACGGTGCTCCAGCGGTTTAGTTAGCCGTTGTTTGTTTTTAAAACCGCCGGTTACTTAACCGTTGAAAGCCGGCGGTCTAACCGTCAGTATTTCCGACGGTCGAAACCGTCGGATGTCCACCGTAGAACCGCCGGTGGCCATCGGAAACCGCTGGTAATAAACCGACGGTGTAATGCCATTACCGGCGGCTGATTATTGGCCGTCCGGTATAGTAGTTTCCAACGGCCAAACCTCCGGTTAGCCGGCGGAAACCTGTAGCACCTGCAAAAAAAATTTGACAGCATCCTCTCTATTTAAGGGAGGTTCACCCTAAAATCTAAACCTGCAGAAAGAGCAATATATGTTGGGCAACACGCCGCTATATTCATCATAATCATATGTTGGGCAACACGCCGCTAGATTCATCACAACCATAAATTATAAATACAATCACAAGCTCATCATAACATTACAATCACAGTTCACAAGTAAGTTCATGATAATGTTACAATCAGAAGTTTTGAAGTTCACAGGTTCTAATTAGTACAATCATCAAACATAAAATAGATCTAATCATCATATGTATCCTCACTGTCTGCAGATGGCTGCTCCTGTTGGTCCTTCTTCCTCTGTTTTTCAGCTCTATAGGATTGCAACGCTTCTTGCATTTCATTCTGAACCTTTCTCATTTCTTCAATCTCTTTAGATTGAACCCTTTTCATCTCTTCAATCTCTCTAGTAAGCGCTGCAACCCTCTCGCTTACAGATTCTTCAGCTCCACTTAGATCATGAAATGCAGAGATGCATGAATTGCCCTCAATAGCAAAAGCCTATGAACCCATGCCATATACCCTCCCCCTCTGTCTTCCACCAACAACTTCTAACCATGTCTGATACTCAGAAATGTGGGCCGATCCAGAAGATGATCCCTCACCAGTGGACTACCGACTATCTCTAACTCGTACGAAATCATCCTGTGAGTTACAATTAGTTTTATTAAAATAAATTTTTATTCTAAAACTCCAATAAATTTTACTCACATGAGCCTTCTTAGACTTCTCATCAACCCACTGATGGTCAGCTTGATGTTGATGAGTTATTGTATGCAACTCCAATAGTGTTGGCTCCCGACCAAGGTGCTCTTTCTGAAAATTCGATGCTTAGTTATACTAACATAAATATATGTAATAAACCAATTCAAAACACTTATCAGTCGCCGCCTATGTTCCATATGAGGTACAGATTCACCAGTATGAAGAGAGCTTCCTAAACCGCCGCAGTCAGAGGATCTGTTCTGTTTATTCTGCTCTCTCATTTTTATAAACTCCGGGGTAGCCCAAGCACAACTCAAATCTGCCCAAACGCCCTCTCTAATCCAATTAGGATGCTGCCCGGACATTCTAATGTCCGTGAACATGTCTCTGAGATGGGTCGCTCCTCTCCTCTCAAAATTTGATCTGATCCTCGTGCTGTACTCAGGCAAACACCTAAATTCTTTCTGTAAAAATTTAGGCAATATCAAAAAGATTAGTACAAATTAAATCATATATTTGAAATCATACAAAAAAAAACATACCTGAAATTCTCCAAACCACATATCTCTAATTGGATTTGGGATCTTCTTCCAGGATAAGTAAGGAGCATCATACTTATTCTTTATTATATCCCGGATCATATGTATAGGTGGCCTTGAAGGATTGAAGCTACAAGTGACTTTGTTTATCAATAACTTGTAATATATTAAAATAAAAACAACTTACTAACTTAAATTGAATTTACTTATCGCCGTCAGGCTCGATGTATTGACGCTTATCTGTTGTTGCTGCAGGATCGCTAGCGCCAACCTCTAGTGGTCGTGATGGTCCACCCTATTCATGCTGCACCGGATAGGGGTAGTAATATGGGTAAGGGTAACGAGGGTGAGGACCAGTGGATGAACCAGCTTCCTGTGATGATGGTGGGGGGTAATATGAATAGAATTTAGAAGCATGTGTCTGATATGGGAGGGAAGTGGCCAGGGAAGTATGGAGGTACAACAGGAGGTGGATCTAAATGTCCCTGACCCTTCTCTGGTGAATGCTGCTGGCTCCTGGCAGGTGGTGGCGGTGGTGGTGTAGGTAGATCTGGTGGAACTGAAGGCCCCTCACCTACCTCAGCTTGTGTGGGTCTGCTAGCAGTAATCTTCTTCCGGTGGAACTTTGAAGCAAATGATTTACGAGGAGGATCGTCGCCTGAATCCATCTGCAATATCGCGTAGGAAATAATAACTAAACCATTGAAAAGTAGTTAATAAAGTAGTTAATGAAGCAGTTAATAAAGCAGCTAATGAATTACGAGAAGCAGTTAATGAATTACAAAAAGCAGTTAATGAAAGACAAGGTCGAAAAATATAATATCATTTCTAAGAAGTTAAAATTCTACAATTCAAAATTACAAAAATGAATCAGAATCATCAAAACTATTTTCATCACTCTCAAGGTTATCTTCACTTTCATCATCGTTCTCTTCTTCGCCTGAACTAGTTGAACTATTCACATCTTCTAACTCCATTTCAATAGTAGAGGTTGTAGTTGTCATCTCCTCAATTTCAACAGTCATACAACTTAACATCTCATCCTCTTGATGTGCAGTTGCTATAATATATTGTTAATCAATTATTCCCCGTGTTTTTGTTTTTATGACAGCTAGCCAATCTTATTTGTCTCTACGACCACTGGAATATTTGCTGAAATAAACTTGAATAGCTTGACTTGCTAACACAAATGGATCAAACTTTTTGTATCTTCTACTATGTTTAACATCTACTAAACCATATACAGGATGAACCCTTATGCCTCTATTCTGTACTGGATCATACTATTGACAGTTAAATATGCATACAAAGTTCTCATCTTCGCCTGGGTACTCCAAGTCAAGGATCTCATTCAGAATACCATAATAATCACACTTATCTTCTTCATGAGTGTTCCCTCTAACACATACTCCATAATTTTCAGTTTTTCTTCCTTCACTCCATGATTTGGTATGAAATCTGAACCCATTCACTATATATATTGGTCAAGTTTTAACTTTTCGTATTGGACCCTATGCTAATGCTTGCAAACCTTTATCGAAACATTTATTATCAGGGTTTTGTACCTAAAAACATGATAAATTTTAGTACTTTTGATAACAAATAATATTTAAATTTGTAAAAAAAATGTGCTCACATATGATCTGAACCAAGTTGGAAATTTATTTGCAACAGCTTTCTCAATATCCCTTGAATCTGTCAAAGGCAAATTGCTTACGAAATACCTGGTGACAAATAATACTTTAGTATTTAAAATAAACATTACTAATTAATTATTAAAATTATGTTAGAACTTACTCTAAGATTGGCTCAACTTCTTCACAGTTCAGTAGTACATACAAATTCGTTGTATTTATTTCTAAATCATTGAGATATCTTTCAACACATTTGCCACTAGGCTTTCTTTGCCTTCTAAATACTAATAGTGTAGCATGTGATTGTTCTTCTACATCGAAGTCCATGTTACGACCAATTTTTGTTCTTGTACTCCTTACATGTGGCTCGAAATAGTAGGAGCAAAAATGAGTTGTTTCTTGAGACAAATATGCTTCACATATCGATCCTTCTGGTCGTGCTTTATTCTTAACATATTTCTTCAACTTGTTCAGATATCTATTAATCAATTACAATCATTGTAAAGTTAATCAAAATATGTTATCTCTACTGATTCAAAAATATTGAAGGATTAATAAAAATCTTAACACATTTACCTTTTGAAATGATACATCCAACGATATTGTACAGGTCCACCAACTCTAGCTTCGTAAGGTAGATGGACTGGAAGATGTTCCATAGAATCAAAAAAACCTTGGGGAAATATCTTCTCTAACTTGCATAGGATGATTGGTATGTTATCCTCATACCTCCGTAAAGCATTTTCACTTAGTTTAGATGAACATAAATCTTTGAAGAAAATGCTAAGCTCAATCAACGGATTTGATATGTAATCGGGTAACATAGAGACTATGATCGGAAGAAGAACCTCCATAATTATGTGACAATCATGACTTTTAAGTCCAAATAACATTGCATATTTCAAGTCAACACTTCGGCTTATATTTGATGCATAGCCATCAGGCATCTTTAAACCTTTAAACCAATGACATATCATTCTTTTTTGCTCTGACGTGAAAGAGTAAGGAGCTTTGGGCTTCATTAGTTTACCGTCAGTTGTTGTTACTAACTCCAGATTTTTTCGCCGACAAAACTCTTTAATGTCCATCCTTGCTTTGACATTATCTTTACTTTTTCCTTTAACGTCCATAACTGTTTTCAAAAAATTATCCATAAAGTTTTTCTCAATGTGCATAACATCCAAGTTATGTCTTATCAAATTAGTTCTCCAATAAGGTAATGTCCAGAAAATACTTTTTTTATCCAATTATGTTGAACACCATAACCCAGAAATTTAGAATCGGATAGCATTGGATAATCAATAATTATTGGAATGTCGGAAAGTCTCTATAGTATATCATCACAACTTAATCTGGGTGGAGGAGGTGATCGCTCAATTTTGTTTTTAATAAATGCTTCCCTATTTCTTCGGAACTGATGATTAGCACTTAGAAACATACGATGACAATCAAACTAAGTATTTTTCCCTCCATGTTTTAATGTGAAAGCTTTACTGTTCTCCATGCAGTAAGGACATGCTAATTTTCCTGCTGTGCTCCAACCAGACAACATACCATAAGCTGGAAAATCACCGATAGTCCACAGTAAAGCAGCTCAAAGGAGAAACTTTTATTTAGTTGATATGTCATATGTGAGCACTCCTTCTTCCCATAATAGTTTGAGGTCATCAATTAATGGTTGCAAAAAGATATCAATCTTTGCTTTCGGATTATGTGGTCCAGGTATAATCAGAGTTAAGAACATGAACGGAGTAGTCATACACATCTCTGGTGGAAGGTTGTATGGTGTTAATATAACTGGCCAACAAGAATACGGTGCAGTTGTTTGACTATAGAGAGTAAAACCATCAGTATATAATCTCAATCTTATGTTGTGGGGTTCAGTAGCAAATGAATGATGCACTCGATCAAAATATTTCCACGCTTCATCATCTGATGGATGAGAAAGAACATCACTTTTTGCTATTTTCTCCTTATGTCATCTCATATGGTCTGCTGAACTCATTGATGCATAGAGCCGCTGAAGTCTTGGAATGATTGGTAAATAAAAAAAATAGGAATATGACACATCTTTCTTTGGACGACGTTGTTTTCCCGAGTTTTGCTTAAACCGAGGAGCATTGCAGGTGCGACAAACAACTTCTGCTGCATCATCCTTATAGTATAACATACATCCATTGATACGACAATCAATCTTTGTAGCAGTGAGACCCAGCTTGGATACTAATTTCTTTGTTCGGTACAAGTGTTAGGGAATTAAATTTCCAGCTGGATTAGTTTCCTTCATAAGACCAATAACGTCATTAAAATATTTACGGGGAATATTATACTCAGTTTTAATACTTAGCATCCTCACTGTAATGGATAATTCTGAATGTGTACTGCAACCTTCCCAAATTAGCTTTTGAGCTGAATGTAATAACTCAAAGAATTTTTGTGTCTCTGTATTTGGTGGCTCTTCCACATTTGACCTTAAATTATGACCTGCTACATCAAAAATAAGGTCTTCATAGGGTCTACTCATTTGATCTTCATCAAATGTTTCATAAGTTGTAGATGAACCGGCATGAGCATCTCTATGTGGCTCGTACTCGTCATTTGATGTCCAAATCCAATAGTTTGGAAGAAATCCCCTACGATATAAATCAAGCTTCACATCATCGGGCTTGAGGAATGATAGATTTTTATGCTTCGAACATGGACATCTAAACATTTTATCAAACTGATAAGAAGGCAGTTGAGATGCAACTTGAATGAAAGTTTCAACTCCCTCTATAAATTCAACTGTCAATCCTTTTCGACACGGCAACAATCTGTTATACATCCAATATCTCTCTTCTTGGATAGTCATTTGGACGTTGAAGCAAACGTCAGCCTACATAGTTATGAAAACATTTATTAGAATACATGCATATGCAAACGTGTTATAATTTAGGCAAAGGGCATTAACCCCAGAAAGTTGCTATATTATATCTCGCCATCTAAGGATTGACATATAAAAAAAAACTAATGACTGGGGTATTGATTAATGGCTTGCATGGTCAATTCTTCTAAAAAGTGGAATATGAGGGTCTATAAAACTTTTGCTTTCCTTGTGAATTCATTGGCCACAATAGTAGCAATTGCTCCACCAAGTTAGCCACCTTGAAGGTCCAGTCACCCACCAACTCTTTGGCTTCTCTTGTGCCTCCCAAGTCGGCCGGTTATCTATGATGCAACACCAACACGAGATCAATGGAGGGATCATAATTTATGCAGACCACTCGATTTCCTAATAATCTATAGTCATCCATCCATATAATAATTCATGCATTTTATTTTATTTTATCTATAAAAGTTATACTATACTCTTTTAAATGAATAATATTAAATAATTAAAGTCTTTCACTTGCTTGAAAAATTGTAATGGAATTTAATGGCTGATCCCTCCATTGATACTTCGGCGAGTATTAAGTTACCCTTTGTGTGCTTATTTCTCCCTCTTCTCTTCACTTTTGAATTATATCATAACATGTTAACATACCCTTACACAAAACTCTAAAATATCACCCTTGGATTTGACTCCCCTTATTATTCTATAAGCCGACTCCAAGCTCAAAGCAATCCTCCCTATTTCTTCCTTAGAGCTTCTCCAGTCGAACTGCATTCGGGTGTATGGAGTGGCTTTTTGCACCAATTGATCGTCAAAAAAATACGTCAATGGCATGCGGGTGAACAGTCTGACACAAATATTTGCATCGGATGTTCCCCATACGCCAAAAAATCACTCTATTTTTTAGCTTCGCGGGAAAGGCGCGAACACAAGCAATCCTCCCTCTCTTTTCTCTCTCTCTTCCTATCTTCTTCTAACTAAAAGTAACAATCAACAAAATAGATTCCACCTAAACTAAAATAACACTTAATATAAAAAAAATTTAGATCTAACACAACGATTAGAATATTACATTAATGCTTACTATCTAAATCATCCAAAATATTTCTAATACTTGCAAATGTGTAATAAGAAAGAAAAATCAAAGAAAAACCATAAAAAATAACCTTAAAATAGAAATCGGACTGTTTGGGGTCGGACGAGCAGAGGCGATTCGGATTGGGGGCGGTGGTCGGATTTGGGGCGGACAAACTTCGTCGGCGGCGTCCGATTGGGGGCGGCGGCCGGAGGAGATTCTTCGCCGGCGGTCGGACGAGCGGAGGCGACCCTAGAAAAGAGCGAGCGAAGGGAGAGCGAGCGACCGAGAGAGAGAAGGAAAGAGTTAAAATGAAATGCCAGACGTGGGGCTCGGTGTATTAGGGCTTATACCGGCGGTTTGGACCGCCGGTAAAAAGTCACTTATCAACGGCGGTCTAAACTGCCGGTAAACCGCCGGTTCTTGTTGACGTCCGGTGGTTTACCGTCGGTTTAGGGACCGCCGCCCTTACCGGTGGCTAATATTTGCAAAATCACTGGTGCAGCCGTCGTTAAAATCCGACGGCCAAACCGCCGGTTGTGCCGCCGGAACTACCGGCGGTCCTAAAACCGCCGGTACTACCGGCGGTCCTAAAACCGCCGGTTAGAACTGCTGGTTTAGGACATTTTGCCTGTAGTATCTGGAATGTCGTCGGCTTTAGGATTCTACATTTTATTTGTTTAAATCGGATCATTTGAGGTAAGGTCGCAATTTTCAAAGGCGATTTGGATATGTTGCGAAGGCATGCGCTATGAAGGAAGTGAGGCCTCCTCGAGGATCAAATGACCTCTTATTGACGAACGGACTATGACATTGCGTCCGGAACGTCGTTGACATTCATGATATACGTTTTATTTAATAAATTTGGATGATCCGAGATGGTGGTGAATTTCTAGGCGGTGAAAATATGGTATAAAGGCCTGCATTATGATGGAAACGAGGCCTCAAAGACTCTCGGACGACGTCTGATCGACAAGTGGATGGCGTCGTTGTGTCCGAAACGTCGTCGGCATTAAGAATATACATTTTATTTGATTAAATTAGATCGTTTGAGGTGGTGTCGCAAATTTCAAAAGAGATTCAAATATGTTGTGAGGGCACGCATTACAAGGGAACAAAGCTTCGTCATCACCTAAACGATGTCCGATCTCAAAACGTACTATGTCTTTGCCACCGAGACATTGGCAATACCCTAAATGCACTATCAATTTGTTTAATTTTGATATCGACAAAATTGCCACGTTAAACGAGACAATTGATACGTAAATCGAGACAAATTTGGTTTGGTTAAATCATTTTTGTCATTTTGAATCAATCCATAATGACATATCACTAATAGAGTATTTGAATTGGCAAAATATTAACAAAGTCAGATATAAAATAGAGAAAAAGAAATAGACTCAAATTAATGGCATTTAATATATTGCCTGGTTCGTTGCTTCTGTTTCCCTATAACAGACGGCCTCGAATACATTGGTTTATCCTTAAAGGGAAACTGAATAGAACTTTGACGAGAGCTCTTTGTCCTTCCCACGCAAATATCTCCTCATCAAAAGCAGCAACTATGTTTTCATTTTGGTTCCCGATTTTAAACTCCATAACCTCTCATTCAAGTCCTTCTTCAACCATCCTTCCTAGATCTCCCACCACCTGCTGCGTTTCGTCCACCCAATCGGTCGTCAACTGCATGCACGTCTCTGCAGCTCTTGGCTGATTATCAGGCTTACTGAGCTCTCCACGTTAGCCTGCTGGTTTCTCAAAGCAGCCAACGTCATCCTCCAACCCACTAGCTAGCTGAGCTCCTCTTCAATTCATCTGTTCAAAAGTCCCTCTTCCTATATTTACTTCACGAAAAGATCAGCAGAGTTCATTTCTCTTTATATAGAAAACATATATAGTAATACATCAACTCTCAAGTTATGCTTCACGTAAAAAAAAAGGATATTAGCTCTGCCCTTTTTTTTTTTTTGTCTATTTCACGTGGAAGATAGCTAACAGACAAAGGTTCTTTACTATAAAGTTACCTTTTTTTTTTACTCACCCTATACTCTTGCTCCACGTGAAACTCTTCAGATCTCTTTTTCTAAAAAAAAAGGTGGGTAAAGTATACTGCAACTTTTTCCATCTAGTGATTACAATATGGTGTTATTATCTCTTATTAGTTGTTAATTGATTGGCATCATTAATTAGTTCAAAAAAAAGGGGTAAAGTCAAGAGCTGAGTTCTGCCAACCTGATGTCCCAACAGAGCACTATATCCCTCTTTACTATCACATGGGCGTTTAACTGTAGCATTGATTTTTAACAATATTATACCCAGCCTATCCTCTCAAATTCACTACAAATACAGCACATGTAAGTTACATCAATTGGCAGCCCATCTATCCTTTCCAAGGCCAAAAGTCCACATTCTTCTCCAATCATTTAACCAACAAATCCTCTTTCCACAGGCCCATTGCCATTATTTCTACCACATCCAAGTATTAAATCTCCTTTTTGTTTGTTGCCATTGCATATTTTGTTTTATTTTGTCAATTTGTTTTAGGTTTTATTAGCAGTTAGTATTATTAATTATTGTTGATTAATGCTAATTCTTGTTTGCTGTTATTATATATGGTTATGTATATATTACTAATAAGTTACTTCTATATATATTTGTATATATTTACAAGTGCATTACCAAAAAAAAAGAGGGAGAAGAGCTTGCCAAAAAAAATAGAAGAGAAAAAAAAATAAAAAAATAAAAAAAGTTTCAAAAAAAAAAAGAGCAAGCAAAAAAAAGAGAAAGAAAAGAAAAAAAATTGTCTCGATTTTTGAACCCTTGTTTGCTCTCTTACCTCGGTATGCGTGTCGAGTCGGTGGTCGGAGGGGCAACCGGCGCAATACCCACGACAAGGTAGGCGAGCGACCCTCAGTTCCAAATCCTTCTTCGAAGTTCGTAACGCACCGGAAAACCACATATACACGCTTTTCTTAGCGTGGTAGGAGGGAACCCGGTGCGATGCATACGACGAAGCGGGGATACCCATAAGTACCCGCTTGCGGGGAAATAACTATTTTTTCCTTTGCAATAGGTTCCAAGGACCCATACATGCTTTTCTTAGCGTGGTGGGGGACTACAAAAAAATCTGGCCGCGGTGTCCTCGACCGAGGACACCTATCATACACGCTTTTCTTAGCGTGGTGGGAAAGGCCTAGTTTCCCGTAGTTTTCCCATAAACGGGCGAGACACTGGGAGGCTACCGAAATTTTGACTCAAGATTCAAGTACTTTGACATAATTTAGACAAATTGAACTTGAACTTGCATTTGGACTTGTACTTCGACAAAATGCAAAATGACATAAAATTTAAATGATTAATCTAAACTTGAATTTAACTCAAATAATTTGGACTTGCATTTGGACACAAAGTGCTTTACCAAAATATTTGAACTTAAATAAAATAAATTTGAACATTAAATAAATTTGAGTGCAAGCAAATATTTTGAATAAAAAAAAGGAGACCTGTTTGAACATTAATAGGGGACTTTTGAACTTGACTTGGATCATAGATGATTTGAACACAACAAAGGACTTGCATCAATTTTTGGACATCATGATACATTTTGAACTCAAGTGAATGTTGAACAAATTATTTTTGACTTAAATTTTAATTAAAAGCTAATTCTTAAAATGAGACTCATGAGTCATAGAGATGACTCAATCAAAGACAAATAAATAAGAAGATGACTCATGTATGAGTTAGCTACAAATTTTGACATGAAGTTCTCTCATGAACCTCAAAAATCAAATAGAAGACTTATGGAATTCAACATAACTTGAAGCATGTTTGCACGCAAGGATTGGATGAGAAATGACATCAATCTTCTTGCAAACAGAGATCAAATTGAGAAGGATAACCACATGCTTACAATCAATCAATAGCATAGAGTTCTCAAGGAATTTTGGGAGATCTTCAAACTAATCAAAATTCAAAAGAATGTGAAGGGGACTTAGTAGATGAAACAATTGTTTTGTAACACTCCAACAATCTACATCAATATACAAACAAGCACATTGATCTACATGCCAGCAAAAAGTGACGATTTGCAATACATACAATCTCTCTAAGAATACAGATGTATGTATAACATGCCACTTATGGGTAGATGAAAAGATTACAGTAAATGCAGTATCCTGTAGTCAACTTCAGTCTAAAGATGAATACATCTACCTCCGGCAGTAATGGATGTATTGTAAAGACCAAAATCATAGCAGAATGCATAAAAAATATAAGTTCCTACGAGCTTCTACAACTCGAAAGCAGGAGATTAGTTAGTGCACTACGATCCACCTGCAGAAAGCAATGAGTAGTGCACGACAGTATTCCTGTACGAAGCAGCGAATAATTTTATTCAGAAGCTGTTATGCCACACCACCGGATCTGCAGCATTCGTACAAGAAGACAGAAGGCGTCCACAAACTACAAAGCCAAGCCACCAGATTTGCAACATTCGTACAAGCAAACAGAAGGCGTCCATAAACTACGAAGCCATGCCACTGAATCCGCAATTTCTATGCAAGCGGACAGAAGGCGTCTACAAATACTTTCAAAGTACCCCCACACGTGCACTGTAATTTGTATACACATAGGTACACTGAAAGGGGGTAAAAGCAATCAAAGAACCTGCATGGGTCCCGACAAGTGTGTTATTGGTACACACGTGACGTTTAGGGATGATGCGCGGGTCAACAAGTGAATTCAAGTTCAAACCTGATCCTCTTATACATATCAATAGGAGTCGACAAGGTTCGAACCAACAAACAAATATGTGGCCGTGACGACTGGAATATTTGTTTTAATACATTCATATTAGGTCTTCAAAGCCTAAAATTAAGAGAATTTACTCTCAATGGCATAAAGCCTACAAAATTTGATCCTTTGTCGACAGCCAGACAGAGTCGACAAGATTTAAACTTTAAATGGAAATAACCCTAAACTCTCCGATGATGGCCGTGTTGAATGCAGATCTCAACCGGAGATGTTCCCAAATATTTTTAAATGTCTCCCAAATATCCACAGTCTAATCCAAACACTTTCAAATTCCTCCCAAAAATCCCAAAAAAAATCCCAAATACCCAAAAATCCAAAAATATTTAAATTTGAAATTCAACCCATTAATCACTTAAAGCAAAATCCATTCACCCTCCGCAACAGTTTGTCGGGGTGGACAAATCAAAATTTACCTCAGCTCACAAAAGAGCTAAATGTCTAGTCGAAAATATTAGTATAATCCATTCTCAAAAAGTCTCCTGCTAGTAAGGACGTGGTACGTGTCCTCTAACCAGCGGTCTGCCGCCAAATGGCACCGCAGGATAAACGGTTATGACCCGGGGCCCTCTGAACTGAGTGGTTTTTCTGCCAAATGGCACCACGAAATATCGGTTATGGCCAGCGCCGATACGCTCCTTATCGGCATCAAATCCTTGAGATATGAATCAATAGGATATGATCAATAGGGCACAAAGCCCTCTGTTAGGTAAGGTGGATTCAAATTTATCCCCTTAGACAAACATTAGACCCCGTCTACAAGGTCCCCTTGGACGAAGCAACCCATGGCTACCGACAAGGATCCTTCTGTCAGGTTGGGTCGACAACCTTATCTGACTAAGTAGAACAGGGACCATGATGGTCCGGGATGACGAAACCATGGGATCTTGATCGGGTCTATCATCCATTCCCCACCATCCACTTTAAGTGCACGATGGTGAAATTTCTTATTTTAAATATCAAACTTTTCAAATCTTTCCAAATCCAAATCCATTGCTGCTACTATATGCCAGATAATGTGTATCTCTACGCATCTGATTGATGACTAGCTTTAATCGAAAGTTCTCTCTCGTGATCGAGAGGGGTAATTAACTATAGGGGCTTGCGCCTATAGGAAACCAGAACTCAGATCATAAAGTCCTCACAAAATGAGGGCAAAATCTCTGGGTAGTGTCTTATCTACAAACCCGTCTGCCTTCCAAAATTTACCTCGAAACTTATTCAGTTAAAACTCCCTCGTCGAATAAAATGAAAAATTGGGCGGAGGTCGGGGCCGAATTTTTAGAGCCCACAATAATAATAAAGATAATAATGATAATAAAAATAATGATAATAATAATGATAATAATGATGAAATATAATAATAATAATAATTATTATTATTATTATTACTATAAATAATATAATAATAATAATTATTATTATTATTTTAAAAAAATATTTTTAATATTTTTATAATATTTTAAAACACACTTAACATTTTTAATTAAAATTAATTTTAAATTAAAGAGAATTAAATTACAAATAATTCAATATATTATACGTAATTATTGAGTCAAAATTGGATTTATTATTATTTAAATAAGTAAAAATAGCTTTAAACTATTTAAAATAAAAAACATCACAGAGAAAGCCACGGGATGCCACCTTACTGCCAATGATTAGCTCCGTGGACCTCATCAATCATTGATTGGCGGTGCAATCACGCGACGGACGGGGCATCACTAATCCACATCGGACAGGCGCGTAGACCGTCCGATCAAGCTAGACAGCGATGCGCTCTAGCGGAATCATGCGCGTGGTCGGATCGATGTCTGGAACGATGAAATCCCGATCATTGATCACGAGATCAACGGCCAAAATTTTGTTCACTGGGTCTAAAGCGACACAGAAACCTCAAAACCATCTTTCATCTCGTTTAACTGATTGGATCGATCAATTGAGATGAAATTTTAAACATAGACTCCATAGATGAAGAGCATTCATGGGGTATGATTAGTTTGGGATAAAAATAGCTTTTTGAAAAGTTAAATAGATCTAAGTGTTTCATCTAATCTAAGGGTTTTTAAGGATTATACCTTCGGATTTTAGGGATTTATGAATACTGTGAGCTTGTAGACTGTCCACATATTTCCTCCTCCCAAAATTACGGTCCAAAACCCACTAGATCAGGCTATGTGGAAGCTTGGACAGACTAAGCTCAATCTCACTAGAATCTCGCTGCCCGCAACCTTAGACACTCGGATTTGACTTGGGGGAGGTGGAAGGGATTGAAAGAAAGTCTCTCACCAAATCTCACATGCTTTGGAGGGTTGGAGAGAGAGAGAGATCAAGAAAAAGGTCCTCAAAACAACCTAAATTCTTCTATTTAAACCCCTAGACCTATCATGGACGATTGGGATGAGATCAGGAGCTAAATAAGAGGAAACTAGTCTATTTAGGCTATGGTTTGAATTGAAATTGATTACGAAAGAGTTAATGATTTTAAATAGGATTTAAATGGGTCTTAATGTGCAGTTTGACTCATTATGACTTAGGTTAACCAAGTTAAGTGTTGACTTGGTCAACCTAGTCAAATAGGTCCAAGGGAGAAGTGGATTGAGCTCATGATGGGATTTGAAGTGATTTGGAATCGAATTGACACATAAGAGCTTAATGGGTCAACCAGGTTGACCTGGGGCACAGGTCTCGGCCCAATGGGTTGGGTTTAACCCACTAAGTCCAGTGGACGGGAGAAATTGAGCCAGGAAAGTATTAAATTGTTTTGAAATCAAGAGAAAGGGTATTAGGTTAATTTGGGTCAATCCTGTTTGACCCTGGTTGACCTGGTCAACCAATTTGACCCAGGACCTGGATCTGGGCTCAGCATACTCAGGTCAACCCACTAAACTGACTGGGATGTGTCTCAGGGCCTGGTCTAGTCAATTTGACTAGGTCAACCCCCTTGACCAAACGTTTGACAAAATCAAGGTCAACATGTGGCTATTAGATTTCTTAGTCAGACATCATCTTCATCAGGTTGTGAGAGGAACTGGTGTGTGTTTGAGCAGATTCATACAAAAAGAAAAAATCATCTTGAGCACCAAAGGCTACATGATCTACTATATGTTCTTTACAATCTCAATTTAAAAATAGGTATTATTTGAAATCGAGCATGTTAAATATATTTTTAAATGATGATGTACATGTTATCATCAAATTTTTTTAACAATTTTGTATGTTGCAGTTTAGAAAAAGAAGTTATGATCCTTTAGACTACACAAGTATTGAACTTATTGACTTTTGGATCCTTGATGATGAGCCAACTCCAGAATTGCATCTAGAAGACTTGGAGAAAGAAATTTATAAAGATGATGCAATTCCTATAGATATAGGAACAAACATAACCTCTACTGGACTAACTCCAAGTAAGATTGTAAAATAAGTTATATCTTCTAAGTGTAATATAAAATATAAACTTATTATTTCACATTAATGATTTGCAGATGAATACAACTTAGCTAATACATGTGATGAAGATGACATACCATGTGAGGATGCAGAAGCATTTGTGATACAAGATTTTGGTGAAGGGGGATTTGGGAATCCATCTTTTGATCTCACAAATTTTATTAATGATTATTTGATTCATTAGGAGTGTTTTGCATTTTAAACAAATGAATGATAATTATTACTTTATTGTTTCTATGGTATTTATTTTTGGCTTTAATATCTCTAAGATTTGTTTGATATGAAAATGGAATGTAGAGTGAATGTATTAGAGTAAAATTTTTCATTCATTTTATTTATCTTTAATAATATTGTTATTTATAACGTAATCCGGTTTGACCCTGGTTTGACCGATCGAACTGGTCAAATCATGAACCTCTCCTTCCGGTTCGTTGTCCTGTCCGGTTTTCACAACTGCTTAAAACTCCAATATGGTTCTTTTTTTTTGTATTGGACGAGTGCTAAAATTTTCTTTCCCTTACAATTTTTTTCTTGAAAACACAAGATGCTGAAATTTTCATTTCATTAAATATATCAGATGAAATGCTATTTGCTTAAATATCTTTTTTTCTGAAACGGTTATTTGTTGAAAAGCTATTATTCAAAAAAATATTTATCTAAATGTTATTTGCAGCAACATATTTTTGCTGGAAATAAAATTTTCTGGAATATTATTTGTTGAATTTTTTTTTTTAAAACCCCAGAAGGGAATACACGTTAACAGACAAAAAGGATTACACAAGATGTTATTTGCTGAAATTTAATTTGTTGGGATATAAATGCTCTAGCTGAAGTGAGGTTTGATAGATTGAATTTTGTCTTTCTAGAGGTGAAAACGATGAGGGATTTAAGCATTTTTCATGAGAACAAAAAAAAATCATCAATCAAGAATAAGTTTTTTTTATTTATATTGCCTTCTTTGTGATCTAGTAAAGTAGAGTTTCAGCATAGGTACAAGTTTTCAGAAAACATTAGCCATTGGTTCTCTCTTTTTTGTAATATAGGGAATAAAATTTTGTGAAATTGAAAGAGAATGTTAGTGAACTTGTTTGTTTTTATAAGAAATGGCAAGGGTTTATTTCCTTGGATTTTGGTTCTCGGTTGGTGGTGGTTTGGTCTGTGCACTTGGTTGTTCAGTTGGATCTTTTCTTTGCTTGATTTTTGTGCGGTTCCCTCCTATGGGGGTTATCTTGGAGTATTATTTGTTGCCTCCTTTGCTTCTTCCTGTTTTTGTTTGCAATTTGCAAGTGGACTCTTCTTGCTTGCTATTTCGTCGTCTGTTTGTAGGTGGACTATTTTTGCTAGCTATGGTGTCATATGTGTATTGTGCTGGTTATTGGTTGAGCTCTTTTGGATGGTTTCTGATTGTCCTTTTATTTTGATATATTGTAATAGGTAGGTTCACTTACTCGTATGTTTTGTTTTGAAGGCTGAATTTTTAGAGGGCTTCGTGGTTCTTTAAGGATATATAATTTTTCTTTAATTGAACGCGTATGCCACTGCGTGTTTTCTCAAAAAAACAAAAAAAGTCTAAATCATATAAAATAAATAATTATAATCAAATCAATGATATTATCCAATTTGGTTTATAATGCCTGTTTGGGTCAATTTGGGGTAAATGGGTTAATCTTCCAAATTTGTTTAATCTAGGAAAATTGAAAAAAACTTACCTATGGTTAATTAATTAAAATAATTTTCATGAGGTTGTTGAGCTCAATTCATGTAGGAAGGTCAAATTACCTACAAATGGCTGCGTGAGCCAATTGGTCCATTCAAGTACCAATTGAGGTTAAGGAACTTATAATTGAACTATTAAAACTATTCTAAGGCATCTAGATCAATCAATTTGATAAATTTTGTTGATATATAAGGAAAAAATAATAATTTTGGTCCAATTGGATCAAAGGATCGAAATATAGTTCACCAAAACTTAGTTTAAATTTAATAATTCTATTTTGCCAAATCTTATCTCATTAAATATTAATATACAATATTTTAATAGAGGCCATGCATGTGTTCGACCGTTAGAATAAGCTTAAATTGGAGTCTTTTTTATGAAAAAAAAAAACATCACCAAGAAATTTTAACAAAGTAAAGAATTTATTTACTTTACTTGTCGAAAGATATGACTATTAAATCACATTGGAATGTATTTAGTTCTATTATTTAAAATTTGAGCAATATGTTTGTGAATGTTGATCAGGAAAATCAAGTTTATTATAATTATAATTGTTTACTTCTTGCTTAAGAGCACTTTTATGATGTTATATTATACAATTCTGATACTATAAGCCTATTAAAAAGTCATTTCTTTTACAAGAGATTCATTCTATGCTTAAGAGAAATAATAATCAATTCATGGTTTATTGTAAGTTTGAGGGATATTTTACCAATCAGGGTTCTGTTTTAGAAATGAATGGACTAACTTTCAGAATAAATTCAAATATATTACTTTCTTTTATTATATGAGAATAGGCACATAATGAAGAATTATTTTAATTTGTTGAAAAGAGAACAAAAAGAAGATGATGACCATAAAAAGTAAAAGCAGATGAAATTAATATGCAAAGAGAGTTAATAAACCATTATCATTAAGTTAATTCATAAGAAATTCAAACTCTAGGTAAGAAAATTATTTAGTGTTGAGTATAATTTTATTAATTATTTTTGAAAATATATTGATTATCTAAGATTTTGCTACCATAAATTCCTAATTTGAGGCAGCCATAAAGTTCAAAATGAAGGCTACCATAATAATTTAAATTGAAAGGTATAACACTATTAATATAGGTTTATTATTAATGTTAGAAGATGAACTCTATACAATATAAACAGATCAAATCCTCATTTCTAGAGCTAATCATCATTTCTACGCTCGGACGGGGGAGGTGAATACACAAGCCAGCAGTTTACACAATTCTTACTAACCAATGGTATCAAACACGAGTTCAGCTGCCCATACCCTGGAACAAAACGGGGTATCCGAACGAAAACACAGACACCTGATCGAAACAACCCGCACTCTGCTTCACGCCGCACATCTCCCACCAAAATTATGGGCAGAAACTGCTCAAGCTGCGAATTACCTCATCAATAGACTTCCCACCGCATCCCGCAACCATAAAATTCCATACCCGTTACTCCATGGCCACCACCCAAATATGAACATCTTAAGATCTTCGGATGTATGTGTTTTCCTTGGCTTCAACCGCAATCTCCTCACAAACTTGCTCCCCGATCGATCCCTGCACATTCCTTGGCTACTCAACATCACACAAAGGCTATCGCAGTTACAACCCATTAACTCAAAAAATCCACATTTCCCGCCATGTCACCTTTCATGAACAAGAATTTCAATTTCAAAAACTAACTCCTCCCTCTACACCCACGCGACCAGCTTCTACTCCACCTCTCCTTCTCGTACTAACCTCCACATATTCATCCCTTAATCAACCTGATCTACCATCTTCTCGTGACATCTCACCCCTTGACATAACACAGGACCCTCCACATACATCAACTCCTCTCAACTCACAGACCTCTTACATTCCTTCACCAGCTATCTCACCCCCACACCCCCCACCTCCACATCCTATGCTCACCAGATTCCAAACAGGCCATTTGAAACCAAAGAAGATCCTTGATCTACTTGCTGTAACAGACTCCAACAGTACTCCCATCTGCTATTCTCAAGCAGCCAAACTACCCCAATGGAGAAAATCCATGTCCACAGAGTTCCTAGCTCTGCAAAAATAGGGGACCTGGTCTCCCACACCACCCCCTCTTCACAATCCGGTACTCGGATGCAAGTAGATCTATAAGACCAAGCTGAATGCAGATGGCACCGTCAATCGTCACAAAGCCAGGTTGGTTGCACAGGGATACAACCAACAGCACGGACTCAATTATCACGAGACGTTCAGTCTAGTGGCAAAGATGCCAACTTTACGGGTCCTTCTCCTCATATCCGTTCAAAGGAACTGGCCGCTGCTGCAGTTTGATGTGGCGAATGTGTTTCTCCACTGAGATCTACACGAAGAGATCTTTATGCAGCAACCACAAAGTTTTTCCGATCCAGCATTTCCCAATCACGTATGCAGACTGAAGAAAGCCATCTATGGCCTAATGCAGGCCCCGAGACAGTGGTTCCACAAACTCATTGAGTTTCTTATAAACTTTGGTTTTCAGTTCAGCCAAGCCGATCCATCTCTACTGGTCTATCACACTCCACAAATTCAACTGTATTTACTCATTTATGTTGACGATCTCATGCTTACAGGAAATCATCAACCTATAATCCAGTCATTACTGACTCAGCTCCAGCAACACTTTGCTCTGAAAAAACTGGGCACTTCCAAGCTCTTTCTAGGCATTCAAATCGATCACACACCAAACGGCCTCTTCCTGCATCAATCTCATTATGCCCGTGACATTCTACGCTCGTCTGGCTTTGAATCCTGCAAACCAGTTGCCACGCCAATTCCCCTGAAACAAGTGCGCAACCATAAAACCAGCCCTCTCTACGATAACCCAACTCTCTACAGGAAACTGGCAGGCTCCCTTCAATACCTTACAGTAACCAGGCCAGATATCGCGTTTGCAACCAATGTCATCTGTCAACATATGCACAATCCGACAACATATGATCATCAGCTCCTTAAATGCCTCCTTCGGTACATCAAGCGGACAATACACCATGGTCTACCTCTTTCTAAAGGCGAACTCAATCTCACGACTTACAGTGATGCAGATTGGGCAGCAGACATGGAGGACATGAAATCCGTCTCTGGATTCTGCACCTATCTCGGCTCAAACCTCATCTCATGGAGTGTAAAGAAAGAAGCCACCGTGGCACGGTCCTCTACAGAGCTCTCGCCGCAGCCACCTCCGACGTACTCTGGCGACGTCGTCTTATGGCAGACTTTCAAGTCCCACAGTCACAACCAACTCCAATCTTCTGTGACAACATCTCCACACTCGCTCTCGCACACAACCCCGTGTTTCATGCGAGAACCAAACATATAGAGATCGATCACCATTTTATCAGTGATCACATCCGCAACCACACAATCGACGTCTCCCACATTAGCTCCGTCGATCAGCCGGCTGATATTCTTACCAAGCCTCTGTCAGCTATTCGATTCTCTGCTCTGCGTGACAAATTAACTATCTGCTCACGAGATAGTTCATTTGAGGGGGGCTGTTAACACATCTGATACAATACCGATAGCAAGCATAATTACTGTTCATCTTCCACCTCTCGGCTCAGCAGCCTCGCTCACCTGCTACCGGAGAAAGCTGCTCTGCCACCAACGGCTGGCTGACATCTCTAACGAACTGTCTTCCCCTCTGTCTAAGAAAGTCTATAAAAGGGTCTTCAACTCTGTATTCCAATAACATAGTTTCTCATGAGAGAATGAAATCCTTTTACTCTCTACACTCTGTTCTCTTCTCTTCTTGCAGGTTCTTTCTCATTAGGGAATTGGGTTTTCATTCGAGAAAGAAAGGAAGAAGTGTTCTCAATGCTTGCATGTGTATTTCTTCATCTTTTTATGAAAAAGATGCCTACCCCTCATCTTTATAGTAAGTGGTTGTATTTTTTTGTTCTTATCTCTAATCTTGTCTGAAATTTATTATTTCAAATATCTCTTTTGAAGTTCCGTGTAGTATTTGATCTCTATGTTTTCGTACATATAAGCTTTAGTTAAGCCGAATTACATAATTTATGTCTTATTTTATGATTGTTGAATTCTCTTATGTGGTAATTACTAAATACTTTATTGTGATTGCTTTAAGTTGACAGTGCACTCTTTCGAATCCTGGATAGAGAGAGAATAAGGAGATTGGCAGGAGTGGATCATCATTCATTGATGAAGAACCCTATTTGGAGAACGAAATAATAGGTTCCTGTGATAATAAGCAGCATCAAACATGGATATATAAACCAAAAATTTTAGCTTTATCGGCGACAACTTCGAATGGATAAACATTGTAGAGATGATAACCTGAAAAGATGATTTTATAAATTTTATGGCGTTATATTTTTTCTCCTTGACAACGCCATTATTTATCTTTTTTCTGCATCGTCTATTTAACTAGGCTTTTTCCAAAAAAAATCTTAACCACCTGACAGTAATTCTTCTTTGTTTTACTGTAATATATCTCTTAGGCTTCGTTTGGGACGGCTGTTTTATTGCTTTCTAAAACGGAGTTTTAGTACAAAAATAAAAAAATTTGTACTAAAATTCTGTTTTAGAAAGCATTAAAAAAGCCGTCCCAAACGAAGTCTTAATCACCTGAAAGTAATTCTAGCGATCGGTGCCAACGAGGAACTGGATACCAAACCGGAGTTGGTCGCCCTCATGCCGGAGGTGGTCTTTTCTTCTGAATTGCTGATTGACCAGTTGTCCTCTTCTGCATCACTTGCGCTTCTGGTCATTATAAAATCCTTCAATACACACTACTATTAAAATATACTTTTGCAGCCTTTTTTTAACCCTACAACAACCGTTAAAACACATATTAAATTTTTTTGCAGTGATTTCAAAACTGCTGCACATCTGCCGTATTTATTATCGCTGCAAACGTCTTCTGCAATGCTATTTAAACTGTTGTTATAGATCTACTTTTGGCAACGGTAATTTTTACAGCGGTTTTAACCCCTACAAATTTGTTGTCTTGCAGCAGTCTTAGCACCTAGAAAGCTGAATGATGGGTCTATAGCAACGGTTTTAGCACCTACAAATATGGAATGGTTCCTATAGCAGCGGTTTTTACCACTGAATTACTGCATTTTTGACCAATAGTAGCGGTTATAACCTCTGTAATATTGCATATTGGATCAAAAGCAGCGGTTAAAAACGCTACAATTCTACCTGATTTTTTTTTAACTAATGATTTTAAACATGTGCATATTTGATTTATCATTAATAATTTGTAATCAATTGCAAGCTTTATCATAAATTACAATCATACGAGACATCTACAATAATAAAATATATGAAAATACATTCAAAGTTAATAAGAATACAATATTTCTAATATTCAAATGGCACTTTAAGGAGAATTTGACCCCCCCCCCCCCCCCAAAAAAAAAAACAATGTTGAACATTACTTCTCATACTCCTTGGATGTCATTGATTACAAGTAATTAGATAATAAAACACCATGAAAACACTCAACTCTCGTGATAATTGAAAAGCTCACAATAGAAGAAAAGGAAATCATGCATTAGTGATTAGCAAGCTATACCCCATTCTTAAGAACCATAAAACAAGAAGAATAAGCACCAAAATCGATTTATAATTGATACATCATCATGAAATTATCTTGATCAGGCACGAATCTCGAGGAAAAACCCAAACCGAAAACTTCAAAAATTAAATCCGGGAGCACGTGAATTCCGATTTTAGCAAGCTTATAGTCAAACTGAGCGTCTCAGAAATACGAATCCAACGACACCAAATTCAACCCAATCTGAGCCCAAATGGGTCCGAATTATGGACCCGAAGCGTTGTTGGAAGGTTCAAACCGCAATTTGAGTTAGCAAACGGTCTCCGATTTTAACGATCTTATACTCGAATCGAACGGCTCGACGAGACAAATCCAACGAGCCCAAGATCACAAAATTCCAACATCACTAGAGCCTTCAAATGTCCAACGAACGATGCACGGTCGTAGGATTCAATATCAGCCGTCCATTCGACCATTCCCTATTTGCCCCTGATCTCACACCTATTTACGAGCTATGCCACTCCAGAAATTCTATAAATAGATCCCTCATTCTTCACAGGAGAGGATCCAAGCAAGAAGAGAAGAAGAGAATAAAAGGAAGAAGCTCCTCCTCGACCACCGCCGGAACATCACCGGACCACCGCAGGAACCTCTCCGTACCACCGCAAGAACCTCGCCGGACCACCGCCTACACTTCGCAGGACCACCGCCGACACCTCGGCGGACCACCGTCGACACCTCGGCGGACCACCACCGACACCTCGCCAGACCACCTCTGGAGCTTCGTTGCATCACCATCTCAAGGCCCTACATTCAGGCCCGACGTTCAGGCCTGATATTCAGGCCCGACGTTCAGGCCAGACATTTTGCTCAAGGCCCGACGTTCTGCTGAAGGGCCGAAGTTCTGCTCAAGGCCCGACATTTTGCTCAAGTCTCGACGTTCTGCTGAAGGCCCAACGTTTTGCTCAAGGCCCGACGTTCAGGCCTGACATTCAGGCCCAATGTTTTGCTCAAGGCCCGAAGTTCTGTTCAAGGCCAAACTACCAACTAACACCCGAACTTCCAGGTATCATCGGGTCTAACACCAGACTCCTATCAAATAGCTATTATTTGTAACCTAATCTCCCTCAGAGGCGAGTCAGTCCTCTGTAACCAGATCAAATTCTAGTGGAATCATTTTCAACTAGGCTAGGCCTCGTGGTTTTTTCCCTTTCAAGGGTTTTCCACGTAAAAAATGTCATGTTCTCTGTGTGTGTGTGCTGAACATCCGTATAAAGCTAAGACGTATAGTTAAAACTCTATTTCCGCGTATATTCACGCCCGCAATAATTGGTGCCGTCTATGGGAAAAGTCAATCCCACTATACTAAGTACTCCTCCAATGGCCAACAGGCGTAGCCATCGCATCATGGGAACCTCCCGCTCTAATTCACACTAATCCAGGAATTAGTCCCTAAATGAGGAACGACAGGCGTCTACCTCTTTTCACCCCTATGACTAAAACCTTGCCGGAGAAGGAACTTTAGGGCCATCCCTAGAAGAGCGTATCAGAAAGATGAAGGAATCTCAGATTGAGATCCTTCAACTCTTAAGGGAGACTTGAGGACCAACACTACAACCTCAGGAAGATATTCTCCTCCCTCGAGACTAGCCAGGATTCGAAGATGTTCTTCATGTTGAGGTCCCCCTTCCTCAGCCAAGAATGCGCCCTCCAACACGTCCAGAGAATGAGCTTGCTGACACAGCAAGCTCTACCCATCCTTCGCGCACAGGCTATCGGCATCACATCCCTCCGGACGTCCCCGAGGACTTGTACCAACAGCACATCACTGAACTCCCCCGTAATATCCTACGACATGAATTACGGAGACTAGTCCAAAAAGAGTTCCCCACAGAGGATATAAGGCAATCCCTTCGTGAATGAAACATTCAGGAGTCATCACCTTTCACAGAAGCTGTCCTCCGACACCCCATTCCGGCAAGATTCAAACTCCTGAATATTGATTCTTACGATGGGACTTCATACCCCTACGAGCATATCGATCACTACCGCACCATTATGCATATCCAGCGGGCCCCGGAATCTCTACTCTACCAAGTTTTTCCTGCCACCCGTAAAGGGCAAGCCCGAACATGGTTCTACTCCCTGCCTGCTCGTTCTATCTCAATATTCGTTAAATTGGCCAAATTATTCGTCGAACAATTTGTCGCCAACCAAAGGATGGTTAAAGATTCTTCCCATCTTTCGGGGATACGTTAGAACGAGAGTGAATCTCTTAAAGAGTACTTTCAAAGATTTTTTACTGAGGCCCAAAAAATTCCAGGGGTAGATCCCGAATTTCTTAGAGGTGTATTTCTTGGAGGGCTTTGTCCTGGCCCCTTCTACTCAGCACTCATGCTTGAAACAGTCCATTCATATGTGAATTTAATCCATCGAGTAGAGGCTCAAATCTCTGTCGACGAAGCCATTAATGCTCATAGGAAGAAATTTGAGCAGACAATCGAGAAGCATAAAAATCCCCCAGGGATGGAGAATCCATCCTCACAAAGGAAGAAGCAAGAAAACTACAATCTTCTTTCTCGACCCTCATAGCCGCGACGAGAGACTCGCCAAGAAAAGGAATACACACCACTCAATACATCCCGAGCGAATGTATTGATCGCCATCTTAGATCAGGAAAGCGTGAAATGGCCACACCCTTTGAAGCCCAACGTCAGAAATCAGGAGCAATATTTCCACTTCCACCGCAGTCGTTGGCACACTACTGAAGCGTGCAAGCAGCTCAAGAAAGAAATTGAGAGACTGATCCGATAAGGATATCTCTAACAATTCATTAAAAATACACCAGCCCGAGATGAGGTTGGTCCAACAGGGGGGCAGAATCTACAACAAAGGAAGTTGGTAAACAATCACCAAATAGTGGGGGAGATCGAAATCATCGCTGGAGGCCCATCAACGCCTTGTCAAGTTCTAATTGCGGAGAACAAGGAGCCACCAAAAAAGAAGCTTCATGTCGATCACTCCATCATCTTCGAGGAATCTGATCTAGAAGGCATAAAGACCCCTCATCAAGATCCACTAGTGATTGGCGCAGGAATCGACGATCCATGCTACAATGTTACACTACGAGAAAACACGCGATTACCGTCGAAATTTCTGACGGATATTGTTGTGTCGGTAAGCACGGCGCAGGTAACGGCGCATTATTATGCCGGAAAACCTACGGCGGTTTTTCCGGTGACAACGACGCCTGAAATGTTCCGGCGATATTCGCACCGGTAAATGCATCGGAACAAACCAATAGCTCACTATTTCCGTCGCACTTTAAGGCAGAAAATCACCGGCACCATTACCGGCGGATATTGCTCCGGGGTATTTAAACTCAACGAAACTAAACCGGCGCTTGTTGCGCCGGAATAATCTCCGGCATCGGATCTGCCGGAAAAATCCGCTAGTGAATGCCTTATTTTTCGAAACCGAGCTTCTCTGGCCCATCACTTCTTTCCTTTCGTTCTCTCACCTCGCCCGTAGATCGTCGTCGCCCTCCATCGCTTGCCCGTAGATCGCTGTCGCTCGCCCGTAGATCGCCGTCGCCGACAGTCAGAGGAGTTTGCCGACGAGTCTCATAGCTTTTGTGGTCGATTCACCGCCGACGGTCGTTCATCTTCAACGACGGAAGGTTTGTTTTTTCATTTCTTTTGACGAAATTTTTTCCTATTTCAGTTGGATTACATAGATTAGGTTTAAGAACATATATTTTTTGCTTTAGCCATGAACTTCTTTTTTGCTTTAGCCATGGATGTTCTAACCATACATTTGCAAGAGGATTGTATGCTTTTTGCTTTAGCCATGGATGTTCTTACCATACATTTCCAAGATAGATGGTCTTGATATCTCCAAGTGTTGATTTAGGTAGTGGGAAGCTAGTACTAGCCTTTGGAATGTTTAATCATATTGAGAATAAGTGCACGTCTATTATGGAAGCTATACATTTTTTGAGAATAAGTGTCTATTATGGACACTTATAGAGAGAGTAAGGAGGATCTACATATGTTGTGTTTAAACACATTGCATGCATGTGCATGCTTTGACCAAATATTTTCTATTTCAGTTGGATTACATCAAGGATCATAGCCCATATCTTTTTTTCTTTATCCATGGTGAAATATAGAGTGAATAAGAAGGATTTACATATGATACTTATTGAATTAGAAAAAAACATATGATAAAGTTCAAAGAGAAGTGCTATGGAGAGTTAATTTTAGAAAAGAAAACATGTTATTAGTAGAATTAAAGTTGGTTGGTTAAAGTGGAGGAATACATCAAACCTGTTGTGTGATAGAAAAGGACCATTTAAACCTGTAGGTAAAATTCTATAAATGATGGTGAGACCTGCAATGCTTTATGTCACATAATGTTGGCCATTAAAAGAGAAGTAAAAAATTAAGTTGAGTATTGTAGAGATGAGGATGCTCAAGTGCCTGAGTGTCTTTACTCTTAGAGACAATGCTAAATGGAGACAATGCTTCAGGCCTATTGTGTGATATATAGTGGAGGAATGTTTCAGGCCTATTGTGTGATTGATATAAAAATATTGCAGAGATTAGGATGCTCATGTACGTGAATGTGTGTCTTTACTCTTAGAGACAATGCTAAATGATCATAATTTTCTACAAGTACCCTATCTTTTTACATCTCTATATAATCAGTTTTAGATCTACTTAAGCGCGATAATACATTACTTATTTGCTCTTATATGTAGGTTATGGATATTAGAAATCAAAGAAGTTAGATGTATAACCGATTATCTCAAGGTCGGAAGACATTAATAGAAGAATTCATTAATGGGGTGAACTTTTTTATTGAGCAAGTGAAGTGTCTACCCAGCTTTTTATCAGAAGGAAAGTTTTGAGCCGGTAATTTGCCGGAAACGACGATACAACGAACCGTATCGATCTAACCGGCGTCTCTTACTACGCCAGAAATTACCGTCGTGCTTTCCGGCGTCGTATCCGCTGGTCATTCTCAGTGCATATTTTACGACGTAACCATCCCGCATGTTATTTACGGTGTATCAACGACGTTTTATCCGCCGGTAATTTCCGGCCCAATCATACGACGGAAATTACCGGCGCATATGTCGCCGGATTTAGCGGTCGAAATGTCGACGGCTGCCATCAGTTTTTTGCGCCGGCAATGCGTCGGAAATAGCGCCGGAAAGGTTTCCAGCGCAACTTATGCGCCGAAAGACTTTTACCGACGCGATCCAAACCGGCGCAGAGAATTCCACTGAAACTTGCACCGAAAACCTATAATTTCGACGAAAATCTTGTATTAGCGGCAGATATTATCCGCCGGTAATGATGGGTTTTCCCGTAGTGTTAAAAAGATCTTGGTTGACAATGGGAGCTCAGTAGACATTCTATTCTACTCCACTTTTCTCAACATGAGCCTATCCAGATAAAAACTCCAACTGCTGCCGATCCACTATACGTGTTTGACAACCGACCTGTAAGAATTGAAGGAACCATCAGTCTCCTGGTCATACTTGGAGAATTCCCCCATCAAGTTGAGTATCATATTCAGTTCATTGTAGTAAAATCCAAATCAGCCTACAATGCGATCTTTGGAAGGCCACTCCAAACAATCTTCGGAGCTATTGCTTCAATTCCCCACTTAAAGCTGAAGTTTCCTACCCCATCAGGGATCGGGACCGTACGTGGAGATAAACAAGTAGCACAATCATGCTATCTTAGACAGGCTCAACCACGCTCATCAGTTACTCTGAGCATCGAGGACTTCAATCTTTGGAATGAAGATACCCCTCAAAGGGCCTCCCCTGTAGAAGATCTTACTTGTGTCTCTCTATCAGAAGAGCATCCTTCAAGAATAGTACAGGTCGGATCACTCATCTCAGATGAAGAGAAAAAGGAGTATGTAGACTTTCTACGTACAAACCATGATTTATTTACATGGAGTCCAGCGGATATGCCTGGAATCAATCCTGAAGTAATTATGCACTCCCTCAAGATCAACTCAACATGCAAACCAAAGATCCAAAAGAAATGAAACTTCGCTCCAGATCGTCAGATGGCAATCGAACAAGCTGAGGTTGATAAGCTTTTAAATGCAAAATTTATAAAGGAGGTACACTATCCCACTTGGTTGGCCAACGTCGTGATGGTTCGAAAGGCAAGTGAAGCTTGGAGAATGTGTGTGGACTTTACTGATCTCAACAAAGCTTACCCCAAGGACCGTTTCCAACATGCGCCTCAACCCCTTGATATTACAACATGCGCCTCAACCCCTCCAAATGTGCATTTGGAGTTACCTCAGGAAAATTTATGGGGTTCATGGTTACCCATCGAGGGATTGAGGCCAACCCAGAGAAGATCAAGGCCCTAAGGGATATGCTACCCCCAAGAAATATCAAGGAAGTCCAAAGATTGAACGGAAGGATTGCGGCACTCTCTCGATTCCTAGCTCGCTCAGGAGACAAATATTTACCTTCTTCAAGGTTCTTAGAGGTGCTTGTAGCTCAGGATTTCAGTGGACCAATAAATGCCAAGAGGCTTTTGAACAACTCCGAGCTTATCTAGCATCGCCGCCACTACTCTCGAAGCCAGTTCTAGGGGAAATTTTGTATATGTATATGGCCGTCTCCTCCCAGGCTATAAGCTCGGTCTTGGTTTGAGTAGATGATAATGTTCAATGCCCAGTCTATTATATTAGCAAGGTACTTTCAGAGACTAAGACACACTATCCATTAGCAGATAAAACAGTATTGGCGTTAGTCTTCTCAGCAAGAAAGTTATGCCCTTATTTCCTAGCACACGCAATCAGGGTTTATACAAATCTACCGTTAAAAAGTATTCTCAAAAAGCCCGAGGCATCTGGAAGATTGATCAAATGGTTAGTGGAACTTGGAAAATTTGATATACAGTTCCAACCTAGACCCGACATCAAGTCGCAAGTGCTTGCTGATTTTGTCGTCGAATGCACTAACCACACCTCCAATGAATCACTTGATGTATCTCCTTCCTCCTCCTGCTGGATATCATATGTCGACGAAGCTTCTGGAAGTTCTGGTGCTGGCGCTAGAATCTTATTAATCTCCCGGCAGAAAGCAACACTTAAATACGGGCTTAGACTGAAGTTCCCAGTAACAAACAATGTTGTTGAATATGAAGCTCTAATTACTGGATTGAGACAGGAAATCAATTGCGAAGTACAGGACTTAGTGGTTCACACTGATTCCCAACTGGTCGCCTCTCAGGTAGAAGGGGAGTTTGATGCTCACCATCTATTGTTGGCCCAATATTGCCAGATAGTTAAAATCTTGTTGGCCTAAATAGAGAAGCATCAGATCATCCTTATCCTTCTGGAATAGAACACAAGGGAAGACTCTCTCTCCAAGCAAGCCACTTCTACGACATGTGATGTTTTCAGAAGAAAATATATTGAGGAGATCTACTTTCGTAGCATTCAAGGCTTATGAGTAATTCAATCAATAGATGAATTAAAAGAAGCTTCTTTGATCGACCCCATTCTCATTTTCCTACAAGAAGGTGTTCTTCCTGAAGACCCAACAGTGGCAGTACAACTTCGGAGGCAGGCAACAAACTTCATCATTATTAATGGAGAGTTATACAAATGATCTTTCACAGGGCCATACCTCAAATGTCTTCCTCCTTCAGAGATGAACTATGCACTTCGAGAAGTACATTCAGGCATTTTTGGGGAACATCTAAGCGGAAGGGCGCTAACCCAAAATGTCCTGAGACAGGGATTTTATTGGCCAACAATGAAATAGGATGCATTGGAGCTCGTACAAAAATGTAACAGCTATCAGTTACTTGCCAACCTCACTCATCTACCTGTCATAGAGAACTCAACATTATAGAGTCCCTGGCCTTTCGCCCAATGCGGGATTGACATAATGGGACCCTTTCCTATAGCCACAGGACAGCGAAAGTTCATCATCTTAGCTGTGGACTATTTCACAAAATGGGTAGAAGTAGAACCTCTGGCAAAGATCACTGAGGTAAATGCCAAACAGTTTCTATGGAAGAACATAATATGTCACTTTGGCATTCCAGCAAAGGTTATCACCGATAACAGAACACAATTCACCGGAAGGGTCTTCACCACAATTTGTAAAGATCTCCACATTAAATTAGTACACACGGCTATGGCCTATCCTCAGACTAATGGACAGACATAGGTCACTAATCAAATCATTTTGAGAGGATTGAAGACACGACTGGATAAGGCTGTGGGGCAATGGGCTGATGAGCTCCTAAATGTCCTTTGGGCCTATCGTACTTCGGCAAGGACTCCAACTGGAGAAATGCCATATAACCTCTACTTTGGCACAGAGGCTGTTATTCCCGTCGACATTGGAGTCCCAAGTCATAAAGTTCAAACTTTTGACTTCAATGCCAACGACGAAAAACTCAGGCACAACCTAGACCTCCTTCCAGAAGCAAGAGACGAGGCGATGCTTAAGGTTCCTGTATATCACCAGAGAGTTGCCCGTCACTATAACTGAAGGATGAAGCCGCGACATATATCAGTTGGAGATCTCGTCCTACGCAGTATTGAGGCAGCAGGCAAAGGCCCTCAACGAAATAAACTCTCCCCCCTCTGGGAAGGCCTTTACCTAGTAGCAGCTATGGTAAAGCCTGTAACTTTCAAATTGAAGGATGCTGAGGGAAAAATGCTTCCTTGGACTTGGAACATAGACAATCTTTGCAAGTACTATCAGTAGAGCGCAATAGTATTTCTTATTTTAAGTATCGTATGTCTTTAGTATTGTGTGACTTCAGTACTATTTGTCTTTATATTTGAATGTTGTTTTTGGTGTTTGTAGCTTCTTCCTTCCTAAGCTGTCTTAGGAAGCTATGCTTTTATTTAATACAGTAAGACTTTGTTTCTCTATCTCCTTCGAGTAAAATTGTATTAATAAATTCGCACAAGCTGTGAACTTCAATATCCTTGATTTGAGCAACAAATAATCATTATTGTAGCTCAGTCACCAGATGATTGATCACAGGGGGATTCGGTCTGATCTCTTCCACACAGGTTAATGTCATCGAGCAGGGCTCTAACATACAACCTCAGATAGATCTTACATCCTTGGTGGATTCTGTCGATCTCTTCCACACATGTTAACATCATCGAGCAGGACTCTGACATACAACCTCGGATAGATCTTATATCCTTGGTGGATTCTCTCGATCTCTTCCACACAAGTTAACGTCATCGAGCGGGGCTCTGACATACAACCTCGGATAGATCTTACATTTTTGGTGGATTCTCTCGACCTCTTCCATACAGGTTATCGTCATCGAGTAGGGCTCTGACATACAACCTCGAATAGGTCCTACATCCTTAGTGGATTCTCTCAACATCTTCCACACAGGTTAATGTCATTGAGTAAGGCTCTGACATACAACCTCGAATAGGTCTTACATCCTTAGTGGATTCTCTCAACCTCTTCCACACAGGTAAATGTCATCTAGTAAGGCTTTGACATACAACCTCGAATAGGTGTTACATTCTTGGTGGATTCTCTCAGCCTTTTCCACACAGGTTAATGTCATCGAGTAGGACTCTGACATACAACCTCGGATGGGTCACACAACCTTGGTGGATCCTCCTTTGACTCCTTCATATAAGTTAGAATGCTAGTACCTTTAACAAGCATAAATATTCACTCAAGTTGAATAAATACACTAAGATGTTAAAGCCAACAAAAAGTACATCAATAATCCACTACTAAATCAAAATAGACACCACACATCAACACAAGCATCAGGTACATTGCAATCACTAAAAAAGGAAAAGCAATACAAATAACAGAAACTAGAAATCCTACTCAATGTCTACGACCTCATCATCCACATCAAGATCAAGGACCTTCCAAAGATCACTTTCTACCTCATCATCATTGGAACCTGAAGGAAAGTCATTTGAAGCCTAGCTAGGGGTCACCCCTTCTACTTGAACTCCGGTCTTTCGCTGCATCAAGCGAACCCCCTTAAAAAAGCCCCGAATGAATCCATCTTCAGTACATTGCTGCTCCAAACCCTTCACTTCTATATCGTAGACATGATCTCAAGCCTCCTGGACGTGATCCTGAATAATAGTCTTAAAAGCTATGGACTTCTTGAAATCTTTAATAACTTTTTAAGGTTCTGTGCCAGACAAAGCAGCCTCCTTCTCAGCTATAAGAGCCTGAGACTTCTTATCCTTTGCCTCAAGTGATGCTATCTTCTCTTTAGAAACCTTTTGATCCTTCAAAATCCTGGTGATTGTCACTTGAGCCTCCTCTAGATCTATTTGATGCCGATCTGCCTGCCAATTTTGGAGAGAAATTGAGTGCATTGTATTGGCCAACTCAGTCCTGCACTCGCTCAACTCCTCTTCAAGCACCTTTACCTTCTTGACCTTATGATTATACTTTTGCTTGAACTCTCCTTGAAGATAGTTGATCTTGAAAAATTCATTGTTCCAGTCATTAATCTCGATCCCAAGACGTGACAGCTAAAATAAAAAGAAAAGCTTATTTGAAGTCACCCTAGAAGAAAAGGAGATAAAATCATTGGGATATATTACTCACCAAATTTCTAGTTTTATTGTGTACGATACATTGGTGGTTCAAAACATCCTCAGGGATATGCAACTTGGTTGGAGAAGAGCCAGATAGAACTTTATCAGTATTTATTGCAATCCTTTCCACCCTCTTCTTCGTCAAAACCTGACGATCTTAATCTCTTGCCAGTCGTTTGGGAGCTGCTTTTGAAGCTGGGGCAGGGTGCTCAGGGACCCTAGAAGTCGGCTTCAACATCCTTGCGTCAGACCTCCCAGCATGGAATGACAGACCAACCTTGAATAAGAACTCCTCCTCAGTGTATTTACTCATGTGACGAACCTCAAATAGAAGATGATCGAGATCAGGAACCTTCAAGATTCTCATTATATCTTCTTCATTGACATGTAGAGGGGATGGCAGATCCTTCATCTTCCCCCACTTCTCTACCAAGCCCTAAACATTTTTCACAAAGAAAAATACATTGGTCCAATTCTTCAAAGGATCACGGGTATGCACATCCAACCATTTGGATCTAAAGGTCACACGCCCATACATATCACTGGTGAACTGACCCATCCGTGAAAGGTGTTATGGTGTCATAGTAGCTCCCCGATCCCGGAAGAGAGCAATCAATCCCACAGTCAACGACATCGCTCTAAATGAAAATTAGGATAAGTTCACCCCACACCTTTGTAAAACTTCAATCAACTCGGTAGAAGGTGGAAAGCGTAACCTAGCCCGCAAGTGGGTCTCAGAAACGGTCAAGTACCTGGAAGGAAGAAGGCTAGCTCGATCAGACCTCCTAGAGACCATCGTCTTCACATCATTTGGGAAATGATAATTCTTGCAAAAAAGAAATAGGAAGTCATTTGTAACCGACGATGCTATTTCATCCACCCTCGCTTCCTTTTTTGGCCTCTGCTTACAATCATGCTGGGGGATGGGGGCTCCCTGGATCACAGGATCTCTCGATGGAAGACGATGACCTGACATTTCTCCTAAAGATTTTGGAGGAAAAAAAGGTGAATCTTCGGACTTCCTTGCAAAAAGAGGGGCCTTCTTCGAAGACCAAGGGAAGGCCTCAATCGCAAGGATAAAGGGAGAAGAGGAGAAGAGAGAATCTCTGGACTTCTTTGCAAGGAGAGGGGGCTTGGATGACTAAGGGAATACCTCAATTGTAAGGATAGAGGGAGAAGAGGAGAAGGGAGTGTTGCGGATATATGGTTTATGATTTTGTTGATAGCTAACATTCCTTATTTCTCTACGATTTTCTTATGTCCTAACGTTTCAGGTTCACACGATCGGACTACAATTTGGAACCAGCTCAAGATTGGGTAGACTAGGTCTGAGTCAGTTTGTAATTTTTTCTTGAGTCTGTTGTATTTGATGTGGGACCTTTGATTTGTAACTTAGAAGATTTCCTGCTTTTCCCTAAAAGATTTTTATTTTTGGTAATATCAGCCTGGATGATATTTATCTCATCTTGGACGATATGTCCAAAATAAGAAACCTTAATTAGGGCATCCTCATTAAGGGAACTGTCATAAATATATCGGCCTGGATGATACTTGTATCGGCCTGGATGATACTTGTATCGGCCAGGATGAAATTCTAAATTCAGAAAGATTCAACCGCCATAATCAGTTTAGGTATTCTTTATTTTAGGAATTCGGCCAGGATGATATTTATATCTTCCAGGATGATCAAACTCAATCATACCTAAATTGATCTGGTATTATTTGGAACTCATTAATGGTTGATTGATATGATCACATCGTCCGGGACGATCTCATGATCGGCCAGGACAATGGCCTGGACAATTGACTTCAGCCAGCACTAAATCAGGGCGATGATCAGGACGATTAAAATCGATTTTAAACTATTTGTCTGGGACGATCGTGAGATCGGCCAGGATGATATAACCAATTTTCTTCTGATCGTCCTAAATCGTCCTAGGCCGTTGATCTGATTTTGAACTAATCGGCCAGGACGATATGCTTATCGTCCTGGACGATAATGTCAGCAACTTGCATTAATGAGCTTATTTTGAGAGCTTCTATTTAAGCTATGTCAAAGCACTTTGTAAGTGTCTTTGGTAGCCATTGTAGCTCCGTTCTTATGGGGGAAAGTTGAAGAGAGAGCTTGAAAGGGAGAGAGGAAAGGGTGGAGTTTGAGAGGGAGAAGATCCTGTGAGGGGGAGGAACTCAAGGAAGTGTGGTGGGGGATCCACACGGTTGCTCCGGCGAACTCGCACCTTAGTACCATCGGATTCAAGGCTTAACTTGAGGTAAGTTCACCAAAGAAGAAGATCTCTTTGGTGTCAAAGGACCCGGCGACTCCACCGCACCGGGGAAGGTGGAAGTGATTTTTTAAGGGCTTCTCCGCCTAGCTGTGGGGGCTAAAAGAGAGACACGATTTTAGTGCAATACTTGGAGGGTGCCTCCAAGGAGTGGACGTAGGTCAAGGTTTGACCGAACCACTATAAATCTGGTGTGTTCTTTCTTTTTACTGCTTTCGCGTTTTAATTTCCGCACTTTATTTGTGGTGATTTTGGTTGGACTTTTATCTTTGATTTTATAGTTTTCCAATTCACCTCTCTCTTCGTTAGCTTGGGCCAGTTCTATAGGGCTTAACATCCCTAATGAACTTTCAAGTGGTATCAGAGCTGCATTCTTAAAATAAGTTTTTAAAAGCTTTTGAATTTCGATCCATGGCTAATCGTACTATTGCGGAAGGTTATTCAATCATCAGACCTCCTTTATTTGAAAATATGTCATTTGATTTTTGGAAAACATGCATGTCTATTTTCTTGCAATTAATTGATTTTCGCATGTGGCATATGATTTTAACTGGTTATTCATCACCGTCACGAATTGTTAATGGAGTTAAAATTGATATTCCTTTTAGTCAATGGAACAGGGAAGAACAACTTAATGCTCAATTAAATGCAAAGTATTTAAATTGCTTTTTCTGTGCTTTAAATTCTAATGATTTTATGTTAGTATCCACGCGCACTACCAGTAAGGAAGTTTGGGATAAATTGCACACCATATACGAAGGCACTAGTGAAATCAAGCAATCCAAGTTGAATTTGTTAATGCATGATTTTGAATTATTTTCCATGAAACCTTTTGAAACGATCTTAGACATGTATACCAGATTCATTCAAATTGTGAACTCATTATATGCTTTAGGAAAAGATTTTTCAAATTTTGAAAAAGTCAATAAAATTCTTCGTTGTTTACTTGAAAAATTTGATGTCAAATTTTTGCTATTTGTGAATCAAAAGATTTGAATATATATTCTATTGATAATTTGATTGGCTCACTTACTGCCTACGAGCAAGGTCTGGGTCAAAGACTTTTGGATGCAGGTGAAAGATCGTTCTAAAAGCTGAATATACGGAAAGAGGAAACATAGTTGGTAACGATAGCAATGACTTGTCAAGCAAATCACAAAGCTCACCTAAGCATAAGCAAAAGTGAAAAAAAGGTAAAAGTGGTAAGGATGTCCATATCTCTTCTGACGTTATTTTCTTTCACTGCAGGAAGCCTGGACATATGAAAAATCAGTGCCCTAATTTAAGAATTCTTCCTACAAAAGAAAAGGGCAAGGCGAAGCAAAATTTAAACTTGGGAAATAATGAAAGGCAAAAAATCTCATGGGTAGATCTGATCTCTGAAGCATCGGTCCAGGAGAGAGATAATGGTTAAGAGCCTTTCATGTTTTTTTGTTGTGTTTTTGTTTTTATGTTTTTCATTTTTTTGTGCTTTTTCATTTTTGTTTATTCCTTTTTGTTTCCGTTAAAATTTTTCTCTCTTCAACGCACACATTCACTTTTCTAAGAATGAAATATATACTTCCTAATTTTTCTTGAAATCTTTGATAAGTTGTGTTTGACTTCTCTAAAACAGTCAAATGAAGGAAACTCATTTATTTTTAACTCTCAATCTCTACTTTCTAAATGAGGTTATCCTACTTTTGATTTAAAATCTTTTTCATCTTTCAAATTGGTTTTTGAAACAAAATTTTTTATCTCCCTACATTTTATTTATCGCATGGGAATCTTTTGCAAGTTTTTGAATCTAACTCATAATTTTCATAATCAAGCAATTCGCTTTGTCACTAAGATGTGTTTTCCTTTGTTTTTAAAATTTAAGAAAGGAAGCATATTAAAAAAAATTGGCCAATGATGCCAAAAATAAAAGATGCGCAAAGACGCCAAATTAAAAATATAGAATACACAAAGTGTATCAAAAGATGCGCAGTGCACCAACCAATTGTCAAGAGGCATAAAATGAGCCCACAAAGTTAATGCTTACCATTCTTGTACTTCTTAAAAAGCTTAAGAAAACCCTTGATACTTTTGATACTTGAGTTTGAAAATCTTGATTCTTGATTCAAAAATTTGTGCATTGATCTTCTATTAGATATATTTTAAGGAAGGAGTTTTTTTGAAAAATTATTGTTTCTTTCTCTAATTTATTCCTTGATTTAGATCTTGAATCAAAAAGTTGTTTTGCCTTTTTAAAGAACTTGAGTTTGGATTATCAATTTTTGAGTTTCGAACCTTTTCTGTATTATGCATTGTCAATCCAATTCTACGAAGTTTTTGATTAAAACTAAGAGGTAACTTTCCCATTTTAAGAATTTTTTTTTCACTAAATCAAGAAACATTTTCTTTTTTTCTCTTTTATTTGTTTTGTTTTTGTTTCTGCCTCATCTCTTTTTGATAATGTCAAAGGGGGAGAACGTATTGTTGAATTTTTGTACTGTTATCGTGTTTGTATCTTATTTTTTAAAAAATAAAAATAACAAAAATATTTCCATCTCCCCTATTTTTTAAAAATGTTATTCTAGTGAGGGGGAGATTAGGAGAAATTACTTTTTTTGAAAATTCAAATTGAATTGTTTGCCATCATCAAAAAGGGGGAGATTGTCCGGATCTATGGTTTATGTTTTTGATGATTGCAAACATTCCTTATTTCTCTACGATTACCTTATGTGCTAACGTTTCAGGTTCACACGATCGGACTATAATTTGGAACCAGCTCAAGATTGGGTAGACTAGGTTTGAGTCAGTTTGTAATCTTTTCTTGAGTCTTTTGTATTTGATGCGGGACCTTTGATTTGTAACTTAGAAGATTTCCTGTTATTTTCTAAAAGATTTCTATTTTTGGTTATATCAGCCTGGACGATATTTATATCATCCTGGACGATATGTCCAAAATCAGAAACCTTAATTAGGGCTCCTCATTAAGGCAACCGTCATAAACATATCGGCCTGGACGATACTTGTATCGGCCAGGATGAAATTCTCAATTCAGAAAGAATCAGCCGTCATAATCAGTTTAGGTATTCTTTATTTTAGAAAATCGGCCAGGACGATCTAACTCAATCATACTTAAATTGATTTGGTATTATTTAGAAATCATTAATGGTTCATTGATACAATCACATCATCCGGGACGATCTCATGATCGGCCAGGACGATGGCCTAGACGTTTGACTTCGGCCAGCACCAAATCAGGGCGATGATCAGGACGAATAAAATTGGTTTTAAACTAATCGTCTGGGACGACCGTGAGATCGGCCAGGACGATATAACCAATTTTCATCTGATCGTCCCAAATCGTCCGAGGCCGTTGAGCTGATTTTGAACAAATCGGCCAGGATGATATGCCTATCGTCCTGGACGATAATGTCGACAACTTGCATTAATGAGCTCGTTTTGAGAGCTCTATTTATACTATGTCAAGGCACTTTGTAAGTGTCTTTGGCAGCAATTGTAGCTCCGTTCTTATGGGGGAAACTTGTAGAGAGAGCTTGAAAGGGAGAGAGGAAAGGGTGGAGTTTGAGAGGGAGAAGATTCTGTGAGGGGGAGGAACTCAAGGGAGTGTGGTGGGGGATCCACACGGTTGCTCCGGCGAACTCGCACCTTAGTACCCTCAGATTCAAGGCTTGTCTTGAGGTAAGTTCACCAAAGAAGAAGATCTCTTTGATGTCAAAGGACCCAGCGACTCCGCCGCACCGGGGAAGGTGGAAGTGATTTTGTAAGAGCTTCTCCGCCTAGCTGTGGGGGCTAAAGGAGAGATACGATTTTAGTGCAATACTTGGAGGGTGCCTCCAAGGAGTGGACGTAGGTCAAGGTTTGACCGAACAAGGGTTGTCAATATTTGACACGACCCGAAAACTCGACCCGAACCCGACCCAAAAATTTTCGGTTAGGGTCAACCCGAACCCGAAACGGGTCGGGTTCGGGTTCAGCATTTTGACCCGTTTCAAAAATCGGTCGGGTTCGGGTTAACCATTTGACCCGAAATTGACCCCGAAGTGACCCGATTTTGACCCGAAAACCCGATTTTGACCCGGCAACTCAAGATTGACCCATTTTTTGACCCAAAAAGAGGAGATTGACCCATTTTTGAACGCAAAAATTAGCCATTTTTTGGTTGGAAATGAGTCATTCGGGTCATGTCGGGTTGACCCGGACCCGAAGCGGGTCGGGTTCGGGTCAGAAAAACTGACCCGTTTTTAAAAACGGGTCGGGTTTGGATTGACCCGAATTGGGCCGGGTCAATTTCGGGTTCGACCCGAACCCGACCCGTGGCCCGAAATTGACACCCCTAGACCGAACCACTATAAATCTGGTGTGTTCTTTCTTTTTACTTCTTTCACGTTTTAATTTTCGCACTTTGTTTGTGGTGATTTTGGTTGGAGCTTTATCTTTGATTTTATAGTTTTCCAATTCACCTCTCTCTTGGTTAGCTTGGGCCAGTTCTATTGGGCTTAACATTCCTCTTTCAGTGAGAATCTCCAGACTTCCTTGCAAATAGAGGGGTCTTGGAAGACCAAGGGAAGGCCTCAATTGTAAGGATAGAGGAAGAAGAGGAGAAGAAAAAAAAGAGAAGAGGACAAGAACAAGAAAGGGGTAATTTTTCTTAAGGCCTTAAGGCCCTATTTAAAGTCTTCAGGGGAGAAGAGGGCATTTTAAATTTTCTCAAATTTTTCTAAATTTTTTTGATTTTTTTCGGAATTTTTTGGGATTTTTTGGGAATTTTTAAGGGCCCGAATTGCATTTTTCAAAGGAGTCGGGGCCCACACGGGCGGGCTGGCCGAACCGCCTTATGAGGTGGTGGGTGCCAAGAGGCGCGGGCCCAGGCAGGCCGAAGGCGGGCCCAGGAGACTAAGGCGGACCGCCGTGCGGGCTGTAGGTGGGCCAAGGTGGGCCCAGCGCAAGCCGCAGTGCGGGCTGAGCAGACCAGAAGGGCCGCAGCGCGGTCCCAGGTAGGCCACAATGCGGGCCGGAGGCGGGCCCAGGTGGGTGGGCCACAGGCACAGCACGCGTACGCGCAGGCGGGCCGATGGCGGCTGCGGGCCTCGCGCACGGTTCCGCGCCACCGACTGTAGTTTGACCGGTCTGGTTGGCCAGTCCATTTTGGGCCTAATTTTTGTCCCATAAAGTCCAAATTCAACAATTTTTGGGTCCCCGTAGACATTTTTCGACGTTCAGGACTCGATTTCGATACTTTCGGAGCTCAACGGTGCCTCTATGATCAAGTTGGAGCAAGTTATTAATTTTGGAACATAATTTTTTGTGATTTGACCAGTGTAAAATTTCAGAACTAGTATTTTTCGGACTCCTGGAGCTTTGACATCCAAAAATAGGGGGACAACTGATACGTCATCATGAAAATTATCTTGATCAGGCACGAATCTCGAGGAAAAACCAAATCGACAAAACTTCAAAAATTAAATCCAGGAGCACGTGAACTCCAATTTCAGCAAGCTTATAGTCAAACTGAGCGTCTCAGAAATACAAATCCAATGACACCAAATTCAAACCAATCTGAACCCAAATGGGTCCGAATTATGGACCCGAAGCACTATTGGAAGGTTCAAATAGCAATTTGAATTACCAAACGGTCTCTGATTTTAATGAGCTTAAACTTAAATTATCAATGGCTTGATGAGACGAATCCAACGAGCCCAAGATCACAGAATTTTGACATCATTAAGGCCTTCAAATGTCCAATGAACGGTGCACGATCGTAGGATTCAGTATCGGCCGTCCATTCGACCACTCCCTATTCACCCCTGATCTCACGCCTATTTACGAGCTATGTCACTCCAAAAAATCTATAAATAAAGCCCTCATTCTTCACAAAAGAGTATCCAAGGAAGAAGAGATGAAGAGAAGAGAAGGAAGAAGCTCCTCCTCGACCACCGCCGGAACATCGGTGGACCACCGCCGGAACATCGGTGGACCACCGCCGGAACATCGGTGGACCCCCGCATGAACCTCGTCGGACCACCGTACGAACCTCGCCGGACCACCGCCGACACCTCGTCGGACCACCGCCGAAGCTTCGTTGCATCACCATCTCAAGGCATGACATTCAGGCCCGAGGCTCGATATTCAGGCCCGACGTTCAGGCCCGACATTTTGCTCAAGGCATAACATTTTGCTCAAGTCCCGACGTTCTGCTGAAGGCCAAACGTTCTGCTCAAGGCCCAACATTCAGGCCTGATGTTCAGGCCCGACGTTCAGGCCTAACGTTCTGCTCAAGGCCCGAAGTTCTGTTCAAGGCCAGACTTCCAACTAACACCTGAACTTCCAAGTGACGCCGGGTCTAACACCATACTCCTATCAAATAGCTATTATTTGTAACCTGATCGCCCTCAGAGGTGAGTCAGTTCTGTGTAACCAGCTCAAATTCTAGTTGAATCATTTTCAACTAGGCTAGGCCTCGTCGTTTTTTCCCTTTCAAGGGTTTTCCACGTAAAAAATCTCATGTTCTCTGTGTGTGTGTGCTGGATATCCGTACAAAGCTAAGATGTATAGTTAAAAGTTTATTGCCGCGTATATTCAAGCCCACAACAATAATAATAGCATCATAATATTAAATAATGATAAGTGGGTTATTTAAAAGGTTGGGTGCCCAGTTCTCTTAGAGAGAGAGTGTGAGAGAGAGGTGGATTGCTATGTTTTTTAGAAGAATGGTACCCATAGTCCCCAAAAATCTTATACCATTCATCCACTTATTTGAATAATTAACATTCGAAGCAATTCTTCATTTGTTTGAAAATTCCAAAGCCAAATATTATTAGTTAAAACCCCTTCTAAAGCTATCACTAAAATAGAGAACAATAAGTAACAAAATCAACACTTTCTAAATAAAATAAGCATGCAAAAAACAGTAGGTTGACACAACACTCAAAGAGCTAAGATGATCATAGACCAAACCCTTCCACTATAAATATACATATAAAATTTTCTAATAAAGGGATGTTAATGAAACTTAAAAAAAGATCCACTAGACATTGTATTTAAACAAAAAAACCTAGAAGTTTTAAGTAGGTTGGAGGAATAGAAAAATAATATATGAAATATAATAGGAAATTTAAATACTAAAACTATTTAATGAAGATGATTATTTGACCACAATTTTCCTTGAGAAGAATATGAAGGAATAACCAACAATTTGAAAAAGGAACGGAATTTAATATTATGCACAATTCATTTTAAGAAGTAAATCACAAAACGAAACATGAAACATGCTTAAAAGTTTTTGGTCAAACCAAGTTCTTGTTGATTACACAAAAGTCAAAAAAGATCAAGATGTAATAATTAGGTATGAAATATTTTATTAATGCTAAATTACTCCAACTAAAACACTCCCAAAAGAAAAGTACTACCAAAAGGAGAGTAAAAAGGCTAGAAGAAGATAACTTTTTAGTTATTTCTATATATTAAGATGAACATACATCACAAAGATTAGTAAATTTGGGCTAAGTAATATCAAGTATTGCAGTTAATTAGATAATAATATATATATTATTATTTATCAAAATATATAATACTACCTAGAGCCGAATAAAAAATCAAAATGTTTATAACTATTCAAAACAAAATATCAATCATACATAAGCAAAATATTGTGCCCATTTATATTTTGTCTTTCCTTCTCTTACACCTTGGATTATAATTAGACAAAATTAAAATTGATCATTGTACCCCTCACTAGAAAAAATAATGGCTATTAGGGCACCTTAATGTTCCATAACATGTATTTATAATGGCACATGATATATTGGGGCATCAAATAATGATGTCACTTAGGTGGCCGTTGGAATAGGGTTCAAGGTATCTTTATGTGCCCTAAAAACTTAATTTTCATGACAAATAAGTTTTGATGGCATAGTCTCTTTAACGACACCTTTACAATGTCCTAATAGACAACCTTTCCTAACACCTTCATATGATAGTTTTTGTGAATAAATATAACAAATATTATGTGTCATAATTGGTTAGCTTTCCTAGCATTTACATTTATTTGATGGAACATGTTTAATAATAAGGCACATTTAAGTTGCCCTAAGAAATATGATTTCCAACACTTAAATTTAATCAAAATTTTCTTTAATAAAATGATATTATTATGTGCTTCAATATATACTTTATCCAATATAAATTACATTCAATTATCAATTGCTTATGCTGACTCATAATATTTCAATTGTAAATAATTAATCTCCAATCATTTTTCTAAAAATCTTAAGTACATATGAAAGCTTACATAAGATATTTTTCTTAAAATAAAAAATTTATTTCATAATTTTAAAATTATAAGAATTTTCCACCTTAAATATAATAGAAGTCCTACTAAAATCTTCATATATATATATATATATATATATATATATATAATCAATTTTTTACAATAAATGCCTTCACAAAAGAATACATGAAAATCCAAAAAAAAAAAACCCTTATCATTAGGGAAATTTCTTTACACAATATCAACCAAGTCTTAAGATCTCTATTTCCAAACTTCATTGGCATCCACTCTAACCAACATCTGAAAAGACAATTTGGAACCCTAAATCATGAAATCATGAATATGAGTAAGTTGATTGCTTATATCTTATTAATGCTTGACATTTGCAAGAGGAATGTTAACTAAGCCACCACATATACTTAAAAATTTCAACAACAATCAAATTTGGTAAGCTTAAAGATAGAAGAAAGATGACTTTTGTATGAAAATACATCTTAATTTTTGAAAGATACAAAAAAGATAAGAAGCATAAAGTCAATTAATGGCTATTAACATTCCAAAGTAGACTGGAATCTATAGCTGCCATAAGTTTGCTTGCCAATGAAGCCAAATCTAAATCACCTTAAGTTCATTGTAAGGTAAATAATCTTTAAAATGATAGCTGGCTTATCAAAAAGTTCTAATCCAATCCTATGAGAGTGAGCAGTTTTACATGGCATTCAAAATTCAAAAATCTAATTTCAAATAAATGAATTAATATCAAAGCAACCAATAGTAGTTGACAGTAAATTCAAGCACTATCATAGTCAGGCAATGGAAGAGCTACTTAACAATAACATATCACAAAACTACATCTTAAATCAAATGGAAAATATAGCCGCTACAACAAATTTGTCTTTCATTTCAAGCTCTGCACTGCTTCTTTTCACAACCATTTAGTGTGAGAAGAGATGTTGAGCGTACTGAGATCCAAAATGAATTATCATCAAAGCCACCAACAGTAGCAATTATAGGAAATATAAATATTTCCATATCATAGAGAATACATCAGAAGAACAGAAAGACATCTAAATTCAGCTAACAAATATGTTGGCCTTGCTCCACAATACCCTAATTTCAATGATTATCAACAAATGAAAAACAATGAATATATTTTTGTCTAAGGAACTAATTCTAAGGAGATGAAGAAAGAAATATATGTTGCATATCTATGGCTTATGATTTTGATGATAGAAAACATTCTTTTTTCTCTATGACTACTTTCTACTAATATTTTAGATTCACACGATCATACTGCAATTTGGAACCAGCTCAAGATTGGGTAGACTAGGTCTGAGTCAGTTTGTAATCTTTTTCTTTTCTTGAGTATGTTGTATTTATTGTGGGACCTATTGATTTGTAACTTGGAAGATTTCCTGTTATTCCCTAAAAGATTTTTATTTTTGGTAATATCGGCCGGGATGATATTTATATCGCCCTAGACGATATGTCCAAAATCAGAAACCTGAATTAGGGCATCCTCATTAAGGCAGCCGTCATAAACACATCGGCCTGGAGATACTTGTATCGGCCAGGATGATATTCTCAATTCAGAAAGAATCAGCCGCCATAATCAGTTTTAGGTATTCTTTATTTTAGGAAATCGGCCAGGACGGTATTTATATCGTCCAGGACGATCTAAATCAATCATACCTAAATTGATCTTGTATTATATGGAAATCATAAATGGCTGATTGATACGATCACATCGTCCGGGACGATCTTATGATCGACCAAGATGATGTCCTGGATGATTGACTTCGGCTAGCACCAAATCAGGGCGATGATCAGGACGATTAAAATCTGTTTTAAACTAATCGGCCGGGACGATCGTGAGATCGGCCAGGACGATATAACCAATTTTCTTTTGATCGTCCCAAATCATCCCAGGCCGTTGAGCTGAATTTGAACTAATCGGCCAGGACGATAAGCCTATCATTCTGGACGATAATGTAGGCAACTTGCATTAATGAGCTCGTTTTGAGAGCTTCTACTTAAGCTATGGCATGAAAACGCTTGTAAGAGTCCTTAGCAGCTATTGTAGCTTCGTTCTTGTGGGGAAAACTTGAAGAGAGAGCTTGAAAGAGAGAGGGGAAAGGGTGGAGTTTGATAGGGATAAGATCCTGTGAGGGGGGGAACTCAAGGGAGTGTGGAGGGGATTCCACACAGTTGCTCCAGCGAACTCGCAACTTAGTACCATCGGATTCAAGGCTTATCTCGAGGTAAGTTCACCAAAGAATAAGATCTCTTTGGTGTCAAAGGACCCGGCGACTCCACCGCACCGGGGAGGTGGAAGTGATTTTGTAAGGGCTTCTCCGCCTAGCTGTGGGGGCTAAAGGAGAGACACTTGTTTTAGTGCAATACTTGGAGGGTGCCTCCAAGGAGTTGATGTAGGTCGAGGTTTGACCAAACCACTATAAATCCGATGTGTTCTTTTCTTATTATCGCATCCGCATTTTTTTTCTGCACTTTATTTGTGGTGATTTTGGTTGGAGTTTTAACTTTGGTTTTAAAGTTATCCAATTCACCTCTATCTTTTAATTAGCTTTGGGCCAGTTCTATAGGGCTTAACATCCCCAACGAACTTTCAAGTGCCATTTGAGCACTTTCAATATAATAGCACAACAAATATTAAACATAATAGAACTATAAAATGAATAAATATAAATCACATATTAAAGAAAAAAAAGGCATAACCAATGAAAGTTATAAATACAAAAATATATGATACAAACCTTTGACTCTTCCTGCCTTCACCAGAGTAAGCATCAATCAAACTCTATTCATAATTCATTCGATTTCAACATGTATCTAACATGTTTCTTTACTCTAGATAACTTGTCCTGACTAGTTTTTTTTATCTTTTTCTTCCCTATTTTCTTTTCTCTCGTCACCAAATTTTCTGTATTGCTTCTTGGATTCATAGTAGTATTACATTTTATTGTATTCAACTTTGATCGAAGAACTCATCCTCAATCTGATGATCTTAAGCTGTAGCTTCCTTTCAGTTTCAAAAGATATTTCTTTATGCTGGATACAGATTTACTCAAAACTTTTGCGGCACCATGCCATTTACCATATTTTCTTTTTCACATTGAGGAATGAGCTTATTTTGGGCAGTCTGCATTTTAGGAACTACTTTCTGACAGCTTGAAATATCAGATTTTGAGAAGTTAATTAAAGAACTGCTTGGCTTTGAATCCTACTTTTAAGTTTTTGAGTGTTTCCTGTACTAATTTTCTATTTGTCATCTTGCTTTTCAGGAGAATTCATATGCTCATTTTTTATTGGTAAGAGATCCTCAAAATCTTTTGATGCCAATAAAAGTCGAGATCAATCTTCTAAGACATTTTGAATACACAAAAAGGAATATTTTTATTCGGTGCATAAGGATGGCCTTCTCACACAACGGGATACAATAAAATAGTTACTCAAAAAAGAAATTATTCCTTGTACAAAATACAAAATGTTAAATTCAACACCAAAGCTACCAGAAAAATAATAATTCCATCATCACCTATAAAAATAATGACGCTAATCCATACTAACATAATTATTTCCATGTAAGTTTCTCTAATGCTTTAATGCAATAGGAAATCCAATATGGCATACATTTTCAATCACAATTAACTCCTTAATTTCTAGTTTCAGCGTACAGTACGTGTTTGTTGAACTCCTGGAGCTAACTAGTAAGAGAATGCTTATTGAAGTCAGATATGTCTCAATTCTATAAATAGTAGCAGTTCATTAACATACAAGTGGTACGTTGGTAACATTTCCACTAAATAATTTCGTAAATACCATGCTTTGGAAAGCCCATACATGGAAAAAAGAAAGGCCAGTAATGATCATTCAGATTATAAAAAATTGAATTCAGAGAATAAGTTTTCATAATAAGCCATAAATCTATGTGGGTTCAAAAAATTTGGCCCCACCTCCCCGCCGCACACTTATTTGCTGCTTTTCTTTTTTTGGCGAGGAGAGTTTTAACGGAATTAAGTTACGGGGTAAATTTTGGAAGGCAGATGGGTTTGTAGATAAGACACTACCCAGAGATTTTGCCCTCATTTTGCGAGGACTTTATGGTCTGAGTTCTGGTTTCCTATAGGCGCAAGCCCCTATAGTTAATTACCCCTCTCGATCATGAGAGATAACTTTCGATTAAGGCTAGTCATCAATAAGATACATAGAGATACGCATTATCTGGCATATAGTAGCAGCATGGGTTTGGGTATTGAAGATTGAAAGTTTGAAGATTTGATATTTAAAATTGAAATTTCACCATCTTTCACTTAAAACGGATGGTGGGGGAATGGATGTTGGACCCGATCAAGATCCCATGGTTCCGTTGTCCTGGGCCATCATGGTCCCTTGTCTACTTAATTAGAGGAGGTAGTTGACCCAACCTGACAAAAGGATCCTTGTCGGTAGCCATGGTTGCTTCGTCCAAGGGTACTTTGTAAACGTAGGGTGAATATTTGTGTAAGGGGACAAATTTAAATCTACCTTAGCTAATAGAGGGCTTTGTGCCCTATCGATCATACCCTATTGATTCATATCTCAATGATTTGATGCCAATAAGGAGTGTATTAGATCTGGCTATAACCAGTATTTTCTGCTGCCATTTGGTGGCAAAACCACTCGGTTCAGAGGGCCCCGGGTCATCATAGTTGTTTATCGTGCGGTGCCATTTGGCGGCGAACCGCCGGTTAGCGGACATGTATCACGTCCTTACTGGCAGGAGATTATTTTAGAATGGATTCTAGTGATATTTTCGACTAGGCATTTGGCTCTTTGTGAGCTGAAGTAAATTTTAATTTGTCCACTCCGACAAACTGTTGCGGAGGATGGATGGATTTTTTTTAAGTGTTTTGATAATTGAGTTTTCAATTTTAAATATTTGAATTTTGAAGTTTTGGATATTTCTAGAGTTTTGTATTTTGTAGGAATTTGGGTGGCATTTACAAATATTTGTGAACCCCTCCGGTTAAGAACTTCTTCCAACACGGCCATCATCGGGGTGTTTGGGGTCATTTCTATTTTTGGATTGAACCTTGTCAACTTGGCCGAGCTTTTGACCGAGGATCGGGTTTCTCCTAGGCTTTGTGCCTTTATTTGTGAATTTTCTTTGTTAACAGCCTTGAAGACCTATTACGAAGTTATAAAATAAATATTCTGGTCAAATTCATGACCGCATATTTATTTGAAGGTCTGAACCCTGTCCAGTCCTATTTATCTTATTTAAGAGGATCAGGTTTTGTAGGCTTCATGCATTTATTCATCAATTTTCTTTGTTAAAGATCTTGAACGTATGAATGTATTTAAACAAATACACCGGTCGCTACAACCGTGTATTTTATTTGAAGGTTCAAACCCTGTCGACTTCTATTGATCCATATAGAAGGATCAGGTTTGAACTTGAATTCACTTATCAACCCGTGCAGCATCCCTAGGAGACATGTGTGTATCTACAACACGCTCGTCGTGGCCCATGTGAGTTTTGATGATATTTTCCCCTTTTTGTGTACCTATGTGTATACATTTTATGATGCACGTACAGGGGTATTTTGAAATATTTTGGCTGTGCGAATAATTGTCGTTTGAATGCACAATATTTCATTTGAGAGCCTATACACGCCTTCTATCCTCTAGTATGAGTATTGCGGATTTGGTGGCGTGGAGTTTTGATGTTGACTCCCCTTTCTCATTCACCGAGAGGTTCTTCTAGACTTTGAAGTTTGTTGCTTTAAAGAGAACTCCTTTTAAGATCATCAGTGTAGTAGACTTATTGTCTCTAAAATTTATAGATATCAGAACTATTTTCTTCCTGAGTATAGGATCTAGAAGGAATTTTAGAACGCCGAAAAGTTTAATTCAAATTTGCTCAAACATCTCCTCCATTCTGCCAGGGGGTGTCCATCTTTCATACATCAGGTTGTCCTTTGTACCCGATGTACTTGTAAATCTTGGTCACTGTCGTTGTAGATGACATCTTTGCTTGTGTCCACAGAGGTTCGTTGTACCTACGATATACACACTGCTGTTATCCACAAGCGGCTCATGTTTATTTGTAGGGACCCATTGTATCCACTACGACCTCGTGAAAATGTTTCTAGAAGACCCATTGTTTCTGCATCATATCCATCCATTCACCAATATCGGGTGGGTTTAATTGTACTTATTTGTAGGGGACGAATCTTCCACTATCAAATGCCAGTTTTGCCATCTTAATCCGTAGACCTCCTTGATTATCTCTCGCATGTATTAGGATTTTATCTCCCTCTTGAAGCTTGTACGATTTCATTTGATGTTCAAACCATAGTCCAATTTAACATCTAGGTTCATTTCAAGTTTGAGTCCTGCATGTCCAAAGACTTGTTCATCTTATTTGATATCTAGATCGAATACAAGATCGAGTCTCTTGCAAGTGTTGATTCAGGTTCTCTACTGTTATATTGAGTTCATCCGGATTTGAGTCTAATGCTTGCAGATCTAGGTTTCACTTGGTGTTGCACAGTTCAAGTTCAAGTGGATAAGTTCTTGTTGTCCACATCGTATCCCAGTTTGAATTCAAAGTACATGTTCAAGTGATTGTCAAGGAACCTCTAAAGTCCTTGCAAGTTCAATTTCACCTGATTTGAATTTAATTCCAATTTGATCTTATTGCATTTGATTTTGACCTTTAAAAATTATTTAAATTTTATTCAGGTTTAGGTCAACAAGTCAACAGTTCATTTGATCAGTCCAAATTCTATGCTTTCAGTTCAAGTATGAGTCCTCTGTTGTCCTTCGTATTGCTGCTAAAATGATATCTTCAAATTGTTCAGGCTTTGTGTAATTCAGTGAAAATTTCGGCAGCACCCCGGCATATCCCCAATTTGGGGGAAATGTAAGCGAGCTGGGCCTTCCCACCATTGTACAAATTTGCATCCCACCACACTACAAGAGTGTGTATGGGGCCTTCAGCAGTACCCGTACCAGAACACCAATGGCTCTCCCCACCACGCTACAAGAGCGTGTATAGGGCTTACCCATCTCGTCATATGCGTCGAACCGGGCTCCCTCCTACTGTGCTAGAAGAGCGCGTATAGGTGGTTCTCTGGTCCGCTGCAAACATCGAGAATGGGATTTTAGGCGATTACCCGCCTCGTCGTAGGCATCAAACTGGGTTTCCTCCCACCGTGCTACGAGAGCGCGTATAAAAGGTTCCACGGTCCGTTGCACATGGTAAAAATGAGTAATATGAGTTTTAGGAATTATACCTTGCATAGCAGTCATCGGTGGTGCCGGTGTCGAGGTCGAGGACAATCACCACCACCCTACAAGAGCATGTATAGGGCTTACCCACCTAGTTGTACCTGTCGCACCGGATTCTCCCCCACCGTACTATAAGAGCGCGTAAAGGGGATCCACCGGCGCGTCAAGCGCGTCGAGGGCAGGATTTAAGTAAGAAATTCATACCTTGGAGTCGTCGGCGACTGTCGGCGGTGTTGGCTTGAGGATCGAAGCAAGAGGGATCCTCCTTTCTCTTTTCTTCTTTTTTTTATTAATTATAATTAATAATAATTAATTATAATTAATTAATTAATTATAATCATTTCTAATTTATTATATATTTTAATTATTAATTACAATTAATTAGAATAATTAATTATAATTTTTTATATTTAATTAATATAATTAATTATGATTTTGGATTAATCATAACTAATTAATATTAATTAATTTTAATTAATTATAACTAATTAATAATGATTAATTATAATTTAAATTAAAATTTATTATAATTAATTTAATTAAAAATAATTATAATTAATTAAAATAATAATAATTAATTAAAATTATTATAATTAAAAATAATAATTATACTTAATTAAAATTAATTTTAATTAAAATAAAGATAAATTACTAATCCCTCGATTTGGCGGGTTTAGGGATTTGGCCGAACGAGCGCATGAATAGAAGAAAGCTACCTTCACAGACGGTGAGCTCCCGTCGTTGTCTCTGATCAAAATGTCGTAACTCCAATCCGACATGGTAGGAATATCGTTGAAGGAACGAAATCCGACAACAATGGAGAAGCCGCCGAAGGGGAGAAAGTCAACTTCAAATCGAGCGAGCTCCTTCTTGGTGCTTTCGGTCAAAATGTCTAACTTTGATCCGATGGGAAGGGCAAGCCATCGGATTGAGCAAAATCGGACAACAAGAAGGTGCTGGAGTTGCGTTTAAAAGGGAGATCGTTGCTTTGAGAGTCGGTGAGCTCCAGTTATTGGTTCCAATCAAAATGTCAAACTTTCGACCCTCCGATCCATTAGAAGGGAATTTGTCGCTGGAGCAAAGTTGAACGACCACGAGCAAAGCCGAAGAAGCACGTGAAATAGAGAAGGTTACCTTCCCAGTCAATGAGCTCTCGCTGTTATTTTCGCTCAAAACGTCGTAACTCCAATTCGACAGAGAGGGGATGAGTCGAAGGAGCGAAGCCGAGTGACAACAAGGAGCTAGGAGCAAGTTCCATTGCTGGTTTCGATCAAATCGTCGTAACTCCCGAACTGGAAGGGAAAGTCGTAGAACGAACGATGTTGAACAGCGACGAAGGACTCGAAGTGGTGACACCAAAGGGGGAATAAGAGCCCCGAGACCTCCCTCCTTCGGCCTTTTAACGACGAGATCGTGAGAGATGTGATGTCGTCATGCGAGCCTTATGCGAAGATCATGAGAAGATAAACGATGTCGTGCTGAATTTGGCGCCGTACAGGTACGTAATATATTTTTTTATATATAGTTAGAAGTCAACAAATGCCCCCCAACAAATGTGGTACGCATCCAGAGCGAACCACATTTGTTGCATGCTAATTGACCCTGTGGATCTCTAGATATTTGTTTTATATGTCACACTAGAGTTTTTATTTAGTGGTTCTCAAAAATATTTTTGGATGTCACACTGGTTTTTCCTTTAGTGGATCTCCAAAATTTTGTTTGGATGCCACACTAATTTTCTTTCTACATAGATCTTTGAATGTATTCATAGATGGTTGATATCCTATCTTTGTAGATTGAAGCTAGTGGATAGTATATACCCAAGATTCTTCAATCATCTGGTTGTATATTGATGAAATTTTAAATATTTATTTGGGGATCTCATAACGTAGCATGATGTCGACCCAAATAAATATTTTAAATGCTCCAGTCTTTAGGGACATTTGTAGATTTCATTCAGGGAACTCATTATGGAACTTTAGCTTGAGTCCTGAGATATTGATTCCCTTTATCCTATGCTTTGTGCTGCAGACATTGATGGAGAATTATCTGATTTATCTTTACTGACTTATCAGAAGATTTGTATGCCTTCTGTTCTTTGCTTCTAGTTTTGGCGGGCTTGATGAAAGAGTAGATGTCAGTGACCTAAACTCTTAGGTTTATATTAGATCTGTGGCAAAAAGTTATCGGTCCAGAGCTTTGTGCATATCGAACTTGTTGATGACGGAATCCACTTAGTCCAGCCTTGGGATTTATGTGAACTTTGGGATAATTTTCTTTGGTCCTTTGCTTTGTGCTTTGGTGGACTTGTTGAAGAAAAGTTCCTTCAATCCTTGATTTGTGCTTTGTGGATTTGTTGAAGGATTTGCAGGTTATGGATTCAGTTGATAGTACCAAACGTATGTAGTATCTTGATTCTTAACCACTTGAGAAGACTTTAATCTGAGTGACTTGAGTTCATCAGATCGGGAGAGCAGGGATTTGATAGCTCTTCGTCCTCTTATTGCTGAGATGGGGGTTCCTCTACTACGGCCTTTTTTATGGCTTGTTAAGTAGATGGAGCTTCCAGTGATCCGGTCATATTTGAGCTTGTTGGATCAGACCTCTTATGCTCATTCAGGCTTTAGACTTGAGCTATGGGAATTGCGCTTCCCAATGCTGATTTTACTGAAGTTGACATATTTGGAGTTCTCTTTTGTGGTTGCAGATTTTGGAGCCTACGAACATTCAGTAGTTATTTGAGACTCATCCTTCCACTGGAACTTTGATTCTCTAGTCATTTAGGAGATTTTGTGGACTATGATCACTTGAACTTGTCGAGTCACATTTGCCTTCGTTCTTCCTATAGTCCTTACCGACGGGTTGACGAAGTGGGGGTTCGGATACTGCGGCCTTTCTTATGGCTTGTTGAGTAAATAGAGCTGCCAGCGATCCGGCCATACTTAGGCTTGTTGGATCCATCCTTTTACAACCATTCGAACCTTAAGCTTCAGGTTGTCGAAAGACTTCAAACTTTTCTGGCTCAATTTCGTAGGAGTGTGTAGCAACAAAAGTCTCTTTCTTGACTTTTGAACCTTGGTTTATTGAAGAAGTTATTGTCTCGATCTTTGAGAGATCACCTACATGTACTTTAGAAAATAAGTATTTGTATTCTTTAACACAAAAGACATATGAATTGATAATTTTAATTATTTATTCAGGGATCTCGGCATGTAGCGCGACATCGACCCAAATAAATATTTAAAATGCCCCTATCTCACAAGGACATTTTAGAATAGATAGATTTGGATATTTTGAAATTTTAAATATTTATTTGGGGATCTCGTCATGCAACGCGATGTCGACCTGAATAAATATTTAAAATGCCCCCAGTCTGATGGGGGATTTTGAAATATATTTTCATAACACAGAAGAATTTTAAAATATGAAATATATACGCTAAAAGGCATGCATGAAATCACAGTGTATCAAACATTATATTTCTTTGGGTAATTTCATGCATAGTATTTCTTCAGATATCGATCGTTGATTGGCGGCATGGGCCTCTGACCAATCAGATCAATGAGTTGATATACTCCACCCTGGTACACTTTCTCGATGATAAAAGGTCCTTCCCAGTTATATTGAATTTGCCACCATTTTTTTTATGCTGGATGATTGACCTTCTCTGCACCATGACTAATTCTCCTTCTTGAAATGATCGAGGATGCACCATTCAATCAAAAGATTTTGTCATCCTTGCTCGATAGATCTGTAGGTTATGCTAAGCTTGCAACCTGAGTTCATCGAGTGCATCGCGCTACTCCATTCTTAAGAGAGAATTTTATTCTTGAGTCAACTCATTTTGGATGGCGACTCGAAGAGACGGTAGCTCAACTTCTAGTGGCAGTACAGCTTCAATGATGAATACCAGAGAGTAAGGAGTGGCTTTGGTTGACATTTTATAAGTTTTACGGTACGCCCATAACGCTTCTGCCATTTTTGTATACCACTCTCTTTTGTTCTTGGTAAGGATCTTCTTCAATAATTTCAACAGCGTCTTGTTGAAGGCTTCTGCCAGACCATTTGCTCTTAGATAGTATATAGAGGAATACCACCAATCAATTTTGTGCCGATCAATGAACTTGTAGATTTTTGTGCTTTTGAATGCAGTTCTGTTGTCTGAGATTATACGGCATGGTACACCGAATCTATAAACAATATTATGGGTAAAGAAATTTATCACATGCTCGAATGTGACCTCTCTAAATAGAGCCGCTTCTGCCCACTTAGAGAAATAGTCTGTCACTGCTAAGATGAAGTGGTGTCCTGCTAATGATGGTGCATCTATTGGCCCAATAACATCAGTACCCCAGCATTTGAATGGCCAAGATGCTATTATATGGTGTAGTGGCTTTGGTGGTTGATGTATAACATCACAGTGGATCTAACACTCGTGACACCTCTTAGCATGGATAATACAGTCCTTCATCATTATAGGCCAATAGTAGCCCATTCTTTAATCTTGACTGCCATCTTGGGACCTGATTGGTGTGCTCCACAAAGTCCTTCATGAACTTCTGCTACCACCTTATGAGCTTCTCGATTCCTAGGCATCTTAGCCACATTTGATCGAAAGCCCGCCGCTACAATATATTGTTGACAAATGCATATCATAGTGCTCTCTTCCTGATTTGAGCAGATAACGATTTATCCATTGGAAATCTACTTTCTTTAAAGTAGTCAATGAAAGGCCGCCTCCAGTCATCTTCTTCTTCGACATCTAGGCAATGCCACCATGATTCTAAAGTTTGACTAGCTTTACGTCTTTTCTTATGAATTTGCTGTCCTTCAGACTGGTCCTCAATATCAACTGGTTGGGAAGGTTGAGGATCAACCGGGGTTGTATCCTGCTGCCTTGAATTTGGTATTCCCTCTACCTGCAGAAATTATAATAGTGCTGGTTCTAGGATCCGACGATTGTGTACCATGATTATTATAGGCCATTCATCATCCATATTCGTCATTTCTTTAGCCAATTTGTCAAGGGAATCAGCTTTTCCATTTTGACCTCGAGAAACTTGAGTTAGTTCAACAACTGGAATTTGTTTCATGAGCTCAATAACTCATCGATGATAATAGTCCAACTCGAACTTGGTGATTTTGTAAACTCCCAATACTTGATTTACAACAAATTAAGAATCACCGAAGATTTGGAGATTTTGAATTCGAACATTAATTGCAATCTCCAGTCCTGCTATTAGGGCTTCATATTCAGCTTTATTTTTGGTCCGAGGTTCAGTCAAGCTGAATGAGAATCTCATTGTGCCTCCCTCGGGTGCCACAAAAAATGGGTCCAATCCCAGCATGAGCTTTTTCTAGATTTAGAGGCTGAGCACGCTTAATCGATGATGCTCCATTGAAGTATATTTCCCATACTCGTAGCATCTCTTCCTCCTTGACATTCATGATCTGCTCATCAGGTAGATCATCGTTGAGCGATGAATAAGCGGAGATAGGGTGTGCAGCGAGAAAATCTACCAACACCTACCCTTTCACTATCTTTTGCAGGACATATATGATATCAAACTGCAGGAGTATCACTGCCTACCTTGCCAAACAACCTGTCAACGTTGGTCTTGTCATCAAGAACTTCAGCGGATTGATCTTTGATATTAATGTGATTTTATGAGACAATATATAATGACGGAGCTTCTGAACTATGAAAATTAGTGCCAAGCAATGCTTCTCAATTGGAGAGTAGCAAATTTCTGCTCCTAACAACCTCCGGCTTATGTAGTAGAGTGCATTCTCCTTGTCTTCTTCATTATGCTGGGCCAATAGTGCTTTGAGGGACTCTTCTAGTGCTGCCATGTACAATATAAGAGGCTTTTTAGGGATTGACGCCGCAAGGATAGGAGGATTCAACAAATATCTTTTAATACTTTCAAATACTTTTTGGCAATCTTCATCCCATTTGAAACGAACATCTTTCTTTATCATCTTTGAAAATGGCTAGCATCTACCCGACAGATTCGATATAAACCACCAAATGAAATCCAATTGCCCTTGTAAGGAGCGGAGTTGCCGAAGGTTCTTTGGAGGTGGCATCTCCATGATTGCCTTGATCTTATTAGGGTCAACTTCAATTCCTCGATGTCGAATAATGTAGCCCAGGAACTTACTGGAGGAGACCCCAAAAGCATACTTGAAAGGATTAATCTTCAGATCATATTTTCTGATTATTTCAAACACTATTCTCAAATCATCTATATGGTCTTTCGGTCTGTGCTTTTAATGACCAAGTCATCTACGTAGCATTCAACCTTTTGATGAATCAAATCATCAAATATACGAGTCATAGCCTGTTGGTAAGTGACACAAGCATTCTTCAGGCTGAAGGGCATGACTGTGTAGCAGAATATTCCTGTAGGGGTTCTGAATGATGTATGCGTTTCATCTTCAGGCACCTTTTTTATTTGATTGTATCCTAACGATCCATCCATGAAGGAGAACATGTCATAGTTGGATGTGTTGTCAACTAGCAGTTCTGATATTGGGAGCAAAAAGTCATCTTTCGGACATGCCTTGTTAAGATCCCTGAAATCGATGCACATATAAATCTAGCCATTCTTCTTCTTTATAGGGATGATATTTGTAATCCAATCAGCATATTTTTCTTCACGAATAAAGCCCGCATCTATGAGATTCTTCGTCGCTGCAATAACCTATTTTTTAATTAGCAATCTCATTCTCCTTGGAGCTTGTTTGATGGGTGATGCATCAGGCTTGATGGCTAATCTGTGAACTGCCACATCATGGGATAAGCCAGACATCTCAACATATGTCCAGGCAAAACAGTCCCTAAATTCACCGAGGTGCTTTTTCACTTCTTCTACTTGACCTTCTAGTAGAAGAGAGCTAATTAAGGTTGGGCGAGGCTCTTCCTCAGTTCCCAAGTTGTTTTCTTTTAGCTCATCCATAGTTGCAGCCTGTCCACCATCTTCCAGTTCTTCTGGTGCAGGCTTGGCCTCTACGGGTTGATCATCGTATGTATCAACTTCATACACCTCGTCAGGACCACCATCATCAAATTCAATTTCCATGCATGTGATTACCCGACAACTCTCTTTCCGAAAGAATTTTCATTTGATGAATCTGATACCCTTATATGCGTCTATATCCTTATGTCGTAATGGACATGGATTCCTTCCATACCTTGCGTGAAATGATTTCCTTGAAGTGTTGTAGGGGGATACGTGTGACTATGAGTACGTTATCTGAAATTTACAGACTATCTATTCTTCTGGATAATACCTCATGCACTCTATTCATATAGATAGATTCGTAATCAAAATCATCGTTTAAAAATTCAACCTCCCTACTCCATTCGTCTATGGATTAGCACACTTTTCAAGATTTAGCAGGAGTAACATCATCTTCATCCATATCACTCCCAAGATGAGGTACATGTTTCTTTTCTTTGGGAATGGTCGGTGCTTTGGCAAGAGTCAGCGCTGCCATCTTTCTCCCCACACGCTTCTTCTCATCTTCTCATTTAGGTCATTTTGCATCTTTTGAATTTGATGCCCTAGTCTCAAGATAACTCGAAGACTTTTACTTCTTTGGCATGAAGTATTTGGCATCTTCATATATTGTTACTTCATGTACTGCAAAGGGTTGAATATCACTAGAAATTCTGATTTCTTCTCCTTTCTTGAGGTACTTCATGCACTGGTGTAATGTTAAAGGGGCAACGCCATATTCGTGCAACTACGGGAAGATCCGGAATCGATCAAAATCCAGCTGATCATCATACAGTCGCTCTCTGCCGTAACATACAAAGGGCAATTGTGATCTACCCTTCCAAGCATCATATCATCCTCAGCAAAGGTAATGATCGACTCATTTCAAGCTTGCAAGACTTCAGTCAAGTTGCGTTCAGCAAAATACGCCTCATATTTTTTTTGGGTCCCTGAGAGCTTGGATCAACATCTCTCGAAGGTCTTTAGATATTAGTAAGGCATCATAAATGTTGAGTTATGCTGGGATCTTACTCAAGTGGGATAAGATATTGTAATTTATCCCCTTAGCTGAAGTCTCTTTCTTCTTGCGGTCTTTGGGGATAATATCTTCATTGACAATTATCATTTTTCACTTATCTTTGTTAGGAGCCTTTTTCTTCGGTGGAGGTGGAAGTACCTTGCCACTTCTCAACTGCACCTATGCTAGTTCATCTGATTCAGACTTATTTGATGAAGCATTCTCCTCAGAGCCAGCCATTGTCGCTTCTGGAAATTCGCCTGTGGACTCAGAATCGTCTCCCAGCTTCACCTGCTTCATTTGCAATGCTATGCTTGGGTCTGAATCTTCATCATTTGGAAAACATAGATCATCTAAACTGAATTCCATTGATGACACCATCAGACAGAACTTAGGGGCCGCTTCTTCAGCCTACTTCTCCCTATCTGATATTTTTGATGTCATAGAGATGACTCGATATGTCTCTGTAGGAAGGGATTCATTTTCAACCTCTTCCTCATTTTCATTTATTTTAAGCTCTTTAATAAAATCACCGAGCTTGATAGGCCTCCTAGTGGTCTGATAATATTTACTCATACTATTAATAGCCTTTTGAGTTGCAGTCTTCTTCGCTATAAGCTTCTTCAACTTGGCTTTCTTCTTAGAAGACTTTTATTTTAATTTACCATACTTTGATGAGCTAGCTTGTCTAGGTTGTTATTTAGAGGTGGATGCTTGTGATACAGGCAACCACTTTAGATTCATCACTGGCTCAGTAGGAGACTTCCACTTGACACCCGAAACTCCTTCTAGCAGCTTCAACATTTTGGTTGTCTTCTTGGAGACTGCGCTCTCCCATTGCTCATTTTGAATAGGTTCTTTTATTATTTCTTTAGGTGGGAGTACGGATGAGTATGTCACTACCTAGGTGGATTCCTTTCTAGGATGAACTAACACGTTATCTGATAATATTAATTCTCCCATTTTATATTTCTTCTCTAGCCAATTTTTGAAGACATAGCCATCTTCAATTAGATGGCTAATTACCTGATGATATGGGCAGTAGTTTGGGTCACCAATGTGTTTGGACTCTTCAGGTATTTTGCATTCTGACAACTCCAGACCATTATTGAGTGCTTGTCGGAACAGTTTACCGACACTCTCCCTCTTGAACGAATACTCTTTATTCATCTTCTCCTTGAGGGATGGGAATGTTCTATCACCAATTCTAATTATTTTCCTCTGGCGCTCTCCTCCACCAGAGAGGTTTATCATTTCCTCTAAAAATAATCTTTGGTTGAGGAATTACATTGTAAACCTATTTCGATTTTTCTTCATATTACAGTGGCTGTTTTCTTTTATCCACACTATACACTGCCCATTTATCTTTATCAGGTCTGGGAGGGAATGCGGAGTAAACCTCATTCTTCCTAATGTCAGGTGCCTTAGCCTTTTTGGGTATGTTAGGAAGGCTTTCAGATTTTGATAAGTTTAACATTTCAAATTTCGCCACCCTGTCTAATAGATCTTGGAAGGTCGTAATAGAAGCCATGCATAGGAAGGGTTACAATTTTTCATCAATGTTTCCCATCAGTTGTTGAACTGTATGTTCTTCTTTTAGTTGCTACTCGCACTTCATACTGAGATTGCGCCAGCGTGTTATATATTTCATCACTGACTCGTCTTTTCTCCTTTTATCTAGAGCAAGATCAGCGATAGTAGTCTTCTCTATTACACTAGCAAATCTTTTCACAAACAAGGCCTTTAACTCAGCAAAGGTTTTTAGTGAATCATTTGGCAGCTCGACGTACCATTCAAAAGTAGTTCCACTTAAGCTGCTCACGAATTGCCAAAATAACAAAGCATCATTGCCCCCCGTATTTCCACAGGTGGCTTTGAATTGTGCCAGACACTGTCTGGGATTTTTATTGCCATCGAAAATGTTAAATTTTGGCACAGAATATTCTTTTGGATATGGCACCTGGTTGTACTCTGCTGAGTACGGGCGACCTTTACCTACCAACTTCTCTGCTTGTTCAGCAGCTATAATGGCTTTAATTTTTTCACTAATTAAGCCTTCTAATTGGGCAGTAGTTACAGGTTAAGAGGCGCTCGCCACTTTTTGTGGAGTATGCTGACAGGTCAGATCATCATTCTTATCGTCACCTTCAGGTGCACCTTTCACTCCTAAGGCTTGCAGTGCTTGGAGATTTTGAGGATTAGCAGCTTGATTGATGGGCTGAGCTGGTGCAGGACCTACAGAAATGATCTTCTACATGATCTCTATCATCGCCTTCATCTGAGTCATCATCTCAGTCATTTTATCATTTAGCTGAGAGATTTCTCTATCTTTCTTTCGAATCTGTTGCCTCATCGGATTCCTCATTTCAGCGAGCGTGATGTCTTCACCAGCGAAGGGGTTTTCTCTGACCTCTTCTTCTTCCTCTCCTTCTTCTGAGGAGCTAGCACTTTGGCTGGCAATGGATCGATCCCTATGGCGACGTCGATAAACACGTACGCATGGCTGTGATTGCTGGTCATCTTCATCACCATCATCTTCTTCAACATCGATATGGATGACCATATGAACAATGTCGATCCCCACAGTATCTTCATCATCATAGTCTTCTTCATATTTTTCTTCTTATACCCGAATCTCTTAGCGGTGTCTCCACTGAATTTCAGGTTTTTTTCTTGGAATGATTACTTCTTCGATCCGCAGATTGCGATCGAAATGAAGCTCCTCTTTTGTTGAAGTAGGGGAATGACGGGATCTCCTAGAAGACTCTCCAGGATGTCGACCATCATTATGATTGTCGTCATTATGGGCCTTCTTTTGGACCCATCTCTGACGAGTTTTGTTAGTAGGGGCGAATCTCCGGGAGGTTGGTCCGGATGTCACACTCGATCTATCTCTTTTTTCAAAAATATTTCTTTTCAAGGCTTCGGCCTCCAAACTTGTTTGCCTTTCCGTTAGGGCCTTTCGGCGGTAGATTCCTAGACACGTGGTCTAAGTGTCACCCCCCAATGTGCTTGCTGCGAAGCTTGTCGTTGATAACCTCTTCTTTCAGCCATCACAACAGATGATAACCTCTTCCTTGGAGGAGTTCTTCGGGCCTCAATAATTAATGGCATCTGGAACTTCTTTTTCATTAGCCCTCTTTCCCTAACTGTCTTCAGAACTCATTGTACCTGAGCTGACAGACGTTCAGGCTCTCTTATCTTCTGAGGGGTTGGAGTTTCAGGTCGATGCTCCCAGAAGGACTTCTTGTGTTCACCAGAAGAGCTGTTTCTTTTTATTCACTCCAGGTTAGAGAACCTATTTTTAGTGGAAATATTGATCTTCGGTTCTTGTGCCGATAAGTTGGAGGGATGGATTGGTACTGATAGCTATTAAGTGCGTAGTTCTACATTTCTCTTCCTCTTCTTCCTTCTATTGAGCCTTCTTCCAGATGAGGAAGCTTCAGTATCATTTTCCCTGGTACAGATAACTCAGTTGGCAGAGTTGTGGTGTTGGCAGTCACCAGTGATATTTTCCTTCCAGTAATAACCCTCTTTGCAGTAAGGGTCTTAGACTGGGATAGTATTTCAAACACAGAGACTCTTCCTTGAGCAGCACCTCTAGCAGCAGTCCTTGAAGAGTAGGATTTTTCATATAGTTCTTTAGAGTTTATGCTATACACAGGGATGGCTGCAGCCCTTATAGTAGCTGCTGGGAATTTGAGCCCACCAAAGTGGTGGTGGCTCTAGTATTTCTAGTTTCAATGATAGCATTCGTCAGCTTAATCCTGGCTCCTCATCCCAGTTGGATGGTCATCGAAGTGTCCTGCATTTCCATTCAACACAAATGAAATGTAGGGGTTAGAGATAAAAATTGATACATTACCCCATACTTTCATAAAATAGAAATAACGCAGAATAAATGATAGAAGCATAAGAGTTAGAATAGAATTAAAACCCTGCTGATTGAATTTCCAACAAATCTTATTTAAAAGATTAATTTTCAAGAAATTTAAAATTTTAGACCATATGAATTTGCTTGCTACTATAGCCCATGAATGACTAGCCAGAGATGGAAAGAGAAATCATTCCCTAGTGGAGTCGCCAGAAATCTGTGGGTTCCAAAAGTTCGGCCCCGGCCACCCCGGCCGCACATTGATTTGCTGCTTTTCTTTTTTTTGCGAGGGGAGTTTTAACGGAATTAAGTTCCGGGGTAAATTTTGGAAGGCAGATTGGTTTGTAGATAAGACACTACCCAGAGATTTCACCCTCATTTTGTGAGGACTTTATGATCATAGTTCTGGTTTACTATAGGCGCAAGCCCCTATAATTAATTACCCGTCCCGATCACGAGAGAGAACTTTCGATTAAGGATAGTCATCAATAGATACATAGAGATACGCATTATCTGGCATATAGTCGCAGCATGGGTTTGGGTATTGAAGATTGGAAGTTTGAAGATTTGATATTTAAAATAAAAATTTCATCATCTTTCACTTAATACGGATGGTGGGGGAATAGATGATGGACCTGATCAAGATTTCATGGTTCCATCGTCCCGGGCCATGAATTGCTTCGTCCAAGGGTACCTTATAGACCTAGGGTGAATATTTGTCTAAGGGGATAAATTTAAATCCACCTTAGCTAACATAGGACTTTGTGCTATATCGATCATACCCTATTGATTCATATCTCAAGGATTTTGATGCCAATAAGGAGCGTATTGGCTATGTCCATAACCGGTATTTTGTGGTGCCGTTTGGCTGGAAAACCACTCGGTTGAGAGGGCACGGGTCGTCATAACCGTTTATCCTACGATGCCATTTGGCGGCGAACTGCCAGTTACAGGACACGTACCACGTCCTTACTGGCAGGAGATTGTTTGAGAATGGATCATAATGATATTTTTGACTAGGTATTTGTCTCTTTGTGAGCTGAATTAAATTTTAATTTGTCCACCCCGGCAAACTGTTGCGGAGGATGGATGAATTTTGCTTTAAGTGGATTGATGATTGAGTTTTCAATTTTAAATATTTGAATTTTAAAGTTTTGGATATTTCTAGAGTTTTGTATTTCGTAGGAATTTGAAAATATTTGTGAACCCCTCCGGTTAAGATCTTCATTCAACACGATCATCATCGGGGTGTTTGGGGTCATTTCTATTTTTGGATTGAACCTTGTCAACTCGGCTGAGCTGTTGACCAAGGATCAGGTTTATCGTAGGCTTTGTGCCTTTGTTTGTGAATTTTCTTTTTTAATGGCTTTGAAGGCCTAATATGAATGTATAAAATAAATATTCTGGTAAAATTAATGACCGCATATTTATTTGATGGTCTGAACCCTGTCCACTCCCATTTATCTTGCTTAGGAGGATCAGGTTTCGTAGGCTTCGTGCATTTATTAGTGTATTTTCTTTGTTAAAGGCCTAATATGAATGTATTTAAATAAATACACCGATCGCTACAACTGTGTATTTTGTTTGAAGGTTCGAACCCTGTTGACTTCTATTGATCCATATAGAAGGATCGGGTTCGAACTTGAATTAACTTATCAACCTCTACAGCATCCCTAGGCGCCACGTGTGTATCTACAACACATTCATCAGGGCCCATATGAGTTTTGATGATATTTTTCCCTTTTAGTGTATCTATGTGTATATAATTTATGGTGCACGTGCAGGGGTATTTTAAAATATTTTGGTTGTACGAATAATTATTGTTTGAATGGACAACATTTAATTTGAGAGCCTATACACGCCTTCTGTCCGCTAATACGAGTGTTGCGGATTTGGTGGCATGGCGTTTTGATGTTGACTCCCCTTTCTCATTCACCGAGGGGTTCTTCTAGACTTTGAAGTTTGTTGCTTTAAAGAGAACTCCTTTTAAGATCATCAGTGTAGTGGACTTATTGTCTATGATGTTTGTAGATATCAGAACTATTTTCTTCCTGAGTATAGGATCAAGAAGGAATTTTAGAACACTAGGAAGTTTAATTTGAATTTGCTCAAACATCTCCTCCATTCCGCCAAGGGGTGTCCTTCTTTCATACATCAGGTTATCCTTTGTACTCGATGTACTTGTAGATCTTGGTCACCGTCGTTGTAGATGACATCTTTGCTTGTGTCCACAGTGGTTCGTTATACCTATGATATACACACTGCAGTTATCCACAAGAGGCTCATGTTCATTTGTAGGGACCCATTATATCCACTACGACCTCCTGAAAATGTTTGTAGAAGATGAAAGTTCGTTAGGATGTTAAGCCCTATAGAACTGGCCCAAGGCTAACCAAGAGGGGGGGTGAATTGGTATTTAAAAATTTCTTTAAGCAAAGCACGAATACAAACCAAATCACTACAAAAATAAGTGCGGAAGAAAATAAATGCGGAAGTAGTAAAAAACAAGAACACAGGAGTTTATAGTGGTTCGATCAACTCGACCTACGTACACTCCCCAGAGGCGCCCTCCGAGTATTGCACTATAAATGTGACTCTTCTTTAGCCCCCACAGCTAGGCGAAGAAGCCTTTACAAACACCTCTTTTTTCCACACCCTGCAAGGCAGAGAACCTTCCTCCTTTTGCTTTCTCCTGAAGCAGGCAGAGAACCTCGATCACTTGCTAAAAATTACCTCTCCCAACCCTTCCAAGGACAAGAGACTCTAGGGAAGAAGAAGGGGAATAATGCTTGGAGCAACCCTTGTGAATCCCCTCATAAGCTCCCCCTCACAAGATCCTCTCTCTCTCTCCTTCTCTCTCTCTCTCTCCTTTAGGTTTTCTCAGGTCAAGACAGCAGCCAAGGATATTAAAAAATGTTGAACAAGAGCTCTTAAATAGAAGAGCTTCAAAGGAGCTCTTTAATTGTAAGTTGTCGACTATACCGTCCAGGACGATATGGAAATCATCCTGGCCGATCAGTACAAATCCCATGAGATCGGCCAGAGCATCGCCCTGAATGCAAACTGGATAATTAAAAATTGGCTTGATTATCTAGGGCGATCTCACGATCATCCCGGCCGATCAGTTCAAATCAGAGAAAAATTGTCCAGAGCATCGCCCTGAATTCAAGCTGTCCGATCCAGATCGTCCAGCACTTCGCCCTGAATTTGTGCTGGCCGATATTTATCGTCCAGGAGCAACTAAGGATTTTAGAATAGGTCGTCCCGGCCAATCTTGCAATTGTCCAGGATAATATGATCGTATCAATCATCCTTAATTACCTCCTTGATTCTCTGATCAATTAAGGTATAATTGTGAATATCGTCCAGGCCGATCAGAGATCATCCTGGCCGATTACCAAAAGTACAGAATACCTTAATTGTTTATGGCGGAAATTTCTTTCTGTTTTGAGCTTATCGACCTGGCCGATACAAGTATTGTCCAGGCCAATTTGCTAATGACGGCTGCCTTAATTAAGAACCCATTATTAGATTTTCTATTTTAAGCCAGATCGTCCAGGATGATGTAAATATCGTCCGAGCCGATATGAGTAAAAACAAGAATTCTAAGTCTCTCAAGTGTGTGTGTGTGTAGGGTTACTTTGCATTAGTCACACCAAAGATTACAATTGACTTAAGAAGGGAAAAAATAAAATTACAAACTGACTCAACCCTAATCTACCCATTCTTGAGCTGTCTCCATTTTTTCGTCCGATCTTTGATTCCTGAAAAGTTAGTAGTAAAAGACAGTCCAAGAAAAGTAATAGTGTTTGTCAATCATTAAAACATAGTTCATGGACCTGAATTTGCAACAGAAGACCCATTATTTATGCATCATATCCACCCATTCACCAATCTCGGGTGGGTTTGATTGTACTTGTTTGTAGGGGACAAATCTTTCGCTACCAAATGCCAGTTTTGCCATCTCAATTTGCAGGCTTCGTTGATTATCTCTTGCATGTATTAGGATTTTATCTCCCTCTTGAATCTTGTACGATAACATCGGATGTAGAGATATTATTGCGTTTGTCACTTATCTTTGCCGACAAGATTAACATTATTTTATTACCAAATTACAATTTAGCTTAGGCATTTGATTTATGCTTCATGCCTTTCATTTGATGTTCAAACTATAGTCCAATTTAACATCTAGGTTCATTTTAAGTTTGAGTCCTTCATGTCCAAAGTCTTGTTCATCTTATTTGATATCTAGATTGAATACAAGATCGAGTCTCTTGCAAGTGTTGATTCAGGTTCTCTACTGTCATATTGAGTTCATCCGGATTTGAGTCTAATGCTTGCAGATCCAGGTTTCACTTGGTGTTGCATAGTTCAAGTTCAAGTGGAGAAGTTCTTGTTGTCCACATCGTATCCCAGTTTGAGTTCAATGTACATATTCAAGTGATTATCCAGGATCTCCTGAAGTCCTTGCAAGTTCAATTTCACCTGATATGAATTTAATTCCAGTTTGATCTTATTGCATTTGATTTTGACCTTTAAAAATTATTTAAATTTTGTTCAAGTTTAGGTCCACAAGTCAACAGTTCATTTGATCAGTCCAAGTTCTATGCTTTCAGTTCAAGTATGAGTCTGCATTGTCCTTCGTATTGCTGGTCAAATGATGTCTTCAAATTGTTCAGGCTTTGTGTAATTCAGTAAAAATTTTGGCAGCACCCCAGCATATCCCCCATTTGGGGGAAATATAGGGGAGCTGGGCCTTCCCACCATGCTACTCGAGCGTGTATGGTAGGAGTCCATAGACACCGCGGCCGTATAAATTTTCATCCCACCACGCTACAAGAGCGTGTATGAGGCCTTCAGCAGTACCCGTACCAGAACACCAGTGGCTTTCCCACCACGCTATAAGAGTGGGTATAAGGCTTACCCATCTCGCCGTATGCGTCGCACCGGGCTCCCTCCTACCGTGCTTCAAGAGCGCATATAGGTGGTTCTCCGGTCCTCTACAAATGCCGAAAATGAGATTTTAGGCGATTACCCGCCTCGTCGTAAACATCGGACTGAGTTTCCTCCTTTCGTGCTACGAGAGCGCGTATAGGAGGTTCCCTGGTCCGTTGCACACGATGAGAATGAGGAATCTGAGTTTTAGGAATTATACCTTGCGTAGCAGTCCTCGGTGGTGTCGGTGTCGAGGTCGACGACTGTCCCCACCACACTACAAGAGCGTGTATAGGGCTTACTCACCTCGTCGTACCTGTCGTACCTGTCGCACCGGATTCTCCCCAACCGTGCTACAAGAGTGCGTATAGGGGATCCACTAGCGCATCAAAGCGCGTCGAGGGCGGGATTTAAGTAAGAAATTTATACCTTGGAGTCGTCGGCGACTGTCGGTGGTGTTGGCTCGAGGATTGAAGCAAGAGGGATCCTCCTTTCTCTTTTCTTCTTTTTTTATTAATTATATTTAATTATAATAATTTTTAATTTATTATATATATTAATTATAAATAACAATTAATTATAATTATTTATATTTAATTAATATAATTAATTATGATTTCTAATTAATCATAACTAATTAATATTAATTAAATTTAATTAATTATAACTAATTAATAATGATTAATTATAATTAAAATTAAAATTAATTAAAATTAATTTAATTAAAAATAATAATAATAATAATAATTATTATTATTAAAATGATTATAATTAAAAATAATAATTATACTTAATTAAAATTAATTGTAATTAAAATAAAGATAAATTACTAATCCCTCGGTTTGGCAGGTTTAGGGATTTGGCCGAACGAGCGCACGAATAGGAGAAAGTTACCTTCATAGACGGTGAGCTCCCGTCATTGTCTCCGATCAAAATGTCCTAACTCCATTCCGACAGGGAAGGAATATCGTTGAACGAACGAAGTCCGACATCAATTGAGAAGCCGTCGAAGGGGAGAAAGTCGCCTTCAAATCGAACGAGCACCTGCTTGCTGCTTTCGGTCAAAATGTCTAACTTCTGATCCGATGGGAAGGGCAAGCCGTCGGATTGAGCAAAGTCGGACAGCAAGAAGGATCCGGAGTCGCGTTTAAAAAGGAGATTGTTGCTTTGAGAGTCGGTGAGCTCCAGTTATTGGTTCCGATCAAAATTTCTAACTTTCGGCCCTCTGATCCGACAGAAGGAAAGTCATCGCTGGAGCAAAGTTGAACGGCCATGAGCGGAGCCGAAGAAGCACGTGAAATAGAGAAAGTTACCTTCCCAGTCAGCGAGCTCTCGCTATTGCTTCAGCTCAAAACGTCGTAACTCCAATCCGACAGAGAGGGGATGAGTCGAAGGAGCGAAGCCGAGCGACCATAAGGAGCTGGAGCGAGTTCTGTTGCTGGATCTGATCAAACTGTCGTAACTTCCGAACTGCAAGGGAAAGTCGGCGAACGAATGAAGTTAAGCAGCGACGAAGGACTCGAAGTGGAGACGCCAAAGGGGGAACAAGAGCCCCGAGACCTCCCTCCTTCGGCCTTTTAACGACGAGATCGTGAGAGATGTGATGTCGTTGTGCGAGCCTTATGCAGAGATAGTGAGAAGATAAACAACGTCGTGCTGAATTCGGCACCAGATAGGTACGTAATCTATTTTTTTTGTATATCGTTACGGGTCAACAATCTAAAGGAACGACATAACTAGTTATTGATCACAACCATAGATTTAAACGACGTAACGAGATTAAAATTATGGCCAGTTCACATAAAGGAGAATAAAAGAAAGCCAAAATTAATTCAAAAGCCATCATTTTGCGACCAAACAATTGAAAGATTTGGTTGGAAATCAAATTTCAGCAACCAAATCCCATATGGATTCACTAAAGCTTATTAAATCCTACTAGAATATAGATTTATCAAATTCTGCTTTTCAGGAATCCTAAATTCAACCAAACCAATATTTACTATAATATACAAGTAGACCATCAAAATTTCTACCTCATCAAACGTCAACTAAGAGGGAAGGATAGCTTAATTTAAGAATATTCAAAGCCATGGTTCTATCAATTTCATTCAAATAAAAGCTCAAAAACATACAAAAGAAAATAATAAAATATAAGTAAAGCAAATAATAAAATATAACTAAATTGACTCTAATAGAATTCTCCTTTAAAACCTCGATGAATATTTCCATGAATAACCATGATACTGTAGTATATCAATGTACCAGCAGTCACAAAGACGGGTGAGGGAGGATCTAGGACATTGCTTCTGCAACATTTAAAGTAATCTGGTCCTCCAAATGTTCTAGTTGTGGCTCAAGCAACTTGGCTTTAATAAACCCATTGCCAATTCCAAATCCTTTGACAACATAAAAATCTCAACCTAACCCCTCCCATGCACAGATATATCAAGAAAATCTTTATATATAGTGATAAATTTAGCAAATTTTATAATGGGCTATGCAACTATCACAACAACAAATAAACCTTTATATTTTCCAACTGAAGTTGGACGTCCAGATCCTCACAAAAATCACTAACACAGTCTCCAAAAGGTGTTTCTTTCAGTGGAACATGAATAAGACGATGCATACTCTCAACCTCCAAAGACTTGGGAATTAGCTGCCATGAAAACCGTAAGCCTACCAATGAGGAGAACATGTTTTTTGTATGAATTAAAAAAAATGAAATTAGAACATATTAGAAGTTTAAAAAGTGAAATAAGTAAGAAATTACAGCCACCAAGCTATGAGTGACTCCAAAAATTACGTCTGATTAACTTGAACAATGCACGACCACAAAAAATTTCATTTAAACTTTCAATTTCTTATTTTTACACATTTCATTACAAATCACAAGATACGGTCAATAAATTAAAATTTTTAACACCAAAATTTCTTATTTTATCAAATAATTCAATTGTATCTCAAACATTTCTTATTTTATCGCATAATTTAATAGTCTTATTGTTTTATGTTTTTTTTTTCATTGCTAGCAACTACCAATAAAAAAACTTGAACAATTTCCAAAAGCAGTACCTAATAGAATCCTAATCTAGCAATACCAATACTAAGCAAAAACCCTAAAAATCTAGAATGGTTCCTATAGTAGCAGTTTAATCGCTGGAATGCTGCATTTTCGACTAATAGCAGCTGTTATAACTGTTGAATACTACATACTGGATAAATAGCAGAAGCTAAAAATGCTGTAATTCTGGTAGTATTTTTTTAATAATGATTTTAAACATGTACATATTTTATTTATCATTAATAATTTGAAATAAATTGCAAGCTTTATCATAAATTACTATCATATGAGAGGTCTACAATAATAAAATATATCAAAATACATTCAAAGTTAATAAGAATATAACATTTCTAATATTCAAATGACACTTTAAGAAGAATTTGACAAAAAAAAAAAAAAAAAACAATGTTGAACATTACTTCTCATGCACCTTGGATATTATTGATTACAAGTATTTAGATAATAAAACACCATGAAAACACTCTCAATTCTCGTGATAATTGAAAAGCTCATAATAGAAGAAAAGGAAATCATGCAGTAGTGATTAGCAAGCTATACACCATTATTAAGAACCATAAAACAAGAAGAATAAACACCAAAATTGATTTATAATAATAGCAGCATAATATCAAATAATGATAAGTGAGTTATTTAGAAGATTGGGTGCCAGTTCTCTTAGAGAGAAAGAGAAAGAGAGAGAGGTGGATTGCTATGTTTTTTAGAAGAATGATAACCAACAATTTGAAAAAGGAACGGAATTTAATATTATGCACAATTCAATTTAAGAAGTAAATCACAAAACGAAACATGAAACATGCTTAAAAGTTTTTGGTCAAACCAAGTTCTTGTTGATTACACCAAAGTCAAAAAATATCAAGATGTAATAATTAGGTATGAAATATTTTATTAATGCTAAATTGCTCCAACTAAAACACTCCCAAAAGAAAAGTACTCCCAAAAGGAGAGTAAAAAGGCTAGAAGAATATAACTTTGTAGTTATTTCTACATATTAAGATGAACATACATCACAAAGATTAGTAAATTTGGGCTAAGTAATATCAAGTATTGCAGTTATTTAGATAATAAAATATATATTATTATTTATCAAAATATATAATACTACCTAGAGCCGAATAAAAAATCAAAATGTTTATAACTATTCAAAACAAAATATCGGTCATACATAAGCAAAATATTATGCCCATTTATATTTTGATTTTCCTTCTCTTACACCTTGGATGAAAATTAGACAAAATTAAAATTGATCATTGTACCCCTCACTACAAAAAATAATGGCTATTAGGGCACCTTAAAGTTCCATAGCATATATCTACAATGGCACATGATATATTGGGGCATCAAATAATGATGTCACTTAGGTGGCCGTTGGCATAGGGTTCAAGGCATCTTTATGTGCCCTAAAAACTTAATTTTCATGACATAAATTTTGATGGCATAGTCTCTTTAACGACACCTTTACAATATCCTAATAGACAACCTTTTCTAACACCTTCATATGATAGTTTTTGTGAATAAATATAACAAATATTATGTGTCATAATTGGTTAGCTTTCCTAGAATTTACATTTATTTGAAGGAACATGTTTAATATAAGGCACATTTAAGTTGCCCTAAGAAATATGATTTCCAACACTTAAATTTAATGAAATAATTTTAATAAAATGAAATTATTATGTGCTTCAATGTATGCTATATCCATATAAATTACATTCAATTATCAATTACTTATGATGACTCATAATATTTCAATTGTAAATAATTAATCTCCAATCATATTTTTAAAAATCTCAAGTACATATGAAAACTTACATAAGATATTTTTCTTAAAATAAAAAATTTATATAATAAATTTAAAATTATAAGAATTTTCCACCTTAAATATAATAGAAGTCCTACTAAAATCTTCATATATATATATATATATATACATAATCAATTTTTTACAATAAATGCCTTCACAAAAGAATACATGAAAATTCAAAAAAAAAAAAAAAAAACCCCTTATCATTAGGGCAATTTCTTTACACAATATCAACCAAGTCTTAGGATCTCTATTTCCAAACTTCAATGGCATCCACTCTAGTCAACATTTGAAAAGACAATTTGGAACCTGAAATCATGAAATCATGAATATGAGTAAGTTGATTGCTTATATCTTATTAATGTTTGACATTTGCAAGAGGAATGTTAACTAAGCCACCACATATACTTAAAAATTTCAACAACAATCAAATTTGGTAAACTTAAAGATAGAAGAAAGATGAGTTTTGTATGAAAATACATCTTAATTTTTGAAAGATACAAAAAAGATAAGAAGCATAAAGTCAATCAATGGCTAATAACATTCCAAAGTAAACTGGAATCTATAGCTTCCAAAAGTTTGCTTGCCAATGAAGCCAAATCTAAATCACCTTAAGGTCATTGTTAGGTAAATAATCTTTAAAATGATAGCTGGCTTATCAAAAAGGTCTACTTCAATCCTATGAGAGTAAGCAGTTTTACATGGCATTCAAAACCCAAAAATCTAATTTCAAATAAATGAATTATCATCAAAGCAACCAATAGTAGTTGATAGTAAATTCAAGAGCTATCATAGTCAGGCAATGGAAGAGCTACTTAACAGTAACATATCAGAAAACTACATCTTAAATCAAATGGAAAATATAGCCGCTACAACAAATTTGTCTTTCATTTCAAGCTCAACACTGCTTCTTTTCCCAACCATTTAGTGTGAGAAGAGATGTTGACTGTACCGAGATCCAAAATGAATTATCATCAAAGCCACCAACAGTAGCAATTATAGGAAATATAAATATTTCCATATCATAGAGAATACTTCAGAAGAACAGAAAGACAACTAAATTCAGCTAACAAATATGTTGGCCTTGCTCCACAATACGCTAATCTCAATATTATCAACAAATGAAAAACAGTGAATATATTTTTGTCTAAGGAACTAATTCTAAGGAGACGAAGAAAGAAATATAATAGCACAACAAATATTAAACATAATAGAACTATAAAATGAATAAATATAAATCACAGATTAAAGAAAAAAAAAGGCATAACCAATGAAAGTTATAAATACAAAAATATATGATACAAACCTTTGACCCTTCCTGCCTTCACCAGAGTAAGCATCAATCAAACTCTGCTCATAATTCATTCGATTCAACATGTATCTAACGTGTTTCTTTACTCTAGATAACTCGTCCTGACCAGTTTTTATATCTTTTTCTTCCCTACTTTCTTTTCTCTCGTCACCAAAATTTATGTATTGCTTCTTGGATTCATAGTAGTATTACATTTTGTTGTATTCAACTTTGATCGAAGAACTCATCCTCAATCCAATGATCTTAAGCTGTAGCTTCCTTTCAGTTTCAGAAGATATTTCTTTATGCTGGATACAGATTTACTAGAAACTTTTGCTGCACCATGCCATTTACCATATTTTCTTTTTCACATTGAATGAGCTTATTTTGGGCAGTCTGCTTTTTTGAACCAACTTTCTGACAACTTGAAATACCAGATTTTGAGAAGTTAATTATAGAACTGCTTGGCTTTGAATCCTGCTTCTAAGTTTTTGAGTGTTTCTTAGCCCCTGTACTAATTTTCTATTTGTCATCTTTCTTTTCAGGAGAAGTCATATGCTCGTGCTTTATAGGTAAAAGATCCTCAAAATCTTTTGATGCCAATAAAAGGCGAGATCAATCTTCTAAGACATTTTGAATACTTGAATAGGATTATTTTGATTCGGTGCACAAAGATGGCCTTCTCACACAAAGGGATACAATAAAATAGTTACTCATAAAAACAATTATTCCCTGTACAACCATACAAAATGTGAAATTCAGCACCAAAGCTACCAGAAAAATAATAATTCCATCATCACCTGTAAAAATAATTACGCTAATCCATATTAACACAATTATTTCCAAGTAAGTTTCTCTAATGCTTTCATTCACTAGGAAATCCAATATGGCATACATTTTCAATCACAATTAACTCCTTAATTTCTAGTTTCAACGTACAGTAGGTGTTTATTGAAATCCTGGAGCTAACTAGTAAGAGAATGCTTATTGAAGTCACATATGTCTCAACTCTATAAATAGTACCAGTTCATTAACATACAAGTAGTACGTTGGTAACATTTTCATGAAAATTTTTTGTAAATACCCGGCTATGGCAAGCCCATACATGGAAAAAGGAAAGGCCAGTAATGATCATTCAGATCATAACAAATTGAATTCAGAGAATAAGTTTTAATAATAAGCCATAAATCTAAAGGAACAACATAAATAGTTATTGATCACAACCATAGATTTAAACAACGGAACCAGATTAAAATTATGGCCAGTTCACATAAAGGAGAATAAAAGAAAGCCAAAATTAATTCAAAAGCCATCATTTTGCAACCAAACAATTGAATGAGTTGGTTGGATATCAAATTTCAGCAACCAAATCCCATATGGATTCACTAAAGCTTATTAAATCCTACTCGAATAAAGATTTATCAAATTTCGCTTTTCAGGAATCCTAAATTCAACCAAACCAGTATTTACTATAATATTCAAGTAGAACATCAAAATTTCTACCTCATCAGACGTCAACTACACTACAGGAAAAACAGTGAAAACCGGCGGTTTGAACCGGCGGTTTAGAGGCCGTCGGTATTACCGACGGCTACGCCGGCGGTTACGCCGTCGGACGATAACGACGGCTTAATCGATGGCTTAGCTATGATACACACCGTCGGTAATACTGACGGTGTCTAAACCGCCGGTAAACCGCCGGATATAGACGTGAAGCGTCGGTTTTCCGGCGATTTTAATCGACGGTGATAAGTGATTTTGTACCGGCGGTCAAAACCGCCGGAAAACCGCCGGTAAAAGCCCTAATACGAGCCCCCTCGCTCCGCTCATTTCATTTTCCCTGTTTCCTTCTCTCTCTCGGCCGCTCGCTCATATCGCTCCTCCGCTCGTCCGATCAGCCCCCGACGAAGGAACTCCGGCCTCCGACCCCATTCCGACCGCCGCCCCCTGACCCCTGTCCGACCGCCGCCGTCCCCAGTCCGACCGCCGCCGACCCCTTTACTCCGACGCCCCGACCGCCGACCGTTTCCGACCCCAAACAAACCGATTTCTTTTTAAGGTTAATTTTAATGGTTTTTCTTTGATTATTTGTTGATATTATCTTGTTAGTTAATGTTTTATACTTTAAAAATGTGGGAGAGAGTTATGGTGCATATATAGGTTTAGGTTTGCTTGGATTAATGCTTATATTGTTTGTCAAAATCAATTTGGATTAATGCTTGAGTTATTAAGCTCCAAATCTAGACAGTTGGGTTTAACTTTTAACTATGCTTGAGTGATTTTAGATGAAGAGTTTTGGCCCAACTAGGAGAGAAAAAACTAGCTTACTTTTTTATGCTACATGTTTTCGAAAGGAAAGGAGGTTTTTACTGAGCAATCTAGTGAGGAATCATAAGGTATTTGTCCTTCTCCTCGCAATTGAGAGGAGGGCGAGATAAAATTCTGCCAATGAGGATTATTACCACAAGTTTGTTGATAAACTTAAGGACATAAGTTTAGTTAATGTTACTAAAGATGATTTCTGAAAAAGTTATAAGAAAAACTAAAAAAAAAAGTAATTACTTGGATCTTCTGCTGATTCTAGAATCACAAGATACAACACTTCTTTCAAAAAATGATCTTAATGATTAGTTATATGGTTGCGAATATTACATGTGTTGGTTATCGTAAAACTTGTATGCGTATCCACAATTTTATACTGAAATCTTAATATTTCTTTTTTAGTCCTTTTAGAGCCCATGGTTGATTCTTCCTAAAATCATCACTTTTTAAAGACACCTAGAGTTTGATTTTTTCCTTCGCTAATTGTTCCAGTAAAATTTGGGTTTTTTGTAAAAGTGATATTAATATTTATAATATTGGTATATAGTTTATTTAGTTGCACAAGACTTGGTAGATTGCCTCTTTGGCAATGGCTTGTTGACCTTGAGAATTCTTATAAGGAACATTGGTTTATTAGAGGTGACTTTTAAAGCATAAAAATCTATTTCGATGTATAACAGATTGTTTATGCCTCTAACATGTAGGGTACGTTTACTTCAACGTGCAAATGACTATCCAAGAAGAAAGATTTTGGATGTATAATAGATTGTTGCCGGGTCGAAAAGGATTGACAGTTGAATTTATACAGGGAGTTGAAACTTTCATTCAAGTTGCATCTTAACTGCCTTCCTTTCAGCTTGATAAAATGTTTAGATGTCCGTGTTCGAAGCATAAAAATCTAGCATTCCTAAAGCCCGATGATGTGAAGCTTGATTTATATCGTAGGGGATTTCTTCCAAACTATTGGATTTGGACATCACATGGCGAGTACGAGCCACATAGAGATGCTCATGCTGGTTCATCTACAGCTTATGAAATATTTCATGAAAATCAAATGAGTAGACCCTATGAAGACCTTATTTTTGATGTACAACTTAGTTCAGATCATATGTGAGTACATTTTTTTTTATAAATTTAAATCTTATTTATTATCAAAATTACTAAAATTTGAAAATATTTTTAGGTACAAAATCCTGATAACAAATGTTTCGATAAAGGTTTGCAAGCATTAGCATGGGGTCCAATGCGAAAAGTAAAAACTTGGCCAATATATATATAGTGAATGGTTTCAGATTTCATACCAACCAAATCGTGGAGTGAAGGAAGAAAAACTGAAAATTGTGGAGTATGTGTTAGAGGAAACACTCATGAAGAAGATGAGTGTGATTATTATGGTATTTTGAATGAGGTCCTTGACTTGGAGTACCCAGGGGAAGATGAGAACTTTGTATGCTTATTTAACTGTCAGTGGTATGATCCAGTACAAAATAGAGGCACAAGGGTTCGTCCTGTATATGGTTTAGTAGATGTTAAACATAGTAGAAGATACGGAAAGTTTGATCCATTTGTGTTAGCAAGCCAAGCTATTCAAGTTTATTTCAGCAAATATCCCAGTGGTCGCAGAGACAAACAAGATTGGCTAGCTGTCATAAAAACAAAAGCACGGGGAATAATTGATCAACAATACATTGTAGCAACTGCACATCAAGAGGATGAGATGTCAAGTTATATGCCTGTTGAAATTGAGGATATGCCAACTACAACCTCTACTATTGAAATGGAGTTAGAAGATGTCAATAGTTCAACTAGTTCAGAAGAAGAAGAGAACCAGGATGAAAGTGAAGATACTCTTGAGAGTGATGAAAATAGTTTTGATGATTCTGATTAGTTTCTGTAATTTAGAATTGTAGAATTTAAATGTTATGTAATTTTTATTACTGCTTAGAAATGATATTGTATTTTGCCACCTTGTCTTTTATTAACTGCTTCATTAACTGCTTTATTAACTACTTCTCGTAATTTATTACCTGCTTCATTAACTGCTACATTAACTGCTTTATTAACTGCTTTATTAACTGCTTTATTAACTGTTTTATTAACTGTTTCTTAATTATTTTTGTTTTAATATTGCAGATGGCTTCAGGCGACGATCCTCCTCGTAAATCATTTGCCTCAAAGTTCCGCCGGAAGAAGATTACGACTAGCAGAGTACCCACACAGACTGAGGTAGGTGAGGGGCCTTCAGTTGCACCAGATCTACCTACACCACCCACCACCACCGCCACCACCTGCCAGGAGCCAGCAGCCTTCACCAGAGCAGGGTCAGGGACAGTTAGATCCACCTCTTGTTGCACCTCCATACTTCCCTGGCCACTTCCCTCCCAGCTCGACGAGTCCTCGCTTCCCCTCTCCAGATCAGACACATGCTTCTCCATTCTATCCATATTACCCCCCACCATCATCACAGGCTGCTGGTCCATCCACTGGTCCTCACCCTCCTTACCCTTACCCATATTACTACCCCTATCCGGTGCAGCATGAACAGGGTGGACCATCACGACCACCAGAGGTTGGCGCTACCGATCCTGCAACAGCAACAGATAAGCGTCAATACATCGAGCCTGACGGCGATAAGTAAGTTCAATTTAAGTTATTCAGTTGTTTTTATTTTGATATATTACATGTTATTGATAAACAAAGTCACTTGCAGCTTCAATCCTTCAAGGCCACCTATACATATGATCCGGGATATAATAAAGAATAAGTATGATGCTCCTTACTTATCCTGGAAGAAGATCCCAAAGCCTGTTAGAGATATGTGGTTTGGAGAATTTCAGGTATATTTTTTTTTGTATGATTTCAAATATATGATTTAATTTGTACTAATCTTTTTGATATTGCCTAAATTTGTACAGAAAGAATTTAGGTGGTTGCCTGAGTACAGCACGAGGATCAGATCTAATTTTGAGAGGAGAGGAGCGACCCGTCTCAGAGACATGTTCACGGACATTAGAAAGTCTGGGCAGAGGCCTAATTGGATTGGAGAGGGCGTTTGGGCAGATTTGAGTAGTGCTTGGGCTACCCCGGAGTTTATAAAAATGAGAGAGCAGAATAAACAGAACAGAGCCTCTGACTGCGGCGGTTTAGGAAGCTCTCTTCATACTGGTGGATCTGTACCTCATACAGAACATAGGCGGCGACTGGTAAGTGTTTTGAATTGGTTTATTACATATATTTATGTTAGTATAACTAAGCATCAAATTTTCAGAAAGCGCACCTGGGTCGAGAGCCAACACCATTGGAGCTGCATACAAGAACTCATCAACATCAAGCTGACCAGAAGTGGGTTGATGAGAAATCTAAGAAGGCTCATGTGAGTAAAATTTTTTGGATTTTTAGAATAAATATTTATTTTAATAAAACTATTTGTAACTTGCAGGATGATTTCTTACGAGTTAGAGAAAGTAGGCAGTCCACTGGCGAGGGATCATCTTCTGGATCGGCCCATATTTCTGAGTATCAGACATGGTCAGAAGTTGTTGGTGGAAGACAGAGGGGGAGGGTATATGGCATGGGTTCACAAGCTTTTGCTATTGAGGCCAGTTCATACACCTCTGCATTCCATGATCCAAGTGGAGCTGAAGAATCTGTAAGTGAGAGGGTTGCAGCACTTACTAGAGAGATTGAAGAGATGAAAAGGGTTCAGAATGAAATGCAAGCAGAGTTGCAATCCTACAGAGCTGGAAAACAAAGGAAGAAGGACCAACAGGAGCAGCCATCTGCAGACAGTGAGGATACCGATGATGATTAGATGTTTATTATGTTTGATGAATGTATTAATTAGAACTTGTAAACTTCTGAACTGGTGATTGTAGCATTATTAAGAACCATTCTTGTATGAACTTGTGATTGTAATGTTGTGATGAATTTTGTATTTTCTGGTTGTGATGAATATAGCGGCGTGTTTCCCAACATATATATGCTTTTTCTGCAGGTTTAGACTTTAGGGTGAACCTCCCTCAAATAGAGGGGATGCTGTCAATTTTTTTTTTCAGGTGCTACAGGTTTCCGGCGGCTAACCGGCGGTTTGGCCGCCGGAAACTACGATACCGGACGGGTAAGATATAGCCGCCGATGTTATTATTAAACCGCCGGTGAATACCGGCGGCTTACCGACGGTCACCGGCGGTTCTACGATGGACGCACGACGGTTTAAAACCGTCGGTCGGTAATACCGACGGCTATAACCGCCGTCAACCGCCGGTAAGTAACTGGCGGTCTAACGGCGCCGTCCGGCGGTCTAATGAACCAGACGACGCCAGGTTTAACCGCCGGAACACCGCCGGTGCTCTGACCGGCGGTTTTCCGGTGGTTACATTACCGGCGGCCAAACCGCCGAAAGACCGACGGTTGAAATTCCGGTGATCACCGGCGGTATGGGCCGCCGAAAAACCGCCGCAAAAATAAACCGCCGGTAAAAGGCCGTCGGAATTTGTTTCCTACGCCGTTTTTACCGGCGGTCACTGAACCGCCGTTAGACCGCCGGTAATTTGTCAAACCGCCGGTAATTTTACACTAACCGCCGGTTTTCACTGTTTTTCCTGTAGTGCTAAGAGGGAAGGATAGCTTAATTTAAGAATATTCAAAGCCAAGGTTCTATCAATTTCTTTCAAATAAAAGCTCATAAACATACAAAAGAAAATAATAAAATATAAGTAAAGCAAATAATAAAATATAAGTAAATTTACTCTAATAGAATTCGCCTTTAAAACCTCGATGAGTATTTCCATGAATAATCCTGAGACTGTAGTATATCAATGTACCAACATTCACAAAGATGGGTGAGGGAGGATCTAGGGACATTGCTTCTGCAACAGTTAAAGTAATCTGGTCCTCCACATGTTCTAGTTGTGGCTCAAGCAACTTAGCTTTAACAAACCCATTGCCAATTCCAAATCCTTTGACAACATAAAAATCACAACCTAACCCCTGCCATGCACAGATATAACAAGAAAATATTTATATATAGTGATAAATTTATCCAATTTTATTATACGGTATGCAGCTATCACAACAACAAATAAACCTTTATATCTTCCAACTGAAGTTGGACGTCCAGATCCTCACAAAAATCAATAACACAGTCACTGAAAGGTGTTTCCTTCAGTGGAACATGAATAAGACGATGCATACTCTCAGCCTCCAAAGACTTGGGAATTAGCTGCCATGAAAACCGTAAGCCTACCAATGAGGAGAACATGTTTTCTGTATGAATTAAAAAAAATGAAATTAGAACATATTAGCAGTTTAAAAAGTGAAATAAGTAAAAAATTGTAGCCACCAAGCTATGAGTGACTCCAAAAATTACGTCTGATTAACCTGAACAATGCACGACCACAAAAATTTTCATCTAAACTTTCAGTTTCTTATTTTTACATACTTCATTACAAATCACAAGATACGGTCAATAATTTATTTTATCACATAATTTAAATGTATCTCAAACATTTCTTATTTTATCGCATAATTTAATTGTCATATTGTTTTATGTTTTTTTTCAGTGCTAGCAACTGCCAATAAAAAAACTTGAACAATTTCCAAAAGAAGTACCAAATAGAATCCTAACCTAGCAATACCAATACTAAGCAAAAACCATAATCTTATAAAACCAAAGCTAAAAATTCAGTGCTATCATGATCATCCAATAAATTGGATTCTAGAAGACGCGTATAGCTAGCTTGGAAAGTAGGAAACAATCATATTATGCTAATCGGTTTGGGACACATTAGGAAAAGATATGGTTTGTAGATAAGATTAATATTCCTCTTGAATATAAAATATGCGCCCCACCTGACGAACTTTTATTACATCCAGTGAACGTACGCTCCTCTACGTTCGGTTTTAGACCAAAACAGCGCAATACCGAGTTTTTTTAAAAAACTCGGTACAACTCGGTACTCGGTACTCGGTACTCGGTATTGCGCTTTTTTTGCCTAGATCGGAACGTAGAGGAGCGTACGTTCACTGGATAAAATAAAAGTTCCCACCTGACGGGGTCGACCTCATCAATGTGGTAATGAATTTCAAGATCAGCGGCAACAGATCCGTATGCGTGGTTTTTAGGAAGCCAATTTCTATATTTCTGGTTCTAGTTTGCTGAAAACAGAAAACAAAAATCAGTGTTATTTTTTTTGTGATGCAGTCTTCAACAGATTCTGCATAGCAGTAAGTTGTTGTTTTCTATTTCAGAATAGCTATAAATAGCAAACATAATTTATCCTTATTGTAAGTCTAGTAAGCCGCTGTTTGTGTACCAGATTTGGCCGCCGCTCGTTCGTGGCAGTCATTGGCTCTGAGTAGCAGCTTTAGAGAATAATGATTTTGAGGGAATTTCAGCAGCTGTATGGTCCTAGTTGGGCCTTAAGGCTATTCGAGAAGTAGAGAAGAGTGGATTTTCGGAGAATTCTGAATTGAATTTTAATTTAGACTTCCAAGTCTATTTACTCCAGTTTGGAAGTATTAGAAAGGAAATGTGATAGTTCGACAATAACATTGATTGAAGGGGCTAAAAAATGGCTAGTGAAAAGTTAAGCAAGCATCTCATGCAACACTTTGGAGTAATATGAAGATTTGATTTTAGGCTAAAAGTTTTGATAATATTAATGATGATATATAAATAAAAATAACAAAATTAATAATTTTAGCAAGAACTAATTTAAAAACACTCTATTCATCTTAAATTAATATATTTTGGTTGAGGCAATCACAACGAGGCAGCATGCACACAGGGCGTTAGCATTAGAAGGTTGGCATAGAGGTTTTTATGGAGCACGAGCAATATAAAGTAAGTTGGGACTCTTTGCATGTAGCAGTAGGTGTCCGCTTGAGGTTGAAGAGGGACTAAGACCTGCTGCAAGCCACGGAGAGAGGGACTCGTATGCTTCGTGTGAATTGGGATATGACAGTTGCTTTAGGACATGATTCTTTTATTAAGGTATTCTGAGTATAAAGAATTATATAAGGTAGTAAATTGCTATACAGGACCGACTACTTTAGAAAGATTGCATGTTAGAGAGGAAGATCACCACCACTCAGGGAGATAACGAGGAACTATCAAGGGAAATAGCCAACACAAGATCATCGTGCTGGAATATGTAACCCATTATGGTTAGCAATTTATTTACTCCAATTTGTTTTGCTAGGGATTTAAAACTCAATGCACTTTTTTTTGCCCTGGCAAACCACTGCACAGCGTAAATCTATCTTGCTCAAAATGCTAATTATTAGGAAAACCAATAGAACCCATAATCTGTAATCCTATGAACCACAAAACTAAGAAATTTGTCAAATTGACATAATCCAAGCCTTGAGTAGTTAGTTCTGGGTACAACATAGTCTCATAAAAAATTGGTGTTTAGGTTAAATCATCATTGAACACAGTAAATAAATGACCCCTGATTGGTCATTTTCATCTAAAAATGGACACCAAAATAAGCTGGTAAACATGGATCAAATTTTTTATTTTTATCATATATTTTTTTTATAAACTTATAGCCATGTTATATTTGGTCTGCTCATTTATCCTCCTAATCCTTCTATAATTTTTTTATATACCCTTTATATTGGTGCATCTTATATATATATATATATATATATATATATATAATCTTATCTTATATATGTGATCATTCTCTTTATTTGTTCTTCTTATTTTTGCTGCAATCTTAGCTGTAACCTTTGGTAATTAATGAATAATGTGATGCCATTTTTGAATTAACAATGTTACGAACATTGTCCATGTTATTTTGCAAAGTCATAATTAAATTTTGGTGTACTATTTAAATCATTTCGGAGCATCATTGTCAGTCATAAAATTTTTAGCAATTTGGATAGAAGAAGAATTATCAAATAGCATTTCCTCAAAAATAAGATTAATAAATAAAAAAAAAATCAATTAATTTTCAAGTTATTACCTGATGAAGATGAATCTTCCAAATCATTAGCAACAAGTACAACTTCGATTATTCCTTTCAAACGTAGTCTTTGAATTGAAACATCCAAGTAAAAACTCCAAAACTTCACCTCTAATTGATGGATGTATTCTCTATTTAAAAAGGTCAGAAATTCAATAGAAGGTATCCATTAATCATGCATGAATAATGAAACATAATTAAATCCCAATAGCAAATAGAAGTATTTAAGTATATGTCAAAATTTTTACCTCCATATGCATTCATGCTACCATGAATATGTCAAACTTCACCTCTAATTGATAGATGTATTCTCTATTAAAAAAGGTCATAAATTCAAGAGAAGGTATCCATTAATCATACATGAATAATGAAACATAAGTAAATCCCAATAGCAAATAGAAGTATTCAAGTATATGTCAAAATTTTTACCTCCATATGCATTCATGCTATCATTGAGATGATCACTGATTTTAGATTTTCTTGCTACGTTAATGCCAAAAGCATACGTCCTCAAGATGAACTTTATAAATCTATGTTGTAAGTTGTAACGAGTGCTCCTTGCAGAAACTCAATATAGTTTAAATGCACAGCCATTAGAGTTCTCCACTTTGAGAAATGTTCTCAAATTGATAACATCAATAAAGAAATCTTCTCACATTCATACCTTACACTAAATTGGTTCTAAGTGAGCTTTTCGGACACATAAAAAAGGATGTAAGCTAATTTTTTCTTTTGTATTAAGTGTATTAGTAGAAAACTGAGATTCTATTTAAATATCAAGTTTTAGTTAAAATTCTCAAATTTGTTCTTTTAAACTATTATATGGTTGGGGTTCCAACGGGGCAGCACCCCTTGGCGGGGTTCGACCTGCCTGATTAGGTCACAGGATCAAGGGGCAGCGCCCCTACGAGAGTTTCCGGGGGCAACGCCCCAAAACAAATTTTCAGTTGAAAGGGTATTTTTAGTTCATCGTACCCTAAAAAATAACCAAGTATATTTTAAGAGGAAATATATCAACGTTCAAGTATTCATTGCTAGGCATGACAATAATGATAAGAGCATAAATAACAATACTAAAAATGGAAAAAGCAAGGAAAAAAATCACATTTTGTGGTGAATGTATTTTAAATTCATAGACTTGTTAATATCAACACATTAGGAAAAAAGTAATGTAATGTTGTCATAAAACTGTAATCCAGTCAACTAAAAAAAACTATAAACTCTAAAGTAACATGTAGTCTTTTCGATATAAATAGGAAAGCCATCAGTCGAGCAAAAAAATGAGGAGAACTAAAACCAAACAAACATTCTGATGAACATCAAGATCAGTGAAATATTTTCCTTCAGCAATGTACAAACAATAGGTTTCTGTAATTCGTTCAGAAATTATGAAAATCTCAAGAACCCTAGAAATAAAAAGAAGAAAGAATTTTTTTTAACCCTAGAAAGTGGCATTCGATATTCAAAGGAATAAAGCCAGTGATTAAAAACATTTTACTTTATGCGGCCATCGTGATTGGAGGAGGCGAACAATACAAAGTGGGCGAAAGAGGCGAATAATTAAAGGAGGCAAAAAAGAAGAAGTTGGCAAGCAAACCGCAGAAGAAGCGAATGAGGAGAATAGTTGAAGGAGGGAAACCAAAGCGGCTAACGAACCCTGGAAGAAGCGAAATAGGCGAATAAGAAGAAACGTGTTTAGACATGATGTCTTCTTTGTGCAATAAGCATAACTATGCATGATGTCTTCTTCGTGCCAAATCTTTGTTAGTTAGCGCGAAAAAAAATGCCTTAATAAATATTTTTTAAGGCACTTAAGTAAAAGTGTCTTAATATATATATGTCCTTAAAAGTTAATTTTTTTGTGAATAATATAGAAGTCATCAGTTAAAAAGAAGATGATAAATAAATCTATAAATGAAAATATTTAATTTTTAATTTACGTACCATAGTCGAGCTAGCTAGTTGTGGATATTGTCCATGTCAATTTTGCCTAAATTATCTCACCTCATTTTGAAGTGTTTGCACGATCTCCTCAAGTTTTATAACTTAATCAAATACAATATTGTCACCACTGCTACTACCTAGAGTCATGGTGCTCTGAGGAAAATATCAAATTAGAGTGACCCATACTCCCATGTTCGTACTCTCCTTAAGTGTTCTGGCCCCATGATCACCTTGAAGACTTTTTCATTGGCCTTTAAATTTCTATCTTCTGGCATTAACCCTTCATCAACAAGCATTTGTCAAGCATGTACCTAAATTTAGAAAAAAAAAAAAGTTATAGCTAGCATTCATTAAACTCATCATGTGAAATCCTTATAATTTTATCCATTTTTATTCGGTCTCCTCAGATGATCATGATCAATCTTTACTCATGTGATTGATTTTCCATAATAACAATTGATCTCATATAGTCAAAAAATTAATAATTAATTTCCTTCCTAGAAATAAAAATATAAGCAATTTGAACACATGTTGTTTCTTGCTATCTCTTTTCAGATCTCATCTTACCCATCATATACAGACACATTTTTTTTTTAATTTTCTACATTTCTTGCTACCTTCTCCTACAACAAATAATTGCCATATTAATTTTATTTTTTTAAGAAAATCATTAATGAGGTTTGTATTGGTAACTCACCTTTTCTTAAGGTTGTGACCTCTTACTAACAAGTTAACACCACTGCATTGGGTCTACTCCTACAGGAATGACCTACATGATCTCATCTACTAGTTTACTATCCAAGTTCTCTACCTTCAAACTGTTTTTATTGTTGTTCCCTTAACAACAAGAGATTGTAGTAACCAATGCTTTATATAAATGGAGCTAGTGGTAAAATATAACTACTATCTGAAAGAACATGTGGATGTAGTACAGGCTTCACTCCAATTTGAACTAAATATTTTTGAGCTTGTAAGTTATTGTTAGATTTCTCAAGGTCAGGCAATGTAGACATAAAGTTATAAAAAATATTTTTCTTTATATGTATAACATCTAAATCATGATATAATGTATTATATTGCCACCAAGATAAATGAAAAAATAATTATTTATTCTTCCACTTAGTGGCCACACTTTCATTGACAGGCATTATAGCTTTGTACCCTCTCTTCAATATTTTTAACCTATCTTTATTAATTTTTTCAAGAGTGAGTTTATGATTTTATAATTCAGCCAAATTTCACGACCAGAAATTCCTACAGGTGTCGATCTGAGTCCATCTGTATTATCAAAGTATTATATTTTCTTAAGAAATAAATAGGATGATGTAATCCAGCGTGGGTGGCCATATATGCAAACTTCTTACTCTTATACGATTATAAGGACTCTATATTTTTGGCACAACTTGGACAAGTAAACCTTCCTTTGGTGCTCCACCCTAACTATATGTCATATGTGGAAAAGTCATTAATAGTCTATAGCAATGATGCATGCATCATGAAATATTCTCCACTTACTACATCATAACATTAAACACCTTCCCATAGTTGCTGTAGTTTATGAATCAGAGGTTTGAGATAAATGTCAATGTCATTTCCAGGACTTTTCTCACTATGTATAATCTTTGAAAGAATAAATGATGATTATTTCATTTCACTCCACAGGGGCATATTATATGGTACTAGAATCATAATCTCAAAAAGAATAAAACCATTAGTGGCTAAACCAAGGCGAATATTATCTCGATTTGCAGCAAAATTAGGAAATGTGGAATCAAATGATTTCCATTCTTCTCCATCAGTTGGATGTCGTAGCATACTATATATATTTCGTTGTGTGGCATGCCAAATCTTCTCTTTTGTCATTTTTTGGTTTTAAATAATTTTTGAAGTCTTAGAATCAAGGGAAAACATCGAAGAATTTTAGTGGGTTTCAATTGAACATTTTAATCTTGCTCAATATTGCTTTTTTAATTAGGAGCCCATCTTGATGCTCCATAGGTTTCACATACATTATCATTTGAATTATCTATTTTTTTTAGTCTCATTAGACTTATCTCTTCTGAATAATTTGCAATCATTAAGGCATGCATGTAACTTTGTATAACCAAGATCAAAAGCATTCGTTACTTTTTTGACTTCATACATAGCTTTGGGCAATGAAGTCCCTTCAAGAAATGCATAAATCAATAGCTCTAATAATATATCAAAAGATTTTGTAGTCCAAGTGTTTAGACTTTTTAAACAAAATAAATGTAATATGAAAGACAGCTTTGAAAATATCTTGCATCCCGAATATAATTCTGCTCCCACATCTTCTAATAAATTTGATTTTTTTTCAATTATTTTATTGGAATCTTGAGTAAAGTTTTCATGCTAATCAACTAAGAAAATCTATTCATTGATTGGCACAAATGTATCCCTCAACAATCCTTCAATATCATCTTTATATGCTTGCTCAATTTGAGTAGTTTGTGATTCAAAATCAAATGTAATAACAACACCTTCATTTTTGCAACTTTAAAAACATGATGATCATTCCGAGGCCGATTCCAAATAATATATCCCGTAAAGAATCCATAGGTGATAATTGTTGAGATTATTGCAATTTAGTTTTTTTATTGTTGAGATTATTGCTACATGTATTTTTTATGATTCTAAATATTATTATTTTAATCATTATTTTTCTTAACATATTTTGAATATACTATTTTTGTTGTTTGTGCATACTAACAGTTTAGGGAAATCATACTCTAGATTATTAAAGACTTCAAATCAGATTAGATTAGATTTCATTATAATTGGAGTATGTATTTTTTCTTTTTATTGAGTCTGAGAGAGTGTGATTGTAATTGAGTAATCGTGTACACACACTAGATGAGTGTTTAAAATTTTTAAAAATTTTAAACTAATCGTATTGTATGAATTCATTTTGTACAGGACGATTTGTTTAGTAATTTCCTCCTCCGAGTAGTTAAACAAACTAAAGTAAGAAATTTTTTTCAAAGTACTGATCATACTATACGAAGGATTCTTTGTATAGACAACATTCAAAGTATGAATTGGACTGGTCCCTTTTCATCCTGGCAAATGTCAAAATTTTCTAAAATGCTCGTACTATATGATACCATGTTCATACAGACGACATCTAAAGTATGAATTGGATGGATTCCTTTTCATCCTGATGAATGGCAAAATTTTTTTTGAATGAATCGTACTATATGATTCTTTGTTCGTACAGACGACGTCCAGAGTACGAAAAAGTAGGAAACCTTTCGTCCCGTTGAAATCGAAAAAATTTCTTAATAGTTCGTACAATAAGAACACATTTCATATAATATTAACATGGTTCATACTGGATGATTTTCATGCACAAAAATTGTTCATAATAGCAATTTTTGAAACTATTCATATGTATGAAGTACGATCCTACTGTACGATCGTACACAGTCAAAATAGAAATTTTTTGTTTTTTGAATGATTTTTTATGTCTTTCAAATAAAAGGCCCTTAAAAACTGAAGTGAATAGTGTAGTTCTTCATGATTTCTTAGAGTGCAAGTGAAAGAATATATTTGAGAGAGTATTTGAGAGAGAGTTCTTGCAAGTGGAGTGTGAAGGGATCACTAGAGTACTCAAAGGTAAGAATCTCTTTTAGTTTTTGATTTTTACTCTTTCTTTCTTTTTTCTAGTTGCTCGAGAGAAGATCTTTAAAGAAGATCAGGTACTCTGCCGATACTTGGAGGGTGTGAACAGACGACGGTACTCTGCGGACACTTGGAGGGAGTGAACAGACGACGATACTCTGCCGACACTTGGAGGGTGTGAATAGATGACGGTACTCTGCCAACACTTGGAGGGTGTGAAAGGACGACAGTACTCTGCCGCACCGGGGATAGGTGGAAGAGAAGAAAATTGTGAAGGCTTCTCCACCATGCTGTTGGGGAAAAATGAGAGTCACTTTTGGTAATAGTGCAATACCTGAAGAGTGAGTTTTCAGGGAGTAAACGTAAGTCGTGTTTGACCGAACCACTATAAATCTTTATGTCAATTTATTTTTCCTATTTTTATTTTTTGTAATATTCTTGTTGTAATTGAAAAGTGTATTTCAATATAAAATTAAGTTTCATAATTTTTTAATATTCAGTTTTCTAAAAAAAAAATTCAAGAGGATTTATAAATAACCAATTCACCCCTCTCTTGGTTAGCCTTGGGACAATTGCGTAGGTCTAACAACCTAGTCAGACTTTACAATAATATGTTCCTTGACATCTTGTACTGGATGAAAGTATATGTTGATGCATGATTTGCATGGGCATAATATTTTTCCTAATATATTCTTGCTTTGTCTAGCAAAATCTAAAAAAAATCTTCAACTCTTTTGTTGTATTTACAACTCCATTTTGACTTGGTTATCTAACTCTTATTCATTTTAAAATTAAGTTGTGGCTTTTAGCCATTGACAATAATTGAGAAACTTTTTCAGTTCATATTTTTAGTAGTGTCAAACATATACATATTATGTGAGCAAAACTAATTCAAAAGAAAACTATAGTTATATAAATTTGAGATACTTTATATAGCCAAACTTTAATAAAACAATTCGAAGCAAACTTAAATTTATTTCTTAATTTTTGAATTGTACAATGTTAAAACCCTTATTTCTTCCAATAGAATATCTAGTCATAGAGGTTAAAGCTTTTGTTGGTACCTTTGTCTGCATAATGTCTCATTTCATTACTTTAGTGCATACTTCTTTTTCAAATATATATAAAATTAATATTCTAACAGAACTATAGTATATAAAATGCATTATGTTGAAAAATATGAATAAAAAAAAGAGCTTAAAGGGAATCTGCCAAAAAATTGTGTGATTTAAACTCCATCTAGCTAAATATTTCAAAGGATCTATATGATTTTCTAGTTATAAATAAACTTTTGGTTCAACTAATAATATGCCTTAAACTAACCTGTATATTTTAAATTTCTTAATCTTCAATTTTATAATATAACCTCTAAATTCAATCAAAATTTGGTTCAACTAATAATTTATCTTTTTCGTGTTGTGTTTATTATGATCAAATATTATGAATGAAAGTTGTGAAAAATTTATTATATTTTTTGCTAACCTATAGAGCCTATTAAAACTAATAATAATCTCTAGCTCTAATGCAAGAAACTAGCCAAATAATATGCATTGGCCAAACATCACAACCCATCAATTATAACATATCAATGCCTAGCTATATCCTACCCTAGACTAAACATTCAACTTTTTTTTTTTTTAAGAAGCAATAAACAAATTAATAAAAAAAAAAAAAACTAAACATTCAACTAAGGTTGTGCCTAGAATTGAAACTAATGTGTGCTATGTCACAGATTCAATCCATATGAATATGGAAAAAAATGATCAAATCAACTAGCCTTCTTAGAACACAGCAAAAATTGAAAAGTGGCATGAGAATCCATGCAAGCATTTTTTTTAGCTATTTAAACTAGGGGTGTCAATATTTGACACGACATGAAAACCCGACCCAAAAAATCCGGGTTGGACCCGACCCGATTTAAAAACGGGTTGGGTTCGGGTTCCAGAAATTGACCCGTTTGAAAAACGGGTCGGGTTCGGGTTGACCCCGACGGTTGCCGGGTCAACCCGCGAACCCGTTTAATTTAAAAAATTTCGAATCCCGCCGCTGCCGCTGCCTGCCCGCGCCCGCTGCCCGCCTGCGCGCCCCGCGCCCGCGCCGCCCCGCCCCCGCCGCCTCCGCCAGAGCTGCCCCTCCAGCGCTTCCAGGCCCCAGTGCGCTCGCGCCCGCTGCTCTGCTGCCCTCAGCGCGCGTCTCGCACCCGCCAGCTGCCGTTCCAGCGCCGGGAGAACCCAAAACTGGGTCGGGTTGGGTCAACCTGGCAACCCGCCGGGTCGGGTCCGGGTTTGGATTTCCGACCCGTTTGTCTACCCAGGTTGGATTAGGGTCGACCCGTTTGAACCCGGGTCAGTTCCGGGTTTGACCCGAACCCGACCCGTGACTCAAAATTGACACCCTTAATTTAAACTATTGCTAAAACTCAAACCCCAATAAATTGCAATGAATCGTTCTAAATATCTAACAAAAACTTTTTGGAAGAGATTTATAATATACATTACAAAAGAATAAAAATTTAAGTTACTTTGATTAGCTCACTTTTCCATTCAACTCGTCAATTTGGCCTTCTCGAGTATCCTTCCTAACACGTATACATCTCAATCTGATTTTTTTATTAACATCAACCCTAACTTGCATAAGAGAATTTAATTTTCATGTTTCTAAACTTGCAATTCATGGTTTCTTACTGTTTCATGAGAGTGGTTGCGTAGCTCCGACGGCAAAGGTGTTAAACGGGCTTTTGGACTCCGACAGTAGTGCTGTTTTGACGGCGAATGAGCTAAACTGCGAAAGTGATTAAGGGAAGTAAAGCCAAACTTGCAGGATCAAAATTGTGTAATATTGCGGGATCAGACACGCACGGGATCTACAAGTGGGCGACAGTGGTGTCGCTCCGGTGGTTAAGGTGTCAGACGGGCGCTCCAACGGCGAAGGGGCTAGACCTCGAAAATTAGGAATGGAAGGTAGCATGAGCCAAGCACACGGGGTCGTAATCATGTATATTGGAAATTAGGGCTTTGCGGTTTACCGGTTGTAGGAATGGAGGTAGCATGAGCCAAGCACACGGGGTCGTAATCATGTATATTGGAAATTAGGGCTTTGCGGTTTACCGGTTGTAATATTAGCGGTTAAAATCGGCGCAAAAGGCTCTTTTCAGCAGGGTTTTAAAACCGTGCTAATGGATGCTACGAAAAATCTTATTTTTTTGTAGTGACATTTGCATTCAATTATGAGGGCAGTTCTTCTTTCCATCAAAATCTTTCGATCTATCCAAATTCAAACTCAATGACATCGACCTATGATAAATAATTTAATGACTTAGAGTTTCTATTTTGATATGCAGCCTTTAAGCAGCTCTATGGCATCCGATAGCGACAGCCTCTCAATTTTCTTTCTCTTTATTCAATCGTCGGTCAGTCAACACCATCAGTTTGCGTCAACATCTTGGAGGAAGAAACATGTGCCGTTTTTCTTCTAGAAAACTTTAATTCTTTCAAAAAAAGAAACAAAAATATATTAATATAGGGACCACTACTGCTTCGATACGTTGAATTGCAAGAATAAATAGTTCAGTAAATAAAAATTGATAACCTTTTAAGCCGTAGAATATTAGAATTTTTTTTTTTTCAAAAGAATTATCTATGAATGACACTCTGTCATTATTCAGATAATTTTTGAATTCCATATCAAATAAATATTTAGATTACGGTTGTTACGTACAAAATATATAAAAAGTTTAAATTTAAAAAATTACAAATAAATTTTTTTATTATTAATTTTGTTTTTTCTCATGAAAAAGCTAAAAGAAATTCCTATATGACCTGGCTAACGAAGAGTGAATATACCATAGTAGGGAGCTTGAGCTCATGCGCAGGCGAGATTATTACATGCGGAGTCCGGACAAAGATAATTGTTTGGTTTTGTGCATTGTGAATAGTAAAAGCTCAATTATTTTTCACCGACTATACTTTTATCGTTCACCCCTGTGCTTTTAATGTTCACAGCCGCAAACCCGAATGATTCTCTGTGTTCGAACTCTACATGTTTTAATCTTTCCCATGCGCAGAGGTAAATTGATGAAGTTTCATGGAAGGGCCATTATTTTTAACTTTGTGGAATTGCAATTTTTGGAGACTTTGAGTTAATTCTAAAATTTGGTTGGTAAAAATAAATCTAGTTGATAAAGATTTTAAAATTTACTGTTAAAATATATTAATTAAATTTTGTTACATCAAGTTTATATTTTTAAAATAAAACTTTTGCAAATAATTTTAGAAATTTTGGAAGTTCCTGAAATTTATTTATTTTTTTTTTGGTTGGCATTCAAAATAAATTTATCAAAAAAAAAAAAAAAAAATACTAATATTAATTTTTATCATTTAAATATTTGAATAAACAAGAAGAAATATGTTATAATAGAACTCATATTCTTCTAAAAATAATAATAATCAAAATATTCCCATTCATATTATTTTTTTGTCCGGCCCATCTTTTTTTTTGGCCTTTTGAATAATCAAGTTTTTATCCAAATGCGAAAGAACGTTTTTTATAATAAAATGCTTTTCAAATATTAAAATATTTTTTTTAGATAGATGGCCTATATGCCTTCTTTGACCACAATTCTACATGACAGATATAACATTTAATTTCTTATAATTATTAATATAGCATCCCATCCTTGTCACAATTATTAACAAACTGTACTGATTAAATAATATTAACTCAAGATAATATTCTATTAATCTCAAATGATGTGCTGTTCTAGAAAACTATTGATTTGGGTTGTTGTCATCAAAATTTTTTATTTTAATTAAGGCATATCAATGAAATTAAATTAATCCTTCTAGAAGAAAATTACTCTTTTAAAGAATTCAAAATACTAAAATATATATTATTGCATCCTAGAATATTCGTGGCAGTAGAGAGATATAAAATTGAACGTCTAAACGTTGTACTACGAAAGTTTAGCACAGGGACATAAACAAGAGTAGGGTGTAACATTCATAAGAGACATAAGGATTTTTACGTGGAAAATCTTGAATAGAGAAAAAATCACAAAGGTCAGGCCCAGTTTGAATGAATCCATTAGTATTGAAGATTGATTATAAATTATGTCCCTCCTCTAAGGATGGCGTGTGCGCAATATAATAAATACAACTTTTATAGTGCATATTAGAACATGACAGTTGTTCTTAAGAGAGTGTTTGTATTTTTGTTTGTTTAGTTAGTAGGGCTGTAGTCGACGAGTTACGGAGGTCGAAAGGATCATCATCGGTGGGAAACGGTGGCCGAAAGGACTGTAGTAAATTGGCAAAGGTGGTCAAAGTAGCCATACTCAACGAGCAACGGTGGTCGGAGGGACCATAGTTGACTGGTGACATTGGTCGGAGAAACCATAGTTTGCGGGCGATGATGGACTAAGGGACCGTAGTTAACAGGCAACGGTGGTCGGAGGGACAGCAATCAACAGGAAACTACTGTTGAAACTTGTTTAATATGAATTAGGTTGTCAGATCTAAGCTTTTGTCCAAGCGGCTAACCAAGAGGGGGGGGGGGGGGGGGGGGTCAATTGGTAATTAAAAATTTATCCCTCTTTCTAAAATTAAAACTCGAGAATAACACTAGTGATTTTTATAGAAAATATTTTTCAACCATAATTTAAACTGTAAAAATAAAAAGTAGTGGAAAAAATAAAAAGATACAAGATTTATAGTGGTTCGGTCAAACACAACCTACATCCACTCCACGGAGGCTCCCTTCGAGTATTGCACTAATACCACTAGTGACTCTCCTTTTGCACCCACAGCAAGACAGAGAAGCTTTTACAAAAACTCTCTTCCACCACTACCCGGTGCGGCAGAGAACCATCGTCTTTTTACACACTCCAAATGTTGGCAGAGAACTGTCCGTCCTTTCACACTCTCCTGGTGTAGGCAGAGAACCCTTCGGCTGTTCACACTCTCCAAGTGTAGGCAGAGAACCCTTCGGCTGTTCACACTCTCCAAGTGTAGGCAGAGAACCCTCGGTTGTTCACACTCTCCAAGTGTCGGCAGAGAACCAGATCTTTTTGACAGATCTTCTCACAAAAAATCTAGAAGGACGAGAGACAAGAGTGAAGTAATCACAAATCATATGTGGAGATTCTTACCTTTGAGTACAAAGTGAATCATTCACACCACAGTAGTAAGAATTCTCCTTCAAACACTCACTCACACTCTCTCCTTGACTCTCCCTTGAGTTGACACGTACATCAATAGGGAAAAAGAATAAGTGACAGTTTACAAAGGACCTTTTATATGAAAGACATGAAAAATCATCCAAAAATTGCTGATTTTCAAATCAATACGAACAGGATCATCAGGTACGATCGTAAGATCGTCCCGTACGACAGTGCAAAATTATTGCGTATGATTCCTTATATGCATTGGGACGAGGTGACTTCGTACACGATCATCGTCCCGTACGAACTAAGTTCGTTCGGTACGAACAGTTATTTTATAGCCACCCAGAAAAATAACTGTAGATGTTTCATACATCGAAAGAACAGAACAATTCATCCTGGGATGAATGCTTATGTTCATCCGTACGAACAGTTCAAAATGTTGTCACCCGAGAAGCTCGTCCTGGGACGATTGGTGTATTTCGTATGTATGAATAGTTCAAAGTGAGAATCCAGAGGAGATCATCCAGGGACGATTAGTACATTTCATCCGTACAAACAGTTGAAAATGAGAATCCATAGGAGATCATCCAGGGACGATTAATCCATTTCGCCCGTACAAATAGTTCAAACTCAGAATCCAGAGGAGATCGTCCTGGGACGATTAGTCTATTTCGTCCGTAAGATCTTGTTCGTTCCATTGCTCTCCGAGCGGTATAACTGATCTGATCATCCCGTACGAACTATGTTCGTCCTGTACGATCAGAGGAAAAATTTAACTTTTTAAAGATCTCCCTCAGTGTGAGTATCAATTATAATTACTCTCTCTCAGACTCAATAAGATAAAAAATATAGACTTCAAAATGCAAAGTATGATATGCTAAATTTGATACGAAGTCTTTAGTAGTCTGAAGTATGATTATCCGGAAATGTTAGTCCACACAAAAGCAAAAACAATTTCTTCCAAAAAATGTTAGGAGAAAATGATAATTAAAACAATAATAGTTGGAATCATCAAAATTATATAAGTTGCAAGAATGTAAAATATGTAAATAGCAACTCTTTTAACAATCTTCTCCTTTTTGATGATGACAAAAAAATTATTGTTTGTATATTTTTCAAATTTTAAAGCATCTCCTAAACTCCCCATGAATTGATAAGCATGTGAGAATAAGGGGCTTTTGAATCAATTAGAAAAAACAAAAACAACAATCAAACAAAAACAAAATAAAGATACGATTACAAAAACAAAACAAAAACCATGATTAAACAAAGATACGACAAAAAATAAAACAAAAACAAACATTACGATAACAAAAACAAACATTACGATAGAACAAATAATATTACTCCCCATTTTTGACAACAGCAAAAAGTGAAGAAGAAAAAGACCAGAAATGTAAGCAGTCATATGATAATCCTTTTATGATTGATCTTTGAAAGTGATTGAAATAAATTTTGCAAATAAAATCATTCATAGAATTTAAGAAGAGATATAACATTGATAAGAAAAATGATTAATCAAAAAACATGAATGAATTTAGACATTTGAGATAAGGAATATCATTGCATAAAGGATGAATATAAAATTTTTATATTTCAAATTTCAGTATGAAATAAAAATATACATAAGATCAATTTGAATTTAAGAGATTGAAAGATTATGGAAAGAAATAACTACCATGTGGCGCTTTGTGTATCTTTTTTAATAGGAGGATGTGTAGTACTGAAGAAATTAAAATAACTGCTTATTACAAGCATATTGGAACTAATATAATTTATCTGTTCTCCCATATATCCCATGTCTTGATTGTACTGATCATCTTACTTCTGTAAGTTTCAATTTGATCAAATCTTTGATCAAAATGAGACTCTAAACGATCAAATCTCTGAACAAATTCTTGGTAATTTGGCTCACTAGCAGGTGCAGGTTCACGTTCCTCCTCTGAGTCACTAATAACATGTGGTTTACGTGGTTTATCTTTTTCAAGATTGCTCTAAAAGATCCGTCGTTGTAGTAGAGAGGTTCTTCAAAATCTTGATCTGGATGAACCAATTTATACTTCTCCAAAATGTAGGCAACAAGATGTCCTAAGGCAATGTTCTTCTTTCTTTTATGGGCAACATGACCAACTTCAAAAAGTCCATAAAGATAGTCAATGATTATTTGTGCTTCATCTATAGGTTAGTCAGTCATAATCAAATAGTTCATGGTATAAAGTAGAGGAGTAATATTTACTTGATCCCTAGCTTTAGGAATGATGGATGTACGAAGAATATGCAGGATGATACGAGCTTTTTGATTAAGAGATGTCACTTTGGGATTATGAGATATCCCACCATACCCTCTAAGAACGTCATTTATTGCAGACCAGTCAAAATCAGAAGTAGTGGTCAAGGTATGTGCTCTAATCCCTTCAGTACTTAAGTTCAGAAAAAATCCTAAGTCTGCCTTAGTAATCTCTACTTTCTTCTTAAAAAAAATGACCTAATCATAAAATGGTTAGAGTTAAAGGACATGTTTGCAAGAAAGTAGTGAAAGGTCTCCTTATTGTAGAAGTGGACTAGAGTGAGAATGAGGCCAAATTGGGTGGCAGCAAACAGATTCATTAATTAAAAATTTAGTTGTTCTTGTAGAAGAACTCTAGAAGGGGTGATCTTAGCAGAGGCAAATCTAGGAAATTACTTTTCATTGGCCTTAGACAGAAAGTTATCACTAAAGTTTTTGGGTGGACCCTTGGCTAGAACCTTTTGAATTTTTCTAGAGCTTGCCATGGAGATGTTGTAGGGAAATAGGGGGTTGAAAGGGATGTTTTGAAGTGATGATAGTTGAGTTCAAAGCCCATAAATTTAATGAAATATAACTTGTTCGTACAGACAAAATTAATTTCGTCCCGTAAGAATTTCAGTTCATCCCGTACGAACAAATTTGCGTATGGACAAACGAATGAGCCCAAAAATGGAACAACTTTTCGTAATCACACAACTAACGATGTATCCTTTCGTACAAACTTTTGACTAAACGATCGTACAGACGAACAGGTGTTCGTCCTGGATGATCAGATAATAAAGATCATTTTAATGGCAGTTGAAACCATCCCCCACATCAAATCACCAAGCATTCGTCTGTACGAACCAAAGGTTCATATGAAAAATCATGCATAATAAAAACTACCTTATCCATTTTAACTGTCAATCAATCGTACAGACGTTTAAAAATTTTGTGCAGACGATCGTACAGACAAAGTGAAAAATAAAAACTAAAAAATTGTACTCAAACTGTTCAAATCCGACAGTTAAAACACTACACAATTCGTCCCGTACAAAAATAATTTCATCCTGGATGATTTTTACTCAATTTTTCAAAACATGTACTAAAAAATCTAGATGTGAGAATTTTTCAAAAACTAAAACACAAACACAATAAAAACACGATAGAAAAATACATAAAATCATAAAATCACAAATACACACAAAAATACTAACTAGAAAAGCACACATCAATGATGCAGAAACATTTTAATTAAGCATTCAAATTGATCACACCAAGCCTTATTCTTAATGTACTAAAAGTATCAAAGGCTAGTGATTTTGTAAAAATATCTACAAGTTTATTTTCTGTAGAAACATGAATGAGTTGAATTTCTCCTTTAGATACATGATCTTTTATGAAATGGTGCCTGATGTCTATATGTTTTGTTATTGAATGTTGAATATAATTTTTAAAAATCCAAATAGCACTAGTGTTATCATAATAAATTGGAATAATATCTATAGTTAATCCTAAATCAATCAACTGTTGTTTCAACCAAAGTACTTATGCATTATAGCTTCCTAATGCAATGTATTCAGCTTCAGCAGTAGATAGGGCTATTGAATTTTGTTTTCTACTGGACCAAGAAACTAAAAAATTTCCAATAAACTGACATATTCCATAAGTGCTCTTTCTATCAACCCTACAACCTACAAAGTCAGAATTTGAATAACCAATTATTTCAAATGAAGATCTAAACTTAGGATATCAAATTCCTAAGTTTTGAGTTCATAACAAATATCTTAAAATCCTTTTTACTGATATCAAATATGATTCTTTTAGATCTAATTGAAATCTAGCACACAAATAAACACTAAACATGATATCGGGTCGGCTAGCTGTCATGTAAAGTAAAGATCAAATTATCCCTCTAAATTTCTTTTGATCAACAGATTTTCTCTTAAGGTCCTTTTCTAATTGAACTGAGGAACTCGTAGGTATACTAACAGGTTTAGCATTGTCCATTTCATACTTTTTGAGGATATCCTTAACATATTTATACTGACTAAGAAATGTTTCCTTCTCAATTTGCTTAATGCTAAAGCCTAGAAAGTAACTTAGATCTCCCATTAAACTCATCTCAAATTCAGTATTCATTATTTCAGAAAAATCATCACAAAGATTTTTATTTGAAGATCCAAAGATGATGTCATCAATATAAATTTATACAATGAGTATATCCTCTCCTACTTTCTTTAAAAAGAGAGTTGTATCCACACTTCCTTTTTTAAATGATCTTTCAAGTAGGAAGGTGCTCAATCTCTCATACAAAGCCCTAGATGCTTGTTTCAATCCATATAATGCCTTTTTTAATTTAAAAATATGATATGGGTATTTAGGATTTTCAAAACCTGGAGGTTGTTCTACAAAAGTATCTTCTTGAATTACCCCATTTAAAAAGACACTTTTTACATCCATTTGGTATAGTTTAAATCCTCTAAAACAGGTAAATGCTAACAAAATCCTAATTGCTTCAAGTCTATCTACAGGGGCAAAAGTCTCCTCAAAATCAATCCCTTCAATCTGATTATACCCCTTAACAACTAATCAAGCCATATTTCTAATGACTACTCCTAAGTCATTCATTTTATTTTTGAATACACACTTAGTTCCAACTACACTTTGATTCTTTGGCCTTGCAGTTAATTTCCAAATTTTATTTCTTATAAATTGATTTAACTCTTCTTGCATAGCCAAAATCCAAAATTCATCCGAAAGTGCTTGATCAATATTTGTGGGTTCTATTATTGAAATGAAGGCTGAATGAATGACTTCTTAGTTTAGTCCACGCCTAGTCCTTAAACCCTCACTAGGTTCACCTATAATCAATTCCTTTTGGTGGTTTTTAGAAATTCTCAAATCTCTAGGCAAATGGTTTTCTATCTCCAAATTTTCTTCCAAATTTATTTTATCAATCTTTTAAGAGTTAATCTCAATCTCATCTTCTACAATATTTGGTTCTTCCAAAATGCCTAATTCATCAAATACAACATGTGTGGTCTCCTCAATTACCAAAGTTCTTTTATTGAATACTCTATAAAATTTTCAAACACTTGAGCATCCTATAAAAATTCATTCATTTGATTTTGGATCAAATTTTTCTAAGGCAGATTTTCTATTGTTATGAATAAACACCTTGCATTCAAAAATATGCAAATGTGACAAATTAGGTGTTCTTCCTTTTAGCAACTCATAGGATATTTTATTTAATTGTGATCTCATATTCACCATATTCAGAACATAACATGCAGTTCTAACCACCTCAGCCAAAAAATATTTAGGAAGTGAGTATTCTGCAAACATAACTCGAGCGGCTTCTATTAATGTTCTATTTTTTTACTACCCCATTCTACTGAGGGGTTCTAGGTACAGAAAAGTTGTGATAAATACATTTCTCCTTACAAAAAATCTCAAATTTTTCATTCTCAAATTCTCCTCTATGATCACTTTGAATTGTTAAAATTTCACATCCTAACTTTCTTTGAGTCCAAGTCAAAAAGTTTCTAAATTCTTCAAATGATTCACTCTTATGAAAAAGAAATCTAACCCATGTGAATCTAGAGTAATCATCCATAATCACAAATTCGTATACCTTCCCTCCTAGATTTACAGTTCCAACTGGTCCAAAAAGATTCATATGCAAAATCTCTAATGGTTTACTAGTTGTAAGATCCTGATTGGACTAAAAAGAGGATTTCACCTATTTTTCTAATTGACATGCATCACAAAGGTGGTCCTTTGTAAAGTGTAGGTTAATTATATCTCTCGTTAAGTTCTTTTGGGTAATTCTCCTAAGGTTTTTCATGCTAGAGTGACAAAGTCTCCTATGCCAAAGCCATGACTCATCAGATATAATTTTCAAATAAAAAGTAGTAGGAGTTTTAATATAATTCAAGTCTAGCATATATATATTATTTACCCTAATACCTTTCAAAACATCATTTCCATTTAGGCTTAATATGCAACTAGTAGGAAAAAAATTTACACAGTATCCTTTATCACATACTTGGCTTATACTTAATAAATTATGCTTTAAGCCGTCTACCAATAACACACTTTCAATGAAAAAGTTTTTAAAATTTCCAATCATTCTTGACCCAACCACCTTCCTTGTGGTGTTATCTCCAAGTGTAACCTTGCCTCCACTCCTGACTTCCAGCGATCTGAATTGTGCAGTATCTCCAGTCATATGCTTAGAGCATCCTCTATCTAGGTACCATATGCTCTTTTGAGGTCTTGTGTGAGAGTAACCCTCTTCTTGATTCGACTGAACAAGGTTATCAAACATTAAGCACAAATTGGTGACTTCCTCTTCCTTTTCTGTCTCTGACGAGTCTGAAGCTGAGTCCTCCCAAAAATCTCTTTGGAATTTCCTCTTGCCCTTCTTCACAATCGGTTTCTCCTCTACCTTCTCCTTGCTAGAATGGCTTTGAGTTTTGTGTAGTCTATCTTAATATGTCCAGGATTCCTACACTCATAGCAAATAATATTATTTGAAACCTTGACATTTCTATTAAATGTACTTCGATTCCATTACTGGCGTGTCTTTTCCTTCCTCTTCAAAAAGCTTCTGAATTATCTAGTCATTAGTGCAATGTCATCTTCATCCTCTGGTTATGAGTGTTCACTCTCTGACTCTTCCACTTTTAGTGCTATGTTTTCCTCCCTCGTGGTTCACCTACATCAAGCTTTCCTTAGCTAACTCCTTGCTCGTAAGAAATTAGTGATCCAAGAAGATTGTCAATAGAGTAAATGTCTAGATCTTTAAACTCTGTAATTGTAGTCATTTTAGCATCATAAGCAGTAGGAAAATAATAAAGTATCTTATTAACCATTTCAGCATTCGTTAGTTCCCTACCCAATGCATGTAAAGAGGTGACTATTTGTGTGAATCTTGTGTATATATCAGAAATAAATTTATTTAGTTTCATGTAAAATAATTCATATTCATGCAACAACATATTAAGTTTAGATTGCTTAACCTCATTAGTCCCCTCATAAGTTATACAAAGTCTATCCCATATGTCCTTTCCATTCTTGCAAGTAGAAACCCGTATGTAGTCTTCTGATTTAAGAGCACAAAAGAAACTATTCAAGCATTTGGTGTTTAGTTGTGCTAAGTCACGTTCTTCTACTGTCCAATCCACAAAAGGTGTTTCAACTCTAACTCCGTCAACTAATCTAGTTAGTTTCTTATATCCTTCCTGAACTAAGATCCACATATGGTAATCAAGTGACTGTAAAAATGTAGATATGCGTGTTTTCTAAAAATCATAATGAATATTGTCGAATAATGGAGGTCTAGTCATAGAGTAACCCTTAGGTGTATTTCGGTTTCCAAATGTAGCCATCTACGTGAATCAAAAAGTAGTTTAAACTAATGATTTTGAAACAAAGCTCTAATACCACTTGTTGAAACTTGTTTAATATGAATTAGGTTGTTAGACCTAAGCTTTTGTCCTAGCGGCTAACCAAGAGGGGGGGGGTGAATTGGTAATTAAAAATTTATCCCTCTTTTTAAAATTAAAACTAAGAATAACTTTAGTGAATTTTATAGAAAAAGTTTTCAACCACAATTTAAATAGTAAAAAAAAATCAGCAGAAAAAATAAGAGACACAAAGATTTATAGTGATTTGGTCAAATACGACCTACATCCACTCCCCGGAGGCACCCTCCGAGTATTGCACTAATATCACTAGTAACGCTTCTTTTGTACACACGGCAAGGCGGAGAAGCCTTTACAAAAACTCTATTCCACCAGTACCTAGTGCGGTAGAGAACTCTCATCCTTTTACACTCTCCAAGTGTTGACAGAGAACCATCCATCCTTTCACACTCTCCTAGTGTAGATAGAGAATCCTTCAATTGTTCACACTCTCCAAGTGTAGGTAGAGAACCGTTCGGCTATTCACACTCTTCAAGTGTAGGCAGAGAACCCTTCGGCTGTTCACACTCTCCAAGTGTCAGCAGAGAACCAAATCTTATTGACAGATCTTCTCACAAGAAATCTAGAAGGATGAGATAAAAGAGTGAAGTAATCACAAATCACAAGTGGAGATTCTTACCTTTAAGTTCCAAGTGAATCCATCATGCTCCAGTAGTAAGAATCATCCTTCAAACACTCTTTTACACTCTCTCCTTGACTCTCTCTTCAGTTGACACGTAGATAAGTAGGCAAAAAGATCAAGTGACAGTTTACAAAGGACCTTTTATATGAAAGACACAAAAAACCGTCCAAAAATTTGTAATTTTCAAGTCAATACTAACAGGATCGTCCCGTATGATCGTAAGATAGTCCCGTATAATCGTAAGAACGTCCCGTACGATAGTGCAAAATTATTGCATACGATTCCTTATATGCATTAGGATGAGGTGACTTCGTACACGATTATAGTCCAGTACGAACTAAGTTTTCCCGGTACGAATAGTTATTTTATAGCCACCCAAAAAAATAACTGCAGACTTTTCATACGTCAAAAGAACAAAAAAATTCGTCCTAGGTGAATGCTTATGTTCGTCCGTACGAACAATTCAAAACATTGTCACCCAAGAAGATTGTCCTACGATGATTGGTGTATTTTGTCTGTACGAATAGTGCAAAGTGAGAATCTAGAGGAGATCATCCAGGGATGATTAGTCCATTTTGTCCGTACGAATAGTTCAAAGTGAGAATCTAGAGGAGATCCTCCAAGGATGATTAGTCCTTTTCATCCGTATGAATAGTTAAATATCATAATCCAGAGGAGATCATCCTAGGTCGATCTGTCTATTTCGTCTGTAAGATCTGGACTTAGAAAAATTTCTCACCTTTTCTTATTCGTTCCATTGCTCTCCGAGGGGTATAACTGATCTGATCATCTCATACGAACTATATTTGTCCCGTACGATCAGAGGAAAAATTTAACTTTTTAACGATCTCCCTCAGTGTTTGTATGCTAGTTTGCTCAATCATAATTACTCTCTCATACTCAATAAGATTAAAAATACAGACTTCAAAATGCAAAGTATGATATGCTAAATTTGATTTGAAGTCATCAGTAGTCTGAAGTACGATTATCCTGAAATGTTAGTCCACACAAAAGCAAAAACAATTCTTCCAAAAAAATGTTTGGTGAAAATGATAATTAAAATAATAATATTTGGAATCATCAAAACTATATAAGTTGCAAGAATGTAAAATATGCAAATAACAACTCTCTTAACAACTATTGTCGGAGGGATTGTAGTCAATAAGTGATGTGGTCGGAGGGGACCGTAGTCAGCAAGAAATGGGGGTCAATGGGACCATAGTCGGTGGGGGATGGAGGTCAGCAAGAACTTCAATGGTGGCAGCATTTGATGGAGAGTGCAGGAGAGCTCTTAAGCTTGCTCTCTTCTCTTCTCACATCATGTGAAGAATGAGGGGTTATTTATGATTATTTGGGAGTGGCATGTCAAGTAAATATTGAAAACACCAAGATTTGGTTAGGAGTGTTCCATTGGACGGTTGATATTAGTTCCCTTAATTATAGAGCATTTATTGAGCGTTTGAGTCTTTAATGATGTTATAATTGAGTGATCTTTGGCTCCTAACATCTTCTTGTCATGCCAACCAATCCGACTATAAGAATGTCATATTTGAATATTATTTTGTTACTTAATTAATGCTCTAATGCTTTCCTGTTGGCTTTGATCCATTTATTTGAACACATTTGGGCTTGGATTGTACTAATTTTTGTTCCTTTGAGTTCATCTTCTTAAGATGCTCATTTAAATATTAGCTTACTAAAATCAGAGCTTAGATGATCCCAAATTTAATTTTGAAAGTTTTATTCATATTCACATCCACATTCTTGCCCAATCAAGACAATTTTTGGTGATATATCATTTGCTACCTATTTTCATACGTCAAAGCTTGTATAGTCTGAAAATATAGATTTGTACCTTTCTATGTTGCTTGTGATTGATAATTATAATTATAAGGCTTGACTTTCTCCTAAATATTAACCAGAATATGTAGTTTTAAAGCAAAAAATAATAAACATAGATAAGATGTATTATAAGGCTTGACTTTCTCCTAATTGTAATTATAATTATAAGGCTTGATCTCTCTATTGTCAGATACTTACAATCCAAATAAGATGCAAAACCCAAATTAATTATATGGATTTCATTGTTATAGTATTTTGATGTAAAGATTTTTTATATGAAAGGATATGGAAATCAACTAGCCGATCATTTATTTAGATTAAATTGGGAAGACTCTAATAATAATGATAATAACATTAATGAATTCATCCATGATGAGAAGCTATTTGCACAGCATTTACTTTGTGCCTTGGTATGTTGACATTGTGAACTTTATTGTTAGTGAAGTAATTCTAGTTAAAATATCATACGTAGTGTGTCCTAGAAGAAGAGATAAAACTCATTATTAGTAAGTATCATAATTTTAAGTATGAATGGTATGTTGCAGGATTTAAAAGTGCTTTTAAGATTAATCAATCTTTATTTTATTGGACTACCCTATTTAAAGATGTAAATGATTATTTCAATTATTGTGATGGATGTCAAATGGTAAGAAATATTATTAAAAGAAATGAAATGCCTCTTAATTGCACGTTAGAAGTTGAGAATTTTTTTTATGTTTAGGGATTAGACTTTTTGGGACCTTTTGTTAAATCTTATAAAAGTTAATATACTTTGATTATGCTTAACTACTTCTCCAAGTGGATAGAAAGAATATAAAATCTTAAGATTGATGCTTAGGTAGTAATTATGTTTTAAAGAAGAATAAATTTCAAGATTTGGAGTGCCTTGAGTCATCATAAGTGAATAGGGTAATCATTTTTGTAATAAGAGAGTTGAGAATTTAATTTTAAAATAGTGAATTAAGCAAATGGTAATAACTGCTTGTCACCTCAAAATAATGGTCAAGATTAAATATAGTTACCATGAGATAAAGAAAATTTTAGAGAAAATTGTAGATCTAAATAGGAAAGATTGGGTACTATGAATGGATGGTGTACACTAGGCTTACAAGACTACGTATAAAACCCCAATTTGAATGCCTCCCTATAAATTACTTTTTGGGAAAGTCTACAACTAGCCCTTAGAGTTAGATTATAAAGCTTACTAGGTGGTCAAAGAAATAAATTATAATCATAAGGATGCTGAAGAGAGAATATTAATATAATTGAATGAAATGGAAAAATTTAAAAAGGATACCAAGAAAAAATCCAAATTATATAAGGGTAAAATTAAGAGCGGCATGATTGGTAAGCTCATTAAAAAATGAGTTTAGATAAGAAATATTATTGTATAATTTAAGATTAAAATCATTTCATGGAAAGCTTAAGTCTAGGTGGTCATGTCCATTTACAGTCATTAAAAGCACATTGGAGTTGGCTAAACTTGTATACGAATTTGGCATAGTGTAGCTAAAGTTTATAAACATAATGTTGCTTTAGAATCAACCTAATTTATTATAATGATTTTGTTTGCAATTATTTTTACATTTGTGGTTAGAAATCCATTTAGTTAGGTTTAATTTGCTCTTATGAAAGTTGTGTGTGCTAACCTTTATCTTTTGACTTTAGAGCTCATACTAAAAATTCAGCCCAAAAATGAAGCACTGTAGTTCCATTATAATTTTAAAAAATTAATATATTTCTATCACCATGGAACTAAAGAAATACAGTGTACCAACACCAAACCACCTCTTGGAGCGTTGCAACACCAAACATTCAGTAATGTGACATTGAGCACTCCATTAATTTCGAATCTATTTAGTGGGCATTACATCCTGCACTACAATGCTAAATTTTTCTATTAATAGGCTAATTGAAGCGTGATGGAAGTAGTCTCTTTGAGTTCCATAATGTGAGCATGTGTTGAGTGCCACAATAATCTCCAATCAGAAAGCTTGCTATCCCAATTGCCAAAATTAGTGTTATAATGCTACCTAACTCCAGCACCACAGTGCTAGTACTCGCTTTGACTAGTTTGACTAAATGCCATAATGCTACAAAGTCCAGTATTATAGTGTTATTCAAATTATAAAAAGGGAATAGGATATTCATGTTCATTTCACTTGTGCTCTAATAGCCTCAATTATGTTTTCTCTCAACAAGTCATGTTGTCCCCATTTATTTAGAATAACACTAAGATCTCTGTTGGCAAGAAGAGGTACATGTCTACTTCTTTTGACTTTCAAAAATTCATTAGAAATACCACAAGGGAGCATTATAATAACCAGGTGACGTAATCCCTAAGCAAACTTTTGACAATTATGCAGTAGATGTTCAAGCCATAATCATAGGTAGAAATTGGGACTTCTTAGTGTGTTAATCCATCCTACCAATTTTCCTATTATATGGGGAATTTTTGCCAATGTGAAGAAGCCCCAAATATAGTTTGTTTTTGTCTGGGGTAAGTGGACCCCCTTCTATTTTGTAATGATAAATCATGTTTTCCAAATCCCCAACTAATAGTAACTTTTGTCCCTCTCCAATAAACTACAAAGAAATTATTAAATTTTAATCATTAAGAGAACTTAATGCCCAGTGGAAAATGAGAGAGAAAAAATCATCAACATTTTTGCATCCGCCCTCAAACAAGATCCAAGGCCTTGCATTACTTTTTTTATTGTAAAGCTTCTACTAAGTAGAAATATTAATGAGTTTATCAAAGATAGGGCAATCCTAAACTTTTATACCTAGAAAGAATATATAATTAATTTTGGGAAAATCAACTTTTAGTCTATGCAGTATATTCTTAGGGAGTTAACTTCTCTGGGTTTATAAAATCCTTATATGATTCTGAGTTATGTGAATATACCAGGATAATAAGAAATCTAAGGGAGGAGAAGATCTTGAATTTATGAAAATATTTGGCTAATTGCTCTTGAAAGGGAGTTGGAAAGTTTGAGAGATGTGAGGGAGCATCTGTCTAAGTGTGTGAAGCTGCTTTAGGTGTAGGCTAGCCCTATGTATGTGTTGTGTTAGTCTTGTACGTATGAAAAGAAAAGGGAGGAGTTCGAAGAGTTTCTAACAACTTATCAAAGGGTTTTTAAGTCAAATCTATCCTTATTTCTTATCTTGTACTTTAGTTTGTTTAGTAAAAAGATGTTTGAGGGGTTTACTTTTATCTCCAAGATTTCTTAAAGTCTTTTCTTCCAGCTTATGATGCTTTAGAAAGCATGTATTGCATAGATTAGTTTATGGTTTTTATGAATTGCTTAATGCTATTTTTAAATCAAGCATGCTAAATTTAGTTTGTATAGAGGCCTTGCTTAAACTTAAAATCTAATGTGATCTATAGCATCAACGGTGTAATAGATGGGCAAATAAGGGGTTTAAAATATAACTTTGCTAAGTATAGACATATGGTGGTTAGGCTTATGGGATCATAAGGAGATACTAAACTATGGTTAATTAGAATCTTAGAAAATATTCCATTGAGCTCGATATATATGAGGAGTACATATGCTCTGATTCATAACAACATTAAGAAGGAATCTACCCACGGCAAGTATGCATTTTTACATATCATATTTTAGAGTACTTAAAATTATTAAAATTTTCTCTTACAACTACATCATTTATTTTCAATTGCATCGCCCCTTGTTAATCAATTCATAAGTAAAATGTAGTGTTTCTTTTTTTTAAGGGGAACCCTAAAAGGGGCCTATGCGTTAATTAAAAAAAAAATACGATCACTAATGGGACCTCAAGCTCACTACTGCTCAAACGAGCTACAAAAAGAAAGCAAAAAATTCCTAAAAGCTGGAGGTCCCTGCTAAGAACAATTACAAAATGCCCTAGGTACATTCTACGATGCACAAGAATGAGCACCCAAAAATAAGGAACGAACCAAAAAATAGCAACCACTCCATCTTCCCCACCAAGAAGATCTCAATACAAGCACCTACAAAAATGAAATTTTGTAAAAAAATCTGATACCTAGGATAAGTATAGCAATAATTAATGTAAAGGGTAAAGAATTCAGCCCTACAATTATCCAAAATATAAGCTCTAATTGAGATGAAACATTTAATAGCAGTACCCAAAATGTTATCAACCAACCAATTGGTGTACCATAACCTCTAAACAAAAAAAAAAACCAAAAAAAAAAAAAGACTACGAGCACATAACAAAATAATAAAAATCCAAACCAGCATTAATGGTACCCCAGATCACACCAACCCGAGAGATAGAGCTAAGATATGAGGGGTAATTAGGACCTTCATCCAGTAACAAAAACAAACCATAGCATAACAAACAAAAGACATAATTTCCTTTAAAAAAATTAAACCGAGAGGGACCAACATGCGGCCCTAAACAATATATTAGCAAAATCCAACCAAAAATAACAACTAATCACAAGGCACAACCCACACACTAAAGGATTAGCACAGATCCAAAAAACACCAGCTAAATAAAAAAAAAACCACAACAATGATAAATAGGGTTCGGGAAAAAAGAGCTCAAGAAAAATTGGTTCCAGCAAACATCACTAGGATAAACCCAATGCCACTAAATCCAACCAACAAGCCATAGCCGCCTCCCCCAAGAAATAAGCTCCAGAAAACACCAGGATAAGATTAAAAAAAGAGCATCCACCCACACCCAGGGAGATGCCAACTAGAATAGAACACCAAAAACTACCACAGAAAGAGAAAAACCCTATGAATGAAAGCCCACACGGCCTCCAAAAAAATAACTGTAGCCCGAACAAAATAGCCCCAAGAACACCAACAAAATTGCAAAGAAGCAGCACCCCAGGAAACCCTGCAGGCCACCACAAAGATACCTAAAACACTCAAGAACTAGAGGACCTGAGCCCTTACCAGAAAGCCCAATAAAACCAATACCCAAAATGATCAAGCAAAGCCAAAGCCCAACACAGCAGCAGGAGGAAGGAGAGAAAGAGCTGGGATACCTATTAAAGGAAAATCCAGTACATTCACAACTCAACCCCAAAAACCCAAAAAGTTCCAAACAAGCATCATCACAACAAAAAAAATGAAAAACATGATGCCAACCAAGAAAGGCCTCAAGAAAAAACCAAAACCAGGGAGAAGGCCAACAATGCCAAACCTCTAGGAAAAAGGCAGCAGAAGAGGAAACCTCACAAAATTAAAAAAAATTGGACAAAGCCCAAATTATCCAATCTCAAGAGGCCTTTTAAATGGACAGGAACATTAGCTTCTAGAAAATCAATGAAGTAGTAAATCTCGGACCCAAAATGAGCCATCCAATTGGCACAAGCATTACCTTCCCTAAATACTTGAGAAAATAACACATTGATAAAAATCATGAACTTTTAATATACCTTACAAGATAAAAGACCTCAGAATTATAAACTGAGTCAACAACATCAATAATGCAAAGAATATTATGAATAGACTTAACCTCAATCCCAATATTAGTAATGTTAAGAGACATACAAATTCTCAACCCATAAAGAATAGCATTAAAAGGGTCAGATGAAAGTTACCATTATGCAAAGGACTCGCGAAAGCAAGAGTGACATTACCTTGGAAATCTCTTATGATCCCACCACACCCCATCTTGACATTATTATAAAAAAACCAACATTCAGCTTGAAACAATCAAAGGATGGTTTAACCCAAGAAATATAACGAGGCTCACAAATGGGAAGAAGCGCACCCAACCTAATGCCTAAATAAGAAGCAACATCATAATAATTTTTGAAACTTTTGATAGAAAGCAAATTAACAGAAAATAAGAACAGCAGTTTAACTTTCATATTTTTTTGATAATCCTCCATGAGTCCATTCTAATGCCATTAAAAAGAGAATTATTCCTTTACATCCATAGAAACCACAAAATAAGAGAAGGGATAACATTGTTAATATGACCTTTAGAATTAACAAACCAAGAATTAAGCAGAGCATTAATAGACAAATTTGTATTAAAATAGTTTAATTTGAAAATTTCATCAAAATAATACCAAATTTTGACAGCTAAAGGACCCGAGACAAAAACATGATGCATATTCTCCACATGATAACAACATTGACACTTCGATGGAAGGATAAAACCTCTTTTGATCAAATTATCATTCTTAGGAATGAATCTATATAAAATTCTCCAAATAAAAGTAGCAACAGTAGGAGGAATGCTTTTATACCAAATCATAAAAGAAATATTAGTAACATCATTCTTAGGTCTAAACACATGCAAAGCATCTTTTAATCTAAAAGTCCCATCAATAACCAACTTACATAGTAAAAGGTCTTTCGACTCCAATTTCAAGGGGAGATTCAAAATTTTTTGAATAATAAAGTAAAAAATCACATTAGCAAGTTTATCATAATCCCAACAGTTAACATTAATGAAAAAAAATTACCTTAATCGTAGTAGTAGAAGATGAATTAATAATGGAGTCAATAGATTGATTACCTAACCATTGGTCCTTCTAGAAGAAGATGCTGCCACCCCCAAGACCCCAAAAAAGATGAGGCTCCACTTCCTGCTTAACCTTGCAAAGCCTTTGCAAAACTTTAGAGTCATTAATATTAAAAGAATAAATAGTAGAATGCTTCCACACACAATTTTTGGAATACATACATTTAGCCCATAAACTCGTTTTAGTACGAAATGAAAACCATAACTTGAAGGAAAAAGCATGAGTCAAATCAGACATGCTTTTACACCCCCACGCTTCCCTCCTTCAAAACCCCATAACGCTTGTCCTAAGAAGACCAAGCAATTTTAGCGTTGCTATTAGTACCTTTCAAAAAAAAATTATTAAGGATTTTATCCATTTTATTATACACTATTTTAGTGGGAAACAGAGTTTGGAAGGAATAGATCGGGAGAGAGCAAAGAACACTTCTAATGAGAGTAAGCCTAACCCGAAAACTTAAGAAATTAGAATCCCAAGACAAGAGTTTATTCTGCACATAAGTAATTAAATTATTAAACAAAAAAAGATTTCTTTCTACCTTTAAAAAGAGGGATCCCAAGATACTTAATAGGAGGTAACTAGCCTTGCACAAAATTGGTGAGGTCTTTAATAGCTGAGATATGAGCATTAGACACCTTATTAGAAGCAATGAAGAAACACTTCTAATTGTTCAAAGATAGGCCACTAATAACTTTAAAGTTATGAAAGAAATCCAGAAGCTTATTAATCCTATTAATAGATGCATTCATAAAAATGATAAAATCATCAGCAAAACATAAGTGAGTTAAGGGGAAGCCCCCCCCCCCCCCCCCCCCCCCCAAAAAAAAAAAAAAAAAAAGTCATAAAGAAAAATCTGGGCTTGTTTTCAAAAAGGTTAGCAAGTCTTCTAGAAAGATAATAAGCCACAATAATAAAAAGAGTAGAGACATAGGATCTCCTTGTCTTAAACCATGAGATGATTTTAAAAAACTAGAAATCTTGCCATTTATAATAATAGAGAAATAAGAACCTTCAATATAATTTATAATAAGGTTAATGAAAACTAAGTTAAAACTAAATAACTGTTGGATGTTATAAGGAAATTGCTAATTAATATTATCATAATCTTTAGAGATATCAAGCTTCAGGATGATATTACCACCCGTCAACTTGACATCCAAATAATGAAAGAATTCCTGGGCCAACAAACTATTATCAGAGATGGTACGAACTTTGACAAAGCCTATTTGAAAAAGGAGATAAAATTTTTGGAAGAAAAATAGTTAAATAATTCATAAAAATTTTAGAATCTAGCATACTAAAAAGGTGTAAAGACTAATAGGTCTAAAGTCACTCCAATTGCTAACATCATTGTTCTTAGGGATAAGAATAATAAAAGTTGAAGAAAAGAATTTAGGCATAGCATGAATGGCAAAAAAACTCCATAATCACAGTACTAAGATCATCATTAATAATACACCAAGTTTTTTAAAATAATTTAGTAGTAAAACCATCCAGACCAACAATAGAGTCACCATTCATATCAAAAATAATATATTTTTATTCATCTAAAGAAGGAGGTTTAGGAAAAAAAAAAAGCATTATCGTCATGCAAAATGAGGTTGGGAATAATAGTAGGGTTATTAATATTACCAGGGGTAAAGTCCTTGTTAAGCCGATTTTAAAAGTGTTGAATAGCCAACAAAGCAATTTCCTCAACATTCTTAGTAACAGAACAGTCCTCATGTTTGATTTTGTTAATGGAATTATTAGCACATTTCCTTTTAACCAAATCATGAAAATACTTCGTGTTATTATTACCTTCCACCTAATGCTTACCAGCAGCTTTTTGTTTCCAAAAAGTTTCCTCTTGAGCTTGTAATTTAAAGAGATAATCCTTAGCTTCTCTAAGTAAAGTAAAGTTAGCATCAGAAGGAGAAACTTAACAATTATGCCAGCATTGTTAACATCATCTTCCGCACTTAAGATATTAGTAAAAATATTTTTAAAAATATTTTGATTCCACCAATTTAAAAGTTATTTCAATCTTTTCAATTTAAGCCAAAGTCTTTTCATACCAATGGAGATTATATTCTAATGTTATTTTGAGTACGTTTAGTGGTTGTAGTTATTTAAAGGGATACAAAGTTATGAAGATCTTTAAAGTACTCTTAAAGTGATTGTGTAGATGAAAAAAATAAAGTGTTTAGGCAATTAGGCCTTGGAGTCTATTGTAACCTATTAACATGAGCTCTTAATTGGTGCTTAAGCTGACATAGTTTGTGATTAGTATCGAGAGCTACCATGATATAGGGTTATGATAAACTCTTGTAGCTAATTTTAATGGAAGGATAATGATTAACTAGTACAAAGTAGATTATTCTTGATTGTGCTTCTAATTGAGATTGTTACAATTTAGTTTTTCGATTGTTGAGATTCTTGCAACATGTGCTTTTTTTTATGATTCCAAATATTATTATTTTTTAATTACTATTTCTCCTAATATATATTGGATATATTGTTTTTGTTATTTGTGTGTACTAATAATTCAAAAAAATCATATTCTAGACTGTTAAGAACTTCAAGGGAAAATAGAATAACATTTATTTTTTTGTAAATGGATTCTATAATTTTAACTTTTATTGAGTCTGGGAGATGGTGATTGTAATTGAGTAACTGTGCACACACACACTGGGGGAGTGTTTATAATTTATAAGTTTTTAAACTTAGTATACTGTATGATTTTCATCCGTATGGGACGATTTGGTTAGTTTATTTCCTCCAATGAATAGTTTATCAAAGCTTGGACAAAATTTTTTTTTCTAAGTACTGTTTGTACTATACGAAGTTGGTTTCGTATAGTTGACGTCCATAGTACGAAAATGTGGGGAACATTTTCGTCAAGATGAACATGTAAATTTTTTAAATCTGTTCATATGGGACAGTCTGGATTTCGTACAGACGACATCTATAGTATGAAAATGTGGGGAACATTTTTGTCCAGATGAACATGTAAATTCTTTTTGAACTGTTCGTCCAGGATGATCTAGTTTTCGTACAGAAGACATCCAAAGTAGGAAATTATTGGGAACTTTTTCATCCTGATAAATAAGAATTTTTTTAATGGTTCATATGGGACAATATACATATCGTATTGTATGATATGCTTGAAAAAAAAAAACATTTTATGCAGGATCGTACCAGTCAAATTTGAACTGTTTGTTCGGGATAAATATAGATCTTATTATATGATCGTATATGCTCAAAATTAAAATTTTCAAAATTTTGGATGGTTTTTCAGGTCTTTATTGTAAATAGTTATTATAAAATAACTTAAAAATGTTGTTCTTCATGATTTCCTTGAGAGCAAATAAAAAAGCTCTTAGGGAGAGTGTTTGAGAGAGAGTTCATGCAAGTGTAGTATGAAGGGCTCACAAGATTACTCAAAGGTAAGAATCTATTTTATATTTTGGTTACTTCTCTTCCTTTTTTCTTTCTAGTTTTTCAAGAGATCTTTGAATAAGATTTGGTGCTCTGCTGATACTTGGAGGGTGTGAAAGAATGATGGTACTCTACTAACACTTAGAGGGTACGAAAGGATGACGGCACTCTATCAACACTTGGAGGGTGTGAAAGGATGATGATACTCTACCGCATCAAGGATTGGTGGAAGAGAGGAAAATTATAAAGGCTTCTCCACCTTGCTGTGGGGGTAAAAGGAGAGTCACTTTGGTAGTAGTGCAATACCTAACGAGGGAGTCTTCAGGGAGTGAACATAGGTCTTGTTGGACCGAACCACTATAAATCTAGGTGTTTATTTTTATTTTCGCACTTTTGTTTTTTTGCATTTTATGTTTATGGTTGAAAGCTTATTAAAAAAGGAAAAATAAAATTGTTAGAATTATTATACAGTTTTGTATTAAAATTCAAGAGGAAATTTTTTAAAGATACCATTTCACCCCCCTCTTGATTAACCTTGGGACATTTGCATAAGTTTAACAACCTATCCTAACTTTATAAGTGGTATCAAAGCATTGTTTCAAAACTTAAAGTTTAGACTACTTTTTGAAAATGATAATGGCTAATTTTCTAAATCATAACACACCTGAAGGGTATTCAATCACTAGACCTCCATTATTTGACAATATCCATTTTAATTTTTGGAAAATATGTATGTCTACTTTTCTTTAATTGTTTGACTATTATAAGTGGATTTTAGTATAAGATGGATATACTATGCCAACTAGACTAAGAAATGGCATTAAAATTGAAACACCATTTGCTGACTAGACTGTAGAAGAATGCAAATTAGCTCAGTTGAATTTAAAATGTTTAAATAGTTTCTTTTGAGCACTTAAATCAAAAGATTACATATGTGTTTCTACTTGAAAGTGGAAAAAGAAAATTTGGACAGACTTTGTATAACAAAGTGAAATAATCTAAATTTAATATTTTATGTATATGATTATGAATTATTTCATATGAAACCAAATGAATCTATATCTAACATGTACACACATTTCACTCAGATAATTACTTCTTTGCATGTATTAGGTAGGGAACTAATGAATACTAAAATGATTAATAAAATACTTTGTTGTTTATCTACAACTTATCATGTTAAAATAACTGCTATTACAGAGTCTAAAGATTTAAATGTATATTCTATTGACAATATTCTTGGATCACTAATTACTTATGAGCAAGGAGTGACTCAATGACAGATTGATGCAGGAGAAAACTGAAAGGAGAAGAATATATTTTTGGAAGTGGATGATTTGCACAGTGATCAGTCAAAACCTGGGAATGAGGATGATATTGCCTTAATGACCAAGCAATTTAGGAGTTTTCTAAAGAGGAAGCAAAAGAGATGCTGACAGTGGAATAAAGGTAAGTTCCATAAAAATGTTAAGATTTCCAACGATGTTATTTGCTATGAATGTAGGAAACCTGGATACGTCAAATCAGATTACCCTAATCTTAAAGACACTCCTAATAAGGGAGAGGGTGAAGGAGGAAACAAATTAAGAAAGGGAAAGAAGCAATTTATGCAAGCTTTTTGAGTAGACTTAGCTTCAGATTCATCAAAAACAGAAAAGAAAGAAGAAGTCACCAATTTATGCTTAATGACTGACACTCTTGATCAATTAGATCAACAAGGTTTATGTGACTTAATTTATAAAGAGTTATTTGATTTTTCTAAAAAAATTCATACGACATATTGAAAACTCAAGAAAATGCATGCTATATTAAATTTGAATTTTCTAGAATGTTTTTTTTTTTTTTTTTGAGAAATGCTAAGTAGAAATTAATCAGAATTTTCTAGAATGATTAAAAAAGTAAGAAATCATCAGGAAAGATCATGTACAAATTGATAATAACCACATGACACTTTTAGATGAGTACGATGAATTGAATAAACAATATGAGTTATTAAAATCATCCCACACTAAACTTAAAAGGATTTTCAAACTTTTATGGATAATTTTGATAATAGAGAACACTATTTAAAAGTTGATAATATTGTGTTAGAAAGTGCTAAAATATCCTTTAAAGCACAATTAAATGCATATGAAAATAACAAGATTCCACCGACACCTGAATAATTTTTTATTCCCGAAAAAAATATAAAAATCATTAAACCTAGGAAAGATAAGTTTACTCTAATAAATTAAAAAATATTTTTTTAGGAATTAAATTTTTTTCTTGTTGTATGATTGGTCACATATTCCACACTCGCACTATTCATAAAAAATTACATCTAGTGTGGAGAACAAAGATGCATAAAATGAGACATATCATATATGCATGTGATTAATTTTGCCAAGAGTAGAACCCAAATTTATTTTGGTTCCCAAGACTAACATTTGATTTTTTAAAGAAATGCTCTGATACAAGACCTCTTGAGAGCATTTGATACCTGGACAATAGTTACTCGAAGCATATAATTGGAGACACTACGATATTCTTATTGATGGAAGCTAGGAATGGAGGCAAGGTTACACATGGAGATAATACAACTAGGAAAATGGTAGGCACAGGTATAATTGACAACTTAAATAATTTTTTCATTAAAAATGTGTTACTCGTTTAAGGTTTAAAGCATAATCACTTGAGTATTAGTCAGCTATGTGATAGAGGAGTGTTAAAATTTTACCAATTAGCTGCATATTAAGACAAAATGGAATTATTGTACTGCATAGAAATATGGTAAATAATTTTATATGCTAGATTTAAATTATATTAAAACTCCTAATGTTTTTTGTTTAAAAATAATTTTTGATGTATCATGATTATGGCATTGGAGACTTTATCAGGCCAGTTTGAAATACCTTATAAAAATTACCCAAAAATAACTTGTTAGAGATATACCAAAACTAGACTTTACTAAGGATCACCTTTGTGATGCATGTCAACTAGGAAAATAAGTGAAGTCCTCATTTCTTTTCACTAAGGATCTTAGAACTAGCAAACCATTAGAAATTATTCATATGGATCTTTTTGAACCGATTAGCACTGTAAGTTTAAGAGGGAAGGTATACGAATTTGTAATTATTAATGACTTTTTGAGATTCACATGGGTTAATTTTTTATTTCTTAAGAGTGAATCATTTGAGAAATTTAGAAACTTTTCGATTTAGATTCAGAGAAAACTAGGATGTAAAATTTTAACAATACAAAGTGATCATGGAGGTGAATTTGAAAATAAAAAATTTGAGAAATTTTGTAAAGAAAAATAAACTAATCACAATTTTTCTGCACCTAGGACCCCTCAGTAGAATGTGGTAGTCAAAAGAAAGAATAGAATATTAATTGAAGCTGCTGGAGCTATGTTGGCAGAATATTCAGTTCTAAAATATTTTTGGGCTGAAGCAGTTAGTACAGCTTATTATGATCTAAATAGGGTGAACATTAGATAAAAATTGAATAAAATATCCCATGAGCTTCTTAAGAGGAGAAAAACTAATTTATCACATTTATATATTTTGCATGTAAGGAGTTCATACATAATAATGGAAAATCTCGTTTAAGAAAAATTGATCCAAAATTAGATGAAGGAATTTTTCTTGGATACTCTAGTGTTGGAAAATCATATTGAGTATTTAACAAAAGAATATTGATAGTTGAGGAGACCTCACATGTTGTATTTGATAAAACTAGCATTTTGGAAGAGCCAAGTTTGGAAGAAGATCATATAAAAAATAACTCCTAAAGAACTAAAAAGATAAACTTGGAAGAAAATCTGGAGAGAAAACCCTTTGCCAAGAGAATTAAAAATTTCTAAAATTCAACTTAAGGAATTAATTATAGGTGAACCTATTGAGGGGGTTAGGACTAGGCGTGATCTTAGCAAAGAGATTAACCATTCTACGTCATGTACGAGGAGTTAATTTAATTTGTAAGGAATGATGTTTGGGAATTGATTGATAGGCCAATGAATCAAAGTGTGGTAGGAATTAAGTGGGTGTTTAAAAATAAAATGAATGATTCAAAAGTTGTTATTAAAAATAAGGCTAGATTGGTGGCTAAGGTATATAACAAAGTTGAAGGTATTGATTTTGATGAGACTTTTGCCCCTGTAGCTAAACTCAAAACAATTAAGGTTTTGTTAGCTTTTACCTATTTTAGAGGTTTTAAACTATTTTAAATAGATATAAAGAGTGCATTTTTGAATGGGATGATACAAGATGATGTTTATGTTGAGCAACCTATAGGTTTTGAAAATGCAAAATTCCCTAACAATGTATATAAATTAAAAAAGAAATTATATGGATTGAAACATGCACCTAAGGCTTGGTATGAGAGGTTAAGAACTTTCCTATTAGAGAAATCTTTCGTAAAAGGAAGTGTGGACACCACTCTCTTTTTAATAAATTAAGAGATGATATACTCATTTTTCATATATATATATATATATATATATATATATATATATATATATATATATATATTGATGATATCATTTTTGGATCTACAAATAAAAATCATTGTGATAATTGTTCTAAAATAATGAGTAGTAAATTTTAGATAAGTTTAATGGGAAATCTAAGTAATTTTATTGGTTTTAACATTAAGCAAATTGAGGAGGCAATATTTTTTAGTCAGTCAAAGTATATTAATGACATCCTCAAGAAATATAAAATAGATAATGCTAAACCAGTAACTACACTAATGACCTCCTCAGTTTAGTTGGATAAGGACCCAAAGGAAAAATTTATTAATCAAAAGAAATTTAGAGATATAATTAGATCATTACTTTATTTGGCAACTTGCAGACCATATATATTGTTTAGTATTTGTTTATGTGCTAGGTTTCTATTTGATCCAAAAGAATCATTTGACAACAATAAAAAGGATTTTATGATATCTTTCAAGAACTCAAAACTTAGGAATTTTATATCCTAAGTATTGCTCATCGTTTGAAATTATTAGATGTTCTGATTTAGATTTTGCAGATTGTAGAATTGATTAAAAGAGTACATCTAGAACTTGCCAATTTATTGGAAATTTCTAGATTCTTGGTCCAATAGAAAATAGAATTCTGTAGTCCTATCTACTACTGAAGCTGAATACATTATCTTAGGAAATTGTGTGGCTCAAGTACTTTAGCTGAAATAATAGTTGATTGATTTAAGATTTATAATAGGAACTATTTTAATTTACTGTGATAATACTAATATCATTTTCATTTCAAAGAATCCTATCCAACATTCTAGAACAAAAAATATAGACATAAGACATCATTTCATTAGGGATCATGTAGCCAAATGGGAAATTGAATTAAATCATATTTGTACTAAAAATCAACTTCCAGGTATTTTTATAAAATCAATAGCCTTTGACACTTTTAGCATCTTAAGGACAAGGTTAGGTGTGATTGATCTTAATGCTTAAAATTAAAATGTTTTGTAAACTTGATATGTTTTATGCTTATGTCTATTTAGTTTGTTTTTTTTGTTGCTTATTTTAATGTTTATGTGAGTTTTTGTCTTTTTTTGTTTTTGAGTTTTTTATTCCTTTTTTTTTTTGTTATCTGTGTTAAAACTGAAAGCATGTCATTTGATTCTAATAAGTTTGTTTGATTTTCATGTATTATGTTTTGTGTTCTATTGGTACTGTATGAATATATATTCATTATGTATGAATTCTATAGCATATAGATGGTTGTGATGAGAATTAAAAATGTGAAACCTAAATTTTTTAAATTGTTTTGTACTGTACTATGTCATCATCGTATGGTACAATTAGTATGGGTTAGTCTCTACAAATGGCGACGATTTTACTAGTTAGGTTTTGTTATTTATTGGTAATCATACATACGAAATCATCTTCATATGTATGATCTAGGTGTCAGATTCTATAGGGGACAAACCTAACCCTCTTTAAAACAAACTTAAATTTTCTGATCATCCTAGATGACCTCCTGTTCGTCTGTATGTTGATGTGGGTAAAAGCCTATATAAAAGGATGCCTCAAAAATAATATTTTATAAAAAGCTGTTTCATTTTTTCATAATTTTCATTCGTACGTATGAAAAAATATTTGTCCCTTATGATTTCACTAATCATATGTATGAATAAAATTTTATATAGTACGATGTTCAGATTTTCTATATATATGGGTTTTGAAAATCATTTTCATTCACTTTCATATTCACTTCAAAACTCTTTAGAGCCTATGTCTAGGACATGGCCATTTCTAGCAAGTGTCCTCAAGGTTCCAAAGGTTCTTCCTCTACTAGTGCTACTAATCCTAACTTTGAAATTATGAGATGCGCCAAGAGGGGGTGAATAGGATATTTAAAAATATTCTTTAATGAAAAGAAAAAATCTTTTTATAATGTTATGCGGAAGCTAATTTCATTCACAATAAAAAGATATATTCTTAATTTCACCCACGTAATTAATCGCAATAAAAATGAATGCGGAAATAAAGTACAGAAATAATAAAGGAAAGAACACACTGATTTATAGTGGTTTAATCAAACCATGACCTACGTCCACTCCCTGGAGTTTCCCTCCGTGTATTACACTAAACCTCCTCGACAATGTGGAAAAGCCTTTACAAAATCACTTCCACCTTCTCCGGTGCGGCAGAGGAGCCGGGCCTTTGACACCAAAGAGATCTTCTTCTTCCCAAAACTTCCCTCAAGACGAACCTTGAATTTGATGGTATTGAGGTGCAAGCTCGTCGGAGCAACCATGTGAAATATACTTCACACTTTCCCCCCCCTCTAAGGATCTTCTCCCTTTCTCAAACTCCACCCTTTCCTCTTTCCCTTTCAAGTCCTTTCTTCACATTTTCTCCAAAAAAATCGAAGAGACAATGGCTGCCAAAGACTCTTACAAAGTCTTATGTGAGTGCTTAAACATAAGGCTAAAAAAACCCTAAAAAACTCAATTTAGCTGCCAAAGATCATACAGTATGATCGCAAGTTCGTCTTGTATGATCTGCAGAAATTAATATGTTGGTACTGTATGATGTCCAGTTAGTACAGTACGAATAGTTCAATTGCATGTTCGTATTTTACGATGTCTGGTATGATATGCTATATGAATAATTCAAAAAAAAAATAAATACTTCATTCTGGACGAAGCATGGGACAACCAAGATCGTCTCTATTTATCATACAGTACGATCTAGTTCGTAGAGTACGATCAAAATATCAAAATTAAGCCATTTTGATTAACTAATCACAAGATTTAATTAGGTAATATTTTAAACATCGTACAATATGATCATGATTGTATAGTATGATTAGAACAACTTTTCAAATTCAAATTTTTGCAAATTTAATAGGCAGCGAGCTTTCTAATTATAACAGTTCATACAGTACGATGTGGTGTTTATATAGTATGAATAGTTATATTTTAAAAATATTTTTTAAAAAAAAAAAAATATTTTAATTAATTTCTATTACACTAGATTATATAGTACGATGTCGATCATACAGTACGATGTACATAAAAATTAAAACATTTAAAATATTATTACTTCTTGGCCAACATCAGATTTAGCAAAAATGATTCTAGGATAAGTTCTTTCATCCAAAAATGACACATAGAGATTACCAAAAAAAATTTAGGCAACTACCTTTATTTAAGAACCAATGGGATTAGAGCATACATTATGACCTCTAAGTCCGAGTTTGCTGGATCAAAATTAATAAAGTTCTTAAAGATATTTCTCAAATCAATCATTTAGGCTAAGTCTATACCTTGAACCAAAATGCCTTGATCATCCAACATGTTTTAAGAACTTCTGTTATTCCAAAAGCTGGTGATCGAGTGAATTTGACTCCGCTCTTGTCCACTGTCACATATCTTATCATGAATAAAAATCCCATTGATGAAGCCCAACTCATTATGGATTATCTACAAAACCTTTCTGAGATTGGTCATCCTCATTAAAAGAGGTAAAAAGAATGTGGCCTTAGGACATCTTGTTACCTATATTCTTGATAAGAAGTACAATATCATTCATCTTGAACCTCCCACTAAACTCCCAATCTATTTTACCGATGCTTCATTCCGATCATTATTTGGGAGGGACTAGAGTTCTTGTGGTAATTCTGAAGAAGAAGGGGGAGCTCCTACTCCTACTCAAGGACTTGACCAAAACTACTTTCAGGAGATGGTTCAACATTTTGATCAGTTGGAGACTCACTTTGATCAACATTTTGATCAAATTGAGACTCATTTAAATCAGCAGGATGAAGATACCAAGAAGATATGCGGTGGATCTTAGGTTTGTTTGACTCATCGAACACAAATGTAGCAATGATGAATAGCTATTTTTTAGTGTTCAACCAGCCACCTCCTCTAGACTAGAGCCCCTCTGAGTTTTAGTTGTACTTCTCTGAGATTATTTCTATCAGACTTTTGCTTGTGATGTGATATTGCATTTTCTTTTAGTTGATGTTAGTTGTGTTTATTGTTAGTTGTTAAGTTTTTTGTTGTGATGATTATGTGTATTATTTTGGAGTATTATCAATTGATATCATTATACTGATATTTTTAAATCCTTTTGATATCATTGAAAAATGATATGTTTTGTGAATTTGTTTTTGTTCTTATTTTGAAATGTTAGTATGCCTATACAAAAAGTCTTTTGTAATTGATTTAAAAAAATGTGTATAAATTAACTTGCATTAAAAAATTAATTTCATTTCAAAATCTAATTTTTCAAAAAATTTAAATTAAATTATAATTGGATTCAGTTAAGAAGATCAATTTCATGTTCTTTTAGGCAAATATAATTAGAATAAAATTATTACAATTTTGATGTCCTAATTTTCTTTATTTTCTTTTTCAATATGATTATTTTTGTTATTAAAGAAGTTTATTTTTTGATTATTAATTTTGGAAAGACTCTATAAGTATAACAAAAGAAATGCACAATGTGTGCAAAAATTAAAAGTTTGTGCAATGGTTTGCAAAGTGAAAGTGGCACAAAATTAGCCCAAGTAAAAAAAGATGTACAAAGTGTGCCACACATATTTGAAAAAGATGTGCAATATTGCCAATAGAAAATTGTCTTTATTATGTTTTTTCCACTATCATTTAATCTCTAATTCAAATCAATTTAAATTTCAATTATGCTCTATATTAAAATTCATATTAACTAATCTTCATTTCATCATTTTTGTAATAATCATATGTATTTATTTTGTCTAGACTAAATCATGATCTTGAGTAACTTCTCTCATCTTAGTTGTTATTTAAATTAAAATTTTAAATCTTTCTTTTTAGTCTTATAAAATTAATAGTATTATTGCAATTTATTTTAAAATAATCTTTCTCATTTGACATTTATCATTTCAATTTGTACTTCCCTTTTCGTTGTTGTCAAAAGGGGGAGAAAAATATTATTTGTGTTCGTGTTTGTGTCTTTTGTTTAGTGGTTGTTTATGTTTGTCTTTGTGTTTGTATCTTTCATTATCTTTGTGTTTGTGTTTGTGTTTGTGTCTTTGTTCTTGTATCGTTTCATTTTTTGTGTCTTTATCATGTCTCTTTTCATGTCTTTGTTTGTGTTTTTCATAGGTTTAGGGTTTTTGAGTGTTTCTGCTCTTCATGAAATTTTCCTATATTAAAAAATGTTCATTCATTTTATGGGGAGCTAAGGAGAAATTTAGGGTTTAAATATTAACTCAAATAATAATTATTTTGTCATCACAAAAAAGGGAGAGATTATTGAGATTATTGTAATTTAGATTTTTTATTATTGAGATTCTTGCAACATGTGTATTTTTTATTATTCTAATTATTATTATTACTTAACTACTATTTCTTTTAACATATATTGGATATATTGCTTTTGTTATTTGTATGTACTAACATTTAAGAAAAATTATACTCCAGACTGTTGAAAACATCAAGGGAGAATATGTTAGGATTTATTATAAATAGATTTTATAATTTTTACTTTTATTGAGATTGAGAGAATGTGATTGTAATTGAGTAACTATGCACACACACATTGGGGTAGTGTTTAAAATATGTAAACTTTTAAACTAATCGTTCTGTATGATTTTTTTCATACGGGATAATTTGGTCAGTTTATTTCCTCCTGCAAACAGTTAATCAAAGCTTGGACAAAATTTTTTTTTTTCTATGTATTATTTATACTGTATAAAGTTGTCTTTCGTACAGATGACGTCCAAAGTACGAAAATATGGGGAACATTTTTATCCAGATGAACATGTAAATTTTTTGAACAGTTCATTCTGAATGATCTTCCAGAGTACAAAAATGTGGGGAACATTTTCATCCAGATGAACATATAAATTCTTTTTGAACCGTTTGTCCGGGATGATCTGGATTTTGTACACATGATGTCCAGAGTATAAAATTGTTTAGAACTTTTTCGTACAGAAGAATAAGAATTTTTTTTAACGATTCATTTTGGATGATATACATATTGTACTCTACGATATGCTTGTACCAAAACATTTCATACAGGATCATACCAATCAATTTTGGATGTTTTGTTTGGGATGAATATTGATTGTACTGTATGATAGTGTACACTCAAAATTGAAAATTTTAGTTTTTTAGAGGTTTTTGTCCAGGTGAACATGTAAATTTTTTGAACTATTCATTCCAGTTGATCTGGCTTTCGTACAGATGATATCCAGAGTACAAAAATATGGGGAAAATTTTCATCTAGATGAACATGTAAATTCTTTTTAAATTGTTTGTCTAGGACGATCTCGATTTCATACAGAAGACATACATAGTATGAAATTGTTGGGAACGTTTTTGTCCAGACAAATAAGAAATTTTTTAATGGTTTATACGAGATGATATACATATCGTACTCTATGATATACATTTACAAAAACATTTCATACAGGATCGTACCAATCAATTTTGAACTATTTGTTTGGGATGAATATGGATCATACTGTACGATAGTGTACACTCAAAATTGAAAATTTTTTTTTTTTGGAGGTTTTTCATGTCTTTTATACAAATAGTCCTTAGAAACTGACTTAAAAATGTTATTTTTCATGATTTCATTTGGAGCAAGTGAAAGAGTGTTTAGGGAGAGTGTTTGGGAGGGAACTCTTGCAAGTGGAGTGTCAAGGGTTCACAAGATTACTCAAAGGTAAGAATCTCTTTTATATTTTGGTTACTTCTCTTTCTTTATTATTTTAAGTTGCTTGAGAAAAGATCTTTGAAAAAGATCCAGTACTTTGCTGACACTTGGAGGGTGTGAAAGGATGACAATACTTTACCGACACTTTGACGGTGTGAAAAGATTATGGTACTCTGCCGACACTTAGAGGGTGTGAAAGAATGATGGTACTCTACAGCACCGGGGATTAGTGGAAGAGGGGAAATTTGTAAAGGCTTATCCGCCTTACTGTGGGGGAAAAAGGAGAGTCATACTCGTAATAGTGCAATACCTAAAGAGGGAGTTTTCAATGAGCGGATGTAGGTCTTGTTGGACCGAACCACTATAAATCTTTGTGTTCATTTTTATTTTCACACTTCTATTTTTCTACATTTTGTATTTGTGATTCAAAAGCATGTTTTAAAAGGAAAAAAAAACAAATTATTAGAATAATTATACAATTTTCTATTAAAATTCAAGAGGGAATTTTTTTAAAATACCAATTCACTTCCCCTCTTAGTTAGCCTTGGGACATTTTCAAAGGTTTAAAAACCTATCCTAACTTTACACTTATAATGAAGGTTTAGGCTACTTTAGAAAAATATAAAGATACGACATTTGAAAAGAAAGAGGAAAGAGAAGAAGAAATGCTAGATTTTGGAGGTCACAAAGCTAATTTCTTACATCAAGCTTGTTGAGAAATTTGTACATCTTGAGTTAGGTTATAGTTAACCTAGTTCATATTTCAATCTCGTTGCTTGTATGATTATTTGTGGTATTTTAGTTTATTTTTGTTTGTAGATACATATATATACAAAGAATTAAAAAGCTTTCACCATAAAACTTTTGGTATATTATAGAATAGAACACTAGGGTTACATTAACAAGAAAAATTAAATTTTTTATTGGGCGGTTAAATTTGTACACTATTTTAAAAAATTTTGGGAGTATGATGATAATTTTAGAATTTACTATAGTATAATAAATACATCCAAATTATTCTAAGAATGTTCCTCTTGAATGATTTTTTTGAGTTTTTACTACTAAATAAGTATACAAGTTTTATCCCGTGCACACTACTAAACATATCGTAAATGTGCTATTTAAATATATTTTCCATGTTATACTAATTGTTGCTTGTATATGTTAAAAATGTTGATGTTTCTATATTCATGTGATAAGATTGATTTGTTGTGTTCATGTATTGGAGGATATATGGAGGAGGAAGAAAGGTGGAGATACAAGCATTGGTTTTTCTATGTTCTATGGCAAATAGGTTGAGATATAAGAGCATATGCACACATGTAAATGTTCCATCTATCCTAAGTAGATGTGAGATGAACAGGTGTAGGTACTTTTTAGAATTGGAGTTATATGAGAATCAGGCTAATATGATCAAGTGGAGTTCTAAGAAGGCTTTGGGAAATTTATTATGAAAATTTCAATGATTTGTAGATTTATATGTTACATGCTATGTTTCACAATGTATTATATTCTAATATCATGTTTATATTCAAGTGATATTCATCTTCTTTCCATATATAAGTTCAAGAAATATTTATGTTATTTTCCTCGACATATTCAAGATGTTGACTCGTAATTACTGTTAACATTAATCGTACTTTGGAAATAATTTTATTGATAGAGCATTACACATACACTATGTTGCTTTAATTGAAACTGTATAACATCTTATTTAGATAAAATTTATCTATTATGCACTTTTACTTAAATGTTGAATATTGAATTCTTTAGTAGATTCAAGTAGCTTACTAAGCAAGATTTTACTCATCTTATATTGCTTACATCTTTTTCTTAGAAAGGGTAAGACCCCGATTGAATAGAAAGGGAGTTAATATGATTAATATCGAGACTATAAGTATGCTTTGTTTATGGGAATATTCTTTAAGCAATCCAATTATTTTATGTCTATGGATTTTTGCGAGAGAAAAATTGTATTGGATTGTTATACATGATTCTTTTGATAATACGAAAGAAATGTAATGACATTTTATATGATTATGTTTATTATTATTAGATTTTTTTTTGTTTTGCCCTAGATGTTGATTTTTGATGAAATAAATAAGAATTAAGATTAATTCTTTCAATTAAGTTTTGGGTCAAGACATGCTAAGGTTAATTTGGTAAATTAAATAGTTCTTCCTATTTGGTAAATTGGATTAAATATGGCTAAAAATGGTTTAAGTTTGATCTAATTCATTCAAACAGCATTTTTAAAAAATTATTTATGGGTTGCTTATAAAATCCTTTAGAATGTTTAGCATCCAATTGATCCAACTAGACCAAAATGACATATGTGTTCAATAACTTGGGTTTGATTGAGATAAGATTTAGACTTTTAGTCAAACATAAAGCAAAGATTGAAATTTATTGGTTATTTGTTGTTTAAATTTTATATAAGCATGATTGACACATTAGTATAAATTTTTGATGGACTGAATATAAAATTGATTTTAAGTTAATTTCAAATCTAGGAAAATTGATAGGTTAAATAGACAATATGAAAATTTGATGTATCTAGTGACAACTGAATGTTCAAAGGTGCCAACAACGTCATGCAATAGCTTGTTATCTACTTTTATAGGTTAAGTAAACATTAATTAAACTATATAGAAGATACTATAGCTTGAAGTTGAAAAATTAATATTAAATCAAAATAATTTAAGAAAACATTGTGAAGGATTTAATAAGATACCTTAGCATGATACTTAGGTTTGCCATTATATATATATTTTTAGTATAAAACTATCCTAAATTATATTAAGAATAAATACAAACAAATTAAAATACAATAATTTTTTTATTTTAATTGTAACTAAAAAATTCTTTTTTGAAACTTTTAAAATATAAGATTCCATTAAAAATAATACAATATACAATCTGGGGTGCCTCGAAACTAATTTTGAAATATTGTATACCATACAGATGGCGGAGCCCAAAAATTTTTTTTGGGGGCCCTATATTTAATTTAAAAATTTTTACCTCAACTTTTTCGCTCCGGCCTTGAGACCGGCATAGGAAATTTTAATTTGTTTTTCTCAATTTCTTATTTCAATAGTAAAAATATTAAATATAAGATAATAAAATATTTATAATTTATAGAGCCAACTCTCCATATCTCGAAAGAGTTGAATGACTACTTCATAATTTGCAATATAAAATTTCTTTCTTAATATAGTAGAACAATATATATATCATTCAAGATCTTCAATTCTATTTCACAACAAATTTTTTAAAATATTCATGGCAAAAAATGTCCTCTTGACTCTTCCTATTGCAATAAGTAATACTAATGCTAGTTTTAGTACTCTAAAAATAAGAGGATATAGAATATCCTTCACACTTTGGATAATTTTCTAGCCAAGACATAGTATATTTTTTAATAAAAAAAATTATTCATAATATTGCATATCCATATTATATGTGTCCAACTGTTTCAAGGATCCATGATCAAATGGAAAAAAATTAGTTCAATGAAACCATGTTATTCTAATCAACTTGACTTTATTGAATGCCTAAAATACATTATTGTGATTCAAACTGGCAATAAACTAAAGTAATTTAGTAATTTAATTATCTAGAATGATTGTTCAAGTCTTTAAATTGCATATCAATGATTGTGTAGAAAATTTTAACCCAAAAATGATATAAGTTTGTTATGTCGTGAGCTATATGCCGAGGACATCCACAAGCTAACCATTTATCATCTATATGTTGAAGATTTATTTTTGCTACTTACAAAATAAAGTTACTTTAACATTGTCATTGCCAGGTCTCAAGTCTTGGATGAGAAAAGTGGAGGGTTGCGTTAGGTAGTCGACAGCCAGCGTAAAACTAGTCGAATAATCATGACATGAATCCTTTAAAAAATTGATGTTAATGCTAGGGCGCCCTCTGGAAGCAACACGTTGTATGGCCTGAATACAGTGATAAGTGTGCAAGGGCAGCTGCACCAACGCCCGGGTGTAGTGTTAAATAGGAAAGGGTTCCCACATCAAGGACTGATGTGGGCAAAGAAGCTAGTCCATAAAACTAAAATTAGGATAAGATCTTGGAATATAGGCTCCCTTACAGGAAAATTAATGGAATTAATAGATATTATGATTCATAGGAAGATTAATATTATGTGCATTCATGAAACTAAATGGGTTGGAGAGAAAGCTAAGGAGATTAATAGTTTAGGATATAAGTTATGGTATTTGGGTAGGAGTCATACTAGAAATGCTGTAGGTGTGATTATAGATAAGAGTTTGAAGGATAATGTTATAAAAAGTAATAGAATTAGAGATAGAATTATAGCTTTAATGATTATTGTTGATGCAAAGATTATTAATATTATAAGTGCTTATGCTCCTCAAGTAGGTTTGGATATAAGTTCAAAATTAAAATTTTGGAATGACTTAGAAGAATTAATACAAATTATACCTCTTGAAGAAAGAGTATTTATTGGAGGAGATTTAAATGGACATGTTGGTAGAGAGCTAGATGATTTTAAAAGCATCCATGGTGGCTATGGGTTTGGAACGATAAATGAAGGTGGTAAGACTATATTAGATTTTTCTTTAGCTTATAATTTCTTAATAGCTAATACCTTATTTAATAAAAGAGATGAGCATCTTATCACTTATAAAAATAGATATTGTAAAATGTAGATTGATTATTTTGTTATAAGAAAATTAGATCGTTTAGATTACAAAGATTGTAAAGTTATTCAGAGTGAAAATTTATGTACCCAACATCGATTATTAGTTTTGGACTTTAAGATAAAGGGGCAAAAAATAACTAATAAAGTAAAATGATTTCTAAAATTAGATGGGAGTATTTAAAGATTATTAATAAAAGTATTTTTTAGAGTAAGATTTTAGATCTTAAGATTGTGTATGTGCATGAGGATGCCAATATTATGTGGGAAAATGTAGCATGTGATATTAAGAATATTGCAAAAAATGTGCTTGGAGTTTCAAAGGGAAAATCTTCTAATAGTAAAATAGTTGGTGGTGGAATCCAAATGTCTAAGAAAAATTTAAAAATAAGAAGTTTTGTTACAAAAATTGGTTTAGATGTAAAAATACTGATAATTGGGAAAGGTATAAAGAGGCTTGTAAGGAATCTAAGAAAGGTATTTGCGATGCAAAGAGTTTAGCTTTTAATGATTTTTATAATAGATTAGATACTAATGAGGGAGAAAGTTATATGTATAAGTTAGCCAAACAAAGAGATAAGAGTAGTATGGATTTAGTTCAAGCGAAGTGTATTAAGGATGAAGATCAAAACATACTTTTCTTAGAAAATGATATTCAACAAAGATGGATGAGGTATTTTGCTAAACTTTTTGATGAAGAATGTGAAAAATATGATTGACTTTAGTGACCTTATCACCCTAAATGAAAATAAATATTTTTGTTTTTATAGGCGTATAAGTAAAACCGAAGTTAGAGAGGCTTTAAAGAAAATGAAGTGTGGAAAAGCTATTGGACCTGATGATATTCCAATTGAGATGTGGAAATGCTTAGGAGATGAAGGAATATATTGGCTTACTAAACTTTTTAATAGTATTTTGAAGACTAAAAAGATGTCCGATTAGTGTAGAATAAGTGTGTTAATTCCTATTTTTAAGAATAAAGGTGATGCACAGGAGTGTGTGAATTACAGAGGAATTAAGTTAATGTGTCATACTTTAAAACTATGGGACTGAGTTATGGAGCATAGGTTGAGGCGTGATACTAATGTTTCTCAAAATCAATTTGGATTCATGCCAGGCAGGTCTACTATGGAAGCAATATATTTATTAAGAGGTTTTATGGAGAAATTTAGAGAGAATAAGGAGGATCTACATATGATAAAGTTCCAAGAGAAGTGATATGGAGAGTTCTTGAAAAGAAAGGAGTTAATAATTCTTATATTCAAATCATTAAAGATATGTATGCAGGAGCTATTACTTGTGTTCAAACACAAGGTGGTTTGACCAAGTATTTTCCTATTTCGGTTGGATTACATCAAGGATCAGCCTTAAGTCCATATCTTTTTGCTTTAGTCATGGATGTTCTCACTAGACATTTGCAATTCGATGTACCTTTTTTTTTTGAAGAAAATGCATAAAATTGCATTAAAAGAAAAAAGAACTAAAGCACATAAATCTAAAGTACACATAAATAAAGGAGTAATCTTATCTAAAGTAATAACTTCCCAAATAAAAGAACTCATAATCCCATAGTTAGCACATAAATCCGCTAACTTGTTACATTTTCTATCAAAATAATTGAAAGTAATTTGAAGAAACCCATCAAAAGTTTGAATGTTACCATATTTTGAGGATTGTTTTGAGTCTTGCAAGAACCTCATCACATTAGCATTGTCTCCTTCAATAGTAATGCCTTTATATTTGAACATCCAATCCTTTATCACTTCCTTAATTGATTGAGTAGCAAGAAGCTCCATAAAAGAAATATCCCAAAGAAAATAATATTTGTCAAATGCCAATAGAAATCTACCTTGGTGATCACGAACCACACCACCAATTCCCTCTTTTTAAGAACGTAGAAGGGAAGCATCCACATTGAATTTTAGCCAATCGGGTGGAGGGGGATACCAATGGATGTTGGACAGCCATGAAGGCGGGTTAGCATCCCATTTACCCGAGAAATTAATAGATCTTTGAGCCATAGATGATGAATAGCTCACTGCATTAGCGCCAATAATCATTGAGTTGTCTTCTCTACCATTATGAATCAAATTATTCCTAGATTTCCAGGTGAAGAAAATCACATTACAATAAAGATTAACCATGAATGAGAATTGATTAAACAACCAGTTGCTATATTCCAGTAATGAATCAAAAACAGGAATATGAAAGCCCCACTTTTCAATTTGCAGAAAAACTTCCTTCAATTTTTTACATCTAGCAGCAACATGGTTTAAATCTTCATCTTCAAAATAATCTCTCGGGCATAGACTGCAGTTAAGCAATTTTTTATAAACCATCAGCTTCTTAGTGGGAATGGCATCATTGAAAATCCTCCACCAAAAATTTTCCACCCTTGGAGTTAGCTTTGATTTCTTAATCCAACTCCAATAATTTCTGCAGCTCGTATGATTAACAGATTTTTTAAGTATCATAGCAGAAATTGATTCACCACATAATTGATGCGTGAATTCTCTCTTGTCTTTCAATGAATCAGTATTAATCTTGATTTTAGAAATTAAGCTGACAAGATCAGTACCCATGAGGTTACCAAAAACAGCCTCGTTCCATCTACCGTTAGTGATTAAATTAGAAACAAAAAAAACTGCTATCATCATGTGGAATAACAAAGGTTGGCCAATTGTTTAAACTCTTGTCTAGTATCCATGTGTCATTGAAAACATCAATGTTAACTCCATTGACAACATTCCATCTAATAATTGGTTTAAGAGAATTACCTCCATCAGATAAAATCTTCCATGAAGCATATCCCGCTCTCCTTGAAACTCCTTCCAGAAAACTTCCATATTTCAGAAATAGAATTCTGTGAAGCAGAGAATCCTTGTTTTCCATGTATTTCCATGCCAATTTTGCTCTAAGGGTCCAACAATACTAGAGCATGAGTGGAGTCATCTTCCTCCGTAAGCCATAGGTAAACACATTAAGTTCCAATTTACATAGTGAATGCCATTAATACCATTAGATTTATTCCAGATAAAATTTTTGCAAATTTTATCAATTTCATCAAGCACACTCTTAGGAACTAAAGAGTTTGTACAATGGAATATGGTGAATGATAAAAGAATAGATTTAGGCAACAAGATCTTCCCTGCTAAAGAAATAAGCCTTCCTCCCCAAATGTTTGTCATCTTCAAAGATTTATCAATGATAAATTGGAAATCTTCTTTAGCTAGTCTTCTAGTGGCTAACTTTATTCCATGATAAGTCAATTCTTTTGTTGTTTTGAATCCCATGATATGAGCAATAGATTTCTTCAACCTTATATTAACCATCTTCCCAAAGATCATGCTAGATTTGTTGAAGTTGATATAAAGGCCAGACCATTCACAGAATTACTCCAAAACAGATTTTACATCCTTAACCATTTTGAATTTGTTTTCTGATAAGATGATCACATCATCCGCATACAACAAGTGAGAAAGTCTTTCGGTTATCCTTTTCTTTATATTCTATGTTCTCAACAAGCCTTAGAGCACAACTGAATTCCAATATTGTCTTCTCTTTGTTTCAAAGCATTTGAAAGAAGTTGAGAACATAGAATATAAAGAAAAGGAGACAAAGGACAACCTTGTCTAAAGCCACTCTTACCTTCAATCCAATGAGAGAGATTGCCATTGATAAGGATTGAAAATTTTGAATCTTGAATACATTCCAAAATAAGACTTGAGAATTTGGTAGGAAAGTCGAAAAACTTCAAGGCTTTCCTTAAGGTAGGCCAACCCATAAAATCAAAGGCTTGTTCCATGTCAATTTTGAAAGCAACCAAACCTTTAGTAAAATGAGAATGTCTAAATTTATGCATGACTTCTTGGGCAATTAGCACTTGATCTAATAAAGATCTACCTTTCAAAAATGCAACTTGTTCTTCATAGATTAATTTAGGGAGGAAAGAAGACATTCTATTCATTAAAACTTTAGCCGCCACTTTATAGACCGTGTTACATAAGCTTATAAGTCTATAATTGGAAGGAACTAAAGGATTAGAGACTTTAGGAATAAGAACTATAATGGTTTCCTTCCAATTAGAATCCATAAAAGAATACTCCAAAAAAGCATTAATAGCATTCCAAAAGTCAAATTTAATAATATCCCAATAAGCTTTAAGAAAGGAGAAGGTAATACCATCATTACCTGGGGATATGTTATTGCCACTTTGCATGATTACATCCTCAACTTCTTTAACCGAGAAAGATTTTTCCAGCAAAAATATGTCTCCATCATCAAGAGTTTGTCACGGGATAGGCCAATTATCCATATTGCAATCTCTATTCCTCCATTTCTTTTTGAAGTAGTTGATCAACACTTCTTCAATACAATGTTGATCCTCCACAATCACTCCATTGTCATTTTTAATCTTTGAAATAAAGTTTGAATTCCATCTAGCCGAAGAAAAAGTTTGGAAATATTTGGAATTACGATCACCTTCCATCATCCACTCAACCTTTGCTCTTTGTCTCCACCAAGTCTCCAATCTAGCAAGAGTATAATTAAGCTCTTCCAATTTAACTTTGAGTAACCAGCTATCATGTTCTGAAAGAAATCCATCTTTTGCCTCCTTCATTCGAAAATCTTCAAATTGTTTTAGGAGATCTCCTTTCAAAGTGAATAAGCATTTCATTTTTTCTTTACTCCAATAGAATAGAACCTTTAGAGTCTTCTTCATCTTAGTATTAAGAATATGAGAAAAGTTACCTTCACATCTTCTATTCCAAATGCTTTTTACAACTGCTGCCGAAGCCTTGCTAGAAGCCCAAATGTCTTCAAACCTCAAAACTTTCTTGGAAGCATGATGAATCGTGATATTTAGGAGGATTGGACAATGATCAGAGGCCACACGAGCCAAATGTCTAACCACAAACTGATTAGAAAAGTTCAAAGCAATTGAATTTAAAAGGCATCTATCAAGCCTCTCAAGGATTCAATCAACTCCAATTTGATTGTTGCACAAAGTAAATTTCGGTCCCACATTGCCAATATCATGAAAATCATGATTTGATAAGAAATTCTTTATCTCTTTAGGTCCAAGGGAAAACTTAAATCTTTTCCCTCCTCTCTTGTCTTCTTTAGAAAGAATACAATTGAAGTCACCTCCTATCACCATATTCATTTCATTGGAGGAATGAAATTCCAATCTTTCCCAAAGACTTCTTCTTTTATAAACATCCTTGTTACCATAGATAGTGGCAATCCTCCATTTGCATAAGTTTGGTACCTCCAAATCTCCAACAATAAGTTGTGAAGAAGCCTCTAACAAATGAAATCCAGCATAATTAGATTTCCATAACACAAGGATTCCTCCTGACAAGCCTTCAGAAGGAACATGAACAAAATTCCAATCACTTCCAATAAGATGATCAACATCCTTCTAGTCAAAATAGGAAATTTTAGTCTCCAAGAGACCAATGAAGAACACCCCTTGCTCCTTAACCACCTCCTTTAAGTATAGAGAAGCTCTCCTTTTTCTAGCTCCTCTACAATTCCAAAATAAAATTGAAGAGTTCATAGATTAAGAGGGGATGAAGTCCCCGCCTTAAGTTATGCCTTATCTTTATAAACTACTTCTGATGTTCTATTCCTTGGTACCAAATTAATAGGCCCCAAGTTTTTCAATTGCTTAAAACCCCTCTTCTTAACATTGGAAGAAGAATCTTCCTTAAATTCAATGTTTTCCTTCATTTCCTTGATAACAGTCTTGAGGACTTTTTTAGAAGTTATATTTAAAACAACAGTTTCATCCACCACATTGGTAGATTCATCTTCAAAAGAGAAAATCTCTCCATCTTCCACCAACTCTTCTAATATACTAAATTTGTTAGAGTTAGCAATATTAGAAGATAAGGGAGGTAAATCCTTCTCTACAGGTGCAGAATGTGAAATTACAGTTAGCAATTGGATGTACCTTGGTGCATGCATTTTGCTGATGATATTCTTCTTTTTTATAAGACTAGAGAGGGAGTTGAAGATAAACTTGAATTATGGAGGTCAACTTTAGAGTCTAAAGGTTTTCGCTTGAGTAGATCTAAAACTAAATATATGAAGTGTAATTTTAGTGGAAATAGACCTAGTGAGGGGATTGTGACTTTGGGCGATCAAGTCATTAATAAGAGTACACGTTTTAGATATCTTGGATCTATTATTCAGAGTGATGGTGAAATTGATGGGGATATTATCAACAGAATTCAAGTTGGATTGTTGAAGTGGAGGAATGCAACGGGCTTATTGTGCGATAGAAAACTCCCCCTCAAACTTAAGGGAAAATTCTATAAGATGGTGGTGAGATCTGCAGTGCTTTATGGTGCCGAATGTTGGCCATTAAAAGAGAAACAAAATACTAAGTTAAGTGTTGCAGAGATGAGGATGCTTAAGTGGATGAGTGGCTTGACCCTTAGAGATAGGATACGAAATGAGCATATATGTGAAAGGTTGGAGTAGCTCTAGTGGAAGATAAGATTACATAGAGTCGCCTTAGATGGTTTGGTCACATTAAACGGAGACCTTCTGATGACCCGGTTAGAAAGGTTGAGGTATTAGATTTGACTTATGTTAAAAAAGGTAGAGGTAGACCTAAAAAGTACTTGGTTAGAAAATATTAGAAATGATCTTTGTTTATTAGATTTAGATGAGAATTTGACTTTTAACTGGACACAATGGAGAAAAAGGATTTATGTAGCCGACCCCACGTAGTGGGACAAAGGCTTGAAGATGTTGTTGTTGTTGTTGTACAAAATAAAGTTACTTTGATGATAAAGTCTGCCTACTTATTATCTCTCATTTCTTTTAAACTAATTTTAGATATATCACTACAGGAAATTCTGATATTACCGGTGGCTATTACTAGCAGTCCGATAGCAACCGATAATACCGATGGTTAAGCCGGTGGTTAGACCATAGGTATTAAATGCAGTTTAACCGGTGGTGTTTAATAAACCGCCGATCGAATTAGCGGCTATATAATAACCGGTGGCATTGCTGCAAGTTTAATTTTATACTGACATCTTTACCGACGGCCAAAGCTTTCGATTTTAAGTAACTTTTTCCAGCGATAAAAACCACTTGAAATTGCCCAAAATTTAGCCATCCCTGTTGACCCTGTTTTTCCCCAAACTCTTGGGTCAAGGGGTTAACTTGGTCAAATTGACCAGGCCAGGCCCCAAGACCTCTTCCATTCAATCACTTAGAACAAATTGAATATGTTGAGCCCTAACCCAGGCCCTATGTCAACCTGGTTGACAAGATCAACCTGGGTTGACCCAAATTGACTAATTTAGCCCATTTAATCCCAAATCAATTCAAAGCCTCTATGACTCAAGCCCCCTTACTCATTGGACTTAATTGACTAGGTTGACCAAGTCAAATGTTGACTTGGTTAACCCGAGCTTTAAATAGGTGAAATGGACCTATTTAGGTCAAATTAAGCCCATTTAATGCATGAATCTCATTCTAAATCCTCTCTAATTCAAACCCACAACAAATTCAACCTCAATTCTCTCCTAATTACCCTTTGATTCAATCCTAGCCATCCATGTTAGCCCTAAGGCTTTAAATAGTACTTTAGGGTTTCATGAGGGGGGATCTTGCATCCAATTCTTTCCCTAAGCCTCCTAAGCCCGAACCCTTTCATGTTTGAGCTCCCCTAGCCTCCTTCTACACTTTTGACCTAGAGCCATCATTCAAAGTTCGCCAGCGATGAGATTTTTGTGAATCAAGACTACAAGCATTCCAAAGTGATTTCCCATTGATCTAAGGAGAATCAGGGCTTGAGTTCAACTAGAGAAAGATTTGTGGACAGTCTACAAATTCAGAGAGCCCAAGATCTATTGAATCCATCCATTGGATTGAGGTATAACCCCAACACTAGCTAGAAACACCTAGATCTAATTAGTGTTCAGTATATCGCATTTTAAAACATGAAATTATCACCCCAATAATGCTCTTCATTAATACATGCTGTGTTTAAAATTTTGTTGAATTTGGTCGATCAGATCGAGAGAAAAATCCAAAGACCCTCTTAGGGCTCGAATTCGATTCTACGTCCTCTGGAGAAAAATCTAGATAATTTATCTCATGATCAATGGTAAAACATGCATCGTTTTATGGTTTGGACCGACCACAGAGCTACATCCCGCGGTTAGTTACTCTATCCGGCACGATCTCGTCTTTTGATTCGAAAGCGCGTTGGATTAGATGGTCGCAAGCCTCGGTTGACGTTGATAATGAAGCCGCATTTTGCAGTTTCATCATGAAGCAATCATTGCTCAAGATTGTCGTTGTCAGCAATCATTGCCAGGGATCGCAGAGCCAGTCTCGGAGTGAAGCGTGGCTGATCGCTGCTGCCATTTTAATTATTTTAAAATCCTTTTTTACTCAAATTTATTTAAAAAATAGTATAAAATTATTTATAAATCCAAAAAAATACGTGTAATATGTTGAATTGTTTGTATTTTCATCCACTTTAATTTAAAATTAATTTAATTTAAGAATATTATATATATTTTAAAAATATTATTAAAATAGCAATTTAACTATTTTATTATTATTATTATTCTTATTGTTTTAATTATAATTATTCTTTTATCATCATTATTTTAATCATAATTAATTTAATCATTACTATTTTTATAATTTGGCTACAATAATAATAATAATAATAATTATTATTATTATTATTTTCAAATTATTATTGTTACTATTATTTTTATTATTATCTTCTTTTAAATTATTTTAAAAATTATTATTATTATTATTTTATTATTGTTATCATTTTAAATCATTATTTTATTAGTATTTATAAAATATGTTTACCTCTTTTAAAATAAGAAAACCTGTTTATTTTTATTATTTATTTTCTAAAATTAAATTTAATAATTAAAATGTATCATTATTTCCTTTTCTCTATCATATATATGTAAGTATTTAAATTACTACTAAATTAAATTCAAATGGTTTTATTTGAGTAAAGATATTTTAAATAATTTAAATTCAGAGTCTTTAAAAATTACTTTATTTTTATTCAATGATTTTTTATAAATAATATTTATTTTAAATTAATTAAAAATACCTTTTAATACTTTAAAACTTCTAAAATTCATATATAATTCATTTTAAATTGAATAATTATGTATAATACCTCATTCTTTTCAGAAAAATATGTATTATATTATAAAAATGGTTTCATATACTAAAAAGTATTCTCTTGTCAGTTTCTTTATTCCTTGTCTACTTTAATTATTTAATATTTTTTAAATAATTAATTCTTTAATTATTTGGATTTTATAAAATTATTTTCAAACCCTTTTTGAAACCTCGCTTAGGTGACAAGTGGATCTCCCCTATAGTTAGGTATTATTATCAATTGAAATACATTTAATTACACTAGTTTTCCAAAATTTTCATATTTATGGGTATTTAAATATTTTAAAATTCCCTATATTATTAAATTCTTAATTTTGGGTGGGTGGTTGGATTCCAATCACTCACTATTCTCACTGATAAGCACGCTTAATCTTTTTTTTTTCATCATCATATTTTGCTTGTGTAGGATGCACGAGCACATAGTCTAGGTCCTGCTAGATCTAAGGACATGGCGTGTTTACTATTTTTATGTACTCCTTGCATGTTTATCTCGAGGGTTAGTCCAAAACTTACTTTAAATCCATTTAAACATAGAGACACTCGAAGGATAATAATTAAGGAACTGTCTAGCTAACTTAGAAAAATTCTAGGCGCTAGGGTAGATCCCTAATTGATATGAAACTCTCAACATTTAAACTTAATGATATTTCAATCCTCCAAAAATTTTCTAGGAAATTTTAGGACCCTTTCGACCCCTTAATTAACAAATTCTAATTTGCTCGTTAATTAGGCCCCGATAATTTATATAAATTCTAATAAATCTATTTTAACTCATAAAATTCTCCATAATATCTCAAACTCTTTAAAATTAAATCCCTAACCTTTGATAATTAAGACCCATTAGTTGGACTTTAATTCAATCCCTAATTTAAATTTAATTAAAAATTACCTTATTGCCCTAATTAATTAATTTAAAAATATTAAAAATTCCAAATTTTCTCCAAACACTTGGGAACATCTTGTTAGGTCATTTTTGACCTTTAGGAGTGATTCCAATCAATTTCAAACTAATTTGGATTAAAATCCTAAAGTCACCCCTTATTAAATAATTTTAATAATTCATTAATTTCCTCAAACTTCTAAAATTCGTAACTTTTCCTAAAAAACTCCAAATCCAGCAAACTGAAATTCTAATTACTCCTTATAAGGCGTAATATTTAACTAAAATGCTAAAACTCTTAAGCTTAGCCTATTTTCCTTAGTGACCTTTTGGACCCCCTAATCCATTAATACTTAAACCTTAATCAAAATTCATTTTCTAGCCTTCAACAAAATCTAACCACATGCAAGTTGAATTAATTATCCTACATATGACCTATACAAAGCCATACAAGCCTATTACACACACATAGGTGTGCTAGGGCACTACTTCTAGCTCTAGGATTAGGGCCGGTGTTTACTATTTCCTACTTTCTATGTCTGTGATGAGACGTGATTGTGTGTGACACGTATGCTGATGTACTTGTTTTACTCTAGTTTGTTGTGATGATGTTTATTTTATTATTATGCTTTTTACACTTTGCTTGTGATGAGATTTGTACGTTATATTGCCCAAGGGCTACGGCTACTTTTTTACTAATCCAATCTTATGCAGGTGGTCATGCTCTTGCAGCACTAAATAAAGGGGGCATAATCATAATGCTTTTAAAACTAATGATGTTCAATGTAGATACTCTAGAGACTATTTATCCCCTCTTTAAAATTAAAATAGCATGGACAAGCGTGTTTACTTCTTCTATAAATATAATTGTTTATAATATGACATATAAACTACTTGAGATTTTTATTAGGATAACCATGCAGGAGTCTGGGTCTAGATTTTCTATTTTTAAATGTAATTTGATGTAACTATTATTGAGTTAAAAAAGCCTCTAAAATTCCAGTTTTTCAAATAAGGTACCCAAAGAGAATAAGAAAGGCCCCATATCAGGAAATTTTTTAGTCATTTGGATACACTATCGGAGGATGAACCAGACTGAGCCTGAAGGAGATGATCCAAAGATAGATGATTTGGAGAAGGACGATCCACTCGAACATGGAGACTTAAAAATGAAATGTCTGGCTTTTAAGACTTACGTCATTTAGTAGGATTAAAATCCAGGTTATTGTAGTGAAGCCTGTCCACCATTACTTTTTTCGTAGACCCTGGGTTGCACTTATACGACACTTACCGTAGATTTTCTTTTTTAACTATTTTTTATTGATTTATATTGATCACACATTAGAACTTGCCATCTTTTCTTAGGTTTATGTCTTGCATGTGTGTGGCCTGATCACGCTAAGCTTTTTAAGGACTAAAAAAATATTTTATACTCATAATTAAAAAATATTGTTTTAAGATTTAAACAATTTAGAAACCTAACGACCTAGGAAATAGCTAGAATCATCCGGGATCACCTACATATTAAATGCATTAAATGACCCATTTCTCCCATTTAAGCCCAAATCAATTTCAAATCAATTCAAAGCTTCTTTGACTCAACCCCCCTTACCCATTGGACTTAATTGACCAAGTTGACCAAGTCAAATGTTGACTTGGTCAACCTGAGCTTTAAATAGGTCAAATTGACCTATTTAGGTCAAATTAAGCCCATTTAATGCATGAATCTCATTCCAAATCCTCTCTAATTCAAAACCACAGCTAATTCATCCTCAATTCTCTCCTAATTACCCTTTGATTCAATCCTAGAAAATAGGAGTTTAGGGTTTCATGAGGGGGGATCTTGCATCCTATTCATTCCCTAAGCCTCCTTAGCCCGAATCGTTTCGTGTGTGAGCTCCCCTAGCCTCCTTCTACTCTTCTTAACCTAGAGCCATCATTCAAAGCATGTCAATGATGAGTTTTCAATGAACCGATACTATAAGCATTCCAAAGCGATTTCCCATGATCTAAGGAGAATAAAAGCTTGAGTTCAGTTAGTGAAAGATTCATGCCCAGTCTACAAATTCAGGGAGCCCAAGATCTTCTGAATCCATCCATTGGATTGAGGTATAAACCTAACCCTAGCTAGAAACACATAAATCTAATTAGTGTTCAAGATATCGCATTTTGAACATGAAATTACCTCCCCAATAATGCTCTTCATTTATACATAATGTGTTTAAACTTTTGTTGAGTTTGGTCCACCCGATGGAGAGAAAAATCTAAAAGACCCTCTTAGGGCTCGGGTTCAGTCATACATCCTCTGGGGAGCAATCTAGACCGTTGATCTAGTCATCAACAATTAAAAATCCATCGTTCTACGGTTTTGATCGACCGTAGAGATAGATCTTGTGGTTAGTTACTCTGTCCGGTGTGATCAAGTCCGTTGATTGGAAAATGCGCTGGATTGGTTGGTCGCCATCCTCGACTGAGGTGGATAATGAAGACGTGTTTCAAGGTTTCATCATGGAGCAATCATTTCTCATGATTGCCGCTGTCTGCAATCATTGCTTGGGACCACGGAACAAGTCCTGCAGTGACGCGTGGCCCACCGCGACCATCGTTTTAATTAAATCATTTTAATTATTTTAAAATCCTTTTTTTATTCAAATTTCATTAAAAAATAATTTAAAATTATTTATAAATCCAAAAAATAAGTGTAATATATCAAATTGTTTGAATTTTTATCTTCTTTAATTTAAAATTATTTTTATTTAAGAATATATTATATATTTTTAAAATATTATTAAAATAGTAATTTAACTATTTTATTATTATTATTATTATTATTTTAATTATAATTACTTTTTTAATCATAATTATGTTAAGTATTACTATTTTGATCTTTTAGTTACTATAATTATTAATATTAATATTATTATTATTATTTTCAAATTATTATTATTACTATTATTATATTCTTTTAAATTATTTTAGAAATTATTATTATTATTATTTTATTATTGTTGTCATTTTAAATTTTTAGTTTATTAATATTTTTAAAACTATGTTTACCTCTTTTAAAATAAAAAAACACATTTATTTTTATATTATTTTTTTAAATTAAATTTAATCATTAAAATGTATTATTATTTCATTTTCTTTATAATATATATTTAAGTATTTAAATTACCTATAAATTAAATTCAAATGGTTTATTTGAGTAAATTTATTTTATATAATTTAAATTCAGAGGCTTTAATAATTAATTTATTTTAATTCAATGATTTTTTAAATAATATTTATTTTAAAATAATTAAAAATACCTTTTAATAATTTAAAATTTCAAAAATTCATATCTAATTCATTTTAAATCGGATAATTACATATAAAACCTCATTTTTTTCAAAACAATGTTTATTTTATTTTAAAAATAGTTTAAGATACTAAAAATTATTCTCTGATCAGTTTATGTATTCCTTATCTTTTTTAATTATTTAATAATTATTTAAATAATTAATTCTTTAATTATTTTAAAGTTACAAAATTATTTTCAAACCCTTTTTGAAACTTTGCTTTGGTGACCATTAGATCTCCCCTATAGTTAGGTATTCTTATCAATTGAAATACATTTAATTACGCTATTTTCCGAAATTCCTATATTTATGGGTATTTTAAAAATTTTAAAATTACCAATATTAATAAATCCTTAATTTTGGGGAGATCCATTCATGAAATTTTAAACATTTATTTATGCATATGGATAACATTCATGGGGGAGGTGAATTAGTCGGTGGTTGGATTCCAATCACTCACTAATCTCACCAATAAGCACAATTAGTCTTTTTTCATCATATTTTGCATGTGTAGGATGCACGAGCACCTAGTCTAGGTCCTCCTAGATCTAAGGATATGACATGTTTACTATTTTTATATACTATGTGCATGTTTACCATGAGATAGGATAGATCCCTGATTGACATGAAACTCTCAAAATTTAAACTAAGTGACCTTCTAAACCTCCAAAAAAATTTTAGGATCCTTTAGACCCCTTAATTAATAAACGCTAATTTACCCATTAATTAGGCCCCAATAAATTCTGAAAATTCTAATAAATCCATTTTAACTTTGAAAATTTCCTATAATACCTCAAAACCTTCAAAATTTAATCCCTAAACTTAAATAATTAGGGCATCTTAGTTGGACTTTAATCTGATCCCTAATTTAACTTTAATTAAAAATTACCTTTTTGCCCTAATTAATTAATTTAAAATTACTAAAACTTCCAAAATTTTCCAAACACTTAGGAAAATTTTCCAAGGTCATTTTTGACTTTTAGGGTTGATTCTAATAAGTGGAGCTGATTTGGATTAAAACCATAAAGTCACCCCTTATTAAACAATTTTAATAATTCATTAATTGCCCTAAACTTCTAAAATTTATAACTTTGCCTAGAAAACTCCAAATCTAGCAAACTCAAAGACTAAGTACTCCTTATAAGGCTAATATTTAACTAAAATGCTAGAACTCGTAAACTTAGTCTATTTCCCATAGTGACCTCTTTGACCCCCTTAACCTAGCACATAGAGGACCTGGGACCTCCCAAAATTGGCTAATATAACTTGAACTTCAAAGATAACTACCCTAATCATTATAATGGTTCAAAAAACTAAATTAACTAAAAATGCACCCTAATCCATTAATACTTAAACCTTAATCAAAATTCCTTTTCTAGCCTTCAACAAACTTTAACCTTATGCAACTTAAACTAATTATCCTACATAGAATATATCCAAAGCCATACAAGCCTATTACACAAACATAGATATGCTAGGGAACAAATTACAGCTCTAGGATTAGGAACAATGTTTACTTTTTCCATGTTTCTATTTCTGTGATGAGACGTGATTGTGTGTGACACGTATGCTCCTTGATTTATTTTGCTCTTGTTTGTTGTGATGATGTTTATTTTATTAATATGCTTTTTTTCACTTTTATTGTGATGAGATTTGTGCATTAGACTACCCATAGGCTAGGGCAAGTTTTATACTAATCCAGTCTTACGGAGGTAGCCACGCTCATACAACGCTAAATAAATGGGGCATAATCATAATGCTTTAAGACTAATATTGTTTTATGCAGATGCTACAGATACTGCTTAGCCCCCCTTTAAAATTAAAAGAGTGTGTCCAAGCATGTTTACGTCTTCTATAAATATAACTGCTTTTGATGTGATAGATAAACTAATTGAGAATTTTATTAGGATTACCATACAGGATTCAAGGTCTAGAATTTCTTTTTTCAAATGTAATTTGTTCAAACAATTATTGAGTTATGAAAGTCTTTAAAAAACTGGCATTTAAAATAAGGTACCCAAAGAGAATTAGAAAGACCCCCTCTCGAGGAATTTCTTAGACATTTGGGTACTCTGCTGGAGGACGAACCAGATGAAGCCTGAAGGAGACGATCCAAAGGGAGATGATTTGGAGAAGGACGATCCACTTGAAGATAGAGACTTAAAATGAAACGTCTAGCTTTTAAGACTTGCATCATTTAGTAGGATAAGAATTCAGGTTGTTATTGGTGGAGCCTAACCACCATTACTTTTTTTGTAGATCCTAGGTTGTACTTATATGACACTTGGCGTGGACTTTCTTTTCTTATTATTTTATATGGATTTATATTGATGTATTTACTATTGATTGTGCATTAGAACTTGCCTATTTTTCTTATGTTTATTTCTTTCATGTGTGTGGCTTGATCACACTAGGCTCTTTAAGGACTAAAAAAATATTTTATACTCATAAGGTTTAACTAATTTAGAAACCTAACGACCTAGGGAATAGATGGAATCGTTCGGGGTCACATGCATATTATATGCATTCTTCTCTCTCCTTCTAATAAGACACCTCCCCGCCTGTAGGTAGAGTTCATATAATATGGCCTATGAGGATGAAGTGCTGGACCTGGGGAGGCTCAGTCTCTTCTAAAAAAACTATTTTTATATAAGCCTATTTTTAAAATCTTATACATACATGATTTTGAGACTTTAACTAGCATGCATTGCATTAGAAACCAACTTAATAAAAATTTAATTACATTAGCTCTAGGAGCATTCACTCTACGTAAGTCCATAGCTAATTAGGAAACTCTCTAGATGTTGGCCCTACTTCCAAAACACCAAACTACCAACCCATGTTCATAAAGATTGGATAACATGGATTTAAAGTGCATAGGTGATTAGATGGCATCCCTTTTTAGGCAGGGTATAAGCTCGGGTATATTAGCTAGGACCCAAGTGCTAGTGTTGGGTAAAACACTAAGCCCACCTTAGGTATAGGATTCAAGGCTACTACATTGGGCATCTCATAGTATGCCTAAATAGTGGGTAAGTTCCTTTTCTTTAGGAACTATAAATCCTATTCATCTGAGCCACATAGAAGACGCCACCTCCATCTTTCCCCTATGTATGTTTTGAGTGATTGATTTCTTTTATTCACTTTCTCAATGCCTTAGTCCCTTTGGATGTTGGTATGAACCCCACGTGTTGACTAAGCTACTTGAGCCCTTCTTTCCTTTTGAGTAGGAACTTCCTACTCTTTCTTTATGTGTCAGTCCCTTATTTGGGAAGAATAATGTTGGATCCTCAATCGAGAGTATTCTTGGTCCCTAGGCTCAAGATGTAATAACCATAGGGGCTTGTGCTCATGGGAAACAATACTTCACCATTAAATAAACCCCACTCGAGTTGATGTATCGAGTGGGGGGAACCTATTGTTATGATCAGGTTGTATATATTACTACCCATCAGGGTGTATTGGCGAGAGCTGCTATCCTCAATGGTTAGTCGTATGTGTGATCTAATCTGCCCTTCCATTGGCTTGATTGTGAAGGGTGCGGAGGCTTTTGATTGTCTCTATCCCTCAGGTGGTCCAGTCATATACCCCTCTACACTCGGTAGCTGTGATGGTGTCCTTTTGGAGGTCCATAACCCGAGCCTTCCTCTTCACTTATTCGTATTTCTCTCATTGCTGAAGATGATCTCCCCCGTTACTCTAACCTCTCCCAATCTCACCTCCGAGTACTGCATAGGAATTCGAATGCCAAAAACTTCCCTCCGATCGAAGATCTCACCCCTAAGCTAAAAACCTCTCCTCTCTAATCTCCTTAAGTTGCATGCCCAAAACTTATGCTCCAGCCATCGGACTCATCCAACTCCTCTACCCTAGTCACCGACTCTCCTCTTTTATTTAGGCAACTTCCCTAAAATTAGTGATGGCCATTTGTTTGTATTAATGCCTTTTAAGATATATTGATTGTGAGAGTAATACATTGATTGTAAGGCTAAAATCTATGACATGCATTTATAATTGATATATTGATTGTGAGAGTAATATCTATGGCCTTTCATACCAGTTTATGTAGTGGACCGTAATGTATTATGACTACAGGATTTCTTTTTTTCTTGTATTAGTTTTGAAGTAATTTTAGGTTATATTTTGCAAGAAAATGAGTATATATTTTGATTCACATGATATTCTTTCTTTTTGCTCATGATACTCTTCTTGATGATTAGACTAGAGAGGGAGTTCAAGGTAAACTTGAATTATGGAGGTCAACCTTAGAGTCTAAAGGTTTTTGCTTGAGTAGTCAAAAATTGAATATATAGAGTGCAATTTTAGTAGCAATAGATCTTATTAAGAGGATTGTGACTTTGGGCGATCAAGTCATTAATAAAAGTACACATTTTAAATAACTTGGTTCTATTGCATCGGGCTTATTATGCGATAGAGAAGTCCCCCTTAAACTTAAGGGAAAATTCTATAAGATGGTGGTGAGACCTAAAATGCTTTATGGTGTCGAATGTTGGCCATTAAAAGAGAAGCATAATACTGAGCTAAGTGTTGTAGAGATGAGGATGCTCAGGTGGATGAGTGGCTTTACCCTTAAAGATAGGATACGAGTCATTAGCCAAGTTTTCCATTTTGTCACATAAATTATTTATCTTGTCTTTTATTATTTATTAGATGGTTGGTGAATGCATTCAACCTCAAGTAAAGTATACTTGTTAAAAAGTAAAGCACAAACACTTGTTCACGCTACATATATTTTTAATAATTAATTTCACAACTATATAGGGAAACATTTATTTTAATGTCCAGATGATTATCCAAGAAGAGAGATTTTAGATCTATAATAAATTGTTACAGAGTTGAAGAATATTGATAAATGAATTTATATTGGGAGTTGAGACTTTTATTCAAGTTGCATTTCAACTACCTTCCTTTAAGTTTGATGGAATATTTAGATATCCATGTTCGAAGCACAAAAATCAAGCATTCCTCAAGCCCAATGATGTGAAGGTTAATTTATATCGAAGGGGAATTGTTCTAGACTATTGGATTTGGACTTCACATGGTGAGTACGAGCCACTGAGATATAATCTTGCCGGTCCATCCATAGCTTTTGAAATATTTGATAAGATCGAATGACTAGACCGTACGAAGAACTTTTTTTTTGACATAGTAGCTCTTAATTTAAGGGCTAGTGGGAAGAGCCATCAAATGAAGAAGCAAAAAATTCTTTTAGTTATTACATGCAACTAAAAAACCAATTTGAGATAGTTACAAACTCATTTAAAATTATTAATTACAGCGAGGATGCTAAGTATCAAAACTAAATATTATATTAGTCATAATTGTTTCAATGACTTTATTGGTCTTCTAAAAAAAACTAATCCAATGAATTAATTTAATTCCCTCAGATTTATATTGAATAAAGAAATTAGTATCCAATTTGGATCTTACTGCTATAAAAATTGTTTATTGTATCAATAGATGTATGCTATACTACAAGTATGATACAACAGAAGCTTATTGTTGCATATGTATTGCGCCTCAGTTTAAGCCAAACTCAGGAAAACAACTTCATCAAAAGAAAGATATTCTATATTCCTGTTTATTTTATTTACCGAACAATCCAAGACTTCAGGGGCTCCATGCATCAATGATTTCAGTAGGTCATATGAGATAACATAAGGAGAAATTAGCTGACAGTAGTGTTCTTTCTCATCTATTAGATGCTAAAGCGTGAAAACATTTTGATCAAATACATGCTTTTTTTACTACTAAATCATGCAACATAAGATTGGGAATATGTGCTGATGGTTTTACCCCATATAATTAGAGCTGAGATCCTATAGAGATGAAAATCAAAAGAAGAAAGAGCGAGAGAAGACAAATGCATTACAAGATAGCGAAGACACGGAGGACGATTAATACTCTTATTTTTTTGATGAACATATGATTTAAACATTTAGTTTGATGAACTTGTTGTGTGAAAGGAAGGACATGAACATGTTATTGTGGATTTATATATTATGTTCATTGTAGACTTTGTTTGGTTTGATGAGTTTATTTATTTTGATGATCTTTCTAGACTTTAATTGCTAATTGTGTATTTCATTTCAATGATATATATGTTGATTTTGGATTTTTAATGTAGGTTGATTATAGTGGTGTGTTGCCCATATTTATGATAATTATTCTCTATTATATGTAGGTTTATGAAAATTTGAGTAAATAGAGGGGAGGCTGTTAATTTTTTTTTAAAATGCTACAGGTTTCTGGAAGCCAACTAGCAGTTTGGCCACCAGAAACCTCAATATAAAATATTACTGGCATAAGGAGAAATTTCTTGTTATATCCACTAGAAATTTAATAAAATGGCTGGTAAATACTAGCATTTTCCCGTCGGTTGCCAGCAGTCAACCGACGGTAACTCGACGGTTTAACCGCCGGTAACACTATCAATTTTGACAACCAGTAAGCCGCCGGTAATTAACAAGCAGTTTATCGATGATGACTGGTGGTAATTCGATGGTGACTAGGAAATTTAGCTGCTGCTAACACCAGTGGTTTTAACGGCTGGATGGTCAGTAAGCCACTGGTGATTAACCGGTGGTCACCAGCACTATGATCATTGGAAATTATCAATTGTTTAGGCCACTGGACATCTGCCAGTACATATAACTGCCAAAAATAGATTGCCATAAATTGTTTCCTATGCGATTTATTTTAGTGGTTTTTGAACCACTATAACACTACTGATATTTTATGAAACCACCAAAAATCAATCATTAACTGCCAAAAAAAAATTGTCGGTAATGCCTTAATTTTCCTGTAGTGTATAAACCAAAGAAATAACATTTAAAATATCTCATTCTCCTCTTTAAAAGACTTGTGATAGTTCAAAAGTGATGCCAAGAATATCTTTCATCAAATGTAAGAAAAAATATAATTCAAAATTTTGTTATGATTCCAATATGCATATACCTCATCTCTTTATTCTGAGCTTTTCACTACCTTCCAAAATAGTTTCTAAATATCAATTACTAAAGAGAACATTTCATTCAACATTATAAATGACTCATAATGTGAATCCCATCATGTATCATCGGTATGCCTAAGGGTTATTTCTTGATATAACTCTTAAGCTTTCCATATTATCAATTCTCTACTCTATAATTCATTTAATGTCTTCTCTCATTATATATCTCGATGCTGGTCATGATGCTTGCATGAAACACCAATGTTATTATTCACATTCAGAATAAGAGTAAATATTAAAGCACTTTGAACATGGATCTTCTCAGCTTATGCCAATGCCAATTCAAATTCATATAAGATTTAAAAAAAATAATGTGTTGATTTATTTTCATTCAAAAATATAGCCTTCAAACTATTAAAATCCCCTATCATATTAATATTACCATCATAGGACATGATTACACATTTTAAAAATGTTTAATCCAAAAGTTTAAAGGGTCTGTTCAATATAAATTTTTAGACTGTTAGCCATTGTATCCGGAAGATGTGAAATGCCAAAAAAATGCTTAATTATATGAATCTTTTTCTTACATAATGCAGTACATTTGTCATTTTTTCTTTTTCATGCATATCACGTGATTCAACAACTAAAATTGAGAAATAACTTTCATATATTTTCTCAATTATGAAGTTGGTAATTATGATTGACACGACCCTTTTAATATCTTTCTCAATATCAAACAAAATTAATTTTAAATTTTAGAGGCATTTTTCAGTATCACATCTTTTATATCTTCACTATGTTCAGCTAGAAACAACACAAATTTAAGAAAATAAGCTTCTTTTTTATATTTTGAAGACTCATCATGTCCACAGATTGCTAATCCTTGTCTTAAAAGAAATCTTATGGTGTCAACAAAATTATTCATTCGCATGAGATATACAATTGTAGGTTGATCTAATTACTTCAATAATATAAAACCAATAAGTTTAACTTAATTTCATTAATTATTCATAGCTTCTTCTAGCATTATTATGGTTTCCCACCTGAAGGACAAATCTGTTTGATTTTTTTTCAATTTGAAAATCCATTTTTTAAATGCATCATCATCTTCGTTACCTTTACAAGATGATCTAAAAAGATAATAATATAAGCAATATGATTTATCTTTACATATGATATATTGCAACCAATCAGTGTACTTGTTAAATCAAATAAGACCTAAGCATTTTCTTTGAACATAAATTTACTTTTTGAAAAATCATGACTGTGAGGCTAAAATGACCCACTTTATAAATATGTTCTACGAACTTCATCTATATTGTACGCTAGTATTGAATTCACTGGAATCCATAATCCTTGATTTGATGGAAGATTTTCTACATTTAATTTCATGTTTTTTTTTTTGAAAATTTTACCTCCACTCAAATGCATTTTTCCATTTTGCTCAACCCCCCCCCCCCCCCCCCCCCCCCCCCCCCTTTTTTTTTTTTGATAAAACCCACCAAAGGGGCCTACAAGTTAATTTAAAAATAGATTACAAGGCCAAAATAGAACCAAAGCTCACAATAAATACATCAATTAAGATAAAACCTAAGAGCAATTGTTTTAATCTAATACAATAAGCAAGTAAATAAAAATAAAACCCCGACAACCACAAACAAAGAGCAACAAAGCACAACCAAGTGTAACATAAAGCCAAGCATGAGTAACCTACAAAAAAGCCTTGAGAAGAAAATCCGAAAAAAAAAAATAATAATGAACCAATGCTAGATAATCAACCAACCAATTAGTAGTAATATAAAAAACTAACTACAACAAAAGAATTACTTCTTCTTAGCTTTATTTTGTTTTTCTGCCTATTACATTTTCCACCACCGAGCTTGGAATCATTATCTTCGATATGAATCACCTTCAAAATAAACAAATCATCTATAGGCTCATCCAAGTCATTCCCATCACCCTGACTATCCAAAGAAGAACAATCCTCCAGCCAATCTAAATGATCCACACTAGATTCCTTCAAATTTAAAGCTAAATGAGTATTCATATCATCCTTCGACATAACAGAGATAGGTACATCAATAAAATCTTTGTAATTAACCACTTTGGCAATGATAGGTGGTAGACCAAGGACATTCAAGGGAGTGACTAGAAAGAATCACAAAATTGCTAGAGGAAACATCTAAATCAACCTTATTAATATCTCACAAAATCACATTCAGCTCCTCATCATTTTTGTTAATCTCATATATAGGTTTTGATGTAAATGAATATGATGTTCTCGTAAATATCTCTCTATAGATGTTTTAACATAAAATTAATGGAATTAATATAACAAGATATGGATGGAAAGAAACAAAAACAAACTTGAAACTTAATGTTATCCTACACTACAGGAAAATCACCACTTACCGGCGGCACTTTCCAGCAGTTCATATGGCTTTTTCAGCAATTTTAAAAACTGCTAACTTGAATTCCAAAAACTATAATTTAATAAGTACATTTACCAAGATTTATTTATAATAAATTTAGTCACTTAAATTACAAGAACTACTCAGAATCAGAAATATTTTCATTGTTATCCAAGGTATCTTCACTTTCTTCCTCATTCTCACATGATGAGCTTGTCAAATTATTCACATCCTCTAACAACATTTCAACATTATGTGTTGTTGTTGACATCTCATTGATTTTAATTGACCTATAATTTGACACCTCATCTACTTGATGTGTAGTTGCTATGACATATTGTTGATCAATTATCCCCCGTTCTTTTATTTTAAAGACAGCTAGCCAATCTTGTTTATCTATACGACAATTATGATATTTAATGAAATAAACTTGAACATCTTAACTTGCTAACACAAATGAATAAAACTTCCTGTATCTACTACTATGTTTTATTTCTACTAAACCATACGTAGGATGAATCATTGTACCTCCATTCTATACTGGATTATATCATTGACAGTTGAACAAACATACAAATTTCTCATCTTCCCTTGGGAACTCTAGCTCAAGAATCTCATTCAAAATAGCGTAATAATCATACTCATCTTCTTCATGAGTATTCCCTCTAACACAAACTCCATAATTTTAGTTTTTCTTCCTTTACTCCATGACTTAAAATGAAATTTGAACCTATTAACTCTATATATTGGCTAGGTGTTTACTTTTTGTATTGGGCCCCATGCTAGTACTTGCTAATTTTTATCAATATCCTTATTACCAGAGTTATGTACCTAAGAAAATTTTTAAATATTAGGGCTTTTAGTATTAAATAAGATGTAAATAAAAAAAAAATTTAAATTTAAGTACTCACATAAGATCTAAATTAAGCTGCAAATTCATTTGCAACAAGCTGCTCAATATCTCTAGTATTTTTTAGAGGCAAATTACTTATAAAATACCTGGTGAAAAATCATCCAAATATGACTTCAATATTTAAAATAAATATGAATTTTTTTCCCATTATGGAAAAATATACTCTATGATTGGTTGGACTTCTTCACAATTCAGTAGCATATACAAAGTTGTTGTTTTGATTTCTAAATCATTGAGGAATCTTTTAACATATTTGTCACTGGGCCTTTCATGACTTCTAAAGACTGATAGTGCTGATTGTGATTATTATTCTATATCGAAGTCTATGTTACGACCAATCTTTGTTCTTATACTCCTTATATGGGACTCAAAGTAGTAGAAGTAGATGTGAGTGGTTTCTTGAGGTAAATATGCTTTGTTGACCTCATTTTTGTATGAGGTCATTAGGTACTACCCTAAACTCTTGATTATATATTTAATGTTTGATAGCTTATCATCTATCAATCACTTCAATAAATCCAAATAAATCATCCAGTCTACAAATCAAACCCATAAATCAACCACACACTTTCAATCAAATGAAAGTCAAATCTCAATCAATCAACCAATCAATACTTCAATCATCTAATCTTCAATCTTATAACCTGAATTCAATCAATATTGAATCAAGTTCTTATCACTCAACCTGTGGCTTGTAATCAACAATCAATTATAAGTCCTGTTAAATTTCAATCACTTCAATCATCTAGTATTCAATCAAACATCAATCAACCTTAAATCCTTAATCAAATGAATTATAAATCTCACTAAATTTCTCTGAACCATTCTCCTAGTGAACTGGACCCAGTTTATTATTTCGGTCTAATCACTAGTTGACAGTTGACCCAATCAACTAGACATGAACTTAGTGAAATCCCTTCATGCATTGACTTTTTTGTTTATACATCAAACCCACACTCCCAAACCTTTCATACTCCTTCGAATCTACACTTAAACATCTCCTACATTCTATCTTATCAACATTGCCTAAAGTTGACTAGTCAACTTAAGGCTCAGAATCACTTGCATAATCAATCTTCATTCAAACTCCCACTCCATTAATCTACTTTACTTTTGAACCATTCCATCAGTCCCCAAGACTTCCCTTACTTCCACCTCACCAATCAACATGTCATGTTGACTGGTCAAACCGTCAAACTAAGTATTCAAATGGTTTGAGAGTGGTCTAACTCCTTAACCCCATCTACCCAACTAAGCCCATGCCCATCTAATCATTTAAACAAGTTCTAGAGACTTCTAAGAGTCCTCTTAATTTTTGTTCCAGCTCCTAATCGCATCCCCATGTGCATAAAAGGCTAAAGACACCTTTACATGTTATGTTTCCTTATTGTACTATGATTCTCTGATCCTAACTACCACATGCGAGGTGTTAAGCATCAAGAAGTCCCTGAATCAATCTCAACCGTCCAAGTGATTGTCCTGGACGATCCTACGATCATCCCGAACAATGTGATCATGCAATCAAACCTTAATTACTTTCTTTAATTACCAGATTAATTTAGGCATAATTGAGCTGCATTGTCCAGGATGATGTCCTGGACGATGACCAAAAATAAAAAAATACCTAAATAGTTCTTGCAGTAGATTCTTTCTATTTTGAGCCTATCATCCCGGTCGATACGAATATCATCCAGAATGATGTGCTTAAAGATGGTTACCTTAATCAAGATGCCCTAATTAGGGTTTCTATTTTCAGTTGATCGTTTAGGCCGATGTTTTGATCGTCCTGGATGATGTGAGAAAAACCAGAGAACTCTAAAGTAGAAATAAGTGAGCAACAATATAAGCAAGCAAATGCCCTTATAAGTCAAGAAATACATTAATGAAAAATACAAATAGAACATGTTCTGCTAAAGCTGAGCCTTGTAAGGTGCACTGTAATCCTGAAATGTTAGTAAATACAGAAAGAAAATATATTGCAAATACAGGTAGACAACAGAAAGTGAGCCACAATATTTGTTATCATCAAAATATAAACTTATAAGCTCGATTTGCAACAATGATCTTGTCATTTTATAATCCAGTTTAGGCACTTGAAAATGTAGCTTAACTAGGGCTTCGTCCGAGCGAATCCTGATCGTCAATCCAAACTGTGGAATCTCAGGTGACCGTTCAATCATTCTGGATCTTTCGATACCATGAGTTTCCTCTCTACCGTTGGATCCAATGGCTTAGAGACATGCCAAGCTAGTTAAGTGATCTGACCCACTTGATCGCCATTGCTTATGTGGCTGTATCCCATCATGCCGTGTGGGAAGCCCAAGACCACTCAGCGCTACCATTTGAATAGACTATTAAACCCCCAAAATAAATCCAAAAATTTCCTAGAACTTAAAAAATTCACAGTAATTTCATTTCCTTTCCTAGAGTTCTTAGGCTTGTTTTGTTTATAGTTTAATATACTATATATAAAAAATAATAAAAAATTATTTTGAGTAGTTGATTACTAATTATTTAAATAATACATAAAATCTTATTTTAAATTTAAATAAAAATATATGCAATATTTTTGTTTAGATTTTAGAAGATGTATAATAGGGTCTAATGTTGTTCTTCCATAATTTTCTCAAGTCCTTTTGATGCAATCTTAATTAGTTTTATGAATTTACAAAATCAAGATTAAAATCTCATCTTTATTTTTTAATATTCATAAATAAAGCAAATTAAATCCAATCATTACATGATAGGGCTCTATGGAATCAGTAAGGATCCCTCCTTCACTGAAAAATAATTCTAGATCATGATTTTGTATGGTTTGAGAAAATTTTATCTTTCATAATATATGGGTTTATATACTTACTATCCAAACCATACATGGCTTTTGGGGTCAAGTTTCATTTGAGAATGTTATGCTTACCTTTTCAAATATCCCTAGTTAAATTTGATTTATCTTATCTTTTGTAGTTAAACATTTAAGTTTATAGGTAACTATGTGACCTATAGCTTGAATGATTTACTATAAAATCATTCCATAGAGAATTAGAGCACTTCTTCTTTATTGTTTATTATTTGATTTATGGTGTGATTGTAACTAGTGTTAAAGGGTTAGAAAGACTTGATTTCAAGCCTACAACTTAGTGAAATTTAGGGACAATAATTAAGGACTTTGGTCTTAGCTAACCTAGTCAATCTATGATGTACTACACATGATCCTTTTGGGATGAAATTTAAACATATAAAATTAGAGTCATATACCTTATAACAAAAAATACATTGATTTGACATTAATTGACCATTCAAATAGCTATTAGATTTAGTGTTTTTTCTTCCTTAGTTAAATTTCAATATTTTTCCAAAAATTCAAATAAAATTCATAAAAATCTAAAATCAAACTCAATTTACTCCAACAAATTCTAAATAAAAAATTCAATCATTCAAAATCAAAACTAACTCTTAAATTTCATTAAATCTTTAATTAACCCTTAATCCCCCTTAATTAAACTTTAATTAAAGAAACCATAATAATTTAAATAAAATTCTTTTAAAAATCAAATTAATTTCAATGAATCCTAAATTAAGTAGATAGTTAATCTAAAATCAAATTTAAATTTAAACCCCATTTAAACTCTAATTAAATTCTTAAATATCCTTAATTAAAAATTAATTAAATAAATACCTTAGAATTTAATAAAATTAGAATAATATAAAAAATATAAAATAAATACAATTAAAATTAAATAAAAATCAGAAACATATTAAGTTTAATTTTAAATAATTTTCTAATTAAAAATTCATTAATTAAACAATTTCTTTAAATAATTAATTAAATATAATAAATAAAATCAAAAATTCATTAAAAATTCAATTAAAATAAATAAAACTAGAGAATAATATCTTGAATTAAAATAAAAAATTTAAATAAATTTTAATTATTAATCCATTAATAATTCATTAAAAATCCAATAATTAATTAAAAGATTCTAAATATTATAATAAAATCTATAAGCATTTAAATTAAATTCTAATTCATTTAAATTAAATTAATTTGATAATTTGATTGGTTAAAATTTATTTTAACCAATTAAATTTGTTTATTAATTTGACTTAAATGGATTAAGGCCTTTATGCCTAAAGTTTGATTCCTTTTGTAGGGCTTTATGCATTTTGATTTAAAAGACATTTAATACACTTAAATAACAAAAAGATCTCCTATGTATTATACATGATTCTTTTCAAGAGGGCGCTAATACATTGGATTTGGAGATCTTCAAACCCTTAGTAATATTCCGACCTTATGTGGCATACTCGACTCTTTTTGAAAAGTATGTCACATTGCATTGCAAGGTCCCTTTTCTCTCTCTGTAATAAAATTTTAGGGACTCTCAAATGTATACATGTCTTCCATATAAGATGGGTGTTCATTTTGAAAGTCCTAGGACTTATAAATTGATAACTTCCTGCACTTAGGAAGTTATCAATCTATAATCTCTTTAAAACTAAATCTATAACTCTAACATCTAAAATTGGAATAATTTAAAAATTAAATATATTTCATTTAAACTTTAACTAAATTCCCTTTTAGCCTTTAATATAAACCTTAATAATATATGCAATTCAAACATAAATTCCTATAGGACCTATCCAAGCCACACGACCTCTTTCATATACTTAGATGCTTGCTAGGACAACCAACTTTAGCCTAGGCTAGGCTAATAGTTTATTGTGGTTTGATTGCGGGTGTTTTGCCTAGAGGACTCCCATGTATGTTTGCTTATTTTTTTATAAATCATTGCATGCATATCTACTTTCCTATCAATGCACCAGAGAGCGGAGTGAATAATTGAGGTTCATGTAGTTTACTTTTATATATTTACTTTCCTATATTTATAACTGCTCACAATGCACTTATAAGTCCATAATTGCTTTTATTTACCTTCTTTCATATTTCTACAAAATAGAATATTCCTAGGGACAGATGTACTTATAAAGAGATGTAATTTTAAATTCCTAGATTCCTGTATATGGACCAAGCCGTACAGTGTCTTGAGTCTGCAAACGAACAAAAATAACTGCTTATATACCTACAAGTGTGGCTCCAAAAAGTAATATCCTCTCTCAAGGGGATGTTCCTTTTTGGAATTCCATAAAAGATCCGGAGCCTAAAGACCTTAAGAAGTCATATTTGGTTCTACTTTTTTATAGGATTAGAACCCAAGTTTATTGTCTGTGGAGCTTGGCCACCTTTACTTTATTGTAGACCCTATGTTGTACTCTATAAATTTTATATTAATAAAATTAGCTCTTTTATATATACTGTTTCATGCATCATTAACGTTCGTGTAGATTTTTTATTTTTTATAAGTATATTATACTGCATTTGATTAAATTTCTTTAACCATTCCTTGATTTCTAGGATAGAGCTATCTCAAATCTTGCATTCATTGGCGAATTGTTGTGATTAGGATTGTAGTTGGCAGCCCACTCTAGGTAGATGGTAAGTCCATAATGTATACACTTTCTCCTTGCACTTTCTAAATTTCTAATCAACTCTAAACCTCCAAATCTAGTATCAAAATCTATAATCTAAAGCTTGATAATAAAAATTTAAATTAGCCCAAATATTTCATTAAACTTGTATATGTTTTAAAATCATTTAGTTTTCATTTTAATCGAGAGTATTCCCTTATGGGATGTAATTAACTTTAGAGGCTTGCCCTTATAGGAAGTCTAAACTCAGAATAAAATAAAGCCTATCTTAATTTCCTTTCTAAGATAGGGGAAAATTTTGTGAATGTAGATTAGCCTTATCCATGTTTTAAATTCAATTTTATAATCAAAAGATATAAGGATATTTGATTTGCTTCATACTGAATTGAATATCCTATATATTTGATTATAGAAATGAATCTATGATTCATTCATTTAATTGGGATGATAGGATAATATGATTGTCATCCTTTGAGATGATTTGTATATTCCCTATGATGCACCTGATTAGAAGAATGAATTATAGTATTCTTTCTTTAAAATTGATAGAAGGACATCAGTCTACTCTTCAGGGTGGTATAAAACCCAACTATGTGGATTTAATTGAAAGAAAATATTAAAATACAAATAAAACAAATCGTGTGAGAACAAAAAAGCATTTTAAATAAAAATATTCTCACAAGCTTCATATATCAATCCTTCTAGTCATGCTTTATTCTTAACATATTTTTTTAACTTGTTCAAATATATACTAAACTATTACAATTATTAGTTACCAATAAAAATATTTAAGAGAGCATACAAAAACACGTTTTACCTCTTAAAAGGGTATATCCAATGATATTATACATGTCCATCAACTCTAGCTTCATAAGGTAAATAGACTGGAAGATATTCCATATAATCAAAGAATCTAGAGGGATTTTTTTTTAACTTGCATAGGATGATTTGTATGTTCTCATCGCTCCTCCATAAAGTATCTTCACTTAGTTTAGATAAATATTAGTTTTTGAAGAAAATGCTAAGCTCTAGCAACAGATTTGATATATAATATGGTTATATACATACTATGACCAGAAGGAGAACCTCTATAATTATATAACAATCATGATTTTTTAGTTCCAATAATCTAACAGATTTAAGGTCTACATATTGGCTTAGTTTGATCCATAGTCATCAGGTATTTTTAAACCTTTAAACCACAAATATAATGATCTTTTTTTGCTCTAATATACAAGAGTAAGGTGCTTTGGGCTTCATTATTTTGTCATTGCTGATTGTTATTAACTCTAAATTTTTTTACCAGTAGTAATCTTTAATATCTATTCTAGATTTGACATTATCCTTGCTCTTATCTTTAATATTCATAATTATATTAAAAATGTTGTCCAAAAAGTTTTTCTAAATGTGCATAACATCCAGATTATGCCTTATCAAATTTATTGTCCAATATGGTAATCTCTAAAAAATATTTTATAATCCAATTATGTTAAATACCATATCAAGAAATTTACACTCTGATAATGTTAGAAAATCAATAATTGATGAAAAGTTAAAAAGTTTTTATAGTATGTCATCACCACTTAATCTGGGTGGTTGAGGGGACCTCTCAACTCTATTTTTAATGAATGCTTCTTTATTTCTCTTAAACAAATGATCAACATGTAGAAACATATGATGCAATCAAATCAAGTATTTTTTCCTCCATACTTTAGTGTGAAAGATTTAATATTCTAGATACAGTAAAGGCAAGCTAATTTTCCTGCTGTGCTCCAACCAGATAACATACTATAAGATGGAAAATCATGAATAGTCCAAAATAAAGAAGCTTTAAGGAGAAAATTTTTTTGATTGAGATGTCATATGTTGGGACACCTTCTTCACATAAGAACTTGAAATCATCAATTAATGGTTGCAAAAAAATATCATTTTTTGCTTTTGTATTATGTGGTCATGGTATTATAAGCGTTAAGAATATGTATGGGCTAGTCATACAAATCTTTGGTAGAAGGTTGTATTGTGTTAGTATAATTAGCCAACAAGAGTACAGTGAAGTTGCCAGACTATATAGAGTAAAACATCAGTACATAATCACAATCTTATGTTATGTGGCTAAGCAGCAAATGAAATATGCGTTTTGATCAAAATATTTCCACACTTCAGCATCTAATTGATGAGAAAGAACACCACTGTTTGTTAATTCCTCCATATATTATCTCATATGATGTCTTGAACTTATTGATGAGTTGAGCTGTCGAAGTCTTCGAATGGTTGGTAAAAAAAATAAACTGGAATATGGAATATCTTTCTTTTGACGATGTTGTTTTCCCGAGTTCAGTTTAAACCTAGGCTCATTACAGGTGCGACAATAAACTTTTGTTGCGTCATCCGTTTAGTATAACATACATCCATTTATACAATAATAAATTTTTATAGCAGTGAGATCTAACTTGAATAATAATTTTTATGTTCGATAAAAATTTATAGTGATTAAATTTTCTGATGTGTTTATTTCCTTGAGAAGACTAATGAGGTCATTGAAATAATCTCAATAAATATTATATTCAGTTTTGATACTTAGCATCCTCACACCTATTGATAATTCTGAATGAGTTTTACAATCATGCCAAATTAGTTTTTGAGCTGCATGTAGTAACTAAAATAATTTTTTTGGTTTCTGTGCTTGGTGTCTCTACCATACTAGCCCATAAAAAAGGACATGCTATATCAAAAATAAGTTCTTCATATGGTCTACTCATTTGATCATCATCAATTGTTTCAAAACATGTGGATAAACTAGTACTAGTATCTTTGTGTGACCGTACTCACCATGTGAGATCCAAATTTCATTAGTCTAGAACAAATCCCCTATGATATAAAACAACCTTTACATCATCAAGCTTTAAGAATGCTTGATTTTTGTGCTTCAAACATAGATATCTAAACATTCCATCCAACTTAAACAAAGGTAGTTGAGATAAAACTTGAATAAAAGTCTCAACTCCTTACATAAATTTATCTGTCAATCCTCTTCGACTTGAAAACAATCATTTATACATCCAATATCTCTTTTCTTGAATAGTTATTTTGATCATAAAGCAAATGTTCCCTACATAATTGTGAAATCAATTATTAAAAAATATGCAACCTTAATTCTTGTTTAAATCTAAGAAAGAAATATTTTTTTAATATTGTCTAACCAAGACTTTTTAGGTCTACCTTTACCTTTCTTAAAATAGGTCAAATCTAATACCTCTACTTTCCTAACCGGGTCATCGAAAAGCCGTTGTTTTAAGCGACCAAACCATATAAGGTGAACTTTTTGTTGATAATATCCCCATCAATTTCACCTTCAACATGAACAAGATATCCAATATATGTAAAACATGTACTCTTATTAATGACTTCATCGCCTAAATTCACAATCCCTTATGAAAGAACCTTTACAATCTAAGGTAGACATCCATAATTCAAGTTTACCTTAAACTCCCTCTTTAGTCTTACCAATAAGAAGAATACCATCAAGAAAATCATACACCAAGATAAATCCTCTTGCAAATGTCTATTAAGAACATCTATTAATAAAGTTAAAAAGATGTGGGCTTAAGGTTGATCCTTAATGTAATCAAACTGAAATAGGAAAATACTTGGTCAAACTATCTAGTGTTTCAATACAAGTAATAACTCTTGCATACATATCCTTAATGACTTGAATATAATCATTATTAACATTTTTCGTTTCTAAAACTCTCCATAGCACTTCTCTTGAAACTTTATCATATGCTTTTTCTAAATCAATAAATATCATATGTAGGTCCTCATTATTCTCTCTATGATTAATGTAAAAAGATATGGGTCTTAATGTTGATCCTTCATGTAATCAAACTGAAATAGGAAAATACTTGATCAAACCATCTAATATTTGAACACAAGTAATAGCTCTTGCATACAAATCCTCTTGCAAATGTTGAGTGAGAACATCCAATACTAAAGAAAAAATAAAACTAAAAGCACGAATATCACCTTTGGGCTTTGGTGTTCGCAGGCCAGAGTGAGGGCGTGCGGGCAGAGTGAGGGTGTCGGCAGGCGAAGTGAAGGCGTCAGAGGCTGGAGTGAGGGCGTCGGCAGCCGGAGTTAGGGTGTCGGTGGCCATACTCTTGCGGTTGCAGTTAGAGGTGAGGGAGAGAGCTACGATTTGAGGAAAAACAGAACACGAAGAAATGAGGAGGAAGGGCAAAATGACAAATTTTATGTCAATTTCCAGCAATTTTTTCGGCGGTTTGGACCGCCAGGAAAAAATCACTTATCATTAGCGCCTAAACTGCCGGTAATATACCACACCCAAACAAAAAACCGGCGGTAAAACCGACAGTCATTTCACTGCCAGAATATCCGAATGTTTATTATTAAAAATCGCTGGTTAATCCGCCAGTTAAAACCGACGGTCACACTGCGGGTTTAACCGCCGGTAATTCTGGTGGTTCTTTGACTGCCGATAATACTACTGGTAGTTGGTGATTTTTCTGTAGTGCTAATGATAATAAAAGAATTATCAAGTTACTAGTAAACAATGGAATAAAAGTAATGACTCAAAATCTACTTAATACCCACTTAATTTAAAATACCAAGGGGTTGTTTGGCTACATCCTACACGTAGAATTCAATTCAAATAGGATTGATTAAATCCTATAAATGTGGATTTAGTCACTTTTGAGGGTGTTAAATCCGGAAAATTGTTTTTTATATCAAAAACTAAATCTTTTAAATCATATTAAACTGTTAGTTCATAGCCAATAAAAGACCATTTACAAATAATTGGATGTTCATAGCAATAAACAAGCATTTGGCATTTTTACGAATATATGATGAGCCTCCACAAATAGCCAACCAAATAAAACTATACAAATGAGTTTTGAATATCAGGCCAGCAAATTCAACATAAAGCCATAGAATAAAATCTTTGCTACTTTAAGAAAACGTTGGAAATAAGTAAAACAACCCAACGTTTCACGACCTCAAAATGTTTTTGTTTCATATTTCAACTAATATCAACAAGACATCAAGATTTAGATAACCCATTAAAGGACATGAATGCAAGTGTTATATTAAATGCTAGTGCTTAAATGAATGAAACAAAAAACATAAGATAGAATGATCAAGTAAAAAAAAAAAAAAAAAACGAACTCCTTTCAAGCAGTAGAATTGTAAAGTTTGGTTGATTAAGAGCAACCAAATAAAGATTGATGAATAATGTATCCCTTAAAACAAAAACAAAAAAAAATCTTCTATTACAATGCGAAGAAAACTTAAATGCTTTGATGCATCAATAGACAAGTTCTATTGAAAATCAACCAAAATCAAGAAAATTCAATCCTAGATCAACTTGCGGATATGGTTGACTTCCGTTGCAACAGACGAATTTGACTTCCACGTGCTACTGGGGTTGACATCGAGGGAAGGGAGCGGACGAGAGGTTGAGAGAAAGGAAACGGAACATTAGAACCTAACGAATTAGGGCCAAAATCGCTAATAAAATTATATAAATATAATTCTGTACGTGCCACTACTAAAAAACAAGCCCTTTCGCAGCGGTTTTTTGCACCGGTTTTAAAAACCGCTGCGAAAGCAACTAATTGCAGCAGAAATTCGAATTCTTTTGCAGCGGTTTTAACCGATGCAAGTTGCACCGGTTAAAACCGCTGGCAAAGCCCATCGGTTACTTTAAGACACCCGAATCCCTAATTTCTCCCTTCCTCTGTGCTCGCGCATTCGGGACTGAATCCAGACAGCAGCGCGCGACGAAAATCTTCTCCTGCGAATCCCGGCCGACCGTCCCTTCCATCTTCATAACTGTGAGTCTCTTCCCCTTCATTTTTTTCTTCTCATTGTTTTTCTTCATATTCTTCTCCGTTTTCTTCATAATATTCATTTGCATTCCTTAGGGTTTAGGTTAATCACAACTCTAGCTTAGCCGTTGGTTATGTGCCGTGTTTCCACATGTCTCATATGCCTATATTTATTTCTTTGTGCCTTCTAAAATTCCTAATCTCCTTTTGGGTTAAAATGACGTAGAGGGCTAATTTGAGCGAATGCAGTGAGAGTGATCGCCCGTCGGACACAATGTCTGGTGAACCTGGTTCAAAAAGCCTTGAGATCATGCAGTCCGATTAGAAATTTTAGAATTTTTAGCTTTGGGTGATTGTATAGTATAATACATTATTATATAGCATAGTTTGTTGTGATCAATTTTTCTTGTTTTTATGCACGACCCTAGTGAGTTATGAACTGTGCTTATAGTTGCATTGGTTTTGAGTTTTTTTAATTTTTAATCTTATAAAAAAAATGTTTAAGGGGAAGTGATTCTTATTGTAATAAAATAAAAGCTTTTAGTTCATCATTTTGTGTGTCCTATGTTTGTCTAATGAACTGCTATTTTTATGTGGGCATAGAGACATAATTCTATTCAAAATATTACATTAAAAAATGCATAAATTACAGAATATGTCATAATGTAAAACTTTCATAAAATAAATGAATACTAATTATGTCACTTTAAACATGTTATAAATGATTTAAGTCTTTCAAGTATGGGACGAACTTGCATGAAGCTGTTGGCCAAATAATTATAGTTAGTATAAAATTTTATTTAAAATTATATTAAATTTATATAATAAGATTTTTTTTTTTTAGTTTTTTACTTATTTTAAATCAAATTTCTATGTACAACTATAACACAAATAAACAATAATAATCACATTATATAGGATTGGTTATATTAATCACACATGTAACATTTTTAATAGTGGAATCCGAGAGGATAGTAGCTCTTGAATTTAAAATATATATGTAATTTAGGATAAATTTCTTTATTTTATCTTATTTAAATCATAATTTTATCACTATAACAAAAATACATAAAATTGTGCTCTTCTTTACCATGCTTTTGAACCTAGTCAAAATCAGCTATAATTTCTTAAAATTTCTAAGTGGTTGGAGAGGACAATCATTATTTTTCTTGATTGTCTTCTTCTTTCACTTTAATTGGTGATTTTCATTGATTGATTCCACTTAGTTTTTTTCTTTTATTGATATCATGTTGATGTGGTGATTTCTACTCACCATCCTTTTCTTCTTTACATTATCTTTTAATGAGGGGTTTGCTGCAAATTATGTCATTTAAGTAATAGGTCCACAAGGCATGTATAATAGATTATATATTAAGTAATGAAATAAAATTATATTGTTTATCTATTATTTTGTGTATGCTTATTAAATGTGTATTTTTCGAGTGCTTTACAGGCTTGATGGATAAGAGTTGGATGTCAAAAGCAAAATGGAGTAGTGATTATATTGAAGGTGTAGATAATTTTTTAGAATTTGCAACACAAAGTCAAAGTTCAACACAAAAAATTTTATGTCCATGCAAAGTATGCATTAACAGATATTTTCATTATGTAAAAGAAGTCAAGTTGCATTTACTCTCCAAAGGAATTTTTCCTGGATATGTTGTTTGGAATCGACATGGAGAGGAACATGCTTTTTTAGCTGAAGTTACAAGATCAGATACATGTACTTATACTAGTAATGTTGTTGAAGTACAAACTCAAGGCGAGTTGCACAGAACAAATGATATTGAAGGATTGTTAAGGGACACATTCTGCTCAGGCAATGCCAATTTAGATGATGAACCTAATGAAAATAACATAGATTTGACAAATGATGAAGCAATGAAGTATGGTGATTTATTGCTAGAAGCAGGAGCAGAATTATACCCTGGTTGTAAGTCATTCACGAAGTTATCCTTCATCTTACATTTATTTCGCCTAAAGTGCTTACACTCTTGGTCTGCAAGATCTTTTGATCAATTAATTGAGTTATTGATTGAAGCTTTCCCTGATGGTTCACTGCTACCTAAGAATACATATGAAGTGAAAAAGATAATGAAAGTGTTTGATCTTGGATATATAAAGATAGATGCATGTCCAAATGATTGTTGTTTATTTTGGAAAGATAGATCTATTCAAGAGGTTTGTCATATTTGTGGTTCTTCAAGGTGGGCAGGGGCTAAAAAAAGTTCAGCTAGAGGAAAGAAAAATCAAATGAAGTCTGCAAAGGTTGTTCGATACTTCCCATTGATTCCTAGACTTCAAAGATTATTTAAAACAAAAAAATCTGCTGAAGAGATGATTTGGCATGCCAAACAGAGAAATATAGATGGGTTGTTACGACATCCAGCTGATGGAGAAGCCTGGAAATCCTTTGACTCTCGATATCCTGATTTTGCTTCAGATCCACGTAATGTTCGTCTCGCTTTAGCCAGTGATGGTTTTAATCCATTTAAGATTATGAGTAGTACATACAGCATTTGGCCCATACTGTTGGTTCCTTACAACATGCCTCCTTGGATTGCAATGAAACAAACGTCTTTTATTTTATCTACTATTATACCAGGCGAGAAGAGTCCAGGAAATAATATAGATGTCTATCTCCAACCACTAATAAATGAGTTGTCTGAACTATGGCATGGAGTCATATCCTACGATGCAGCATCTGGACAATCTTTTAACTTAATAGCTGCATTAATGTGGACGATCAATGATTTTCCGGCTTATGGTATGCTTTCTGGTTGGAGCACTAAAGGTAGATTTGCTTGTCCTTGTTGTGCCGAAAATACAGATGCTTTATGGTTATATAAGGGAAAGAAATTCTCATATATGGGTCATCGTCGTTGGCTACCAGAAAATTCTCAAAGATGGGACATGGTCATCCGAGGAAGCTATGCAGCGATGGGTACATATATATAGTTATTATAAATTTTTTTATAAATCATTCTTCAATATATTTAACTATATATCTTTGTACTGTAGACGCAGGCATGCAATCTTCTTGCTGAAGAAGGACTTGCACCTGAAGAAGGAAACATTGAAGCGAATGAGAGAGTTTTTGCTATAGTTATGGGACCAGAACATTCTGGACGAGTTCGTACCCAGGGATTTGGGGTCACGCCGACTAGATATTTTCCTCAAAGCAAAAATGAAGAAGGTAGTGGTAGTGGCAGCAGTTTTGGACAGATAGATAGTCTTAGAGAGGAGTTCATATCATTTCGTGATAATCAGGCGAGAGAATTTAGCACATTTCGAGATGAAATGAGACAGTTTGTGCAAGAAATTCAAATGAATCATCCACCCAATGGAGGATCAGAAATGGTATAAATTTTTTTTTTAAAAGTTAAATGTAAATTGCTTGATTATTATTATCTCATTCTATTTATATTATTTTCAGGGTGGAAATGACAATTCATCTGATGCCTGACAGTTTGCTGATGAGCACTAGTATTAGATATGATGCTTTTGGTTATGTCGATATCTTATGTAATTTCAAACTTTTGTTGTTTTGCTTTTGAAATGTAAGATTGTTATTTTGTAATCATTTTCTTCTTATATATAAGAAATAGTGTTCCGTAGTAATCTTTCTTGAGTTTGACTTGGCGTTTAGTAATTTCTTATTGTTTAAATACTCATCATACTCAACGATCTCAAAATGCATATCATATGATACTATGCTAGCTTAAATTAACACTCTTGACTACCATTCAACAACATGCTTTACCAAGGAAGAATTCTATGTTGTTTGTTGCAGGTCTATTTGCCTCCACTTAGTTGATTTTTATGAGGATGTAGTGAATTTTTTTGTAGCACAGTTGGATTTACTGAATTTTTCTGTAGCTCTAGGGTGAACCGACAAGTTTCAGATTTTTTAAAAAAAAATTCTGCACTTTAGTGGCGGTTTTAACCGCCACTAACCTCCAGAAAACCGCCGCAACTTAAGGATCAGGTCGATTTCGCTTAATATTGTCACGGTTATAACCGCTGCATTTCTGTATTGTTGCAGCGGTTATAACCGCTGCAAAAATGAGCATATCGTAAATAGCTTCCCCGTCGGTCTTAAAACCGCCGCGGAAGGCCTTTGCAGCGCATTGCAAATACAGCGAAAATGCAGCGGTTCGAAAACCGCTGCAAAGAAAATAGTAGCGGTTATAACCGCCGGGAAAGGTAAAAAATTGTGCTGCGAAAACCCTATTTTCTGGTAGTGTGCCCCTCTGACCCCCAGCCAAAATTACTTTACGTAAAAATTAAAATATGAAATTTTACATGATTTGATGGCCTTTGTTAAGACATTTTATGGGTCTCCACAATCTCTGTGAAAATAAAACGTTTTACATCACTCTATAAAGAAATATTATCAAATGCTTAATATTTGAATTATTTAGCTGTCAGCCGCAAACGTTAATGAGCATCTGAAAAACAATTTTATTAAAAGAAGTTTTCCCAGAGAAATCGATCCAGGATCTTTTCAAGTGGAAATAGAGTTAGTAGAAAGTAGATTGTCATAGCTACGAAAACACTTTTCAATAAAGCTAACCTCCACCTAAACAAAGTATTTTTAGTTTTGAAGTTGGAAATTCTTTCAGAACTTTCATTACCATAACTTCAAATAGATGATTTTTCTTTCTACCTTTATGCAAAAAAACATCATGATTGAAAAGGGGAAGATTCTACAGAAAATATTCAATATGATTATAGATTAAATTTATTTTGAATAAATTGAAATATGATAATTAATTATTTTTCTTTTTGTCAGACTTTAATTGATAAATATAAATATTTTAATATTCATTTTAATAATATTTTAATAAAAAACATTCCAACCTAATCTTTCTCTCATAAAATATTTTCTAAGAAATGTTCTATTTTTCTGACGTCAGGTTTAACTCTTTAGACGCTTTATTCAACATAGTATTAGCGAGCACAGAGCAATAAGATTCTACTCCTTATACTAACCTACGTAAGGAGCAACGGCATCTAATACAAATAAATTCACAAAAAATTAGCGCTTAAGACGCCGAATTGTACTTTTGCAATTATTGTATAGTCCTGACAAATTTCCATTTGAACTCTCAGTAGAAACAAAAGTGTCGGAGTCTCACTGACGTGCTTAACTCTGCAGACTTATACATATATCAATTCAATAAGTTTTTCTGTTGAACACAACTCTCCTTGACTTATTGATTGAGAGCTTAGGCTTCCAACTAAGAGGTTCAGGGTTCGAGTCTATGTGTATGCGTTGTGTGTGTGAGTTTGCCTTAAATGGCCTAAATGTCCACAAAAAAAAAAAAAAAAAAAGTTTTTCTGTTGAAAATTACGGGCAAAAGACAAATCTGAGGGCGCCTAATAAAACAGTTTTAGTTTAATAGTTTTCAGGAGGCTGTTCATACTGTAAGCGACCAGAAATAATAGGAGATGATGTTAAATATGTATAAATGATGCACCGTTTCATAGCTTGGTAGATGGGAGAGTACGGTTGAGATCTTTTAATTCGTGCTCGATTCTCCTCGAGCGGTAGCGTCTCTTAAGTGCGGCTCAATAAAGTGAGGGCCTGAAGGTTTTTGGGATGGGTGCCTTCAAGATTATATATATATATAATTTAAAACCCACGGAGGGGCCTACGTGTTAATATCAAAATTCGGTTACAAAGTCCTTAGAAGGACCCACCAGCTCACTACTGCTCCGGAGAGCTACAATCAAAAAGGAAGGAAAAAAACCTAAGAGCCGGTGATACCTTTTCCTACCGTTACAAAAATAACATAAATAAGGACAAGGGCTGCGGGAGATCAGCACCCAAAAAAAAAGGAAGATCCGAATAATGTCGTTCCGCTCAGTCTTCCTGTGCAAAAAAGAGACACAACAAACGAAAAAAGTTGCAAGAAGGCGAGAAAAAGAAACTCACAGTAGATATAATTCCCCAAAAGACCGTACAAATGTAACCTGCAAGAGAGTCTCCAAAAAAACACATTAAAAAGAAACCATTTCATATGATAGAGAAGATGATATGAAGTTTTACTGGTATCCTTGATCCAGGGATTGTGACCATACTTCAAACGAAGCCAAAGCAAGTTTCCAGATAAACAGATGTCAAGACCGATCCGCAGGTTAATCATATGATCAATATTGGCCCAAATACAAGCAAAATAGTACTCAAACTCAGAGCAGAAAATCGAAATAAAAGATAAGAGAATTAAATACCAGCAACCCGCTTGGATCGAATTCTTCTTACTCCCCCAGAAATTAACCTTAACATAATTAGAGCTCTTAAAAAAGAAAGAGCAGGGCAGATACAAAATGGCATGATACCTGGAGGTGTAGTAAAAAAACTGACCCTCCAGGTAGAAATAAAAAAACAGATAGGAGATAGGGCCACCAATCTCCTTATATAAACTCTGAGAAGAAACGTTCTGACCACTCAACAACCAGAAAAAAATACCTAAGGAGATAAGAAAAATAGTACAGGTAAGTTAAGATTCTCCCAAAAGCCTTAGGAAAAAAAGAAACCATTCGCAGATACCTACCACAGCCAGCCAAACCAATCCACTGAACAACAGAAAGATGCAGCAGAAAAGATGAACGTAGAAATAAATTAGACATGTCTAATATAGGGTAAAGCAGCTTTATCAAGGGTAATCATACCTTTAAGCACCGGATGCAAGAAATTGATGTTCAAATCTTGATAATTATCCAAGATACACCCTAAATTGGCCAGCCAATCCGCACAAGAATTAGCCTCACGATAAATATGAGAAATGGAATAGTTAATAGTAGACAAGGATTTCTTAATTTTTCTAATCAGGTAGAAATTCTGAGGATTACCCAACACAACATTGTTGATAATTTGAAGCACAAGTTGGGCATCCACCTCAATCCAAATATTGTTACAACCCATTTTAGAACAAATATATCAATACCATACCACAACGCGTTAAGCTCTGTAGTAATAACAGAGCATTTGTCTAAAGGACCAGCAAAATCCGCTAGAACATTGCCATTATGATAACGGATAAGGCCTCCCATACCAGCACAATGGTTCTTAACAGAACCATCAGAGTTTAATTTAACAAAAGGCAACTTCGGCTTAATCCAAGTAACCACTTTATCAGACCCCATACAATTCCCCACACCCAAATTAAAACCAAGAGCAGCAGCAAAAGGTCTACATTTGGTAAAGTGCTTTGGCAAAATAAGATTACAAGAGAGAAGATGCCGGATTTTACAATAAATATTAGAAATAATATAATCAGCATTCATATTAATACCATTGTGTTTTGCTTCGTTTCTAGCTTTCCAAATGAACCAAAGAATAAGGATAGGCACTAAATTGAGAATGTGACCTTTAAAAGGGATCATCCACTCATTAAGCAGACTAGGTAAATTATTCACAGTAAAACCATGATTAATACTAACCGCATTATTAAAGTGATACCACACCTTTTTAGCAATTTTACCGTTCACAAAAAGATGATTGACAGTTTCAATATTGGAGCAGCATTGGCATTTGGATGGAAAAATAAATCCCTTTTTCTGAAGTAAGTCCTCCACTGAAATGAAACCTTTAAGACATCTCCAAGCTAAAATAGTGTAAGAAATCGGGATATTGTGCTTCCATAAAGCCGAAAAAATGCTAGAAGTATCATAATTGATTCTAAAAGAATCCCAAACCTCTTTAATTTGAAATTTACTGGAAGAAGAAAGGTTAAACATAATTTTATCATTGCATAAAAGATCTAAGGGAATCACCCGAATCCTATCAATGAGAGTGAGAGGAAAGCATTCCAGAAGCTTATTTAGTCACATTCCAGCAGCCATTAAAAATAAAATCAGAAACTTTAGCATTATCAGTAGAGTGAGTATTCAAAAGAGCATCTATAGAATGAGGACCTAACCAATTATCTTGCCAAAAAAATATATTATCTTTACCAAGACCCCATTGGATAAATTGTTCAGCGTTCCATTTAATTTTACAAAGTCTTTTCCAAGTGATAGAGTCAGAAGCTTTATAAACACCAAGTAAAGGATGAGAATCTCTACAATATTTGGCATGCATAAACAGGGCCCATAAACTAGATTTAGTCCTGAAAGAAAACCAGAGTTTATGAGAAAAAGCCTGTGTCATATCCGATAAGTTTTTACAACCTAAACTACCTTCTTTATAAACACCACAAATTTTATTCCAAGAGGCCCACCGAATAATGTTACTAAACTTAGAGCCCCAAAAGAACTTGTTAATCATTGTTTCAATTCTTTGACAAATAGTAGCAGTAGGTTGAAGGGTGTGAAGCAAATAAATAGGAATAGAGTTTTAAATAGATTTGATAAGAATCAATCTACCCCCGAAAGAAAGAAAATTGGACGACCAATGAGTTAATTTTCTTTGAAAGCTAGTAAAAATATCTTCAAACAAATGACTTCTCTTTTTACCTTTAAAGATCGGGGTACCCAAGTACTTGATGGGCAAAGTCCTGGACTGAAAGCCACAAGTACTTTGAATAGCCATAATCCTATCCCTATTAATACTCTTACCAGCAATAAAACTACTTTTCTCCTTATTAATGGCCAAACCGCTGACAGCATTGAAATATAAAAGGAAATTATTCAACAATCTAACCATTAGAAAAAAGAATGAAATCATACGCAAAGCTAAGGTGAGAAATAGGGATTCCCCGAGTAGTATAAAAGAAAAGTTTAGGGTTCCTTAAATATAAATCTTCAATTCCCCTAGAAAAAAATTCCATAGCAATGATAAAGAGAGCAGGAGAAATACTATCACCTTGCCTTAAACCTTTAGAAGATTTGAAAAAATCGTGATTCCTCCCATTGATGATAACAGAAAAATAGCAATTCTCAATACTATTCTTAATTAAATTAATGAAGCAAGCACTAAACCCAAATAAAGAAAGAACATTATAGAGAAATTTCCAGTTAAGATTATCATATGATTTAGAAATGTCCAACTTTAAAATAATGTTACCACCTTTAGACTTGGTATTAATATCATGAGCTAATTCTTGGGTCAACAGCACATTATCGAAAATGCTCCTACCTTTCACAAAACCCGTTTGATTCATAGAAATAATTCTAGGGAGAATATTGACCAACCTATTCTAAATAATCTTAGAAATAAGCTTGTTAAAAAAAGAACAGAGGCTGATAGGTCTGAATTCATTCCATTTATTAGCACCACTAATTTTAGGGATGAGTACAATATTAGTAGAGGTAAAAAACTTAGGATAGAGATTTCCAGCAAAAAAATTGTTGACAGCATCAGTAACATCCATTTTAATAATACTCCACGCTTTTTGAAAAAATTTGGTAGTGAAACCATCAGAGCCGGCCACAGAATCGCCATTCAAATCGTTAAGAACATAAAAAATCTCCCTTTCAGAGGGAGGAAGAAAAAGCAAATAATTATCATTATCATTAATAATTTTAGGAATAATATTGGGATTAACAATAGGACTATTACAAAAAAGGTCATTGAAAACATTCTTAAAATAATCCACCCCAGACTTGCAAATCAAATCATCCGACTCAATAAAAGTACCATCATTGTTCATAATTTTATAAATGCGATTCTTAGACCTATTCCTATTAGCTAAAGCATGGAAGAACTTGGTGTTCCTATCACCCTCAGTAGTAAATTTAACATTAGCTTTTTGTCTCCAGAAAGTTTCCTCCTGATCATGAAGAAGAATAAGGTTATTATTAGCAGTATTGAGCAAATTTAGGTTATCGGGAGAAGTATGAAGGAAATAAGCATTCTCCATATCAGTCATCGCTTTCTCAGATTCTTTAATATTAGCAAATATATTTTTGAAAACATTTTTGTTCCACCATTTTAGAACTTGCTTTAATCTGCTTAATTTGGACCATAATCTAAACATGCCCTTATTATTGTTGTCAGGAAAAACAGGAGCAGACCAATTGGTAGCAATAACATTCATAAAATCTTCATGCGAAAGCCACATGTTTTGAAATCTGAAAGCAGCATTACCAACACTCCTATTAGCATTAATAGATAACAATAAAGGGGAATGATCTGATAGAGTTCTGCTAAGGTGTTCAACAGAAGACATGTTATGCATAGAAAGCCAATCATTATTAAAAAGAAATATATCAAGCCTTTGCCACAAGGTAGCCCTGTTCCATGTAAAAGGACTACCAATAAAACCAATATCGTTCAAGTTACAGTCAGAAATCATAGCATTGAAATCTTCCATAGCAGCAGGATTAGGAAGGTTGCCACCTTTTCTCTCAGAAGCAATAGAGATGATATTAAAATCGCCTCCAATACACCAAGGACCATTAATGCTAAGAGCAAATTGATTAATCTGATCCCAAAGAGGAACCCGATTCCATCTGGAACACGCAGCATAAACAAAAGATGCATGACACTTAAAATTAAAGAACTCAATGTGACAGTTAATGACTTGAGGAAAATCCGAAATAATGCTTACATTAATATTGTTATTCCACATGACCCAAATTTTGTTAGAGCAGTTGGAAACACACTTAGAAAATCCCAAAGAAGTAGCAATAGAACTAATCTTAGTAGAAGAAATAAGAGGTTCAAGTAAAATTAACATCACAATATTATGCAGTCTAGAAAGATTTTTAACTTTAGCAATAGACTCCTTACCCCCAATCCCTCTCACATTCCATAAAAGAGCGTTAATCATTAAAATGTTTAGAAGAATTTTGAGCTCTTGTTGATCTAGGATTCGAGGGCAAAGAGTTCTTAACATTCTTACCTTTCTTTTTCCCAACTTTAGAAAAACCTTCTTCATCATTCATATTATGAGCACCCCCATTAGGAGAAGAGGTAATAGCATTACTTACAATATTAATAGACTGAGTAATGGTTTGCTCACCATCAGAAGAAGGCACAATTTCTCCTTCCTCACAAGTATCATTATTAGCCTCCACATTTATCAAAATCTCCCTGTTAATATCATCATTAGAGATCGGATTAGTAAACATAACAGACTTATAAATATTAATGACATTCAAATCCGTACTCTCAATATTAGAGTCATCATGATCATTAAGCATAGAGTCAATAGAAAGGAATATTTTTGGATCCTTTTCAATGTCATTGTTAACAACATCATTGTGATTCTTCCCACTATTCGAAAGAGTAGTAACGGCATTCGTAGGAGGTATTTCCATTTCCTTGTTAACCTCATCAATGTTAAGCTTCCCACCATCAGAAGCCATGTCATCCACCTGAACCTGGGAGCCACCGATAGGGATTTCAGGCATAACAGACGTGGTAGGCGGCTCCATCATTTTTTCTTCACCAACCTTCCCGATGGGCACAAAATGTTTAGCGATGGAGCCATGCTTCCCATTCGTCTGATCCTATTTTTTGAGCTCAGGGTGCAGTTTGAAACACTCCGATGAGGCATGCCCGTGGATTTTACAGTGAGGACAAAATTCCGGGACTTTCTCAAATTCAACTTTTTGCATATATCCAAATGCTTTTGAACCTACCCAAACTTCCTTGGAGTGTTTCTTAGTAATGTCCACTTCTACTAGAATACGAGCTACAGAGGTCTAGTCCGAGAGGCGGTAGCCTGATCGGTTTGCAGTGGTCTCCCAAAGATGGAACCCAACGCATGTAGAACATTAGTGTTGAAAAAATGCAAACGTAAATTGGGAAAAGAGATCCAGATAGGGATTATAGGCGATTCTTCTTTAATATCAAGTAATGGCGTCCATTTAAGAATTCGCAATTGACAGTTATTGATAAAGTAAGAGCGTCGAGCAAATATTCTACTGTAATCTAGATCATTCGAGAGTTGTATAGCAATGTGTCTTGAATCCAAAAGACCAATCGAAAAAAAACTAGAAAGCTTTAAGTTATTGAAGAACATGCGGATGGAGTTTAGGTTAGGTCTGTTCATAGCAAATTTACCAACTAGGGTGAACTGAAAAGGTGTAGCAAGCTTAAGAACTTCATCGTCAGACAAAAAGATCGCAGGAACACCATTAAAAGTGGTTTGAGATAAGTTAGGAATGACATCACCTGTAGAAGATTCACCCGACAAAACGTCCTTAAAAGATCTGGATTTAGGGGGCGAAGAAAGATCACCCGTATCCAAGTTGAAGAAACCCTTTTTCTGGACATTCTCAGTTCCTGAGGTCGACCCCCAGGGATTAGCTGACTGAGATCCAGCCATCCAGATACGCCCGCAAGGGGATACCAAAGCAGCGGAACACAAAGTAATCACAGATCTAGAGAAACAGAAACGATTGAGAGTGAACGATCTCGTGCAAGGGAGGAGTGAAGGAAAACCCTAAATCGCCAGAGGCGGCGGGGCACTTTCACTCAGGGAGAATCGAGGAAAGAAGTTGAATATATATATATATATATATATATATATATATATATATATATATATATATATAACTGATGTGAGAATATTATATATAAACTGCATAAAAAATTCCATTTTTCAATAACAATTTGAGTAGAAGTTTCAATGAAGCAATGTTATTAGAATGTAACATATTTTAAACTTAATTTTAAGTATATGTGTAATATTTTATGGTTTATATTATATATACATATTATCTCTTATTTATCATCATTATTGAAAATATTTTATCATTTAAGTAATTTTGATTAATTTTCATAATATTTATAACATCATAAATGAATCCTTGATATAATTTTAATTTCACTATTGGATCATAAATATTTTGCTCTGTCTTCAAAATTTTATTAATTCTAAAAACAAGCATTAAATCTACCTAAACGAACAAGAATTTTTTTAATGGCAGGACAAATATGGTGCAGGAGATTCCATCAATGCAAATTTCTACGAGGCTGAACTTCAACATTTTTTTAATACAGACGTTTTACACGCAACTCATCTTGATTAATCAGTTGAGAGTTTTAGCTATCATTTAAGAATTCATGAGTTTGAGTTTTATATATATAATGTGAGTATGAATTTGTCTTTATTAATCTAAAAATTCCAAAAAAAAAACCCCGACCGCAATTGCCCTCTAAAATTCTATTTAAAAGCTGCTGTCACTTGTCTAACCTAAGGAGCTTTTTGATTTGAAATAAAAAAGCATGAAGTAATTTAAATAGTGTTTTGAAAATATTGATATTTGATTTTAAGTATAAAAATGCTAGTAAATTGTGATGTTTTTTTACCCGTTTAATTTTGTTGTGTTTAGATATAGTTAGATTTGACAAATTTAAAAAAATAATAATAAAATTCTCCAACATCATCCATCGCCACCACAGCCTGCTATTTTCCTTTGCCAATGTCGACTAACTATAGCTGCCTTTCAGCTGCCACCGCCACCCACCGCCACTGCCAGTCTGCCACCGTAGCCATCATAATCGTACATTGCATTTTAATTTTTTTGTGCAACTCTTTTTAACAAATTAAATGGGCCATAAATGAAAATCCCATTATTGTTGAATAATCCATACAACTAGAAGTACTGGTTATCAAACTATTGTCCTCATATGGGCTAGAATTTAGAGATGGAATCAATTGGATGATTTCATGATAATATTTTTGAATAACTATTAAATGGTTGGTGATGAAAGTTTTGTTTTTTTTCTTTTGGAACTTCATTAAATTACTCGGGCAACTCAAAAGTTCAATTTTTTTTAATTAAACACTTCTATTTTCTGAGATCTTTTAAAACATATAGTTTAAAATAAAGATATTTATATTTCTAGTGAATTTTTAAAAAGTAAAATTATTATACGGAGTCATTATTTTTAATTTATAACTTTGCATTAGCAAGGCACCATCTTTTTTTGTACTTGGGAGCTATTGCAAAATGAACATTTCTTTTTTAATTTTGTTATTAAATGTGTACCTCCATGCATGTTGATATAAATAATTCACAACTACCAAGAAGGTTGGCCTTTGAGAAGCTAATCAAAAGGTGCACTCAATACAAATGAGCCAAGCCTAAGGAGAACCCATCGAAGTAATGGTCAGAGATACTCAGGTATTTATCCTAGTCATGTATACATAATTGGATCCAACCTCAAGAATTTAGAATAAGGAGGCACATATTCTAAATGAGTTTAACCAAAGAACTTGTTTTCGAATAATTTCACTTGGGGAAGTACTTGTTTTACGTGGACTCAACTTTTTCGATGGTTCTCCATAGTTTAGGCCATCTTCCTTTCACAAATATTATTTTCTATGCTATAGGAGAGGCACACAATCATAGAGCACAATCACGACATTATCAAATATGTTTGTCCCTAGCTCACTGCCACTCACAAGGAATCTTACCTAAGTGGCTTCTCACTTGCCTGAGGGACTTGCCACTTGTATAATATGTTCACCTTTACATGCTCATATTGGATATTCATTTTAGAGGAATAATTTAGTGTACTCACCTTTGAGGGCTTGGATAGAGCACTAACTATTGAGATAGTTGCAACTTAGATCTTGATTGTTGATATTCTTGCAATATGTATAATTTTTATACTTCCAAATATTATTGCTTTGATTATTATTTCTCCTAACATAGTTTTGATGCATTGTTATGCTGTTTGTGTGTACTAATATTTCAGTGAAATCATACTCCTTATTATTGAAGACTTCAAATCAGATCAGTTTAGGGTTTGTTGTAAATGAAGTATGTATTTTTCATTTTATTGAGTCTGAGAGGGTGTGATTATAATTGAGTAACTATGCACATACACATCGAGGGAGAGTTTCAAATCTATAATTTTTAAACTAAACATAATATACAAAGTTATTTCCTACGGAATGATTTATTCAGTTATTTTCCTCTACGAGCAGTCAAACGAACAGAAAGTAATTTTTTTTTCTAAGTATGGATCATATTGTACGATATCACAATCGTGCGTATGCCATCCAGGGTATAAATTAGACGAGTCCCTTTTTGTCTAGACGAACATGAAAATTTTTTGAACATTTCGTATCATACGATGTCATCATCGTATGTATGCCGTCCAGGGTACAAATTAGATAAGTCCCTTTTTGTCCAAATGAACCTAAAAATTTTTTGAATGATTTGTACCGTACGATGTCATCATCATACGTACGACATCCAGTGTATGAGTTGGACGGGTCCCTTTTCGTCCCGATGAACATGAAAATTTGTGTAACTAGTTGTACCGTACAATGTCGTCATCATTCGTACACCATGTAGGGTACAAAATTGTGGCATCCCTCTTCGTCCAGATGATGATGAAAATTTTTCTAACTATCAATACAGTACGAACTAGGATTGTACTGGAAAATTATCATGTACGAAATCTTTTCATACCAATTCACGCAAGGTTCATACGCAACAGTTTTTGAACTGTTCAAATGTATGAACATACCAGCGTATTGTACGATCATGTATGCTAAAAATAGAACATTTTAGTTTTCTAGACGATTTTTCGTGTCTTTGATATAAAAAGTCCTATAAAGCTAACATGAAAAAATATTGTCTTCATGAATTTTCAAGAGAAAGTGAAAGAGAGAGTGTGGGAGAAGTGGTGTGTGAAGGGTTCATAAGGTTACTCAAAGGTAAGGATCTCTTTGTGTTTTTGGTGATCACTCTTCTTTTCTTCTTTCTAATTGCTCGTAAGAAGATTTTTGAAGAAGATCCGGTACTCTGCCGATACTTGGAGGGTGTGAACAGATGACAGTACTCTGTCGATATTTAGAGGGTGTGAAAGGATGACAGTTCTCAGTCGACACTTGGAGGGTGTGGAACGACGATGGTACTTTGCCGACACGTGGAGGGTGTGAAAGGATGACGGTACTTTGTCGACACTTGGAGGGTGTTAACAGACGATGATACTCTGCTGACACTTGAAGGATGTGAAAGGATGACAGTACTCTACTGCACCGGAGATTAGTGGAAGATAGTTTTTTAAAGGCTTCTCCGCCTTACTGTGGGAGCAAAAGGAGAGTCGCTTTGGTAATAAAGTAATACCTGAAGAGGGAGTCTTCAAGGAGTGGATGTACGTCATTTTTTACCGAACCACTATAAATCTTTGTGTCTTTTAATTTTTGTATTTATTTACTGCAAGTTATTTACTGTGGTTAAAAAATTTATTTTAAACTTAAAGTAACTTGCTATGAGATTCAAAACAGTTTTCTATTTAAAAAATCTAAGAGAATTTTTAAATTTTCAATCCCCCCCCCCTCTTTGTTAGCATAGTGACAATAGCTTAGGTTTAACAACCTATAAGGAATCGATACTCACCTCCTAGGACACTTCATTGACCAAAGGTGCTCACCAGAGACATCTAGAGCCACATGAGAGATAAATGTCTAAGTGTGTACATTTCAGTCTAAACAATATTTATTTTGCATTAATCTATCATTTTTAATCATACTTTAGTTTTCTTGCCTTTCTTAACTAAAGACATTCATGTATCCCTTTTAATCTTAAAAATAAAAGGTTAAAAGGCATATTTTTGAATTTACACCATTTTTACTATTCTCGAGGTTTTTCTGACTCTTTTGCTTCAATTAATACCCACTCACTCTCCCACCCATTCCCTTTACTTTACATAGCTAGACCTGCTAATACATTTTTTTGTCACCTATGGATAAATTTGGATCCAACTCTTTTTAAGTGTTATCAGTATGGATTATGGTGAGAGAAAAAAAATTATAATCAATTTATTTATGTTTCTATAAAATGTCATTTTATTCAATATTTGTTGTAGGAAATTAAGCACATTTCTAAAATTGAGGGACCACCACAATGTTATAGTTATCTCAGCTACAAAGCTCTACCAATTAAGCACCAAGCAAGAGAGGATTGAATATTATCCAAGATTTAGGCATTGAAGTGCTACACTGGGAGAACTGCAGTGCCACATCACCATATGGCCCTGATAAAAAAATAGTTGAATTGATGAACTGATGAGACAAATGGTGAACAGATAGGCCAATTCAATAGAGATGCAGTGCCACTTAATCAGCACCACAATGCCAATTTAGTTATTTGTCATTGTTATATTCTTATGTAATGGGTTATTACTGCTTGGGGGGGGGGGGGGGGGGGGACATAATTAGAGAACATTATGAGGGGCCAACTAACTAGAGTTTAAGTGAGGGAGATAGAGGGAGAGAAAATCCAAGAAACTAATTCCAAGGCAAGGAGTGTAATAACCTTTAAAATTTAAAAATTTTTTTTTTTTTTAAGCATTACAATGTAAGGTGTTCAGTGTTGTTGCATTAAGCTCTAAACTTTTTGGATTTTAAGAGAGCATTATAATGTTGAGTCTAGAGCATTACGATGCTAGGTTAGAAAATTCATTATTTTATAAAAATATCCAAAATAATTTATTATTTTCATTTCTAGTTAAGGTCATTCAAACACTAAATATTTGAAACTCCATCTCAAACATAATACCACATTGCTATACTGTTAGGTGGCTACATTAGGAAGTAGGGACTTAGTCCCAGGTTCATTAACTTGGCTTATCCAACCTCTTTTTGCCTAATACCCTATTCTAGATGTCATGACTAGTCTAGGTGACCTAGACCTAGCCATTGAACCACAAACTCCTAAAATTAAACATAAACATCTCTAAGCCTGTCTAAAACATAAACCATGCTATAGGTTACACAAGACCAAAGGTAAAAACCCTCATATATATATATATATATATATATATATATATATATATATATATATATATATATATATATGTGTGTGTGTGTGTGTGTGTGTGTGTGTATGTGTGTGTGTGTGTGTGTGTGTGTGTGTGTTTGTGTGTGTTTGAACTAGAGCTCTACGACATTGTGGACCTATGCTTGAGAAAATAGCAATGCCAAAATTTATCGTCAAGAATTTAAAGGCTCAGTTCCATAGTAATTATGGATTCATCATGCAGCACAGTGGCACTAGGTCGTGGAATCACAACACTAAGGCAATAAAATGAGTTATATATATATATATATATATATATATATATATATATATATATATATATATATATATATATATATATATATATATATATATATATATATATATATATATATATATATATATATATATATATATATATATATATATATTCTCTTTACTCACTCCCACCCTCACTTGCCACCCCAACATGTCGAGGAAGGAAAGGAAAGAAGAGAAGATGGAGGAAGAAGGAGAAAGGAAAGGAAAAGTTGGGTTTTTGAGGTTAAGCAATCTAGACTTAATATCTTGTTGCATGATTATGAACTGTTTCGCATGAAACCAAATGAATCCATTTCTGATATGTACACAAATTCACACAAATAGTCTCCTCTTTGCATGCACTAGGTAGGGAACTAACAAATGCTGAAATGGTTAATAAGATTCTTCATTGTTTTCCTACTACTTATGATACTAAAATTACTGCAATTACAGAGTCTAAAGATCTAAACATTTAATCTATTGATAATCTTCTTGGTTCGCTAATTACTTACGAGCAAGGAGTTAGCCAAAGAAAGATTGATGCAGGTGAACCACGAAGGGAGAAGAACATAGCACTAAATGTGGAAGTGTCTGAGAGTGAACACTCATAACCTGAGGATGAAGACGAAATCACATTAATGACTAGATAATTCAGAAGCTTTCTGAAGAGGAAGCAGAAGAAACGCCAGCATTAAAATAGAGGTAAATTTAATATAAATGCCAAGGTTTCAAATGATGTGTTTTTTTATGAGTGCAGGAAACCGTGGTCATATCAAGACTGAATGCTCAAAACTCAAATCCACTCCTTGCAAGGAGAAGGTAGAGGAGAAACTAATTGTAAAGAAGGGCAAGAAGAAGTTTCAAAGAGCTTTCTGGGCGTACTCAGCTTCAGATTCATCAGAGACTGAAAAGGAAGAGGAAGTCACTAATCTATGCTTAATGGCCGATAGTCTTAATCAGTCAGATCAAGAAGAGATATGTGATTTAACCTATGATGAACTTTTTAAAGTTTCTGAAGATATGCATGATGCATATAGAAAAATGAAGAAAATGCATGCTAGTCTAAGTTTAAAGTTTGAAGAATTACAAAAGGAACATGAAATCTTTAGGAAAGATCATGCTTTAATTGATGACAATCATATAAAATTACTTGATGAGTTTGATGACTTGAATAAAAACATGAAAATTTAAAATCATCTTATGCTAAACTTGAAAAAGATTTTAAAAATTTTAAGGATGAATCGGAGAGCAAAATTTATATATTAAATTATACAAATCGAATTTTGGAAGATATGAATTCATTTTTCAAATTAACAATAAAAGCTCTCGAGGATAGTAGGATACCCCCTAAACTTGAAGATTTTACTAATCCTATTATGTATCCTAAATTTATGCAATCCCTAAATAGATAGATGAATGGTGGAAGACTTAGGAATCCATTTCCAAAAGTTAAATATAATAATTTTGAATTACTTGACATATAGCTCACACCTATACTTTGAAAATGAAAACTTATTTGGTGTGGAGACCTAAGATGAATAATCCTAGACATATCATACATGCATCTGATTATAAATTTTAGATTTTGGCCATGCAAGAAGAGTTGAATCAATTTATAAGAAATAAAGTTTGGGAATTAACTACAAGGCCAAAGGATCAAAGTGTAGTTGGAGCTAAGTGGGTATTCAAAAACAAAATGAATAACTCAGGAGTAGTCATTAGAAATAAGGCTAGATTAGTTGCTAAGGGGTATAATCAGATTTAAGGGATTGATTTTGAGGAGACTTTTTCCCCAGTAGCTAGACTTGAAGCAATTAGGGTTTTACTAGCTTTTTCCTGTTTTAGAGGATTCAAATTATATCAAATGGATGTAAAAAATTTCTTTTTAAATTGGGTAATTCAAGAAGATATTTTTGTAGAACAACCATCAGGTTTTGAAAATTCTAAATACCCAAATCATATTTTTAAGTTGAAAAAGAAATTATATGGATTGAAACAGGCACCTAGGACTTGGTATGAGAGGTTGAGCACCTTCTTACTTGAAAGATATTTTGAGAAACAAAGTGTGGATACAACTCTTTTTTTAAAGAAATGTGGAAAGGATATACTCATTGTTCAAAATTATATGGATGATATTATTTTTGGATCTTTAAATAAAAATCTTTGTGATGATTTTTCTAAAATAATGAGTAGTGAATTTGAGATGAGTCTAATAGGAGATTTAAGTTACTTTCTTGAATTTAGCATTAAGCAAATTAAGAAAGGTACATTTCCTAGCCAGTCAAAGTATGTTAAGGACATCCTCAAAAAGTATGAAATGGACAATGCTAAACCTATTAGTACACCAATGAGTTCCTCAGTTCAGTTGGATAAGGACCCTAAGGGAAAATCTGTTGATTAAAAAAAATAGATGCATAATTGGATCTTTACTTTACTTGACTGCTAACTGACCCGATATCATGTTTAATGTTTGCTTATGTGCTAGATTTCAATCAGATCCAAAAGAATCATATTTGACAGCAGTGAAAAGGATTTTAATATATATGTTAGGAACTCAGAACTTAATAATTTCGTATCCTAAGTTTAGCTCTTCATTTGAAATAATTGGTTATTCAGATTCTGACTTTACACATTATAGGGTGGATAGAAAGAGCACTTATGGAATATGTCAATTTATTGAAAATTCTCTAATAAGCCCTATCTACGGCAGAAGCTGAATACATTGCATTAGTAGTTGTTGCACAAGTTCTTTGGTTGAAAAAAACAGTTAATTAATTTAGGATTAGCTATAGGCACTATTCCAATTTATTGTGATAACACTAGTGCTATTTGTATTTCTAAAAGTCCTATTCAACATTCAAGAATCAAACATATATACATAAGACATCATTTCATAAGGGATCATGTATCCAAAGGAGAAATTGAACTCACTCATGTTTCTACTGAAAATCAACTTGCAGACATTTTATAAAACCTTTAGCCTTTGATACTTTCAGCGCATTAAGAACAAGGCTTGGTGTGATTGATTTGAATGCTTAATTAAAAAAAATTTTGCAACATTGATGTTTTTTTTTCTAGTTAATATTTTTGTGTGTTTTTATGTGTTTGTGAACTTGTATGTGTAATTTTCTTTATTTTGTATTTGTATTCTTCATTTTTCAGTCAGTTTTTTAGTGTGTTTGTGTTTTAGTTTTAATTGAGTGCATGATTTAATTTTTTGAGTGTCCATCATCCAGGACAATTTGTGTAGTGTATCTAACTGTCGGATTTTAAACCGTTTAAGTGCAGTTTTCAGTTTTTAATTGTCACTTCATCTCTACGATCGTCACAATCATCCGGGATGAAATGTTTTCCAAACAACGGGATGAATGAATAAAGCAGTTGAATGGATAAGGTAGTTTTTAATACTAATTTTGTACGTACAAACCTTTGGTTCGTCTGGACGAATACATATCGGTTTGATGTAGGGGACGGTTTTAACTGCCATTAAAACGATCATAAGTTCTAATCGTCCCAGAACAAACACGTATTCGTCTGTACGATCGGTATGGTCAAAACTCTGTATGAAAGGACACTTCGTAAGTTGTGTTGATTGAGAAAACCGTTTTATTTTGACACTTTGATTCATCCATACAAAATTTTTTCTTACGGGACGAATCAAAAAATTCGTACGGGACAAATTTTTTTTTCTGGTACGTACGTGTAGTTTTCAATAAATAGAAGGGCTTTTGAACTCAACAGTCACACTCAAAACTTCACTTTCAATTTCTTTCGTACTCTAGATCTTTTTCAAATGGCAAGTTCAAGTAAGAGAGAAAAGATTCTAGCAAAGAAACCACATAAAAATTATTCTGAGAACTTTCTTTCCAAAGCAAATGAGGAATCTTTTCCTAGGTTTGTCTTAGCAAAGATCACACCCTCCAGAATCCTAATCTAAGAACAAATTACCTTTCAGGTGATAAACTTATTTGCTTTAACACAGTTTGGTTTTATCCTTACTCTCGTCTATCTCTACAATAAAAAAACCTTTCACTACTTCCTCGCCAATATGTCCTTTAATTCTGACCATTTATAATCTGTTCCTTTTTCTTTAAACAAAAAGTTGAAATCACCAAGGCTGACTTAGGAGCCTTTTGAATTTAAGGACAGAGGGAGCTAGAGCTCATCACTTGATCAACACTCATGATTATGCACGGTATAAAATTAATAATGTGATTAGAGGAAACAATTTGAACGAACATGTGGATAAAGTATCCAGTCTAGTTCATAATGCTCGTATCATCCAGCATGTTCTTAGAACTTCTATAATTCCTAAAGCTGGTGATAGGATCAACATTACCCCTCTTCTTTTTATGGTGACCTTCTTGATTATGACTAAAGAACCTATAGATGAAGCCCAACTTATCCTTGATAATCTTTATGGGATGTCTGAAATTGGTCATGTAGAGCATAAAAGAAAAAAGAACATCGCCTTAGGACATCTAGTTACCTACATTCTGGACAAGAAATACAATTTGGTTCATCCTGATCAAAAGTTTGAAGAACCGCTCTACTACAATGACGGATCATTTAGAGCAATCTTCAAAGAAGAATCAAGTAAAACACATGTCATTAGTGATAAAGAGGAAGAACCAGAAGCTATACCTGCACCCGCCAATGAATCAAATTATCAGGATTTGGTTCAAAGATTTGATCGCATAGAGACTCATTTTGATCAATGTTTTTACAAAATTGAGACTCATCTTCAGTAGCAGGCCACACAGTATCACCATGAAATGAGTTTTATGAGGGATCAGATGAGTGATATCAGTACCAATGTGCTTATGATGATGTTGTGTGTTGTTTTGGAAAACGGGTTTTGAAAAATATTAGTTTTCTTTGGGAATTTTAGAATTGAGATTGAGTCCTAATTCTAGAAGTCGAATCCACTCATTCAAAAAAGTATATCACCCCGAAGGATGAAAATAGAATTCCATAACGGCGTTCAGACTTATAATTGTGTGATTCATCTTGAATATCATGACTAGATTCTAAAGAGAACTCGACAAGACCCTGAGGGGATGAAGCAGAGTTCAACTAAATAATCCAGTCATAATATTCAAGGAGTATGATTGCCGAATTCATATCCAAAGCCTTACCAAAGAAGGATGTATCTCTCCAGAGGGGAGATAACACCTTTCAATGGTAATTCTTCTAATATGATGATGGCAGTCACTCTTTAACTTTTCCCAAAGAAATCTAAAGAGATTTTAAAAAGATCGATTTTGAAATCAGGTGTGTGTGGTTCCAAATCTCCTACGAGCGCAAGCCCTCATAGTTAATTACATCATAGGGAGATAGAATCCCCCACAAAAACTCTCGATTAAAATAAGAACGAAATTTTGTTAAATTTTCTAGGAGTGATATCAAAAAGAGATGAATTTTAGAAGCTAAAAAGGGAATGGATCAAAATTGAGCAGTTATTAACAGAGTCAAAGGAGGAGAGGTAGGGGACACCTTGAGATTCCAGAACCATCCGGAAGTGTCCCAACTTAGTATAAGTGTTGGGCTTTACATTTTAGGATTGAAAAGAGATTTAATTTAAGTCGAGCATTTTATTAGAAATTTGGGATAATATTCCTGAAATTGGGGTCTTATAATCAAAGATCAGCCCCAGATCCTAAATTTAATTTGGACGCTGGACCACAGTCGTCTGAACCTAACTAATGCAGTGCAGAACTTGGACTTACCCCGGCCTGGATTAGGGAGCCAGCTAACCACCTAATCGATTTAAAATATATGAATCTGGTCTTATATGAAAGAGTGGTAGGGACGTTGTACTTAAAGTTTTGGGGAGTCGAGGCCGACATCTAGAAATTTTCCTAATTGGCCCCCTTTAACTTATGTTGGGTGCTAAAATGCTAAACTGATGCAATTAAAATTCTTTGACTCTTTTAATTTATATCTAATGCAATGCATGCTGGTCGACAACTTCCAAATCAAGTATGCTTGAAATTTTAAAAATAGGCTTAGAAAATAATATTAAGAAGACTAGGCTTCCCCAGGTCTGGCACCTCGTCCTCATAGGTCAGACTATCCGGACTCTACCCGTAGGCGGGGAAGGGTCTAAAATAATGGAAGAGTAATGCAGTAATATGCATGCGACTCCAGGGTCGATCCCCGGCTAATTCCCTAGATTCGTTATCTTTCTATGTTATTTAGACTCACTAAAATTTTAAACTTTTGAAGTTATGAGTATAAAACTTTCACACCCTCGCGAGTCTCACGTATCAAGGCGAAAAAAAACGACACACAATCGCCAAAAAACTAGGAAAAGCAAGCAATCCTAAGGGAAATCAACTCATCACATCAAATATTAACTAATTAATAAATGTCCATAGGCAAAGTTGCCTTGCTTATTACAAACCAGAGTTTTGCAGAAAGTAAAGTGGCCGGGCACCACTGACAACAACTCGGATTCTAGGCCTAATAATGACGCAAGTTATTTTGAGTGGGATACTCTCAATCTTCAAGTCTTCAATTTTGCTCCTCTTTGGACTCCTCTTCTTCAAACTCCTTGGATTCTTCATAGTGAACTACCCAAATGGATAAGAGGGCACTTCCCTTTAAAGGGGAAGGCCACTCTTTCCTCTTTGGGTATAAGAGAAGTGTGATCCAAATTTGGATTTCCAAATGGAAAAGGAATAGTTCCCAGAAGGGTATCCTTTCCTCTTTGGAATCCAAGCTTTGGATCTATGTATCCCAACTCAAAATCAACTTTCACAACACTTGACAATTATACAAATTACATTTATATCAAATCAAAAATCTAGACTCACCTGCAGGGTTATCTTAAGCAGTTAATAAAAAAACATTATTCCCAAGCAGTTGTATATATATGTGAAGAAAAGTAAGTAAAACACACTGGCCACGCTCTTTTTATTTGGGGGCTTTAGCAGCTGGAGCACCTGTGCAAGCATTTATAACAATTAACATTTATTATTAACTTAGCCCCCCTTTTTATTGCCCTGCATGAGCGTGGACACCTGTAGAAAACTATGTGAACATCCAGATCGTACCTAACCTAAAGGTAATCTAGTCGCCAAACACATCAATCCATCCACAGAGTGCAAAAAAGTAAGCAGACACAGCAAGGAAATTTCATCCACAACATGCAGTTAAAACCACGAAAAATCTGGCACACAGCAATGAAGTAAACACCGGCCTAACCTAGATCTAGAGTTGGTTGTCCTAGCACATCATCTAAAGTGTGTGTAAGAGGTCGTGTGGCTGAGGTAAATCCTAGTTGGGTGATTAATCAAAGTTATCTAAAAATCTAGGTTTGTTAAGGCTCGAAAGGGAGATTTAAGTTGAACTTCAAATATTAATAAATTAGGAATTTTAGTTAAATGTATTTTAAGAGTTAATTGATTGCTACCTTTGTTTCACACCGAGGCCGTGAAGTTTATTTCACCTTCCTTGGGGCTAAGCTAATAGCCTCGTAGGCTTGGGTTACCCAGTAGCAATCGGGGTTAATTAAGCTATTTTAAATTGGTTGGAATTAAAGGAATAAATTAATATTAGGGGAATTGATTACTAATTTTAATGGGTTGGTTGAGAATTTTAATGACCTATTAAAAGAATTTTAGAGGCTAGAGAAGTTAATAGGTTTTTTTTTTTTGGGGGGGGGGGGGGGGGGGGGGGGTTATCCGGATACATCAACTAAGGGGTCAAAATTTGGCTTTTAAAATTGAAATTAATCTAGAGGGTTTCAGATTTTTAATAAATACTAGACCTAATTATGAGTTGTTAGACAGGGGGCACATTCAATTTAGAGTTTTCTATGAAGAGTTATGATTTTTAGAAGTTTTGGCCCGTTCTGACCTAAGGTCACCTAAGATGTTGAGTCCTTGGTTTTAGCTAGATTATGGAGGTTTAATGTTTCTAGAAAGTAATGAATTCTAATTGAAATCACTATCCACTAAGTTGATTAATCAAAATTTTTCTATAATTAACAGTGAATTTTAGGAATTTTACACACTCGTAGGGATTATCAGGTTACTACGACTAAGAGGTCTACTTAAAGATTTTAACCCAAATGAGCCCTAAACTCCTTGAGATCAATTCCAAAGGCCATAAATGACCTAAGGATAGATCAACAAGTGTTTAGAACCCTCTTGGGATTTTTAAGATTTAATTAAAATTGGTTAGACCCTAATTACCTAAGTATCAAGCTAAGACAAATCTAGAGATCAACTTGAGAGGGTTTCAATATTTATTGGTTAAGGGATCAATTAAGGATAATTAAGGATAGTTTAATGGATTTTACAGGTTAAGAATAGCTCATCATCAATTAATTAGGATTAAGGTCACTTCTAAGAAGGATTTTTGAGGCTCCTACTTGGGGAACCAAATGAACTGCAAATTTGATGAAATTTGGACCATAGGATCACCTTACCCTAAGGACTAAACCCACCAAATTTGAGCTCAAATGGAGTACTATAAGGTGGTTAACCAAACCACCCAAGGTGAGCTCTAAGTCACCTTCAAATCACTGTGGGGGTCTATCCTAGGCTTGGATTGGGGCAAAATCAGTGGTTCTACACTCCTGATCCTACACATCATCATCACACCAAAAATCACACCCTAAATCCCATTGGATAGGTCTATATCCCCTTTTGAATTTAAGGGTCAAACCATGACCTTTAAATTTAAAAATTAGGTAAAATGCCCTTGAACAACTTAAAATGGGGAGATAAAATTTGGACATGTCAGAAACATGTCCAATTTCAATCCCCCAAAATTCCAGACCTGGTGACCATGTATTTAAAAAGTAAATAAAGAAATTCATAAAATTCTCAAATTGAAATTAAACCTAAAACTGACCTAACCAGGGTCTAAAACCATAAGTCTTTTGTAGAGCTCCCTGAGACCTTTCCAATGAGCCTAAGAACACCTAATTTGGACAAGTGTGCAGGGAGTTATGAATTTTTGAAGTTCCCTTGAATTTCTGGATTTATTAATCTGGCAATTACACAGTCAGCAGCCGTTGACATGCGCCGCGCGTCGATTCGCCAGGCAATGATTGGCGCTAACGGTTAACGGCCGGGTTAACCACAGCCGTTGGATGGCGGATCGAACGGCTGGGATTAATAGCACTCCGATACCGCGGGATTTAATCCGAGCCATTGATCAAGATCAACGGCTGGGATTTCGTCTTCAACCTCCAGCTCGTATCCGAGACCGCAGGGCTTCTCCGGCTTGATCCAGGCGATCCTGCCGGTCAACTCTGATGAAATTTCACAGGGAGGATCAAGACGGTGGAAACTTCCGATCCAACGGTGGAGATCCATTGGGGTGAAGGTTTCCTTCACACTTGACCAGACTACTTAGCTAGGGAACTCGGGATGGAGAGATTACCGCAGAGAAGGCCTCAACAAATGAGCTTCTCTATCAGGAAGCTTCAGGGGGCGGTGGCGAACAGTTCTTCTTCAGGCGTCGGGACCGGAGGACGGCCGGAGGTGCGACTTCGAGCGAGACGCCGAAGGCTTTCACGGGCGCTTGCTCGAACGGAAGGAGGGATCGGTCTCTGCGCTCGAAGGAAGCTTCTGGGAGTTCGAAGGAGCTCTGGGAATAGAATGAGAGCGAATGCCAATGCCTCTGGAGGTCTGGCGAGCTCGAAGGTATTCGGCCACCTTTCGGGAGCTTCGACGACTGGGATTGAACTGGAGAGGGCTCAGATCGCTGCCAGGTGGACAATGGCTACGTCCAGGGGAGATCGTGGAGATCAAACCAGTGGGCAGCAGCCTTGAGCCAGGAATTATCTGTCGGGGACCACTAGAACTCAAATTCCATTTGTTCCGACCACCGCCGGCCATGGTCTGGGTCAGGTTGACTGGGGGAGGCCGATGGGGACATGCTGGAGCCAAGGGTGGAGTCAATTTGGCCTGGGGAGGCCTGGATTGAACTGGTGGCTGGATTGGACCCAAACCTGCTCGGTTCGAGTCAAATTGAGCTCGATCCAAGTCAGGTCAGACCCTAGGTTTGGTATGGGAGGTAGGTCTGGGTCTAGTGCACCCAATGCAGGTGGCAATTGGGTCCAATTTGATCTGAGCTGGAAGATGGCTTGGGTCCAAGTGTTTTTGGCTACTTTGGGTTAGCCTAACTCTTGACCCAAGCTAGCCCAAGGCATGGGCTGGCTGGAGGAGGTGTGTTGGACCTAGGGCCACCTATGAGAGGTGTTGGTCAAGTTCAAATGGGCTTAGGTTGAGAGTTGGCTCAATCCCAAGTGATGTTGGGCACTTTGGGTTAGCCTAACTCTTGACCCAAGTGAGTCCAAGGGTTGGGCTGGTCAAGGAAGGTGTATTGGGTCAATGGGAATCCAATGGCACCTTGATTTGGATTCAATTTGATTAAGATCAAAAGATGGCTCAAGGGAGGCCTCTCTTTGGTCACTTGGGTCAAGCCATATGGCTAACCCAAGTGAGCCCAAGGCTTGGGTCTCCAAGAGGGGTCTCTTGGGTACCCAAGGGGTCATTCCATGCATTCAAAGAACTTGGAATGGACTGGGTTCAAAAATTTGAAAGAGGAGGGGTGTATGGGTTAATGGGTCAAACCTGGTTGACTTAGTCAACCAAGTTGACCCAAGGTCTGGCTTTGAGTTCAACAAGTTGGGTTTGATATTTGAAATTCATTGAAAGTGGTTTCAAAGAGTTTGGAATTGATTTGAGTTGAAATGGGCATTTGAAATCCCATAAGGGTATTTTGGTCAATTCTGACCTATTGAGCGACTGGGGTCAAAGATGGGTCTGGATAATGCAGTTTACTGCTCAATAGGTTGTAATCAAGAATTTGGAAGTGATTGGAGGCTTTGATAAAGGCTCCAAGATCAAAATCTTCAAGGGGTTAGGTCCAATGGCATAGGCTGTAAATATTTGAAGGTTTTACAGCCTTTGGATTTTAATTCAAGTTTTGGGGTTAGAGACCTCAGAATGGGCTCAAAATTGGAGAGTAGCCTCTAGAGACATGTCTTATCACTTTGCAAGTGATAGACCCTGAATTAGAGGCCAATTGACTGGGTTTCGAAGTATTTGAAAAATCTTTGAAAAGGGTCTTTAGGCCAAGGCCTTAAAATTTTGGATTTGAGTATGGGTTATTGGATTTGGAATGGATTTCAAATTTAAATGATTGGAGTATCCAAATCATCTACAATCATGTGGTGATTGTTAATGAATGGATAGGGTCAAGGCTAGATCAAAGGTAGAATCAAAATCTATGTTGAAATTTGGATTCTCAAGTGGACTAGATCAGAGTTTGGATATGTCTGAAATTTGAATTAATTGGGATTTGAGTTGAATGAAATTTGAGATTTAAATTGATCAAGGGTGTTAATTGATTTGAGTCTAGATTGGTCCTAAGATCTAGAGGGGTTTTAGAATCTAGGATCTAAGGGAATCCTAGGCTCTAGAGTAGGCCCTAAGGTCTGGCTCAAGGAAAGGATCCTAAGGTCTAGAATGGATCCTGAGGACTGACTCTAACAAAGGATCTTAAGGTCTAAAGTGGATCCTAAGACTAGAATTAATCCAGAGTTCGGAAGGACCTTAGTGACCTCATACAAAAATGAGGTCAACAGATCAGTTTTTACTTTAACATCTTCGGTGCTACACCTCCTCCTCCACCACCAGATCAGGGTCCTTCTCAGTGATAGTTGCACTTAATTTTATGTATTTTCTATATTTTGTGTGCTAGTTGATGTTTTAAGTAAGTTTATTGTATTTGTTTTTTCTTTAGATGTTTTATTTTTGTATTGATATCCTGAGCTTAGATTGTAATTTCTTCATAGTGATATCAATATATGTTCTCGTGTTTTGGCTTTAATGGTATTGAAATGTGGTTTAGCCTTTATGACAATCATTAGATTTTTTATCTTAATAGTGCTATACTTTGAAATGCAAGTCAAAATTAAATTCATTAGAAGATCTAATTTTTTTTCCTAAATTTAAGTTCTGCTTATAACTTGATATAATTAAGATTATCAATTTCATGTCTCTTATTTAGACTACATTAATTCTAATATTATTATTGCAACTATAATATTTTCTTATTTTATATTTTACTTATCAATAAATATTTATGCACAAAGAAAAATTTGAAGTTTTTTATTATTGATTTTGGAAAGATCAAAATTACTCTTGAAAAAATGTACAAATGTACAAAAATCAAAAGGAATGCACAATGGTTCGCAAGTAGAAAAAGAGGCACAAAATAAGCCCATAAGTAAAAAGATGCACAAAAATGTGCCAATAATTTAAAAAAGATGCGCAAAGCGCCACATGTGGTAATTATTTCTTTTCATTATCTTTTAATCTCTTAATTCAAATTGATCTACTGTACATTTATATTCTGTATTGACATTTGAAATATACAAATTTTCTATTCATCCTTTTTGCATTGATTTTCTCTATCTTAGTGTCTAAATCGACTCATGTTTTTGATAAATATTTTTTATCAATGTTATATCTTTTCTTAAATTCTATGAATTATTATTATTTGCCTAATGTTTTAATTTAATTGCATTACTTATTTCAATCACTTTCAAGATTGAATTATCAAATGATTTTCATATGTCTGCATACATTTCAAGTCTTTTTTCTTCTTTACTTTTGCTATTCTCAAAAAGGGGGAGAAATTGTTTGTATTGTGGTTTTGGTTTTGTTTGATTCGTGTTGTATGAGTGTGTGTTTATTTATTTATTTATTTTTTTGTGTTTTGTGTATGTTGTATACATTGTGTGTTTATTTGTTGTATATTTCTAAAAATACCTCCTTATTTTCATGTGTTCATCATTTCAGGGGAAGTTTAGGAGATTTTTAGAATTTAAAAATTATATAAATAATAATTATTTTACCATCATCAAAAAGGGATAGATTGTTAAGAGAGTTGCTATTTGCATACTTTACATTCTTGCAACTTGTATAGTTTTGATGATTTCAAATATTATTATTTTATGTATAGTTATCTCCTAACACTTTTTTAAGAGTTGTTTTTGCTCTTGTGTGAACTAATATTTTAGGAAAATCAAACTCCGGACTACAAAGGCTTCAAATCAAATTCAGTATGAGATACTTTGTGTATTTAAAACTTGTATTTTTCTTTGAATTAAGTTTGAGAGGGAGTGATTGTAATTGAGTGAATACACACACACACTTTAGGAGATCTTGAGAAATTTGTACTGATTGTACGGGACGAACATAGTTCGTACGGGATGACCAGGTCAGTTATCTCCTCGTAAGATCAATGGAACGAACAGGAGTTGAAGAAAATTTTTCTAAGTCTTGATCGTCCACAATGAAGTGTATTCATCCAAGGATGAAATGTTCTCTGGAATATTTTCATTCAGAATGAAGTGTATTCGTTCCAGGATGAGTTGCTCTATGGAGTATTTTCGTCCAGGACGAAGTGTATTCGTCCCGAGATGATTTGCTCTCTGGAAAAATTTTGTCCAGACGAACCCATATTCATCCCAGGACGAAGTGAACCGACTCTGAAATTTTAGTGACATTCTGCAGTTTTTTGGAACCGACCTATGGAATAACAGTTCGTACCGGACGAACCTAGTTCGTACGGGATGATGTGTGTGTACGAAGTCATTTTGTACCCATATACATTAGGTTCATTTCCAAACCATTTAAGTAAAATCTTCGAGGATGATCCACGATCGTACGGGACGATCCAATGCGTATTGACTTGAAAATTTGCAGTTTGTGAATGGTTTTTTATCTCTTTCTTATAAATAGTCCAAACTAAACTGCCAGTTAATCTTTTTGCCTACTAATCTTCAAGTTTATTGAAAGAAGAGTCAAGGAGAGAGTGTGAGAGAGTGTTTGAAGGAGATTTCTTGCCATTAGAGTGTGAAGGTTTTACTTGGTACTCAAAGGTAAGAGTATTTACCCTTGGTTTGTTATTACTTCACCATTTTCTCTCTTCCTTCTAGAATTCTTGCGAAGAAGATCTATCAAAGAGATCTGGTTCTCTACCAACACTTGAAGAGTGTGAACAGCCGAGGGTTCTCTGCCCACACTAGGAGAGTATGAAATGATGAAGGGTTCTCTGCCTACACTAGTAGAGTGTGAAAGGATGAAGGGCTCTCTGCCCACACTAGGAGAGTGTGAAAGGACAAAGGGTTCTCTGCCCACACTAGGAGAGTGTGAAAGGAAGAAGGGTTCTTTGCCCACACCGGGAGAGTGCAAAATGATGATGGTTCTCTGCCAACACTGGGGATAATGTAAAAGGATGATGGTTCTTTGCCGCACCGGGTAGTGGTGGAAAGAGTGTTTGTAAAGGCTTCTCCGCCTTGCTGTGGGTGCAAAAGGAGAGTCACTAGTGGTATTAGTGCAATACTCAGAGGGTACCTCCGGGGAGTGGATGTAGGTCTGGTTTTGACCGAACCACTATAAACCTCGTGTCTTTATTTTTCTGCTATTTTTTTTTTATTTTTGTGTTTTTACTTTTAAAACTGTGGTTGAAAAAACATTTTCTAGAAATATTCACTAAAGTTTTATTTTTGTTTCATAATATCAAAAAGAGTGTTATATTTTTTAATTACCAATACACCCCTCCCCCCCCCCCCCCCCTCTTAGTTAGCCGTGGGACATAAGCTTAGGTTTAGCCACCTAATTCATAATGAACGAGTTTAAACACGTGGGACATCAAGTTTTTTTTAATTATCATGATTGGTGTTATCCTTTAGTGATTCATGTGATTAATAGTTATATGTTATTACTTACTGTGCCAATAGGCAAAGAGTGATGACTCTATTTATTGAGTCATTGGTTATTGATTATTGAAAAAATATTACTTAAGCCCAACCTTCTTACTTATATTGTTTGATTTTTAAAATGCATTACTTATTTATAATAAATATACTAATTTTACTATAGCCATACTATTTTACTATTACTACTACATTTCTTATAAATTTATATACTATTATTGATTTATCATTACATGTATTAGCCTACTACTACTAATTACTTATTACTATTACTACTATTGATATACAATTTAGTGTTACTAGCATGTGATTCCTATTATTGAGCATGTGATATAAGAAACTTATTTGATATTGATATAGAATGTCTAAAGATCATTTGTATATTAATTTAATAGTGCTACATTATTGGATTCTAAAGTCTTTATATATTCTTTAGTTTTACTAATTTATATGATTTCTTTATTGAATGGATAGCAGTGTTATGATATACGATATAAAAATGATTATTACTGCTTTATTGTTCAATATCCATACTAGTTTACAAGTTTAAAATTTTCACTATTTTTGTTCCTTACTAACATACTTACCTTTATGCCATAATAATTTATAATTTTAGAAAGTATTACAACTGCATGAGCGTTACTATTTCTTTATATATTTATGATCATGTTGATTATTATTATTATGAACTTAGTAATTTCAAGCATACTATTTACCTATCGTGCTTTGAGTTTAGTTATAGGACTGTAGTGACCTGGTAGGTTTTTTAGCTTGTTATATATGATTTAAATAATTTTAAATTAGGATAGAGAATTAGGACTATAAGACTATTAGTTACAAGATTCCTCAGGTTTTATTATTATTTTATTTCTTTTATCTTTTAGTTAATCTTTTGTACTTAGGAGTTGGACGATAAATTACTGTATTTTTATGGCTCTTAAGTAATGTATATGATTTTTTTAAGTAGTGAATACCAATGCATATTGATGTTTGGTTTTATAGAAGTTACTTTCATATGTATTTTATTATTGAAAGAAATTGGATAGCTCTTAATATTATAATTAAAAAGATAAAATAAATAATTCTTTTAATTTAGATTCATGGGTTTGACATGAACCATACATTACACTAGTATTTTGACATCAAAACCTATATGAACGTTCACGTTTTGAGCTTCATGCACAAAACTCATTAACCCTAGCCCTCCAAGCTAGGAGTTAACCCAATCAACCTACATGAGATTGGTCAAACTTGCCCACTATGTCAAACCCTTGCATAAACCATTTATAGTATCAATAAGTCCACTTAACCTCAATCAATTGAACCTATAAGGCTCCAATATGTTTTGATGCATTTGTTCCACTTGTCTAGGTCAAAGGTTAACTTTATCAACTTAATCTCGGATTGGTCAAACCAGACAAATCTAGGTCAAAGCCATGTAGATAAATAATGATTAAATCTTTATTGCTTAAAATTAACCCAATATACTTCATAATCTTATTTAATTCATAGCCTAGACCATTCATGATTAGTTGATTTGGTGAACTCACATGAAGTAGTTAAACCGAGGCTAAACATGGTCTCACCCTAATAGACCTTGAATTAACTAAATCTAAATAACATTATTTGATCAAATTAGCCTCTAGAGTTTTCCTAGGGTCTATCCTATGTTGCTTGAAAAACTTTGATAAGTCTTTTTTTTTTTTGAAGAAATGCAGAATGCATTAAGGAGAAAAAAGTAAAGAACTAAGTACAAACATGAAGAGGATGATATTCTTCCTTGATTAAATTATCCATCATGGGAGGGATATCATCAAAAGAAAAGCTATCAAAGTAAAAACTATCATCTAAAGCCATAGTAACACACAAGTTGCCTACCTTATTACAATCTCTATAAGCATGTACAAAGACAACTTTATTGAAATCATTCACAAATAAAGAATCACTTACTAAATTGAAGATCATGGTACCTTTATTCTGCTTCAAAGATTTTTGAATGTAGTTGATAACATTAATGTTATCACTTTCCATTATCACCCCTTTATAGTCCCTCATCCAGCTTTTGACGTTGTCCTTGACCGAGAGAATAGCTCCCATTTCCAACTGTGAAATATCCCAATGCATCATCTTCTTCCCAAATGCAAGAATGAATCTTCCATTACAATCCCAAAAAACACCACCAATTACAGCTAATTCCGAAGAAGTTAAGGAAGCATCAATATTGATTTTCATCCACTCTTTCGGTGGGGGGCACCAAGATACTTGAGACTCCCTAAGGAGATTAGTGCTCCAGTTAGAAAGAAATGGACTTGCTTTGGTCATTGCCACTGATAATGCATTAGAAGCCACCAAATAAGAAGGAAGTGCAGTTTTTCCATGCTTTATCTCATTTCTATTTTTCCAAGATAAGTAAACAAGAGTACAATAAATTTGTACAATTCCCAGATTTTTTGCTGAAATTTTCTTAAGCTCCTTAAGACAATGATCAAGGGAATTTAAAATTGGGATAGGAATACCCCAGCCAACAAGCTGTTTGATGATTTCAACCATATATTTGCATTGAACAATGATGTGCTCATAGTTCTCCACCATTGTACAACCTCTAGCACATGAATCGATATCAAGAAGCTTACGATTTTTAAGATACAAGTTGGTAGGAATAGATGCATTCCCAAGTCTCTACCAAAACATTTCCACCTTCTTGCTTAGCTTGAGATTATTGAGCCAATTATAATAGCCATCATCAGTTAAATTGAATTTTCTTCTTAAAACTTGTTCAAAAGCCAATCCAGAAACAGTTCTTCCAGGACATAAATTCTTCATTTCCTACATATCAACATTGCTGGAATTAATCTAGATATTGCTGATAACTTTCACAAGTTCCGGATGAAACCATTCCTGAAGAAAATTAGAATTTCATTGGCCATTCTCCAGCATTAAATGTTGAACACACATTCCTTCCAAGGCAGAACAATCAGCAAAAGTCGGCCATTGGTTGATACTTTTGTCATAGATCCAGCTATCATTAAACACATTGATATCTTTGCCATTACCAATATTCCATCTAGTAATGTTTTTAAGAGATTTTCCACCATCAAGTAAGATTCTCCATGCTTTAGAAGTGCTCTTCTTATGGGTACCATTCAATATATTATTACCATATTTAGCTCTCATAACTCTATGAAACATATTATCAGGTTTTTGTAAAAAATTCCAAGACAGATTAGCTCTTAACGGTCCAGTCTTCAAAATTGGTGATTGTAAACCCAAGCCTCCCATACTTCTTGGTTTACAAAGATCTTCCCAAGCAATGTAGTGAATACCATGACTACCATCATGCTTATCCCATATAAAACTTCTACAAAGTTTTTCCATAGTGAGCAACACCTTCTTAGGGATCATGGAGTGAGTAATCAAGTAGTTTGGCATTGTCAAAAGAGAGCTAGTGATAAGAGTAACCTTACCACCCAAAGAAATAAATTTCTTTCCCCAAGTATTAAGCCTATCCATCATATTAGTCAAGATATCATGAAAATCTGCAACCCTTAACCGATTTAGAGATAGTTTGATCCCAAGATAATTCATCTCCTTGACTACTTTGAAGTTCAAAACTTTAGTAACCTTTTTCCTCATCCAATTACCAACAACATTACCAAACATGATTTGAGATTTACTAGTATTGACCCTTTGTCCAGTCCAACTACAAAAGTCATCAACAATACTCTTCACCTCCTTAGCAATATCTTTTGAGACTTGTGAAAAAATAATAACATCATCAGCATATAAGAGATGAGTAATTTTAGGACCCCTTGGAGAAATTTGAATTCCAATATTAATACCCCTTTCATGAATGGAATTGGAAAGCAATTGAGAGCACAATATGTAGAGATAAGGGGATAATGGACACCCTTGACGAAAACCACTATAAGCCATAATCCATTTAGAATTTCTCCCATTAATAATAATAGAGAATCTAACATCAGTAATACACTCCATAATGAGATTAGCATAACCAGTAGGGAAACCATACCATTTGAGGACATTATCAAGAATAGGCCATCCCATGCTATCATAAGCTTGCTCCATATCAAGCTTGAGAGCCATCATTCCCTTCCTATTCTTGGAAATTTTAAACTTATTTACAATCTCCTGAGCCAAGAGACAATGCTCATAAATAGATCTCCCAGGAATAAATGTCATTTGCTCCTCAATAATCAGTTTGGACATACACGTCTTCAATCTATTAACTATCATAGTAGCAACAATCTTGTAGTTTGTCTGGCATATGCTAATAGGACGATAATTGGATGGAAGCATAGGATTTTTCACTTTTGCAATCAAAACAATAAGAGTGTCTTTCCACTCTTTCCTCATACACCCATTAGTCAAAAAACTATTGACAGCATTCCATAAATCTTTCCAAACAATATCCCAATAATGCTTATAGAAGGAGGAAGTGAGACCGTTCATACCTGGGGAACGATTGTTACCTTGCTGGACGACAGAATTCTTGAGCTCTATCACCGAAAACACTGAGTTAAGAGCCTGGATATCCTCATTATTAATCTTCTGATGATCCAAAATCTCGGGCCAACCTGAAAGTTGACATCTTCTATTCTTCCACTAATATTCAAAATGTTGAATAAGGACCTTTTCAATTTCTTCTTCTTCAATTTGCATCATGATATAGGCATCTTTAATTTGATTTATTCTATTACCATTCCTTCTAGCCGTTGAAAAATTATGAAAAAACTTGGAATTAAAGTCCCCTTCCTCAAGCCACCTAGCTTTGGCCCTTTGATTCCACCAAGTAGATAACCGCTTCAAGGTTACATTAAGATCATGAATTTTGCTTCTAAGTAAAATCAAGTCTTGAGTTGTTCAATCAATACCCAAAGCTTCTTTAGCTTGAAGTTCCAGAATTTTCATCTTCAACTTTACCTTAAGATCATTTAAGTCTTTGCATTTGCTCCTAGTCCAAAAAAATAGAGCTTTTAAAGTTCTGTTAATCTTCTTTTGAAGAACCAAGCCTTCCTCCCCACGATCATTCCTCATCCAGGAGTGATAAACAATGCTTCTAGCCGCTGGATACATTCTCCAAGTATCTTCAAACCTTATGATTTTAGACTTTGCACGTTCCTTATCATTAACCTTGAAGGTAATAGGACTGTGATCCGAAGCGACCCTAGCAAGATGCCTAGTAGCAGCTGTAGGAAGTAATTTCAGGGCTGTAGAATTCAATAAACATCTGTCAAGCCTCTCCCAAATCCTAGAAGTCCCTTCCTTATTATTACACCAAGTATACCTTGGTCCAATAATACCCACATCATGAAAGTCATAGCTAGTCATGAAGTTCTTCATGTCTCTAGGTCCTTTGGAAAAAAGGAACCTTTTTCCATCTCTTTTTTCATCTTTGTTAAGCACACAATTGAAGTCTTCTCCAATGATAGAAGGAATATACCTTACCATACATTTATCCAGCAAGCTCCATAAAGTTTCACGCTCCTTGCAACATCTGCTACCATATACAGTAGCAATTCTCCAAGATCCCAATCATGGGATAAATAAGTCTCCCACAATCACCTGAGAAGATGTCTCAGTAATCACAAAGTTCCCAATTTTCTAATTCCATAAAACTAAAATGCCACCAGAAAGTCCAATCGAAGGGAAATGATAGAAATCCCATTATTTACCAATAAGAACATCAACATCCATCCTATTGATATTACTTATCTTAGTTTCCATAAGGCCAATGAAAAAAATATCCTGATCTTTAACCACTTCTTTCAAATACATAGCAGCTTCCCTCTTTCTAGCCCCTCTGCAGTTCCAAAATAAAAGGGAAGACATTTAAACAAAAGAAGGGGAACTCACCCCACTTGTGGACACCGTACGTCCCTCTCTTTTTTTCTTCTTAATTTCTTGATCAACCAGGCCCAATGATCTCAGCTCCTTGGCCAGCTTTATTCTAGCAGAACATGTCAAGTTGGATTTACATTCATTCCCAGCATTATCTTTCATTCCTTCCTTCCTCTTAATCAACAATTTTATAGCATCATCCTGTAACTCTTGACATTCTATGTCATTATCTTCATTTAGAACCTCAAAAGCATTATTCAGACTAATTCCTTCTTTACAATTTTCTGAATCGTCTTCTTTGTTTGCATTGACTTCTTTGTCTGCATTGGCTTCTATAGAAGGAATTTCTTTCATCTGTATATTCTGCACTTGCAAACTTTCTATCTGAATGTTCTTCCCCAGATTATCCTTCCCTTTATTCTTGATAGCATTGTCAATTCTGTTTCCATCCATATTTTTATAAACCCATCTTTTTTTAAACTGGATATGAATCCAGGGACCATACTCCGCATTAGTCACTGCATTTTTAATCCCTCCTTCTGTTTTCCTTTCTTCACCAATGATTTCTTCAGAATTACCCATAGCTTGATTCTTAATACCCAGCACAACCTTCTCAGGACATGCATTCAATTCATGTCCCGTTCGACCACAATGATAACATAGTAAATTCAACTTCTCATATTCGACTCTTTGGAAGAATCTCCGGCAAGACCATCAATCCAGACACCATTTGGGAGATTTTTTTCCAAATCAATCTTGACACAGATGCGAGCAAACTCTCTCTTTCCCCAACAAAAAGTATTTCCATCTAAATATAGCGGTGTGCCAATCCGAGAAGCAATTCTCGCAAGACTGTCTTCATCCCAACAATACAGAGGTAAGCACGGTAGTCTGATCCATACCGGAGCTGAAATTCCTTTAAATGAATATCAATCATATGTCGGAGACCATCTATCCATACCAACAATGTACCCATTTACATACCAGGGTCTACCATTTAAAACTTCATCAACCGCCTCATTTGTCTTGAAGGAGCAGAGTATCCAATTCATACCGATTGAGGTCATGTGAAATCCGCCAAACTTGTTCCATTGTTTTCTCAGATCAAAACTGCATACTGAGTAAGGGACATTACCTCCTAATACTTTAATTATGATCGAGTTCTTCAACACTTCTAAATTCTTGGCTTCAACCACTGGATTGAGTTTCACCTCAATACCATCCTCAGAGATTTCAACTTGTTCATTTTTAAAATCAATCTTGATATGATTTGGCTTCGACCAGGCTCCAATTACCTCTCCAACATCATTTTGTTCTTTGCACTTTAAGGATTTGCTCAAAAGATCCTTATCAGAAATGTTAGATTATCCAGAAATTCCTTCATTCATGGGGTTGAGATTACCATTGTCCTGAACATGACGAGAATGATTTATCCCAGAAAAAGAATTAACATTAAAGACGGTATTCTTTATCTCCGATGATTCAGGATTGTTAAGAGCACAATTCTTATCATTTCCAATAGTTTTCGCAGCTAACTGATCAGCAAAATCTTCATTCAAGATCTTCTTACCTTTCCCTTCTATCACCATTGGACGGATCACAGATCGCGATCCTTCTCTGATCAGCACACCACTTCTCCCTCTTCCTCTGGGAGGACTGGAAGGACGCGGAGCTACCATGACGTTGACCGAGGATGCTAAGAAGCTGCCGGCGACGGCGCCACCAGCCGGAGAAAAAAACCGCAGGAGAGACAAATTCAAATTGAAAGAAGGATTTTCTCTCTCTAGAAACCCGAACTCTCTCTCTCTAGAAAAAAAAAGTGGATCAATACACATAAAGCTCAAAAACTTTGATAATTCAAATGCATGAATAGTCAAAGAATACTCCATAGGTCAAACTACCCTATATATGTAAGATCCTTTCACTCTAGCTGGTTTAAATTACTGGAGCCATTCCTATATTTCTCAAATATTTTATAATCATTTAAAAGCTACTGGCATTGAGATTTAGGAAGGTCCATCAAATTGTTAATCTCAAGTTTTTATACTATGCACTCCCAACTCCTCTAGCTTATATTCCTTTAATAAAGTTCTTTCTTAAGAGCTAAGGAAGAAAACTAGATCAAAATCTAGCTTTAAGACTACTTCAAAGGTAAATCCTAAACCTTAGTTATTTGAAGCCTTCAAACTTCATATACAAAGAGTAAATACATATAAAAACCTCTGTAAGTGAAATGTTATGGATAGAATCATTATATGCTAAGTGTGAAGAGAAATAAAATCTCTTCCCCCCACTATCTACAGGAAGAATATGAGATCCTAACTATCCATCTTGCATGTTTTTGCATGGAAAATCTTGATTTTATTTTATCTTATTTCCCTTCTAACCCTCCTATATTACTGAACAAAGGAATAGATCTAGGTTCTATGATCAATACCATATGTAAGCAAATGACCAGACATATTGCTGACTTAGTTAAGCGACTTGACTAGCTCCTTTTGATGTGGAGCATGGAAACCTGAATGCGTGTATGAAATGGAATATGCATTAGGGTCAATTAGTACTAATGTTTTCTTTGATATAGATTTCACATTAAATACAAACGTATATGTTTCGATAAAATAATAAAGTGATTGAGATAGTATTGATCCCACAAGGAAGTATTCTACAAAACTTGCATCTGAACTATTAATGTGTACTATAGATACAAGATTTAGCCTACTAAATAAAAATCAAGGATTTTAGAATCTACCACTTACAAGTAAAAGTAAAAAGTTAATGAGATAAAAGATATAAATAATTTTTATGATTAATTTATGTAATATAATAAAGGTTTTCTAATGAGACTCTTAAATATTGACATGGATTATAGTAAATGTATCCCTAGATCTCTATCGAGATTATTGGGCTGAAAGGGAGGTTTATATGCTTCCTATAATTCTAATTTCCTCCATAGAACCTTGAAAGTTTAACATCGTATGTCTAGGCATGCAAGCATTCCATTCTAGCACACTTATATGTTCCAATATTCCTCTGTCAAGGCAATATATAATAGTGGAACTTAACTACAAACATGATAATTATATGCATTAAATTACGAATATGTGATATTGAAAACATCCATAATTTGATTGAAGGCACAAGATTCTACATTATTACTTCCAACGTGTTCACAACATTTGCCCAAAACTTAAAAATTAGCTAAACATGATAAAGATAGAAGAAAACACATGTTCATTTTTTACATAAAAGAGAAGATACATGAGAAGAAGGTAAAATATTACCTGAATAGTACAAATGTACTCTCTACACACTTTTCTCTTCCAAATGTATGAGTGCACACTCCAAGAGATGCTAAGATCTTCAAAGAAAGTATCTTACTCTTTCTTAGCCTCCCTTTGACTTGACTCTATGGGGGAACTACAGAAAGTAAAATCCCACACAATTTATGGTAGAACTCTTAAAAACAAAGTACAAAAATGGTGAAAAGATTTCAATAATTAACATGTGTGAAAAGTTTATTTTAATGTAATTGATGGAACTAAAATAATATAAACAAGAATAACTAATACTATAAAAAATAAAATAACTTGAGGCATAAAAAGAAAAGAACTTGTATTTTCAATAAAATAATAAAAAAGCTTCAAGGCAATGAAATACAAACTGATAGAGATATAAAGATAATTGTAGTGCATGAAGCACTATTCTCCAAATATAATGTCTAATCACCTACTCACTGATAATTCATCAATAATGGCTATCATATTTATCCATCAAATTATATCATCACGAGGATCTCCTTCATAGCAAATAACTCAAAAATAAATAAAAGAAAGAAAACTGCAAACAACAATAACAACATCAAACACTCCCTCCTCTCCCTGTCTCTCTAGCAAAAAAGTGAATAATTAAACAAAGAAAAGAAAATGATAACCCATAATCATTCAGAATATCTATCTTCTTTATCCTTCTCCTCCTCATCATCATCATCATTAGGCTAGGTCCAAATGAAATATTGGTACTCCATAATAGTAAGAAAATTAAGATGGTCATGATTTTCAATGAAGGAGCTCATTCTGAACAATCTCACTAAAGCTTCATTTAATTCAACTATATATTTGTAATTTTTTTCTTGCGTTCTAGAGTAGTGATGCTACCAACTCCTATTCTCAACAAAAAAATTAGTACCTTAATCTAATGTCTCCCTCAAGTACACAACGTTCTCACCAAGAGTATTCGGAAGCTTGACAGTCCTACTAATGGTCTATTGATCAACTTGGGCTCTTTGGGTGTAGCCTCCATTACAACTAGTCTTTTAGAGCTCTTTACTTTCTTTTAGTGAGGGAAGAAATTTGAAAAAGTTATTCGTCACCTAGATCTTCTCTAACACTAGCAACAATACAAAGATTATTAATTAGACAGGAGTGAACTAAACCTATAGAAGTGGTGCTGCTAATGATATACATAAGAGATGAATGAATAAGCATCCCAATATTAATAGGGTGCCACACTTGAATAGAATAATTTAATACAACCTTGCCCCTAATGACATCACAAATGTTTCTACTCAATTAAAGATGAGCATAAATAAAATAAGTTCAAGCTTTAAAAACTTGGGTCAAATGGGATAGCTAGAAAATTAATTACCTCACAACCACTTTCCTTCCAAACAGCCCAACTCCAGGGTTCACAAACTTATCTCAAAATCTCCTGATGGTCAATGGGTGATAAACTAAAGCCATATTTATCACCATCTTCCATATCATAAAGTCGGTTAATAGCTGAGAGATCAAATGAATCCCACTTATCCAGGGCATAACATTTGTTATTTTGAGCATCCTTTGCATTGGCAAAAAGCTCATGGACTAAATTTATAATGGAAACAAAGGCTTCTTCACAAAGAGTTTCCCAATCCTGGTTCATAATCATATGTATTACCTCTCCCCCTATGTTTATAAATCCTCATTCAAGAATGAACTGCATGGTTACAAAATAGCTAGCATATTGTTCCTCATCTTCACTAAATATGAAGTGATTTTTATCATAGGTAGAAAAGGGTCTCTTCTTATTGCAAAATATTTTGGGGCCATTGCTACACTAAATTATAAACAATAGAAAAAATAAATAAAATGTAGAAGAGAAGGGGTTTGATGAAATGACAATTAAATTCAAACCATTTCTATATTTTTATAGAATGAACATTGCCCCACAGGAAAGAGTAGTATGTTGGCACTAAAGGAGGCAAAATGACAAAATAATCAAATCAACAAGCACAATAGTAGTATGGCATGCATGGCATTAAGGCTGTGACATTAGAAAATGAAATGATGCTTTTTGACTAGAGAAATCCTTTGGCAGTTGACATGTTAGAGTGCTATGGTGTTAATATATACTATCATCATGGTGCTTCAACACATAATTATGATTTTAAGTTAAAGCTATAGCGCTGTTGGAAACACTATGGTGCTTAGTAAAACTTCATAATAAAGGATATTAAAGTATTAACCATTGAATACATTATGAGTTTTACTATAGATATATAAAATTTAACACTATTGTACTTAAGAGGATAACATTGTAACACTCAGAATTGTAATAGAGCACTGCTGTGTTATTAAGGACTATAGTGTGAAATTATGTTCAATTGATTTTCTTAAGACTTTAGCATTGAAATGTAAAGTTTGAAAGCTACAACGCTTCACAAGCAAAAGCCATGACACTCATAGTCTTAACAATATGGTGCTAGTTCAAATTTGTCACCCTAAATTTTGCTCGAAAAAATTTTATAATTAGTCAAAATTAAATTTAACGTCTTAAAAAATGATACATATGTTATTTTTATAAATTTTAAAACATACAATATAAACTAAATAACACATAAGCAAACCAATAAATAATTAAAACACATAATAGAATTGGGTTGCACCCAAATAATACTAAATTTATATTCTTGAGGCAAACTTAAAAAGATTTGCCATTTTTATTTGGATTCATCACTACCGCTTCTCATGTAGTCCACACTAAGCTCCTTCCCTTTCTCCTTTAGATTAATTTTAGTATTGCTTACAATGATTCAAGGGGTGTGCTACAAAAAGCGATTACTAGTTGTCCTAATTAATTTTATAAGTTTTTAATTAAAGAAGCTTAACTTTGTAATTAGGTTTTCAATTGAATCACTGCCTCTTCCAAGGGTGTCATCCTATCTCTGAATTGACTATTTTGATTAAAACTTGGGGAAAAGAAGTATATTGTTTACTACACGTTGCTGGGGATTATTCAAATTTCCTCTTGGATTTAATTGACTTAGATTCCTCTAATTGTTACAGGTAATAATATTATTAGAATAACTAAAATTATGGTGGTTCCTACAACTTGGATTGTAAGTTTTAGAATTGTGATTTTTTTGTCTTCCAATGACATTCACATTCTCAATCCCAATGTTATTAACTACAATTAAATTCAAATCATGCTCTTCCAATTATATAAGTTATCATAATCTTGAACTAACTCCAATATTATCTGGTGATTTATAAATAATTAGTATATAAATAGCAAGAATTAATAATGCATTTGATTCATAACTCCAGCTACTCTCTTTGGATTCATCTTATCAGAAGGCCACTAAAACTTTTTTCTAGTCATTTCTCAGTTAATTCTCAAGCTTCCTCAAATAGCTTAGACATTAAAGATACTATAGCTAAAGCATCAATAATCAACCTAAGGGATGCTACCAGTCCATTATAAAATCTCTATATCTCTATATATCCAACCAATTGAGTAAAACATTGTGAGGGCATTTTTAAAACTATAAAATAATAGTTATTCTTTTTTAAATCTTTTAACAAAAATTTTAAAATAAAGATAAAGAATATAAATAGGTTTAAATATGTAACTAATTTAAAAATATAGTTTAAAATTACAATATGTAAGTTACTTACCCGGCAAATGCGCCAAAAACTTGATGTGTGGATTGGCTAGTTGAAGAAGTGCATGAAATATTTTTTTTTTAATAAATTTTTTTAAGAAGTATATGAAATATTATATGCCTTAGGGTCAATTAATGCTTATATTTTTTTTGATATATATTACCCACTAATTATGCAAGTATACATGTCAATTAAGTAATAAACTAATTGAGAGAGGGTTTATCACATATGATAATGTTATGCTAGATTATAAATAAATTACTACTATCTAATACATATGTAAGATCTATCCTACTAAACAAAAATAATTGGTTTTGGATTTTTCCACTTATAGAGAAAGAAAAAGATAAATATGGTACCTAATCTTAAATTTTTTTTTACTAATGTAAGTAAAATAATAAAGTTTTTCTAATGAGACTCTTAAATATTTATGTGGATTAGATTATATTCATCCCTACGTCTCTGCCAACCTTGTTTGAGTGAAATGGAAGATTTATAAGCTTCCTATAATTCTAATGTTTACATAGATCTTAGAAGGCTTCATATACTATATCTAAGCATTCCACACTTCCATTCCAATACTCCTACTTGCTCTACTATTCCTCTATCGAGGTAATATATCACACTAGATATTAACTATACACATGAACATTGTATGTGTTAAATGAAGAATTATGGATATTAAAAATGTTCATAATTTCATTCAAGGCATAAGATTCTACATTATTACTTTCAATGTATTCACAGCATTAGCCCAAAACTAAGAAATTAGCCAGATAGGATAAAGATACAAAGCAAAAGCATCTTTATTTTCTATATAAAGCGAAGATACAAGAGAAAAGGAAAATGTTACGTGAATATTTCAAATGTAATTTCCCCACTACTTTATCCTCCAAATGTATAATTGCTCACAAAAAGATAGGTTATGATCTAGAAAGTCTTTTGGTTGTTCCTAGCCTCCCTTTGACTTGAATTTAAGGTGGCACTATAGAAAGGTATAACTTCACACTATTTATGATAGAACTTCCACAATTTTTAAACTAAAAACAATTTATACTGAGTATAAAAATAGGTTCAAGTGTCATGATGGCTGACATGGTGGGATTGTTGCATTATAAGATATACGAGCACCTCGGTGTTATTGAGCTGGTTCCACTACATTATTATGCTGACTCAGTGCGTCTATTGATCAAACTAATACATTGCTCCCTTGATTCGATGTCGCTCCATCTTTCATCAACTACCACACCATAAGACAACAATAGCTGAGTGCTGTTATTCTTGAATGTGCAATCTGGCACAATGACATTACAATGCTCAGCACTCCGACTCTCAAATTCTTGAGACTTAAGTGCTACAATGCTGATTTTTTATGATGTGTCACTATAAAGCTCTATGACACTAACCTTGGCTCCATTAGAGTGTTGAATTATTTGCCAATTTTTCAAAGGCTCTGGAGCAGTGATTTTCTAATCTAATGCTAAGGTGTTGTAGATGCTACGACTCTAGCGGTTGTAATTCTATAATGCTAGCTCAATACTTATGAATTTTTCTCCTTTTTTACAAAATAAGTTTACATAATATTATTAAAATACCACATTTTCACTAATTTTTTAGATAATAAAAAGTACATAATTTACACTTAGCACTTTTTACCCTCCAACAAACTCTGCTATCTAGAAAGACCATGACACATCTATACCACTTATATAAATGGTTTTACAAAAAAATTTAAATGCATTTTAAACACTTTCACTTCAAAAAATCCCAATAAATCACTTACTAGGCCAATTTGTAGAAATTACAGCTCAATATTTAGGGGAGAAAGCTTTATAACTTAAAAATAAAATCTGTTAAATTTGATAAGTTTATATGAATTAATTTGAGATTGAATGCAATTTGATTTAATTTAATTACTTCAAAAATACTCATCCATTTTGGATTGAAATTTACAGGGAGTTAAATATTGGACATTTACAACATCTTACAATTTTCTCAACCATGTTTGAAGCTTTACTATTATAATTTAACTTTTCTAAATACATTGGTTATTTGATCTCAATATTTATAATAATATTATTATTAATTTATAGATCATTTAGGTCTAGGTTTAGTATGGTTTGTATATTTTCTTTGTGGGTTAGATATATTTAAGTTAAAGCCTTAATAAAAACTAAAGACACCTAGGTAACTAAACATTGGGTTAGGTCAAGTAAACTTGGAAAATTCTAGGAAATTTTGTTTAAAACCAATATGGATGAAATTTAAACCTAGCTTACTTAGTGAAACTAAAAACCTTAGAATTTAATTTTTGTTAATTAGCGGTCCCTAAGCATCTTAATTTACCAAACCTAAGATCATCCATAATTTTAGGTTTGAAATTTCTAAAATTTATAATAAATTAAATAAACATTATAAAAATATATAATAAATTATATTAAATTATAATTTTCATATAAAATTATTTAAAAATAAAAGATCTACCAAATTCCAGTCAAATTAACCCTAATTACAACTTAGGGTTTAATTAAATCTCCATTAAAGAAAATCTTATAAAATCAACTGTTATCTCTATTGAACCAAGATTTTTAGTGGTTGTTGATGGGGCTAGTGGGGTAACCTATCAAATCATAAAATTAATTAGGGATCCTAGTAATTCTTAGGTTTTTTATGATATATAAAAATTATAAAATCCCTAATTAATATACGTAATTATGAGTGCCAAACCAAGTAATATAGTGATAGTCTCGAGTATCGATCCATAGAGAAAGATGTGCTCACTTGCAAACACTAGTACTGTCCACTAAGATTACAATAATTATACTACTCAATAAAAAAATAAATGTTGTGTAGATTCAATCACTTAAATAAAATTTGATAAAGAATACACTATATGGATATAATATTTTGAATTAATGAATGTAAATAATATATTTTTCCTAATGAATATCTTTTAATTGTGATATTATTTATAACATATGCATCCACAGGTGTCTGTCAAGCTTGTTGGAACAAAGGATGTCTATTGACTTCCAACGGTTATATCATTTACTTAAGATTTTAGTACATTTCATACCATACTACACCTATTCACGAAGCAAAGTAATTTTAAAATCTTGGTTATGTTGTCTTCCCTCTTTCGAGACCCCACATTGCACCTAATTTTAACTATATATATGGATACTATATGCATTTAATAATGATCTATAATATTAAAAAAATATTTTTAATCATTTAAGGAACACATGAATTCATTAGTACAACATATGATACTTGCACCTTTAATCCAAAATAAGATAATTTAGCCAGACATGGAGAAGAATTATAACAAACTCATTTTTATTGATAGCAAGGAAGTACAAGAGATAGATATCACAAGAGTGTTTCAATGGATCTCTGTAGACCTCCAAAAGGACATCGTACGTGGAGGCAAAGTGTAGAGGGTATACGACTACACCACCCCAAGGGATAAAACAATCGCAGACCCCTACACTCCTCACAAACACGCCAATGCGAGGGCAGATTAGATCATACATATGACTAACCATTGAGGATAATAGATATTATCAGTGCACCTCGATGGGTAGTAATATATATGACCTGATCAAAATAATGAGTTTCCCCCACCCGATACATCAACTCGAGTGGGGTTTATTTAATGGTGGAGTTTCATTTCCCACTGATGCAAGCCCCCGTGATCAATTACATCTCAAGCCTAGGGCTAGAGAAAACTCTCGCTTAAGGATCCAACATTATTCTTCCCAGATAAGGGATTAACACACAAAGGGAGACTAAGAAATCCTACTTAAAAGAAAACAAAGGGCTTAACTCAGCTTATTCAATATACACGGTTCACACAGCATCCGGAGAGACTAAGGCTATAATTAGAGGAAGAGAATCATATACTTAGAACATATAGAGGGAAAAGATGGAAGTGGCATCATCTACGTGACACAGATAAATAGGATTTATAGGTCTCAAAGAAAGGGAGACTTATCTACCAATGAGGCATACTATGAGAACTAAATGTAGTAGCCTTGAACCTCAAATCTAAGGTGGGTTTAGTATTTTATCCAACACTAACATCCATGTCCTAGTTAATGCATATTGGCTTATATTCTACCTGAAAAGGAAAGCCAGCTAACCACCTAAGTGCATAATATCTATGTAGTCTAGTCTTTTTGAAAGATGGGGTAGGTAGTTTAGTTTTTTAAAGTAGGGCCGATGTCTAGAGAGTTTCCTAATTGGCCCTGGACTTATATAGGGTGAATGCTCCTAAAACTAATGCAATTAAAGCTTTAATTAGATTAGTTTTTAATATAATATATATGCAAGTTGAAATGTTCTCAAATCAAATTTGTATAAGATTTTAAAAATAGGCTTATATAAAATAATTTTTTAGAAAAAATTGGGCCTCCATAGGTGTGGCACTTCATTCTCATAGGCCAGATTATCCGAACTCTACCCGCAGGCGGAGAAGTATCTTATTAGAAGAAGGGAGAGAGAAGGATGTAATAATATGCATGTGACCGTGAAAGATTATGGCTGTTCCATTGGTCATTAAGTTTCTAAGTTATTTAAACCTTAAAATTTTGAATGTTATTTACGAGTAGAAAAAGTTTTAGTCCTTAAAGAGCCTAGCAAAAATAGGCTAAGCATATGCAAGAAATAAAACTAGAAAAAGAAGGCTAGTTCTATTATGTAATTAATAGTAAACACGTCAATATAACTCTATAAAAAAGTAAAGTAAGAAAGTCCATGGCAAGTGATGTATAAATACAACCCAGGGTCTGCAAAAAAGTAATGGTGGCTAGGCTCCACCAACAATAACCTGTATTCTAATCCTAATGAATGACACAAGTATTAAAAAGCCATGCACTTCATCTTCAAGTCTTCATCTTCAAGTGGATCATCCTCCTCTGGCTCATCTTCCTTTGGATCATCTCCTTCGAGCTCCGTATGGTTCATCCTCCGGAAGGGCAGCCAAATGATTAAGAAATTCCCTATAAAGTGCCTTTCTTATTCTCTTTGGGTATCGAGTTCTTGAAATGACAAACTTTTAAGAAATTTCATAAGTTAATATAGTGAATTACATTATATTTTAAAAAAGAAAATCTAGACTTGAACTCATGCATGGTAATCCTAACAAAAATCATAAGCAGATCATATATCATATCCAAGTAGTTAATATTTTGTTCATAAAAGATAAACATGCTTGGTCATACTCTTTTAATTTTAAAGTGGGGGGCTAAGAAGTCTCTGGAGCATCTGTAGAAAATAATGTTAGTCATAAAGCTTTTAATTATTACCGCCCCCTTTATTTTAGTGCTGCATAAGCGTGGCCACCTTTTTAAGATTGGATTAGTATAAAAGTGTCCCTAGCCCATGGGCAGTCTAACACACACATCAATTATAAGCAAAGAATAGAAAATATAATAATGAAATAAGCATCACATCAATCACAATAAATAAGGGCAATCAATTAGCACTCGTGCCACACAATTGCATCATAAAATGTAAAAAAAGAAATAAAGCATCGGCATTAATCCTAGAGCTAGAAGTGGTGCCCTAGAAAACCTATGTGTGTGTAGTAGGCTTTTGTGGCTTTGGATAGGTCATATGCAAGGTAATTAGTTCAAGTTGTATATAGTTTAAGTTTATTGAAGGCCAAAAGGAGAAATTTTAATTAAAATTTAAATATTAATAAATTAGGATCAATTTTAGTTAACTTAGTTTATTGATCCCTTTTAATTCTTAGGGTAGTCATCTTAGAAGTTTAAATTATATTAGCTAATTTTGAAAGGATTCAGGTCCTCCTATGTGTTAGGTTAAGGGGGTCCAAAAGACCATTTTCATAAATAGGCTGGGTTTAGAAGTTCTAGAATTTTAGTTAAATATTAGGGCTTACAATGAGTAATTAGGCTTTGATTTTGCTATATTTAAAGTTTTTTTGGCAAAGTTATGAACTTTAGAAGTTTTAGGCAATTAATGAATTATCAAAATTCTTTAATAAAGGGGTACCTTAGGGGTTTTGATCCAAATCAGCTCCAAATTAAATAGAATCACCCCCAAAAGTCAAAAATGACATAAGGGAGTGTTCCCAAGTGTTTCAAGAAATTTTGGAATTTTTAATAATTTTTAAATATTTAATAAGGCCAAAAAAGGTATATTTAAATCAAAATTAAATTAAAGTCCAAATTAAAATCAATCTAAGGGACCCTAATTATTTGAGGTTAAGGGTTAAATTATGAATAATTTTAGGTATTACAAATAATTTTCTAAGTTGAAATGAATTTATGATAACTTTTTAAAGTTATTGGGGCCCTAATTAATGGGTAAACTAGGATTTGTTAATTAAGGGGTCTAAGTGCTCCTAAAAAATACTAGAAAAATCTGGGAGGTTTAGGATGTCACTAAATTTATATTTTGAGAGCTTAATGTCAACCGAGGATCTATCATATTGAGAGAGTTGCTACTTAGCTTTGCATGATTTAAATTATTGAAACTTATATATTTTGATAATTCCAAATATTATTGTTTTGATTATTATTTTCTCCTAACACATTTTGGAAAGAATTATTTTTGGTACTTGTGCGTACTAAAATTTCAAGAAAATCATATTACAGATTGTTGAAGATTTAAAATCAAGATTTGCTTATAATATTTTATAACTTGGAGTCTGTATTTTTTTTACTTGAGTTTGAGAGATATTGCAAATCTATTTTCATGACTTATGTTTTAATGATTGATAAACACTATTGATTCTCTTGGACTGCATGTTGCTTCTAACTTTTCAGGAATCGAAGATCGGACGAACAAAAGAAGCCAGTTCAAGATTGCGTAGGTTTAGGGTTGAGTCAGTCTGTACTTTGTTTTTTCTCTTCTTGAGTCTATTTATAATGGTCAAAGAGACTGATGCTAAGTAATCCCACACACACACACTTGAGAGAATTAGAATTTCTATTTTTATAAATATCGGCCAGGACGATATTTACATCGTCCTGGGCAATCAAGTTTAAAACAGAAAGTCTAAATATGCATTCTTAATTAAGGCAGTCATCATTAACTGATCGGCCTGGACGATACGTGTATCGGCTAGGACGATAAGCTCAAAACAGAAAGAAGTTGCCGCCATAGATAATTAAGGTATACTGTATTTTTAAATAAACATCCAGGACGATCATTGATCGGCCTGGACGATATTCACAAATTATGCCTTAATTGATCAGGAAATCAAGGGAGTAATTAAGGATGATTGATACGATCATATCATCCTGGACGATCTATTTAAAAACCTTAGTTACTTCATGACGATAAATATCGGCCAGCTCAAATTTAGGACGATGCTCTGGACGATTTTCCTCTGATTTGAACTGATCGGACGGGCCGATCGAGAGATCGGCCTGGACGATCAAGCCAATTTGAAATTGTCCAGCTTGCATTCAGGGCGATGCTCTATCCGATCTTCTGAGTTTTGTACTGATCGGCCAGGCCGATGTCCATATCGGCCTGGACGATATTGTCGGCAACTTGCAATTAATGAGCTCCTCTGAAGCTCTTTTATTTAAGAGCTCTTATTCAACATTTTGAACAACCATTTGGCTGCTGCCTTGACCTGAGAAGGCCTTGAGGAGTGAAAGAGAGAGAGGGAGAGAGAGAGGATTTTGTGAGGGGGAGCTTGTGAGGGGATTCACAAGGGTTGCTTCAAGGATCGCTCTGCTTCTTCTTCGTCTAGAGTTTCTCATCCGTGGAAGGGTCGGTAGAGGTAAGGAGTCAGCATCTGGTTGTGGTTCTCTGCCAGCTTCAGGAGGAAGCAAAAGGAGATAGGTTCTCTGCCTTGCCGGGGTAGCAAAAAGATGTTCTTTGTGAAGGCTTCTCCACCTAGCCGTGGAGGCTAAAGGAGAGTCACGTTTGTAGTGCAATACTTGGAGGGTGCCTCCAAGGAGTTGATGTAGGTCAAGTTGACCGAACCACTATAAAGCACTGTGTTATTGTTTTCTTACTTCCGCACTTTTAATTTCTGCATTTATTTTTCTCGTGGTGTGATTTTGGTTTATGTGATTTTTGTTCTTTGTGAAAAAAAAAATTTAAAATACCAATTCACCCCCCCTCTTGGTTAGCTTGGGACTAAGTTCAATGGGCTTAACATCCTTAACGAACTTTCAAGTGGTATCAACAGAGATTTATACCAATAGCAGCAGCATGACCAAGACATCGCCTGGTTCAATGCCCAGTTTACTACCCTTGCCAGCTACTTTCAGCAGCCACCTCCACCACCTCCATCTGATGATCAGGGCCCCTCGTTTTTCTAGTCTGTGTTTTCTGTTTTCTATTTTCTATAGTTTGTCTTGTGGTTTGTTTTAGTTTCTGTTGTGTTGTTTACTTTTTCTTTTATGTGTCTAGGACCCTCTTTTTGTGATGACAAAAGGGGGAGTAGGATGTGGTAGGAAAAATGGTATGTGCTTTTAACTTTGAATTTCTAGTGAACTATTTTTTTTTCTCTGAGTTTTTCCTACTTGTGTTTGCCATCATAAAAAATGGGGAGATTATTGCAAATCTATTTTCATGACTTATGTTTTGATGATTAACAAACACTATTAATTCTCTTGGACTACATGTTGCTTCTAACTTTTCAGGAATCGAAGATCGGACGAACAAATGAAGTCAGTTCAAGATTACATAGGTTTAGGGTTGAGTCAGTCTGTACTTTGTTTTTTCTCTTCTTGAGTCTATTTGTAATGGTCAAAGAGACAGATGCTAAGTAACCCTACACACACACTTGAGAGAATTAGAATTTTTATTTTTACTCATATCGGCCAGGACGATATTTACATTGTCCTGGACGATCAGGTTTAAAACAGAAAGTTTAAATATGGATTCTTAATTAAGGCAGCCGTCATTAACTGATCGGTCTGGACGATACATGTATCGGCCAGGATGATAAGCTCAAAATAGAAAGAAATTGCCGCCATAGACAATTAAGATATACTATATTTTTAAATAATCGGCCAGGACGATCATTGATCGGCCTGGATGATATTCACAAATTATGTCTTAATTGATCAGAAAATCAAGGGAGTAATTAAGGATGATTGATACGATCGTATCGTTCTGGATGATCACAAGATCGACCAGGACGATCTATTTAAAAACCTTAGTTACTTCAGGACGATAAATATCGGCCAGCTCAAATTCAGGGCGATGCTCTGGACGATTTTCCTCTGATTTGAACTGATCGGCTGGGCCAATCGTGAGTTCGGCCTAGACGATCAAGACAATTTGAAATCGTCCAGCTTGCATTCAAGGCGATGCTCTGTCCGATCTTTTGAGTTTTGTACTGATCGGCCAGGCTGATGTCCATATCGTCCTGGACAATATTGTTGGCAACTTGCAATTAATGAGCTTCTTTGAAGCTCTTCTATTTAAGAGCTCTTGTTCAACATTTTGAACAACCTTTTGGCTGCTGCCTTGACCTGAGAAGGACTTGAGGAGAGAAAGAGAGAGAGGGAGAGAGAGAGGATCTTTTGAGGGGGAGCTTGTGAGGGGATTCACAAGGGTTTCTTCAAGGATCGCTCTGCTTTTTCTTCATCAAGAGTTTCTCATCCGTGGAAGGGTCGGTAGAGGTAAGGAGTCAGCATCTGGTTGTGGTTCTCTGCCAGCTTTAGGATGAAGCAAAAGAAGATAGGTTCTCTTTCTTGCCGGGGTGGCAAAAAGAGGTTCTTTGTGAGGGCTTCTCCGCCTAGCCATGGGGGCTAAAGGAGAGTCACGTTTGTAGAGAAATACTTGGAGGGTGCCTCCAATGAGTGGACGTAGGTCAAGTTGACCGAACCACTATAAATCTTTGTGTTATTATTTTCTTGCTTCTGCACTTTTAATTTTCGCATTTATTTTTCTCGTGGTGTGATTTTGGTTTATGTGATTTTTGTTCTTTATGAAAAGAAATTTTTAAAATACCATTTCACTCCCCCTCTTGGTTAGCTTGGGACTAAGTTCATAGGGCTTAACATCCCTAACGAACTTTCAAGAGAGTGTGATTGTAATTAAGTAACTTAGTACACACATATTGGGGGAGAGCTTTAAAATTTATAATTTTAATATACTCATCATATAGGATGAACCATGGTCATACAGGACGATCAGGTCTATTATACTCCTCGATGAGCAACGGAATGAAGAGAGGGTGTGAATGAATTTTTCTAAGTCTTATTCATCCAGACAAATTATCCTGTTCATCCTTGGATGATTTACTCTGGAATCTCACTTTAAATTATTCATCCAGATGAATTATCCTATTCATCTCAAGATAATATCCTCTCGAATCTCACTTTGAATTATTCGTCCAAATGAATTATCATGTTCATCCCAGGATGATATCCTCTAGAATCTCACTTTGAACTATTCGTCCAGACGAATTATCTTATTCATCCCAGGATGATGTCCTCTAGAATCTCACTTTGAACTATTCGTCCACACAAATTTACTTCTTCGTCCTAGGATGATGTCCTCTATTCTTTGAACTTGTGATCCATCCTGCATTTTCGTCCCTACAAACCTTGGGAATAATAATTTGTATCGGACGAACAATAATAGTATGGGACTATGATCGGGTATGAAGGCAGTTCATCCCAATGCACATTAAGGTCATACAAAACAATTTTTACACTATTCGTACATACAAAATTGGATTATACGGGATGATCATGGACACACATAATTGAAATTTTACAATTTTTAGATGATTTTTTGTGTCTTTCTTATAAAAGGGTCACTTAAAATTGTCAACCAATCTTTTTGTCTATTAGTCTTCGTGCATATTGAAGGGAGATTGAAGGAGAGAGTGAGAGAGAGTATTTGAAGGAGAGTTCTTATTACTGGAGCGTAAAGGGTTCACTTTATTATTCAAAGGTAAAGATCTCTGTTTGTGAATTATGATTACTTCACTTTTTCTCTTGTCCTTCTAGATTTCTCATGAGAAGATCTTTCAAGGAAATCTGATTCTCTATCGACACTCGAGGAGTGTGAAAACTGAAGGGTTATCTACCTACACTTGGAGAGTGTGAAAGGATGAAGGTTCTCTTCCTATACTTGGAGAGTGTGAACAGCCTATGGTTCTCTGCCAACACTTGGCTGGTATAAAAGGATGACAGTTCTCTACCAACACTTGGAGGGTGCAAAAGGATAACGATTCTCTGCCGCACCAGGTAGTGGTGGAAGAGAGTTATTGTGAAGGCTTCTCCACCTTACTGTGAGGAAAAAAGGAGAGACACTTGTGGTAATAGTGCAATACCTGAAGTGGGAGACTTTAGGGAGTGGATATAGATCGTGTTTGACCGAACCACTATAAATCTTGTGTCTTTTATTTTCCTTTACTTTTTTACTTTACAATTTTTTTTATCTGTGGTTGAAAAATTATTTTTAAAATTTCACTAAAAATTTAATCAGTTTAAAAGAGGAAGAATATTTTAAATTATCAATTCACCCCCCCCCCCCTCTTGGTTAGCCTTTTGGGACATAAGCTTAGGTCTAAAAACCAAATTCATAATTATCAAGTTTCAACAAGTGGTATCAAAGCTTAGTTTCAAAATTAAAAGTTTAGATTATTTTTTTATTAACGACCATGGTTATATTTAGAAACAAAAATACACCTGAAGGATAATCGATCATAAGACCTCCTTTATTTGATAATATCCTTTTTAAGTTTTGGAAAACATACATGTATATATTTTTACAGTCACTTGATTATCGCATTTGAATTTTAGTACAAGAAGGGTATACAAAACAAACAAGACTAGTATATGGCATTAGAGTAGAAACACCCTTTGCGGATGGGATAGTAGAAGAACGTGACTTAGCATAACTAAATGCTAAATATTTAAATAGTTTCTTTTGTGCACTTAGGTCAGAAGATTACATGCGGGTTTTCACTTGCAAGAGTAGAAAGTACATATGGGATAGATTTTGTATAACATATGAAGGGACTAATGAAGTTAAACAATCCAGAATTAATATCTTGTTGCATGACTATGAATTATTTTGCATAAAACCTAATGAATCTATTTCTGACATTACACAAAATTCACACAAATAGTCACCTCTTTACATGCATTCGGTAGGGAACTAACGAATGTTAAAATGGTTAATAAGATACTTCGTTGTTTACCTACTACAAATGATGCTAAAATAAATGTGATTGTAGAGTCTAAAGATTTAAATGTTTACTCTATTGACAATCTTCTCGTCACTAATTGCTTATAATGAGTGAGTCAAAGAAAGATTGATGCAAGTGAACCACGAAGGGAGATTAACATAGTACTGAAAGTAGAGGAGTTAGAGAGTGATCTATCACAACCAGAGGATGAAGATGACATTACACTAATGACTAGAAAATTTAGAAGCTTTCTGAAGAGGAAGCAAAATAGATACAAGTAATGGAATCGAGGTAAGTTCAATAGGAATGTTAAGGTTTCAAATGATGTTATTTGCTATGAGTGCAAGAAATTTGGACACATTAAATCATAATGCCTAAATCTTAAAGCCACTCCTAGCAAGAAGAAGGTATCGGAGAAACCAATAGTGAATAAGGGAAAAAAGAAATTACAAAAAGCTTTCTAGGCAAACTCATCTTCAGACTCATCAGAAATTGAAAAGGAAGAAGAAGTCGCCAATCTATGTCTAATTGCTGAAAATCTTGATTAGTCAGATCAAGAAGAGGTATGTGACTTGACTTACAATGAACTTTTAGAATTTTCTGAACGCATACATGTTGCATATAGGAAGTTAAAGAAAAGGTATGCTAGTCTGAACTTAGAGTTACATAAACTGCAAATTGAACAAGAGATCCTTAGGAAAGATTATGCTTTAATTGATAAAAACTACATGAAATTACTTGATGAGTTTGAGGATTTGAATAAGAACCTTGAAAATTTAAATTATCCTGTGCACAACTTGAAAAATAATTTAAAGATTTTAAGGATGAATCTGAGAGCAAAATTTATCAGATAAATCATATATTTGAAGATATGAATTCATTTTATAAACTAAAGATAAAAGATCTCGAGGATAATAGGATACCCCCAAGACATGAAGATTTCACTAATCCTATTTTGTATCCTAAATTTATGTAATCCTTGAATAGATAAAAAAACTATAGAAGATTAAGAAACCCATTTACTGGAGTCAAATGCTTTAATTATGAATTGTTTTGACATATAGCACACACGTGTACATTGGATAAGAAAACTCATTTGGTGTAGAGATCTAAGATGCATAAACCTAGACATAACATACATGCATCTGTTTATAATTTACAAAAAGGTGAACCCCAACTTGTTCGGGTTCCCAGGTCTAATATTTGATATTTTTGTAGGATCGCTCTCACATAAGGCCTCGTGAGAGCCTATGGTACCTAGATAGTGGTTGCTCAAATTATATGAATGGAGATACTACATAATTCATATCTTTGGAATCCATGAGTGGAGGCAGGATTACACTTAGAGATAACACCATAAGGAAGGTGGTAGGGTCAGGTATAATTGGGAACTTGAAAAACTTTTTTATAGAAAATGTTTTGTTAGTAGAAGGCTTAAATCATAATCTTCTGAGTATCAGTCAACTATGTGATAAAGGTTATTGTGTAAAATTTTTTCCTACTAGTTGCATATTAATCCTGAATGGTACTGATGTTTTGAATTGTATTAGGGTAAATAATGTGTATATGCTAGAATTGAATTGCATCAAAACTCCTACTGCTTTTTATTTAAAAATTATTTCTAATTAGTCATGGCTTTGGCATAGGAGACTTTGTCATTCTAGCATGAAAAATCTTAGGAGGATTACCCAAAAGAACTTAGTGAGAGGTATACCAAAACTAGATTTTACTAAGGATCACCTTTGTGATGCATGTCAATTAGGAAAACATGTGAGGTCATCTTTTCAGTCCAATAAGGATCTTAGAACTAGTAAACCATTGGAGATATTACATATAGATTTTTTTGGACTAGTTGAAACTATAAGTCTAGGAGGGAAGGTATATGTATTTGTAATTGTGGATGATTTTTTGATATTCACATGGGTTAGATTTCTATATCATAAGAGTGAATCATTTGAAGAATTTAGAAATTTTTTAACTTGTATTCAAAGGAAACTAGGATGCGAGATTTTGATATTTCAAAGTGATCATGGAGGAGAATTTAAAAATGAAAAATTTGAGGAATTTTGTAAGGAGAAAGGGATTGATCATAATTTTTCTACACCTAGAACCCCTCAGCAGAATGAGGTAGTCAAAAGGAAAAATAAAACATTAATTGAAACCACTCGAGCCATGTTGGCAGAATATTCACTCCCTAAATATTTTTGGGCTGAGGTGGTTAGCACATCATGTTATGTTCTGAATATGGTGAATGTTAGATCAAACTAAATAAAATACCCTATGAGTTACTAAAGGAAAGAACGCCTAATTTGTCACATTTGCATGTCTTTGGATGTAAAGTGTTCATACATAACAATGGAAAATCTTCCTTAGGAAAATTTGATCCAAAATCAGATGAAGGAAGTTTAATAGGATACTCAAGTGTTGGAAATTCTTATAGAGTATTCAATAAAAGAACTTTTGTAATTAAAGAGATCCCACATGTTGTATTTGATTAATCTAGAAGTTTAAAAGAGCCGATAGTTGAAGAGGATGAGATAGTAATTGACTCCCAAAAGATTGAGAAAATAAATTTGGAAAGAAAATTTAGAAAAAGAAAACCCAATGCCTAGAGATTTAAGATTTCTAAAGACCACCCAAAGGAATTGATTGTAGGGGAACCTAGTGAGGGTGTTAGGATCAGGCATGGACTGAACAAAGAAGTCAATCATTCAGCATTTATTTCAATGATAGAACCAACAAGTATTGATCAAGTACTTTCAGATGAATTTTGGATATTAGCTATGCAAGAATAATTAAATCAATTTATAAGAAATAAAGTTTGGGAATTAACTACAAGGCCAAAAGATTAAAGTGTAGCTGGAACTAAGTGGGTATTTAAGAACAAAATAAATGACTCATGAGTAGTTATTAGAAATAAGGCTAGATTAGTGGCTAACGGGTATAATCAGATTGAAGGCGTTGATTTTGAGGAGACTTTTTCCCCTGTAACTAGACTTGAAGCAATTAGGAATTTGTTAGCCTTTGCCAATTTTAGAGGATTTAAATTGTCTCAAATGGATGTTAAAAGTGCCTTTTTAAATGGGATAATTTAAGAGGATGTTTATGTGGAATAATCTCCAGGCTTTGAGAATTCTAAACACCTAAATTATATTTTTATTGATCCCTATAAATCAAATCACGTGAGAAAGGACCCAAACTGGTGAATAAAGTAATATGCACCGTGGCGCCGTATGTCACTTGAAGGGTCAAACGACTCCTGGTTGTTAAACAGATTGCATCGTTATGATCAGGACACTTAATTCTATTGGGTTGAGGCCCCTCGCAATCGAATCGGATGAGACCGGTCAAAAGGGATGACCGACACCCAAAATTAAAGCGCAAGGCTAATCAAACAATGTCAGATTGACAAACGGACTTCACCGTTGCGTCTAGAATAATGTCAACCTCTAAAAACTACTTTTTTTGTTTATTGAATTTGAAGCACCCATATTGGTGGCACATATCTCAAGGAAATCACAATATAATGCAAGGATGCGCATATTATGGAAATTCTCCTCTACGGAGATGACGTGATGGCCGATTGCTAAATGGATGGCGCTGTTGCGTCCGGAACGTCGTCAACATTAAGAATCTATATTTTATTTGATCAAATTGAATCATTTGAGATGGTGTTGCAAATTTTGAAGATGCGATCCAAATACAATACGAAGGCACATTTTATAAAGGAAATTAGCCTCGACGGTGCTGAAATGATGTTCGATCATAAAACAGACTGCGCCGTTGCAACCAGCACATCAGCAATATCTTAAATGCACTATTAATTTATTTAATTTCAATATTCAATGAAATTGACACGAGTTTCAAGGGAATTTCACATATTTCGAGGAAATTGCACTCGAATCGAGATGTTATCGAAAAAATTATTGCTGTGTTATTATTGTGACTTAATTTTAATGTTAATAATACTTTTTTATTATTAAATAATATTATTAATATGATAAGAAAATGAAAGTCAAATGAAATAACTAATCTCATTTAAACCAAATACCTCGTTGAGTGAAAACCTCTGTGCAAGTCTCTGTCTGAATCCTCGAAATCCCACTGCTTTAGGTTCTCCCGTCAGCTCTGTGATATGACTTTACCTCAATCGAGCTCAGCTTTTTTTTCATTAAAAATGTGAGAAGATAAAGCCTTATGGGGCTTTTTATTTTTACTGGCTCCACACAAACAAAGCCTTCTCTGATTTCTCCTTCCCATCTCAGAACTTCCAATCTGCTTCCAAGAGCCAGGGAGCTATCCTCAAATCCTGGCCGAATAGCCCCTATTCAAATCTTCCTTCTCCAACTCCTGCAACAAAAAAAAAAAGAATCAGGTGAAATCTTCCCACCTGTCTTCACTCTCAACGATCTCCACCTCACAAGTACCCATTCTCCTACTCTGATCTACAGCCCTATCAAGCACCACTAAACTACAATTCCACGGGACAACCAAGCTCACGCTCTATCCTGCCTCCTGCCTCCCTTCTTCTTCACACGTTAAACTCACTTCAACAACTGAGCTGAGCTATTCGGCCCCTACTCGACCAGTTCATCTCTCGTGATCTCTTGACTTCCCTTTTCAGAGCTGCAGCAGAACCCAAGCAGCCCCAACTTTGAATCCTCTGTCTTCCTTAACTAGCCAACATGACTAGGCTACCATAGTTTTCCTCTTTCTATGTGTATCCGTCGCCTATTTTCCTTTAAAATCAAAGGAGAAAGAACAGTGAAACCCCAAAAAAAAAAAAGATGGAGACTGAAGCAAGAGTATTGTTGGCTCATGGGGAAGATGTTCTATTCCGTGAAAGAAAGATGCTGCTATTTCATGCTCCAAAATGTCTGGAGAAACCAATATACCCAATACCATCTGATGGCTTGCGTGTAATTCTTAGGACTATTTATTCAAAAAGTCTTGGGCAGAACTCATCCCTCTCAGGAAGGTGATTCCATCTCCATTTCTAATGAAGAGCATAGTAAAAGCATTTTCCATAGATTTCTAGAGCTGAAGGCTATCTTGATGTGTCAAACCAATCTCATAACAAAAAAAGGCAACTACTATAGTGGGTGTCGACTATGATCTATTTTTTTCATTGGCGCATTTCTTATCAGTTGTATGCTGGAGGAAGAAAAGATTTTTGGACTCATTTGAAGAAGTCAACATGAAAAATATTGCAGTTAATACAGACACATGAATCCTCCCCTATTTCATTTTGGAACAACTACTAATACAAAAGATAATTTCTTCTCAAGATAATGAACTTGAAGAAGGTAGTTTTTGTTCTATTTATATGTTGCAATGGATCGAATGGTGGAACACATTGGGAAGCTTCTTGGATTACCAAGATCAAAGCTACCTTTTTTAGGCCAGCCCTTGGAGAATCAGCCCATTCTAGAAAATCTAGGGTTATTACTCAACACAAGTAAGATCAGCTAGCACTTGTGTTGGAGGCTTGTGGAAGGATGCATGCACATTTGACAGCCACTATAGTTTCAAGCAATTCAATATTCTTACATATTCATGTTATTCTTGGATATTCTTGTATTTATATGTATTAAAGAAGAAAAAGAAAGAAGGAGACCAAAAAAAAAGAAATACAAAAAAATGTGCTACCTAAATTTGTGTGCCCTCTTACCTCGACATACGTGTTGGGCCGGCAACCCACCTATGCACGCCTTTGTTTAGCATGGTAGGAGGGAACCCGGTGCGACACCTACGATGAGGTAGGCGAGTGAACCCTCGATCCACGTGCCAACTCCGACAACCCCTCGAAGGTACGAATTTTTCTAAACTTAGATTCTCGCTCTCAACGTTCGTGGCGGACTAGAAAATCGCCCATGCACACTTTTGTTGCTCGTGGTGGGATGGGACCCCGGTGCGGCACCTACAGCTAAGTGGGTTCACTCATAAGTACCCCCGAGCGGGGGGAAAGCAAAACTCTTTTTTTTTTTTCATTTTTAAATCCCCATGCACGCCTTTGTTGGCATGGTAGATGAAAAAAAATTCACCGCCGCGGTGTCTCACAAACACCAACCGTGCACGTCTTTGTTGACGTGGCGGGTAGGCGACCTCTTGGTTTTTTTCCCTAAATGGAAGAGACGCCGGGAGGCTGCCAAATTTTCATTTGAAATAAGACAAGGACTTAAAAAAAATTAACATGAGTTTGACTTGAACTTGCAAGGTGGACAAGAACTTGAACTTGAACTCAGACTCAAATTTGAACAAATATTGGACATTATTTGGACAGCAGGGGACTTCATTTTGGACTGCATGAAACATATTCCAAACTTAAATGATTAATAAGATGCTTAAAACCGAATAAATGATCTCAAGCTTAAACTCAAACACTAATTTTTGGATAACAAAGAAATCATCTTGGACTCAAATGGATTTTAATCAAATGACTTTGAACATGTGATGAATTTGAACATGAAGCAAGGCTCCAATGTTTTAAACTTGGACTTGATTTTGAATATTGACATTAAATGAGCAAAATGAGAATATTGAACTCAAAACTTGAATTCAAATGAGAATTGAATAAATGATTTTGAATCCAATTTGGATTAAAGCTTAATGTTTAAAGTAAAACTTGGACATGTGATGAAATGATTAAAGCTTAATGTTTAAATTATCTTGGACTCAATTGAATTTTAATCAAATGACTTTGAACATGTGATGAATTTGAACATGAAGCAAGGATCCAATGTTTTAAACTTGGACTTGAGTTTGAATATTGACATTAAATGAGCAAAATGAGAATATTGAACTCAAAACTTGAATTCAAATGAGAATTGAATAAATGATTTTGAATCCAATTTGGATTAAAGCTTAATGTTTAAAGTAAAAATCATGAAATATATATGAATGATAAAATTAAAGATTCATGTATAAATTGATCATATGCTTTAACATGCAATTTTTTGACATTGAAAAATTGCAATCATCATCTCAATTGTAATGGAGATGTTGGTGAGTATACAAAAAGAAAAATTGTAAGAAGGTACAGCTTGGTTGCAAAGCCATCAATATGAGAGCTTTGGAGCTTGATAGTTTGTTTGTAATATAAGGCATAACTCACTCCTAAATAGAAATTGATTGAATAAGAATGAGGAATACTATGAATAAAAGCAATGTACCTCTATCATGCTCTTAAGTAATTGAAGGTGAATTGAAGATGATTGGTGCCGAGCAATCGACCCCCAAGATGCATAGTGAAATTATCATCCAAACAATGAAGACCCTTTCAAACTATAAGTTATGTTCAAGGGTAATGAAGGTTGTGTGATCTCTAGCATCATTCACTCACAAATTATAGTGAAGGGTCATGCAAATTATTTGGCTTGAATAATCCACAAAAGCATGAATGATTGTGACAATTCATACACAAACTTATGCTAAGGACTTGTGGGATTCGTGTAATTTTCTTGAAGTGATTTCCTCCAAATGAACTTCATGCAAGCAATACAACTCAAGTGAAGGGGATGAATGTCACAACATCTTTACAATCAATTATTGTCCAATGTTGAGAAAATACGTTGATCTGTTATAATTAAAGATTGATGATACTACATTAAGTGCTAGCACCTACAAACTATGTAACAAGAGCCAATAGATGTTGTAATGCTCTTGTAGTCAACCATCATTCAACATCATGCAAATATATTGGACCTCTACAAGCAAGAATGTAAGATCTGCAATACATACAAGCTCTCCACAAAGACTGATGTAAGTGCCATAATGCTACTTATGGATAGATGCAGAAAGACTTCAGTGAATGCAATATCCTATAATCAATTTCAGCATATAAATGAATACATCTACCTGCCTACTTATAATAGTGGCAGATGTACTACATGAGTCAAATACCACAGCAAAGTGCATGAAAAATGCGACAGATACAAACTTCCATGAGCTTCTGCTAGAGCCCCACTATGAATATTACATATAATCTATGAACAACCGCCACAGGATCTGTAACACTTATACAAGCAAACTGAAGGCATCTATAATCTACAATGCCTCGCCATCGGATCCACAATATACATGCAAGAAGACATAAGGCATTTACAAACATTTCAAACTACGGTGAATTTCAAAATACTCCTGCACATACACCGTAGTTTGTATACATATAGGTACACTAAAAGGGGGAATAAAATCAAGCACCCGCAAGGGCCCCGACAAGCATGTTATTGGTACACATGTGACATCTATGGATGTTGCGCGGGTTATTAAATTTAAACCTGATCCTCCTAAGCAGGTAAAAAGGAGTAGACAAGGTATAATTATAAAATGCCTCCAAACACCCGCATGGGCTCCGACGAGCGTGTTATTGATACACACGTGACGTCTAGGGATGTTGCGCGGGTTATTAAATTTGAACCTGATCCTCCTACTTAGGTAAAGAGGAGTAGACAAGGTATAATTTTAAAATGCCGCCAAACACCCGCATGGGCCCCAGCAAGCATGTTATTGGTACACACGTGACGTCTAGGGATGCTGCACGGGTTAATAAATTTGAACCCGATCCTCCTAAGTAATAAGAGTCGACAATGTTCAACAAACAAGTATAAAATGCCCCCAAACACCCACATGGGCCCCGATGAGCGTGTTATTGGTACACATATGACGTCTAGGGATGCTACGCGGGTCAGTACGTGAATTCAAGTTCGAACCCGATCCTTCTATACAGATCAATAGGAGTTGACAAGATTTGAACCATTAAATAAATATAAGATTATGATGACTAGTGTATTTTTTTAATGCATTCATATTAGGCCTTTAAAGCCTAAAATCAATAGAATTCACTAACAAAGGCATAAACCCTATGAAACCCAATCCTCTATCGACAACTAAAAAGAGTCGACAAGGTTCAAGCTATAAATAAAAATGCCCCCAAACAGCCCGATGATGGCCGTGTTGAATGTCTCTCTCAACCGGAGGGGTTCACAAATATTTTTAAATGCCTTCCAAAAGTCTATTCAAAATCCAAAAGTTCATTCTCCACAAAGTCCAAAATCAAAAAATTTCAAAATCATCCCAAAAATCCCAAAATCCAGATATTTAAAATTGAAATAAATCCATCAATAACTTAAAGAAAAAATAATCCACCCTCTGCAATAGTTTGCCAAGGTGGACAAATTAAAATTTACTTTAGCACACAAAGATCTAATGCCTAGTAAAAAATATCACTATGATCCATTCTCAAACAATCTTCTGTCAATAAGGATGTGGTACGTGTCCTCTAATTAGCAGATTTACTGCAAAATAGCACCAAAGGATAAACGATTATGACCTGGGGCCCTTTGAACCGAGTAGTTTTGCCACCAAATGGAACCACGAAAGATGGGTTATGGCTAGAGCCAATACGCTCCTTATTGGCTTCAAATGCTTGAGATATGAATCAATAGGATATGATCGATAGCGCATAGAGCCCTCTATTAGCTAAGGTGGATTCTGTTGCGGATCTATGGCTTATGATTTTGATGATAGCAAACATTCTTTTTCTCTATGACTGCTTTCTACTAACGTTTCAGGTCCACACTATCAGACTGCAATCTGGAACCAGCTCAAGATTGGGTAGACTAGGCCTGTGTTAGTTTGTAATCTTTTTCCTTTCTTGAGTCTATTGTATTTAGTGTGGCATCTGATGATTTGTATCTTAGAAGATTTTCTATTGTGCCCTAAAAGTTTTCTATTTTTGGTAACATCGTCCGGGATGATATTTATATCGTCCCGGACGATCTGACCAAAGTAGAAATCCTAATTAGGGCATCCTCTTTAAAGCAACCGTCTTTTTGCAAAACACATCGTCCTGGATGATTTTGTATCGGCCAGGACGATCCGCTCAATACAGTAAGAATCTGCCGCTAGATCTACTTAGAAAAATCTTATTTTTAGACATCGTTCCGGTGGATCGTCCTGGACTATAAAATATCGTCCCGGACGATCCAGAGCAATTTTTCCAAAAATTTTCAATCAGTTTTGGAAAGCATTTAATGATGATTTCGTCCAGGCCGATCTCAAGATCGTCCGGGACGATTAGACATCGTCCAGCTTCATTTCAGGGCGATATTCAGGACAATTTTCCTCATATTTGTGATGGCCGATTGCTAAATGGATGGCGCTGTTGCGTCCGGAACGTCGTCAACATTAAGAATCTATATTTTATTTGATCAAATTGAATCATTTGAGATGGTGTTGCAAATTTTGAAGATGCGATCCAAATACAATACGAAGGCACATTTTATAAAGGAAATTAGCCTCGACGGTGCTGAAATGATGTTCGATCATAAAACAGACTGCGCCGTTGCAACCAGCACATCAGCAATATCTTAAATGCACTATTAATTTATTTAATTTCAATATTCAATGAAATTGACACGAGTTTCAAGGGAATTTCACATATTTCGAGGAAATTGCACTCGAATCGAGATGTTATCGAAAAAATTATTGCTGTGTTATTATTGTGACTTAATTTTAATGTTAATAATACTTTTTTATTATTAAATAATATTATTAATATGATGATAAGAAAATGAAAGTCAAATGAAATAACTAATCTCATTTAAACCAAATACCTCGTTGAGTGAAAACCTCTGTGCAAGTCTCTGTCTGAATCCTCGAAATCCCACTGCTTTAGGTTCTCCCGTCAGCTCTGTGATATGACTTTACCTCAATCGAGCTCAGCTTTTTTTTCATTAAAAATGTGAGAAGATAAAGCCTTATGGGGCTTTTTATTTTTACTGGCTCCACACAAACAAAGCCTTCTCTGATTTCTCCTTCCCATCTCAGAACTTCCAATCTGCTTCCAAGAGCCAGGGAGCTATCCTCAAATCCTGGCCGAATAGCCCCTATTCAAATCTTCCTTCTCCAACTCCTGCAACAAAAAAAAAAAGAATCAGGTGAAATCTTCCCACCTGTCTTCACTCTCAACGATCTCCACCTCACAAGTACCCATTCTCCTACTCTGATCTACAGCCCTATCAAGCACCACTAAACTACAATTCCACGGGACAACCAAGCTCACGCTCTATCCTGCCTCCCTTCTTCTTCACACGTTAAACTCACTTCAACAACTGAGCTGAGCTATTCGGCCCCTACTCGACCAGTTCATCTCTCGTGATCTCTTGACTTCCCTTTTCAGAGCTGCAGCAGAACCCAAGCAGCCCCAACTTTGAATCCTCTGTCTTCCTTAACTAGCCAACATGACTAGGCTACCATAGTTTTCCTCTTTCTATGTGTATCCGTCGCCTATTTTCCTTTAAAATCAAAGGAGAAAGAACAGTGAAACCCAAAAAAAAAAAGATGGAGACTGAAGCAAGAGTATTGTTGGCTCATGGGGAAGATGTTCTATTCCGTGAAAGAAAGATGCTGCTATTTCATGCTCCAAAATGTCTGGAGAAACCAATATACCCAATACCATCTGATGGCTTGCGTGTAATTCTTAGGACTATTTATTCAAAAAGTCTTGGGCAGAACTCATCCCTCTCAGGAAGGTGATTCCATCTCCATTTCTAATGAAGAGCATAGTAAAAGCATTTTCCATAGATTTCTAGAGCTGAAGGCTATCTTGATGTGTCAAACCAATCTCATAACAAAAAAAGGCAACTACTATAGTGGGTGTCGACTATGATCTATTTTTTTCATTGGCGCATTTCTTATCAGTTGTATGCTGGAGGAAGAAAAGATTTTTGGACTCATTTGAAGAAGTCAACATGAAAAATATTGCAGTTAATACAGACACATGAATCCTCCCCTATTTCATTTTGGAACAACTACTAATACAAAAGATAATTCTTCTCAAGATAATGAACTTGAAGAAGGTAGTTTTTGTTCTATTTATATGTTGCAATGGATCGAATGGTGGAACACATTGGGAAGCTTCTTGGATTACCAAGATCAAAGCTACCTTTTTTAGGCCAGCCCTTGGAGAATCAGCCCATTCTAGAAAATCTAGGGTTATTACTCAACACAAGTAAGATCAGCTAGCACTTGTGTTGGAGGCTTGTGGAAGGATGCATGCACATTTGACAGCCACTATAGTTTCAAGCAATTCAATATTCTTACATATTCATGTTATTCTTGGATATTCTTGTATTTATATGTATTAAAGAAGAAAAAGAAAGAAGGAGACCAAAAAAAAAAGAAATACAAAAAAATGTGCTACCTAAATTTGTGTGCCCTCTTACCTCGACATACGTGTTGGGCCGGCAACCCACCTATGCACGCCTTTGTTTAGCATGGTAGGAGGGAACCCGGTGCGACACCTACGATGAGGTAGGCGAGTGAACCCCTCGATCCACGTGCCAACTCCGACAACCCCTCGAAGGTACGAATTTTTCTAAACTTAGATTCTCGCTCTCAACGTTCGTGGCGGACTAGAAAATCGCCCATGCACACTTTTGTTGCTCGTGGTGGGATGGGACCCCGGTGCGGCACCTACAGCTAAGTGGGTTCACTCATAAGTACCCCCGAGCGGGGGGAAAGCAAAACTCTTTTTTTTTTTTCATTTTTAAATCCCCATGCACGCCTTTGTTGGCATGGTAGATGAAAAAAAATTCACCGCCGCGGTGTCTCACAAACACCAACCGTGCACGTCTTTGTTGACGTGGCGGGTAGGCGACCTCTTGGTTTTTTTCCCTAAATGGAAGAGACGCCGGGAGGCTGCCAAATTTTCATTTGAAATAAGACAAGGACTTAAAAAAAATTAACATGAGTTTGACTTGAACTTGCAAGGTGGACAAGAACTTGAACTTGAACTCAGACTCAAATTTGAACAAATATTGGACATTATTTGGACAGCAGGGGACTTCATTTTGGACTGCATGAAACATATTCCAAACTTAAATGATTAATAAGATGCTTAAAACCGAATAAATGATCTCAAGCTTAAACTCAAACACTAATTTTTGGATAACAAAGAAATCATCTTGGACTCAAATGGATTTTAATCAAATGACTTTGAACATGTGATGAATTTGAACATGAAGCAAGGCTCCAATGTTTTAAACTTGGACTTGATTTTGAATATTGACATTAAATGAGCAAAATGAGAATATTGAACTCAAAACTTGAATTCAAATGAGAATTGAATAAATGATTTTGAATCCAATTTGGATTAAAGCTTAATGTTTAAAGTAAAACTTGGACATGTGATGAAATGATTAAAGCTTAATGTTTAAATTATCTTGGACTCAATTGAATTTTAATCAAATGACTTTGAACATGTGATGAATTTGAACATGAAGCAAGGATCCAATGTTTTAAACTTGGACTTGAGTTTGAATATTGACATTAAATGAGCAAAATGAGAATATTGAACTCAAAACTTGAATTCAAATGAGAATTGAATAAATGATTTTGAATCCAATTTGGATTAAAGCTTAATGTTTAAAGTAAAAATCATGAAATATATATGAATGATAAAATTAAAGATTCATGTATAAATTGATCATATGCTTTAACATGCAATTTTTTGACATTGAAAAATTGCAATCATCATCTCAATTGTAATGGAGATGTTGGTGAGTATACAAAAAGAAAAATTGTAAGAAGGTACAGCTTGGTTGCAAAGCCATCAATATGAGAGCTTTGGAGCTTGATAGTTTGTTTGTAATATAAGGCATAACTCACTCCTAAATAGAAATTGATTGAATAAGAATGAGGAATACTATGAATAAAAGCAATGTACCTCTATCATGCTCTTAAGTAATTGAAGGTGAATTGAAGATGATTGGTGCCGAGCAATCGACCCAAGATGCATAGTGAAATTATCATCCAAACAATGAAGACCCTTTCAAACTATAAGTTATGTTCAAGGGTAATGAAGGTTGTGTGATCTCTAGCATCATTCACTCACAAATTATAGTGAAGGGTCATGCAAATTATTTGGCTTGAATAATCCACAAAAGCATGAATGATTGTGACAATTCATACACAAACTTATGCTAAGGACTTGTGGGATTCGTGTAATTTTCTTGAAGTGATTTCCTCCAAATGAACTTCATGCAAGCAATACAATTCAAGTGAAGGGGATGAATGTCACAACATCTTTACAATCAATTATTGTCCAATGTTGAGAAAAATACGTTGATCTGTTATAATTAAAGATTGATGATACTACATTAAGTGCTAGCACCTACAAACTATGTAACAAGAGCCAATAGATGTTGTAATGCTCTTGTAGTCAACCATCATTCAACATCATGCAAATATATTGGACCTCTACAAGCAAGAATGTAAGATCTGCAATACATACAAGCTCTCCACAAAGACTGATGTAAGTGCCATAATGCTACTTATGGATAGATGCAGAAAGACTTCAGTGAATGCAATATCCTATAATCAATTTCAGCATATAAATGAATACATCTACCTGCCTACTTATAATAGTGGCAGATGTACTACATGAGTCAAATACCACAGCAAAGTGCATGAAAAATGCGACAGATACAAACTTCCATGAGCTTCTGCTAGAGCCCCACTATGAATATTACATATAATCTATGAACAACCGCCACAGGATCTGTAACACTTATACAAGCAAACTGAAGGCATCTATAATCTACAATGCCTCGCCATCGGATCCACAATATACATGCAAGAAGACATAAGGCATTTACAAACATTTCAAACTACGGTGAATTTCAAAATACTCCTGCACATGCACCGTAGTTTGTATACATATAGGTACACTAAAAGGGGGAATAAAATCAAGCACCCGCAAGGGCCCCGACAAGCATGTTATTGGTACACATGTGACATCTATGGATGTTGCGCGGGTTATTAAATTTAAACCTGATCCTCCTAAGCAGGTAAAAAGGAGTAGACAAGGTATAATTATAAAATGCCTCCAAACACCCGCATGGGCTCCGACGAGCGTGTTATTGATACACACGTGACGTCTAGGGATGTTGCGCGGGTTATTTAAATTTGAACCTGATCCTCCTACTTAGGTAAAGAGGAGTAGACAAGGTATAATTTTAAAATGCCGCCAAACACCCGCATGGGCCCCAGCAAGCATGTTATTGGTACACACGTGACGTCTAGGGATGCTGCACGGGTTAATAAATTTGAACCCGATCCTCCTAAGTAATAAGAGTCGACAATGTTCAACAAACAAGTATAAAATGCCCCCAAACACCCACATGGGCCCCGATGAGCGTGTTATTGGTACACATATGACGTCTAGGGATGCTACGCGGGTCAGTACGTGAATTCAAGTTCGAACCCGATCCTTCTATACAGATCAATAGGAGTTGACAAGATTTGAACCATTAAATAAATATAAGATTATGATGACTAGTGTATTTTTTTAATGCATTCATATTAGGCCTTTAAAGCCTAAAATCAATAGAATTCACTAACAAAGGCATAAACCCTATGAAACCCAATCCTCTATCGACAACTAAAAAGAGTCGACAAGGTTCAAGCTATAAATAAAAATGCCCCCAAACAGCCCGATGATGGCCGTGTTGAATGTCTCTCTCAACCGGAGGGGTTCACAAATATTTTTAAATGCCTTCCAAAAGTCTATTCAAAATCCAAAAGTTCATTCTCCACAAAGTCTAAAATCAAAAAATTTCAAAATCATCCCAAAAATCCCAAAATCCAGATATTTAAAATTGAAATAAATCCATCAATAACTTAAAGAAAAAATAATCCACCCTCTGCAATAGTTTGCCAAGGTGGACAAATTTAAAATTTACTTTAGCACACAAAGATCTAATGCCTAGTAAAAAATATCACTATGATCCATTCTCAAACAATCTTCTGTCAATAAGGATGTGGTACGTGTCCTCTAATTAGCAGATTTACTGCAAAATAGCACCAAAGGATAAACGATTATGACCTGGGGCCCTTTGAACCGAGTAGTTTTGCCACCAAATGGAACCACGAAAGATGGGTTATGGCTAGAGCCAATACGCTCCTTATTGGCTTCAAATGCTTGAGATATGAATCAATAGGATATGATCGATAGCGCATAGAGCCCTCTATTAGCTAAGGTGGATTCTGTTGCGGATCTATGGCTTATGATTTTGATGATAGCAAACATTCTTTTTCTCTATGACTGCTTTCTACTAACGTTTCAGGTCCACACTATCAGACTGCAATCTGGAACCAGCTCAAGATTGGGTAGACTAGGCCTGTGTTAGTTTGTAATCTTTTTCCTTTCTTGAGTCTATTGTATTTAGTGTGGCATCTGATGATTTGTATCTTAGAAGATTTTCTATTGTGCCCTAAAAGTTTTCTATTTTTTTTGGTAACATCGTCCGGGATGATATTTATATCGTCCCGGACGATCTGACCAAAGTAGAAATCCTAATTAGGGCATCCTCTTTAAAGCAACCGTCTTTTTGCAAAACACATCGTCCTGGATGATTTTGTATCGGCCAGGACGATCCGCTCAATACAGTAAGAATCTGCCGCTAGATCTACTTAGAAAAATCTTATTTTTAGACATCGTTCCGGTGGATCGTCCTGGACTATAAAATATCGTCCCGGACGATCCAGAGCAATTTTTCCAAAAATTTTCAATCAGTTTTGGAAAGCATTTAATGATGATTTCGTCCAGGCCGATCTCAAGATCGTCCGGGACGATTAGACATCGTCCAGCTTCATTTCAGGGCGATATTCAGGACAATTTTCCTCATATTTGTGCTAATCGACCAGGACGATTTGGCTATCGTCCTAGACGATAATGGCGGCAACTTGTATTAATGAGCTCGTTTTGAGAGCCTCTATTTAAGCTATGGCAAGGCACTTTGTAAGTGTCTTTGGCAACCATTGTAGCTTCGTTCTTATGGGGGAAACTAGAAGAGAGAGCTTGAAAGGGAGAGAGGAAAGGGTGGAGTTTGAGAGAGGGAGAAGATCCTATGAGGGGGGACTCAAGGGAGTGTGGAGGGGGTTCCACACGGTTGCTCCGGCAAACTCGCACCTTAGTACCATCGGATTCAAGGCTTGTCTCGAGGTAAGTTCACCAAAGAAGAAGTCTCTTTGGTGTCAAAGAACCCGGCGACTCCGCCGCACCGGGGAAGGTGGAAGTGATTTTGTAAGGGCTTCTCTGCCTAGCCGTGGTGGCTAAAGAAGAGACACTAGTTTAGTGCAATACTTGGGGGGTGCCTCCAAGGAGTGGACGTAGGTCAAGGTTTGACCGAACCACTATAAATCATATGTGTTCTTTCTTTTTACTGTTTCCGCATTTTAATTTCTGCACTTTGATTGTGGTAATTTGGTTTGTATTTTGGTTTTAAGGTTTTCCAATTCACCTCTCTTTTTAATTAGCTTGGGACTAAGTTCAAGAGGGCCTAACATCCCTAACGAACTTTCAGATTCAAATTTGTCCCCTTAGATAAACATTCCACTAGGTCTATAAGGTACCCTTGGATGAAGAAACCCATGGCTGCTGATAAGGATCCTTCTATCAGGTTGGGTTGACTACCTCCTCTTACTAAGTAGACCAGGGACCATGTTTGCCCGTGACGACGGAACCATAGGATCTTGATCGTGTCCCTCATCTATTCCCCCACCATCCGCTTTAAGTGAGAGATGGTGAAATTTTCTATTTTCAATATCAAACTTTCTCAAATATCCCAACCCAAATCTCATATTTCCAAATTCAAACTGATGCTGCTATTATATGCCAGATAACGTGTATCTCTAAGTATCTGATCAACGACTAGCCTTAATCGAAAGTTCTCTCTCGTTATCGAGAGGGGTAATTAACTATAGGGGGTTATGCCTATAGGAAACCAGAACTCAGATCATAAAGTCCTCATAAAATGAGCGTGAAATCTCTGGGTAGTGTCTTATCTATAAACCCATCTGCCTTATAAAATTTATCCTGGAACTTATTCCGTTAAAACTCCCTCTCCGAATAAAAAAGCAATCAGCGCGGGGGGGGGAGGTCAGGCCGAATTTTCTGAGCCCACAGTTTTAAAATTGAAAAAGCCATTATACAGATTGAAACTAGTACCTAGAGCTTAGTATGAGAGGTTGAACACCTTTCTACTTGAGAGATCTTTTGAAAATGGAAGCGTGGACATAACTCTATTTTTGAAGAAATTGGGAGAGGATATACTCATTGTACAAATTTATGTTGATGATATCATCTTTGAATCTAAAAATAAAAAACTTTATGATGATTTTTTTAAAATAATGAGTAGTGAATTTGAGATGAGTCTAATGGGAGATTTGAGCTACTTTCTAGGCTTTAGCATTAAGCAAATTGAGGGTATATTTCTTAGTCAGTCAAAGATATCCTCAAAAAGTATGAAATGAAAAATGCTAAACCTTTTTGTACGCCTATGAGTTTCTCAGTTCAGTTGGATAAGGACCCTAAGGGAAAATTTGTTGATCAAAAGAAATTTAGGGGAATAATTGGATCTTTACTTTACTTGACAGCTAGCTGACCTGATATCATGTTCAATGTTTATTTATGTGAAAGATTTCAATCAGATCCAAAAGAATCACATTTAATAGCAGTGAAAAGGATTTTAAGGTATCTTTTGGGAAATCAGAACTTAAGAATTTGGTATCCTAGGTTTAACTCTTCATTTAAAATAATTGGATATTCAGATTCAAACTTTGTAGGTTGTAGGGTTGATAAAAAGAGTACTTCTGAAACATGTCAATTTATTGGAAATTATTTAGTCTCTTGGTCCAGTAGAAAATAGAATTTCGTAGCCTTATATACTGTTGAAGCTGAATATATTGCCTTAGGAAGTTATGTGGCACAAGTACTTTGGTTGAAACAACGGTTAATTGATTTAGGATTAACAATATGTACGAACCCAATATCATACGGGATGAAATTGTTTCTATTCGTGCGAACGTTCATTTTTTCAGCAATAATTGAAAGGCTTAGAACTTAAACTTCATTCACTTCAAAAACCTTCTCAATCTTCAAATCTTCTTGATCTTCTCCATGGCTAGTTCAAGCAAAAGAGTTAGGCAAGCAAAGGAACTAATTAGGGGACCTCCCTCTAGAAATTTAGGAGAGAACTTTCTATCCAAAAAAAATGAGGAGTCTTTTCATAGGTTCGTGTCCACAAAAATCACCCCCTCTAGAGTCCTTCTCCAAGAGCAACTCACATTTATAGTGATGGACCTTTTTGCTTCTATCTAGTTTGCTCTTATTCTGACTCTAATCCACTACTTCAATAAGGAAACATTTCACTACTTCCTTGCAAACATGTCTTTTAAGTCTGACCAAAATGTGATTAGATCTTATGTCTTTAACAAGAAGGTAGAAATGAAAAAAGAAGATTTGGGGATATTTTTAAACTTAAGGACTCAAGGGATTATATCCCATACTTTGACCTCTTCTTCCAACTTTAACTAGATTGTAATAAATTTAGTTCTTAGAGGGATTAGAGAAGTAGGTCATGTACCTAAGGTGGCCACTCTTAATTGAAATGCCCGAATCATCCAACATAATCTTCGTACTTTCATTATTTCTAAAGCTGGTGATCGAGTAAATATTACACCTCTTCTTTCTATAGTGACATATCTAATTATGACTAGCCAACCAATAGGTGAAGCCCAACTGATCATTGAATACATGTACACACTTTTTGAAATTGGCCATGTCTCCCACAAGAGAAAGAAGAATATAGCCTTAGGACATCTTGTGTCCTACATTTTGGAAAAGAAGTATGAATTAGTTCATCCTATTCATAATCTAGAGGAGCCTGTCTACTATAATGATAGATCATTCCGAGTAATCTTTAATAGAGATCCACATGTAGTAAGTAGTAACACTAAGGAGGAAAGGAGAAACCTCCACCTGCACCTGCTGGTGGACAAAACTTTTAGTATATAGTCAAGCATTTTGATCATCTTAAGAGTCATTTTGATCAACATTTTGATCAGATTGATACTCATCTTCAGTAGCAGGACTATCAATATCAGCAGGATATGGGTTGGGTTAGAGGTCAAATTGAATCTGTCAACACGAATATAGCTATAATGAATAGCTATTTTAATCTTTTAAACCAACCACCTCCTCTAGATAAGGGACCTTCAGAGTGATGATTGTAGTTCTTTCATGCTTTTCTCTACCTGTTATAACTTGATGTGATGAGATGTTATGTGTTGTTGTTGTTTATGTTTTTATATTTTTATGTGATGTGTTAGTTTTCATGTTGTTATGTTTTTATGTCTTATACTTTATTGAATCCATGTTTATTGATATCTTATGTGCTCAAACGTGTTATCTTTCATCATGAAATCACTTAAAGTTATTTTATCTTGTCTCTAGAAATATTTGTTACTTTATATGATTTTCCTTAAATATTAATCTAATAAGTGTTATATGTTGAAATACAATATAAAATTGAATTCATTAGAAAATGTAATTTTTCAAAAATTTAAGTTGTGTTATAACTCGATCTAGTTCAGAATATCAATCTCATCTCTCTTATTAGACTAATATAATTTTAATATTATTATTACAAATTTGATATTTTCTTATTTTATATTTCTCTTTTCAATATAAATATTATTGTACTTAGAAAAATTTGAGATTTTAGATTATTGATTTTGAAAAGATCAAATGAATACTTGGAAATGTACAAATATGCAAAAATCAAAAGAATAAGAAATGGTTTGCAATTTGAAAAAGATGCACAAAATTAGCCCACAAATAAAAAAAGCACAAGTTGTGCCACAAATATTAAAAAGATGCGCAAAGCACCACAAGTATATGTTCTTTTCTCAATCTTTTAATCTTCAAATTCAAATTAATCTTTTGTCCAATTTTATTGTGTATTGAAATTGGAAATTTACAAATTTTTCATTCATCTACTTTGCAATAATTTTGCTTATCTCATTTTCTAATCTGATTCATGCTCTTGAAATGTTTTTTCTTATCTGTGTTATATATATACTTAAATTATAAAAATTATTCTATTTCTCTAATAATATTTTATTTTAATTGCATAAATAATTCAATCTCTTTCAGGATCAACTATTATAGGCTTCTCTTATGACTCATTGCATTTCTGGATTACTTTGGCTTGTTTCTTTCTTCTTCTCTTTTTGCTGTTGTCAAAAAGATGGAGAAATATTGTATGACATTTGTGTGTTGTTCATATTTTTTGTGGCTTGTTCATTGTCTTTGTGTTTTTGTTCATTTTTTTTTGGTTTGTTTAAAATTAAAAAATCTGATAAGTTCAACAATAATGCCCTTTATTCTCACATGATTATTTCATTCAGGAGGAGTTTGGAAGAAACTTATGACTTTAAAATATACACAAATAATAGTCGTTTTTCTATAATCAAAAAGGGGGAGTTTTTTAAGAGAGTTGCTACTTAGCTTTGCATGATTTACATTCTTGCAACTTGTATTTTTTTATTCTTCCAAATATTATTATTTTTATTATTATTTTCTCCTAACACATTTTAGAAAGAATTGTTTTTGGTTCTTGTACGTATTAACATTTTAGGAAAATCATTCTCCAGATTGTTGAAGACTTCAAATCAAGATCTGCTTATAATATTTTTGAACTTTGAGTTTGTATTTTTCTTTTACTTGAGTCTGAGAGAGTGTGATTGTAATTAAGTAATTTAGTACACACACCTGGGGAGAGCTTTAAAATTCACAATTTTAATAAACTGATCATACAAGATGAACCATGTTCGTACGAAACGATCAGGTCGGTTATACTCCTCCAAGAGCAATGAAATAAGCAGAGGTGTGAAAGAATTTTTCTAAGTCTCATTCATCCAGACGAATTATCATGTTCGTCCCTGGATGATGTCCTCTGGAATATCACTTTGAACTATTCATCCAGATGAATTATCTTGTTTGTCCTAGGACGATATCCTCTAGAATCTCACTTTGAACTATTCATCCACACAAATTATCCAGTTCGTCCCAGGACGATGTCCTCTGGAATCTCACTTTGAACAATTCATCCAGATGAATTATCCTGCTCGTCCTAGGATGAAGTCTTCAGTAATCTCACTTTGAACTATTCGTCCAAACAAATTATCATGTTCGTCCCAGGACAATGTCCTCTAGAATCTCATTTTGAACTATTCATCCAAACGAATTATCCTGTTTGTTCCAGGATGATGTCCTCTAGAATTTCACTTTGAACTATTTGTCCAGACAAATTTACTTCTTCGTCCTAGGATGATGTCCTATGTTCTTTAAACTTGTGATCCATCCTGTATTTTCGTCTCAACAAACCTTGGGAATAAAGGTTCGTACCAGATGAACCATAATCGTATGGGGCGATGATTGGCTACGAAGGCAGTTCGTACCAATACACATTGAGGTCATATGCAACAGTTTTTACACTGTTCATATGTACAAAATTAAATTATACGGGATGATCATAAAAGTACAGAATTGAAATCTTATAATTTTCGGACAATTTTTTGTGTTTTTCTTATAAAAGGGTCACTTAATATAGTCAAGAAATCTTTTTTGTCTATTGGTCTTCATGCATACTAAAGGAAGATTGAAGGAGAGAGTGCGGGAGAGTATTTGAAAGAGAGTTCTTACTACTGGAGTGTGAAGGGTTCACTTGATTACTCAAAGGTAAGGATCTCCATTTGTGAATTATGATTACTTCACTCTTTTCTCTTATTCTTCTAGATTTCTCGTTAGAAGATCTTTCAAGGAGATCCGATTCTCTGCTGACACTCGAGGAGTGTGAATAAATAAAGGGTTCTCTGCCTACACTTGGAGAGTGTGAAAGGATGAAGGTTCTCTGCCTACACTTGGAGAGTGTGAACAGCCGACGGTTCTCTACCAACACTTGGAGGGTGTAAAAGGATAACAGTTCTCTGCCAACATTTAGAGTGTGTAAAAGGATGACGGTTCTCTGCCACACTGAGTAGTGGTGGAAGAGAGTTTTTGTGAAGGCTTTTCCGCCTTGCTGTGGGGGCAAAAGGAGAGAAACTTGTGGTAATAGTGTAATACCTAAAGTGGGAGACTTCAGGGAGTGGATGTAGGTCGTGTTTGATCGAACTACTATAAATCTTGTGTCTTTTATTTTCCGTTGCTTTTTTTACTTTACTGTTTTTTTTCTTGTTATTTGTGGTTGAAAAATCATTTTTTTAATTTCACTAAAAATTTAATTGGTTTAAAAGAGGAAGAATTCTTTAAATTACCAATTCACCCCCCCCCCCCCCCCCTCCTCCTCCTCCTCCTCTTGATTAGCCTTTTGGGACATAAGCTTAGGTCTAATAACCTAATTCATAATTAACAAGTTTCAACATATCATATCTCCTATAAATTTTCTAGGTTTGCTATACGAGCTTTTAATTATTGTCCTTAGGGTGTCACTATATTTAGTTGGTTTGAAGCAATTTTTGGACTAACCCTTGGAAAACATGCAAGTAAATGCAATAAAATAAAAAAAATAATCCTAAGATCTATGAGGGCCTAAGCTATGTACTTGTGCATCCTACACATGCAAAAGATAACGAAAATGAAGATTAAGGGTGCTTAATGGTGTTATTAGTGAATGATTAGAACTCAATCATCTACTAATCCACCTCCCCATGAATGTTATTCATAAGTAGAATTTATGTTTAAAATTTCTTTAATGAATCTCCCAAAATTAGGAATTTAATCGTATAGGTAATTTCAAAATAATTCAAAATACCCTTGCTTACTAGCACACAAATACATAAGTTTCAAAATAGTATGATTCAAAGTAATTCAATATTCATACTCAAGGGAGATCCACTGGTCAACCAAATAAGGTTTCAAAATAATTTGAAAATATTTTTTAATTTCAAAATATTTAACATATTATTTAATTAAATAATAGTTAAGTAATGAAAATAATTAAGTAATACAAAAATAAATCAGAAAAGTAAATTTTGGTTACTCAAAATAATTTTAAATTCAAATTCATAATATTCTAAAAATTTATAGGTATTATACATCAAAATTAGATTTAAAATCAATTAAATATGAATGATCAAAATTTAATATATATTTAAAAAAAAAAGATTTTTTAAATAATTTTAAAACATAATTATTATTAAAAAATAATCATTTCATTAAAAGAAATTAATTATTAAAGTTTCTAAATTCAAAGTATTTTTAAAATAATTTTACTTCAATAAAATTATTTAGATTTAATTTAATTAATTAGTAATTTAAATATTTAAGTATGTAATTAATAAAAGAAGATGAAATTATTTAAAATATTAATATATATAATAATTATTAGGTTTAAAATTAAATAAAAAAAATAAGTTTTTTTATTTTAGAATAAGTAAATGTATTTAAATGATAATAATAATAATAACAACAAAAAAATTATAATAACGTAATAATAATAATAATGACAACATAATAAAAACAATTCAAATAATAATAATAATAATTATTATTATTAATTAAAATATAATTTTCTAATTTATTAAAAAACATTATTAAACATTATTTTAATAATTTTGGAAAATATTTAAATTTTAATTTAATTAGTTATTAATTAAGTAACTTAGGGAGTTAACAAATTAAAATAACTTAAAATAGGAAAAATAATTAGTAATTAATCTAATAATAATTAAGGTAATTCTCTAATTTTTTAAAATTAATTAAAGAAAAATAATTTCAATAATTTTGGATAATAGTTAAACACTAAATTAATTAATTATTGATTAATAATTTAAGAACTTAATTAATTAAAAAAATTTCTTTTGAAAATGTAAAGTTTTTATTATATCATACTTAGTTTGAAATTAAAAAATACATTTTATTCTAAATAAAATATTATTTATATATTTATTTAGAAGTTATAATTAACAATAACATGTATTATTTAAAAAACTAATTATACCTTAAAAACTAATAATTAAATATCCAACAAAATTAAATATTAAATAAGAAAATATATCAAATAGATTAAAATATTATTTTTAAAATATAATTTCACATTTTATGAAATATTTTTATCATTTACACCAAATTATTAATTAAATAAAATAGATATCTAATAATTAATATAATTTAAAATATACATAATACGATGAATTTCATATATTACACTTAATTTTTTGTTTTAAATTTAATTTATAGTAATTATTTAAAGAAATTTGATTTAAAATATAAAAATAATAATTTAAAATTAATTTTAATTAATAAAAATTACAGCGGACCTCGATGCACCACGAGGAAGGTGGGAATTGGTCCCGCGGTCTATGGATAATCTTTGTTTGGCGGCACAATGATTATGCCTCCAGCAATGATTGTAGCATGATGCAGCAATCAAACTACAAAAATGTAGTATCAATTAACCACATTAGCGGAGATGACAACTGTTTGATCCATTATGTTTTTGAATCAACCAACAGGATCGCACTTAACGGGATGCAGGATCGAAGATGTGGTCGAAAGAGCACAGAATGACCATATCTAGACCATTGATAAAGAGATCAACGGTCCAGATCAGCCCCAGCGGACAACGGCTTATCCTAAATCCCTAAATAATATTTTGGCTTGTTCTCGTGATCGGGTGGACCAAATCACATGAAATTTTAAACCAAGCTTCTACTGGTGAAGAGAAATCTTTGGGAAGCAAAAATACGATCTAAAATGCACTACATGTAAATATATTTGATCCTAAGTGTCCTAGACTAAGGTTAGCAATTTCACATTGGTTTATGGATGGATTAATCCGTAAAAGGGCTTATTACACTTGTAGACTGTCCACACTGCTTTTTGTAGAAGAAATCATAACCCAAAATGCATTAGATCAAATGTAAAATGCTTTGGAAGATTTCAGGTCTCGGTTGGCTGGATATCTCGCCGTCGATGACCATTAATCGGTGGATTTGACTTAAAAGAAGTGAAGGGAATTGAGGAGAGCTCTCAAACCAAATATCTCAGCTTGGGAGCTCTTAGGGAGAAAGTTATGAGCTAAGGTCCATGTAAAGCAGCCCTAATGTCCCTATTTATAGCTCTATCCTAAGATTAACGGCTAGGATTAGATCTAGGGATTTATTAGGAGGTAATTACCCCTCCTTGGTTGTGGGCTTAAATTAATAGAGCAATAGGAAAGATTTAAGGCATTAATTAGGTCAAAATTGACTTAAATAGGTCAATTTGACCTAAGACTTGGGTTGACCAAGTCAAGGTCTGACTTGGTCAACCTAGTCAAACAAAGCCCAAGGGGTGAGGGTTTGAGCCTAGATTGTGTTTAAATTAGTTTGAAATCAATTTGAGCTCAAATGAGACTAAATGGGTCAACCAGGATGACCCAGGGAAAGGGCCTAGGCCTAATATGTTGGGTCTAACCCACTAAGTCCAAGGGAAGTTAGAATTTGAGCCAAGGTAGTATGGATTGATTTGAAATCAAAAGGTTCAACACAGGCCTAGGTTTGGGCTCAACAGATTTAATTTGACCCACAAAATTTGATGGAGGGGTCCTAAGATGTGGCTATGTCAATTTGACCAAGTCAACTCTTTGACCCAAGGATTTAAACAAAAATAAGGTCAACAATCTCCTCTACACTCTTTACTATAAGCTTTTCTTCCACAAACAAAAGCTAAACATTATAATTATGGTATCAAGTATTGGAACTTGGATTTCAAGACTAAGCTTTCATATTATATATTTTTTTATGATACCAAAATATTATTGGTATGATTACTATTTTTCATAACATACATTGGATATATTTTCCTTGTGTTGTTTGTATGTACTAATATTTGAGAAAAATTATACTCCAAACTGCCAAAGACTTCAAGATAGATTAGATTAAGGTTTCTTAAAGAAGTCCATAATTTTTATATTTTTCTTGAGTCTGAGAGAGTGTGATTGTAATTGCGTAACCGAGCAGATACATACTAGGGGAGTGAGTCAAAACTTAATCTTTTAAATCTAATTGTTCAGTAAAATGTTGAAATCTTACTGGGTGATTTGCAGTGGTAGTTCCTCCAGAATGGAGTTAATCAAGACATGCGTTAAGAAATTTTATTTGAATTATTTGTAATGTATGAAGTTTGATTCATATAGATGATGTCTAGAGTACGAATCAGGTGCATACCAATTTGTCCTATACAAACACATAAATTTTTTGAACTGTTCAAACTACACAAAATTGGATTCATACAGATGACATACAGTGTACAAAATGTGATCATCCACATTTGTACCAAACGATCTCTTCAATTTTTGAACTAATAGTATTGAATGATTTTAGGTTCATAGAGACGACATTAAGAGTTTAAAAAGGTTTCATGCATTCTTATCCCAAACAAAAGATGATTTGATTAAATAGTTCATACTATATGATGTAGGGTTTGTACAGAAGATGACCAGTATACAAAATAGGTTCGTACATAATCGTACCGAAAGAACCTGATCAATTTTGAACTATTCATACAATACGTTGTCACTTCATACAGATGACTAATAGAGTATGAAATAAGGTTCATACATTGAATTTTTACCAGTTTTAACTTATGATTATCGATGATAATGTATGTTTTGAAGGCATTCAACTTGAAAATTTTCAATTTTCTAGATAGTTTTTCTTGTCCTTCCTATATAAAGGTCCTAAAAATTATCTCCACTAATCTTATAGTGTTATTAATACAAATTTCTTTCAAAGAGTAGAAAGGAGAGTGTTTTTAGGAGTGAAGATTGAGAGATATTTTTGAGAAAAATTTGTGAGAAGATTCCAAGGTTACTCAAAGGTAATGATCTTTTATTTATTCTTCAAGTTTCTCCCTACTTCCTTAAAGGCTTTTGAAAGAAGACTTTCAAAGATGATCACGACACTCTGCCATCAACAAGAGTGTGAAAAAAGACATTAGTACTCTGTCATCATTAAGAGGGTAAAAAGGATGTTGGTACTCTACCATCAATAGGAGGTTGAGAAAGGACGTTGGTACTCTGCCATCACCAAAAGGGGTGAGATAGAACGTTGGTACTCTGCCACATCGGGGTTGGTGAAAGAGAGGTTGTAAGGGCTTCTCTGTCTTACTGTGGGGAGTAAAAGGAGAGTCACTTTGATATAATATAATACCTAAAGAAGGAGTCTTCAAGGAGTGGATGTAGGTATAGTTGGACTGAACCTCTATAAAATTTTGTGTTCTTCTACCTTTACTTTTTTTTATTGCATTTTTATTTCTCTACATTTGACTTTATTGTGGTTGAAAAATATTTTTATGAAAATTTAATTATTATTCTCAAAAATCTTAAATCAATTTTCTAACATGCTAGAGAATTTTTAAATTACCATTTCACCCCCCCCCCCTCTCGGTCAATCTTGTGACAGTTGTATTAGGTATAATAACCTATTTGAAAATGATTATGGCTATTTTTGGAAATCATAGCACTCTTGAATGATATTCGATCACTAGACCACTACTGTTTGATAATATTCCATTCAACTTTTGGAAAACTTGTATGTTTACTTTTCTTCAATTGCTTGACTATCCCATATGGATTTTATACAGGAAGGTTACACTAGACCAGCTAGACTTATTCATGGCATTAGGAATGAAACACTATTTACTAATTAGATAGTATAGGAAAATTAACTAGCTCAATTAAATGCAAAATATTTAAACAGTTTTTTCTATGCCTTGAAATCCGAGAACTATATGCATGTTTTAACCTATAAAGCTGAAAAAGAGAATTGGGATAGACTTTTAATAATGTATGAAGGAATTAATAAAGTGAAATAGTCCAAATTGAACAATCTATTACATGTCTATAAACTTTTTCATATGGAACCGAATGAATCAATCACTGACATGTATACTCATTTTATACAGATAGCCACTTTATTACATGCTTTTGGTAGGGAACTAATGAATTCTTAAAAAAGTTAATAAAATTCTATGTTATTTACCTACCACTTGTGATGCAAAGATAACTATCATAACTAAATCAAAAGACCTAATTATTTATTATACTAACAAACTGCTTAGATTATTGATTGTTTACAAGAAAGGAGTGTCTTAAAGATAGATTGATACACGTGACAAGCTAGAGGTAAAAAATATTGTGTTGAAAGTGGACGACTTAGAAAGTGATCAGCCACAATCTAAGGATGAAGAAGCATATTACACCCGTAATGAGGCAATTCAAAAGTTTCCTTAGAAGAAAGCAATGGAGATGTCAGCAGTGGAATAAAGGTAAGTTCCAAAAAAATTAAAAGCTTCTAATGATGTAATTTATTATGAATGTGGGAAGCCTAGACATATTAAATTCGATTGCCTGAATCTCAAAGCTAATCCTAGCAAGGAGAAAACTATTATTAGGAAGGGTAATAAAACACTATAGAGAGCATTCTAGGTGGACTCAGCATCAGATTCCTAAAAAATAGAAGCAAAGGAGGAAGTCATGAAGTTATGTTTAATGGATGACAAATTTGATCAATCGGATTAAGAGAAGGTATGTGATTTGTTCTGCAATGAGTTATTTGATGTTTTTGAAAAATCCATATTATATAGAGGAAACTAAAAAAATTGCATGCCAAATTAAACATAAAGTATTCAAATTTACAAAAAAGTCATGAAATCCTTAAAAATGATCATGCATATATTGATAGCTAACACATGAAATAATAGGATGAATTTGATAATTTGAATAAGAAATATGAATTATTGAAAACAACTTATATTAATCATGAAAATGAATATAAGGAGTATATAAATGAAACAAATTAAAGAGAACATGAGTTAAGGGTTGATAATGTTGTTTTAGAAAGTACAAACTCATATCGTAAAAAGAAAATGAAAGTTATTGAGGAAAATAGGACACTCGCAACACTTGAACAATTTTCTAATCCTGATAAAAAGTATAAAATTTCAAAACATAGGAAAAAGAAAGTATAACTCACATAGATTGGTAAATCCTTTTCCTGGAGTTAAATATTTGCTTGTAGAATGATTGATCGTATCTCTCACACTTGTACGAATCATAGTAGAACACGTTTAGTGTGGAAACCTAAGATACATAAATCAAAGCATATCAAACATGCATCCATATTATCATTTCCAAGAGATGAACCAAAATTCTTTTGGGTTCCCAAGTCTAATGTTTCTTAAGTTTGTAGAGTCACTCACATATAAGTCCTTATTAGAGCATTTGGCACCTAGACAATGAATATTCAAAGCATATGGCTAGAGACACAACACAATTCATATCTCCAGAAGCTAGGAATGGAGGAAAATTCATACTAGAAGATATTACCACAAGAAATACCCGCGTCAATGCCATTTCTGTCCTGGTGGCCTATTGTAAAAAAAGTGGTAGGTATAGGTATGATTGGCAACAAGAACAATTTATTTATTGAGAATGTGTTATTTGTTAAAGGCTTAAAGCATAATTTGTTGAGTATAAGTTAGCATAATGATAAGGGTTATAGTGTTAATTTTTTTCCTACAAGCTATATAATAAGTCAAAATATAATTGATGTATTACATGGAAATAGGGTAAATAATATATGCATGCATGATTTAAATTTTTTTAAATCTTCTAATGCTTTTTATCACAAAATAATCATTAATAAATCATGATTATGGCATAGAAGATTTTGTCAGGCTAGCATAAAATACTAGAAAGATTACCAAGAAAGAGCTGGTTAATTAAAGGTATACCCAAGCAAGAATTCACTAAGGATCACTTGATCGATTAGCATTGCAAGTCTAGGAGATAAAGTTTTTGGGTATGTAATCATTGATGTTTTTTCAAGATTGACTTGGGTTATATTTTTATCTCATAAGAGTGAATCATTTGATGAATTTAAAACCTTTTCTACTTAGATTTAAAGGAAACTAGGGTATGAAATTTTATCAATTTAAAGTGATCATAGAGGTGAGTTTGAAAATAAAAAAATTTAAATATTTTTATTAAAAAAAAGGAATTGGTCACAACTTTTCATCACTTAGGACCCCTCAGAAGAATGGGGTTATCAAAAAAAAAGAATAGAACTTTGATACAAGCTGCTAGAGCCATATTGGTAGAATATTCACTTCTAAAATATTTTTGGGCCGAAGTGATTAGTATGATTTATTATGTTTTGGATAGGGTGATCATTAGATATAAGTTAAACTAGACACCCTCTGAACTTCTTAAGGGGAGAACACCTAATCTATCACATTTATATATTTTTGGATGTAAGATGTTCATTCATAATAATGGTAAAACCATCTTTTAGAAAATTTGATCCTAAATTAGATGAAAGAAATTTTTTTAGGATGTTCATGTGTTGGCTAAATCTTAAAGGGTTTTTAACAAGAGAACTTTAGTAGTTAAGGAAACCACATGTATATTTTTTAATGAATCTGGTATTTCAAAAGAGACAAGGTTAGAGGAAGATCATATTGAAGATATCTCTCAAGAAATTGAAAATATAAATTTGAAAGAAATGTTGGATTAGAAATCAATTTGCTAAGAGAATGAAAATTTTTTAAGAGTTGCCCTAAAAAATTTATTTTAGGTTAACCAAGTGAGAGTGTTAGAACTAGGTATGGTCTTAGCAAAGAAGTGAACCATTCTACCTTTATATCAATGATTAAACCCACTAATATAAATCAAGCACTTTTAGATAAATTTTGGATTTGACCATGTATGAAGAATTAAATCAATTTGTTAGATGATGTTTGGGAATTGATTGAAAGGCCTAAAGATGAAAGTATTGTTATAACTAAGTGGGTGTTCAAAAATAAAATGAATAATTCAGATATTGTGATTATAAATAAGGCAAGATTGGTGACCAAGGGTTATAATCAAATAGAAGGAATTGATTTTGAAGAAACTTTTGCCCTTGTGGCCAAACTTGAAGTGATAAAAGGTATTACTAGCCTTTGCCTATTTTAAAGTTTTTAAATTATTTCAAATATATGTTAAGAGTGTCTTTCTTAAAGGGGTGATATAAGAGGATATTTATGCTAAGCAACTTCTAGGTTTTGAAAATTCAAATTGCTTAAATCATGTGTTTAAATTGGAAAAAGATATTATATTAATTAAAATAGGCACCTAGTGCTGTGTGTGAGAGGTTAAGCACTTTCTAATTAGAAAGGTCATTTGTTAAAGGAGGTGTGGACCCCACTCTCTTCTTAAAAAGAGTAGGAGAAAACATACCCATTAGTCAAATATATATTGATGATATTTTGTTTAGATCTACTAATAAAATCTTTATTGTAATTTTTCAAAGATAAAAAGTAGTGAATTTGAAATCGGTTTGATGGGAGACTTGAGTTATTTTCTTGGTTTTAGAATAAAAAAAAAATGAGGAAGGAATATTTTTTTAGCTAAAGTATATTAATGACATCCTCAATAAATATGAAATAGATAATGCTAAACCAGTGAGTACAACAATGAGTTCCTCGCTATAGTTAGATAATGATTCTAAGGAAAAATCTATTGATAAAAAGAAATTTAGAGGAATAATTGGATCATTACTTTACTTGACTGCTAGCAGACCATGTATCATATTTTGTGCTTATTTGTGGCTAGATTTCAAGCTGATCCAAAGGAATTACATTTGTCAACTATCAAGAGAATTCAAAGAATATATTTTTGGGAACTCAAAACTAAGGGATTTGTTATCTTAAGCACAACTCTTCTTTTGAAATCTTTGTATATTTTGATTCAAATTCTGTACGATGTAGGGTTGATCAAAAAAGTACTTCTGGAACTAGTTAATTGATAGGAAACTCTTTATATTCTTAGTTTAGAAGAAAATAAAATTCAATAGCCCATTTTTACTACTGAAGTAGAATATAATATATTAGGTAGTTTTGTAGCACAGGTTTTTTGGATAAAACTATAACTAATTAATTTAGGATTTTTAATTGGCACTATTCTAATTTTCTGTGATAATACATGTGTCATATGCATTTCAAAGAATCCTAATAAATATTATAGAACCAAGCATATAGATGTAAGGCATCACTTCATTAGAGATCATGTGGCTAAAAGAAAAATTGAATTGCACCATGTTGCAATGGAGAATTAACTTGCAAATATTTTTACAAAACCACTGGCTTTTGAAACATTTAGCACCTTAAGAACTAGATTAGGTGTGATTGATCGTAATACTTAAAATTAATTTTTGCAAATTGGATTTGTAATGTATTGATGTGTATATTTTATTTATTTGTTTAGTTATTAGTTATTGTTTGTTTCTCTAGTTTGTGTCTATTTTTTTCTTTAGTAAGTATTATTATTATTTTTGTTTTCATTGTTGCTTGTCATAGATCTTGTGTGAATTATTTTTTAATGTAGTTTGTGTTTATCATAACTTGAGTTTTGATTTTCTTTCATACTATACAAACTTTTTTATATTGTTTAAATTTTGTGAATGGTACATGATTTTTATTCTGAGTTGAGCTCACAAAATTGAGTTTTTTAATGCATATCATATCGTACAATGTCATCATCATATGTACGATCAATTATTTTTCATCTGTATGTTTGGGGACATTTTTTGAGGTCAATTTTTTTTGTTAGATCGTACTTACAAAATCTTCTTTCACCTGTACAATCCTGTTGTCAATTTCTCATGTGGATGAACCTATTTGTTAGAAATAATCTTTATTATTCTGATCATGCCCGATGAATAAGTGTTTGTCTATTTGATTTTATGGTCAAAAATCCTATATGAAATGACGTTTAAGCAATGGCAGTTTATGAAAAGTCATTTTATTTTTTACCATTTCCATTCATCTGTATGAAAATATTTTCATCCCGTACGATTGCAAAAACATACGTTCGATCTTAATTTTGTACTACATGATAGGATATTTTTCTTTAATTTGAAAGGTAGTGTATGTTTTTTTCTAGACAATACTATTCGATCTCAAACCATCTTGAGTCAAAGCTTTAGGAATGGCCAATAGTAGAAAACATTCTCAAACTTCCAAGGGCTCATCCTCTTGCTCTGGTAGAGATGAGAACTTCCTTTCTAAAGACAATGAGGATGCCTACAAAAGTTTTGTTTAAGCTAAGATTTTCCCCTCTTTTCTCTTAATTCAAGGAGACATAAACTTCTCTATTATGCCTCTTTTCAACTCAACTCAATTCTCTTTTATCCTCAATTTGATCAATACCTATCATCTAGAAACCTTCCAAATTTTTCTTGCAAACTTGAAAGTTAATGAATATCACACTAGATTGACTTCATATGTCTTTAGGTAGAGAGTTCAAATAACTAAGGAAGATTTATGCATCTTCCACCATCTTAGGACTCAAGGGGTTAGGGCACACATCATAACCTTTATATTAGATTTTTATTGGCCTAAAATTAACCAAACTTTTAGAGGTGTTGCATAATAAATCATCTTTCTCGTATATTTATACCATTAACCAGAATGTCAGGATCATCCAGCTTGTCTTGAGAACTTCTATAATACCTAAAGTTTTTTCCTCTTTTATCTACTATCACATATATTATCATGACTAATACTTCTATTCACAAATCCCAACTAATCATAGACTAAATTTATAAACTTTTAGATATCAGACTTCTTCATAATAGGAGGAAGAAAAATGTAGCCTTAATAAGTGCCTATATTTTAGAAATATGTACAACATGATCCATCCTGACCCTCCCACTCAGCTTCTTATTTAGTAAGACGATGCTTCTTTCCATACACTTTTTAATAAGGATTAAGGATCCGAGGAAAAAGAATTTAAGGGTAGAAGGAGGTGTTCTTGCTCCAGCTCCTGCACTTAGATCCTATAATAAATTTCTAAGAAATGGTCCATCATTTTAACAGACTGGAATCTCATTTTGATCAACACTTTCATCAAATTGAGAATCACTTAAATTAGTATAATATGAGGTACGATGAAGATATGGGGTGGATTAAATGGATAATTTGACTCTATCAACACGTAAGTAGCTATGATAAATAACTACTTTATGATGTTTACCCCTCAGCCACATCCAGACTAAGGCCCCTTAAGATTTTAGTTGTTTTTTTTCTGTTGTACTTATTGTTGAGATTTTGTACTTATTATTGGGATATTTCTTGTGATTTTATATGTTGGTTTCTTCATATTAGGGTTCTTCTATTTCTAGCATAATGTATTATTTGTATGTGTTTTAAGTGTTAAATGGAATGATGTTCTAACTTGTGTTGAAATTACTCTTCTTAAATTGGTTAAGTTTTTAGAGACAAATCATTTATAGTCAATCTCTAGAATAAAATTTTAAATTATTTTGCTCTACAAATTAATCTCTTTATAAAATTTAATCTCTTAAAATTTTAAATTAAATTATGATTGGATGCAGATTAGAAAATCAATTTCATTTTCTTATAGAGAAATATTACTTTGCTATAAGTTTTGAAAAATAGATGTCTTAATTTTATTTTATTTCTTTTTTAATGTATTTATTTTTATTAATTATTAGATTTTAGTTTAAAATTTAATGATATTGGAATGATCAAAAATATAAAAAGTTGCATAAAGCGTGCCAAACTTGAAAAGATCCATGAGATGTGCAACAAGTTTAAAAAGATGCGCAATATTTGCCAAAGTTAAAAGAGGCACAAAATTAGCCTAAATTAAAAAGATGCATGAAGTGTGCCAAAAAAATTAAAAAAATGCGCAATGTCGCCAACTGAAAAAAAAATCATACTATTCTTTCCTTTATATTTTTATCTCTTATAAAAATCTATATAATTAGCAATAGTCTTCAATATTGAATTAGAAACTAATAAATCTTTATTTCATCATATTTATAAAAATAAATTTTATTTAATATGCCTAGAACGAATAATGATCCTAGTTGACATTTTTTATCTTAATGTTTCTTTGATTTAACATTTAAGAGTTTCTTTTTAGCAATAGGACGTAAATGTTGTATTTGCAATTGGTTTAAAATCTTCTCTTCTTCATCAAATTTGATTTTTCCATAAAAACTTATCCTTTCAAGAGGTACTCCCCTTTTTGTTGTTGTCAAAAGGGTGAGTTATTAGTTATTATTTGAAGTATTAATTGATTTTGATACTATCATTAGTTATTGTTATGTATGTATTGTGTTATTGTGTGATTGTTAGTTATTATTATGTGTGTATTGTGTTATTGTGTATGTGTTTGTTGCACATTTTTGTTTTTTGTGTGTATTGTGTTATTGTGTATGTGTTTGGTGTTCATTTTTTTTTTTAAAGTTTTTATTTATTTTTAAATTATTATTGTGATTTTTATTTTCATTGAAATATCTTATTTTTAAATTGATCATTCATTAAGGGGGAGCTTAGGAGAAAACTTTATTAAGTGTTAACTCAAACAATAATTGTTTTAGCCATTATAAAAAAGGGTGAGATTGCTGCAACTTAGATTTCAAAACTAAGTTTTTATATCATGTGATTTTTTGATGATTCCAAAATATTATTGTTATGATTACTATTTCTTCTAACATATATTGGATATATTTTCTTTGTGTTGTCTGTGTGTACTAACATTTCAGAGAAATCATACTCCAAATTTCCAAAGATTTTAAGACAAATTATATTAGAGTTTCTTGTAATGAAGTATGTAATTTTTCTACTTTTATTGAGTTTGAGAGAGTGTGGTTGTAATTGGGTAACCATGCATATACACACTAGGGAAGTGAGTCAAAACTTAATCTTTTAAATCTAATTAAATTGTATGATTTTCAAATTATATTGGACAATTTTCCATGGTAGTTCCTCCAAAATAAAGTTAATCAAGTCATGGCTTGAGAAATTTTATTTAAACTGTTCGTATTATATGAAGTTTGATTAATACAGACGACATCCAAAGTATAAATCGGGTGCGTACCAGTTCATCCCATATGAACGCATAAAATTTTTAACTGTTCATACTATACAAAATTAGATTCATATAGATGATGTTTAGTGTTTAGATTCATCCACGTTCATACCAAATGATCTCTTTAATTTTTGAACTGATCATATTGTATGATTTTAGGTTCATATAGACGAGTTCCAGAGTACAAAATGAGTTCATCCATGTTAGTACCAAATGAAGCATGATTTAATTTAACAGTTCATACTGTATGATGTAGGATTCATACAGATGATGACCAGTGTACAAAATGGGTACGTACATAATCGTACCAGATGAACCTGTTGAGTATGATGTTAGTTCGTATAGATGACTGACAAAGTATGATATTAGGTTCATATAGGATCGTACATGGAATTTTGAACTATTTATAGGTATAATTATTTATCATACTATACGATCTGAAGACATTCAACATGAAATTTTTTTCATTTTCTAGATGATTTTTCTTGTCTTTCTAGATAAAGATCCTAAAATTGTCTCCATTGAGCTTCTAGAGTAATTCTGTTTGTTTCTTTCAAAGAGTGGAAAGGAGAGTATTTGGAAGAGTGTTTTAGGAAAGAAGATGGAGAAATCTTTTTGAGAGAAATTTGTGAGGTGATTCTTCAAGTTTCTCCCTACTTCCTTGAAGGCCTTTGAAAGAAGACTTTCAAAGAAAATTATGGTTTTTTTCCATCACAAGGATAATAAAAAAGGATGTTGATACTATGCCATCACTAAGAGGGTGAGAAAGGATGTTGGTACTCTACCATCACTAGGAGGGTGAGAAAGGATGTTGGTACTCTTCCATCAACAGGAATGTGAGAAAGGATGTTGGTAATCTGCCACACCAGAATTAGTGGAAGAGAGGTTATTGTAAGGGCTTCTCCTCCTTTTTGTGAGAGCAAACGAAGTGTCACTTTGATATAGTGCAAAACCTAAAGAAGGTGTCTTCAAGGAGTGGACATAGGTCTACTTGGACCGAACCACTATAAAATTTGGTGTTCTTCTGCCTTTACTTTTTACTACATTTTTATTTTTCTGCATTTGAGTTTATTGTGTTTGAAAATTTTTTTTACGAAAAATTAAGTATTGTCCTAAAAAATCTTAAATCTATTTTCTAACATCCAAGAGAATTTTTAAATCACGAATTCACTAAAAGTTGGACAAGGATGTTAAGCCCTTATTAATTAGTCCCAAGGCTAACCAAGACGGGGTGATGAATTGGTATTTAAAAAATTCTTTAAGTAGAATCACAAATACAACCAAATAATCAATATAGAAATTAAAGTGCGAAGATTAAAAGCAAAAGTACAATAAGAAATAACACACCAGATTTTTATAGTGGTTCTATCAACTTGACCTACATCCACTCTCCGGAGCCTCTCCTTCAGGTATTGCACTAAACTCAGTGTCTCTCCATTAGCCCCCATAACAAGGCAGAGAAGCTCATATAAATATTCCTTTTGACCGACCCTGATGCGGCAGAGAATCCAACTCCTTTTGCTCCTCCAGAAGTAGGTAGGGAACCCAACTCCTTTGGCTTCCTCCAGAAGCAGGCAGAGAACGCAACTCCTTTTTCTTCCTCTAGAAGCAGGCAAAGAACCTTGATCAGTTACTCAAGAAGACCTCTCTTAAACCTTAAAGGACCCAGGGATGATGACCAAAGAAGATGATGACATATCCTTACTTAGAGCAACCATTGTGAAATCCCTCATAAACTCCCCCTCACATGATCCTCTCTCTCTCTCCCTTGCTCTCCTTCTCCTCTTGACTCTCTCAAGTTAAGACAACAGTAAAAGATTTTCACTTGAGAAAATAAGAGATCTTTTAAACAAGGGCTCCAAATTTGCCCTATTTAGAAACTAAACATCAAATATCATCCAGGACAATAGTATATCATCATGTACGATTAGTTCAACTCAATGAATATCATCCAAACCATCACCCTGGATCAATGTTTGGATAATAGAAAAATAATTAGATCATCCAGGATAATCTCAAGATTGTCTGGGTTGATTAATTCAATTTAGTTCATATCATCCAGAGCAACACCCTGAATGGATGTCTGGATGATGAAAAAATTACTAGATTATCCAGGCTGATCTAATAATCATCCCGAATGATTTATTAAATTAAGTACATATCATCCAGAACATGGCCCTAAATGAAGCCAGGCTAATGTTTGATCAATCCATAAATAACTAAGGTTTGTGAACTGATCATCTTGAATGATTCTACGATCATCCAAAACGATATAATCGAAGCAATCAAATCTTAATTACTTTTCTTAATTAAAAGATTAATTTATGCATAATTACACTGCATCATCCCAGATGATGTCCCAAAATAAAAGATGCCTACATAGATCTGACAATTGATTCTTTCTAATTTGAGCCTATCATCCCGGCCGATGCTAATATCATCCAGGAAAATGTGCTTAATTGCGGCTGCCTTAACCAGGATGCCAGGCCAATTTGTGGGGTTTCCTGATTTTTAAAAAAAACTTGTATACGCCCAAGATTTGTCGATTATCTTAGAATGATGAGATTGAAAACAAAAATTAACTCTCTAAAAGCTATTTGTCAAAAAAACATATTCCCAAGCAAAGAAAAATAGAAATGTGTGCAACGTTACTTAGCATCAAGACCCACAATATTAAAACAAAATAAAATAGGAACTCAAGAAAAGGTAAAAGACGGGTCACAGGTCAAGTTCGGGTTTTCAAACATACAAGCCTATTAAAAATGGGTAAAGTCCTAATCTACCTGCTTCAGGTTCAATCTTCAGCTAGTCAACCCGACCCGACTTTGGTCGTTTGTTCTTGAGCCGCACCTGAAATATTAGTAGGCTAGGCAGTCATAAAAAAAATAAAAATGTTTACTATCATCAAAACTAATGTCCTCTCCCTAAAATGTTTGAAAATATTATTTTGGGTATTCCACTATTCACAACAATATCTTGAAGAGGTCCCTGAATGCATTTTTTAAGCCAGATATTGTTATGAGAGGGGCAAACACAAAACGAAATAAGAATGCGGGTGCAGTGAGCCAGCGATGCATAAAACTGAAAATCCAATAAATATGACGAAACACCTCAAACACTACCGGGTTTTTACCCGGGTTTTTTTCGGACATCAAAAAAAAAAATTCCGAGGGTCTCGAAAAAGGTTAGAAAGGAAAAGCTCTCTCTTTTGACATCACAAAAAAATAGGAAGAAAAATTAGAAAGGAAAAGCAGAATAGAAGACGAAAAAGAAGAATGAAAGCAAAGTTTTTTTTTTTAATTAAAGCAAAAAAATGATAAATTCTCTATGGAATTGAATTTAAAAAAAAATAAGAATAATGAGTTAATATTGTCAAAATCTGAAAAATGGTAGAATAGTCGATCCTGTTAGCCCTTGCTCTAACTTCTCACAGGATAAAATCATCTTTTAAAAACAAAAGACCTAACTAAGAGAAACCAATTGGATAAGAAAAACGATATCCATTCAAAACTTGATTTAAAAAAAATATATCTTACAGATTAATATACCAAAGTAATTTGCCATAATTATAAAATTCAAAATCAAGCCTTTGAAAATATCAAATGACACATGAATTCTTCTAATATTTAAAGGTTTGAAAGAGAAGAAAGCTTACTTTTGGTGGGCTCATTTTATGCCTCTTGTCTATTGATTAGCGCACTTTGCGCATCTTTAGATTTTTTATACACTTTATGTATCTTTCTTAATTTGGTGTCATTATGCATCTTTTAATTTGACATCATTGGTCAAAACTTTTTTTTTCAAGCTAGATCCCTTTTCTTTCAGATTTTAGAGAAGAAAAACTCACTCTCTAATATAAACAAGAATAAATCACAAAATAGGATCAAAATTATATAATAAATGGAAAGACAAGATTACAAAAAAAAAATTAAAAGTAATATAAAGACTTTGAACATTATAAGTATAAGATAGATTACTGTAGCAAGATAGAAAAGATCTCAATCGTAAAGTCAAGTTGTTAATTTAAGATAGACTTTTGTTTAGAAATTACACCACTAAAAGAGCTAAGAGGAAGGAAAACAATCAACGATATTTCTCCATTTAACTGATTTAGAGATGTAACATATAGACTATAAAATATTTAAAAACAAAAATATGGCTTAAAATATCATTTCAGTAGTGATCACAAAGAAAAGAAAAAAAAAATTAAAATAATATAAATAAAGAAAAACAAAAAACAAAAGCAAATAAAAAGTAAAATAAACCAAATTTGAAATAAACAAAAGAGTAAAAAAAAGCAACAAAATAGAAAAATTCAAAATTTAGTAAACATAAAGTTCATGCATTTAAGTCAATGACACCCAATCTGATCCTTAAGATGCTGAAAGTGTCAAACACTAGTTGTTGAGTAAAGATGTCAGCCAATTTATTCTCAGTTGTCACATGGTGTAACTCAATGTCTCATTTGGTCACATTATCTCTAATAAAGTGATGTCATATATCAATATATTTTGTCCTTGAATATTGGATAGGATTCTTGGAGATGTAGATGGCAATAGTGTTATCATAAAGGATTTAAATTGTGCCTATAGGTAATCCTAAATTAAGAAATTGTTGCTTCAACCAAAGGATTTGGACCACACAACTCCCTAAGGTAATGTACTCAACTTCAGCAATGGAAAGTGCAACAGAGTTTTATTTTCTACTAGACTAGTAGACTAAAGATTATCCTATGAATTGGCAAGTCTAGAAGTTCTTTTTCTATCACCATACATCCTGCAAAATTAGAATCAAAATACCTAATAATCTCAAAAGAAGTGTTATGCCTAGGATATCAGATTCCTAAGTTTTGGGTCCCCAAAAGATATTTAAGAATTCTCTTAACTACAGTCAGGTGGGATTCTTTAGGATCAACTTGAAATCTAGCAAGAGATAAACATTAAACATTATATTAGGTTGGATAGAGGCGAGGCAAAGTAAAGATCCAATCATCCCTCTATACTTCTTTTGATCAACAGATTTTCTATTTGAGTCCTCATCCAACTGAATATTAGAAGTCATGGGAGTATTTATTAGCTTGACTTTATCCATTTCATATTTCTTAAAAATGTCTTTTATATACTTTTTGATTTAGAAAGGTTCGATCATCTAATTCTCTTATGTTAAATCCCAAAAAGTAAAACAACTCTCTCACCATACTCATCTCAAACTCCTTACTGGTTATTTTAAAAAAAATAATCACATAGTTTTTATCAGAAGATCCAAAAAATATATCTGAACAATGAATAATGAGTAACTCATCTCTTACTTTCTTCAGAAAAAGGGTGGTGTCTACACTCCCCTTAACAAAATCTCTCTTTAGTAAAAATGTGTTAAGCCTCTCATATCAAGCTCTTGGTGCCTATTTTAATCTATATAAGGCCTTTTTAAATTTGAAAACATGATTCATAAATTGAGAATTCTCAAAACCTGGGGGTTGTTCTATAAACACATTCTCTTTTTTTACCCTATTTAAAAAGGCACTCTTAATGTCCATTTGGTAAAGCATGAATCCCTTATAATAGGCAAAGGCTAATAGCACTCTAATGGCTTTCAATCTAGCTATAGGGGCAAAGGTCTCCTCAAAAACAATTCCTTCTATTTAGTTGTAACCCTCTTAGCCACTAATCTCATCTTATTCCTAATCACCACATCAAAATCATTCATATTATTCTTAAAGACCCATTTAGTTTCAACTACACTTTATCCCTTTGGTCTTTTTACAAGCTCCCAAACATCATTCCTAACAAATTGGTTTAATTCCTCTTGCATGGCTAAGATCCAGAACTCATCAAATAAGACTTGATTAATATTGGTGGGTTCAGTCATTGAGATAAAAGTAGAGTGGTTCACTTACTTTCTAAGTCAATGCCTAGTTCTAACACCTTCAAAAGGGTCTCCTAAGATCAGTTTTTTTAAGATGACTCAAAGAATATCTCCAATCTCTAGGCAAAGTGTGTGTAGGTTGAACCCTTTCCTCCAAATTTGATATTTTTTACTCCTTGGGTAATCTCATATACTCCTCCAGTGTTTTAGGGCTCTACACTCTTCTCCAAATTTTCAACACCTTGGGTAATCTCTCCAACATCATCTTCATCCTCAACTCTAGACTTCTTAGGATCAGATTCAATCAAACACTACATGAGTAGTCTCCTCCACCACCAATATCCTCTTATTAAACACCCTAAAAGATTTCCCCACAATTGAATATCCTAAGAATACTCCTTCATCAGATTTTGGATCAAATTTTTGTAAGTGTGACTTCTCATTATTAAGAATGAACAACTTACAATCAAAGACATGGACATGGGAAAGGTTGGATGTCTAACCCTTATGGATCTCATAAGGCATCTTATCAAGTTTGGCTCTAACATTTACCCTATTCAACATATAATAAGTTGTGTTTATCACCTCAACCCAAAAGTATTTTATAAGTGAATACTCGACAAGCATGGCTCTAGTAATTTCTACTAAGGTTCGGTTCTTCCTTTTAGCTACCCTGTTCTACTAAGGGGTCTTAGGAGCTGAGAAGTTGTGGTTAATTTCCTGTATCCTCATAAAAGTCTTCAAATCTCTCATTTTCAAACTCTCCCCCATGGTAACTATGGATGGTCAACATCTCACAACCTATTTTTTTTAATCCAAGTTGAGAAGGATCTAAACTCATCAAAAGACTTACTCTAATGTGACAAAAATTTAATCCAAGTGAACCTCGAGTAGTCATTGACAATCACAAATCTATAGACTTTTCCCTCCTAAGATGGCAGTGTTAATGGGTCCAAATAAATTCATGTGAAGGACTTCTAAAGGTCTAGAGGTGCTAATATTCTTAATGGAATGGAAAGAGGATTGGTCTTGCTTCCGTAGTTAGCAGGCATCACACAGATGGTCTTTGGTGAACTTAAGCTTGGGGACACCTCTAATTAGATCTTTTTGGGTCACTTTTTTAAGAGTTTTCATATTAGCATGACATAACCTCTTATTCCACAACCAAGAATCATCAGCAATAATTTTTAAATAAAATAAAGTAGCACATTCAATATTATTTAAATCAAGCATGTAAACATTGTTAATCCACTTTCCCTACAAAACAATATTGTTATTCAAGCTAATAATATATGTATTTGCTAAAAAAATTATGATGAAGCCCTTATCGCATAGCTGACTGATGCTTAGCAAGTTGTGTTTTAGTCATCTACAAGCAAAATATTTTCAATCAAAAGATTCTTAGAGTTTTTTTATTATACTTGCACCCACCACTTTCCTGATGGTGTTGTCTCCAAGGGTGACCTTACCTCCAGCCCTGCCCTCAAGCAAAATAAATTGATCAGCATCTCTAGTCATGTGTCATGAGCATCCGCTATACATATATCACATGCTCTCATGAGATCTTAGGTGAGAGCATATCTAAAAAATCATCAAATATTAGATTTAGGAACCTAAATAAGTTTGGGTCCCTTCTTATAGAAAGAAGAATGTAATGCATGTTTGTTATGCTATGAATCATGCAATTTGAGTTCCCATGGCCAATGTGTACTACGATGAATAATGCATGTGTGTGAAATATGCCCTAGCATGCCACATGAAACCCATTTTGCACCAAAAAAAGGATTCACTAATCTGTTCGAGTTATAGTTCCTCTTACTAGGTTTCAAAATTTTGGTTTTGGATCATGATTGAAAAATTGTTCAGGTGTGGGTGTATTCCTATTTTTCTCAAGTGCATTCAATTTTGCTTTAAATCTTAAGTTAGCATTTTCTAAAACAACATTATCAACATTCAAATAGTGCTCCATATACTTAGATTCTTCAATATATATTTTAAAATCAGTTTCAAGTGAGGTGTAGGATTCTTTCAATAAATTATTCTCAACAACCAACTCAAAATATTTTTTATTCAATTCATCAAACTCATTAAGTAATGACATGTGATTGCTATCAATTTGGGAGTGATCTTTCAATAAAATTTCATGCTCATTTTTGCAAACTTGAAAACTCCAATTTCAGACTAGCATGCAATTTCTTAAGTTTCTTATATGATGCATGAATTTTCTCACAAACTTCAATTAATTGATCATAGGTTGGTTCACATACATCTTCTTGGTCAGACTGACCAAGATGATTACCCATTAAGCACAAGTTTATTTTCTTCTCCTCAGGTTCATTCTCAGAGGAGTTAGATGAAGAATCTGCCCATAACGCCTTTTGGTACCGCTTCTTGTCCTTCCTGTACTTGGGTTTCTCCTCACCCATCTCTTGCTTGGGTGATCCTTAAATATAGGAAAATCAGCTTTGACATGTTTATGCTTTATGCATTCATAACAAACAACATCAAAAAAACTTTTATAATTTTTATTACCCTTACCTTTATTTCATTTTTTGATGGTGCTTGTGATTCTTCCTTTGAAAGCTTTTGAATTTCCCAGTGATTAAGGCAATATCATTTCTTTTAGACCTAGAAGGATCAGTGTTCGTATTGTTGGCCTTCAGCACCATAATTTTTTCCTTATTTTGCTCACATGCAACAAGTTTCCTTTGTTTCACTCCTTGCTTGTAAGCAATGAGTGATCCAAGTTAGTTGTCAATATAATAAGTATTCAAATCCTTGGATTCAATAATTGTAGTGATCTTAGTATGAAAGAAAGAAGGCAAGCATCTGAAAATTTTATTCACTCTTTCATAGTTAGTTAGCTCTCTTCTTAAGGCATACAATGAGGTGATAATTTGAGTAAACCTAGTATACATGTCAGAAATTAATTCAATAGGTTTCATATGAAAAAGTTCGTAGTCATGTAATAAAATATTCAACCTAGATTTTTAACTTTATTGGTTTCTTCATAAGTAACACATAATCTATCCCAATTTTATTTACCAGTAGCACGAGTTGAAACACATATATAATCTTCAAATTTCAAAACACAGAAAAATAGTTCAAGCATTCTGTATTTAGTTGACCTAAATCTCTATCATCAAGAGGACATTCAATAAAATGAAGTATAGTATTAATGTCATTGGTTTTACGAGACGGAGGTGAATAACCATCCTTAACAAGCATCCATATATGATAGTCATCGATTGTAAAAGCATAGACATGTGAGTTTTCAAAATCAAAAGAAATATTGTCAAACAAAGGTGGTCGGGTAAAATAATACCCTTTAGTAGTATTATAATTACCAAAATTAGCCATTGATCAAAATTCAAAAGTTTTCAAAAACTCAATTTTATGAATCCCTCTCTGATAACACTTGAAAGTTCGACAGGGATGTTAAGCCCTTATGAACTAGTCCTAAGGCTATCCCAGAGGGGAGGGCGAGGGTTGAATTGGTATTTAAAAAATTCTTTAAGCAAAATCATAAACATAACCAAATAATCACCATAGAAATTAAAGTTCAGATATGAAATGCGAAAGTATAATAAGAAAGAACACACCATATTTTTATAATGGTTCGGTCAACTTGACCTACGTCCACTCCCTAGAGCCTCTCCTCCAGGAATTGCACTAAACACAATGTCTCTCTTTTTTCCCCCACAGTAAGGTGGAGAAGCCTGTACAAAAACTCCTTAACACCGACCCTGGTGCAGCAAAGAACCCAACTCCTTTTGCTTCCTCTAGAAGCAGGCAGAGAACCCAACTCATTTTTCTTCCTCCAGAAGCAGGCAGAGAACCTAACTTTTTTTTCTTCCTCCAGAAGCAGATACAGAACCTTAATCAGTTACTAAAGAAGACCTCTCTCAAACCTCGAAGGATACAGGGTTGATGACTGGAGAATACGACGATGGATCCTTTCTTGGAGCAACCTTTGTGAAATCCCACACAAATTCCCCCTCATAAGATCCTCTCTCTCTCTCCCTTGCTCTCCCTCTCCTCTTGGCTCTCTCAAGTTAAGACAATAGTAAAATTTTTTCACTTGAGAAAATAAGAGATCTTTTAAACAAGGGCTCCAAATTAGCCCAAATTAGCAACTAATCATCAAATATCAACCAGGATGATAATATATCATCCTGTATGATTAGTTTAACTCAATGAATATCATCTAGACCATCACCCTCGATAGATGTCTAATTGATGGAAAAAAGAACTAGATCGTCCGGGCTGATTAGTTCAATTCAGTTCATATCATCCAAAGCATCTCCCTGAATGAATGCCTGGATAATAAAAAAATAACTTGATCGTTTAGGTTGATCTCATGATCATCCCAAATGATTCATTCAATTCAGTACATATCATCCAGAGCATCACCCTGAAGTGAGCTATGCCAATGTTTGATTATCTAGAAAGAACTAAGGTTTGTGAACTGATTATTCCAAATGATCCTGCAATCATCCAGGTTGATATGTTGAGTAATCAAACCTTAATTTCATTCCTTAATAACTAGATTAATTTAGTTATAATTGAACTACATTGTCTTGGATGATATCCTGGATGATGTCCAAAAATAAAATACGCCTAAATAGATCTGGTGGCTTATTCTTTTAGATTTGAGCCTATCATCCCGGTCGATACTATTATCATTTAGGATGATGCGCTTAATTGCGGCTTCCTTAATCAGGATGCCCTAATTAGGATTTCTATTTTTAACTGGTCGTCTAGTCCAATTTATGAATCATCTCGGATGCTGTAATAAAAAATATAAAACTCTAAAACTGTCAGAAAATTTTCCATATGTGTCTGTGTGTGCAAGGTTACTTAGCATCAGGACCCACAATGTTACAATGGACTAAAGAAAAAGTAAAAGACACTAGTCGTATATTACAAACTAACTCAGTCCTAATCTACCCAATCTTGAGCTGATTCAATTTGCAATTTGATCTTATGGACCTAAAAAATTAGTAGGCTAGCAGTCGTAGTAAAATAAAAAAGTTTGCTATCATCAAAACTATATTCTCTGAAATCAGATTCGCAACATTCAACCCCCCCCCCCCTCTTGGTTAGCCTTGGGACAGTTGTATTTGTTCTAACAACCTATTCAAACTTTCATCATGTACTTCTCTAAATTCTCTTATTTATCACCATAAGGGAGTTTTAGAGAAGCACTATGAATTGGGATGAAATTATCTAAGTGAATGAACTCCCATACAAGCAAAACACAATGACTATTTTTAGGAAAACATAAAAAAACATCTTGTGCTATGGTGTTAGAAAGATTATTATCATTGCACCAAATAAACAAACTAGATCTATTGTGCTATTTTTTGGTGCCACCGTAGTGCTTGCTAATAGAGATCGGTTACTTGGTGAATTGGCCCACTACTACATTGATAGATTTTGTCCTTCTGAAGTTATAAATGTTACTCAATAATGGTGCTGACTTTCATATGCTATGGCACCGGGAGGGAAATTTTGGTGTCATTATGGTATGGATTATGACATAGTGGAATTGGACAACAGAGAACATGGTGCTAAAAAGTTGATATTTGACCTCTTTGACACTATTTGAAGAGAACTTGATGTTGCAATGTTGATATTCTGGCAATCTAATGATGTCTTTGATCACAATGAGATATTTTTTGTTTCAATGTTGTGATGCTACATGAAACTAGAATATTATGCATTTTTTTTTATTTTTCCTATACAATACAAACACAATTATACATTTTTACTAAAAAATAACACAAAATAACACATGATTTACACTTACCAAATTCTATCCACCTTAAACCCTTGCTTGCCCTTTAAACAAATAAAAAAACTGTGATTATGATTAAATAATTAACCATGAAAAAAATGATAATTTAAATTTTACTAAAATATAGTATAATTCATCACAGTATGGAAGTAGTAAAAAGTAACAAGATCATAATTCTAATTTACAAAAGATACAAGTAATTACACTAATCAATCATTCTTATTATTGCTTAATTTGAATTTATGGGTTATAATTTAATATTAATTTTTGGAATTTTAAATGGAATCATCTAGCTTAATTGTTTGATATTTTTTTTGTTAAAATTGAAATTTCATTCTTTCATCGTGATTTGTATTGATTTTCTTATTCTATCTTTTATGAATTTAAGTATAAGCTTGAAATCATATCCAAAGCTTTTAACTGATACCAATTTTTGAATATACTCTTTTTTTTTTCTCTTTTCTCCTATTTTCCTTTTCTTTTTAATTTGTTTTTAAAACTTCTTTCACTATTTTTTCTTTTTTAGTTTATGGAGTACATAGTTAATGATTTTGAATATAAAGTTTTTACTTCAAACCCTTTTTACAATCTTATTGAATTTTATGTAAGGATTTAATGCGATTCTTAACTAAATGAGAAACTATGGTAATCAAATCTCTATCATAGTCTTAGGCAATTTTAGGGCATTATCTCCAACTAGCTCCCTTTTTGGCATTGTGTGTTGATTTTCTTCTTCTCTTTTGAATTTTTGTTTTCTTTTCTAGACTGGGGCCTTTCCGTCCTTGGGTGGTTTATGATTGTTATTTTTTCTTTGATTTTTTAATCCTTTTGTTACTTTTGGATTATGATGACTCCATCATCCTCTAATTTTGTCCCTTTTGGAGATGCTTAACTTCCTTCCATGGCCTCTGGCCATTATGTAGCCTCTGTTAATGCTAAGTCCCTTTTTTTATGGAGGTTCATTCTAGTGCTACCTCCTCATCTTCCTCCCCAGATTACTCTTACCCAAACTTCTTATAAATGTTTTACCACTTTAATGTTTGGTGAATGAGTGATTCAGAAACTTGCTGCTCTGTTTGAGTATACCCTCATTGTGAAATTTTCTTTAAGAATACCTAATATGGATGTGATGAGAACTTCATTTACAAATCTTAAAGTCTCAAGTTCTTACTCTATTGGATTGATATAATCTCGTCATCAGGATATTCAATGATCTAATGATCTTTATTATATTCATATTTTCTCTAGAATGAGTCTACTTTTTCATTTGATGTAAAAGAAGAATTATTGATATGCACTGTATGAATTTCATTTCATAATATTAGTTTACATATGTTCAATCCTCATATCTTGCATGGATTTATTTCTATTTTTGGAAGGTCTTTATAAATAGACCAAGCTATTGCTTCTATCTCATGTCTGTTTGTTTCTCATGTGCTGGTGGAACTGGACATTAATAAAAAGTACCCTAAGGAAATTTACCTGGGCCCAAAAAAATTAGGGTATCTTCTAAGGGTGGAGTTTTAAAACTTACCCGCCTTTTGCAACCATTGTAAAATGCATTTTCACACACCATCTTAATGTTTTAGTTTACATCCCCAACTAGGAAATAACTAATTTCCAATTATGATGACAATTGAACCTAACAACTTGGATTTTTCTAACCTATTGATATTACTGAAAATTATGATAACACAGTTATTGATGTAGCTATGCAGGATCCTCAACTGCGTAATCTCATGCACAATTAAGCTGATGTTCTTTAAGAGGCTACAATGAATAAGTTTGAGGATAATGTCTAAAAACAAAACCTTCAGAAATTAGATAATTCTATTAATGTGCCAAAAACCATTACTAATGCCATTGTTTTACATTATTATATGACCAAATTGTTGTGATTAATTCATACCTTAATGACACTCTAGCTATTGCTCAAACACCATATGGTTTCAATAAAAATATTAGCAATTGTCAATATAATGATTTTAGGAGTGGTGAATTTTTAAAACTTCCACCTAATATTTTCACTTCTCAAGTGCAGGATAACGTTGAAGAAGGTGAAATTGGTTAGGAATATGAATTGGATTGTAACTCCAAAGATGGTTTGAAAACTAACCTTACTACTAATGTTTTCAATGATTTTGAAAAAAAAAAAGAAAGATGTTGAAAAATTTTCTATGTTGAAAAAAAGTTGAAAGGAATCATGGTACTAATACATGAACTAAATTGATTGCTAATTGAATTAATGATGTTGATGAAAATATGGAGGATAAGCCTCAAGGATTTGCTAAAATTTAAAGTAGGAAAATTTTAAAATAGAAAAATATGATTCTACAATCTCTTAGGAGCACTAGATCTCAAACTGGTTTAAATTCTTCTTATAATGTTTAAGTCCCTCATTTGGAATGTTAGATGTATTGGAAGCCCCTCTTCTAGGATTAGAGTTCATAACATTGCTATGTTAGTTTTAATTGAGCCTTTAATTCCTGATGTTATATTAATGTCTACTTGTTAGTTTTTTGGGTTTTTAGTATTTTGTGGCCAATAATACGAATAAGATTTGGGCTATCTGGAAAGACCATATGAAAATTGATGTTATTGGTAACTTTCAGCAAGTGATTAACATCCATATAGAATTTTATCATGTTGATTGATTTGCTTATTTCATTTATGCAGCTTCTTTTAGAATTACAAGACAGATTCTTTGGAACAACAATTTAATGTTCACACTTTGATTTATTTGCTTTGGATGGTTGGTGGGAATTTTAATGCTATTACTTCTCCCTTTAAGAGACTCAGTGGAGCTCACCTTGTTTATTAATCTATGGAGAATTTTAATAATATGATTTTGGGTTGTAATTTAGTGGACATTGGTTTTATGGTAATATGTTCACCTAGAATCATGGAAATTTATGGCAAAGGTTGGATTGTGTACTTTTTAAAAACCTGTGGTTTAATAAGAATGCTAGCACCTATATTGAACACCTTAGTAGAACTCCCTTTGATCATTAACTCTTTTTAATTGGTACAAACTTGGTTAAGAATTCTAGTCCTCTCTATTTCAGATTTACAAACATGTGGCTCCTTGATAGCTCTTTTTTAATTGTGGTTAATGAGAATTGGAAAGCTCCTCTTCATCCCGATATCTCTATTTATGGATTGAACATACTTTCGTTGAAACTTAAAAGATTGAAGTCTAAAATGAATTGGTGGAACATGTATATCTTCAAAAATATTTTTACTAATATTTTGGTTGCTGAGAATATAGTGAATCAAAGAGATATGGAGTCTCAAATTAATCCTATTGATCATAATTTTGAACACCTCAATGATGCTAAAAATTATCATATGCAATTCTAGACTCAATAGGAGGTTTATTAGAAACAAATGGCTTCTTTTAAACATCTTGCTAAGGGTGACAATAACACTAAGTTCTTTCATGCCTTAGTTTATAAGCGAAGAACTACAAAATATATTCATAAAATTTATTTGTGTGATGGGTCTTCTCTAAAGGATTATATGGAAATTATAAATTCTGTTGTTGACCATTTTAAAATTTTGCTTGAAAAAAAATGTTACTCCTCCCCATTGATTTACCAAATTTTATCCTTTCTATTACTATTGAGGAGGATAATACGATCCTTACTTAGCCATGTCTTACAAAGATATTTCTAATATTATTCTTTCAACAAATTCTAATTCTTTTGCCAGGCCTGAATGTTTCTTTACTATATTTTTTTTTTCAAAAAGCTCATAATTTTATTAGTCATTATGTTGTATTTCATGTTGTTTTGAACTATTTTAATTCCAATCCTCTTCCAAAAGTTTTTGCAACCACTTTTATTTTTTTTATACCTAAAAAGAATGTTACAAATTATTGGGATGATTTCAGGCCCATTATCCTTTGTATTTTTTAGTATGCTTCTTTTCTAATATTTTGATGGGTCTCTTAACTCCTTTTCTTCCCCAACTTATTTCTCCTTTTCAAACTAGGTTTGTAAATGGGAGAACCATATCTGATAACATTTTACTTTCTCAAGATCCATCCATGACATTGAATCAAGAGTTAGAGGAGGGAGAATGATTCTTAAATTGGATGTAGCTAAAGTTTATGATAACATCAATTGGAATTTTCTTTATACTATTATTCAATTATTTGGTTTAAACTTGTGTTATATTAAGCTTATTAAAAATTACCTTGAAAATTGTTATTTTTTGTTATTGTGAATGATAAATGTAAAGGATTTTTTACATCTTCTCAAGGGTTGAGATAAAGTTATCCTAATTTCTCTGACTCTTTTTATTTTTGCCACCGAATACTTATCTAGAGGTATTATTAACCTTTATGAAAATTATCCTAATTTATGTTATAGAACCTTGGGTGGTTTTATTATCGCTCATTTAAGTTTTGATAATGATATAATTTTATTTATGAATGATTCTGTAACCATGTTGTATGTTCTAATGAGATTTTTACATAACTTAGAAAATTCTACTGGCCTTTTACTAAACAAGACTAAGAGTTATTTTATTGTCTCCAATTTTTTATCTTAGGAGCACATCAATAATATTACTATTATTACTTGATTTATGGATAATATTCTGCCTATTATAAATATATGGGTGTTCCTTTGTACAAAGGTAAAAAGAGATCCTTTTATTAGATGATTTAATTTTATCTGTTAAAAACTAGTTAGCTTCTTGGGGTTTTTATTTGTTAAATTATGAGGGTATACAGACTATTATAAAAAGCATTTTATGTTCACTTCCTATTTAAATTCTTCAAACTATTTAGCCTACTATTGCAGTTTGTAACTAATTAGTCAGATGTTTTAATAATTTTCATTTGGAGAGGCACTCTTATTAGTCTAAAACTATTTGGTCCAACAGGATCATCAATTATGGGTGCTTGAGGAAGGTGGTTTGGGTTGTAAAAGGATGATTGATAAATCCCATGCATTTTCCACTAAGCTTTGGTTCTGATTTCATGTTATACATAGTATGTGGGCTAAATTCATGACTATTAAATACTATATTTGTTAACACCCTACTATGTGTTTGCATAAACCAAATGATTCAAAGGTTTGGAACCATTTATGCATTATTAAATGGGAATCAACAAAATTAATTCAATGTGCTTTGGGTAGGAGCAATATCTTTTTCTAGCATGATCAGTAGTTATTTTTTTAACTATAGTTTTGTATGCTCAACACCTATTCTACTTATATTGTTAAAGTTAGGTCTTCTATTTCAAATAACTCTTTGGATTATAATATACTTACTGAAGTTCTCCCTACTACCTTATGATTAAACTTTTTAACAATGGTAATTATAGTTTGAAAGAAGCTTGGAATTCTAATAATGTTAAAAAGACTATCTCTGTGGTGTTTTCTATGCTATGGCATAAAAGTATACCTATGACCATTGTTGTTTTTCTCTGAAGACTTATGCATAAGTATATCGCCACTAATGACAACCTTATGTTTAGAGGTTTTATCTTATGTTCTAAATTCCAATGTTGTGGTCATATTGAAAGGGTGTATTATGTTTTTATTTCATTACTGATTTCTACCAAAGTGTAGATTTACTTTGATGATATTTTTTTTCCAAACATTTTAATGGTTCTTTTAGCTTCAAGAATATTTTTAAACTGTAGTTTTCCAATTGAAAAGGCCATATTAATAATGTTATCTCATCTCTTATTCGTTGATTTCTTTGGCTTGATCATAATGACTCATATTTTAAACAATGTTTGCATGAATCATTGGAATATAACTTTTAAAATCAAAGATAAAGTGATTACGATTTTCTCTACTAATATGTTGGACATTAAAAATTTTAGAGGTTGTACTCCTGCGGCTCATAACTTAGGCCTTTTGGTGCTTCCTAGTAAAAACTATTAGACCCTTTAGTTAATTTATTGGAAGAAACCTAACCCACTAACTTTCAAACTTAATACTGATGGGTAAATTCAGAAATTACATTGTGGACATGGTGGTATAGTTAGAGATTCTGATGGCAACATTATCATGGCATATGTTGTCCCTACTTTTTTATATGGTATGAAGCTATGTTAGTCTTTAAACATCACTGATATCTCGATTGAGATATATGCTATTTATTGTGTTCATTGCTTGAAGGTTTATAATCATGCTATTTGTATTCCTAATATGTTTTACTTCATGAGAGAGGTTAAACAACTCTTATTGTGATTTCATTTTAATGTTATTGATATTTTCAAAGAAGAAAATTCATGTGTTGATCAATTAGCTATCTATGGGAGTAAGCTTACACCCTATTGAAATCACTTATATTAATCTCCCCACTCAATTAAAAGGCCTTATTAGACTAGATAAACTTTATTTTCCATTATGTTATAATCTAATTTTTGTTACGGATTTGTTTTCATGGATTATTATTTTGATGATAGCAAACACTCTTATTGCAAATACTCTTATTTCTCTATAACTGCCTTATTTATTGACATTGCAGGTCCACAAAATCAGACTGTATTTTGGAACCAGCTCAAGATTGGGTAGACTTGGTCTGAGTCAGTTTGTACCTTTTTTCCTTTCTTGAGTCTATTGTATTTGGTGTGGCTCCTGATGATTTTTAACTTGGAAGATTTTATGTTGTTCCCTAAAGATTTTTGTTTTTGGTAACATCATCCGGGACGATATTTATATCGTCCTGTACAATCTATCCAAAACTAGAAACCCTAATTAGAGCATCCTCATTAAAGCAACCGTCATTATGCAAAAACATCGTCCTGGACGATTTTGTATTGGCCAGGATAATATACTCAATTTAGAAAGAATCAGTCACCAAATCTATTTAGGAATTACTTATTTTAGGACATCATCCCAGTGGATCATCCTTGACTATAAAATATCGTACCGGATGTTCCAGGACAATTTTTTAAAAATTACTCTGGAATTTAATGAAAGAAATTATGACTTGATTACACGATCAAATCGTCCTAGACGATCGCCAGATCGTCCTGGCTGATATGCTGGAAGATTGGACATCGGACAGCTCTTTTTTAGGGCGATGTTCAAAATGATATTCCACAATTTATACTGATCGTCCATGTCACGACCCAACCCGACCGGGACGGATCCCGCTTGTATCGGGTCGTGGCCAAACTCAAACTGACTGAACTGATTCTAAGATCTGGCTTTGGAATTTGTTTCAAAACTTTCTTCCAAGCATTTAGACACAGAAACAGACACAAAGAGCTACTATAAACATCAAAATACAGTGGAACAGATCATCTATCTTTTTCTTCCTCACAAGAATCATATACAAATACAGCTCATGGCTTTCAGACAGAAAGAAAAACAGAACATAAAAGCCATGACTGTACAAAAATCAAAAGTGCTTAAATACCTATAATAGATTAGACTCTGAAATCCTACTCCAAGACTTCCTTCCCTTTCCCAGAACTTGAAAACCACACAAAAAACAAGGATGAGCTACAACAGCTCAGCAAGACATCAAACCTCCAATCAGAATCCTCAGAATCCACATCAAAGACATCAGACAAAATATGTATAAAAATCAGATCAACAGAATCGTATATCGAATCAGAACAGAATAGAAATCATAGAAATCATAATCAGAATAGAATCATACATATCAGATCAAATCAGAATAGAACAGAATCATATCAGAATCAGATCAAATCAGAACAGAAAAGAATTGTACAGATCATATCAAATTAGAACAGAATCATATTAGAATCAGATCAAATCAGAACAGAACAGAATCATATAGATCAGATCAAATCAGAACAGAACAGAATCGTACAGATCAGATCAAATCATATCAATTCAGAACATATCAAAAGTCAGAACAGATTCCCTGACTCTGACAGAATCTCAACGGATTCTGGCCCCTTATGCCTCCCTTCCCAGACACTGACAGAATCTCTCGGATTCTGGCCCCTTATGCCTCCCTTTGTGCTCATGGCACCAGAACAGATGTGATTATAGCACCAGAATAGAATTTATCATCGGATCCGGAACAGAACTTACTTTCAGATTTCAGAGCTCATTTCAGATTTTCCTTGACACAGACAGGATCTCACAGGATCCTGACCCCTTATAACTCCCTTTTCGTAGCACACAATCATATCATGTCATTTCAGAAAAAATTTGGACAATTTCAAAAATCGTACGAAAATCCAGCGGCAAAATGGCAGTATACGGATTTACACAAAATTCACATATTCAGAAATTTTCTAAATTACCACAGAACATTCACAACAACATTATAAGACTTTCATTCTACTGCCCAGACAATTTCAGACATCATCAGAAATTACAGTCAAAATAAAACACCGCCGAATCAAAACTATCCGGTCAAAATTCTCCAGAAAATAATCAAAATGTGCGCACTCGGCACCTAAAAACATACCAAAAGTTACACAGTAAAAACTGAATCAATCGGAAAATACAGACGAAATTCGCTAACGAAAATGAAATCCGAACAGAAAAATCATTTAAACATCACCGTTCTAAAAATTGAGAAAGGCGGAATGTGCCTTACCTTACGTACACTAATTTCTTGAACTACTACAACGGACGAAAACGGACGGGAGTCGCCCAAAAATCATTTTTCCTTCTTTTTCCTTCGTTTTTCTCTCTCCTAGGCTTTTTCTCTCTCTTCAAAATATCTCATTTCTATATATATCCAGACTGATCGTCCCGGACGATCGCAAAATCGTCCCGGGACGATTTGGCTCTGGACGAATTTCATCCATAGGAGATTAATTACCGTCCCTGGACGACTTGGCTCAGTAAAATTTTTGTCCAAACAATCCGACTTTTGTCCAGACGAACCATGCAGCAAAACATGTTTTCCTGCACAACCTGTACCGATCGTCCCGGACGATCCGACTTCGTCCGGACGAACCTTGGAGCAAAATGGCCTTTACAATCTCCCAACTTCAGAAAAATGTCATCCTCGACATTGCCAAATCAAAACTCAGTCAGAAAAGATACGGATATGCTTGCCTCATGTCTGACTCCTTCTCCCAAGTCGCTTATCGTGCAGTTCGGTGCTTCCACTGCATCTTAACCATCAGAATCTGTTTACTTCTTAACTTACGAACATCGTAAGCCAAAATCAACTCAGGTTCTTCTTTGTACTGCAGATTCTCCTGAATCTCAACCTCATCAGCAGACATCTTCTTGTCATAATAAGATATCCACTTTCTCAAAGAGGATACATAGAACACGTTATGAACATCAGACATCTGATTAGATAGTAACAGTTTGTAAGCAGACTTCCCAATCCTTTCAAGAATTTCAAACAGTCTAATATACCTTGGACTAAGCTTGCTCACCTTTCCAAATCTGCTGACTCCTTTCATCGGACTGACTTTGACATACACAAAGTCACCAACTTGAAATTCCACAAACTTGTGCTTATGATTGTAATACTTCTGTTGTCGATCTTGTGCAGCTTTCAATCTTTCTTTAATCAAGTTGATTTTCTTAACAGTTTCATCCACAAATATAGCACCCATTTCTTGTCTATCTCCTACCTCAGTCAGAGTCAAAGGAGTTCTACACTTCCGTCCATACAAAGCTTCATAAGGTGCCATACCAATACTAGACTGAAAACTGTTATTATAAGCAAACTCTATAAGAGGAATATGATCTTCCCAGCTTCCTCCAAAATCTAAAATGCATAGCCTCGGTAGATCTTGCAGTACCTGAATAGTCCTTTCAGACTGTCCGTTAGTCTGCGGATGAAAAGCTGTACTGAAATGTAACTTCGTACCCAAATCTTGCTGAATACCCTTCCAAAGTCTAGAAGTAAACCGTCCATCTCGATCAGAAACAATCACCTTAGGCACACCGTGTAATCTGACAATCTCTTTCACATATACCTGTGCCAATCGATCCACCGGATCGGTCTGCCTGATCGGAAAAAAATGAGCATACTTCGTCAATCGATCCACAATCACCCAAATGGCATCGTGCCCTTGCCTTGATCGAGGAAAACCCATAGCAAAATCCATCGTTACCTCCTCCCACTTCCACTCAGGGATAGGCAACGACTGTAAAAGTCCTCCTGGTCGCTGATGTTCGGCCTTCACCAACTGACAGGCCTCGCATCTAGCAACAAAATCTGCTACATCCTTTTTCATTCCCAGCCACCAGAATAACCTCTTCATATCTTCGTACATCTTGCCACTTCTCGGATGAACAATGTAGCCTGAATGATGATATTCATACAAAATCTCTTTTTTCAGATCTCCAAACATATGAATCCACAACCTGTTCTTGCTGAAAATAGTACCAGAATCAAAAATTCAGAGTTTAGGCTTCTTACCAAATTTAATCTGAGCAATCAATGTCGAATAATCAGAATCTAACTTTTGGGCTTCATGAATCCTGTCTTCTAAAGAAGACTGAATGCTCAACTGAGTCAAAACTTCAGAATCCAAACTACTGGAGGAAATCACCTCCAACTGCAAACGTTTCATATCACGAATCAAAAAATCATCAGAAGTGAGCTGAATACCTGATAATCCAGAAGATTTCCTGCTCAGAGCATCTGCTACCACATTAGCCTTACCAGGCTGATACTGAATCGTCAGATCGTAGTCCTTGATCAACTCAAGCCACCTTCTTTGCCTCAAATTTAGATCCTTCTGAGTGAAAATGTACTTCAAACTCTTGTGATCCGTGAAGATCTCACATCTGACACCATACAAATAGTGACGCCAAATCTTCAAAGAAAAAAATAACTGTAGCTAATTCCAAATCATGTGTTGGGTAATTCTTCTCATGTGGTTTTAACTGTCTCGAGGCATAAGCAATTACCTGACCATACTGATGCAACACACATCCCAAACCTTTTAGTGAAGCATCACTGAACACCTGAAATCCTTCCGTACTTGATGGAAGTGCTAACACTGGAGCTGCAGTAAGACAATCCTTCAATCTTTGAAAACTAGCCTCACACTCCGGTGTCCAAATAAAAGCTACTGACTTCTGAGTCAGTCTTGTCAGAGGTGTAGCAATCTGAGAAAATCCTTTCACAAACTTCCTGTAATATCCATCCATACCTAAGAAACTACAAACCTCAAATACCGTAGTAGGCCTTGGCCAATCCGCAGCAGCCTGAATCTTCTGGGGATCAACAAAAACACCTTCACCGCTAACCACATGCCCCAGAAATGAAATGCTCTTCAGCCAGAATTCACACTTGGAGAATTTAGCATACAACTGATGCCGTCTCAGAGTCTCCAACACAATGCTCAAATGTCTAACATGATCATCTTCAGAAGCAGAATATAACAAAATATCATCGATGAAGACGATCACAAACTGATCTAGATATTCCCTGAACACTTTGTTCATCAGATCCATAAAAATAGCAAGTGCATTGGTTACCCCAAAAGGCATAACCAAGAACTAGTAGTGTCCGTACCGAGTATTGAAATCTGTCTTTAACATATCAGCTTCCTTCACCTTCACCTGATCATATCCAGATCTCAAATCAATCTTTGAAAACACAGAAGAACCAGAAAGCTGGTCAAATAAGTCATCAATCCGTGGCAAGGGATACTTGTTCTTGATCATAACTTTATTCAAATCTCTGTAGTCAACACACATACGGAGTGTTCCATCCTTCTTCTTCACAAACAAAATAGGTGCTCCTCAAGAAGAAACACTAGGACGAACGAATCCTCTATCCACCAACTCCTGAAGCTGAACTTTCAACTCAGAAAGTTCTTTCGGTGCCATCCTGTACGGAGCTTTTGATATCGGAGCTGTACCCGGAAAAATATCAATAGAGAACTCCATCTCTATCCGGAGGTAAACCAACCAACTCCTCAGGAAATACATCTGCAAACTCTCGTACCACTGGGATATCAGAAACAGAACCCACATCCAGGTTCATATCCCGTACTGAAGCCAAAAATACCGGACAACCCTTCTTCCACATTCTTCTCACTTTCAATACAGAAATTAGACAAGAGAGAACACCTCGTAAGCCTTGGAATACACATCTCTCTCCTGACATAAGCAAGCTCACTTGCTTCTTCAAATAGTCAATCTGAGCCTCATACAGACTCAGCCAATCCATGCCCAAAATCACATCGTACGAAAAAATTGGCAACAAAATCAAACTCGATTTCCACTTCTTGTCAGCAATATCAATCTCACAAAAACAAAACTTCCGAGTAATCAAATTACTTCCAGCTAGTAAAATCACAGAAAGAGAAATCGGTAGCAAAATCAAATCCAGATGCAAAGCATCAAAACAATGCTCGGAAAGAAATGAGTGAGTGGCTTCAGAATCAAACAAAATACGACAGGGTTGATCAAGAATATAAATCATACATGTCACCACATCTGGAGCATCTCGAGCCTCCTGCTAACTCAGACTGTACACTAGTGGCTGAACTGGAGCTGGAGCTGAAGCTACTGAACTACTAGGCTCCCTCTGACTAATAGTAGGTGGTCTCCGTGGAACAGAACTCGAACCACCACCTCTACCAGAAAATCCCTCAGTCACAGGGCGTGGAGGAACAGTCCTCAGTCTTTCTGCTGAACCGGCAGGTCTAACAAAGCTCTCGGAGCGGAACTGATATCGTCGATCAAATCTAGCCTGTGGACACTCTGCAATCTGATGTCATGGCTGACCACATCTGAATCACTGACCATTCATCCTATAGCACTGGCCAAAATGTCTTCGTCCATAAATCTGGCACACAGGTGCCCCACTAATAGATCCAGAGCTCGTCGTACTGGTCGTAGCAGTACCAACAAATCCTGACTGTCCACTCCTCCTGGGGTCTCCAGAACCAGAAACAAATCTACTCTTGCCAGAGGAACTACTGCTCGAATCACCCCCAAACCTTTCCTACTCGCAGTCCACCTCTGCTGAGTATCCATCAGATCGTTCTCTATCAGACGAGCTCTCTCCATAAGCTCAAAAAAATTAGAAATATGAAATGGTGCCAGGGGCTGCCTCAGACTATCTCGTAGTCCCCTCAGAAATCGATAACACTTCTCAGTAGAAGTACTCACCAACTGCGGAGCATATCAGGCTAAGGCAGTAAACTCTGCCTCGTACTGCATCACTGTCCTGCTCCCTTGAACCAGTCTCAGAAAACTCTCCTGCATCTGCTGTCGTGCAGAAGGGGGAACAAACCAAGATCGGAATACCTCAGAAAATTCTTCCCAAGAAATCAGAGAGTTCAATCTACCCTGAACTTTTGCTTCCTGCTGGCCTACCCACCAGTGCTCTGCTTCCCCATCTAACAAAAAAACTGCCAAAGGTACTTTCCTGTCTGACGGACACTTCATGCCGTCAAAAGTCTTCTCTAACCTCCTCAGCCACTCCTCAGCTGCTCTGGGCTCAACAGCGCCCTCAAAGCTCAATGGTTTCAATCTCAGAAACATCTGAAGATGTCTATAAATATCCTCAGATCGAATAGTATAGGCTCTACTGTGAGTCTCGCTCATCATCTGAGCAACCAATGTAGTAAACTGGGAAAGTATATCTGCACCAACCACTGGGGCTGTACTACCCACTGGTGCTGCCTGACTGGCACTCTGATCGTTTGTCATATCGGGGTCTGGCAGATCCATACAAAAAATCTAAAAAATCCAGAAAACTAATCACAAAAATAACACAATAAAAATCCGGACAAACCAAAACTATCCCAGACAGACTCAGATCACTTCCTATAGCTCTGTCTTACAATCTAAATTCCAAAACTATTGCTCTGATACAACTCAAGTTTCTCACGACCCAACCTGACCGGGATGGATCCCGCTAGTATCGAGTCGTGGCCAAACTCAAACTGACTGAACTGACTCCAGGATCTGGCTTTGGAATTTGTTTTAGAACTTTCTTCCAAGCATTTACACACAGAAACAGACACATAGAGCTACTGTAAACATCAAAATACAGCGGAACAGATCATCTATCTTTTTCTTCTTTATAAGAATCATATACAAATACATCTCATGGCTTTCAGACAGAAAGAAAAATAGAACAGAAAAGCCATGACTGTACAAAAATCAAAAGTGCAAAAATACCTATAACAGGTCAGACTCTGAACTCCTACTCCAAGACTTCTTTCCCTTTCCCAGAACCTAAAAACCATGCAGAAAATAAGGATGGGATACAACAGCTCAGTAAGACATCAAACCTCCAATCAGAATCCTCAGAATCCACATTAAACACATCAGACAAAATCTGTACAGAAATAAGATCAACATAATCGTATATCGAATCAGAACAGAACAGAAATCACATAAATCATAATCAGAACAGAATCATATAGATCAGATCAAATCAGAACAGAACAGAATCAGATTAGAATCAAATCAAATCAGAATAGAACAGAATCGTACATATCAGATCAAATCAAAATAGAATAGAATCATATTAGAATCAGATCAAATCTGAACAGAACAGAATCGTACAGATCAGATCAAATCAGAACAGATTAGAATCGTACAGATCAGATCAAATCATATCAATTTGGAATATATCAAAAGTCAAAACAGATTCCCTGACTCTGACAGAATCTCAACGGATTCTGGCCCCATATGTCTCCCTTCCTAGACACTGATAGAATCTCTCGGATTCTGGCCCCTTATGCCTCCCTTTATGCTCATGGCACCAGAACAGATATGCTTATAGCACAAGAACAGAACTTATCATCGGATCCGGAACAGAACTTATTTTCAAATTTCAGAGCTCATTTCAGATTTTCCCTAACACAGACAGGATCTCACAGGATACTGACCCCTTATAACTCCCTTTTCATAGCACACAATCATATCATGTCATTTCAGAACAAATCCGAATAATTTCAGAAATCGTATGAAAATCCAACGGCATAACGACAGTATACAAAATTTACACAAAATTCACAGATTTAGAAATTTACCAAATTACCACTGAACATTCACAACAATATTATAAGACTTTCATTCTACTGCCCAGACAATTTCAAACATCATCAGAAATTACAGTCAAAATAAAACACCGCCGAATCAAAACTATCCGGTTAAAATTCTCCAGAAAATAATCAAAATGTGTGCACTCGGCACCTCAGAAACATACAAAAAGTTACGCGGTAAAAACTGAACCAATCGAAAAATACGGACGAAATTCGCTAACGAAAATGAAATCCGGACAGAAAAATCGTTCACACTTCACCGTTCTGAAAATTGAGAAAGGTGGAATGTGCCTTACCTTGCGTACACCAATTTCTTGAACTACTGTAATGGACGAAAATGGACGGGAGTCGCCCAAAAATCACTTTTCCTTCTTTTTCCTTTATTTTTCTCTCTCCTGGGCTTTTTCTCTCTCTTCAAAATATCTCATTTCTATATATATCCAGACTGATCGTCCCAGACGATCGCAACTTCATCCCGGGATGATTTGGCTCTGGACGAATTTTGTCCAGACGAGATTAATTACCGTCCCTAGATGATTTGGCTCTGTAAAATTTTCATCCAGACGATCCGACTTTCGTCCAGACGAACCATGCAGCCAAACATGTTTTCCTGCACAACCTGTACCGATCGTCCCGGACGATCCGACTTCGTCCGGATGAACCTGGGAGCAAAATGGCCTTTACAGTCCAGGATGATATATTATCATCCAGGACGATAAGAACAAATTTCTTATGATCGTCTCAAATCATCCCAGCTGATTGGGCTTAAATTGCACTGATCGTACAGGATGATATTAGTATCGTCCTAGATAATAATGTCGGAAACTTGCATTAATGAGCTCATTTTTAGCTCTTCTATTTAAGCTATGATAAAGCACTTTGTAAGTGTCTTTGGCAGCCATTGTAGCTTTGTTCTTTTGGGGGGAACTTGAAGAGAGAGCTTGAAAGGAAGTGAGGAACGGGTGAGGTCTTAGAGGAAGAAGATCCTGTGAGGGGGGACTCAAGGGAGTGTGGAGGGGGATTCCACATGATTGCTCTGGCAGGCTTGCACCTTAAAACCATCGGATTCAAGGCTTGTCTTGAGGGAAGTTCACCAAAGAAGAAGATCTCTTTGGTGTCGAAGGACCCGGCGACTCCGCCGCACCAGGGAAGGTGGAAGTGATTTTGTAAGGGCTTCTCCGCCTAGCTGTGGGGGCTGAAGGGAGACACTTATTTTAGTGCAATACTTGGAGGGTGACTCCAACGAGTGGACGTAGGTTAAGGTTTGACCAAACCACTATAAATCTTGTGTGTTCTTTCTTATTATTACTTCCGCATTTAATTTCTGTATCGTTGATTTCTTTATGATGATTTTGGTTTGTTGTCTTTGGTTTAAAGATTTTTAAATACCAATTCACCTCTCTCTTTTAATTAGCCTTGGGCTAGTTCATAGGGCCTAACATCCCTAACAAATTTTTAATTTTTATTTTATGTGGGGCTGGCCGTTCTTTCATTTGGTTCCATAATAGTTAACCTTCCATTTTCTACTTTCTAAATAGATTTATTATTTTCCTATCTTGGGATATTTGAGGTTAGTACTTATTTTCTCCTGTATTTCTTTTCTAAAGATTGGTTGTTCTAGTAGGTTTTATTGGTCTGGTTCTTCTTGTTCTTGATTGTTGGGGTTGGACCAATTCTTCCAATAATTGGATCTCAAAGAATTTTGATTTTTTGCCATTTGTTGCTCGTCTCATCCCCTATCCATCTCTATTGGAAAGGTAGATTTTTTTGTTTTTTTCTTTAGACCTTTTAACTTAGTTTTTCTCTCTAAGTAGATATGTTGGTACTGATTGGATGTTTATCTTATTATCTTCCTGCTATTTCACCTGCTTATCTTTCCATCAATATTGTCCTATTTCTAATTTTACACATTTTAGTCCCCCATCTTGTTTTCTATTATCAACTTCCCTATTATTTTGGAATTGGATGGTTAAACTCTATCTATAGTGATAATTCTTATGAGATTGCTTCAACCCTATGTTACATTTTTTAGTCTAATAATACCTCCAACTGTTGCTTTTCTGATATGGTTGTTTGGGGTGTGGATGAGATTGCTATGCCCTATATTACTTTTCTCATCGTGGAACTCTATCTTAAAATTTTGTTGGTTTGTGTGCTTTTGATTTAATGCTTTACTTCCTTGGGCTGGTTTGGTTTTGATCAATTTTAAGTCTTTAAGGTATTTCTTTTCATTCGGTTTCAATTATTGGCGGTGTCTTTGGTGCTACTTTTTTGGATTACCCGTGTCTCCATTATAGTTTTGACTTTGCTTAGGTCCGGTCCGATGGGTTTGCGTCAAGAATCTAGCCAGCTGGAAATACTCTCATTCTTATCCTTCCTAGTTGTTTAATCCTTAATAGAAATCCTTATAATTATTTTTATTATTATTATTATTAATTATTATTACATTTTCTCTTTATTGCATATTTCTGCATCACCCTTCTTTTTAGTGCAAAACTATTTTTTTAGAGAAAAGAATGGACTATATATATATATAGACTTAAAAAGAAAATAATCCCTCTTCCTTTAAGGGCATTCTCTTTTGGTAAGTCCATATTTATATACTTTTCTCATACTTTCTTCCGGGAGGGTTGTTTTAATCATCTGATAAGCTATAAACTCAATTATAAATTAATCTTTACCTAAATAATAAAGCCCAATATTAGTATAGGTTTGAGTATTTCTAGGTTATCCCAAATTCTCAAGTAGTTCAATCCTTCTTCCTTTTTTATGTAAAGAAATGTTCAATATTTGAACCATTCCCAATTGGAAGGTTGAGAATGTAAACCCTTGAGTTAAACTCTTGTAAATCTAAAGAAGTCTAGTCACTACTTTAATTGAATATTTTTTTGATACTTGCCTTGAGATATAATTTACTATAGAGGCTTTCCTTTGTATAGATCCTTAGACATATTTAAAAAAAAAAAACCTTTTCTTTAGTTCTCTAAAGTAGGGAAAAATCTCTAGATGTAGATTAATGTTTTATCTATTGTTAGTTTAATTTTCAAAATGATAGAAGAATGTTATGATTATCTCTCAAGATGAATACTACATTCTCTGTATTGAGTTCGATTATGAAAGTAAATTCAATTATTTTTAATTGATAAACAAGCATTACTCTATCTTTCAAGAAAGTATGTTATTACAACAACATCAAGCCTTTGTCCCACTATATGGGGTCGGCTACATGAATCTTTTTTCTCCATTGTGACCGGTTAAAAGTGAAATTCTCATTTAAATCTAAAAAAGAAAGACCATTTCTAATATTTTCTAACCAAGTCTTTTTAGGTCTACCTCTACCTTTCTTAACATAAGTCAAATATAATACCTCAACTTCCTAACCGGGTCATCAGAAGGCCTCCATTTAATGTGACCAAACCATCTATGGTGACTCTCTAATCTTATCTTCCACTAGAGCTACTCCAACCTTTTCATATAGATGCTCATTTCGTATCCTATCTTTAAGGGCCAAGGAGCTCATCCCCCTGAGCATTCTCATCTCTGCAACACTTAACTTAGAATTATGCTTCTCTTTTAATGGCCAACATTCGACACCACAAAACATTGCAGGTCTCACCACCATCTTATAGAATTTTCCCTTAAGTTTGAGGAGGACTTTTCTATCACACCAAAAGTCTGATGCATTCATCCACTTTAACCATCCAACTTGAATTATGCTTAAAATATCCCCATCAATTTCACCATCACTCTAAACAATAGATCCAAGATATATAAAACGTGTACTATTATTAATGACTTGATCGCCCAAAGTCACAATCCCCTCACTAGGTCTATCACAACTAAAATTACACTTAATATATTCAATTTTAGATCTACTCAAGTGAAAACCTTTAGACTCTAAAGTTGACCTCCATAATTCAAGTTTACCTTCAACTCCCTCTCTAGTCTTCTCAACAAAAAGAATATCATCAGCAAAAAGCATACACCATGGTATATCCTCTTGTAAATGTCTAGTGAGAACATCTATGACTAAAGAAAAAAGATATGGACTTAAGTTTGATCCTTGATGTAATCCAACCGAAATAGGAAAATACTTGGTTAAACCACCTTATGTTTGAACACAAGTAATAGCTCCTCCATACATATCTTTAATCATATGAATATAAGCATTATTAACTCCTTTCTTTTCATGAACTCCCCATAGCATTTCTCTTGGAACTTTATCATATGCTTTCTTTAAATCAATAAATATCATATGTAGATCCTCCTTATTCTCTCTATATTTATCCATCAAACCTCTCAACAAATGTATGGCTTCCATTGTACACCTACCCGATATGAATCCAAATTGATTTTTAGAAACATTAGTATCACACTGTAACCTACGCTCCATAACTCATTCCCGTAGTTTTAAAGTGTGACACATTAACTTAATTCTTCAATAATTTGGACAATCCTCTGTATCACCTTTATTCTTAAAAATTGGAATTAACACGCTCATTCTCCATTGATCTGGTATCTTTTTAGTCTTCAAAATAGTACTAAAACATTTAGTAAGCCAAGAAATTCCTTCATCTCCTAATCATTTCCACATATCTATTGGAATATCATCAGGTCGAACAGCTTTTCCATGCTTCATTTTCTTCAAAGCCTCTCTAACATTGATTTTACTTATATGCCAATAAAAACAAAAATCTTTATTTTCATTTAGGGTGATAAAGTCACTAAATTCAATAGTATTTCACATTCTTCATTAAAAAGTTTAGCAAAATACCTCATCCACCTTTGTTGAATACTATCTTCTCAGAAAAGTACTTTTTAATCTTCATCCTTAATACACTTCACTTGAACTAAATCCTTACTACTCTTATATCTTTGTTTGGCTAACTTATACATATAACTATCTCCCTCCTTAGTATCTAATCTATTATATAAATCATTAAGCTAAGCTCTTTGCATCGCAAATAGCTTTCTTAGATTTCTTACGAGCCTCTTTATAGCTTTCCCAATTATCAGAATTTTTACATCTAAACTAATTTTTATAATAAATCTTCCTATTTTTTATCTTTTCTTTTACATTTGGATTCCACCACCAACTATTTTTACTATTAGTAGTTTTTCCCTTCAAAACTCCAAGCACATCTTTTGAAATATTCTTAATATCACAAGCCACTTTTTCTCACATAATATTGGCATCCTCATGCATAGACAGAATCTTATGATCTAAAATATTACTCTTAAGAATTTTTTTATTAATATTTTTAACTGCCCCCATCTAATCCTAGAAAATCATTTTACTTTATTTTTTTATTTTTTCCCGTTTATCTTAAAGTTCAAAAATAATAATTGATAGTGGGTATATATATTTTCACTTGGAATAACTTTACAATCTTTGCAATTTAAACAATCTAATTTTCTTATAAGAAAATAATCAATTTGTATTTTTCTATATCTATTTTATAAGTGCTAAAATGCTCATCTCTCTTCTTAAATAATGTATTAGCTATTAAGAAATTATAAGCTAAAAAGCAAATCTAATATAGTCTTGCCACATTCATTTTTCGTTCCTAACCCATGGCCATGATGGAGGCTTTTAAAATTATCTACCTCTCTACCAATACGTCCATTTAAATCTCCTCCGATAAAAACTCTTCTTCAAGAGGTATCTTTTGTATTAATTCTTCTAATTCATTCCAAAATTTTAATTTTGAACTCATATCGAAACCTACTTGAGGAGCATAAGCACTTATAATACTAACAATCATAGCATCAACAATAATATTTAAAGATGTGATTCTATCTCCAATTCTATTAATTTGTATAATATTATACTTCAAACTCTTATCTATAATCACACATATACCATTTCCAGTACGACTCCTACCCAAATACAAAAGTTTATATCCTAAACTATTAATTGTTGCAAATCTATTTTTCATAACTTGTGTTTTGATGATTGATAAACACCATTTCTCTTGGACTACTTGTTGCTTCTAACTTTTCAGGAATCTAAGATCGGATGATCAAGAGGAAGCCAGTTCAAATTTGCATAGGTTTAGGGTTGAGTCAGTCTGTAATTTTATTTTTCACCTTTTGAGTCTACTTGTAATGGTCAAAGAGACTGATGCTAAGTAACCCTTCACACACACTTGAGAGGCTTAGAATTTCTGTTTTTGCCCACATCGGCCCAACCGATATTTATATCGTCCGGGACGATCAGCTTAAAATAGAAAGTCTAAGTAAGGATTCTTAATTAAGGCAGCCGACATTAACATATCGCCCTGGACGATACGTGTATCGGCCAGGACGATAAGCTCAAAATAGAAAGAAGTAGCCGCCATAGACAATTAAGGTATACTGTATTTTTAAATTATCGGCCAGGACGATCCCCATATCGACCTGGACGAAATTACCAAATTATGCTTTAATTGATCAGGAAATCAAGGGAGTAATTAAGGATGATTGATACGATCATATCATCCTGGACGATCGCAGGATCGGCTAGGACGATACATTCAAAATCCTTTAGTTGCTTCAGGACGATAAATATCGGCCAGGTCATAAACAGGGCGATGCTCAGGACGATTTGCATCTGATTTGAACTAATCGGCCAGGACAATCGTATGATCATCCGGGACGATCAAGCCAAATTTCAATCTTCCAGGACTGTTCCCAGGGCGATGCTCTAGCCGATCTTCTTTGATTTGTACTGATCGGCCAGGCCGATGTCCAGATCGGCCGGGACGATAAAGTCGGCTACTTGCAATTAATGAGATCCTTGAGAGCTCTTCTATTTAAGAGCTCTTGTCCAAATGTTTTAACAGACTTTTGGCTACTGCCTTGACCTGAGAAGACCTTGAGGAGAGAAAGAGAGAGAGGGAGAAAGAGAGAGGATCTTGTGAGGGGGAGCTTGTGAGGGGGGTTCACAAGGGTTGCATCAAGGATCGCTCTGCTTGTCTTTCGTCTGGAGTTTCTCGTTCGTGGAAGGGTCGATAGAGGTAAGGAGTTTGATTTTGGTTGTGGTTCTCTGCCAGCTTCAGGAGGAAGCAAAAGGAGGTAGGTTCTCTGCCTTGCCGGGTGGCAAAAAGGAGGTTCTTGTAAGGGCTTCTCCGCCTAGCCGTGGGGGCTAAAGGAGAGTCACGTTTTGTAGTGCAATACTTGGAGGGTGCCTCCAAGGAGTGGACGTAGGTCGAGTCGACCGAACCACTATAAATCTTGTGTTCCTATTTTTGCTTCCGCACTTTTTAAATTCCGTATTAATTTCTTGTGGTGTGATTTGATTTGTGATTTTATTTCTTTTGTCTTAAAAGTTTTTTTTTTTAAATACCAATTCACCCCCCCCCCTCTTGGTTAGCTTGGGACTAAGTTCATAGAGCTTAACATCCCGAACAAACTTTCAAGTGGTATCAGAGCGGGATTCAAAAATTTAAGTTTGAAAACTTTTTGAATTTGATCCATGGCTAACATTGGGAATCGTAACACTACGGAAGGGTATTCTATTACCCGACCTCCTCTGTTCGATAACCTACCTTTTGATTTTTGGAAAACCCGCATGTCAACGTTTTTACAATCTACTGATTATCGCATGTGGATGCTTAATCAAGAAGGTTATTCTCCACCTTCTCGTGAAATTAATGGTATTAAAACTGAAGTTGCTTTTACTGAATGGACTTTCGATGAACGTGATTTGGCTCAATTAAATGCAAAGTGTTTAAACTGTTTTTTCTGTGCTTTGAAATCTGAGGATTACATGCGTGTTTCAACTTGCAAAACTGGTAAAGAGATTTGGGATAAATTATGCATAACCTATGAAGGTACCAATGAAGTTAAGCAATCCCGTTTAAACATTCTCTTGCATGACTACGAACCTTTTCATATGAAACCTCATGAATCGATTTCTGACATGTACACTAGGTTTAATCAGATTGTTACTTCATTGCATGCACTAGGAAAAGAGCTTTCAAATTATGAAAAAGTTAACAAGATTTTGAGATGCTTGCCTTCGTCCTATGATGCAAAAATTACTGCCATTACTGAATCCAAAGATTTGAACACCTATTCTATTGATAACTTACTTGGCTCACTCATTGCTTACGAGCAAGGGGTGAATCAAAGAAATCTTGATGTAGGTGAGAAGAAAAAGGAGAAAACAATCGCACTGAAGGCGCACAAATCGGATTCTAAATCTTCCAGGTCTGAAAGCGATGATGTTGCCTTCATCACAAGGCAATTCAAAAGCTTTCTAAGGAAGAAACAAAAGCATCATCAAAGTTGGAGGAAAGATAAGGATCACAAATATGTTAAGGGATCTTCTGATGTTGTTTGTTTTGAATGTAGGAAACCTGGACATGTGAGAGTCGATTGCCCTACACTTCAAGATCATTCGAGCAAAGAAAAGGAAAAAGGTGAGGAGAAAGCTAAGTCTAGGAAGGACAAAAGGAAAATCCAAAGGGGTTTTTGGGCAGAATCTGGTACTGACTCCTCTGAGACTGAACCAGAGGAAGAGACTACAAACTTGTGTTTCATGGGAGAAGATCAAAGTGATGAAGAGGTATGTAAACTAACCTATGATGAATTGTTTGAAATTTGTGAAAAAGTCCTTGCATCATACAAAAAACTTAAGAAGACTCATGCTAGCCTAAAATTAGAACATTCAAATCTACAAAAAGAGCATGAAGTTTTTCTCAAAGATCATGCAACGATTGATTCAAATCACATGGCTCTTCTTGATGAATTTGATGAGTTGAACAAAAAGCATTTGGAATTAGTTGATGAACATAATGCATTAAAAGCTTCACACACCTCACTTAAGGTTGATCTTAAGAATTCTAAAGAGATTGAGAAAAATTTGAGGATTGAGATTGATGCATTAAAAAGAACAAATTTGAGGATTCAAAATGATTTGAAATCATGTAAGAAAGCTAGGATGACACCAACTACTAATCAAAAGCCAGAACCTAGGAAGAGGCATTTTTACCCTAACCATTTAAGAAAACTTTTTCTTGGAGTTCAATGTTTTTCTTGTGGCATGCTAGGACACATCTCACACACTTGCACAGTTTATCGTAGTACACGATGGGTGTGGAGACCAAAATTAAATAATGCACAGCATGGCACACAAGCATCACCTTCTACTTTTCATAAGATGGATCCCAAACCTGTTTGGGTTCCTAAATCTGACTGTTGTTGAGTTTTGCAGGAGTGCTCTCACCAAAGACCTCGTGGGAGCATAGGATAACTGGACATAAGGAGGCTTGCAGCTCAAAATTGCTTAAACTCGCTGCTTTATCACTTGCTTGAAATTGTTAGTTTTTTTTTTGTCTTTTATTTATTTTATTTTTTTTGTGCTAGTTTTTGTGCTCACTTTGTGTTGATTTTAGTTTGCTTTATTTTCATTTGTTTTGTTTTGTTTTGTTTTGTCTACACATTGCTCTTTAAATATGGCCTTCCATATGATTAATCCTTTCAAGCTTTTAAATTTTGGAGTTTTTGGAGATAGTGTTTAGCTTTTCAAAATTGGTTAAAGGGAATTTACTGTTGATGTTTTCCCTCCTTCTGACTTTATTTTGTGGTATGATTTTCTTCTCTAAAACAAAAGTCTAAACTCGGTTTAACCAATGGCCTGTTATTTAAGATCTTTTTATTTTCTTGCTACATTAATTTATCTTATACATAATAGCCAAAATTCTTAGATATCATTCAAGCTTTTGAAATCTTGCCATTGTATTTATCACATGATTTTGATTTTGTGTTGTGGATTATTCTTCCCTATGTTAGAGAGAGAGCTCCTATTCTCTAATATTTAGAGGATATACTCACAACTAAGTTTTTTTTTAAAGGGTATATTAAAGAGTTTCTAGCTTGCAAGAATTAAAAAAGAAAGAGACCAATGAAGCCAAATTGAAAAAGAAGCTATATACACAAAAGTGTATAAAAAAATCAAAAGATGCTCAAAAGAGCCAATCAAAATGATAAGAGGCATAAAATGAGCCCACTAGATGCAAGCTATCCTCTCTTTGGTAAAACTCTTAAAACTTAAAAAAACTCATTGATTATGTGATGCTTTCAAAGACTTGACTTCAATTTCCATAATTGAGAAAAATTACTTTGAGTTATTAATTATGAGATATTTTCTTTGTAAACAAGTCTTGAATAGATCTTATTATCCTATTTAGTTATTCTGAGTTGGATTTTTGTTTTCCAAAAGAATTTTGTACCCTAAAGGATGTCCGATATAGGGTTAACAGAATCAGATGTTCTACCTTCTTCTGATTGGGATTTGTTAAACTTCCTGATCTCTTGGAACTCTAAAAGTTTAATTTTTTGAAAATAATTCTCATATGATGCCTCCATAAATTAAAAAAAAATAGAAAAATTAAAATCCAAAAATATTCATTTTTTTATTTTCCTTGTGTTCCTTGTTTTTATTTTTCTGTGTTTTGATTGTTTTTCTTTTGTTTTATTTTTTTGAGGGTCTTGATCATCAGCCTACATCTCTTGATTTCAATTTCAAGTCACATCGTCCTGGCCGATACCTTTATCGTCCTGAACGATATGACAAATTCTGTTCAAAATCCATCTGCTGACCTATTTCTGTGCTTGTTATAACTCATCGTCCCGGACGATCCTATATCATCCTGGACGATTTGATCGAACTCATGGTGATGGTCCTGGCCGATAGTATATTTTTGTCTGGCCGATGCATTTTATGTGCATCGTCCTGGACGATACACTGGATCGTCCTGGACGATCCACGTGTCAGCACGTTTTGATCTTTAAATTCGGCCCCAGACGATCCATTATTGGACTATCGTCCGGGCCGATCCACTGTTCGTCCTGGACGATACACGTGGCAAGCATTTTAAACGTTTTAACTTCGGCCGGTACGATCAATTATTGTGCATCGTCCTGGACGATACACCTAATCGGCCCGGACGATCTGTTTTTTCAACGGTCGTCCGGACTGACTCCTCGGGACGATCGCCTGTATCTAATCGGCCTGGCCGATATCTGATCGGCCCGGACGATTGGAACTCCTTTTTGACCAATCGGCCTGTACGTAATTATTGAACCATATCGGCCTGGACGATTCTGCGATCGGCTAGGACGATATGGCCATTTCTTTAAATTCAGGCCGTTCCAGCCATGCTTTTTCACTCTTCATCCTTTCTCCTCGTGTGTTTTTGCTTAGTCCTCTCTATGGCTGGTGGGAAACGCATCCGACAAACTTCTGGGAGTTCTTCGAGGGCAAGAATTGACCCTCATTTCAGGGAAGCAGAAGATGAAGCCACTTACCACCGTTACAAAGAATGTGGGATCACTGTCTCAAGAATCATCAATCCTACCCACATCTCATACCCGGTAATGGATCTTTTCGCTCACACCTCCCTTTCCTTCATTCTGTCTCTTGCTTTCCCTTTCAATTCAGAGTTTCTTCGAGAGTTTTTCGCAAACCTTCGCATAAACCCTACCTTCACAGCCCTGTCCTCCTATGTGAATCGACGCCCTGTCGAAATCACATATCAGGATTGTGTTGATCTTTTACAGCTATCCACCACCGATGATAAGCTACACCTAATCGCCCCTGACCCTGATCTTGATTGGTCCACGGCGAATCATTTCCTTCGCCAGACCAATGTACCTTACCATGTTGGAGAAACTAGCTCTTTAGTCAAAGATGATAGGACAATCCAACATGTCCTTCGCACCTCCGTAATTCCAAAAGCCGACGACCGAATTCACATCCCCCCTCTACTTTCACTCACTACTTTCTACATCATGGCTCAGAGGGAATTTAATAATGCAGACCTACTTTTTCGATACATTGATCACTTAACCACAATTCGTGATCTAGGCCACAAAAGGAAACCCAATCTAGCCTTAGGACACATCATAGCCTATGTCCTTGAAACCAAATACCAACTTCAGTATCCTATTCCACCAAACCTCCCAACTCCCTTCTACTCAAATAATTCCTTCACTGCCCTTCATAGTACTCGTCTCCACCCAGGAGATGGGGAAGGTTGGGGGGCGAGAGAGGAGGAGGCTCCCGCTCCCGTTCCTGATCCTGTCCCTCTCCACCAGCACTCTCCAGTTGATCAGTTGATTGAGAGGTTTGATCGTTGGGAGACTCGGTTTGATTCCTACGTGGCTGCACAGGAGCAGCAACACTTTGAGGATATTACCCGCTACGAGCAGCACCGCACTGAGGATTTAGCTCGTTTTGACAGTTTTGTTACTCAACAGCAGCAGCAGCATGACCAAGACATCGCCTGGTTCAATGCTCAGTTCACCACACTTTCCACCTACTTTCAGCAGCCACCTCCACCACCTCCATCAGATGATCAAGATCCCTTGCTTTTTTATTCTGTAATTTGTGTTGTTTATTTCCTGTCCTTTTTTAGTTTGCTTGATTAGTCTTTTGTGATGTTTTTCTTGTGTTTCTAGACCCTCTTTTTGTGATGACAAAAGGGGGAGTACGATGTGGTAGGAAAAATTTGTTGGGTTTGGGTTTGTAACTTTGAATTTCTAATGAACCTATTTTTTTTATTTTCCTACTTGTGTTTGCCATCATCAAAAAGGGGAAGATTGTTGCAAATCTATTTTTCATAACTTGTGTTTTGATGATTGACAAACACCATTTCTCTTGGACTACTTGTTGCTTCTAACTTTTCAGGAATCGAAGATCGGACGATCAAGAGGAAGCCAGTTCAAGTTTGCGTAGGTTTAGGGTTGAGTCAGTCTGTAATTTTATTTTTCACCTTTTGAGTCTACTTGTAATGGTCAAAGAGACTGATGCTAAGTAACCCTTCACACACACACTTGAGATGCTTAGAATTTCTGTTTTTGCCCACATCGGCCCGACCGACATTTATATCGTCCGGACGATCAGCTTAAAACAGAAAGTCTAAGTAAGGATTCTTAATTAAGGTAGACGACATTAACATATCGCCCTGGATGATACGTGTATCAGCCAGGATGATAAGCTTGAAATAGAAAGAAGTAGCCGCCATAGACAATTAAGGTATACTGTATTTTTAAATTATCGGTCAGGACGATCCCCATATCGGCCTGGACGAAATTACCAAATTATGCCTTAATTGATCAGGAAATCAAGGGAGTAATTAAGGATGATTGATACGATCATATCATCCTGAACGATCGCAGGATCGGCCAGGACGATACATTCAAAATCCTTGAGTTGCTTCAGGATGATAAATATCGGCCAGGTCATAAACAGGGCGATGCTCAGGATGATTTGCATCTGATTTGAACTAATCGGCCAAGACGATCGTATGATCGTCCGGGATGATCAAGCCAAATTTCAATCATCCAGGACTGCTCCCAGGGCGATGCTCTGGCCGATCTTCTTTGATTTGTACTGATCGGCCAGGCCGATGTCCAGATCTGCCGGGACGATAAAGTCGGCTACTTGCAATTAATGAGCTCCTTGAGAGCTCTTCTATTTAAGAGCTCTTGTCCAAACGTTTTAAAAGACTTTTGGCTGCTGCCTTGACCTGAGAAGACCTTGAGGAGAGAAAGAGAGAGAGGGAGAGAGAGAGGATCTTGTGAGGGGGAGCTTGTGAGGGGGATTCACAAGGGTTGCTTCAAGGATCGCTCTGCTTGTCTTTCATCTGGAGTTTCTCGTCCGTGGAAGGGTCGGTAGAGGTAAGGAGTTTGCTTTTGGTTGTGGTTCTCTGCCAGCTTCAGGAGGAAGCAAAAGGAGGTAGGTTCTCTGCCTTGCCGGGGTGGCAAAAAGGAGATTCTTGTAAGGGCTTCTCCGCCTAGCCGTGGGGGCTAAAGGAGAGTCACGTTTTGTAGTGCAATACTTGGAGGGTGCCTCCAAGGAGTGGACGTAAGTCGAGTCGACCGAACCACTATAAATCTTGTGTTCCTATTTTTGCTTCCGCACTTTTTAAATTCCGCATTAATTTCTTGTGGTGTGATTTGGTTTGTGATTTTATTTCTTTTGTCTTAAAAGTTTTTTTTTTAAATACCAATTCACCCCCCCGGCCCCCTCTTGGTTAGCTTGGGACTAAGTTCATAGGGCTTAACATCTCGAACGAACTTTCATTAATCTCCTTAACTTTCTCTCCAACCAATTTAGTTTCCTGAATGTATATAATATTTATCTTCCTCTAAATCATAATATCTATTAATTCCATTAATTATCCTATAAGGGAGCCTATATTCAAAGTTCTTATCCTAATTTTAGTTTCATGGACTAGCTTCTTTGCCCTCATTCATCCTTGATATGGGAACCCTTGCATATTTAACACTACACTCGAGCACTGGTGTTGTGGCCCTTACACACTTATCACAGTATTCATACCATACATTATGTGGCTTCTAGGGGACGCACTATCATTAACACAATTCTTTAAAGGATTCATGTCATGATTATTCGACAAGTTTTACACTGACTATCGACTAACTAATGCAACCCTCCACTTTTCTCATCCAGTACTTGGGACTTGGCAATGACAGTGTTAAGAAAATATGTTATTAGTTATAAAAAATTGATTAGGGAAATATAAAGTAAAATTAGTTTGTGCATCAATTTCTTTATCCATAGATTTTTCTAGAAAAATCCACTAGGGATCATCTTACTCTACATCTTTAGTTGATCACTAAATCATGTGTAAACATAAAAGTTTTAAATATAAACTATTTTGGCATCATCGTATAGATTTTTCTAGCAAGTTTGTTAGGGATTTGAATCTACTTTCCATCTTTAGTAGTGACTAGACTAAAAATAGTAACACATATGCTATCGTAGTGGGTTAAGATTCCATTCTCCTACAGTTACATTTATTCATTTCACCCTTGAGTGGTAGTGATCAACATTATAATTTTAAATTTCCTTTAAATTTAAATTTTTTCCTTAAATAAATCATCACCTTTTAAAATGCATTTTGATAGATCGTTTTAACCCCTAAATTTAAAAGTTTTGAATCAAGAAATAAAATTTTAAAATTTGAAATCCAACTTTCAATCAATTAAATCTCAATCTAAATTCCATATTCAATTAATGTCCTAGTTATGAGTAGCTCATTATATTTACAAACCATCATGCAGCTTAATGTGGTTATTAGGGCTGGCTCCAAAATTTAAATCATTATTATCTTAAATTTAAAATCTAGTTTCAATCATTTAAGCTAAATTTGGAGAGTTGGTAAATTCAATTCCAAACAATGTCCTGATCTAAAAATTTAGTATATAATCGTTAAGTTTAGAAATTGATATAGAATTATGGTTTGATATCAAAAATTGGCTGGCAAAGTAATCTTCAACTTGTCTGATTGTTTGAATATTTTCTTTAGTCATTCTTCATATATTTAAGGTAAAATAATCAACTTTGGATTCAAATTTGATAACCCAGAAATAATAATAAACGGATCATAGTTTGTTTCACCAAAGCCTGAAGTAGTTCCTGCTAAGAAACCTGGAGTATAAGTTATAATTGGTGTGGGTTTGTAGGCACTCCTGGAACTACTAAACCATCTATCTTTCTTGTCTGACCTTTCAAAAGTATCTTTTCACTAAAAAAAAAAATTAAAGATGAAATCCATGTTTATAGTAAATTTTAGATTGGGTCATCAACTTCTATAAATGAGATGATCAAATCTCAATGCTGCCATGTAGAACAAAGAGTCTCCTTTATCGAATGAATAGGTAGAATCATCTTTGGTTTAGTTTATACAAATAAATAATAAAATAATGAAGCCAAAAAAGAAAAAGAAGATGAAAATAAATCACTAAATCTAGAAAGTGAGTTAGTCAAATATGATGTTATAAATAAAATGGTAGAGTAATAAGTTAAGGAGGCAAAAGCATGGTCTCAAGGGAACTTCATCTATTTTATGGGGTAGATCATACAAAGATGAATATTAATAGGTCCCATAACCTAAAAGATTTGTGAAACCTTTGTTTAAGAATTTTAATGGCATGGGTAACCCAAAGCAAACATCTTGCACATTGTTGACCTCCTTTTTGTATAAGGTCAATGCTTTACAATCATCCCCATTCAAATCATTCTAATTCATTAAATAAATTTAAAACATTCAATCACTTTCAATTCTACAATCAAAGTCCTATATAAAGGCTCAGTATGTAATATCCAGTTCAAATCTATACTCTAAATCCCTTTGGAGTTTTCCCTTTTATAGTGAGATTTTAAATTTGAATAAAACCCTAGGTAAAGCCTTTGGAATATGTTTGATCTTTTAAATATTAATTAGGAATTTTGAAACTTTTATAGCCTTTTAACCCATAAACTTAAAGCCTATTTTAAAACTTACAAAAATATAAATATTTATAACCCATGCCACTAAACGTGGCATCTTTATGTAAACTCTCTTGGAAGCATTTGGAATTCATTAAACTTGTTCCTAAACATAATTAGAATGATTCTACCTCCCTTGAGTCCATGGTTGACCATGGTTTACCTAGTTTGACCTTCTTTGACCATTGAATTTATTTTAAACATGAACCCTTTACCTATTCATTTTGGAAGCTTATATAGCCTCCTAAGCTTGTGGAACCAACTTTTCTTCAATAGAAAACACAAAGGAAATAGAAAATATTCACCATACATAAGTTTACATAATTTTGTTAAGAATATAAACTTAGAAAATAGAGTAAATATAGAAAAATTACCACTCTCCACAGGGTGTGTTAAAAAAATAGAAACAATATTACTTATAACATTTTTTTGCATTACATTACAATTTTTTTTCACAAAACTTAGCAAGCCTACACATCCTCATAAAATATCCTATAAAAAAGTTCTAACAAACTCATAAGCCGTAACACTTTTATTTATTTAGTATATATGGACAAAGACCCCTAAATATGTATTTCTTCATGCTCATCAACTCTAAAATTCTACAAGTAACTACCCCGACAACATATAAAACAAACACCTCTCTCCACAATATGGAGACCTTATCGCCCAACCTCTCTAAAGCTTCAACTCTTCCTTTGGGCATAGTTTGGATGATGCTGAGCATTCTCCCCAACATTTTGGGCTTGCTAAAGTGAGCACACCCAGTTAAGCACTCATTGGGTGGAAGCTTTCAACACATAGGTTACCAAATGAGTTAGTGATGTTTGCAGTCATCAAGGACATTATAGGACAAGCTACCATTTCTTTAATTGGGAATGATAATGCTAGCTCTTCAACATGCCCGCCCTCAAATAAAATAATTGTCAATATATTTAGTCATACCAAAATGTAAGCCTCTATATTGAATTTGAAAGTAAAACCCCAATGCCTAACAATTGTTATCACCACAAAAGTTACTCCTATGGTATATCTTGGTGCAAGATGATTAAGAATAGAGAATTATTTAAATAAAATACTTAAATGAATCTAACAACGTATCATACAAAAATGTAATCCTTGTGAACAAGTAAGACACTTTGAAAGTAAACCCCAATGCCTCAAGCTTGCTTGACAATTTTCCAAAACATTCACAAGAAGATGTGCACTCTTGGTGCACCATGATCAATACTTCTCTCATTTGGTGCTAAACGGAACTGCAAGCTTGAAACCCACCTCTTGTGCCTTGACTCACACGATGGGCTTGTCTAAGCTCGTTGAAAGAATATACCTCTCTAAAGCCAAGGAATAAATTTTGTAATTTAGTAGCTCATGATGGTGCAACATAAAAAATTTATGTCAAAATGAAGAATATTTAAAACTCAACATTAGAGGCAATAATAAAGACATTGTAGTAACTTTTATTTATGCTTTATTTATATGATTCGGTTAAAATAAAAATTTCTCATTGCCATAAAATGGCTCGTCTTTTTCCATGGAGCAAGTAAATTATGGAACTAATTGTATTCTCATACATGCCCGTATTGGTAATTCATAGGTACCTAATGTGCTCCCATCATGAAGCTCGATCTTAAGGGTCACATTGTCAAACTGTCTCTTGCCCGTACGCAAATCTATTGTTTCTACCAACCTATGGTCCAATAACCATTCTCCATTACATGAGTCGCATAATATCACAACATAACAAAGCTATAGTTTGATAGACTTTTCTAACATTTCAGTAAATATTGAAAAAAAAAAAACTTACGCCAATAATAAATAAATGTTTAAACCCAACCGTTAGTAAATATTATTGTCAGCAGTTGTCGTTCGGACCACATATTACCCATTATTTAACCACCTTGCAACTCTCGCAACCACCGCTATTAGTGAGGTTGTGGTTTGCCCCACTTGCAAGCCAGTTAGGTTAATCTATTTAAGAGGACCGACATATTTCTATCACCATTATTGTCAGAAAAGATTAGGAATTTCGAACAAAATACATAAACCATCCCGCAAACTCAAAACTTTATCAACATATTCTTTAAAACATAATAGCATAAAAGATATTTGATAAAGTTGTGAGTACATTTGTTTATTTATACCAACGTCCAATTGTTTATGTACAAATTAAATACATTTTTAAATGGCCGCGTAAAAGTAAGTGTAGTAATTTTTAAAAAAATCAAGTCTTAGTTCAAATTATTTTGCCATCTGCTTCTAGAAACCTACTTTAAATTCACAACTCTTCTTGCCCCGCCTGCCTATTCCCACGCACTGTTGCCGCGCTTAGGCCCTCGGCTCCAACTAAGAGGTCCAAGGTTCGAGTCCTTGTGTATGCGTTGTGTGTGTGAGTTTGCCTTATATGACCTAAATGTCCCAAAAAAAAAAAAAAAAAGGCCCAATTTGGCTGTGCACAATTAGATAACTTTTCTTTTTTGAAAAAAAAAAATCTGTTAGAGCTGTCGTGGTTGCGCAAAATTAAAATTAAGATTTATTTTATATTCATAAACTTGCTTAAAATTTATCAGATATAACAAGTAATTAAAAAAAAAGTGAGTGAAAAGAAATATAATTTTTTTTTTTTTTTTTTTTTTTTTTTTTTTTTGTAAATGCTGAAGTGATACAAAATTTGCTTCGTTATAATCTAAAGCTCATAATTAAAACTGAAAATAAAAGTCTTTATTTATATTTTACAAAATTTGTAATAAAATATCAATGTCAACTTCTTAGATAGAATAAATGGATTTGTTGGATTCAGATTTATCTGGGGGATGATGTTGCAATCTTGGATCGCTAGCTTGTGATTTTGAAAATATTAAATATTATGATTGAAATTTTATTTCTCCTAACATATGTATTGCATATTAATTTTTTCTTAGTGTGCATAATCTGAAATTTGTGGGAATATGCATACTAGTTCTAGGACAATGTAGCACTGGGTATTGTTGACACCAATCCCTTGACCTATTCATACATATATAAATCTATATTTTTATTTCTTCTATGTACGCTAGAGCTTATTACTTTTGCACCCATCAAGGGTAAGGTAAAGGGGTCCTAGTTGTGCTTAAATGATGCTACACGCACTTTTCTTATTGATATAAGGTCATTATTCTGCCAAAATTTCGAAGAATTTTGATAATTAAAAGATTTAGTTTGGTAATATAAATAATATAAAATATAAAGTTTTTAGTGAGTCGTCTCATTAGCATCAGTTGAACATAAAGTTAAAATTTCTCATCTTGAGTCATTAATTTAGAGTCTGATCTAATCCTTTAATCGCTCAGGATTGAGCTGATCTTCTTGTACACTATATCTAAGAAGATTGTTTGTGTATTAGGTTATTAGCCCGCAACGCATTTCAAGCAAGCATAAGCCGAGGGGAATTTGCACAACTCAAACTCCTTTTTAAAATAAGAAAAAAAAATGCAAGATATTTTATAAATTTTAAATATATTTTTGAATGAAGTGAATGATATTTTTTAAAAATATATATAAGGCAAGTCACTTATATTTTAAAACCCATAATGAGCCTAATCTCCACTTTAATCAAAAGTTTTCTATTAAGAGATGCATTTGACTATAGAGGCTTGCCTCTATAGAAACTCAAGCTCCTAGTATATAATAAACTCTATCTTAGTTCACAAAGATCGGGCTAAAAAATGATTAAAGCTAATCCTTTGTTAATTTTGCATTTGAAATGATAGTTGATTTTACCTTTTATCCTTCGAAATATTTTTTTGCATTCCCTACACAATTTTAATAAGAAAATAAATGATTATTTTCTCAAGTCGATGATATGGTATTAATTTATCTTTTAAAATAATTAACAATAATTTTATAAATTTGTCTAAAGAAACACTAAAGAGAAAATCAGTGGTACAATAATCATAATAATTTTTTCCACAATACATTATAATCAACCATGGGTATTTTAGGATTAGCTTTTTCTTGAGATGGTATAGACTAAGAATGCAATAAAAATTTAACATTATTCATGACATAGTTTTCTTTTATTCCTAGTAGAACTCCATGGCGGCAAAACTTTACAACAATGAAGATTAACTTATATTAATACTTTATGAAAAGAGGTAGAAGATTTCTTCATTTACTTATAGATTTTCTTCTATTAAATTCTTAGAGTATAATATCTCTACATACATAATAGGAATATCCTGAATATTGAAAACAATGACATTACTTTCAGTAACATATCCAAGAAGTTTTTTAGATAGTTGAGATTAATCTCTCTATTATGAGAATTGAACATCAAGTGCATTAAGCAATCCGCTAGTATCACTCTCATCAAAAATAGAAAAGATATATAAAGAATCCTTTTTCATTTATCCTTTAATCTTTCAATAGTTTGAAAGGTTGATCCTCATTCTATTAGATGCCTTAAGGACTAATTAAATATATTTTATTTTGCTTCTAACCTTAGTGTCGAGAATATTATATCATCGATCTATTTTTCAAAATTATTTACCATGGATATTTTAACTTAGTTTGTGAATCTATGAAGTCTTAATTTGCAATATCTTCATGGAAATTATTTGGATTTTTTTTTGTCCTCTTTTAGATTTAAGTCAACAAATTGTCGGAAAGCCACGACTTGATTGGACTTTTGGCTAAGTTGAAAGGTAAGCTTCTTACTAGTGCTAGCTAGATTCAACTTATTCATGATACCATATGGAGTAACCTCACCTATTAGTTTTATTATATTTCATTACCTAGATGCATCATCAAAAGAATCACTAGTCCGTTTTATAAATTCTTGTTTATAATAAGCTACTAACTATGTTTTGCAAAACTACGACACTTCCTAAGTAGTAATGTAGTTTGGGCTCACCCTCATTCTATAAATCAAAATTATAATGGGAAAGTAATGTTTATTAATATTATTTATTACTCAAACTCGCTTCTTGCTGAATTGGTAGTTCATTATGAAATTGTTTGGTTGGCTAAAAAAGAAATGAAGTGTTAAAAAACTATAGTGAAAAATAAATACTTTTGAAGTTATTTGGATGAGTGCAAATAAAATTCAATGAATGATGTTTTTTATTTGGTTCGAAGTAAAATGAATGTTGTGTAAAGTTTAAAGATGGTGGTAACTAGCAGTTGCGGCCGACCGTGGCGGTTGCAGGCAATTGGTTGTCGTCAGCAGTGGGTGGTGTTCGGCAGCGAAGGTGGTGGTCATCAGCTCACGGTGGTTGGCTACTTGCGGTGCTTGGTTGTTGTCGAGCTTGCTTACAGAGAAAACCAATCTTGGTCAAAATTAGGCAAGAATCGTTTTGCTCAAAAATGTGTTAAATTAGTTTACACTACATTTTATGATAAATTGCATTTCTTTTTCGTCCAACCAAATGCCACATTTCTCATAACGTACCCCTGCATTCACTTTACTTTAAACCAACTTAACATCCAACCAAGCAGTCCATATACATAATTCTCTATGGAAAAGCCTTCCCTTACTACATGCTGCTTGTAGGAATTGCTTCATGGTATTGCTATTCATACATCTAGTTCATTGAATTGAAGGCGAAGATTAATAGCAAACTCTAATTATTTTTTACCCTCAGCTCTTAGGTTCTTCAATCTTAAGATGATTTTGTTGCTCGATCATAGCTAGTTTTTCTTTAAAATTAACATCTTCTAATAAGGATATTGTTCTTGAGGATATTTGGCTTTACCTCAACTTCATGTCAGTGATAATAGTAGTTGCCTTACAAACTTGTTGACACTATCATCTTTAGAACTAGTGCCAATTACTATTTTGGTAACATTAATAGCTTTCTATATAAGCTCTCTCATTCTCTTATTCACTTAAATATGTCTAAGATCACTTGGATAAAATACTTTCGACTTAGAAGGATGTGTTATAAAATATGGCACTCTTACTTTCAAAATCAAAATTTATAGCTTATAAACTAAAGATGTTCTAACTAATTGTGATCTTCCAATTAACATATGTCCTTTATCCACTTCATGGTGGGACTAACTCTCAATGCTTTTTTGTGTGTTTAATCTCAGTTAATTTATAGAAACTATGCATTCTTAGAGGGGCTTTCATTCATGTGGAGTGTACAACTTCTCAAGTTTTGATCATGATGACCCCATTTTTTTTAATATAACAAAAAGATTATGCACCCTCTCTATTTAGATTATTACATATTACTTATTGTATGAACACAATATGATTACATTTGAGGATGGTTTCTCTAGCATAAACATTTTAAAGAGGAATTTATTTAGCGATCCAATTTAGAAGTGGAAAATATAAAGTCAAAAATGAGTTACCTAATATAATATTTCCACTTTTTTTCTTTTTGATAAATTTAATTGTTTTGCTTGTTTTGGAAGATGAAGATCAAAAAATACTTTTCTTAGAAGATGATATTCAACAACGATGGATGAGATATTTTGCTAAACTTTTTAATTAATATTGTGAAAATAAGATTGACTATAGTGACCTTAGCACCCTAAATGAAAATAAAGATTTATGTTTTTATCGGCGTATTAGTAAAACTGAAGTTAGAGAGGCTTTAAAGAAAATAAAGGGTGGAAAAGCTGTTGGACCTGATGATATTCCAATAGAGGTGTGGAAATGCTTAGGAGATGAAGGAATTTTATGGCTTACTAAACTTTTTAATACTATTTTGAAGACTAAGAAGATGCAAGATGAGTGGAGAATGAGTGTGTTAATTCCTATTTTTAAGAATAAAGGTGATGCACAAGATTGTGCGAATTATAGAGGTATTAAGTTAATGTGTCATACTTTAAAACTATGGGAGCGAGTTATGGAGCATAGGTTGTGGCGTGATACTAATGTTTCTCAAAATCAATTTGGATTCATGCCGGGTAGGTCGACTATGGAAGCATACATTTATTAAGAGGTTTGATGGAGAAATATAGAGAAAATAAGGAGGATCTACATATGATATTTATTGATTTAGAAAAAGCATATGATAAAGTTCCAAGAGAAGTGCTATGGAGAGTTCTTGAAAAAAAAGGAGTCAATAATGCTTATATTCAAATCATTAAAGATATGTATGCAGGAGCTATTACTTGTGTTCAAACACAAGGTGGATTGACCAAGTATTTCCCTATTTCGGTTGGGTTACATCAAGGATCAGCCTTAGGCCCATATCTTTTTTCTTTAGTCATGGATGTTCTCACTAGACATTTGCAAGAGGATGTACCTTGGTGTATGCTTTTTGCTGATGATATTCTTCTTGTTGATAAGACTAGAGAGGGAGTTGAAGGTAAACTTGAATTATGGAGGTCAACCTTAGAGTCTAAAGGTTTTCGCTTGGGTAGATCTAAAACAGAATATATAGAGTGTAATTTTAGTAGTAATAGACCTAGCGAGGGGATTGTGACTTTGGGCGATCAAGTCATTAATAAGAGTACGCGTTTTAGATATCATGGATCTATTGTTCAGAGTGATGGTGAAATAGATGGGGATATTATCAGCAGAATTCAAGTTGGATGGTTGAAGTGGAGGAATGCATCGGGCTTGTTATGTGATAGAAATGTACCCCTCAAACTTAAGGGAAAATTCTATAAGATGGTAGTGAGGCTTGCAATGCTTTATGGTGCCGAATGTTGGCCTTTAAAAGAGAAGCATAATACTAAGTTAAGTGTGGCAGAGATGAGGATGCTCAGGTGGATGAGTGGCTTTACCCTTAGAGATAGGATACGAAATGAGCATATACGTGAAAAGGTTGGAGTGGCTCCAGTAGAAGATAAGATTAGAGAAAGTCGCCTTAGATGGTTTGGTCACATAAAACGGCGGCCTTGCGATGACCCGGTTAGGAGAGTAGAGGTATTAGATTTGACTTATGTTAAGAAAGGTAGGGGTAGACCTAAAAAGACTTGATTAGAAAATATTAGAAATGACCTTTCTTTATTAGATTTAAATGAGAATTTGACTTTTAATAGGACACAATGGAGAAAAATGATTCATGTAGCCAATCCCACGTAGTGGGATAAAGGCTTGATGTTGTTGCTTGTTTTGGAAGATATATAGTTTGCTTCCTTCTGGCTTTCGAGAATCATAGAACCCAATAGGTTGTTATATTAATATAGTGTGTTCTTCCTTTGCTTCTAGTGGTCTGTTTTAATTTTTGCTATGATGGTATTGTGAGTTGCACCTCTCCATTGCTTGTTTTCTATGAGAACTTTAGTTAGAACATGCTCGAGACAATGGACGTTTGAGGATTTAGATGTTTATATTACCCTTTTTGTTGCCTCTATTTGTCCATATGCTATGTAGAAATGTATTTTTCAGTTGACTTCATATTTTATTTTTCTTTTTTGATGGGAAATGAAAAGATATTTTATGTAACATGTTGCAACTAGGTTTTTATTTTCTTTGCATCACTATAAATTATCAACTTTTGAAAAAAAAATTTCTTTTCTGTAATTCTTACAATTTCATTATTGTGTTTAGAAATATGCATTTTTTATTTATTTTCATTACAGCCTTTGAACGCTTATTGTGATCATGAAGCCTTTTAAATGTTGTCAATGTCATTGCTCTCAACATGTTGGTCGTCACGCATTTCATCGTTCTAATCTCCTATAGCTACTTCTCATTCATGTCACGTCTTGTAGTTACTGCCTCTGTCAGATTGGACAAACCATGACCTTGTAGAGCCTCTTCCTTCCTCGTGTCCATTGATTGTTGGTAAGATCAGTTAAACTCAATTAATGGAACACTAATTGATATAAAACTAAAATTAAAATTATATATATATATATATATATAATATATAATATATATATATATATATATATATATATATATATTTATATATATATATATTATACTTTTTATATGTGATGTTGCTTGACATAACCCTGACCTTTAATGAAAATAAAAAATAAAAAAAATCACATGACCGAATCCTTTTCATTTCACTTCACTTTCAGGCTTCAGCTGTCATGGTGTCATTCTTCTAATACGGGAAGGACGAGAAACAGCGAAACTGCAGAGACTCGTCAACTTCTTTCAATAATTCGGTGCAGTTTAGTGTGAGATTTTTTTTTTTTTTTTTTGGAAATTGATAGCCGAATCTCAACCCGCATCTTTTCTTTCAATTTTTTTTTTTTTTTTTTTTTTTCAAATCTCATTTCTCAGGGCAAAAAACTGATCTTCCCTCTAAACCAGTCACGAGGGAATCGTCAATTATTATTATTATTAATTATAATGCATAAATAAAACCAAAAGATAAAAAAATATATATATATAACTCAGGTATTCATTGACTCAAACATGATAAGAGCTGCAATAAAAAGAGCAATGCTCAACCAAAAGAGCCATAAAAACTCAATGCTGACAAAATAGAGCACCATATAAAACCCATCAACAGATTAGTGGGAGCAAGGCGAACGCAAGAAACAAAAATGCAGAACAAATAATGCACAAAAAGGAGAAAGACTAGAAATCATGAATCCATCATTAAATAAAAAAAGCCGTGGTTGCCAGTTGCCACAAGGACTGTCCAGGCCACCGTGGTTGATCACCAACATTAATCAACATCTACCCAAACCCTCCACTGCAATAAAGGAATTTCCCAAATGTCCTCGTCCAACATAAGCAAATGAGAGTAACAGCGCAGATTGAAATCTCCCTTGGACAGTAGGGAGCGAGATGAGCAATAAAAGCAAATTCAATATAGTTGGATCAACTGATAAAGTGTTTAATTTAATCAAACTTCTTCCACTTAGAGATTTTAAGAAGTATTGCTTTCTTGATTTTGATGCAAATAATCGAGAGGTAACCAAAATTTGTCACATACATCTTTTCATTCCTTTTCTTCCAAATATATATATATAAATCAACATTTTTTTTTGGGAAAAATTAAGGGCATAGCCCATTTTCATTTAAAGTAGAACTAGTTACAAGTGTAAAGAAGAAAGGGAAAACCTACCAGGAAAGAAGATAGGAAAAGGAAATAAAAAAGATGAGTCCAAGCTCAAAAATACATGTAAAACAAAATACACATAAAAAAACCATGTGTAACCAATCCTACACATAAAAAAAATCTGCAAAATCACAAAAAGCGATGTCAATCCGGCAAGCAGGAAGGGTGGGCTCAATAAGTTGAATTGCAATATGAAGGCTTCCTTTCCCCTGGTTGCAGGAGAATGCCATGACGTACTAGAATGTTGCTTAAAACTGCAATCCATGGAGAGCTATGGTGCAATCCAATCATCCCTTCCAACAAAAAACATGTCACTAAAGCCAAACAGCCCAAATGGCATGTAGAATTCTGCTATTGAAGTCTAACAAAGCGTGTAAAATCAATGAACAAGTAAAGCATACGAGAGGGTACCTCGTTAAACAATGTACAACAATACACATCCAATTTTCTATTTCATGACTTTGGAAAAAAATAGCACTTTTAATCTTTTGGCTAATAAGAGATGAGGATTCTCGAATTTTCTATCATTTCTCTCTCCCCAAATGTGGTAAACCGAGCAGCATGTTTATTAAATAATAAAATGGCTTAGCATTTTTAACAAAAGATTACAACTTAAGGATTCAACCAAATACCTGAAGAATGTTGGTCAAAGAAGGTGCCTTCTCATGTCAGGGATCAGACTGGCAATAATAAAGAAAGAGTAGTTACACTCAAACATTATATGAGTAATAGTCTCATTGCAAGTGTGGCATAAAGCACAAGTTGGTTCAAGAGAAATCCCCCTCATAAGAAGTACATAAGTGGTCTTAAGTCCACGCATTAAAGCCATCCAACAATTAGAATTAAAATATAGAGCATGTCGTTTGTGCCATACCAAATGATGCCAAGGTATAGAAACATTATGCATATAAAAGAAATCCTAGAAGGAATCGAGATCTCCGCCTTTGCCATTATCGCAAAGTAGGCATATAGTTGATAAAACTCGATAGGAATGGCGTTAAGAGTCTCAAGAAGAGTAATAGAAAGATCTGAAGGCAATATTCATCTGTGGTCCTAGAGTATTGCAAAAATCCTGGCATTGGTGGGGAAGAGGTTAATAAAAGGTTGCATCTCATTCACCTCATTCAACATTTTCCCATTGAACCAATGATCCAAATATAGAGAAATAGATGTGGATTGTAAAACTTTAAAATGAAAATTACCATTGGCAATTGAGGCATCCTTAAAGAAGTTTTTCCAGAAGGAGGTGGCAATTGAAGGTGGCAACCTCCATGGAGAAGTGTATTTATATAAAAGGTACTTTGAGTGGGGGGTGGATCTGTTATAAGTCCTACCAGTAAATTTATAATTGTAGCAACATTTAATGGATTACATAGAGGGGAGACCTAGCCCACCATGTGATTTAGGCTTTCATGTGTTCTTCTATGAGATAAGGTGGAGCTTTTTAACATATGTATCCCCAAAATACAAATATTTAACACGAATTTTTTCTATTTGCATGATAATGGTTTTTGGCATAAAGGATCCATGAATCCAATAGACAATAGTATACCAAATAGTGACGAGTAAGAACTGAGATCTACCAACAAAAATAAGATCTATTTCTTTCCAACCTAGAGTTTGTGCGTAATAGTCTCCATAAGATTAGAGAAGTTTGAAAGTACAATATGCACCAAGAGGGGGGTGGGTGAATTAGTATATTTAAAAATTAATCCTAAACAGAAGTACTAATTTTGTTTGGTTTTTCAAAATACCTAAAAATAAGCAATTTTGATATTTGAATGCGGAAGCTATCAAATTAACTATGCCATGAAAAATAATGATGATGAAATTCTAGTTGTCACAGTAAAAAAAAATTCTAATTTTTCACCACACAATTATAATGAAAATTAAAAGCAAGAAAGTAAAATGCGAAAAGAAAAAAAAGCACACAAAAAATTTTTATAGTTGTTCGATCAACTTTAACCTACGTCCACTCCTAGTAGTCCTCTCCACTTCGAGAGTTGCACTACTAAAAATGGAATCTCCTTCTAAGTCGGTGGTCACCCACCGACTAAGGTCCCTCCGAATATCATTGCCCGTCGACTACGATCCCTTCGACCTCTATCTCTCACTGAATAAGATCCCTCCAACCACCGTTGCACACATAAAACCATCGCCCATTGACTTTGGTCCCTCCATCATTATAGCCCGTCGACTATGGTCCTTCAGACCTTCGTCGGTGGCCTACTACGGTCCCTCCTACCTCAGTTTTTTGCCTACTGTGGTTTCTATATTCTTTATCACCCGATAATAGTCCCCTCAACCTCAGTGGATCGACTATGACCCCTCTAACCTCCATCGCCTGATTATGATCCAACCAACCAAACGAACATGCCAACATTCTTTTGACAACAACTCTTATAAAACTAGATTTTTCCAGCTCCCACCATATAATATACTCTATATGAAGTATATTTGTGACATTTAACCAAAGCCAACATCTTTTGAAATCGACTACAAATACTAATAGAATCATTTTAAATGGGCTTGGTTATGTAGTTTTTTTTTTCCTTTTCAAAAATTTTCAAGTAAAAATCTAGTATCTCTTATGAATCTTATACCCCTTTCTCTAATATGTGTGTGTACTAGATGGTTGTATAAAGCTAGGACTCTAAACCCTATATCTCACTACCTCCGCAAATGTTCTTGTTGCGAATCTGATTTTAGGGAATAGAATTTTGATGCTAGCAAACACTTCTGTTTCTCTATGACTACTTTGTCTACTAACATTTCAGGTCCACAAGATCAAAATTGTAATTTGAACCAGCTCAAGATTGGGTAGACTAAGTCTAAGTCAGTTTGTAAATCTTTTACCTTTTCTTGAGTCAATTGTAAACGATGTGGTTCTTGATGTTAAGTAACCTTGCACACACACACTTGGAAAATTTTTTGACTGATTTTAGAGTTTTTTATTTTTACTCACATCGTCTGGGACGATCCTAAAATTGTCCCAGACGATCAGTTAAAAATAGAAACTCTAATTAGGGCATCCTGGTTAAGGTAGCCATCATTAAGCACATCATCCCGAACAATATTATCATTGTCCTGGAAAATAGGCTCAAATCTAAAAGAATCAACTACCATATCTATTTAGGTAGCTTTTATTTTTAGACATCATCCAAGACATCGACTTAGATGATGAATCACAATTATGACTAAATTAATTTGATAATTAAGAAAAGTAATTAAGGTTTGATTTATCGATCCTATTATCTTGGACGATCGCAGGATCATCCTAGACGATCTATTACACAAAACCTTAATTCTTCCTAGATGATCAAACATTGACCTGGTTCCATTTAGGGCGATGTTCTGGATGATTTCTGATGTTTTGAACTAATCGTCCCAGACGATATCACTATCATCCCGGAAATTCAGGTCAATATTCCATCGTCTAAACATCCATTCAAGGCAATGTTCTGGATGATCTGTGATGATTTGAACTAATCGTCCCGGACGATTGCTAGATCTTAAGGGACGATCAAGTCACTTTTTGATCTTCCAGACTCTCATTCAAGGTGATGCTCTGGATGATATTCAATGAATTGTATTAATCATATAGGATGATATCCTATTATCCTGAATGATATGAATAAATTTCCTTCTAATCATCCTTATTGATTGAGCTAAATTTGCACGGATCGTACAGGACGATCTCCAGATCATCTTGGACGATAATGTCAATTTATTATAATTAAGAGCTATTTTGAAGCTCTTCTATATAACATCTCTTGTATCATCCATGAGGGTATATTTTTCTGCTGTCTTGACCTGAGAGAGCGTAGATGAGAGAGAGAGGATATTATGAGGGGGAGTTTGTGAGAGTTTTCACAAAGATTGCTCCAAGAAAGGATCCAAGTCATCTTCTCTGATCGTCATCTCTTATCATTGGAGGTTCGAGAGAGGTCCACTTTAATAATCGATCAAGGTTCTCTACCTGATTCAGGAGGAAGCAAAAGGAGTCGGGTTATCTGCCTCACCGGTGTCAGTGGAAAGGAGGTTTTGTAAAGGCTTATCTGCCTTACTATGGGAGCAAAAGGAGAGTCACTGAGTTTAGTTCAATACTCGGAGGGCGCCTTCGGGGAGTGGACGTAGGTCTAGTTGACCGAACCACTACAACTTTTTATGTTTTTTACTATTGCTTTTTCAGCATTTAATTTTCATACTTTGAATTTCTTTGTGGTAAATTTTGGTTTGGTTTGAATTTGTATTTTTGATTGAAAGATTTTATAAAATATCTATTCATCCCCCCCCCCCTCTTGGTTAGGTTTGGGCTAGTTCATAAAGGCTTAACATCCCTAATGAACTTTCAAGTGGTATCATAACGGGATTCATAAAAATGAGTTTTTGATAACTTTTAAATTTTAATCAATAGCTAACTGCGGTAATCGTAATACTGTGGAAATGTATTCTATTACCCGACCACCATTGTTTAATAATATTTCTTTTAATTTTTGAAAAACTTGCATGTCTATATTTTTATAATCGTTTGACTATAGAATATGGATGCTTGTTAAGGATGGTTTTACACCTCCGACTAGTAAATTTAATAGCGTTAATATTCCACTTCCTTCACTGAATGGATACTTGATGATAGGGATGTAGCACAACTTAATGCAAAATATTTGAACAATTTTTTTGTGTTTTAAAATCTGAAAATTACATATGTGTTTCAACTTGTGCTACCGATAATGAAATTTGGGATAAATTATGTATCATTTATAATGGAACTAATGAAGTTAAGCAATCTCGATTGAATATTCTTATGCATGATTATGAATTTTTTTTGTATGAAATCTTCTGAAGTAATTTCTAAAATGTATAAGGTTTACTCAAATTATTATCTCTTTGCATGTTTTAGGAAGAGAACTCACTAATTAAGAAAAGGTTAAGAAAGTTTTGAGATGCTTGCATTCTTCCTTTGATGCTAAGATTACTGCAATCACTAGCTCTAAAGATTTTAATATTTATTCGATTGATAACTTACTTGGATCACTCATTGCTTATGAGCAAGGGGTGAATCAAAGAAATCTTGATGCATATGAGAAAAAGAAGAAGAAAACTTTGGCGCTGAAGGCCAATGACACAGACACTGACTCATACGGGTCTGAAAGTGATAATGTTGCCTTAATCACGAGACATTTCAAAATATTTCTAAGAAAGAAGCATAAGAACCATCATAAGTTGAATAAAGGTAAAGGTAGCAAAAATTTTAATATTTCTAATGATACTATTTGTTTTGAATGCAAGAAGCCGGGACACATTAAAGCTGATTGTCTTACACTTAAGACTCATCCTAGAAAGATGAAGGGTGAGGAGAAACCCAAGTTCAAAAAAGACAAGAAGAGGTTCCAAAGGTTATTCTGGGCGGATTCTGCATCGGACTCCTCTGAGACTAAAGCTGAAGAGGAGATAACAAACTTGTGCTTGATGATAGATGATCATTTTGGTCAAAGTGATCAAGAAGAGGTATGTGACCTAACCTAAAAGAAACTACTTGAAGTTTATGAACAAATTCATGCATCATATAAGAAACCTAAGAAAATAAATGCTAGCTTGAAATTGGAGTTTTTAAATTTGTAAAAGAGCATGAAACTTTACTTAATGATTATTCTATAATTGATAGCAATTATATGTCATTACTTGATGAGTTTGATGCATTAAATAAAATGTATATTAAATTATCTGATGCAGATGATTTCTTGATGTCATCTCATGTTGAGTTAGAAAGAGAGTTTAAGAAATTACAAAATCTCAAGACTTTTGAAAATAAACTAATAATGCATGCATCACATAACTTTAAAATGAATCATCACCATACGAGTATATTAGTAAATCCTTTTTCTCGTATTAGATATTTTCATATGGAATATTAGGATACATCTCACACACATGCACCATTTATCGTAATATACATTAGGTGTAGAGACCCAAATTATATGATTCACAGCATAACACACATGCATTATATTCCTCTTTTCATAAGAAAGGACTCAAATATGTTTGGGTTCCTAAATATGATGTTTGATAATTTTATAGGCTAACCCTCACAAAAGGCCACATGAGAGTATGCAGTACCTAGATAACGGATGCTCGTGACATATGACTGGAGATGCCAATCAATTCATTTTAGTGGAGATCAGGACATGAGGCAAAGTTACTCTTGGAGACAACACCACCAGGATAGTGGTGGGCACATGTATAATTAGAAACTCCAAGAACTTTTTGATTAAATATGTTTTACTTATAGATGGACTGAAATACAACTTGCTCAACATCAGTTAGATTTCCGATAAGGGCTCCATCATAAAATTCTTGGCAAAAACTTGCATCATAAGCTTAAATTACAACATTGTTTTATAGGGAAAGCATATCAATAATATTTACATGCTTAACTTAAATAATATTGAATATGATGCTTTAATTTGCTTAAAAACTACTGTGGATGATTCATGGTTGTGGCACAAGAGGTTATATCATGCCAGTATGAAAACCCTTAGGAGAGTGACCCAAAAAGACTTAGTTAGAGGTGTCCCCATGTGAGAGCTCGTTCCTTTGATTTTTCTTTTCTGGATCTGATTTTCCTCTCAGGATCGTCCGGGATGATATTGAGATCATCCAGGACGATCAGTGCAGTGAAACAGCTGATGTTCTGGAGTAGGATCGTCCGGGCCGATTTTGGATCGTCCTGGGACGATCAGAGCATGGCACAAGTCAGAGAGCAAATCGTCCAAGAAATTAATTATCGTCTTGAGATATCGTCCTGGACGATTGAATTTTGTTCACATCGTCCTGGACGATGTGGCGATCGGCCGGGCCGATAAGACTTGTTTTAAAAGGAAATCAGCTCGATTTGATGAGAGAGAAAATCATTTTTATAAAACAAAATATCTGAGGAGAGAGAAGGAGAAGGAAAGCAAAGGAAAAGCTGGTTTCCGGAGGCCACGGAGCGCTTTTCGTCCGACGTCGCTGTTGGGAAAAGTGTTTATCTCATGGTAAGGACTCCGAATCCTATTTCTGTTTTCGAAGATGTTGAGTTTTGGTAGTTTTGTGCACAGATTTGTGTTTTCGTTACCGAAAAATGCGCCGTATTTTGTATTGACGAAACTTTCACCGCACAACTTTTGATATGTTATTGATAGATTTTTCTATATGGTTTGAGTATTTTCTGTAACGATTCTACCGGTTATTTTGGGTTCTGTGCGATTTTAATCGAATAGGTAAATATCATGATGTTGATTGATGTTGCTTCAGTAGAATAGAAGTCTTATATTATTGTCGTGCACGTTCTGTATTAATTTGGTAAATTGTGATTTTTTGGAATTTTTGTGTAAATTCCGTATACTGCCGTTATGCCGCTGGATTTTCGTACGATTTCCGATTTTCTGAAATTGATGATTTGAATTGATATGCATACGAATGTGACTATTTGATTATTGATACTGAAAGACAAGTGAAACCTGGTTGAACCGTTGGTTGGAGATTGACTTGACCTGTACAGGATGGTGGGCCAACGGGCTTTCCTTTAAACTATTAATCATTGATATAACGATTGGGAGTCATAAGGAGATTTATATGCCGACGGGCACAGAGTGACGACTCTTATTGAACCAACGTATGGATATCTACAACAACACTATGGATTTCTACAACAGCACTATGGATTATTGATAGCCAGTGATCGTACTTGTTCAGTAAGACTATTGTATTGAAATGCATGTGTAAGGCATTGACTCGTGATGGATTTATTGCTTTATTGATTTGGATTTTCAGACGGATTTACAAACTTACTGTTAACGTACGATTTCATTGATATTTATATTATGTCACTGCGCATTGCTACTGTTATAGATATTGTATGGATATGGATACTATGGATTCATTGACATTGATTGATACTATTATTTCTACACTGTATTGAACTGCTGCATTAGATTCATTACTAGTATAGACTGGGCTTTATTGTGTTGATTTTATTATTTCGTACCGATCGATTTAATTGACCAGATAGTATTGTTTTGATTGATTCAATTTGATATGATTGATTTGACTGATCGACTGATTTCCTACTGTTTATTGATTCTTCTACCGTTGCATTAACGACTGATTTGATTTTCGTATTTGCATAGATTTGATTCATTGATCATGTGAAATAGACTGTTATGGATTTGATTGACTGACATGCATATTGTTTCCAGTACCGTGCTTTGATTTCAGTTGTAGGTATTAGGTGACCTGCTGGGCTTTTTGAAGCTCATTATATGTGGTTAATATTTTCAGGTCCGAGCATGGGAGCAGGAATGGAGATTGATCAAGACTGTCAACGAATCCTCTTACTAAGGATGCCTGGGCTGTCACAATTGGTATCAGAACAAGTGTAGTGAAAGGATTTGATTGATAGTTTGGTAGAATGGATTTTTCAAGTGCATCATTTTGCATACATATTGAATGACATGTGATTGAATGCATTGAATGATTGTTTGTATTCTGACGAGTTTTGATTTGGATTTGATTGAATTTGTTTTGTCTCATTTTGCTCCGGACACTTAAGGGAAATGTCGGAATGACATTTTCTAAGGTGGGGAGATTTTGAGAGCTCGTTCCTTTGATTTTTCCTTTATAGATCTGATTTTCCTCCCAGGATCGTCCGGGACGATATTGAGATCGTCTAGGATGATCAGTGCAGTGAAACAGCTGATGTTCTGGAGTAGGATCGTCCGGGCTGATTTTGGATCGTCCTGGGATGATCAGAGCATGGCATAAGTTAGAGAGCAAATCGTCCAAGAAATTAATTATCGTCCTGAGATATCGTCCTGGACGATTGAATTTTGTTCACATCGTCCTGGACGATGTGGCGATCGGCCGGGCCGATCAGACTTGTTTTAAAAGGAAATCAGCTCGATTTGATGAGAGAGAAAATCATTTTTATAAAACAAAATATCTGAGGAGAGAGAAGGAGAAGGAAAGCAAAGGAAAAGCTGGTTTCCGGAGGCCGCGGAGCGCTTTTCGTCCGACACCGCTGTTGGGAAAAGTGTTTATCTCGTGGTAAGGACTCCGAATCCTATTTCTGTTTTTGAAGATGTTGAGTTTTGGTCATTTTGTGCACAGATTTGTGTTTTCGTTACCGAAAAACTGCGCCGTATTTTGTATTGACAAAACTTTCACCGTACAACTTTTGATATGTTATTGATATGATTTTTCTACACGTTTTGAGTATTTTCTGTAACGATTCTATCGGTTATTATGGGTTCTGTGCGATTTTAATCGAATAGATAAATATCAGGATGTTGATTGATGTTGCTTCAGTAGAATAGAAGTCTTATATTGTTGTCGTGCACGTTCTATATTAATTTAGTAAATTGTGATTTTTTGGAATTTTTGTGTAAATTCCGTATACTGTCGTTATGCCGCTGGATTTTCGTACGATTTTCGATTTTCTGAAATTGATGATTTGAATTGATATGCATACGAATGTGACTATTTGATTATTGATACTGAAAGACAAGTGGAACCTGGTTGAACCGTTGGATTGAGATTGACTTGACCTGTACAGGATGGTGGGCCAACGGGCTTTCCTTTAAACTATTAATCATTGATATAACGATTGGGAGTCATAAGGAGATTGATATGCCGACGGGCAGCCGACGGGCACAGAGTGACGACTCTTATTGAACCAACGTATGGATATCTACAACAGCACTATGGATTTCTACAACAGCACTATGGATTATTGATAGCCAGTGATCGTACTTGTTCAGTAAGACTATTGTATTGAAATGCATGTGTAAGGCATTGACTCGTGATGGATTTATTGCTTTATTGATTTGGATTTTCAGACGGATTTACGGACTTACTGTTATCTTACGATTTCATTGATATTTATATTATGTCACTGCGCATTGCTACTGTTATAGATACTGTATGGATATGGATACTATGTATTCATTGACATTGATTGATACTATTATTCCTACACTGTATTGAACTGCTGCATTGGATTCATTACTAGTATAGACTGGGCTTTATTGTGTTGATTTTTTTATTTCATACCGATCGATTTAATTGACCAGATAGTATTGTTTTGATTGATTCGATTTGATATGATTGATTTGACTGATCGACTGATTTCCTACTGTTTATTGATTCTTCTACCGCTGCATTGACGACTGATTTGATTTTCGTATTTGCATAGATTTGATTCATTGATCATGTGAAATAGACTGTTATGGATTTGATTGACTGACATGCATATCGTTTCCAGTACCGTGCTTTGATTTCAGTTGTAGGTATTAGGTGACGTGCTGGGCTTTTTGAAGCTCATTATATGTGGTTAATATTTTCAGGTCCGAGCGTGGGAGCAGGAATGGAGATTGATCAAGACTGTCAAAGAATCCTTTCACTATGGATGCCTGGGGCGTCACAATTGGTATCAGAGCAAGTGTATTGAAAGGATTTGATTGATAGTTTGGTAGAATGGATTTTTCAAGTGCATCATTTTGCATACATATTGAATGACATGTGATTGAATGCATTGAATGATTGTATGGATTCTGACAAGTTTTGATTTGGATTTGATTGAATTTGTTTTGTCTCATTTTGCTTTGGACACTTAAAGGAAATGTCGGAACGACATTTTTCTAAGGTGGGGAGATTGTGAGAGCTCGTTCCTTTGATTTTTCCTTTCTAGATCTGATTTTCCTCCCAGGATCGTCCGGGACGATATTGAGATCGTCCAGGACGATCAATGCAGTGAAACAGTTGATGTTCTGGAGTAGGATCGTCTGGGCCAATTTTGGATCGTCCTGAGACGATCAGAGCATGGCACAAGTCAGAGAGCAAATTGTCCAAGAAATTAATTATCGTCCTGAGATATCGTCATGGATGATTGAATTTTGTTCACATCGTCCTGGACGATGTGGCGATCGGCCGGGCCGATCAGACTTGTTTTAAAAGGAAATCAACTCGATTTGATGAGAGAGAAAATCATTTTTATAAAACAAAATATCTGAGGAGAGAGAAGGAGAAGGAAAGCAAAGGAAAAGCTGGTTTCCGGAGGCCGCAGAGTGCTTTTCGTCCGACGCCGCTGTTGGGAAAAGTGTTTATCTCGTGGTAAGGACTCCGAATCCTTTTTCTGTTTTCGAAGATGTTGAGTTTTGGTCGTTTTGTGCACAGATTTGTGTTTTCGTTACCAAAAAACGCGCCGTATTTTGTATTGACAAAACTTTCACCGCACAACTTTTGATATGTTATTGATATGATTTTTCTACACGTTTTGAGTATTTTCTGTAACGATTCTACCGGTTATTTTCGGTTCTGTGTGATTTTAATCGAATAGATAAATATCAGGATGTTGATTGATGTTGCTTCAGTAGAATAGAAGTCTTATATTTTTGTCGTGCACGTTTTGTATTAATTTGGTAAATTGTGATTTTTTGGAATTTTTGTATAAATTTCGTATACTGCCGTTATGCCGCTGGATTTTCGTACAATTTCCGATTTTCTGAAATTGATGATTTTAATTGATATGCATACGAATGTGACTATTTGATTATTGATACTGAAAGACAAGTGGAACCTTGTTGAACCGTTGGTTGGAGATTGACTTGACCTATACAGGATGGTGGGCTAATGGGCTTTCCTTTAAACTATTAATCATTGATATAACGATTGGGAGTCATAAGGAGATTGATATGCCGACGGGCACAGAGTGACGACTCTTATTGAACCAACGTATGGATATCTACAACAACACTATGGATTTCTACAACAGCACTATGGATTATTGATAGCTAGTGATCGTACTTGTTCAGTAAGACTATTGTATTGAAATGCATGTGTAAGGAATTGAATCGTGATAGATTTATTTCTTTATTGATTTGGATTTTCAGACGGATTTACGGACTTACTATTATCGTACGATTTCATTGATATTTATATTCTGTCACTGCGCATTGCTACTGTTATAGATACTATATGGATATAGATACTATGGATTCATTCACATTGATTGATACTATTATTTCTACACTGTATTGAACTGCTGCATTGGATTCATTGCTAGTATAGACTGGGCTTTATTGTGTTGATTTTATGATTTTGTACCGATCGATTTAATTGACCAGATAGTATTGTTTTGATTGATTCGATTTGATACGATTGATTTGACTGATCGACTGATTTCCCACTGTTTGTTGATTCTTCTACCATTGCATTGACGACTGATTTGATTTCCATATTTGCATAGATTTGATTCATTGATCATGTGAAATAGACTGTTATGGATTTGATTGACTGACATGCATATTGTTTCCAGTACTGTGCTTTGATTTCAGTTGTAGGTATTAGGTGATCTGCTGGGCTTTTTGAAGCTCATTATATGTGGTTAATATTTTCAGGTCTGAGCATGGGAGCAGGAATGGAGATTGATCAAGACTGTCAATGAATCCTTTCACTATGAATGACTGGGGCGTCACACCCTAAGCTTAAGTTCTCTAAAGACCACCTTTATGATGCCTGCCAATTAAGGAAGCAAGTCCAATCTTCCTTTCATTCTATTAAGGATATTAGCACCTCTAGACCTTTAGAAATCCTTCATATGGATTTAATTGGACCCATTAGCACTGCCAGCTTAGGGGGAAGTATATAGTTTTATGATTGTCGATGACTAGTTGAGGTTTACATGGATTAAATTTTTATCACATAAGAATGAGTCTTTTGATGAGTTCAGATCTTTCTTCATTTAGATTCGAAAAAGTTAGGTTATGAGATCTTGACCATCCATAGTGACAATGGGAGAGAGTTTGAAAATGAGAGATTTAGAGACTATGAGGATAAGAGGTACAACCAAATAGAAGGGATTAATTTTAAATTGACCTTTGCCCCTGTAGCTAGATTGGAAGCCATTAGAGTGCTATTAGCCTTTGTCTGATATAAGGGATTTAATCTTTTTCAAATGGACATTAAGAGTGCCTTTTTAAATGGGGTAATAAAAGAGGATGTCTTTGTAGAGCAACCCCCAAGTTTTGAGAGTTTCTAATTTCCAAATCATATTTTTAAATTAAAAAATGCCTTATATGGATTAATTTAGGCACCCAGATCTTGGTATGAGAGGCTTAGCACATTCTTACTAGACAGGGAGTTTGTTAAGGGTAGCGTAAACACCCCCCTTTTTCTGAGGAAAGTAGGATATGAATTACTCATTATTCATATCTATGTTGATGATATACTTTTTGGATCTTCTGATAAAAGGCTATGTGTTAATTTTTCTAAAATAATGAGTAGAAAATTTGAGATGAGTATGATGAGAGAATTATCTTACTTTTTGGTCTTTAGCATAAGACAATTAGATGATGGAACCTTTTTAAATTAATTAAAGTACATAAAGGATATCTTGAAAAAATATTAAATGAATAAAATCAAGTCAATTAATACTCCCAGGACCTCTAGTGTTTAGTTAGATAAGAAGCCAAATGAAAAATCAATTGATCGAAAGAAGTACAGAGGGATGATTGGATCTTTACTTTACCTGACTGCTAACTAACCTGATATAATGTTTAGTGTTTATCTCTATGCTAGATTTCAAGCTGATCCTAAAGAATCCTATCTGACTGCAGTTAAGAGAATTCTTAGATATCTCTTTGGGATCAAAAACTTAGGAATCTGGTATCCTAGACATAGCACTTCTTTTATGATTATTGGATATTCTTATTTTGATTTTATAGGTTGTAAGGTAGATATAAAGAGCACTTTTGAGACTTGCCAATTCATAGGACAATCTTTAGTCTTTTGGTCTAGTATAAAGCAAAACTATATTGCACTTTCCACTGCTGAAGCTGAGTACATTACTTTAGAAAGTTATGTGGCTCAAGTCCTTTGGTTGAAATAGCAAGTTTTGGATTTAGGATTACCTGTAGGCATAATTTTGATTCTTTGTGATAACACTAGTGCCATATGCATTCTAAGAATCCTATTTAACATTTAAGGACTAAGCACATAGACATAAGACATCACTTTATTAGAGATCATATGATCAAATGAGACATTGAGTTACACCATGTGGCAATTGAGAATCAACTAGCTGAAATCTTTACTAAACCACTGGCCTTCGATACTTTCAACACTTTAAGGACCAGATTGAGTATGATTGACAAAAATGCATGAACTTGATTCTTACTGATTTCATATTTTTATTTGTTGTTTGTTTTTTTTTTTAGTTTTTTCCTGATTTATTTCAATTTACTTCATTATTTTTATTTCTTTTTAATCACTACTGAATTGATATCTTATGCCTTATTTTTTAAAAATTTGTAGTAAATATTTAACATCTCTAAATCAATTAAAGGGGGAACACTGTTGATTGTTTCCTTTTATCTAACTTCTTTTAGTGGTGTAATTTTCTTTTCTAAATAAAAGTCTATCTCAAATTAATAATTGGACTTTACAATTAAGATCTTTTCAATCTTACTACAGTAATCTATCTTATATATATAATGTTCAAAAAGTCTTTATGTTACCTTCAGATTTTTTGTAATCTTGTCATTGTATTTATCATATAACTTTTGATTCTATTTTGTGATTTATTTTTTCTTATATTAGAGAGTGAGTTTTTTTTTTAATATCTGGATGATATAATCATAACTAAAAATATTTAAGAATTTTAAAAAAGGAATCTAGCTTGCAAAAAATAAATAAAAAAAGTGCCCAATGATGTCAAAATCATAAGATGTGTAATGATGCTAAATTGAAAAAAATAAAGTGTATCAAAAATTAAAAGATACGCGAAGAGCTCCAATCAAATTAACAAGAGGTATAAAATGAGCCCACCAAAAGCAAGCTTCGTCTCTTTAACAAAAATTTAAATCTTAGAAGAATTCAAATGTCACTTGATATTTTTTAAAGGCTTGATTTCAGAATTCATGATTATAATTAATTACTTTGATGTATTATTCTATAATTTTTTTTTGAACCATATTTTAAAAAGATCTCTTTTTCTTATCCAATTATTTTTTTTATTTTGGCCTTTGTTTTTAAAAAATAGTTTGCATTAGAGAAATCTGAGGTAGGGCTAACATGATCGGTTGTTCTACCATTTTTTGGAATTTCAACGATATTTACTCATTGATTCTTATAAATTTTTAATTAAATCACTTGGAGAATTTATCATATTCAAGATTTGATTTAAAAAAATAAATAATAAATAAAACCTTTATTTTTCATTCTTTTTAATATTTTTTGTGTCATTTTTCATATTTTACTTTTATCTTTTCAGTTGATTTTTATGTTTTTGAACATTCTCTGATCAACTACATCCATCATCTGATTTTAAACTTTTTATCACATCGTCCCGGATTATATGCATATCATCCTGAACGATCGATTTAATTCACTGTTGAAATTCCATCTAATGGCTGATATGACTTTTCTATTTCTGATCATCCTAGATAATGCATTATCATCATGTACGGTCTGATCGTCTTCTACTTCAATCATTTGTGATCGTCCTGGATGATCCTCTTCATCCTAGATAATGTTCTTACTCTTTGCTCAATTATTGATAATCATCCTGTATGATCCACCTGTTTGTCCTGGATGATACACGTAATAATGCATTTAAACCCATTAATTTCGACCGGTACGATCAATTATTGGTGATCATCCAAGACGATCCACCTGTTTATCCTAGATGATACATGTTGCATTATTTTAAATATTTTTAATTTGGCCGGTATGATCCATTATTGTGCATCGTCCTGGACGATCCACCTAATCGTCCCGAACTATCTGCTTTTTAAATAGTCGTATGGAATATCTCCTCGGGATGATTGTCTGTGTCTTATCATCCTGAATGATATCTAATTGTCCTGGATGATATTACTGCCTTTTTGACCAATCATCCTAAATGTAATTATTACACCTGATCGTCTTGGATGATTATGTGATCGTCCTAGACGATCAGGCCGATTCTTTAAAATCTAAGGCTTCCAAACATTTTTTTCTCACACACCCTTCTTCCATCCGTCTTGCACTTCCTATTTCATTGTTGTTCTTGATCATGGAAGGAGGAAAGAGGTCTCGCAAGCCTTCTGGGAGTTCCTCAAGGGAAAATTTGGATCCTTGCTTTACTGAGGCGGCTAATCAAGCCGCCTATCTGAGGTACATGATGGCCGGGATCACTATTTCTCGGACTTTCAACCCACACATTCTTTCCTATCCTATCCTTTTTCTATTTTCTTACACTACCTCACCTTCCTCCTTACTCTCACTATCTCTTTAAATTCAGAATTACTTTTTAAATTTTATGCTAGCCTTCACAGTAATTCTTCTTTCACTACTTTGCAGTCCTATGTGAATAGACATCCCGTCGAAATCACATATCAAGACTGTCAAGAGCTCTTATAGCTGCCCACAATAGGGGTAAACTCCATACCCTATATTTTGATCCTGACTACGACTGGCTTTAGCCAATCATTCTTTAAGAAGCACCAATGCTCACTTTCATGTTGAAGAGTCTAGCACCTTACTCAAAGATGCTAGGATAGTCCAACATGTCCTTTGCACTTCTATCCTTTCAAAAGCTGGTGATCGCATTCATATCACTCCACTTCTTTCAATCACCACTTTTTACATTTTGGCCCATCGTGAATTCAATGACAATGATTTGATTTTTTATTATATTGAGCATCTAACTAGTATTTGAGATCCATGACATAAGAGGAAGCCCAATCTTGCCCTAGGACATATCATTACCTATATCTTAGAATTAAAATACACTCTCCAATATCCTGCCCCACCAAACTTTTCAGCCTGCCTTCTACTCAAATAACTCCTTCCATATTCTTTATAGTTCTCGTCTCCACCCGGGGCACGAGGAACTCGAGGGAGCTGAGGAGGCAGCTCCTGCACCTGTTCATGCACCTGCTATGCTCCACCAGCACTCTCAGCGGGATCAGCTAGTGGAGTGATTCGACCAATGGGAGATACGGTTCAAGATTTACGTTGCTTTGCAGGAGCAGCAACATGCTGAGGATGTTGCTCATTTTTACTTCTACGTGGCTCACCAGCAGCACCAGTACGACCAGGATATGGCCTGATTTTGAGAGCAGTTTGTCACTCTTTCTAGTTACTTTAAGCAGCCATCACCACCACCACCTCCTCCTTCGGATGATTAGGGGCCGTCTTTCTTTTAGTTTTTTTTTTTGTGATATTATTTTTTCTTATTTTAGTCTTCTCATATTTTACAGTTTATGTCTTGTTTTTGTTTTTTTTCCTCCTCCTTTTTATGATGTCAAAAGAGGTTGTAGATGTACTATTCTAGTTTGTACTACTATTCTAGTTTATATTATCTCTAGTTTGTACTACTGTTCTAGTTTGTACTGTTACTGAATAGTTAATTTGTGTTTATTTCTTCTCATTATTTCCATTAAACTACTTTGAACTGTTTTACTTATTTTTGTATTTGCCATCATAAAAAAGAAAGAGATTGTTGTGAATTTAATTATAAGGAAATTTTGATGATAGCAAATACTTCTTTTTCTCTACTACTGTCTTGCCTACTAACATTTTAGGTTCACAAGATCAAATCTGTAATTTGAACCAGCTCAAGATTAGCTAGACTAGGTCTGAGTCAATTTGTAAATCTTTTACCTTTTATTGAGTCAATTGTAAACAATGTGGTTCCTGATGCTAAGTAACCTTGCACAGACACACTTGGGAAAATTTTGACTGATTTGTTTTTACTCACATCATCCGAGATGATCCTAAAATCATCGTGGACGATCAATTAAAAATAGAAACCCTAATTAGAGCATCCTGGTTAATATATCCGTCATTAAGCACATCATCCCGGACGATGTTATCATCGTCCTAGGCGATAGGCTCAAATCAGAAAGAATCAGTAGCCATATTTATTTAGGTAGCTTTTATTTTTGGACATCATCCTGAATGATGAAGCATAATTATGCATAAATTAATATGTTAATTAATTAAATCAATTATGTTTTTATTGATCGATCATATCATTGTGGATGATCGCAGAATCATCCTGGACGACATTACATAAAATCTTAATTCTTCCTGGACGATCAAACATCGGCATGGTTCCATTCAGGGCAATGTTTTGGACGATTTGTGATGTTTTGAACTAATCATCTCGGATGATATCACTATCGTCCCAGACGATCAGGTCAATATTCCATCATCCAGACATCCATTCAGGGCGATGTTCTAGAAGATTTTTGATGTTTTGAACTAATTGTCCCAGATCAAGCCACTTTTTGATTGTCTAGACTCCCATATAGGGCGATGCTCTGGGTGATATTCGATGAATTGTACTAATCGTACATGATGATATCCTATCATCCTGAACGATATGAACAAATTTCCTTCTAATCGTCCCAGATCGCTCTAGCTGATTGAGCTAAATTTACACTAATCGTACAGGACGATCTCCAGATCATCCTGGACGATAATGTCAGTTTGTTACAATTAAGAGTTATTCTGAAGCTCTTCTATATAAGATCTATTGTATTACCCATGAGGGTATCTTTTACTGTTGTTTTGACCCGAGAGAGCCTAGAGGAGAGGGAGAGAAAGGGAGAGAGAGAGAGAGAGATCTTGTGAGGGGGAGTTTGTGAGGGTTTTCACAAAGGTTGCTCCAAGCAAGAATCTATGTCATCTTCTCCGATCGTCGTCTCTTGTCCTTGGAGGTTTGAGAGAGGTCCACTTTCAGCAATCGAACAAAATTCTCTGCCTACTTCAGGAGGAAGCAAAAGGAGTTGAGTTCTCTACATCACTGGTGTCGGTGGAAAGGAGGTTTTGTAAAGGTTTCTTCGCCTTGCTGTCAGAGCAAAAGTAGAGTCACTGAGTTTAGTGCAAAACTAGGAGGGCGCCTCCGGGGAGTGGACGTAGGTCGAGTTGACCAAACCACTATAAATTTCTGTGTTCTTTACTATTGTTTTTTACTTTGAATTTTTTTGTGGTGAGTTTTTGTTTAGTTTTAATTTGTGTTTTTGATTGAAAGATTTTTTAAAATACCAATTCACCTCCCTTCTTGGTTAGCCTTGATTAATTCATAAAGACTTAACATCCCTAACGAACTTTCAGTTCTAGCATGCTTATATATATATATATATATATATATATAAAAGCTATTATGTAGCATACTAAGAAATTAAATATTTGAGTATTGCCTTGTGGTAAAAAAAAAAATTACTTATTTTATTTTTAGAAAAACATTTGAAATATCTTAACTTTTATATTTTTTTCTTTAATAGTGTTGCCTCTGTAAACTTATAAAAACAATGATCAATTATTAATATGTATCTTAAAATTTAAATTAATTTCTTATACTTCTGACGCATTTCTGCACGAATATTTTTTTCTTTAACAGACATAGTGTTGCCTCTGTAAACTTATATCTAAAACAATGATCAATTATTATATATGTATCTTAAAATTTAAATTAATTTCTACGGCTAATAATTTTTATTCACTAATAGCTTATCAAAAATAGTACTAATGTTAACATTTTAAAATAAAGTACAGAATCATTAATATATTTTTTTATTGAATTTCTGTATTTTTGGTGATACTAAAAGAAAATGCATTAAGTAAAACCTAAGAATATGGGAAATTGGATTTTCCCTTCAAAATATTGCTCTGATTTCTCGGATCTATAATTTTTGTAAATAACCTATGTTTTCTCCCTGGAAACAACCTGGTACCAAAATATAGCCTCTAAAATTTATGTAAGGATGCCGATTATGCTATAAAAATTCCATTTCAATATTTGTCATTAAATTCTTATTTTTATTTCTTTTTTTCCGATATTATTTCAGGTCTTGGGATGCCTGATAATTCACCTGATCACAAGCTTTTGCTGATTTTCCTGTGCAATCATGCATGCAAAACGGACGGAAAAACTTGTAATATTAAAATATGTGAACATTTTTAAAACGCGGATTTTGTATAGCTGTAAATTTTAAAAATGCTCTCTTTGACTTTCGGGACTTCTGATTCTTTTTTTACAGGCATATACTAAATAACTTGATATTTTCTTTAGCAAAAGATTTTTGAGTATATTGATCAAAAAACATAAAAAGGATAAGGCGTTTTACCCCCTGTGCGGTATATCATATTTGGAGAGAAAGAAATGAGCCTTTTAATCATTACAACTTTAGTCGTCCGTTCTGGCACAGATCCTCAAATGGAAAAGGAGAGAATATTAAGGAGCTGATTAGGGGTTGTTCTTCAGTGCTGGAAGTTTTCTATGTAATTTAATTTCAAAATTTTAAGAATTTTTTTCTCCTTTTTAATTCCCCAAGTAGAAGAGAGCGGCAATTCTGAGCCCTTGGGTTTCTATTGGATAACTCAATTGTTTCAGTTTTTGTTTGTCGTCTTTTTTTTCTATATGTGTTCAATTCTTATTTGCTGTATAGAAAATATCTGTTTTTTTCCTTTTTCTGTCCAGATTATATAGGTTTTTTTTTTTCCTATATGTTTTTTACCTGTAATTCTCTCATTTTATAATGGAAAGAGCTATGCTCATAATTTTCCCAAAAAAAAAAATACAAACGGTAATATATACTATTCTTACTTAAAATAAAATGTTCTAAACAGCAAATTATATAAAAGCGAAGCAATTTCCAACGATTATCAATGTCCAGAAAACGATAATACAAAAGTCAAAAAAATTTAATCTTCCGGCATTGTCGACGGTTCGCCCACGATCGAAACCAGTAAGCAGTAACCGTCCCCCCATTCATTTACCTCTCTTAATTATACTTCTCCTCGTAATCCTGTAATCCAGTTCCCCGTAAGTATTCAACTTTTCCCGCAGTCCCTGCTTCTGCCTCATTTCCCTCCAACTGGAGTTTAGAAACTGCTCTAGCTTTCTCTCCATCAACCGCTCCAAATGGCCAAACCCATCAGGCGGTACCCTTGTCTCTTCTTACTATGTTCTTTCACACTCTAAAGGCAGAAGCAGCTTGCAGAGAATCATAGAAACAGAGACTGAAGATGCAGATGCTCCACCTTGTTGCTGCTCTGCTCTTGCTGCATCTACGGACAGTTGCGCTCGCCCTGAATCAGGAAGGTCTTGATCTAATTCAGGCTAAACTCGGTCTCGAGGACCCCAACAACGCACTCGCCAATTGGAATTCTAGCAATTCCACCCCCTGCAAATGGACCGGCATCACCTGCGCCACCATTTCCGGCACCGGGGGAAACCCTTCCGTAACTAATGTAGATCTCAATGCCCTCGACCTCGCCGGGCCGTTCCCTGCTGCCATCTGCCGCCTTCCCAATCTGTCCGTCGTTAACTTGTCTCTCAATTACATCAACTCCACCCTTCTAAACTCCTCCCTTCTCCCCTGCCGCTCACTCACCCACCTTGACCTTTCTCAGAACCTCCTCGTCGGTTCCCTCCCCGATTCGCTAGCTTCTCTGTCTTTGCTCCGCTACCTCGATGTCAGCGCCAACAACTTCACTGGAGCCATACCCGTCTCATTTGCCCTTTTCCCTTCTCTGCAAATCCTCTCCCTTACCGCTAACCTCCTCAATGAAACTATTCCCGCATTCCTTGGTAACATTTCCACCCTCCAGGAACTCAATCTTGCTTACAACCCCTTCGCCCCCGGCTTAATCCCTTCCTCTCTAGCAAACCTTAGCAATATCGAAACCATTTGGCTTGCTGGCTGCGGCCTCATTGGTTCTATTCCTTCAACCCTCGGCCGCCTTAAGAAGCTCACTAACCTCGACCTTTCCAGCAACTTTCTCACGGGCAACATACCCGACACTTTTCCTGGTCTCGCTTCAGTCGTCCAGATAGAGCTGTATAACAACACACTCTCCGGCAATTTACCTCTTGGACTCTCAAATCTCACCGCCCTAAGACGCTTCGATGCTGCCATGAACCTCCTTTCTGGTTCGATTCCCGACGATGTCTTCTCTATTCCGCTACTTGAAAGCCTCCACCTTTACCAAAACTCTTTCGCCGGATATCTTCCTGTCACCGCCGGCAAGGCTGGAAAGCTTTTGGAACTTCGTGTATTTTCGAATAATATCTCGGGTTCTCTTCCCGCCGACCTCGGCACCAACTCGCCGCTAATGTTCCTGGATCTATCTGAAAACCTCCTCACTGGTGAGATCTCGACAGGAATCTGCGATGGCGGCAAGCTGCAGGAGATTCTTCTCATCAACAATTATCTTTCCGGCAGCTTGCCGGAAGGTCTTGGCCATTGCCGGAGTCTCTCCCGTGTTCGGTTAGCAAACAATAGGCTCTCTGGCGTGGTGCCCGCAGGCATGTGGGGGCTTCCTCACGTCTGGATTCTGGAACTCACGGACAACTCCTTTTCTGGCGAGATACCCTCTAACATAGCTGGAGCTACCAATCTTTCCAAGTTGCTGATCGCCAGGAACCAGTTTAGCGGAAACATCCCGGCGGAAATCGGTTCACTTTCTAAGCTTTATGAATTCTCCGCCTCCGATAACCGGTTAACAGGTCCATTGCCGGTGTCACTTGGATCATTGCCCGAACTCGGACAACTAGATCTCCACAACAACTCTCTCTCCGGTGAGCTGCTCACCGGAATTAAGTCCTGGGGGAAGCTCACCAAGCTAAACCTTGCAGACAATGATTTCACCGGCAGAATTCCCTTAGAACTGGGGAATCTCCCTGTGCTGAACTACCTTGACCTATCAGGGAACGTCCTTTCAGGAGAGATCCCCATGCAACTGCAGAACTTGAAGTTAAACCAGTTCAATCTATCCAATAATCAGCTCTCAGGCCCCATCCCGCCAATGTTCCACAACGATGCCTACAGAAGTAGCTTCCTTGACAATCCCGGCTTGTGCCGGGATTTCAATGGGCTATGCCCGAGCTCGGCTGGCAACAGCCATGGCCGCAGCAAGTTCTTCTGGCTTCTTCGAGCAATCTTTATATTTGCTGCTTTGGTACTCATTGTTGGTATCACTTTGTTTTACTGGAAGTACTGGAACATCAAGAGAGGAAAGAAAATGATGGATAAATCTAAGTGGATTCTGACTTCATTCCACAAGCTTGGCTTCAGTGAATACGAGATATTGGATTCATTGGATGAGGATAACGTTATTGGCAGCGGGGCATCCGGGAAAGTTTACAAGCTGGTTCTTAGTAACAACGAGGCTCTGGCCGTGAAAAAACTATGGAAATCAAATTCTTTAAAGAATGATGGTGCAAACCATCACGAAGCTGCTTATGACGCATTTGAATCAGAGGTGGCGACTTTGGGGAAGATTCGACACAAGAATATTGTAAAGCTTTGGTGCTCTTGCAGTCATAGAGATTGCAAGCTTCTGGTTTATGAGTACATGCCGAATGGGAGCTTAGGGGACTTACTGCATAGCAGCAAGGCCAGCCTTTTGGATTGGCCAACGAGGTTTAAGATTGCCTTGGATGCGGCAGAGGGGCTCTGCTATCTGCACCATGACTGTGTTCCACCTATTGTTCACAGAGATGTTAAATCCAATAACATTCTTTTAGATGGAGATTTCGGGGCAAAAGTTTCAGATTTTGGCGTTGCAAAAGTTGTCGATGCTATTGGAAAGGGACCTCAGTCCATGTCTGTTATTGCTGGATCATGTGGATACATAGCTCCAGGTGTGTGGTACTAATGAGCTTGTTAAAGTTTCTAATCATTCTTTCATTTTATTGTTTGCTAATTTTCTATAGAAAACTCTTCTATCTATCATAGTAATATTTGTTGTCTATGAACTTTTGTCAAGTTCTGAATTTTTGGTCATCAGAATAAATCTGCAGGGAACCAAAGTCATCCATGTTCCATCTTCGTGTTCTTTAGCCAAGAATTCTAGTTCTTTTCTTTTTAAACATAAATTCAATAAGCACAATTTCTAATAATTTTTCAATCAGTTGGAGTTTTCTCTACTATTAATTACATTAAATATTTTTGTAATGATATCTCAACACGGAGTTTGCACCCTATATCTTTCACTCTCAAACTAAATCATGATTTGTAAATGAACGAGCATAATAAACTATAAGAACTTCACACACACTTCACACTTATATACATGTACACTCCATGATTTGATTAATTATTCTGTGTGGATGATGACCGTTATTCGGAGACTAACCAGAATACACCACATCACCTCTTGTTCAGTACCACGGCTTGGTATTGCTCGGTTCCACGGCTTGGTATTGATGACATGATGCATTCTGGTTGGTCTTCGGATGACGTTCTTTGTCCGAACTCCACATAATAATTTCTCCCATGATTGAGATAATATTGGACTAATATGTAAAGTGCTATATAATGACACATCAAATTTTAATGATAGATGGGGGGAATACTAATATAATATTATTTGTCAAACAGTGGTTTATTCATTATTTATTTCTTACTTATAATATATAAGAACTTTAGCCTCTGTTGTCAATCATTTCAATATTTTGCAAATTATGTACTCTAAATCTTAAGTAATTCGTTGATAATAAATTTGAGAATTCGGATAAGCTAAAATTTAATGCTTACCTTCTCTCTCTCTTTCTCTCTCTTTCTATATATAAATATATGAATTAAAACTTTGTCAAAGAAGCTGCTACCATTCCGTTAAATATAAAAAGATAGTTGTTTTGATTGGGCTATTAATATTTTTTTACTGCTGCAGAATATGCATACACCCTTCGCGTGAATGAAAAAAGTGACATATATAGCTTTGGTGTTGTTATTCTGGAGCTGATAACTGGAAAGCCACCGGTGGGGCCGGAGTTCGGGGAGAAGGACTTGGTGAAATGGGTGTGCAGCAACATCCAACAAAATGGGGAGGACAGTGTAATTGATTCCAAGCTCGATATCAGCTCCAAAGCGGAGATTTCTAAAGTCCTTCACATTGGCCTTCACTGCACAAGCAATCTACCCATCAACAGACCCTCAATGAGGAGGGTAGTTAAGATGCTGGTCGAAGTTCGTGAAGTAAGCAAGCCGAGTCTTCTACCAAAGGATGGTAAACTGTCCCCTTACTACCATGATGAAGATGAGGGGAATATTGCTTAGGGAAGAGCTTTAGGAGATGCTGAAGATCTTGGAAGCTCATTCTTCTAAGAATGATGTGGAAAAAGTTGAATTAAGCATTTTTCAATGATAGCTGGGATTGTCTATTTTATCTCATCTATTTTAATTGAAAAGAAAAAGCTTCCTAGAAAACTTGCTCGTCTGTTATTGCAATTGTGCTAATCATGTAAAGATTTATTGTGGACCTCTTTGGCAGAATACTCGATTTTAGTACCCTGTATAACTGCTTTCATCTTATCAACTTTTCATTTTGCGATATTGGGTGCTAGAATCCTGAGAATAGTTCAAAAATTGCTGGTTGCATTAGGGGTATAAATGAGTCAATCTAGTTAAGTATTTGACTTATCAAGCTTGGCTCATTTAGCCCTGAATTAGTTCGACCTCGAGCTCGAGCTCGAGGTCAACTCATTTAGAAAATATGAAGCTCGAGTTCTGATGCGGAGCATCATTAGACGGAGGAGCTGGGGTATACCAGACCGCCAGATATGCGCACATATCATGCTTTGGTTCCACTTTCTCGTATTCCTTTTTTAGTTTGTTAGCACTGGAGTTAGTTCTGTCCTGCTTGTCCATTTTATGTTTAGTTATCATAGGTTTATTTTCTGCAATTACTTATAGGAATAGAAGGAAGAAGAGACCGTCTTTTGATAGTTTTTCATATAGAATATAGAGAAGTTGGCTTCACTGTTCCATTGAGTTCTTCTTGTGCTAGTGCTTATCTCTCACAGGATACTACATCAGATTTTGGTATCAGAGCTAGATGGCCGAGAGTAGCAAACGGGTAGCTCCCGGCGAAGACAAAAGCCTTGAAGCCCTTTGGGTTGAGCACTCAAGTCTCGCACATCAGCTGCAGGAGTTGACGGAGGAGTTCTATCACTTCCACGCTGAGGTACGTAGAGACCTGAGAGCTGTTTTGGCTTGTATTGAGCGAAATCCAAACCTTCGTACAGCAATGCCTGCAACCACATAGGTAGCTCGTCGAGGGTTTGATGGGGGACGGAACCCAGTTCATGATACGCCTGCATTGGAAGATTCAAATTCAGAAGGAGCAGAACAAGTCACCGCCCTGGAATTTTCAGACTCAGATGAGGAAGTGACTCACCCTCGCCGACGACGATAGAGGGAAACAGTCCGGCCTTACAGCGAATTTCGCGTCACATTAGATATTCCGTTCTTTGACGGCATGCTGCACATTGAGGATTATTTGGTTTGGGAGCGAGCGGTGGAGACATTTTTTGAATATATGGAAATTGAGCTAGAAAAACAGGTAAATTACGTCGTTTGTCGACTGAAAGGTGGAGCCAGTGCTTGGTGGCTTCAATTGCTACAATCGCGACGTAGAGATGGTCGAGGACCTGTTCGCAATTGGCGCCGAATGAAGCAGTTGCTTCGCGGACACTTTCTACCCACGGACTATGAACAGTTGCTCTATATGCAATATCAACATTGTCATCAGGGAATCAGGTCGGTTAGCGACTACGCCGAGGAGTTTTATCGGTTGAGTGCCAGAAAGAATTTAAATGAATCGGCAAATCAGCTCGTACCTCGTTACATCAGAGGTATAAAGGAAGCAATTCAGGATAGACTTGAGCTGAATGCCATGTGGTCACTGTCCCAAGCAGTGAACTACGCTTTAAAGGTCGAGATGCAGTCGGCAAGGCATAACAGTGCCCGTCAAGGAAAAAGATCAGTTGAACCGGCAACTGATAACATTAGATCCACAACTGTGAATGTTAATCGTACCCCACAACTCTCTCCTGGAGCTCAGTCTGCGGGCAACAATAACAACAGAAATGTTGAAGTGCGGGTGAATTCAAGGTTCAAAGGTGTGGCTAAAGACATCCATATGCGAAACCGACCACCATCAAATGTTTTAGATGTTTCCAGCAGGGACATAAATTGAATGAATGCCCGACAAGACCTCAAATTCAGCTGATTGAGGCCGGGGATGAAGATGGATTAGAAGATGGTGGAGGGGAAGTCAACTATGCTCATGAAGATGTGGGAGGTGACAAAGGTGAACCACTTGTTTGTGTAATCCAAAAGCTGTTATTAGCTCCCCATCAAGCGACTAAATCACAGCGGAATGCGGTGTTCAGGACCAGATGCACCATTGGTGGGAAGGTTTGTGATTTACTGGTTGATAGCAACTGCACAGAAAATGTAATATCTAAGGCCGTGGTTCAGTCTTTATAGCTCAAAACTACAAAAAATTCCAACCCATACAAAATTGGTTGGGTGAAGAAAGGTATGGAGATGACCCTCACTAATATGTGCCGAGTATCATTTTCTATTGGGAAACATTATGCGAGCGAAGTACTCTGTGACGTAGTTGATATGGATGTTTTTCATATCATCCTTGGGCGACCGTGGCAATTCGATGTGGGAGCAACACATGATTGCAGAGCAAACACTTATGCATTTGAATGGAAGGGAAAGAAGCTTAGGTTGCTGCCCAACAGTCAAGAAGGTAACTCTTTAGTGACTAATGACAAAATTGTTATGTTCACTGTGATAGGGAATCAATTGATTCATGCTTGGAAGGAGTCTACTGAAATTCTGGCATTAATTGTAAAAGAGTAGGAAAGTCCCTCACTGCCTGTAGCTGCTCCAGAGATCGTGGAGGCTTTACTTCAACAATTCTCAGATTTGGGACCTGATAAGTCGCCGAATGAATTGCCGCCAATCCGAACTATACAACATCAAATTGACTTGGTGCCCGGAGCCACACTACCTAACCTGCCACACTATAGATTGAGCCCGACTGAACACCAAATTTTGCAGTAAATTGTGGATGAGTTGCTGGAAAAACAACTGATTCAGCATAGCTTGAGTCCGTGTGCCGTTCCAACTTTATTAGTGCCGAAGAAAGATGGTAGTTGGAGGATGTGTTTAGACAGCCGAGCAATTAACAAAATAAATGTGAAGTTCAGGTTCCCTATGTCGCGTTTCGAAGAGATGCTGGAAAAATTAGCGGGTTCTCAAATATTCTGTAAACTGTACTTACGGAGTGGCTACCATCAAATTTGGATCAGACAAGGTGATGAATGGAAGATGACATTTAAAACACGTGAAGGACTTTACGAATGGAATGTGATGCCATTCGGCATTTGCAATGCTCCCGCAACGTTCATGAGGCTCATGAATGAAGTCTTAAAACCTTTCCTCAATAAGTGTTGTGTGGCCTATTTTGATGACGTGCTAGTCTTCAGTTGCAGCTTGGAAGATCATTTACAACATTTGAAGGCCATCTTTAAAGTCTTAAGGAAGAACAAATTGTATTTAAACATCTCCAAGTGTGAGTTTTCAACAACCACAGTGCTGTTTTTGGATTCAGGATCTCCGCTGATGGAGTATTCGCTGATCCAAGGAAAGTGGCGGCAATAGTTGATTGGCCAACTCCAAAAACTTTCTCAGATATAAGGAGTTTACATGGCCTAGCCAATTTCTATAGGAGATTTATAAAAGGTTTCAGCATTATTTTAGCTCCAATCACTGATATTTTGAAACTCAAACAATTTCAATGGAAGGATGAGCATCAGAAAAGTTTTGAAACCATTAAGAACGCATTATCCACTGCACCTGTCCTCATCCTACCCAACTTCGACAAGCCATTCTCGGTTGAAACCGATGCCTCGATGGTGGGAATTGGGGCTGTTCTGGCACAGGACAACCGGCCCATAGAATTTTTTAGTGAAAAATTATTCCCTTCAAGACAACGCTGGTCGGTGTATGAACAAGAATTATATGCAGTCGTAAGAGCATTAAAGCAATGGGAGCGCTACTTACTACATCAAGAATTTGTGTTGTGCAGTGATCACAAAGCCTTGCAGTACATAAATTCCCAAAAAAATATTAACCGCATGCATGCGAGGTGGATACTGTTCCTATAGAAGTTCACATTGTGCTTAAGCACAAAAGCGGAGCCCAAAATCATGTAGCAGATGCCTTGAGCCGCAGATCTGCTTTGATCACACAGTTGCAAACCGAGTTTGTGGGATTAACTAATCTCTGTGATTTATATGCGACAGATAAAGACTTTGCTGCAGCTTGGCTTAGGTGTATTAGCAATGAGCCAGTAGAGGAATATTCTGTAAGGCATAATTTTCTGTTTAAAACAACTTGCTTTGCATTCCTGAATCCTCATGGCGACAATTGCTCATATAGAAAATACACAATGGGGGTCTTCCAGCTCATGTGGGGCGTGACAACACGTTGAAGGAAATGCAAGCTAAGTTTATTGGCCACATCTGAGGAGAGACGTTGCAAGGTATGTTGAGAGGTGCTCTATCTGCCAAATGTACAAGGGAAGAGGACAAAATACCGGTCTGTATCAACCATTACCAGTGCCGGATTCTATTTGGGAAGATCTAAGTCTAGATTTTGTGCTTGGGCTGCCGCGTACAAAACGTGGGAATGATTCCATAATGGTAGCTGTGGATTGATTTTCGAAAATGGCTCATTTTGTGGCGTGCAAGAAGACATCTGATGCCTTGAACATTGCTAAACTTTTATTTCGGGAGATTGTGAGGCTACACGGAGTGCCAAGAAGCCTTACATCCGACAGAGATGTGAAATTTCTTAGCCATTTTTGGCGGGAATTACGGAAGAGGCTAAGCACACAACTTCAGCTATGTTCTGCTTATCACCCGCAAACTGACGGGCAAACCGAAGTAGTGGATCGAACATTGAGAAATCTACTCCGCTGTCTAGTACAAGAACAACAAAAAATTTGGGATGAAGTCCTCGACCAAGCTGAGTTTACATTCAACTCGATGCCAAATAGATCTACGAGTATGTGTCCCTTTAGTATTGTATATACAAAAATGCCCAACACTTGTGTTGATGTTGTAGTGATTACAAAATGTAAGAGCAAATCCGCTTCAGAATAGGTTGATCAATTCACTGAGATGCTTTCAAAAGTTCGTCTGAAGCTGCAAAGTTCCAATGACAAATATAAGATGGCCGCCGATGCTCACAGGAGGAAGAAAATATTTGAATCTGGGGATCTTGTGTGGGTTTGAATGAGAAAGAAAAGGTTTCCAACATGCACTTACTCGAAGCTCAGCAAGAGGAAAAATCTGACCTTTCCCGATAACCAGCCGTATCAATGACAATGCATATAGTCCAACTTCCAGCTGATTTTAACACTTCCAGTACATTTAATGTGTCTGACCTCTATCCTTATCATCTTCCTGATGATAGTTCAGTCGCTGTTGAAATTCAAGCAACAGCTCCAACTCTTTTTGTGCAAGGGGCATATGATGCGGAGCATCATTAGACGGAAGTGCTGGGGTATACCAGACCGCCAGATATGTGCACATGTTCTTCTTTGGTTCCACTTTCTCGTATTCCTCTTTTAGTTTGTTAGCGCTGGAGTTAGTTCTGTCCTTCTAGTACTTTTTAAGTTTAGTTATCATAGGTTTATTTTCTGCAATTACTTATAGGAATAGAAGGAAGAAGAGACGGTATTTTGATAGCTTTTCATATAGAATACAGAGAAGTTGCCTTCACTGTTCCATTGAGTTCTTCTTGCTTGCTAATGCTTATCTCTCACAGGATACTACATCAAGCTCGACTCGTTTAATTAGCTTCTTTAATTGTAAATCAAAATTTTCACTTTTTTTGAATTTTTTTTTCTAACATTTAATTAAAATTTGTTTTCAATTATAAAAAATAACTAGTCATAAAATGTATACAACTTTATCTTTTAACTTTCTTAATTTTTTTTTTAAATTAAGTTGTAGAAGAAATCCATATATGGTTAGCAATCATATTTCTTTAAAAAAAAATATTTAAAAATTTGGTCAATATCAAATGCAATTTTTATGTATTAAAATACAATAAAAATATGATAAATATAAAAATAGAGCATTCATATCAGATAAAAACTATGGATAAGCTAACTACGGATAAAAAATCATCGGATCTTTTATACACCCCTCTAAACCTTTACCCAACCTCAATCTTGTTACTTATTGGAAAAGTCGATATGTTGTCATGCAACACAGGAACTCGGGTGTGTCTGTAGCACAAGCTAGGATGTCTAAATAGCCTAAACCTACGACTCAAGATACCACAACCCGTGCCCATATTGCCACAACAAGCACCAACCTTATCCTAACTGCATACCCTCCACTCAACAGCGAATTATTACATCCTGTCACCGGGCATCCGGACTTCCAATCCAGACGCGCCATGTCACCCAAATACACTGGGTCCTGGTGAATTTTGGTAACTTGTCGCGTTTAGATTGATGTCCGGACGTAATAATTTGCCCACTCAACGCTATTAACTTCCTCAACATTTCCCTGATTGGAAAATAACCCATCCACTGAGACGACAGAGACTTCCTTTTCTTCATATAATTGTCTCCTACCTATGTAAACTCCCGGTGACAATTACAATTTTTATTGGATATTTATTTTAGTTTCTCCTACTTAATATTGCATATATATTTCAAGTTCAGCATACACAAAAGTTTTGTCAAAGAAAAATAGCTCAAGAAAACTTTTCTATTCTTCATAGTAATGATTGTTGTCTAGTTGTCTTAGGCTTGATTTGAGATGACTTTTTTGTTGCTTCTTAAAGTAGTTTTTTAGCATAAAAATTTAAATAATTGAACTAAAAAACTGCTTTAAGAAGAAACAAGAAAACCATCCCAAACGAAACCTTAACCATCTCTATTACTACGAACTTTTGTCTAAGTTCTGAATTTTTGGTCATCATAATGAATCTGCAGGGAAACCAAAGCCATCCTTGTCCCATTTCCTTGTTCTTTAGCCATGATTTCTAGTTCTTTTCTTTTTTATCATAAATTCAATAAGCACAATTTCGAATAATTTTTCAATCACTTGGACATTTCTGTACTACTATTGGTTACGTTAAATATTTTTCTAAAAATATCTCAATCACGAGTTTGCACCAACTATCTTTCACCTTAAAACTAAATCATCATTTGTAAATGAACGAGAATAATGAACTAAGAACATCACACACACTTAACACTTATATATACATGCACACTCCATGATTGAGATAATATTGCACAAATATTTAAAGCACAAAAAAATGATTCATCAAATTTTAATGATAGATGGAGGGAATACTAATATAATAATTTTTTTCTAACAATAGTTTATTCATTGTTTTTTGCTTACTAATAATTTATAAGAACTTTAGCCTCTATTGTCAATCATTTCAATGTTTTGCAAATTATGTACGTAGTCTAAGTCATTAAGTGATTGGTTGATAATAAATTTTTAGAATTTGGATAAGCTAAAATTTAATGCTTACCTTCTCTCTCTTTTTATATATATATATGAATTAAAACTTTATCAAAGAAACTGCTACCATTCCGTTAAATATAAAAAGATAGTAATTTTCATTGGGCTATTAATATTTTTTACTGCTGCAGAATATGCATACACCCTTCGCGTGAATGAAAAAAGTGACATATATAGCTTTGGTGTTGTTATTCTGGAGCTGATAACTGGAAAGCCACCGGTGGGGCCGGAGTTCGGGGAGAAGGACTTGGTGAAATGGGTGTGCAGCAACATCCAACAAAATGGGGAGGACGGTGTAATTGATTCCAAGCTCGATTTCAGCTCCAAAGCGGAGATTTCTAAAGTCCTTCACATTGGCCTTCACTGCACAAGCAATCTACCCATCAACAGACCCTCAATGCGGAGAATTTTTATTGCGTCCTCCCACCTGACCTAGAGATACGTCCTCCCATCGCTAAAAAATTGAATTTTTGCTCGGTATTGGTAGCTATTATTTGATATTAACGAAGAATATTATCACGTGAAGATCAATACCGCGTTATACCGAGCTATACCGAGCAATACCGAGCTATACCGATCAATACAAAAAAATACCTAGATTTTCCTAGAGAAAACTCGGTATTGCTCGGTATAGCTCGGTATAACTCGGTTTATGTCTTCACATGATGATATTCTTCGTTAATACCAAATAATAGCTAGCAATACCGAGAAAAAACCCAATTTTTTAGCGGTGGGAGGACGTATCTCTACGTCAGGTGGGAGGACGCAATAAAAATTCCAATGCGGAGGGTCGTTAAGATGCTCGTTGAAGTTCGTGAAGAAAGAAAGACGAGTCTTCTACCAAAGGATGGTAAACTGTCCCCTTACTACCATGATGAAGATGTGGGGAATATTGCTTAAGGAAGAGCGTTAGGAGATGCTGATGATCTTGGACGCTTATTCTTCTAAGAATGATATGTGGAAAAAAGTTGAATTAAGCATTTTTTCAATGATAGCTGAGAATGTTCATTTTTGTCTCATCTATTTTAATTGAAAAGAAAAACCTTCTTAGAAAACTTGCTCGTCAGTTGCTGCAATTGTGCTAATTATGTAAAGATTTATTGTGGACCTCTTTGGCAGAATACTCGATTTTAGTACTTGTATAACTGCTTTCATCTTATCAAATTTTCATTTTGCGATATTGGGTGCTAGAATCCTGAGAGTAGTTCAAAAATTGCTGGTTGCATTAGGGGTATAAGTATTTGACTTATCAAGTTTGGCTCATTTAGCCCTTAATTAGCTCGAGCTCGAGGTGGACTCGTTTAGAAAATATGAAGCTCGAGCTCGACTCGTTTAATTAGCTTGATTCTTTAATTATAAACCAAAATTTTCTTTTTTTGTTTGGAATTTTTTTTTCTAACACTTAATTAAAATTTGTTTTCAATTATAAAAAATAACTAGTGATAAAATGTACACAACTTTATCTTTTACCTTTTTAAAATTTTTTTTTAAAAAATTAAGTTGTAGAAGAAATCCATATATGGAAATGTGAAAGGTATTTTCACTAAGGATGATGAAAGGGGAGGTATTTTGTTTGTAGCTATGATGGCTACAAACAGCGAAACTGCAGAGACTCGTCAACTTTAGCCTCTATTGTCAATCATTTCAATATTTTGAAAAAAGGATTTTAGGGAATGTGAGAGGTATTTTCACACTGCTCCGACCAACTTGCACTTGAGTTCCTCTGGGTGTGTTAGTGTTTGTCTTAAGGAAATTTCTATGAAGAAGCCTTTAGTGACAAGGGCTGATAGCTACTTTGCCGCACCAAAAAGGTGAAAGGGATTTTGGCTTCCCTATCGTACCGAGGAAGTGAAAAAATTTTCAGGTACTCCACTACATTGAGGAGAGAGGGATTTCAGTTACTCAGTTGTACCAAGGATGAGAAATGGATTTTGAATACTCTACCGCACTTAGGAGGTCAAATGGATTTCAGTGACTCCGCTGGACCAATTAGGTGAAAGAAGAGATTCTTTGAGAGATGAGTCTATACGAGCTTCATTGCCTAACCATGGGTTGAAAGAGAGACTCTATTAATAAGTGTAATAATCGAAGTGAGGAACTTTAAGGAGTAAATATGGGTTTAGCTGACCGAACCACAATAAAAATTGATTCATATTCCTTGTCTTTTCACATTTAATTTTTGTATCTCTACTTTCGTGATATTTATGTTTTGTAATATGAGTTGAATTTGATTATCATTGTGATACAAAAATCATTGTGGTTAATTGAGATTGATTTAAAAAAAAATTTAAAAAATTAGAAAGATAAAAAGAGCAATTTTTTTTTTATTTTTCTACAAAATCAAAACACAAAAATATAAGTATTTTTTTTGGGGTTGTTAATTTGATTTGTGATTTCATTTAATAAAATACTTCCTCATTAAAATTTGTCTTTTAGTTTTAATAAAAGAATTAAAAAAAAAATTAAATCACCAGTTTACTTCCTCTTGCTATGTCATTTTAATGTTCAATTGGTTTTGCAGTCAACTATTGATCTTTCAATTAATATTACAGCAAATTCTCTTGTAATTTGGTTTTAACACCTAGAGTTTTAATCTAATGGTAAATTTTGGAATTTGGAGTACAACTGAAGGGTAATCTATTACCCATCGACTATTGTTTTGTAATATACCATTCGATTTCCTAAAAAATATACATGTCTACATTCTTGCAATCTATAAATTTTTAAGTGCCATATAATTTAAGCAAGATATGCTTTATTGTCTCGTATTGTTAATGACATAAAAGTTGATATTCCCCTTATTGAATGGTCTATAGAGGATAAAAATTTATCCCAACAAATATAAAGTGTTTAAACTACTTTTTATGTACATTGAAATCATATGATTGTATATGCGTATCTACAAGCACTAGTGGAAAAGGGATATTTGAATGATTTTGTATCACATATGATGGCACTAATGAGGTTAAACAATCACTTTTAAATTTGTTATTAAATGAGTATGAACTATATCGCATGAACCCTAGTGAGATAATATTTGACTTGTATACTAGATTCAACAAATTAATCACTTCATTATATGCCTTAGGTATGGAATGTTCTAATTCTGAAAAAAGTGAATAAAATATTACATTATTTGGATAATTCTTATAATGCTAAAGTCATTGCAATATCAGAATTTGTACTCTATTGATAATCTCTGTTGAGTCTTGTAATTAGGTTGTTAAACCTAAGTGAATGTCCCAAGGCTACCAAGAGGAAGGGGGGGGGGGGGGTGAATTGGTACTTTAAAAAATTTAAGTCCTCTTTTGAAAATTAAGTTGAACCGAAATAAAAATTTATTTTAAGTTTTTCTAGAAAAATATTTTTCAACCACAGATTTTTAAAACTAAAATTTAAAGTGCGGAAATGTAAAAACAGTAAAGTAAATGACACCAGATTTATAGTGGTTCGGTCTAAAACCAGACCTACATCCACTCCCTAGAGGCACCCACTGAGTATTGCACTAATATCAATAGTGACTCTCCTTTTGCACCCACAGCAAGGCGGAGAAGCCTTTACAACACACTCTTTTCACCACTCCCCGGTGCGGCAGAGAACCGTCCGTCCTTTTACATAATCCCTAGTGTTGGCAGAGAACCGTCCGTCTTTTTACACAATCCTCAGTGTTGGCAGAGAACCGTCGTCCTTTCACACTCTCCTAGTATGGGCAGAGAACCCTTCGGCTATTTACACTCTCCAAGTATATGCAGCGAACCCTTCGGTTGTTCACACTCTCCAAGTGTCGGCAGAGAATCGGATCTCCTTGACAGATCTTCTCACAAGAATCTAGAAGGAAAAAAGAAAAGAGTGAAGTAATCCCAATTTACAAGTAGAGATTCTTACCTTTGAAATTCATGTGAAGCCTTCTCGCTCCAGTGGTAGGAATACTCCCTTGAATGCTCTCTTTCACTCTCTCCTTGGCTATTCTCTCAAGAGGCACGAAGATCAAATGATAAAAAGATTGGGTGGCAGTCTAATTTGGACTATTTATACAAAAGACAAGAAAAACTGCCCAAAAACTGCAAGTTTTCAATTCTGTACGCTGTGGATCGTCCTGTACGATCGTGGATCGTCATGGACGATTTTACTTAAATGATCTGAAACGACCCTATTTGAATATGTGTACAAAATGCCTTTGTACAGCTGATCGTCCTGTACGAACTAGGTTCATTCAGTAAGAATGGTTATTACAAGGTCGATTCTAGAAACTGCTGAAAACTGTTCTAAGTCGGTTAATCGTTTGGACGAGAATATGTTCGTCTGGACGAAATTTATACAGAAAACCGATTGTCCTGGACGATTCTTGACTTCATCTAGACGAAAATTTTTCAGAGGACCAATCGCCACGGACGATAATTTATTTTCGTCTGGACGAAAATTTTCTAGAGTTCCGATCGTCCTGGACGATTTTTGATTCCGTCGGGACAAAATTTTTCCAGAGGACCAGTCGCCACGGATGATAATTTAAATTCGTCTGGATGAAAATTTTACAGTGAACCAATCGTCCTAGACGATAATTAATTTCGTCCTGGACGAATAGGACTTAGAAAAATTTTTTGGGCAAGTTCCTATTCGTTCCATATGCTCTATAGGAGATAACTGTCTGATCGTCCTGTACGAACGAATATCGTCCAGTACGATCAGTATAAACATTTTATATGATCTCCTTATATGTGTGTGTATATTTTTATTCACTCAAATTACAATCACTCCCTTTCAATTTGATTTTAAAGAAAAGTGCAAGCTTCAAATTTTACAAAGTATCTCATGCTGAATTTAATTTGAAGTCTTCGTAATCTGGAGTTTGTTTTTCCTGAAATATTAGTACACACAAGAGCAAATACAATTCTTCTAAAAAATGTTAGGAGATAACTATACATTTGAACAATAATCTTTGGAATCATCAAAACTACATAAGTTGCAAAAATGTAAAGCATGCAAATAGCAACTATCTTAACAATCTCCCCCTTTTTGATGATGGCAAAACGATTATTATTTGTATGATTTCAAATTAAGCCAATCTCCTAAACTCCCCCTGAATTGATGTATATATGAAAATAAGGAGGCTTTTTGAACCATAAAACATAATTTTTTATTTTTTAAAAAATTAACAAACTAGAAAACAATAACACACAAGCCAAGTAAAACATACAAACACAATAATTTCTCCCCCTTTTTGACAACAACAAAAAGTGAAGAAGAAATAGACGAGAAATGTAAGTAATTGTATGAAATTCATTTGAAAATTTAATCTAAATGGTGATTGATATAATGTATGCAATTTTAAACTAAAAACATTAGGTCAATCATAGAAATTCATAAAATTTAAGAAGTGATATAACATTGTAAGTAAGAAGAATTTATCAAAGACATGATTCAATTTAGACATTCAAATATAGAAAATCATTACAAGAGAGATGTATAAAAATTATATATTTCAAAGTTCAATAGAATATAAGTGAACATAAGATCAATTTGAATTAAGAGATTTAAAGAATTTGGAAAGAAGAGAATTACCACATGTGGCGCTTTGCACATCTTTTTCAAAAATTGTTTTGGACATATTTTTGTGCATCTTTTGATATTGGGCTAATTTTGAGCCTCTTTTTCATATTTGCGAACCTTTGCGCATTCCTTTTGATTTTTGTACTCTTTGTACAATTTTCAAGGGTAATTGAGACCAATTCTTTCCAAAATTAATAATCTAAAATTTCAAATATTTTTAAGTGCATAAATATCACTTGAGCAAAGAAATATAAAATAAGAAAACATCTGAATTGCAATAATAATATTAACTTTTATGTAGTCTAAATGAATAGACATGAATTTTAAAAGTTTTAATTACAACAAGTTATAAACAACTTTTTAAATTTAGAAAGAGTAGATTTTCTAATATAATTAATCTCTAATTACAATCTAATTTAAGCACTATTAAGATTAAATAATACTAATAAAATTCATAAAAATTAACCACATTAAAAAAATCAAATTTAAAATAAGTACAGCATTCATTGATATTAATGAAAGGATTACATATTCATTTCATAATATCTAAAAACAACTAAGAAAATACACTGAACTTAAAATTAAAGATAAACATAAAAACAAATACTTAACATAAAAACTGATACAACAAAACATAAAACACGAGTACAACAAACACAAAGAAATTCATCTCTACTGTTCTGGAGGAGGAGGAGGAGGAATGCCACCAAAAGGTTGAAATAGGAGGCCATCAACATTACATTGGTATTGATTTCATGTACTTCATTTCTAATGTTACCAATGTCTTGTTGCTGCTGCATAAGTTGAGCATCAAATTGATCAAACTTTTGATCAACATGAGTCTCTAATCTATCAAATCTTTCAATCAGATTCTGATAATCTGATTGAGGAGCAGATGTTTGCACTCCTTCTTCTTCTTCTTCTCAAGCACTGGCATGTGCTTTTTCTTTTTCTTTTTCCTTCTTGAATAACAATCTGAAGGAAGCATCATTATAGTAAACTGGCTCTTCATACTCATCATCAGGATGCACTAAGTTGTATTTCTTTTCCAAGATGTAGGTAACTAAGTGTCCTTAAGAGATGTTCCTTTTTCTTTTTTGATCTGCATGTCCTATTTCTGAAAGCCCATATATATGATCTATGATAAGTTGGGCTTCGTTAATAGGGTGACAATCTATAATAAAAAATTTTAGAACAGAAAGGAGAGGGGTAATATTGATCCTATCACCAGCTTTAGGAATGATTGAAGATCTAAGGATATGCTGGATGATAATGCCTCTTGAAAATCGTCCCCTACAATGAAACGATATATGTTCGTCTGGACGAACCAAAAATTCGTACAGACGAAATCCATATTTAAAACTGTCTTATCCACTCAATCGTTGCATTCAATCGTCTCGATGTTTGAGAGAAAAAAAATTTCATCCTGGACGATTGTCAGATCGTACAGACGATCTAATTAAAAACTTCTCTCAAAATGGTTAAAATTCGCGTAAACTGTTCTTTCACACATCGTCCAGTATGAAACAAAATTCGTCCCGGACGATTTCCTCTAATTTTTGAATTTTGAATTTTAATTTAAGAAAATCAAACTAAACTTTCAAAAACACAGAGAACATAAAACAAAACTATAGACTCAAAAACAAATTCATTCAAAACACACAAAATTTCATAAAAACAAAAAATAAAACAAAAATAAATACACTTAGATAACATAAATATCAATGTTGCAAAGACATTTTATTTAGGCATTCAAATCAATAACACCAAGCCTTGTTCTTAAAGTACTGAAGGTATCAAAGGCTAAAGGTTTTGTAAAAATGTCAGCAAGTTGATTTTCAGTTGAAATATGTGTGAGTTCAATTTCTCCCTTGGATACATGATCCCTTATGAAATGATGCCTTATATCAATGTGTTTGGTTCTAGAATGTTGAATAGGATTTTTGGAAATGCAAATAGCACTAGTATTGTCAGAATAAATTGGAATAGTGCCTATATTTAATCCTAAATCAATCAACTGTTATTTTAACCAAAGTACTTGTGCCACACAACTTCCTAATGCAATGTATTCTGCTTCTGCAGTAGATAGGGCTACTAAATTTTGCTTTCTACTGGACCAGGAGACTAATGAATTTCCAATGAATTGACATATTCCTGAAGTGCTTTTCCTATCCACTCTACAGCCTCCAAAGTCAGAATCTGAATAACCAACAATTTCAAATGAAGAGCTGAACTTAGGATACCAAATTCCTAAGTTTTGAGTTCCTAGTAAGTATCTTAAAATCCTTTTCACTACTGTCAAATGTGATTCTTTTGGATCTGATTGAAATCTAGAACATAAGCAAACACTGAACATAATATCTGGTCGGCTAGCAGTCAAGTAAAGCAAAGATCCAATAATCCCTCTATATTTCTTTTGATCAACAGATTTTCCCTTAAGGTCCTTATCCAACTGAACTTAGGAACGCATTGGTGTACTAACAGGTTTAGCATTGTCCATTTCATATTTCTTGAGGATGTCCTTAATATATTTAGTTTGACTAAGAAATATTCCTTCCTCAAGTTGCTTAATGCTAAAACCTAGAAAGTAATTTAAATCTCCCATTAAACTCATTTCAAATTCACTACTCATTGTTTTAGAAAAATCATCACAAAGAATTTTATTTGAAGATCCAAAGATGATGTCATCCACATAAATTTGAACAATGAGTATTTCCTTTCCAAATTTTTTTAAAAAGAGAGTTGTATCCACACTTCCTTTTTCAAAAGATCTTTTAAGTAGGAAGGTGCTCAATCTCTCATACCAAGCCCTAGGTGCCTATTTCAATCCATATAATGCCTTCTTTAATTTAAAAACATGATTTGGGTATTTTGAATTTTCAAATCCTGGAGGTTGTTCTACAAAAACATCTTCTTCAATAACCCCATTCAAAAAGGCACTTTTTACATCCATTTGAAACAATTTAAAACCTTTAAAACAGGCAAAGGCAAGTAAAACCAATAATTGCTTCAAGTCTTGCTACAGGGGCAAATGTCTCCTCAAAATCAATTCCTTCAATTTGATTATACCCCTTAGAAACTAATCTAGCCATATTTCTAATGACTACTCCTGAGTCATTCATTTTATTTTTGAACACCCACTTGGTTCCAACAATACTTTAATCTTTTGGCCTTGAGGTTAATTCCCAAACTTTATTTCTTACAAATTGATTCAATTCTTCTTGCATGGCCAATATCCAAAATTCATCAGAAAGTGTTTGATCAATATTAGTGGGTTCTATTGTAGAAATAAAGGCTGAATGATTGACTTCCTTGTTTAATCCACGTCTAGTTCTAACACCCTCACTAGGTTCACCTATAATCAATTCTCTTGGGTGGTTTTTAGAAAATCTCAAATCTCTAGGTAAAGGGTTTTCTCTTTCCAAATTTTCTTCCACATTTTCTTTCAAATTTAATCTATCAATCTTTTGGGAGTTTTCCTCGATCTCTTCTTCCACAATATTTGGCTCTTCCAAATTTCCAGATTCATCAAATACAACATGTGTGGTTTCTTCAATGATTAAAGTTCTTTTGTTGAATACTCTATAAGATTTTCCAACACTTGAATATCCAACAAAAATTCCTTCATCTGATTTTGGATCAAATTTTCCTAAGGCAGATTTTCCATTGTTATGTATGAACACCTTGTAACCAAAAACATGCAAATGTGACAAATTAGGTGTTCTTCCTTTTAACAACTCATAGGATGTTTTATTTAAGTTTGATCTTATATTCACCCTATTCATAATATAGCATGCAGTGCTAACCGCCTTAGCCCAAAAATATTTAGAAAGTGAGTATTCTGCCAACATTGCTGGGGCGGCTTCTATTAGAGTTCTGTTTTTCCTTTCAAGTACTCCATTTTGTTGAGGGGTTCTAGGTGCTGAAAAATTATGATCAATCCCTTTTTCCTTACAAAAAATTTTCAAATCTTTCATTTTCAAATTCTCCTCCATGATCACTTTGTAAAGAAATTATTTCACATCCTAGTTTTCTTTGAATCCAAGTTGAAAAATTTTTAAATTCCTCAAATGATTCACTCTTATGAAAAAGAAATCTAACCCAGGTGAATCTTGAGAAATCATCCACTATAACAAATCCGTATACCTTCCCTCCTAGAATTACAGTTCCTACTGGTCCAAAAAGATCTATGTGTAGAATTTCTAAAGGTTTACTGGTTCTAAGATCCTTATTGGACTTAAAAGAGGACCTCACTTATTTTTCTAATTGACATGCATCACAAAGATGGTCCTTAGTAAAGTCTAGTTTTGGTATACCTCTCACCAAGTTCTTTTGGGTAATTCTCCTAAGATTTATCATACTAGAATGATAAAGTCTCCTATGCCAAAGCCATGATTCATCAGAAACAATTTTTAAACAAAAATCAGTAGGAGATTGAATAGAATTCAAATCTAGCATGTAAACATTGTTTACCCTTTTTCCATTAAAAATTTCTTTCCCATTTAGGCTTAATATGCAGCTAGTAGGTAAAAATTTCACATTATAGCCCTTATCACATAGCTAACTTATACTTAACAGATTATGTTTTAAGCCTTCAACCAATAATACATTGTCTATAAAAAAGTTTTTAAAATTTCCAATCATACCTGATCCAACCACTTTCTTTGTGTATTATCTCCAAGTGTAACCTTGCCTCCATTCCTGGCTTCTAGCGTTATGAATTGAGTAGTATCTCCAGTCATATACTTTGAACATCCGCTATCCAGGTACCATATGCTCCCACGAGGTCTTGTGTGAGAGCACTCCTGCAAAAATCTCAAATGTTAGACCTGGGAACCCAAACTAGTTTGGGTTCACCTTTAAGAAATTTATAATCAGATGCATGTATGATATGTCTAGGTTTATGCATCTTAGTTCTCCACACAAAATTAGATTTCATCTTCAAGGTACAGGTGTGAGCTATATGTCCCAAAAATCCATAATTATTACATTTAACATTAGGAAAAATATTCCTATGTTTTCTTCTATATGATTGTCTTCTAAGGGATTTCATGAATTTAGGATAATATTTAGGATTTATAAAATCTTCAAGTTTAGGGGGAATCCTATTATTCTCGAGAGCTCTTATTGTCAATTTATAAAATGAATTAATATCTTCCAAGATTCGATTTGTATAATTGATTCGATATGTTTTTCTCTCAGATTCATTTTTAAAATTTTTAAAATCTTTTTCAAGTTCAGCATATGATGATTTTAAAATATCAAAATTTTTATTCAAGTCATCATATTCATCAAGTAATTTCATGTGGTTGTCATCTATTGAAGAATGGTCTTTCCTAAGGATTTCATGTTCCTTCTTGAGTTCTTCCAGTTCCAAGCTAACACTAGCATGCATCTTTTTCATTTTCCTATATGCATCATGCATGTGTTCAGAAACTTCAAATAATTCATCATAGGTTAAGTCACATACCTCTTCTTGATCTGAGTGATCCACATTGTCTGCCATCAAGCAAAGATTAGTGACTTCTTCTTCTTTTTCAGTCTCAGATGAGTCTGAAGCTGAGTCCACCCAGAAAGCTCTTTGAAACTTCTTCTTGCCCTTCTTTACCATTTGTTTCTCCTCTACCTTCTCCTTGCTAGGATTGGCTTTGAGTTTTTGATAATCAGTCTTGATATGACCTGGTTTCCTGTATTCATAACAAATTACTTCATTAGAAACCTTACCATTTCTGTTAAACTTACCTCTGTTCCATTGCTGGCGTCTCTTATGCTTCCTCTTTAAAAAGCTTCTGAATTATCTAGTCATCAGTGCAATATCATCTTCATCCTCAGGTTGTGAGTGTTCACTCTCTGACTCTTCCACCTTTAGTGCAATATTCTTCTCCTTTCGTGGTTCACCTGCATCAATCTTTCTTTGACTTACTCCTTGCTCATAAGCAATGAGTGATCCAAGAAGATTGTCAATAGAATATATGTTTAGATCTTTAGACTCTGTAATTGCAGCAATTTTAGCATCATAAGCAGTAGGTAGACATCGAAGAATATTATTGACCATTTCAGCATTAGTTAATTCCCTACCAAGTGCATGCAAAGAAGTGACAATTTATGTGAATCTTGTATACATGTCAGAGATAGATTCATTAGGTTTCATGCGAAACAATTCATAGTTATGTAACAAGATATTGAGTCTTGATTGCTTAACCTCATTTTTCCCTTCATAAGTTATATAAAGTCTATCCCATATGTCCTTTCCACTTTTACAAGTAGAAACTCACATGTAGTCTTCAGATTTTAAAGCACAAAAGAAACTATTTAGACATTTGGCATTTAATTATGTTAAGTCATGTTCTTCTATAGTCCAATCTGCAAAAGGTGTTTCTACCATAACTCCATCAACTAATCTAGTTGGTTTTGTGTATCCATCCTGGACTAGCATCCACATTCGATAATTAAGTGACTGTAAGAAAGTAGACATGCGTGTTTTCCAAAAATCAAAAGGTATATTGTCAAACAGTGGAGGTCTTGTAATAGAGTAACCCTCAGGTGTGTTTCAGTTTCCAAATGTAGTCATTTACGTTAATCAAAAAGTAGTCTAAACTTATGATTTTGAAATAAAGTTCTGATATCACTTGTTGAGATTCGTTCACTATGAATTAGGTTGTTAAATCTAAACTTATGTCCCAAGGCTATACAACAGGGGGGGAGGGGGTGAATTGGTATTTTTTTTTTTTTAAAATTATCCCTCTTGAGTATATTGAACCAAAAATAAACTTTAATGAATTTTTAGAAAAAGTTTTTCAACCATAATTTTTATAACAAAATAAAATACGAAAAATAAAAAGCAGTAAAAATAAAAAACTCAAAATTTATAGTGGTTCGGTCTAAACAAGACCTACATCCACTCCCCGGAGGCATCCTCCGAGTATTGCACTAATACCAATAGTGTCTCTCCTTTTGCACCCACAGTAACGCGGAGAAGCCTTTACAAACACTCTTTCCACCACTACCCGGTGTGACAGAGAATCATCATCCTTTTACACTATCCCCAGTGTTGGTAGAGAACCGTCATCCTTTTACACTATTCTCAGTGTTGGCAGAGAACCATCATCCTTTTACACTATCCCCAGTGTTGGCAGAGAACTGTCCGTCCTTTCACACTCTCCTAGTATGGGAAGAGAACCCTTCGACCATTCACACTCTCCTAGTGTGGGCAGAGAACCCGCGGCTATTCACACTCTCCAAGTGTCGGTAGAGAACTAGATCTCCTTGACAGATATTCTTTTAAGAATTCTATAAGGAAGGAAAAAAAGAGTGAAGTAATCCCAAATCACATGTAGAGATTCTTACCTTTGAACACCAAGCGAAGCCTTCACGCTCCAGTGGTAGGAATCCTCCTTTGAATACTCTCTCACACTCTCTCCTTGACTCTTCTTTCAATAGGCACGAAGATCAAATGGCAAAAAGATTAGGTAGCAGTCTAAATTGGACTATATATAAGAGAGACAAGAAAAACCGTCCAAAATAACAAAATTTTCAAGTCAATATGAAATGAATCGTCCCGTACGATCGTGGATCGTCCTGGATGATTTTACTTAAAGTGTCGGAAATGATCCTTATGTATATTGGTACGAACTATGTTCGTACATAATTATCATCCTGTACGAACTAGGTTCGTTCGGTACGATCAGTTATACCATAGGTCAGTTCCCAAATAACTGCATGGATGTAACCAACTTTAGTAAGTTGGTTCACATCATCCTGGGACAAACAGGACTTTGTCTGGATGAAATTTTTACAGAGAGCAACTCATCCTGGCACGATAATGAACTTTGTCTGAACAAAATTTTTACAGAGAAGAATTCATCCGGGGATGATTTGGATTTCGTATGGATGAAATTTTTACAGAGAAGAAATCATCCTGGCACGATTATAGATTTCATCTAAATGAAATTTTTACAGAGCCTATCTCGTCCTGGGATGAAAATAATTTCGTCCTGGATGATCAGGACTTAGAAAAATTTCCTCCAACTCTTGTTCGTTCTATTGCTCTTATGGGGAGAAAACTGACCTGATCGTCCCGTATGAACTATATTCGTCTCGTACGATCAATACAAATTTTGTAAATTCTCCTTAAGTGTGTGTGTGTGTGTGTGTGTGTGTGTTTTTTATTCACTCAATTACAATCACTCCATCTCATGTCAAAGAATAATTTAAAGCTTCAATTTGCAAAGAATTATATACTGAATTTGATTTGAAGTCTTCCTAGTTTGGAGTTCATTTTCCCTGAAATGTTAGTACACACAAGGGCAAAAACAAATCTTCCAAAAAGTGTTTAGGAGATAATTACACATAAAACAATAATATTTAACATCATCAAAACTATATAAGTTGCAAGAATGTAACATATGCAAATAACAACTCTCTTAACAATTTTCTTAGATTTTTCCTCATTAGGTAAAGCTCATAAGGTTTTCAATAAAAGATCCTTAGTTATAGATAAATCCACCCATGTGATTTTTTATGAGTTAGATAGTTCTATTGTAACTATGATAGATGATGATGAAACTGAGATTAACATGGAGTTGAAAGTATTGACCTAGAAAATAGAGAAGAATCTCAAGACCCTTTGCCTAGAAAATGGTGATACTCTTTTAGTCATCCCAGGAAGCTTATCTTATGAGATATATCTATTGGGGTTAACACTAAGCAAGGTGTAAGGAAAGAGATTAGTCATACTAATTTTATTTATATGATTGAACCTACTAGTTTTCATCATGCCTTAACTGATGAATTTTGGATAATGGCCATGTAAGAAGAGCTTAATCAGTTCAATAGAAATGATGCATGTGAATTGATTAGAAGACCCATTGATTGGAGTGTAGTTCACACCATATAGATTTTTAAGAATATGTTGAATTATGGTGGGTCGATGGTAAGAAATAAAGTAATTTCAGTAGTTATGGGGTATAATCAAGTAGAGGGCATCAATTTTGAAGAAACTTTTTCCCTTGTGGCTAGGTTAGAATCCATAAGATTTTTTTAGCATTATATATTTTAGAGTCTTTAACTTGTAGCAAATGGAAGTTAAAATAACTTTTTTAAATGGTCTTATAAAAGAGGATGAGTATGTAAAATAATCCCTAAGCTTTGAGAATTTTTCATTTTCAAGTCATGTTTTCAAACTTAAAACAACATTTTATGGGTTGAAATTAGCACCTAGGGGAAGGTACAATAGGTTGATCAACTTACTTTTAGAAAAGCCTTTTATTAAGGGTATTGTAGGCACCACCTTATTTTTTAAAGAATGTTGCAGAGGAAATACTAGTAGTATAAACTTATAATGATTATATATTCTTTGGAATCACAAATAATAATTTATGAAATTAGTTTTCTACAATTATGTTTAGGGTGTTTGAAATGAGCATGATGGGTGGATTGACTTAATTTATTAGATTTAGTGTAAAATAAAGAGAAGATGGCACCTTTAATTATGAAACAAAGTGTATTAAAAAATTTTTTTAACAAAATTTGATATGGAAGATAGTAAGAGAAAAAATAAAGTGATGAGCCTAACCACCCAATTAGACAAGGCTATAGATGGCAAATCCATTGACTAAAATTAATATAGAGGGATTATATGTTTACTACTTTACTTGAATAGAAGTTGATCAGACATCATATTTAGTTTTTATTTATGTGCTATGTTTGAAACTAATCCTAAGAAATTTCACATGACCATTGTTAAAAGAATCCTTAAAATATCTTATATGCATCCAAAGCTTATGCATATGGTATCCTAAAAATAGTTCCACTTTTGATCTTATAGGATATTCATATTCAAATTTTGCTAGGTGTAGAGTAGACAAGAAAATTATATCTAGAACTTACTAATTCATAAGAAAGTTTTTAGTTTCGTGGTCAGGTAAAAAATAAAATTATATGGCCATGTCCACCGTTGAAGATGAATATATAGCTATAAAAAGAAGCATTGTCAAAGTCTATAGATGAAGAAATAGATTCCAAACTTTAGACTTTCTATAAGAATGATCCCTATTATGTGTAATAATATTAGTAGGGTAATTTGTATTTCAAAAAATCCTATTCAATATTCTCTCACTAAACACATAGAAAAGGGTGATATATAATTACAACACAAGGATACTTAAAATAACCGGCTGATATCTTTATCAAATGTTTGAATTTTGATACATTATGTATAATAAGGACTAAACTAGGTGTCAATAACATTTGTGCTTAAAAAAATTAGAGCAATGTTATGTTAAGTTATGCTTGTATATTTGTTTGTATTCTGTGTTTGTATTATTTATATTTTTTTATGTTTGTTTTTTATTATGAGTTTGATAGTTTATGATAAATGTAATTATATAATTGAACATAATCATCACACACACACACAGACACACACACACACACACACACACACAATTTTTCACTCACATTGCATTGTAAGATATCTTTTGTATTGTATAATAAACATCAGCTAGTGTATCATCACTATCAATTTCAGCCTACTAACAAAATTATAATAATTATTTATCTTCATATTTAACCAACCACTACTTATACTATACAATACACATGGAAATGATCATTGGGATGACTTTAGATTTATTTTGTATAATCCTTTATTATCAATTATATTATATGAATATGATGTAGTGGGTTACATTGCGTATTTATATTGAACACGTGAATTATGTTTACGCACTAGGTTAAAATATTCTTAAGTTTTTTTAATAAATAATGCCCACTTAATACATAAGTGTATATGTGTGGGACAAAAAAAGTTTTTAGTTTAAAATCTATACAGATTAGAGGTGCACCTGTTAGTCAAATACTATCTACAAAAATTGAGAAATTATTCTCCAATGGATTCAAATATAGAATTAGTGTTTTAATAACCATTCACTTTTATAATCAAATACAAATAAAAGAATAACATGCTGTCTCGAAAGATGAAAATGTCATTCTAAAATAGTATTAAATGATGAAAGCAAGGTTTAAAATTTCTTCATTTATGTTATCAAATACAACAATGATAATATTATATATCTTCAAAAGGTGAAAATGTTATTTTGTGAAGTAATTTGAATATAAAAAAGGGTATTGAAATTATCTACATTCCTTGAGATTTTTCCCCTACCTTATTAAAGTATAATTGATTTCATTTTTTAATATAGAGTTACTAGATCACCATAAAGGCAAGCCTTTATAGTTAATCACATCCTAGAAGAATTAAATCTCCTAAGAATACTCTCAATGAAAGTAATAGTAAATATTTTCTTATATTTCAATGAATAAGACATGGATAATGGGTGAGGAAATTTCAAAGGGGAATGGATTAATTTGAAACAATTCTTTTTGAAGGCCAAAGAATTGAAGAGTAAGGAGCACTTTAAGATTTTGCGATCTTCCAAAAGAACTCCAATATATCCTATAGTTTGATTTAGTGTTTTAGAGAGAACTTTTTTTTTTAAATTTAGTTGACATTTTATTAGATATTTGAGATTACATTTTCAGATGGTGCAGACTTATGATTTGAGTTCTTCCTAAGAGCCTAGTGTTGAAGATCAGGATCCAAGTAATATGATTTCGATAATAATAAACATTATTATTCCTTGACTACCGCCATTCTTGAATATTTGTTTTATATGCCCAGCTCACTAACCTTTCAGGCCCACAAGTTCACTAGGAATGACAATAAGCTCAAGATCAGGCAGACTAAGATTGAGTCAATCTATAATTTCTATTTGAATGCATCTTTTATCTTTTCTTGACTGAAATATACTTTGATAAATTTGGAAGCTAAGTATCCTTGCACACACACACTCAGGGAAAAAACTTTGGTGAGTTAAAGTTTTTTGTTTTTGATTATATCATACATGATGATTTCAAATCAACTTGGATGATGAGTTAAAAATAGAAACCCTAATTAGGGCATCTAGGTCATGTAAACCTAATTAAGAAAATCATCATGGATGATACTCTCTTCATCCTAGATGATATTCACAAATCAGAAAACCTACCACCACACTCATTTTGGCAACATGTTAAATCTGCTAAAATTATACTAATCGTATAGGATGATTCTGATTATCTTGGATGATTCATACCAATCATGTCTAAATTAATCAGGTGATTAAGGAAAGTAATTAAGATTAAATTGATCAATCATATTGTCGAGGATGATCAGAGAATCATCTTGGATAATATGTAAGAAAAACCTTAGCTCTCTTTTAAATCTCTTGGACATACCAAACTATATGTTGGATAATATTGTATGATTTTGAACTAATCATATGGAAAGATTTCCACATCAGCTTTGATGATCAGTTATATTTCTATATCATCCCGATTTATCTCTTAGATGTTTTGAACTATTTTCTGGATGATAATATATGATTTTGAACTAATCGTATAAAATGATGTACATATTATACTGGACAATTTGAATAAACATTGTTCTATTTATACAGTAAACCCATATCATCCTATCTAGAAGGGCTGACTTAAACTAATCATACACGTTGATCTGTTGATCATCGTGAATGATCTTTGATAGCAAGTTGAAAAATTAGGGTGTTTTTTAAGCCCTTCTATTTAAGCTCTCTTATTTATTAATAGAAACATCTTTTGCAATTGTTCTAACCTGAGAGAGATGAGAGAAGGAGAATGGGAGCATGGGAGAGAGATAGAGAATCTTGGGAGGGGGAGTTTGTGAGGTGTTCACAAAGGTAGCTCCAAGAAAGGATTCAGGTCATCTTCTTTAATAATCATCCTTGCCTCCTTGGTGACTCTTGGGAGGTCTTTATCAGCACTAGATCAAGGTTCTCTGCTTGCTTTAGTAGGAAGAAAAAGGAGTCAAGGTTCTTTTCCTGATTTAGGAGGAAGCAAAAGGAGTTTAGGTTTTCTGCCTCACCGGGGTCGATGAAAAAGATTTTGTAAGGACTTCTCTACCTTTCTATGGGAGCAAAAGGAGAGACACTATATTTTTAGTGCAATACCTAGAGGGGAGGCTCCGAGGAGTGGATGTAGGTCAAGTTGATCGACCCTCTATAAAAATCTAGTGTGTTCTTTCTATTTTTACTCTTGCACTTTATTTTCTACACTTTAATTTTTTGTGGTTGATTGTATGGTTAAAATATCTAATTTATTTTATTAATTTCTTTTGCATCATGCATTGATCTTATTTATTTTTAAATATTTAAAAAGGTTTCAAAAAGATTTTTCTATTTGTTTAAGAATTTCTTAAAACTACTAATTCTTCCCCTCTTGGTTAGCATCAGGCTAGTTCATAAGGGCTTAACAATCCTAATGAACTTCCACCTAGATCTAAGTTGGGCACTTCATAGTAGTAACCCAAAACTAATATCATTGTAGTGTATAAATTTTTAGACTTAGATATTCCTAGAGTGGAAAATCTGCTAAATCACCTAATTACTTCAAAACTATACTATTTGATATATATGAAAGATGGATAAGCTATTATTTAAGATTTTTAAATTTAAGGATGATATCTACAAAAATACCTAAGTGGCCATATACTTACGAATGAATATTCTTCTAGAATTAATGCAATTAAAATTTGATTTTATTTTATTTTTAACGTAATACATGTTAGTTGAAATATCAGAAGTCATTAATGCTTGAAGTTTTTGAAAAAATCTTTAAAAAATAATTTCTTAGAAGACTGAGCTTCCTTAGGATTCGCACCTTATCCTCATAAGTCAAACTATCTAAATACTACCTTTGGGCAAAGAAGTATTTAAAATAAGGTAGAAGTACAAAAATTATCCATGCGACCCTCGACAATATTCGATTTATTATCTTAAAGTGTTTAGATTTTTATATTATTTATTCTTAAAATTTTCTTTTAAATTATAAGTATAAGAATTTTAGTTTTATTCCTAAGAGCCTAACAAAATTTGAGGCATAAACACACACATGAAAGAAACATATGAAAAACATAAAATTTCTACTGCTCAAATAATTTAAACAATCAAATTAGAATATAAAATATTTAAAATCTATGTGACAAGTGTCACTTAATATACAACTCAAGGTCTGCTAAAGTTAAAGGTGACCTTCCTCCACCAACAACAACTTGTATTCTACTCCTAAGAAGTGATGCATATCTTAAAATAATAAAATTTTCTTTTAATATTCACTTCTTCAACTTGGTTCTTTTCATCAAACTCCTTTAATGTTCATGGAATAGGATCTCTAAATGAGAGTTACTTTCTAGTGAAGGTTGTTTTCTCTTTGGATACCTATTCTTTTGAGAAAATGCCTTATTTTATAGATTTTCATAACTCTTATTATTTTCAAAATTATATTTTAAAAGGAAATAGATTGAAAACTCTCTGCATGTTAGTGAAGTAGTTTATATAAAATCATTCCAAATATAAGCATATTTATTTTCTCATTTTTAGCAACATTTAATTTTAACCATACTTTTATTTAGTTAATGGGACATAGATTAGCAACGAAAGCACCTGTGAAAATTTTGATTAGCTTTAAATCATAATGATTAGTTGGCCCCCTTTAACTATTATAGCCCAACATAAGCATGGACACCTGAGGATTATTTGATTAGAAAAAAATCATCTAGATAAACCTAAGGAAATCTAAACACACATCACAACTCACATCATACATATCAAAATATCAGCTTCAAAGCTTAAGCATTAAGTCACATCAAGTTATAACAACCATCATTTATTCATAATTAAATCCACATCATAGAGAAAAAAACATTTAAAAGATTAATTCTCTAGCATAAAACTAGAATTGGTTATCCTAGAAATCAATCTACAACATGTGTATGAGGCTATGTGCTTAAGATATGTCCTAATATTTGATATTTTTAAGGGTTAAATTTTATTTATTGAAAGGTAAGAGAAATTTATTACTAAGTTATAATATTAATCATTTAATATTTACACTATTAACATTTTTATGGTGTTATCATAATAGGCACATAGAATAAGGCATCTTTAAGACACATAGCTCTATACCTCGAGGCAGTCCAATCTAAGCCCTTCATTAACAGAGCGCGTGTTTTTAATTAATTTTGATTCATTGATTACTAATTTATGTTTTGTATTTGAACAACTACATTCCAACAATTCATTCGTGGCATTGTCATAATGACTACGACGACCAAGGCCTCCTTAAGACACATAGCCTAATAGATCAAGGTAGTCTAGCCTAAAAAAATTATTGAAGGAGAGAGTAGTATTTATATTTGATTATTATTATTATGCATTTTATTTAGTTTAGTGAGTTAATAAAATTCTTAATTTTCATGAATATATTAAATTTATGAATTTTCCTTAATTATTTTATTAAGTAAATTTGACTAAAATTTGATTTTTAAATTTTATCTAAATTTTAAAAGTTTTTTATTTTTTAAAATACTATACCTAGAGATGGGTTCAACACCTTTAAGTTTGTGTTATTTGAATTTTGTGGCAATAAGTTATGATTTTTACATGTTGATTGCATTTTAATGAATTAAATTTGACCAAATGTTGACTTTTGATCTATAATGATTTCTAGAAGACTGATAGTTTTCATAATTATTAAACCCATATATGAGTCTATTGCCTTTGAGTTTGAGTGATTTAGAGTTTTCTACAATTAGTTATGAATTTTTCTAGTTTGGCTATTATAATGAATTACTTAATTGTTTAATTAGGAGGGTTTCTTATTTTTGAACCAAATCAACTCCAAACCTCTTGAAATCTTCCCCAAATATTAGAGATGGCTTCTAGGGATGATTACAACTGTTCAAAATTATTTTAGAATTTTTAATATTTTTTAATTATTTAACTTAGCTATATATTATATTTTTAAATTACCTTTTATTACATTTCGAGGGGCTATTAATTTTCATTTGTAAAGCCCTCAATTATGAGTAATTTGACACCTTGTATTTTTTTATTTAATTTGAATTTATTATAATTTTGAAAATGTTTGTAAGTTGCCAATCTTGGGTTCACTAATTGACTGATGAAACGACTCCAAATCTTATAAAATTTGAAACACATATTCACCAAAACATGTACTTCAAACTCACCAAATTTGAATCATCAAGATCTTCGTAGGCATTAAATTGGTCTCCAAAGTTAAATACATCAATACATTTGAGAATTTAATTTGGGGGGTTTTCTTCAATTTGAATTAGGTTGAAATCACGAGCATTCTAACCCTTACACTAATATGCACAAACCATAAAAAATTCCTGACCTAAGTCTAAGTGGTGCGTTAGTTATATATTTTCAATATTTTTGGTTCAAAATATGACCTAAAACTTTGAAAACTCAGTTCGACAAAGTCATTAAAAATTAGGGGTTAGAAAAAGTATGGTATGAAGCAAACATACCCAAACTCACCTTATTCAAATTTGAGCTCAATTGGATCTCTGGTTAGGATGTAATTAAAGAAATTCAAATTTAAATCACATATAAATTTCTAACTAATAATTAGTCAAAATCATTTAAAACTAAATTTAAAATAAAGTTGGGCTCATGATGATTCTAATGAGCCTAAGAACTCATTTTTTTATGAAAATTAAATTCATGGTGATTTTTTACATATTTTAAATTTATTTTGGATTTGAATGGAAAATTCAACCACCATTTAATCATTGTTATACGATCATATTGTACTATCTTTAGAGAGTACAGTACGAGCTATACAGAAAAAGAAGAAAAATGAGAAAATTTATGATAGAAGATTATTTTCTTTGCATGCACTAATCCAAATGCCATGAAATTTGAAAATAACTTCCCTACACTTAGATGAAGAGTGGGGAAGTGTTTGAAAGCTCTAAAAAAAATACTTTAGAAAGATATTTAACTTTAAATATAAAAGCTAGGGTTTGCATTTTATATCTTACTAATGGACATCAAGGGGTATGCAAGGGCTTATTTTCTTCCTTGAAGCTTTAGGAATAACTTTTTTGAAGACTTGGAGATTAGAGAAGCTCCATTTTTTAAGTTTTTGAGAGGCTCCTTAGATGTTTTCCATGAGTAGGGATTGTTTGTTGGATAGTCTTTTGGTTAGGAGAGTTGTAGGGCAAATGAAAAAATGATATGGAAAGTGATTTTTATCCTTTTGTTCACATATGGACACTTAAGGCTGAATTGGATAAAAATTAAATCTACAAAAATGAATTAGAGGGTAATCAGGAAGCTTCTACAATCCATTTAATTAGGCCACATGGGTTGATGTGAAGGGATTTTTGAAATTTGGCAAATTTTACAATTTTTTTCCACTTAAGGGTATATTGGTAATATTGATCATGTTGACTAGTCAACATGGTGCAGCCATCGAGGATGGTGTATTGGGAGCTCCTTGAGGCTATCTATATGAATTTAGGCACATTTAATTACATTAGTGTGAAATTTATATTTGACAAATTTATATGCGAGAAATTTAAATAATTTTTTTAGTTGACCAAGTCAACTCATCATGAATGGTCTCACATTAGACAAATTATTAAGTGGGAGTTCAAATGTAGCATTATATCTAGACTCCAATAAAATGTTGACACATAAGTTTTAAATATTTATATTATTTTTCTTGTGACCCAACAACCCGACCTAGTCCAAACACATTTTTTTAGATTTTTAAGAAAAAACCCACAAAAGTGCTTAAATTTCAAGGTTTTGGTGGGTAAAATATCACCTTTTAATACTTGTTGAGAAACAAAAATGGTAAATAGGTAATGAGGATAGAAAATGGTTTGGAGGACGTTACATTCTCCAAGCAGATGAAAGGCGGTTTGTAAAACATACATGAAGACTTACTGCAACCAAACAAGGGAGATAAATTTGGGTTATTATTGATAACTTTCATACAACTCCCAAGTTTTACTGTGTTTGCTTTAAATATATAGATTTTTTAGGATTTAGGGTGTATTCTTTATTTATTTATATGTCAAATGCTGTGAAGAAGCAGGATTTTGTATAATAACTATGTAAAATAATATTTTTTTAGATTTTTTTTAAATTTAATGTAAAATATAATTTTGGGTTTAGGGTGTATTCTTCAAAAAAAAAAAAAAAAAAATAGAATTAGGGAAATTATATTAGAAAGGTGTTTATTTTTTCTAATACACACTGTGTATTATTGTTTGCAAGCTTAGATTCAAGTTTATATACCCATTACTGTTTTTATTCATTTGAAAGATTTTTGAGTTTGCGTACATCTGTGTATTAGAGAAATTAATTATATTGGAAATGTATTTATTTTTCCAGATACATACCATATATTGGTGTCTACAAGCTTTAAAAAAAGTTTGTTGCAATACACATTATATATATATATTTGTTTATTTGAAAGTTTTTTGAGTTTGTGCACAATTATATATTAGGGAAATTATGTTGGAAATGTATTGATTTTTCCCTATACACACTATGTATTGCGAAGTATTACTCTGTATAAGCTTAGATACAAGTTTATAACAATACACATTATTTTATTTGTTTAATTAAAAGCTTATTGAGTTTATAAATAGTTGTGTATCATGAAAATTATGTTAGAAATATGTTTATTTTTCCCAATACACTTTGTGTAATGTTATGTATTACTATGCACAATCTTAGATACAAGTTTATAGCAATACACATTATCGTATTTGCTCATTTAAAAGTTTTTTGAGTTTGTACATAGCTATGTATTAGAATAATTATGTTAGAAATATATTTATGTTTTCCAATACACACTGTGTATTGGTATGTATTATTATCTATAAGCTTATAACGATACACATTATTGTATTTATTCATTTAAAAGCTTTTTTAGTTTATACATACATAAGAAATAAGGAAATCACCATGAAAAAATGTTTATTTTTCTTGATACAAACTAGATATTGCAATAAAATCTTATCTCTAATGCCATTCTTCTTCTTTTCATTTCAAAAAATTCCTATGATCTTGTCCCCTCATTTTCTTGGTATCATCCAATATTATTGATTGTTATGGTTGCTTAAGGAAGTTACAGTTGTACTCTATACAGTGATGGCGATATTTGCTCTAGTTTTTGTTTAAGCTCTCAGATTCTAATATAGGTTTTGGTTTTCTTTACTGATCAATAATGTAATTTTTTATTTATTTTTCTTTTCATTTGTGACTTTTACATTATAAAAATGAATTGGGCATGCCCTAAATTTTCTCGAAAAAAAAGTACTTCTCGATTAAATGCAGGAATTGTTAATTATTATAATTTTTTTTGCTGGTGTATTTGAATGTTTAACTTATACTTGTGCAGAACTTTTGTTTTGCTAGGGAGATCTTCTAGATTTGGAACTATTTTTCAACAAACATATTTGGTTGAGGTTGCAGTTAACTAAAGATTTTTAGCAAAGGGTTTGAACTAATTTAATTTACAATTATTTGAGATTCTATTCTATAAGTTAATTCAACCAGTTTGTATAATCCGATCCAAGATTTTGAATCCTCATTTTCTTCCTATCTTCAAAGCTTCCATTTCACATTGATTAATTTTTGGTTTTTGATTCCAGTTAATTTTACTTAAAATCATGATCTAATAAAGTCAATCTAAATTAATAAGATGTTTTACTTTAAGCAAAATTTAGTAAACTCATTAATAATAAATCATGCAAATACACATTTACTCAATTAAAAAATTAATGTTGACTATTTCTATTCAAAAGATCTAGTCCACGTAACATTAAATCTTATAATTTATTAAAATTTGATTTGTCTAAAAAATTGGTAAGTAAATGAAAATAAAATGTTTATTTCAATAGTTAGCCATGATTTATTATTTTAGAGGTAATTAATTTCTGCGTAATTGTACTGATAAGGCTATTTTGACTTAGGATTAATTAATTATCTCATGTTATATGCTCTTCCTGTCCTACATCACTATAAACACACACACACACACACACACACACTCTCTCTCTCTCTCTCTCTCTCTCTCTCTCTCTCTCTCTCTCTCTTTTCTTCTTGTTCATTCTTTCGCTCATTATAATCCTTAAATATTTAGTTATAAAATCTTATAAAAAAACAAGATTAATTATGGATAAAGGGTTGTTAGAAAAGGTTAGATTATTTAAAGATTAGGTTATTCTTGATAGGATTATCAACAAGTAATTTGGCACAATTTAATTATCTAGTGCTGAAAATTAAACATATGTTAATTATGATCTCATCTATAGGTGACACGCCGTAACTTAGTTGTGATGAGAAGTGAGAGAATGTTTTCTAAGGCTTCGTTTGGGATGGCTTTCTTATAGCTTATTAAAGCAGCTTTTAGTACAAAAATTTTTAAACTAAAAATTTTGTACTAGAAAGCTATTTTAGAAAGAAATAAGAAAGCTATCCCAAGCGAAGCCTAAGTCTACAACTAAGATTTTTCTTTTCAAATAAAGTATTGCATTTCATGTAATGTGGACAATAACTAATATGGATTAAGAAAAATAATAATAAAAAAACAAACACACAAAAATATAAGCAAGAAAGTAAAAAAGAGAATAAGTATTTTATTTCATGTTCTTTAACTACAGAGTTGTTTCATTACATAAAAATGAGTAGTAATTATTTTAATTATATAAATTTTAAAATAAATTTGAACTTTGGTTTTATAGACTTTTTCCTTTTGATATTTGATATTGATTCCCAAAATAGTAAAAAATCATCCAAATTTTTTAATGCAATACAGAGATTAGTAATGAAGTCTTATTTTCTTCTTTAAACTTGATGTTTTTCCATTAACATTAAATTTTTTGTTATCTCAATAAAAATAGTTTCAAATGAGAAATATTTTGAAGCGTATCATTTATGATTATTTAGCTAAATTTAAATATTGTCTAAAAAGGGTAGAAAATTAGTCATGTAATAATTATTTTTGCTTGATAAATTTGTAAGGTCAAAGAAATGGATAAAATTTGGATTAAAATCAACGATAGACGTTTAAAACAATATAAGAATGGAGTCATTTCTTTTATTAAAATTTTCCAGGAAAATAGTGCTCAAAAGGAGAAGATTAATTGCCGTGTCGATACTATGAAAAATGCCTTTTTTCAGACTTGTTGTGTCGTAGAAAATAATTTACTAATTAATGAAATGCAAACATCATACATTGAGTGAAAATGTCTTGAGAAAATATCTTTGGCTTTCAATGATGAGGCTTTAGGTAGATGAGAATTGAATGATCTTTATAATGTAAATGAAGAGGTTGATGAGTTGCAACAAATCTTGAAGGATATGCATAGGGGAACTTTCATGAACTCTTATCCCAATAGTTCACCAAATAGAGAAGGTTATAATGTCAATGAGAAAGATGAAAGAGCTGTATTTGATAGAATACTGAAGGATCCATAACTTGATTTATACCCTAGTTCAAATTTATCTATTTAATATGATCTTGTAAAGTTACTACACATTAAAGTACTTAATCGTTGGACAAATAAATCACTCAACATTATTGTTGAATTCATAAAATCTATCTTGCTTAAGGATGAAACACTTCCATCTTCATATTATGAATCAAAAAATATTTTATCAGACATGGGATTGGGATGTGAAAAGATTCATTCTTGTAAAAATGATTGTGTTTTAATTTGGAAAGATTATCAGGGAAAATAAAAATGTCCTGAGTGTATGGATTCAAGATGGAAGGTTAAAAGTGAAAAAAGAAAGAAAATTCCTCGAAAACATCTACACTATTTTACCATTACATCTCGATTACAACGATTATTTATGTCAAGTAAAATTGCTCAAGAAATGAGTTATCATAAGGAAAATCTATTTTGTGATGAAAATATATTAAGGTATCAAGTTGATTCTAAGTTTGGAAGGATTTTGATTTTAGCTTTTGATGGTTTGCAAAAGATTATAATAATGTAAGCCTTGAATTAACATTAAATGGATTCAATCCTTTTGGTACTATAAGTAATTCTTATAGCATGTGGCCCATCATTTTTATGCCATATAATTTTCCTCCTTAGAATTGTATGTCATCTGAGTTTATGTTTATGATACTATTTAATTATTGGTCTAATTTCTCCTGGGAAAGAAATATATGTTTATTTAAAGCCAATTATAGAAGAATTAAAGGACTTATGGGTGAATGGTGTCAAAACGTATGATTATATAAGCATGAATACCTTTCAAATGCATACTGCTCTTTATTCGACTATAAATGATTTCCAACATATGGTATATTATTAGGTCATAAAGTACATGGTTATAAAGATTTCCCAATATGTGATTGTGAATCTTCTTCATAATTTTTGCAAAACAGAATTGGTTACATTAGTCACAAACACTTCTTTCCTAAAGTATACAAATGGAGAAAGAGTAGGAAGTTTAATGGCAAGCATGAAGTTAGAGTGAGACCTCAAGTTTTGTCAGGAGATTAAATATTATCAAAAATGAAATCATTAAAGGATTTGTATTTGGGAAAGCATTCAAGCTGCAAAAAAATAAAATGTAACATTTATGAATCAAGTTGGACAAAAAAAGTGTTTTTTTAGTTACCTTTTTGGAGAAGTTTCACATTAAATCATAATCTTGTTGTAATGCATATTGAAAAGAATATATGTAATGACATTCTGGGTTCCATATTAAATATAAAAGGAAAGATAAAAGATAGATAGAAAGATCATTTGGATCTACAAGATGTGAGAATAAGGCAAGAGCTAAATTTGCAAAAATAAGGTGAGAAGTATCTTAAACCTCCAGCCTCTTACACATTATCTCCAATTGAGATAGAAGGGTTTCTGAACTCTGTTAGCTCAGTAAAGTTTTTAGATGGTTACATAGTAAACTATCTAGATTAATACATATTCAAAATGGTAAGATTATGGGATTAAAAAGACATGATTGTCACATCCGGTTACAACGAATCCTTCCTACAGGATTGCACAGATATTTAAATAAGGATGTGCATAATGCTTCAAGTGATTTATCAAAATTTTTTAGTATACTATGTGCTAAGACAATGAGATTGGATGTGTTGGATAAATTAGAAGATATGATCATCAATCAAGTTTTGATGTCAACTTTGTAGGGATAATTCTTCTATTACAAATTTGAGTCTTGTGGATTTTTTATTTGGTGATCTCTATCTTTTTTCCATCACCTGAACTATTTTGTGATTGTTCTATTTGTGTGATAGAGATTTGATAAAATTCATGATTTTTTCTTCATGCTATGAATTTAGATTATTATAGAATTTAATATTAGTTCTTAAATTTACTGTTGAATTACAGATTTGGTGACTTTTTATATTACTATTTGGATAACAATTTTGGTGCTAAAATAATTATCTTTATATTGGGCTCCTGGTAAGTAACCTCTCCCCTCATGGGATTGTAAATTCAATTCCAAACTCCATGCAAATTCTCATTTCTCATTTGAAAGCTGCACTAACCGACTATCTCTTTAAGATTCCTCTTCTCTATAGCTGATTGTGAAGCCTTCCTAGGGTTTCTTATTTTCATGAGCAATTGGTAAAGTTCTACCGACTATCTCTCTATGAATCTTATCTCATCTTCTCTACTATAGATTCATAAGTTAGATTTGGTTTCTTATTTTCTTGAGTGATAGATGCCGGTTGGTGACTAACGATTGCCACTACATTATTGTCTGTAACTAAAGGTAAATTTTCTATTATTTTCCTTTTCTCATATTTCATTTATAAAGGTTATGGTGTTGAGATTGTTGCAATTTAGTTTTTTATTGTTGAGATTATTGCAACACGTGTGTTTTTGATGATTCCAAATATTTTTGTTTTAATCACTATTTGACCTAATGTATTTTGGATATACTATTTTTGTTGTTTGTGTGTACTAACGTTTTAGAGAAATCATACTCCATATTATTAAACATTTCAAATCAGATAAGATTTTGTTTCATTATAATTAAAGTTTATATTTTTCTTTTTATTGAGTATGAGAGAGTGTGATTGTAATTGAGTAACCATGCACACACACTGTGGGACTGTTTAAAATTTGTAAAATTTTTAAACTAATCGTACTGTATGAATTCATTATGTAAGGGACAATTTGTTCAGTTATTTCCTCGTCCGAGCAGTTAAACAAACTGGAGTAAGAATTTTTTTTTTAATTATGGATTGTACTGTACGAAGGCTTCCTCGTACAGGTAATGTCCATAGTACAAATTGGGTGGGTCCCTTTTCATCAGATGAACATCAAAATTTTTTGTACTTATTATATTGTACGATGTTATGTTCCTAGGGATGATGTCTAGAGTAGGAATTGGATGAGTCCCATTTTGTCCCGACGAAAGAAATTTTTTTGAATGGATCATACTATAAGATGTCATGTTTGTACAGATGATGCCAAGAGTATGAAAAAGTGGGGAACCTTTTTGTGCCGATAACTTTGAAAAATTTTCTTTATAGTTCATACACGACGAACACAATTCATACAGGACGAAAATAATTTTTACAATACGAACACAAATTATACAGTAAAAATATTATTCGTACTAGATGATTATCACATAAAAAAATAGTTCATATATTTTCATATAGAGTAGTTTTTGAATTGTTCATACGTATGAAGTACGATAGTACATGCACAAAATTGCAATTTTCAATTTTCTGGATGATTTTTCATGTCTTTCATATAAAAAGACCATAGAAACTGACATGAAAAGAAATATTCTTTATGATTTTTCAAGAGTAAGTGAATGAGTGTTTGTGGGAGAGTGTTTGAGAGAGATTTCTTGCAAGAGAAGTGTGAAAGAATCAAAAGGTTACTTAAAGATAAGAATCTCTTTTGAGTTTTGATTACTACTCTTTATTTCCTCTTTCTAATTGCTCGAGAGAATATCTTTGAAGAAGATCCGGTACTCTATTGACATTTGGAGGGTGTGAACAGACAACGGTACTCTACCGACACTCAAAGGATATGAATAGATGATGGTACTCTGTTGATAATTGGAGAGTGTGAAAGGATGACGATACTCCGCCACACCGAGGATAGGTGGAAGAGAGGAAAATTATAAAGGCGTCTCTGCCTTATTGTGGGTGCTAGAAGAGAGTAACTTTTGGTAATAGTGAAATACCTGAAAAGGGAGTCTTCAAGAAGTGGATGTAGGTCTTGTTAGACCGAACCACTATAAATCTGTGTTTTCATTCTATTTTTTTCTTTAATTTTATTATTATGGTTGAAAAATAGTTTTTACAAAAATAATTAAAAAATCAAATTTTTATTAAAAATCCAAGAAGTTTTTAAATTACCAATTCACCCATCCTTTTGATTAGCCTTGGGATAATTGCATAGGTCTAACAACCTATCCAAACTTTACAAGTGGTATCAGAGCATTATTTTAAAATATAAAGTTTAGATTACTTTTTAAAAAGGTTAATTGCTACTTATGAAAACCAAAATGTACCTGAAGGGTACTTGATCATTAAACCTTTGTTTTTTTATAATATCCATTTCAATTTTTGGAAAACACGTATGTCTACTTTTCTTCAATCGCTTGACTATCACATTTGGATTTTAGTTTAGGAAGGGTAAACTAGGCCAACTAGACTTATAGATAGCATTATAGTTGAAACATCTTTTGCTAACTGGACTATAGAATAACACGACTTAGCTCAATTAAATGCAAAATATTTAAATATTTTCTTTTGTGCACTTAAGTCTAAAGATTATATGTGGGTTTCTACTTGCAAAAGTGGAAAGGACATTTGGGATATGCTTTGTAGTACATACAATGAGACTAATGATGTGAAGCAATCTAAATTAAATATATTATTACATGATTATGAATTATTTCACATGAAATCTAATGAATCCATTTCTGACATGTACACAAGATTCACTCAAATAGTCACTTTTTGCATGCATTAGGTAAGGAACTAATGAATGCTGAAATAGTTAATAAAATACTTCAATGTTTGTCTATTGCTTATGATACTAAAATAACTACTATTATAGACTCTAAGGATTTAAATATTTATTCTATTAATAATCTTCTTTGATCATTAATTACTTATAAGCAAGGAGTGACTTAAAGGAAGATTGATGCAAGAGAACAGTGAAACAAGAAGAACATAGCACTGAAAGTGAAAAACTCAAAGAGTGATCAATCATAACCTGAGTATGAGGATGACATTACCTTAATGATAAGGCAATTTAGGAATTTTCTTAAAAGGAAGTAAAAGAGACGCTAGTAGTGGAATAAAGGTAAGTTCTACAAAAATATTAAGTTTTCTAATGATATGATTTATTATGAATGCTGAAAACCTGGACATATAAAAATGGATTGACCTAATCTTAAAGTCACTCCTAGCAAGGAGAAGGTAGAAGAAAAAGAAGATGTGAGGAAGGGCAAGAAGAGATTTCAGAGAGCTTTTTAGGCATACTTAACTTTGGATTCGTTAGAAATAGAAAAGGAAGAAGAAGTCGCCAACTTATGCTTAATGATTGATTATCTTGATAAGTCAGATCAAGAAGAGGTATGTGACTTAACCTATGATGAATTTCTTCAAGTTTCTAAAAAAAATTCATATTGCATATAGAAAACTCAAGAAAAAGCATGCTAGATTGAACTTAGAACTGTAAGAGTTATAAAAAGAGCATAACATCTTTAGAAAAGATAATGCACAGATTGAAAACAACCACATGAGTTTACTAGATGAATTTGATGATTTGAATAAGCAAAATGAATTAATAAAATCATCTTACATTGAATTGAAAAAAGAATTTAAAAATTTTAAGGATGAATCTTAAAAGAAAAAGCACTATTTGAAATATCATATTAATGTATCAGAAGATGCTAATTCATTTCTTAGAATTAAGGTGAAAGCTCTTGAAGAAAATAGGACAACCCCCAAACTTGAAGATTTTACTAATCCTATTCTGAAGTAAAAAATCTTAAAACCTAGGAAGAGATAGTTTTATTACCGGAGATTAAGAAATTCTTTTCCTAGAGTTAAGTGTTTTCCTCGTGAGAGCATTTGATACCTGAACAATGATTGCTGGAAGCATATGACTAGAGACACTATACAATTCATATCATTGGAAGTCAGGAATGGAGGCAAGGTTGCACTAGGAGATAATACTACTAGGAAAGTGATTGGCACATGTATGATTAGAAAATTGAATAATTTTTTCATTGAAAATGTTTTACTTGTAGAAGGCTTAAAGATAATTTATTAAGTATTAGTCAACTATGTGACAAGGGTTATAGCATTAAATTCTTTCCCACTAGCTAAATATTAAGCCGAATTGGAATTGATGGATTGCATGGAAATAGGGTAAAAAACATGTATATGCTAGACTTAAATAGTATTGCATCTCCTAATGTTTTTTCTTAAAAATAATTTTGGATGAATCATGATTATGGCATAGGAGAGACTTTATCATGCTAGCATGAAAAACCTTAAAAAAAGTACCCAAAAAGAACTTGTTAGTGGTATACCAAAATTAGACGTTACTAAGGATTACCTTTGTGATTCATGCCAACTAAGAAAATAGGTGAGGTTCTCATTTCGTTCCATTAAGGATCTTAGAACTAGCAAACCATTAGAAATAATTCATATGGATCTTTTTGGACCGGTTACCACTATAAGTCTAGGAGGGAAGGTATACTGATTTGTGATAGTTGATGATTTTTTGAGATTCATATAGATAAAATTTTTATTTCATAATAGTGAATCATTTGAGGAATTTAGAGACTTTTTGACTTGGATTCAGAGGAAATTAGGAACTGAAATTTTGATAATTCAAAGTGATCACGGAGGTGAATTTGAAAATTAAAACTTTGAGAAATTTTGTAAGAAAAAGAGATTGATTATAATTTTTTTTAACCTAGGACCCCGTAGAAGAATGGAGTAGTCAAAAGAAAGAATGAAACATTAATTGAAGTCGCTAGAACCACATTGGTATAATATTCACTTCTTAAATTTTTGTAGGCTGAAGCAATTAGTGTAACGTGTTATGTTCTGAACATGGTGAACATTAGAAAAAAATTAAATAAAATACTCTATGAGCTTCTTAAGGGGAGAACACCTAATTTATGATATTTATATGTTTTTGGATGCAAGGTGTTTATACATAATAATGAAAAATCTCCTTTAAGAAAATTTGATCCAAAATTAGATGAAGGGATTTTTATTGGATACTCTAGTATTGGGAAATCATTTAGAGTTTTTAATAAAAAATACTTTGGTAGTTGAGGAGACCACACATGTCATATTTAATGAATATAGCATTTTGGAAGACCCAAGTTTGGAAGAGGATAATTTAGAAAATAACTCCTAAAGGATTGAGAAGATAAACTTGGAAGAAAATTTAGAGAAAGAAAACCCTTTGCCTAGAAAATTAAAATTTTCTAAAAATCACCCTAAGAAATTAATTCTAGGTGAACCTAGTGAGGGTAGTAGGATTAAGCATAGACTTAGTAAAGAAGTTAACCATTATGATTTTATTTTTATGATTGAACCCACAAATGTTAATCAAGCATTTTCGGATGAATTTTGGATTTTGGCCTTGCAAGAAGAGTTAAATCAGTTTGTAAGAAATGATGTTCGGTAATTGATTGAAAGGACAAAGGATCAAAATGTAGTTGGAACTAAGTGGGTGTTTAAGAACAAAATGAATAACTTAGGAGTTATTATTAGAAATAAGGCTAGATTGGAGGCTAAGGGGTATAATCAAATTGAAGGAATTGATTTTGAGGAGCATTTTGCCCCTGTAGTAAGATTTGAAGCAATTAGAGTTTTGGTAGCCTTTGTATATTTTAGAGGATTTAAATTATTTCAAATGGATGTTAAAAGAGCCTTTTTAAATGGGTTGATACAATAGGATATTTATGTTAGAAAACCTCTAGGTTTTGAATTTTTTAAATTCTCTAATCATGTGTATAAATTGAAAAAGACATTATATGGATTAAAATAGGCTCCTAAGGCTTGGTATGAGTGGTTAAGTATTTTTCTATTAGAGGATCTTTTGTAAAAGGAAGTGTGAACACCCCTCTCTTTTTGAAGAAATTAAGAGACGATATATTCATTATTTAAATATATGTTGATGATTTTGGGATCTATAAATAAAAATCTTTAAGATGATTTTTCTAAAATAATGAGTAGTGAATTTGAGATGAGCTTAATGGGAGATCTAGGTTATTTTCTTGGTTTTAGCATTAAGCAAATTGAGGAGGGAACATTTTTTAGTCAGTCAAAGTATGTTATGGGCATCCTCAAGAAGTATGAAATAAATTATGCTAAACGAGTAAGTACACCACTGAGTTCATCAATTCAGTTAGATAAATTACCAAAGGCAAAAATTTATTGATCAAATGAAATTTAGAGGTATAATTAGATCATTACTTTATTTGCCTGCTAGTAGGCCTGATATAATATTTAGTATTTATTTATAAGCTATATTTCTGTAAAACCAAAAGATTTACATTTGATAGTAGTGAAAAGAATTCTAAGATATCTTTTGGGAAGTCAAAACTTAGAGATTTGATATCCTAAGTATAGCTCTTCATTTAAAATAGTCATATATTCTGATTCAGATTTTTTAGGTTCTAGGGTTAAAGGAAAGAGTACATGTGAAAATTGTCAATTAATAGAAAATTCTTTAGTTTATTGGTCTAGTAGAAAATAGAATTCTGCGGCCCTATCTAGTACTGAAGCTGAATATATTGCCATAATAAGTTATTTGGCATAATTTTTTGGTTGAAATAAAAGTTGATTAATTTAGGATTTATAATAGGCAATATTCTAATTTATTGTGATAACACTAGTGCCATTTGTATTTCAAAAAATCATATTCAACATTCTAGAAACAAACTTTTTTTTACATAAGATATCATTTCATTAGAGATCATGTAGCCAAAGGACATATTGAATTGAATCATATTTCTACGTAAAATCAACTTGTAGATATTCTTACAAAACCTTTAGCCTTTGACACATTTTGCACATTAAGAATAAGATTAGGTGTGATTGATGTTAATGCATAAATTGAATTTTCTACATGCTTGATATAATTGTTATGTGTGTTTTGATTTAATTTTACTATTTTTATTTGTAAATATTTTTTATTTGCGTGTGTGTGTGTTTTTTTTTTTTAATTATATTTGGACTTGTATCACTTATTAAAAGATTTTTCTAATTTTCATGTTGTATTTTCCAAGTGTTTTATTTGTATTTTATGAAATTATTTTCATACTGTACAAATTATGTAGCAAGACTATGGTTATTCTGGAGTTGAATGCATAAAATTTAAATTTTTTTTCAAAGATTGTAATGTATGATAATGTCATCATCCCGTATGAATTATGTAGATTCTTCTTTAGGCACATAGATGATTATTTGGGTAGAATCAGTTATTTTAATTGATCATACATATGAAATCAAATTTTATCTATATGATCCATATGTCATTTTCCGTGGGGGACAAACCTAACCATCATTAAAATGATCTTAAATAACTGATCATCCTGGATGAACACCTATTCATCTGTACGATCGTCTGGTCAAAAAGTCTGTACAAAAGGACGCATCATAAATTATGTGTTTATGAAAAGTCGTTTCATTTTGAACGTTATCATTCATCCTACAAATTTTTTTCATCCCTTATGCATAATTGTACGTATGAAGCCATTTTTGTACTATACAATGCATCATTTTTCTTTAAATAGGAGGGCCATTAAAATCATTTCCATTCACTTCCAAATCCTTCTTGAATCCTTCTAGAGGCTCTAACCTAGGAATGGCAAGCTCTAGCAAGCACTCTCGAGTTACTTAGGGATTGTCATCTAGAGGTGGGGATGAAAACTTCTTGTATAGAGATAATGAGGATTCTTTCTATAGTTATATAGCCGCCAAAATCACTCCTTCTAGACTCCTCATTTAAGATTATATCCATTTTTCTGTCATGCCTCTCTTTACTTCAACCAAATTCTCTTTCATTTTAACTTTGATATACGCTTACCATAGAGAGACTTTTCACTATTTCCTAGCAAACATGAGGTTCAGTGATGATGAAACTAGGATAACATCTTTTGTCAAAAAGTAGCATGTGGAAATCACCAAGGAATATCTAGGAACTTTTATTCACTTAAGGACTCATGGGACTAGAATGCACACCTTGACCTTTAAATGTAATTTTGTCTGGTCTTAGATCAATAAAACTCTTAGAGGTGTAACCCAAGTTTGTCATTTTGCTAGAGTCTACAAATTGAATTAAAATGCCAAGATATCTTAAGAACTTCAATCATTCCTAAGGCTGGTGATTTGATAAATATGACTCCTCTTCTATCCACTGTTACATATTTAATCATGACTTGACAACCTATTGATGTGGCCCAACTCATCTTGGATTACATTCATAACCTGTCTAAAATTGGGCTTCCTCATCATAAGAGGAAGAAAAAATATAGCTTTAGGATACTTAGTGACCTACATTTTAGAGAAGAAGTTAAAAATTATTCATCCTGATCCTCCCGCTGAAATGCCAATCTTTTTCACCGATGCTTCCTTTTTATCTCTGTTTCGGAGAAATAAGAGTTCTGTGAGGATACTGAGGGCGATGGGGGGAGCGCCTGCACCTGCACCTGCTCAGGGACCTGATCAGAATTACTTTCAAGAGGTGGTTATATGATTTGATCAGTTGGAGACTCATTTTAATCAATGTTTTGATCAAATTCAAACTCATTTGAACCAGCACAATGAAAAATACCAGAAAGGGGGTGGATCTGAGGTCAGTTTGACTCGGTGAACAAAAATGTATATATGATGAATAACTATTTTTCAGTGTTTAGTCAGCCACCTCCTTCAAACCAGCGCCCCTCTAAGTTTTAGATGTACTTCTTTATAGTTGCTTATGCCAGTCCTTTCCTCATGATGTGATGATGTGATGATGTCTTTATTTATTTCTTTCCTCTAGTGTTTAAATTTATTTGGATATGTAATTATGTTATGATGTTTTAGGTATGGATGTTTAGATATTGTATTTATTGCTATCAATGACCTTGATGTATCTGATCTTTAATTGATATTAATGATAGCTGTCATGTTTTGTGAATTTATTATTGATTCTTATTTTTGAAATGAGAGTATGTTTATTTCAAAAACTATTTTTGATTGATAAAAAAATATGTTATAAATTAACTCGCACTACAAAATTCCTTTCATTATGAAATCTAACTTTTTAAAAATTAAATTAATTTCAAACTCAATTAAGTTAAGCATATCAATTCCATGTTCTTTTTAGGCAAATAAAAATTGAATATTTTTATTATAATCTTGAAGTCTTATTTTTTAATTTCTTTTTCAATATAATAATAATAATTATTAGGGAAATTTTATTTTAGATTATTAATTTTGAAAAGATCAAATAAAAAGGTGTATATCAAAAAGAAATGTATAATGTGTTTAAAATTTGAAAGATTGCACAATGATAAGCAAAATAAAAAGAGGTACATGATTAGATCAAATAAAATAAAGATGCACAAATTGTGCAACAAATAATTGAAAGGATGCACAATATCGCAAATTAAATTTGTATTATTATTTCCTCTATCATTTAATCTTTAATTCAAATGAGTCTAATTTTTAATTATATTTTATATTTAAAATTAAAATTAACTAATCTTTTTTTCGTTACTTTTGAAATAATCATTCTTATCTAATTGTCTAGAATGCATCATGATTTTGATTAAATTTTCTTAGCTAAGTTATTCTTTAATTTAAATTTTTTGAATATTTTTTTTTATATTATGTAAATAACTTTGTTCTTGCAACTATAGTACAATCACATTCAAGATCAATTTTTGTGGTTTCTCGTTTAACATCTTTTAATTTCAAATTGCTTCTTCCCTTTTTGTTATTGTCAAAAGGGAGAGTAATAATATTGATTGTGTTGTTTTGTGTTTATATTTTTAGTGTGTTTATGTTTTTATTGTATTTGTATTTTTTGTTTTTGTCTTTTGTTGTTTGTGTTTATATGTTTTGTGTTTTAAAAATTAAAAAAATAATCTAATTACAAATTTGTGCTTTTCATGGAATCTTCCTATGTTCAAATGTTTATTTTTCTTAGGGGGAGCTAAGGAGAAATTTATAGTATAAATGTTAACTCAAATAATAATTATTTTTCCATCATCAAAAAGGGTGAGATTGTTGAGATTGTTGCAATTTAGTTTTTTGATTGTTGAGATTGTTACAATATGTGTGTTTTTGATGATTCCAAATATTATTGTTTTAATCACTACTTCTCCTAACATATTTTGGATATACTATTTTTGTCGTTTGTGTGTACTAACATTTTACGGAAATCATACTCTATATTACTGAAGACTTCAAATCAGATTAGATTAGGTTTCATTATAATTGAAGTCTATATTTTTCCTTTTGTTGAGACTGAGAGAGTTTTATTGTAATTGAGTAACCATGTACACACACACTGGGAAGTGTTTAAAATTTGTAAAAATTTTAAACTAATCGTATTGTATGAATTCATGTCATACGGGATGATTTGTTCAGTTATTTCCTCCTCCGGGTAGTTAAACGAACTGGAGTAAGAAAATTTATTTTTAAAGTATGGGTCATACTGTATAAAATCTTCTTCAAGCAGATAACTTTCAAAATACAAATTGGATGGGTCCCTTCTCATCTCGATGAATGTCAAAATATTTTGCACTAATCATACTGTACGATGTCATGTTCGTATAGACAACGTCCAGAATACAAATTGGACGGGCCCCTTTTTTGTCCTCACGAATGGTAAAATTTTCTAAATGGATTGTATTATGCAATGTCATGTCGTACAGATGATGTCCATAGTATGAAAAAGTGGGGAACCTTTTAATCTTGAAGAATTCAAAATTTTTTCTTAACAGTTCGTACAATACGAACACATTTTATACATTACGAATATTATTCGTACTGGATGATTATAGTGCATGGAAATAGTTTATACATTTTTGTATAGAGTAGTTTTTGAACTGTTTGTACATACAAAGTATGATTGTATTATACGATCATACAAGCTCAAAATTGCAATTTTTAGTTTTATGGATGGATTCATCTCTTTCATATAAAAGGTTCTTAGATACTGATGTGAAAAGAGTTGTTCTTCGTAATTTCTTAGGAGTAAGTGAAAGAGTATTTGTGGGAGAGTGTTTGAGAGAGATTTCTTGCAAGAGAAGTGTGAAGGGATCACAAGGTTACTCAAACGTAAAAGTCTCTTTTGGTTTTTGGTTACTACTCTTCCTTTTCTCTTTCTAGTTGCTCGAGAGAAGATCTTTGAAGAAAATTTGGTACTCTGCCGACACTTAGATGGTATAAATTGATAACAGTACTCTGCCTACACTTGGAAGGTGTGAACAGATGACAATACTTTGTCGATACTTGGAGATTATGAAAGGATGATGGTACTCTGCTGCACTAGGGATAGATGGAAGAGAGGAAAATTATAAAGGCTTCTCTGCCTTGCTGTGGGGGCTAAATGAGAGTTACTTTTGGTAATAGTATAATACTTGAAGAGAGAGTCTTTAGGAAGTGGATGTTGGTTAAAAAAATTTTTTCTATAAATCTGTATGTTCATTCTATTTTCCGCATTTTTATTTTTTGCAATTTATTATTGTGGTTGAAAAATTGTTTTTACAAAAATATTTAAAAAATTAGTTTTCTATTAAAAAATCTAAGAAGTTTTTAAATTATAAATTCACCCCCCTGTTGGTTAGCCTTGGGATAATTGCATATGTCTAACAACCTATCCAGACTTTACAAATGGTATAGTTTACGTCACTGCTTTCAGATCTTTTTAATTTGTATTCTTAAATTCTTTTGAGTTCTTAATATTTTTTGTTCCTTGTTTGATTCACCTCATAAAATTTATTTTTTAAAATTCTTGCATAAATATTTATCTTTTGTTTTAAATTTATACTTATGCATATTCTTAAATAGGGCTTTTGTAATATCCTAAAATTGACCAACTTTTCCATGGAATGATGTTGCTGTAGGATTAATATTGCTTTGTTTGCTCACTTTAGTCATATGGTTCCTAATATATTTATTATTTTCTATGATACATTTATTACCAGCAAACAACCAAATGATCCTCGACTGTGTTTTGTTCATTTCATAAACTTATTGAACATATGCATATTTTTAAATTTTGTAAAAGTTTACTGTTCTTATGCCACATGTAACATAAATTGATTTAAAAATGTAAATCTGAAACATTTTTTTTGTGCAGAGAAACATAGAAATATGGTTCTTATAGTTTGAAATGCATTCTAAAATTACATCAAATGTTTTGTATAATCTTTTCATTTTACCTCATGGTGATACTATTAGGAAATAATTTACACTCTCTTTATTTGGATGAAAATATATCTAAATATATTTGCTTGGAAACCAAGAAGTTGGTCGAGTCCTATGAGGTGAGCACGCATACACATCAAATCATGGATCTTATATTTTCTAAGAATTTTCTGATGATGTGTTGACATATCTTATGCTAGTTTGTGCTTGATTATTGCAGTAAACAACATATGTGAATGGAAAATAATGATTTTTGAATCTTGCCAAATTTTAGTTGGATAATAATAATTATGGTGATATTATATGTATTATAGGAAAACAGAGATTTTCACTTGAGATATTAGTTTGGATTTGTTGGATGGCTTCTTCTGCAATTTGTAACATGCAATGATTAGAGTGGAAATCAAACCTGATGTCTACCATTTTTTACTAAATTTTGTTACTTCTTATAGAGAAACTTTTGTATTGTTGTTATCATAGCCCATAATTTCCTGTTTTTCAGTAAACCCTCCTTTACCAACAGGAAGCTTACAACTATTGAACAATAACTTGTCCTGAATGACGCAACCATTTATAGAAAGAACTTGCTTCATCATCTGAAAGTACTTTCAGTATCTTGATAGCTTGTTTGAATTTTGGTGAACTGAAAAACAAGGTAGGTTGTACTTGCATTATTTTTCTAGGGTCTGAATTACTTTTTTGGGTATATTTTATTCTTCCTTCTAGAAGCGTTTTCTCTATTTATATGTAGGTGATACTTTCTGCAAGCTCTCTCCTTTTTTCTTAAGAAAATCTTTATCCAGCTTCTTATATATTTTCTTCAAAAATGATTGAGTTGAATAAATACCTACAGGCTTTTTTTCTTCATGGACTTACGATTAAGAATATGTTTTTCTTGTTTCACTGAATTTCATGTTTTGATTTTGGGGCTACCTCATTATTTCATCTTATTCTTTGCTTTATTTATTTGAATAAAAGATGTAGACTGCATTAATTCTAAGGAAAAGAAAAATATTACAAGCTACTAAAGAAAAATAAACTTATCATAGTCCTTCCTAATCAAGTCAACAAGAACAAAGTATTTTTCTGGAGAGAAACTCAAGTTTTCTAGAGAGAGAAAATTCATGTTTTTTGAATTTTTTGTTCCTGGCTTTTGCTCCTATGCCAGAAGTTCTGAAGTTGAAGATGGTGGAGGTGGGCCACCGTTCATCTATTACGGCGGCTATGAAGGGTTTTGCGAATGGAGGTATGGTTAATCATAAATTTGAAGGAGTCGATCGACAAAATGGTGATTTGAAAAATTTGAATTTGGAGTCTGCATTCAAAACTACTGGAGGACCGTTGCTGATCAAAGAGAACATAGAAGATGTGCTGAAGAAGAAAGTGTATGTGGAAGCGAAATGGAAAGGGATTGTTGGAGAGGTTGGCTCGATTACGCCTCAATTGTTGAAAAAAGGTTTGGAACATGATATTGTAGATCAGTCGGCTTCGTCGTCTGGGATGAAATTATATGTTAATAGGTTTTGTAATTCAAATGCAATTTATGGAGATGTCCGTGGGATAAATGCGAATTCCAATTCTCCTATTAGCACAAAATTTCATTCTGATGGATGCTTGGCTAAGAAGGATTATGTGGTAGTTGAACAGGTTAATGTGGATATGCCTGTTATATCTGTGAAGGAGGCAGTCATTAATCCTTGGTCTAAAAAGCCTTATTTCCATTTGGATTTCAAAGAGGAGGATTTGGTTTTATCAGATGATGGCAAAGCAGTTAAATTGAATAAGGATGTGGAGGTTTTGAATTCCAGCAAACTGAAGAAATCCTTAGTGATTAAGGTGTTTGTGTAGGACATTCCATCACATATTGTAGCTTGGGAAATTAGAAGGCAATGGAAGCAGTTTGGTAATTTCCATTTAACTACACTTGGCAAAGGTTGGTTTTTATGTTCCTTCGATTCGTTGGAAATGATGGAAGGTGTTTTGGCTAGGGGACCATGGTTTGTCAATGGGCACATTGTTGGTATGGAGAAGTGGATGGTGGAGTTCTATACCTTATATTTGAAGGGTTTATCCTCTCCAATTTGTACTAGGATGCCTCATTTGCCATTGCAATGTTGGGATGAGGTGAATGTGGCTAGAATAGCTGCAATGATTGGCAAACCTCTTATGATGGATGGGAACATGTTTCAATGGGGGAAGAGAGAATTTGCAAGGGTTTGTGTTAGAGTAAAACTTGATCAACCTCTTCCTTTGGGAGTTTGGGTGGAAAGCATATCTGAGAGGTTCTTTCAGAAAGTTGAGTATGAGAAGATTTCCACTTTTTGTTTTGAATGTGGATTAATTGGCCATGAGAAATCTAAGTGCAAGCTGAAGAAACCTATTAATGTGGATTGTACTACTGCTAAAGTGCTTTCTAATCATGAAAAAGAGGTGGACAAGAGTCAAGAAGTTGATAATGATTCTACCTATGGACCATGGATCATGGTTAATAGGAGGAATAGTAGAAGTGAGGTCATAATGAAGAATAAAATGAAGGATTAAAAATAATTGTGGATGAAAACTAAAGTCATTATTGGTGATAAAGAGGCAATGACAGAAGTCTTACAGGACATGGGAACAACTAAGGAGGTGGAATCTATCACTAAGGATAACACTCTTGAAGAAGGAGAAATTTGTGCAGATCAGGAACATCTTGCTCAAGATATTCAGCCTCTGGAGGAAGCTACTGTGAAGAATCCGGTCATAGCAGAAAATGCAGATTTAAAGGTTGGTATGCAGTCTTCAACTATTAATTCATTCAGCCCAATTCTTTTGAATAAATTTGATTTGCTGAATAAGGAGGAGATGGTAGGATAGGGAATTGATTTGATTAATAACTCGGTTGCTGCTGGTAACAAGAGTAATGATTTAAAGTTTGCTGGAGGGGAAAATTCTGTAGTTGACACAGGTTTAAAAATCTATGATGAGAAGATGATTGGTGTGGATAAAGAAAGAGAAAATAGCTCAAATGGGGAAATTATCAAATGCAAGCTTGCTAAGGAGCTTAGGGCCTTAGGGCCTATTAAAAACAAGCCACGTGGTAGAATTCTTGAAGGAGGTAACAAAAGAAGAGATGGGGGCTCTTCCCCCATGATTCTTTAAATGGAATCTATTACTTTCTGGAACTGTAGAGGGGCCAAGAAGAGGGAGGCCTCTGTCTATATGAAGGAGTTTATAAAAGATTTTAAAATCTTTTTTGTAGGGTTGGTTGAGACAAAAATCAATTCTTTTGATAGAGTCTCTTTTGATAGATTGATGGGCCCTTTGTGGGATTTTTTCCTTCTTCCTTCAAAAGGACTTTCAGGTGGTATTATGATTATTTGGAGAGTGGATATAGCATCTTTTTCTTTTGTAAAGACAGTAGATCAATGTGTTATTGGGGATCTTAGTGTCTTTGATAAGGGAGTTTGGAGGATCAATACTATTTATGGTAGTTAGGAGACTCACAAAAGAAGGTTACTTTGGGAGTGTATCCAAGAGCATTCTCAAAGGGATATCCCTTCTATTATTGGTGGTGACTTCAATTGTATTTTGGTAAAGGAAGATAAGAAGGGAGGGAGAAAGTTTGTTTTCTCTCAAGACTCAATGGAGGTGTTAAAATTTATGAATGAGAATGACTTTCATGAGATTGGGTTTGTTGGACCAAGATTTACTTGGTGCAACAATAAAGTGGGAGGTGGAAGGATCCTTGAAAGGTTGGATAGATGTATCCTCAATTCTTTGGCCATGAACAAAATTCAAATTGCTAATGTTAGATACCTTGCAAGAGTGGCTTCAGATCATAGCCCTATTGTCTTGAAGTTGTATAATTCGGCCTCATTTGGAAGCAGATGTTTAAAGTTTGAAGATGCTTGGTTATCCTTCAAGACTTGGGCCCATATCATTTCTAATGTATGGAAGAAAAATTTCTTGGGGGATGATATGGAAATCCTTAATAAAAAGTGCAAAAGGAGCTTGAAGGACTTGTTCTTTTGGAGTAAGTCCAAGTTGAAAGAATTTTTAAAAGAAAAAGAAAGATTGAAGGCTGAAATTTCTCATATTCAAGAGAAAGAAGCTAGTGAAGGTTGGCTGGATGATGATATACTTTGGGTGATTTGTAGCAAAGTCAAAGAGCTCAATGTTATTCTCAATTGTTTAAATACATCGTGGAGGCAAAGAGCCAAAGTAAAGTGGATCGAAGATGGTGATTCCAATACTAAGTTTTTTCATTCATTTGCCAATGCAAGAAGAAATGCAAATTGGATTTCTCAAATCAAGAATGCATACGGTAGTTTGATTAATGAACCAAAGGAGGTTGAAGAGGTTTCCCTTCATTATTTCCAAAATAAATAGAAGAGTAGAGGTTGCCGTTTGAATAATTGGCCTAAATCGTGGCAGGTTTTAGGTGCTGATAACATATTTTGGCTTAACAAGGAGCTTTCTTCACTTGAGATATAGGAGGTTGTAATGAAGTGGGCAACAATAAAGCTCCTGGTTGTGATGGGGTTACTTACTCCTTCTTCAAAGCTTATTGGCATATGATTGGTGAGGATGTCATTAGAGCAATTAATATTTTCTTTTCTACAGGTATTTTGTGCAAGGATTGGAAAGACACAATGATTGTTTTGATTCCCAAATCTTCAAACCCGGTTACTCCAATAGCTTTTCGTCTTATAAGTTTGTGCAATTCTATATAAAAAATTGTAGCTAAAATTTTGTTGAATAGAATGGTGGAGATCATTCCTAAAATTGTATCTGAAGAGCAGGTAGCTTTTGTGAAGGGAATGTTAATTTCAGATCATATCCTTTTGGCTGAAGAAGTGTTTCACAAGTTAAGGCATTCTAAAGCAAGCAATGGGTTCCTAGCCATCAAAGTTGACATGGAACAGGCATATGATAGTATGAGTTGGGCAACTCTTCAGAAAATAATGTTAGAATTGGGATTTCCTTTCAAGTTTGTTAATTTGGTGATGGAGTGCATTTCAGATCCTATATTTTCCATTATGATTAATGGATAGAATTCCAATTAGATTGAAGGGAGAAGTGGATTTAGGGAAGGGTGTCCACTCTCTCCATTCCTTCTTATTTTGTGCTCATAACTTCTATCCAATTGTTTTTCTGAGAAAGGTTCAGAGAAGGGTGTGAAAATTTCTTCTAGATCACATTGAATCTCGCATCTCCTTTTTGCATATGACTTCATGGTTTTTTCTGAAGACAAGATAAAAAGTGTTAAGAAGGTTAAATGTATTGTTGAAAATTACTGCTCTTGGACCGGTCAGAAAATTACTTTTCTGAAATCTTTTTTGATGTGAAGCAGCTCTGTTGTATGGAGGAGTAAAATGTTTTCCAAATTGCTGGGAATCAAATTGGTGAATGAATTTGACTACTTGGGAATCAAGATGGCATTGAGAAGATTAAAATATTCTAACTTCCAACCATTATTGGATAAATCTATTAAGAAGCTTAATGCTTGGGGTAATAGCTATATCTCTCTAGCGGGTAGACTAGTTTTGGTTAAAAAAATGTACCTTTCTATTCCCATTTTTGTTATGTCTTATTCTCTTGTTCTATTAAGAATTTTGAAAGAATTTGAAAAATTGTGTAGAGACTTCATTTGGAATAGAAGTGGTGGAAACCATGGGATTCATTATGTAGCTTGGGAATCCATGTGTAAACCAAAGCAGATTAGTGGATGGGGACTGAATTCTGCAATTGCTAGAAGAGACACTTTGAGGGCAAAGTTTGCTTGGAGACTTATTGATAACCCAAATTCTTTGATGGCCAGTAATTTACTAAGTAAGTATGGAGATAATTGGTGGGATAATGTGAACTATAGAAGTAACTCTTCTACTTCCTAGAAGATTATTCATAATGGATGGAAAGCTCTTAGAAATTTTGTTAGATGGAAGGTGGGTGATGGTTCCAAGATCAATGTTTTATAAGATACTTGGATTTTGGATCTGAGTTTAAACAAATGGCCTGCATTTGTTGGGGTATTGTTGATGAGAATACAACCCTTGACTACTTCTTTCTTTAGGATAGTTGGGACGTTTATAAATTGAGCTTTCACTTTGGCGGAGACTTGTTGAAGATGATTTGCAATATTCAAGTTGCACATAACTCTCAATTTGACTGTATGGAGCTGAAGCTGCAATTGACTGGAAAATCTATTGTTGCATTACTAGTGGAGGATTGTTTCAAAGGCTATCAGAATGATGATCTAGCTTCTTGGTTATATAAAGTGAAATTGAATGCCCGGGTAGAACTCTTCATTTGGAGGCTACACAGAGACGCCATTCCAACAAAATTTTTTCTATTGAAGAGGAGATTATCGGGTTCTAGCTTGTGTCCATGGGGCTGTGCTGAAATTGAAGATGTGAACCATGTTTCTTCTACTTGTTCTAAACTTTTGAAGGTTATTGAAATTTTAAGGAGCTGGGGATTCGAGATTCCAATTTTTAGGAATTGGGATGATTGCTTGCTTTGTATTAGGAGATTAAATAATTCAAATATAATCTTATTCAGGATCTAACTGACACTACTTTGGTTTATATGGAATAATAAAAACAAGGTTAAGCGTGGCAAATCCAGTGACAGTAACATCATGATCGTTGGTTCAACTCTTGCTTTTCTTGGATATGCTAAACTAAGCTCTCCACTTTCGGATCACTGGGTTGTTAATCAGTCATTTGGACTGTGTACAAACAAATGGAAAGCTCCTCCTCCCGAGTGGATCAAAATAAACTTTGATGCTTCCTTAAAAGATAATTATATAGCAGGCATTGGTGGTATTGTAAGAGATTATAAAGGTAAATTTATCTTAGCCTTTGGTAAAAGTAAGGTGCATTGGGACATTGCTCAACTTGATCTCTTGGCTTTCTCATCTATTAAAGAAGTATTGCACAGTAGGCTGCAAGATGTCAAAGGCATTATTGTGGAAGGTGAAATAAGAATTTCATCCTTTTTCTTCATAAAATGTATAGCAAATCGAAGATGAGGGGTTGGAGCATTGAAGAAGAAGACTTCTCTATCCTTGGTGAGTTCAATAATGTTTTCTTTCATTGGGTTAATTGTTATTGTAATAAGTTAGCCGATTATTGTGCTAACTTAGCTTGTTCTTATGATTTTATTTGAGAGTTTTTTGTTGAGAGCTATCTTTCGTCTTCTTTTATTGTTTTATTAAAATAAGAATGTGATAGTATAGCAGTCTCATGTTAGTTTGTTTCTTTGCTTATTTTATTTTTAATGCATCTTTGCATATTTCAAAAAAAATCAAGTCAACAAAGCTTGATGGAAGTTCCATGTCTAAAAAGTGTCCCAATAAAAATTACCTATCAAAGCAAGGTGAGAGAAATAAGCTGCTGCCTTTCTACAATCTCTAGGAACAAAGTTAAAAATAATGTTGTTAAAAACTTCAAGAAAGGATAATTCTGTCCTTTGAGCTTTCTTATTCTTCTCTGATTTCATCTTCATCATGCTTTGGAGCTTATTCATGATATTTACATTGTCTCCTTCTATGTTCGAGAAAACAAACATCCCAATGAATAAGTTTTTTGCCGTAAACACACATCATTCTTCCTTTATGATCTCTTAGGACTCTAGCCAATCCTGCCAAACTTGATTTTAAGACCACCGCATCTACATTCAATTTAATCCAACATTCAGGTGGGGGACACCAAGCTTTGGACAGCATTTGCTTATTGGTGTCCCAGTTCTTTTTTATTGGAATTGAATGTAAGAAATAAGAATTAGATAATATTTCTACTACTATGTATGATGAAGATGAAACAATTTTTCCATGCTTTGTCAGATTACGGAATTTTCAATTGTGGTAAACAACTGCAACATGTATTTTAGCTAAACCACATTTCACTCTTCCAGACTTCTTTAGTTCCTCAACACATTGTGATTTCTTTTGGAATATTGGAACATTAATTCCCAATTGTCTTAATATCTTCAATACTTCTAGTAATTTGGCACAACCTGTTGTAATATGTTATGTATCTTAAGAAATTTGGAAGCCTCGAGGATAATCATTACTGCAATGTAGTTTCCTATGGTTTAGTCACATATTAGTTGGTAATGCATCATTCAATAGTCTCCACCAAAACAAAAATTCTCTTTGAGAGATTGGTAGTTTTTTCATCCACTTCATATCTGTCACATTTCCTTCTTGTTCTTGACAATTTACTTTATAAGACAGTGAAGTAATTGATCTCCCTGTTTCAATGTTTATTAATTCAATTCTATATTTTGCTGCTTCATTACCAATAGAAATTTTTATAATCAACTCTCCTTGTTCTTCAGAGAAATATCTTTTCACTATGCCTTGTCCCAAAATCCTTCTACATTTATTCAGAAAGAAACAATTTTACTGTAAAGGTCATTTGCATTGCATGTAGATGGCCTTCTTTGTAGAACTCTATAAAGTATCCCTCTATCTTTTAAGATGTCAATCTTCTTTCCTGATTGAATTTTCAATCTTGTAATTGGCTTTAGATAGATTGCTCCTTCCTTAATAATGTGCTAAGAAGGAGATGAATTTCTTTTTATTCCTTCTTCCCAAATGCTATTGCCATACTTCGATTTCCACACTCTATTCAATAAAGAATTTTGATTATGTAGGAAGTTCCATGTTAATCTGGCTCTCAACGGACCTTGCCTTTCCGCTGCTCCTTAAATTCCAAAGCCTCCTGAATTGGTAGCCAAGCATAATGTAGGCCATTCTATGTGGTGCAGTCCCTATTTCCCGTTCTCTTTATGCCACAAAAACTTTAGCATATTTGATCAATTGTCATCAAAATGCTTCTTGGAATTAGAGAGTGTGCTATTAAGTATGATAGAAATAAGTGAAATGCTATTTTAATTAACAACATTCTTCCTACCAAAGAAATCTAATGAGCACCCCAAGAGTTCAATCTTTCCATTGCTTTTTCTATGCAATAGTTGAAATCATCAGCTTTCATTCTCCTTAATGCCAATTTTATTCCAAATTAATTGAACTCTTTGAATTCAATAATTCCCATTAGTTTGTTTAATCTTTTCCTCCTTTTTATTGAAACATTCTTACCGTAGAGTACCAATGATTTCTGTGAGTTTATTTTTTGTCTTGTCCATCCACAGTAATCATTAAAAATTTGCTTCAAGATAACAACATTACTTCTTTTAGCCTCAACTACAACTAACACATCATCCACAAAGAGTAAATGGGTCACTTTCTCAACATTGTAGCTAATTTTATACCAAATTAGTTAGACTTAGCTTGTAGAGACTTGGACAATAATTTAGAACACAAGTTAAATAAACTAGGAGATAAAGGGCATCCCTATCTAAATCCACATTGTGCAGTTATCCAATTTGTTCCCCTCCCATTAATTTTGTAAAAAATTTGGGATAGCTAACACATTGTATTATCAAATATATTATCATCTCTGGAAATCCAAACCTCTTTATAATTTTAATTAATGCTTCCCAACACATGTTATCATATGATTATTCCATATCCAATTATAAAAGCGTGTATCCCGATTTAGCTACAAAAAATCTCATCTTATTCTTTGCTTTGTTGGTGGCATCATGAATTGGTATAATAGGAGCTGCTTAAGATAAGTGGTGTGGGGTGGAAAGTGGTCTAATTAAATTAAAAAAAAAAATCATATTTAAAGTCTCTGGAGATTATTGATGTTTTTGTTTCAACTATTACCTTTTTCAAAAGTAAATATACCTTATTTGATACTTTTAAAGTTAGAAAGTGGTGCTCAAGTATAAAAAAAATTTGAAGTTCTAATTGGTCATTGCTTTTAAGAAATGATGCAAACACGTGTCAAAATACTAAGCAAGGGATGTGAAATAATTCATGAATTTTTTTTTAGCCTATGTTCTTCACTAAATGTTTAGGGCATCTCCAGTCGAACTCTGAATGACTATAAGACATAGATGGTTTGCTCCATTTGAATGGAACAATAATGGATAATCAGTGGAGGGTGAACAGTACGATGCCAATATTAGTGTTGCACTATTCACCTATGCAATTTTTCTGTTTCAACTGAATCGCGTAAAAGAGGAGAAAGATGATTACCTTTGTAGAAGCGAGCAAAATGGAGTTTGATTGGAGATGAATCATGTCATTTTTAACTTTCACTGCTTTTTGGAGTGAAAAATGTGATTTTTCATTTGAGATGCCCTTAGTCTTTTTTAATGTTGGCCAAGATATGCTATTTATCATATTCCTTCCTAACTTCAGGTAATTATATCTATGTCATTTTTTTAACATCACCTAGACTTTAATTTGCTACTTATGACTCGCTAAATTACTCTTGCAGTATTAATACTGATGATCATGGTTGTTGTAGGGCACAAGCAACTGGTCAGCCTTTGGCATGATGCAACTTCTATAGTGCCTAAGCAAGGAGAAATGCTTCTTTCAGTTTGTGGCTTGCAGTTGAGAGTTTATGAGGAAGATCACCTAGAAGAAATTCATGGTTTATTTTCTGTTTAAATTTAAAATTAGTAAATAGCATCCAATTAAATAATCATTATTGTAAAAAAACATGGTCGCTAATAACCTTTTTTTCTTGTAATGAGCACTGGAAAGTTTAGTTAAATATAAATTTAACCATAACATTAATAACATAAAAAAATCTCTATAATAAGCAAAATAATATTCACAATATGTTGTTAGAAACTAAATATGCCTTTTTAATTAATGATGATACAAATTCCTAAAGGCATAAAGTTACGAGTGCATCCACTACTGTAATGAGATGTGGGTGCAATCATAACCAGATCACATAAACTCCATTTATCATCAATCCATCACCATCACAAGCAATCAATGGGGAGCTCCCTAAGCAAATAAAAAAAATAAATAAAGAAAAGTAAAAAGTACATCCACTAAAAGCAAACATAACTCACTCTCTCCTCTATGTCTCCTACAAGTTAGTCAGTTGATGAAATAAAGAAAAATTAACAAATACTTTCTCAAATCTCTATCCTCTTACTCTGCATCATCATCATCTTCTTCACCACCACATAAGCATCAAACAAAAGCATTACATACACAAGTAGTAGGAAAATATTATTGATCTAAATTTTCTATAAACGGGCTCCTCCTAGGCATCCCCACTAATTTTTAATTGAACTCAAAAGTGAAGTGGTAATGCTTCTCATGCATGTCTATAAAATGAGTTTTCCTACTCCTCTATCATCATAAAGATATATAACTCTCTCTATCTTCTCTTGCACATCCACCACTTGCTCACCAAAAGGCTTGACCAACTACTATTAGACTAACTCATCAAATGAGGTTCACTAAGGCCAGCTTACTGAAAGCTTGAGTAGGTTGTTAGACCTAATTGAACTGTGCTAAGACTAACCAAAAGGTGGGGTGAATTGGTAATTTTAAAATTTTCTTTAGATTTTCAAAAACTATTTTTACAATGTTTAAATAAAGATCCAAAAGTATGCAGTCGTGTAGTAGAGTAAATATTATAATAAACATTTCAACCAAAAAATTTTGAAATGAAGAAAAAAAAAAAAAAAAAAAAAAAAAAGTAAAATAAACTGAGGAACAACAAATTTATAGTGGTTCGGTCCAAACTAGACCTTCGTTTAATCCGTAGAGACACCTATAGGTATTGTACTAAATCAAAGGGGCTCTCCTTTTTCCCCCACAATAAGGAGGAGAAGCCTTTACAAACTCTCTTCCACCAATCCTAGTGAAGTAGAGTACTGACGTCCTTTCTCAGCCTTCTAATGACAACAGAGTAGTGATGCCTTTCTCACCCTCCTAGTGATGTTAGAGTACCAACATCCTTTCTCACCCTCCAAATGATGGAAGAGTACTAACATCCTTTCTCAACCTCCTGGTGATGGTAGAGTATCAATGTCCTTTCTCATCCTTTTGGTGATGGTATTTTACTATGACAAAATGTTGAAGATCTTCTCTCAAAAGCCTCTAGAGGAGATGGCAGAAATTTAGAAGATTAAAAGAAATCCTTGCTTTGGTTAATCTTGTGAATCCCTCATAACTTACCTCCACTTGATCTCTCACACTTCACTCTCACAATTTCTCCCAAACAATCACACTCAATGGCCACTCTCAAGATAAAATCATAGCAAAGGTATAAAGTGTCAGTTTTTAGGTCACTTATATGTGAAACACACGAAAAATCATCAAGAAAACTGAAAATTACTAGTTAACTAACCTAGGATCATATAGTAAGATCGAGGATCATTTATATGAAAAGTTCAAAAATCCATGTACGATCCTGTATGAATATTATTTCATACTCTATCAGTCATCTATACGAACTCACATCGTAATGTATAAATAGTTCAAAATTGAACCTATTCGTCTAGTACGATCCTTTAGAAACTTAATTCGTACTCTGCCCGACATCGATATAAATTAACATCGTACAGTACAAACAGTTAACAAAAATCATATTTCATTTGGTACAAACATGGATAATCCCATTTTGTACTCTATCAGTCATATGTACAAACTAACTTCATAAAGTACAAACAATTTAAAAAATAAATCAATTCATTTGGGATAAATTGGTATGTACCTGATTTCATACTTTGTTAGTCTTTTATAAAAACTTACATCATATAGTATGAACAATATAAAAGATGAGTTTATTTAGGACGATCTGGTATGCACCCATTTCATACTCTATGAGTCGTCTATACAAACTGATATCATATAATTTGAATAATGCAAAAATAAAAGACATGATTTGATTAACTTTTTTTTGGAGGAAATATATGAGAAATCGTCTAGTATGATTGTAAATCATACAATACGATTAGTTTTAAAATTTTAAGTTTTGACTTTCACTCCCCCAGTATGTGTGTGCACAATTACCCAATTACAATCACACTCTCTCAAACGCAAGAAAAATAAAAAAGAATTTACAGACTTCATTACATGAAACCCTAATCTATCATGTCTTGAAGTTTTCAGCAATTTGGAGTATAATTTTCTTCAAATATTAGTACACATAAATAGAAAACATATAATGTCTAGTACATGCTCAGGTGAAATGTTAAAATTTATCAAAACAATAATATTTTTTATCATCAAAAGCACATTCTGAAGATGGATTCCTATGTTGCAATAATCTCCCCCTTTTTTTATGATTGTAAAAATAATTATTGTTTGAATTATAAATAAAATTCTTTTCTCCTAAATTCATCATCAATGAAGTTAAAATTAAACAACACGAAGAACATATAAATTTCATTTCAATGTTTTAAATTTTGGTTTTAGAAACAAATAGAAAACAAAACAAAGTACATGAAACTAAAGGAAATTAAAATCCATATACCATAAACAATCTCCACTTGAGAATATCAATTATAAAAAACCAAAATATGAAACTAAAGACTTCAAATAGAATAGAACACAAACAATAACTCAAACCAAAAAATAAATAATAACCTCCCCCTATTTTGTCATCATAAAAAAAATAATCCCTTGAAAAAGACTAAGTTGCTATAGACTAATCTATTGGATGATAAAGAAGAGAATTTTAAACTATATGCATAAACAACATTAAAGTCCTGATTGAAAAAAGAAAAACTCTAATTTTAAATCAAAAAATAATTTAGATAAGAAAAATTGAATAGGTCCATTGTTTTCTCTAGAAAGTAGAAATCAAATAGAAAAATCATCATAAAATTAATATAATAGAGATTTTATTGTTTCAAATTTAATAGTTGAAATTATCAATTAGTACGAGAATTTATCTAAGAACTAAAGCATAGAAAAGAACTAAATATTGTATGGGCTCATTTTTTGCATCTTTATCAATAAGAAATATTTGAGTGGTGAACATTGCACATCTTTTCATTTTAGACTCATTTTTGTATTTTTCAAATTTGGTGACATTACGAATCATTTAATTTTAGTCTCATTTTGTGCCCCATTTTAAATTTGGTGACAATGAGCATATTTTCATGTCGGGCTCATTTTGTGCCTCTTTTGACATTTCGTTCTTTCCAAAAGCTAATTCAGTAATTTTAAGCTTGTGTGATTATCTTGCAAATAAAAGAAAAACTTCTCACATAAAAAATAATAATCCACAAAAAATAAAATCCTATTGTCAAGTATAGAATCAACACATTGAATAAGAAAATAAAAGAAACACAAGTTACTAGTTTTACAACAATTATAACTATAAGATACAAATCTATTAGAACACTGAAATATTCTTATTATCTAAATATAATTTGTAAGTTGATTAAAGTTTGGATAAAAAAATAGTTTTGCTAGGAAATGAAGTTGTAGTACACAATATTTTAAAATTTTCTTTTAGATCTACATTAGTAATTTGCACAATAGAAACTTAAAAATAGTTTAAGAGGATTATAGACAACACAAGAAAAACATTTAATTAAACATATAAATCAAGTACAACCAGTACAGATAAGTAAAAACTTCACAAAGCCATCACATGAGTAAAAAAAGAAACAAAACATATATCAAGTACAACAGGAAAAGAAAACTAGTACATTGAAGGATCCCGATCTGGTGGTGGCTGAGGAGAATTGAACATTGAAAAGTAGCTGTTGATTGTAGCTACTTGAGTGATCAGAGAGTCAAACTGATCTTTCACCCAACCCATATATTCATTATATCTTTCATCCTGCTAGTCTAATTGAGTCTCAATATAACCAAATAGTTGATCAAAATGAGATTCAATTCTATCAAATCGCTGGACAATTTCTTGATAGAAATGAAGATCTGGTCTAAGAGCAGGTGCAGGTGTAAGAGCAGGTGCAAGTGCAGGTCCTTTTTCCTCATCAAAATCTTCTCCTTCATTTACTTGGTCTCTATTAAAAATTAAATGGAAGGAAGCATCAGTGAAACATATTGAAAGCTGAGTAGGTGGATCAGGATGAATCAAGTTGTATTTCTTTTCTAGAATATAGGCCACTAAATATCCTAAAGCCACATTTTTCTTTTTCTATTGTTAGGAAGTCCAATGTCAGTAAGCTTATATGTGTAGTCCATAACCAATTAGGTTTCATCTATTAGAGTGTTTGTCATAATAAGATACATGACTATAGAAAGTAAAGAAATTAGGTTGAGACGATCACCAGCTTTAAGAATAATTGAAGTTCTTAATACATGCTAGATTATCGTAGCATTTTAATTCAAGGTGTACACACAAGATTGGTGATTAATCGAAGTAACTTCTAAGGGTTTGATTAATTGTAGAACAATCAAAATCAGACCTAGAAGTCATTATGTGTGCCCTTACCCCTTGTATTCTAAGATATAGGTAGATTTCTAAATCTTCCTTGGTGATCTCTACTCTTTTTTTAAAATAATAAGATGACATCTTGGTATGGTTTTCATTCATTCTCATATTGGCAAGGAAATAGTGAAATGTGAAATGATGGAAAGCATAGATTAAAGTGAAAATGAAAAAAATAATTGAGTAGATTCAAAAAGAGGCATTATAGAAAAAGTTAATGTCTCTCTGAATAAGGAGACAAGACGGAGTCATCATTTCCTTAAAGAAATGCAAGAAAGCTTCTACATTATCTTTGGAAAGGAAGTTCTTATCTAGTTGACTAGAACAAGAGGAAGAGGCTTTGGAGGTTCGTGCCCGCTTATTGCTGTTCTCCATTTCAAAAGTTTAAAAACAAGATGGTCTGAGATTGAAATAGATTGTGAAGAAAAACCATCAATTACCTTCCAATATTTTTCAAAAAATTAGCATGATCATCCTGTACAAAATAGGGTTCAAACATACGACTATGTGATCATACCGGACGAAAATTGTTTCATACATACGAATGAAAAATGCCAAAAAAGAAACCGCTTTTCGTAAACTACCATTCCCGATGAGTCATTTCATATAGCTTTATGACCAAAATGATCATACAGACGAACATGTGTTTATCTAGGATGATAAGATAATAATGATTGTATTATGGCAGTTAGTTTGTCCACATGCAGAATGATAATAGGATCATACAGACAAATAGATGTTCGTCTGTGATAATCTTCGAAAATAACTACATTTGACTTACCACCCTATTCAAACATATGAAAAATGAAGTATTCATACAATATGATGATGTGTTTGTATATTACAATTTGTTTGCAAAAAAAAAAGAAAAAGAAAAAAAAACATTTTCATTTTATAAACTTAGAAAATTTATAATGCAAAATCGAGTGATATCATATAATATTAAAGTGGTTTGACGGTACGACTTAAAAAGGAATTTTTAGATTTGCACATGATAATCTTGACTCATTTTAAAAAAAAAACAAATCATAACTAGATCCACGAGGCTCCAAAAAATAAAACAATAATACCAAAGGAAAAATAAAACCCAAATATAAAAAAAAAAAAAAATCAACCAACAAACAAAAACTAGTTTCAAATAATAAAAAAATATAAACACCAATAATAAGATACATCATAAATGGAATTTGGTGAATTTCAATTATCAAGCATGAATATCAATTACACCCAATCGGGTTCATAAGGTGATAAATAATTGAAAAGTAAGTGGTTTTGTGAAAATGTCTGCAATTTGATTTTCAGTAGCTACATGATGTAGCTCAATTTCTCCTTTAATAACATGATCTCTAATGAAATGATGTCTTATATTTATATTCTTGGTTCTAGAATATTGAATAGGATTCTTTAAAATGAATATAGCACTTTTATTATCACAAAAAATTAAAATAGTGACAATATAAAATCCTAAATTAATAAGTTGTTATTTTAGCCAAAGAACTTGTGACACACAACTACCTAAGGCAATGTATTCTAGTTTAGTAGTAAAAAGGGCTAGTAAATTCTATTTTTTGCTAGACTAAGAAACTAAAGAGTTTTTAATGAATTTACAAATTTCATAAGTACTTTTTTGATCAACCCTACATCTTACAAGATCTGAATTAGAATATCCAATATATTCAAAAGAAGAGTTGTGCCTTGGATATCATATCCCTATATTTTGAGTTCTCAAAAGATATTTTAGAATTCATTTAATAGTTGCAAAATGGGATTCTTTTGGATAAGCTTAAAATATAACACAAAGATAAGTATTAAACATGATATCTAGTATGCTAGTAGTTAAGTAAAGTAATGATCCAATTATTCCTCTTAATTTATTTTAATTAACAGATTTACCCTTAGAGTCATTATCTAACTACACTGAGGTACTCATTGGTGTACTTATTTGTTTAGCTTTATCCATTTCATATTTCTTATGGATGTCCTTAATATATTTTAACTAACTCAAAAATATGTCATCCTTTTTCTGCATTATGCTAAAACAAAGAAAGTAACTCAAGTCTCCCACATCAAACTCATTTCAAATTTATTACTCATTATTTTTTAAAAGTCATCACAAATATTTTTATTCATGGATCCAAATAAAATATCATCAACATATATTTGAATAATTAGTATATCATCTCCTACTCTTTTTAAAAATAGAATGTTATCCACACTTCCTTTAGCAAATGATATTTTTAGTATAAACAAGCTTAGCCTATAATACTAAGCCCTAGGTGCCTATTTTAGTACATATAATGTCTTTTTTAATTTAAATACATGTTCAAAGAATTGTGAATTTTCAAAACCTAGAGGTTGCTCAACATAAACATTCTCTCTTATATCATCTCATTAAGAAAGATATTTTTAACATCCATTTGAAATAATTTAAAACCTTTAAAATAGGCACAAGCTAGTAGTACCCTTATCGCTTTGAGTCTAGCTACTAGAGTAAACATTTCCTCAAAATCAATCCCTTCTACTTGATTGTATTCCTAACCACTACACCTGAATCATTCATCTTGTTTTTGAAAACCCATTTAGTTCCAACAATACTTTAATTTTTAGGTCTTTCAATTAACACCCAAACATCATTTCTAATCAATTGGTTCAATTCTTCCTACATTGCTTAAATCTAAAATTATTAGAAAGTGCTTGATTTATATAAGTGCACTCAATCATTAAAATAAAAACTGAGTGGTTCACTTCTTTGTTAAGTCTATGCATAATCCTAACACGTTCACTCGGGTCTCCTAAGATTAGTTCTTTAGGATGACTTTTAGAAAATTTCAATTGTCTAAGAAAAATATTATATGCTTCAACTTTTTCTCAAAATTTACATTTTTGACACTTTGGGTTATTTCTTTGACATCTTCTTCTTCCAACTTAGACCCTTCTAAAATATTAGACTAATCAAAAACTACATGGGTGATCTCCTCAACTACTAAAGTCCTTTGGTTAAAATTTATATAGGATTTTCCAACACTTGAATATCCCAAAAAAATTCCCTCATCAGATTAAGGATCAAATTTTCCTAAAAGAGTTTTACTATTAGTATGAATAAACACCTTACATCCAAATACATATAGACATGAAAGGGTTGAAGTTCTTCCCTTAGGAAGTTCATAGGTATCTTATTCAGCTTAAATATAATATTTACCCTATTCAAAACATAATAAGTTGTACACTCACTTTGGCCCAAAAATATTCGATATAAATATTCAGCCAATATGGCTCTAATGGTTTCTATCAAGGTTTTGTTCTTCCTCTCACAACCCCATTATATTAAGGGTTCCTAGGTGTTGAAAAATTATGATTAATTTCTTGCTCTTTATAAAAATCTTCAAATGTTTCATTTTCAAATTCTTCTTGATTATCACTTTGAATTTATAGAATTTCATAATCTAGCTTTCTCTAAATCCAAGTAGACAAAATTCTAAAATTATCAAATGATTCACTCTTATATGATAAGAATTTATTCCAAGAGAATTTTAAATAATCATCAATAATTACATATTCAAAAACTTTCCCTCATAAACTTTTAGTGCTAACAGATCCAAAAACATCCATTTGTATGACTTCTAGTGGTTTGCTAGTTATAAGATCTTTAATTAAATGAACAGATGACTTCACCTATTTTCTTAATTGGCATGCATAACATAGGTGGTCTTTAGTGAAGTTTAATTTGGGTATTCCTCTAACCAATTATTTTTGAGTAATCTTCCTAAGATTTTTCATGCTTTTATGATAAAGTATGATAAAGTCTTCTATGCCACAACTAAGATTCATCAGTGATAGTTTTGAAACAAAAAGTATTAAAAGATTTAACATTATTTAAATCAAGCATATATACATTATTTTCCCTATTGTCATGCAACATATCAATTCCATTTAGGCTTGTAATGCAGCTTGTAGGTAAAAATTTAATGTTAAAATATATATCACAAAGCTAACTAATACTCAATAAGTTATATTTAAACCTTCAACGAAAAAAACATTCTCAATAAAAAAAATTATTCTTAATGCCAGTCATATTATACCTACCACTTTCCTAGTGGTATTATGTCCCAGTGTCACTTTACTTCCTGCCCTGGCCTTTAGCGATACGAACTGAGTTATATCTCTAGTCATATATTTCAAAAATCCATTGTTCATGTATCAAAATCTCTCACGAGCGCGTGTAAGAGAGTGTTTCCACAAAATTATCAAAAGTTAGACTTGGTAACCCAAATAAATTTGGGTTCACCTCTTGACCATGAAAAACCAAATGCATTCTTAATATGATATGATTTATGCATCTTAGGTCTCCACACTAGATGTGTTCTACTATGAATTGTGCAAGTGTGAGAAATATGTCTTATCATTCCAAATGAAAGCATTTAATACCAGGAAAAGCATTTATCAATCTATATGAGTTATAATATCGTTTCCTAGATTTTGAAATTATATACTTGTATTTAGGATTGTAAAATTTTTCAAGTTTAGGGGGTGTCTTATTTTCCTTAAAAACTTTTAATTTTTCTTTAAGATATGAGTTTGTGCTTTCTAAAACTGCATTGTTAACTTTCAACTCTTATTCTCTTTGATCCGCTTTAGCTATAAAAACCTTATATCCATTCTTAATATTAGCAAAGGATATTTTCAATCAATCTTATTTCCTATTTAAATCATCAAATTCATTTAAAAATGCCATATGGTTGCTATCTATAGATGCATGATCTTTCCTAAGAGTTTCATATTCTTTTGTAAATTCAAATGCTCAAGGTTAATATTTGCATACAATTTTTTAAGCTTCCTATATGCATTGTAAATTTTCTCAAAAACTCTAAATAATTCATTATAATATAAGTTACATACATCCTCTTGATCTGAATGATGAAGTTTATCTACCATTAAATACAAGTTTGTCACTTCCTTCTTTGCTTCTACTTCTGAAGAGTCTAAAGTTGAGTTAGCCTAAAAAGCACTTTGCATTTTTTTCTTGCCCTTCCCAACATTTCTCTTCTCCTCAGCTTTCTCCTTGCTAGTATTAGCTTTGAGAATTGGGCAATCTATTTTTATATATCCAGACTTCCTCCATTCATAACAAAGGATTTCATTAGATACTTTTTCATTCTTATTGAACTTACCTTTGTTCTAATGTTGACATCTCCATTTCTTTCTTCTAAGAAAACTTTTAAATTGTCTAATCATGAGCCTTATATCTTCTTCATCCTCAGGCACTAATTGATCACTCCTGAATCATCTACTTTTAAATAAATATTCTTCTCTTTCTGCTTGTCACCTACATTAAATTGTCTTTTATTCACTCCTTACTCATAAGTAATTAGTGATCCAAATAGATTACTAATAGAATATACATTCAGATCTTTTGACTATATTATGGTAGTTATCTTTGCATCATAAGAAGTAGGTAAACAACTTAGGATTTAATTAACCTTTTCTAAATTAGTTAGTTCTCTACCTAAAGCATGTAATGAGGTTATAATATGAGTAAAATGTATATATATATCAGAATTTGACTCATTTGATTTCATGTGAAATAGTTTGTAGTCATGTAATAAAATGTTCAATCTAGATTTTTTAACCTCATTTATCTCTTCATAAGTTATGCAAAGCCTATCCCGAATTTTTTTTCCAAATTTACAGGTAGAAACACACATATAGTCTTCTAATTTCAATACACAAAAAAAACTATTTAAATATTTTACATTTAGAATTCTTTTTCTTTTTATGTCTAATAAGTGAAAGATGTTTCAACTCTAATGTAATCAACAAGTCTAGTGGATCTAGTGTAACCTTCTTGTATTAATATCCACATGCAATAGTCAATTGATTATAGAAAAGTAGACATGCAAGGTTTATAAAAATTGAAATGGATGTTATCGACTAAAGGTGGTTTAGTGATAGAGTATCCTTCAGAAGTGTTATAATTTCCAAAAGTAGCTATGATCATTTTTCAAAAAGTTGTTTAAACTTTAATTTATAAAATAGGCTTTCATATCACTTGAAAGTTTGAGTTGGTTGTAAGACCTTATTGAACAATCTCATGACTAACCAAGAGGGGGGTAAATTGGTAATTTTAAAAATTTCTTAGATTTTCAAAAACTATTTTTACAAAGTTTAAAGAATAATCCATAAGTATGCAATTCTGTAGTAGACTAATTATCATAATAAATGTTTCATCCATAAAATTTTCAAATGAAGAAAAATAAAAATACTAAAAAGTAAAGTAAATAAAAGAACACAAAATTTATAGTGGTTCAATCCAAACTAGACCTATGGTTACTCTCTGTAGACTCCTTCTCCAAGTATTGCACTAAATCAAAGTGACTCCCCTTTTTCCCCCCACAATAAGGTGAAGAAGCTTTTACAAACTCTCTTCCACCAACCCCAGTGCGATAGAGTATCAACATCCTTTCTCATCCTACTGGTGATGGCATAGTATTGATATCCTTTCTCACCCTACAAGTGACAGTAGAGTACCAACATAGTTTCTCACCCTCTAGATGACGGTAGAGCATCAACATCCTTTCTCACCCTCCTAGTTATAACAAAGTACTAATGTCCAATCTTACCCTGTTGGTGATGGAAAAATACCAACATCCTTTCTCACCCTATTGGTGATGGTAGAGTACCATGACATAATGTTGATGATCTTCTCTGCAAAGCCTCTAGAGGATATGGGAAGAAATTTAGAAGTAAAAAAGATCCTTATTTTGGGAAACCTTATGAATCCCTCATAACTCCTCCTCACTTATTCCCTCACACTTCACTTTCATAATATCTCCAAAACACTCACACTCAATAGTCCCTCTCAAGATAAAATTATAGCAATAGTATAGAGTGTCAATTTTTAGGATAGTTATATATGAAACACAACAAAATCATCTAGAAAACTAAAAATTACAAGTCAACTAACTTAGGATTATACAGTACGATCGAGGAGCATCTGTATGAATAATTCAAAAATCTATATAAAATCTTATACAAATCTTATTTTGTACTCTATCAATCAGTTATACAAACTGACATCATACTATACAAATAGTTAAAAACTTAACCTATTTATGCAGTATGTTCTTGTACGAACCTAATTTCATACTCTATAGGTCATCTGTATGAACTAATATCGTGTAGTATGAATAGTTAACAAAAATCATGCTTCATTTTGTACGAACATGGATGGCCCCATTTTATAATCTATTAGTCATCTGTATGAAATGACTTTTTATCGTATGAACAATATAAAAACAAATCAATTCATTTGGGATGAACTGGTTAGCACCTGATTTTGTACTTTCTTAGTTAACTATATAAGCTTACAACATATAATATGAACACTACAAAAAAATGAGTTCATTTAAGATGAACTGGTATATTCCCATTCATACTCTATAAGTCATCTATTTGAACTAACATCGTAAAGTACAACAGTGTTAAAAAAAGAAATGATTTGATTAACTTCTTTTTGGAGGAAAAATATGACAAATCGTCTAGTACTGTTAGTTTTAAAATTTTAATTTTTGACTCTCTCCCCTAGTGTGTGTGCGCATGATTACTCAATTACAATCACACTCTCTCAAACAAAAAAAAATTTACAGACTTCATTACATGAAAACTTAATCCATTCTATCTTTAATTCTTCAGCAGTCTGGAGTATGATTTTCCTAAAATGTTATTACAACCAAATAATAAATAAAACATTTCCAATACATGCTCAGAAGAAATGATAAATTAATCATAATAATAATTTAAAAACACATTCTCAAGATGGATTCCTGAGTTGCAACAATTACTCCTCTACATCAATAAATTTAAAACCCTCAACTTTTTTTCTTTGTGAGAGCAAAAATGAGAAACAACTAGTCTTCATTAGAATCACCTCTAACACCAAACAAAACATGTGTTATTTTGGGCTTTATTGATATTTGTAAAAAACTCCCAAATAATATTTACCACAACAACATGTGGTTCCTGATACGGAGTCTACTACCCTCTATTTATAATGATTTGCAACACTAAATCTCACTAAGGTATGAATTGCTTGTTCATAAAAAGATGGACGTAATGCTCGTCAGCCTCTACTAAAATGAATATCCTCCTATTAAAAAAAGGCTCTATTCTTACTTCAAAATATGTTGGAGTCAATAGTGAAATTTTAACTTACAAGTATGGAGAATAAACTCAAAAAGATCAGGAAAGAGAAGGCTAAGATGAGTTGAATAAAAATGAACCTGAGCACTTCATATTATAAACATGACTATCACCATGACAATGTGATGGGCACCTTCATGTAGTTGAAAAGAACATTAAATGACAATATGTAGGTTGATAGTGGCATTATGAGTGAAGAACACATGGCACTTTAGCACATGAATAAAAATAGACCAACAGCTTTATGATAAAAAAAACTACCATAGCATTTGACATGTGAGATTGCTATGACACTAAGGTAAGGACACCGCTATAGCAGTATAAAAACTAAATGGTTTTGACCTAATGTTGCAGTGATGCATAAAGAGTTATAAGGAAAATACTTATGTCATAGAACAACATTGAACACAAAGTAATTCTGATATAAAAAATATTAATTTGGCATTGTAGCACTATAGAGAATATCACTAAAATGATATATGAATGAAATTAAGACTATAACACTTAAATAAATAACATTGCTACATTATACAATGCAAATTTTCATAATACTTCAGTGTAGTGACTGTGAAATAATAAATGTTTAAAAATGTGCCACATGATTCAATTTAATTATTCTTTCATCAAATCTATATAACATAACATCTATTATCAAAAGACAAATTGATACTTGACCATCGATTTGAAAATAGAGACTATTTACTTTCATATCCAACCTAAGCATAAAGAATGCCAATTTGATCTTGAAGGGTAAAAAAATATTCACAAATTATTTTAAATATGAATATATAAACCAATGCATAAAGCTAGACTGTGTTCACAGGATTCTTCCTTTTTTTAGAAATAAAGTAAAATAAGATTTATTTTTTTATTAGGTTCTAAACTTCCCTGTAGAGGCAAGCCTCTATAGTTAATTATATCTCAAGCCAAGTCTTGAGAATACTTTTGATTATAGTGGAGACTAGAATTTTCAAATTTTAAAAGATTTGATTAACGATCTGAGTTCAAAAATTCAAAGGATTTATTTTGATATTGATTTAGATTTAGAATTCTTTAAGGATTTGGAGAACCCACCAAGGTAAGAAATTTAGAGAGAGGCGTGTACAACTTGAACTTATGCCAGCTTGATCCAATGGTGTGAATGTGGGAAGTAAAGAGAGAAGCTAGAGAGAGAAGCTCTGAGAAATTGAAAGGTTTTTTAGTGTGATTTCAAAAATCCAATCGGGCAGTTTTTTTTATTGATCCGATGGTGGCTGAGGGTCACCGACCACCAACGGCCGGTGGTCCATCAGATGTTCGACGGTCCATTACAGGACTATCTTATGCTCAAAATTATACTTTCACGTCTTCTCCTCCAGCATTTTGAGACATGAAATTTGGAGTTCCTCAAGGTGTGAAATCCATGTCGAAGGTGGGAAAGCCATTAATCATCAATGAAGGAGGTTTGATAAAGAGGAATGATATAGAAGTCATCAGCACGGGCGAAGATGCTGTAATGGAAGACAATGTGAGTTTTCAGCTCAAAGTAGGAAAAATCCCTGTTTTAATAGGTGATGGTTTTGTTAATGAGGGTGCCTCACCTTCATCAAAGGTGACACATGTTTTGAATGAGAAAGCCATCGAAGGTTCTGTGGAAGGGTTAACTAAGAAGATCATTTCAAAAAATATTGAATTGATTAAGTTAAAATCAATTAACAAAGTGGTTGCTGGAGAAAGTGATTTTATGGCAAATACGGTAGTGAATGTGATTGAAAATATTCTACTGGAAGCAACTTATGTAGATTTAGCTAAAGTTCAGGACTGCAATTCAGGGGAACTGGGTAAATGTGTTGACGGTGTTTATTTGGATCCCTCGATAGTGACTACTATAGCATATTTGAATGCTCGGAGCAAAAAAGAAAATATAAAGGTGCAAATCTGGATTTTGGATAATGCCTGTTAGAAGATGGAAAAACAGTCAAACTATACGTTCAAAAAGAACTTGAGAATTCCAGGAAACTTCAAAAATCATTAGTTATTAAAGTATTTGGTGTGGATGTTCCATTTCCAATTATCAGTTCAAAACTTAGAAGATAATGGGCTTCATATGTCAAATTTCAACTCATAATGTTGGGATTGGGTTGGGTTCATTGTTCATTTTAGGAACAGGAACGGTTAAAAGGTATTTTTGCTGAAACTTTGTTAAGTATGAATTAGGTTGTTAGACCTAAGCTTATATCCCAGCGGCTAACCAAGATGGGGGGTGAATTGGTAATTTAAAAATTATGCCTCTTTTTGAACTGGTAAAAAGTTTAGTGAATTTTTTATAAAAATAATTTTTCAACCACACTTTCAAACAGAAAAAGTAAAGTAAAAAGAAGAGGAAAATAAAAGACATAAGATTTATAGTGGTTCGGTTAAACACGACCTACATCCACTCTCTGAAGTCTCCCACTTCAGGTATTGCACTATTACCACTCAGTGTCTCTCCTTTTTCTCCCACAACAAGGCAGATAAGCCTTTATAAAAAACTCTCTCCCACCATTAACCGGTGCGGCAGACAACTGTCATCCTTTTACACCCTCAAAGTGTAGGCAGAGTACCTCCCACTGTTCATACTCTCCAAGTGTAGGCAAAGAACCTTCCTTCCTTTCACACTTCTCCAAGTGTAGGCAGAGTACCCTTCACTGTTCACACTCTCCAAGTATAGACAGAGAACCTTCCGTCCATTCACACTTCTCCAAGTGTAGGCAGAGTACCCTTCGCTATTCACACTCCTTGAGTGACGGAAGAGAACCGGATATCCTTGACAATATATTCTTACAAGAAATCTGGAAGGATAAGAGAGAAGAGTGAAGTAATCACAATCCAAAATAAACATCCTTACCTTTGAGTGCCAAGTGATACCTTCAAGCTCTAGTGGTAAGAAATCTCCTTCAAATACTCTCTAACACTCTCTCCTTCAATTTCTCTTCAGTTTGCATGAAGAACAGTGGAACAAAAAGACCAAGAAACATTTTTAAATGAACCTTTTTTATGAAAGACATGAAAAACCATCCAAAAATTGATAAATTACAAATTTGTGCGTACTTGATCGTCCCGTACGATCGTGATTTCATCCGTACGAACAGTGTAAAAACTATTGCGTACAAACCTAATGTGCATTGGTACGAAATAACTTTGTATGCGATAATCATCCCGTACGAACTAAGTTTGTCCGGTATGAACAGTTATATCAAGGGTTCGTTGGGACTAAATTGCAAGACGGTCCATATGTTTTAGCAACAGAGGACATCATCCTGGGATGAATGTATAAGTTCATCTTGACGAACCGAACAAGGCATGTTTCCAGAGAACATCCTCCTGGGACAAATTAGGTAAATCATCAGGACATATAGTTCAAGTCATTGGTCCAGAGAACATCGTCCTGGGATGAACTGGTTAAATCATCTGGACGAATAATTCAAGTTATGGGTCCAGAGAACATCGTCCTGGGACGAACTGGGTAAATCATCTGGATGAATAGTTCAAAGTGAGAAAACAGAAAACATCGTGCTGGGATGAATGGGACATTTTATCCAGACGATCAGGACTTAGAAAAATTTCCTTCACTTTCTGTTCATTCCATTTCTCCTAGGGGGATAACTGACCTGATCGTCCCGTATGATCAGTATAAGAAAATTTTGATTTTTTAAAGATCTCCCCTAGTGTTTGTGTGTGCTAAATTACTCAATTAAAATCACAATATCTCATATTCAATAAAGATGAAAAAATACATACTTCAATTTACAAAATATCTTATGCTAGAATTTGATTTGATGTCTTCATTAGTCTGCAGTACGATTGTCCTGAAATGTTAGTCCACACAAGAGAAAAAATAATTCTTTCAAAAGTGTTAGGAGAAAATAATAATTAAAATAATAATATTTGGAATCATCAAACTATATAAGTTGCAAGAATGAAAACATGCAAAATCTAAGTAGCAACTCTCTTAACAATCTCACCTTTTTTTATGATGGCAAAACAATCATTGTTTGTATAATTTTCAAATTTTTAAGTATCTCCTAAACTCGCCCTGAATCGATAAGAATGTGAGAATAAGGGGCATTTGAACATAACAAAAAAATTTTGTTTTAAAAAAATTTAACACACTATGCAACAAGAACAAACCAATAAACAAATGCAACAATAACACAAAACAACAAGAACAAATGATTACAACGATAAAACAAACGAACACACAAATGCAACGATAACACAAAATTTACGAATAATATTTTTCACCCCCTTTTTGGCAACAACAAAAAGAGAAGAAGAACAAATATATAAATGTAAGAAGTCATATGATAATCCTTTGATAATTAATCCTTGAAAGAGATTGAGATATATTTGCAAAGACAATTAAAGGTCATTAGAGAAATAGAAGGATTCATATGATTTAAGAAGAGATATAATATTGATAAGAAAAAAATATCAAAAATATGAATCAATTTAAACAAAGAAATAAACAAAATTATTGCAAAGTAGATGAATGTCAAATTTCTAAATTTAAATTTCAATATGAAATAAAATTTTACAGAAGATCAATTTGAATTAAAAGATTGAAAGATTGAGGAAAGAACTAACTACCACATGTGGCACTTTGCGTATCTTTTCAATATTTGTGACACATTTTTGTGCATCTTTTTACATGTGGGCTTATTTTGTGCCTCTTTTTCAAATTGCAAACCATTGCGCATTCTTTTGATTTTTGTACATTTATACTTTTTCAAGAGTAATCTAAATCTTTTCAAAATCAATAATCTAAAATCTCAAATTTTTCTAAGTACAACAAAATTTTATACGTATAAGAAAAATACCAAAATAAGAAGACATCACAATTGCAATAATAATATAAAAATTATATTAGCCTATAAGAGACATGAGATTGATATTCTTAACTAGATCAAATATTTTGAGGAAGATCATACATGCCAAAACACATTTTTGAAATGAAATTAAAGATTGTAAAATAAGACAGGATAACTTTTATTAATATTATTGATAGAAGATGATACATTTGAGCAAAAATGATATCAATACAAACATAAAATTAACTAGCACATAAATCATGAAATCATAACTGACATCACATCACAATTGAAAAACAAAAAGAACTATATTGATCACTCTGAGGGACCTTGATATGGAGGAGGTGGCTGGTTGTAGAAGTTAAAATAGCTACTCATCATAGTCATATTTGAGTTTATACCATCTATTTGCTCTCGCATAAAACTCATATCCTTATGGTACTAAGCATCCTGTATTTATAGATGGGTTTCAATTTGATTAAAGCGTTGATCAAAATGAGTCTCAAGACGATCAAACCTGTGAGCCAAATCTTGAATATTTGGTTCACCAATTGGTGCAGGTGGAGGTGCTCCCATTTCCTCCTCTGAGTCACTAATAATATGTTGTTTTTGTTGTTCATCTTTATTAAAGATTCCTCAAAAAGATCCATCATTGTAGTAGAGGCTCCTCTAGATTTTAAACTGGATGGACTAGATCATACTTTTCCTCCAAAATATAGGTCATAAGATGTCCTAAGGCTATATTTTTCTTTCTTTTCTGGGTGACATGGCCAATCTTAGAAAGTCCATAAATGTAGTCAATGATCAATTGTGCTTCATCTATAGCCTTGTTAGTCATAATCAAATAGGTCACTGTAGAAAGAACAACTGTAATATTGACTCGATCACCAGCTTTAGGAATAATGGATGTGCGAAGAACATACTGGATGATACGGGCATTAAGATTAAGAGTGGCTACCTTAGGCATATGACCTACTCCTCTACATCCTCTAATTACTTGATTTATTGCTGTCCAGTCAAAGTTAGTGGAGGAGGTCAAAGTGTTGGCTCTAATCCCTTGAGTTCTTGAGTTCAAAAAAAATTCGAAGTCTTCTTTAGTGATTTTTACTTTCTGTTTAAAAACATAAGACCTAATCACAGATTGGTCAGAGTTAAAGGACATATTGGCAAGAAAGTAGTGGAAGGTCTCCTTATTGTAGAAATGGATAAGAGTGAGGATAAGGCTGAATTGGGTGGAAGCAAAATGGTGCATTACCTTAAAAGTGAGTTGCTTGTGGAGAAGAACTCTAGAGGGAGTGATTTTGGCAGAAGCAAATCTAGGGAATGATTATTCATTTTCTTTGGATAGAAAGTTTTCACCAGAGTTTTTGGGGGGTCCCGTAGCAAGTACTTTTGCCTTTTGCTTGAATAGCCATGGAGAAGATCTAGGGGAATAGAGGTTTGAAAGGGATTTTTGAAGTGATAAAATTTGAGTTCAAAACCCTTCAATTTAAATGAGAATTCGTACAGATGAAAGGAATTTTGTCACATACGATTTATGTTTCATACGTATGAAAATATTTTGTATGGATGAACGAGTGAGTCCAAAAATTAAATGACTTTTTGTACTCACACAAGTTACGAGGTGCCCTTTCGCACAGACTTTTGACTAAGATGATCGTACAGATGAACATGTGTTTGTCTGGGACAATCAATAATTTAAGATCATTTTTATGGCTGTTTGAAACGTCCCCCACATTAAAATGCCACGTGTTCGTATGTACGAACCAAAAGTTCATACATACGATCAGGTTGATCTTATCAATATAACTGCCTTCATGCGTACATACGATTGAATACACATCATCCGGACGATTGTGATGATCATACAAACGAACAGTTAAATGATAATTGAAAACTGTATGTAATCCATTTAAACTCGACTATTAATACACTACATAATTCGTTCTGTATGAAATGAATTTCGTACAGACGAATTTCACACATATAAATTTTTAAGCCAACACTCAGAATTATGAATCTAGATGCGAGAAAATACAAAAAAAATACACAGATGTTCGTAAAAATAAACACAAACAAAATAAAAGAAAATAAAATACAAAAAAGTACAAAATCAAAAGACTCACAACACACTAACAAAAACACACATCAACGTTACAGAATCATATTAATTAAGCATTCAAATCAATCACACTAAACCTTGTTCTTAATGTACTGAAAGTATCAAAGGCAAGTGATTTTATAAAAATGTCTGCAAGTTGATTTTCTGTTCTAACATGAATGAGTTCAATTTCTCCTTTGGATACATGATCACTTATGAAATGATGCCTGATGTCTATATGTTTGATTCTTGAATGTTTAATAGGATTTTTTGAAATGCAAATAGCACTAGTGTTATCACAATAAATAGGAATAGTGCCTATAGTTAATCCTAAATCAATCAACTATTATTTTAACCAAAGTACTTGTGCCACACAACTTTATAATGCAATGTATTCAGCTTCAGCAGTAGATAGGGCTACTGAATTTTATTTTCTACTAGACCAAGAGACTAAAGAATTTCCAATAAATTGACATATTCTAGTAGTGGTCTTTCTATTAATCCTATAACCTGCAAAGTCAGAATCTGAATAACTAATTATTTTAAATGAAGAGCTATAATTAGGATACCAAATTCCTAAGTTCTGAGTTCCTAACAGATACCTTAAAATTCTTTTCCCTGTTATCAAATGTGATTCTTTTGGATCTAATTGAAATCTAGCACATAAATAAATACTAAACGTGATATTAGGTTGGCTAGTTATCAAGTAAAGCAAAGATCCAATTATCCCTCTAAATTTCTTTTGATCAATAGATTTTCCCTTAGGGTCCTTATCTAACTGAACTAAGGAACTCATTTGTGTATTAACAGGTTTAGCATTGTCCATTTCATACTTTTTGAGGATATCCTTAGCATATTTCAACTAACTAAGAAATGTACCTTCCTCAATTTGCTTAATGCTAAAACCTAGAAAGTAACTTAAATATACTATTAGACTCATCTCAAATTCACTACTCATTATCTTAGAAAAATCATCAAAAAGATTTTTATTTGAAGATCGAAAGATGATGTTATCAACATAGATTTGTACAATGAGTATATCCTTTCCAATTTTCTTCAAAAAAGGAGTTGTGTCCACACTTCCTTTTTTAAAAGATCTTTTAAGTAGGAAGGTGCTCAACCTCTCATACCAAGCCCTAGGTGTATGTTTCAAATAATATAATGCCTTTTTTTTAACTTGAAAACATGATTTTGGTGTTTAGAATTTTTAAACCTTGGAGGTTGTTCTACAAAAACATCCTCTTAAATTACTCCATTTAAATAGGAACTTTTAATATCCATTTGATACAATTTAAATCCATTAAAACAGGCAAAGGCTAATAAAACCCTAATTTATTCAAGTATAGCTACAGGGGAAAAAATCTCCTCGAATTCAATCCCTTCAAATTAATTATACCCCTTAGCTACTAATCTAGCCTTATTTCTAATGACAACTCCTGAGTAAATCATTTTATTCTTGAATACCCACTTAGTTCCAACTACACTTTGATCCTTTGGCTTTGCAGTTAATTCCCAAACTTCATTTCTTATAAATTGATTTAATTCTTCTTGCATAGCCAATATTCAAAATTCATCAGAAAGTGCTTGTTCAATATTTGTGGGTTCTATCATTAAAATAAAGGCTGAATGATTGACTTCTTTGTTTAGTCCAAGCCTAGTCCTAACACCCTCACTAGGTTCTCGTATAATCAATTCCTTTGGGTGGTTTTTAAAAAAATTCAAATCTCTAGGCAAAGGATTTTCTATCACCAAAATTTCTTCCAAATTTATTTTATCAATCTTTTGGGAGTTTATTTCTACATCATCCTCTTCGACAATTGGCTCTTCCAAACTTCCTGATTCATCAAATAGAACATGTGTGGTCTCCTCAATTACCAAAGTTCTTTTATTGAATACTCTATAAGATTTTTCAACACTTGAGTATCCTATAAAAATTCTTTTATCTGATTTTGGATCAAATTTTCCCAAGACAGATTTTTCATTGTTATGAATGAACACCTTACATCCAAAGACATGCAAATGTGACAAATTAGGTGTTCTCCCTTTTAGCAACTCATAGGGTGTTTTATTACCGCCTCAGCCTAAAAATATTTAGGAAGTGAATATTCTGCCAACATGGCTCGGGCGACTTCTATTAATGTTCTATTTTTCCTTTCGATTACCCCATTTTGCTGAGGGTTTCTAGATGCAGAAAATCTATGATCAATTCTTTTCTCCTTACAAAATTCCTCAAAATTTTCATCCTTAAATTCTCCTCCATGATCACTTTGAATAGTCATAATTTCACATCCTAGCTTCCTTTGAATTGAAGTAGAAAAGTTTCTAAATTTCTCAAATGATTCACTCTTATGAAATAGAAATCTAATCAATGTGAATCTTGAGTAATCATCCATAATCACAAATCCGTATACCTTCCCTCCTAGACTTACAGTTTCAACCGGTCCAAAAAGATCCATATGTAAAATCTCCAAATTGTTTACTAGTTCTAAGATCCTTATTGGATTGAAAGGAGGACTTTACCAGTTTTTCTAATTGACATGCATCACAAGAGTGGTCCTTAGTAAAGTCTAGTTTTGGTATACCTCTCACTAAGTTTTTTTGGATAATCCTCCTAAGGTTTTTCATGCTAGACTGATAAAGTCTCCTATGCCAAAGCCATGATTCATCAGAAATAGTTTTTAAACAAAAAGTAGTAGGAGTTTTAATACAACTCAAGTATAGTATATACACATTGTTTACCCTTATACCATTCAGAACATCATTATCATTTAAGCTTAATATGTAGCTTGTAGGAAAAAAATTTATATAATAACTTTTATCACATAGCTGAATAATACTTAGAAGATTATTCTTTAAGCCTTCTACCAACAAAACATTCTCAATAAAAAAGTTTTTAAGATTTCCAATCATACCTACCCAACCACCTTCCTTATGGTATTATCTCAAAGTGTAACCTTGCCTCCACTTTTGGCTTCCAGCGACATAAATTGTTCAGTATCTCCAGTCATATATTTTGAGCATTCCCTGTCCAAGTATTATATGCTCTCATGAGGCCTTATGTGAGAGCGATCCTGTAAAAAATATCAAACATTAGACCTGGGAACCCAAAGAAGTTTGGGTTCACCTTTTTGTAAGTTATAAATAGATGCATATATGATATGTCTAGGTTTATGCATCTTAGGTCTCCATAAGTACAGGTGTGACCTATATGTCCAAAAAATCCACAATTATTACATTTGACTCTTGAAAATGGTTTCCTAAGTCTTCTACCATTCATCTGTTTATTCAGGGATTACATAAATTTAGGATACAAAATAGGATTCATGAAATCTTCAAGACTTGGGGGTATCCTATTATCCTCGAGAGCTTTTATCTTCAGTTTGTAAAATGAATTCATATCTTCTAAAATTTAATTTATATAATTATTTCGATACAGTTTGCTCTCTGATTAATCCTTATTATTCTTGATTTCTATTTAAATTTCCGCAAAGAATGATTTTAACATTTCATGATTTTTATTCAAGTCATCAAAATCATCAAGTAATTTCATGTGGTTGTTATCAATCAATGCATGATCTTTTTTAAGAATTTTATGTTCTTTTTGAAGATCTTGTAATTCTAAATTCAGACTAGCATGTAATTTCTTTAATTTCCTATATGCAACATGTATGCGTTCAGAGACTTCTAAAAGTTCATTATAAGTCAAGTCACATACCTCTTCTTGATTTGACTAATCAGGATTATCGGCCATTAAGCATAGATTTGTGACTTCCTCCTCCTTTTCAATCTTCGACAAATTTGAAGCTGAGTCCACCCAGAAAGCTCTTTGGAATTTCTTCTTGCCCTTCTTCAGAACTGGTTTCTCCTCTACCTTCTCCTTGCTAGGAGTGGCTTTAAGTTTTGGGCAGTTAGATTTAATATGTCTAGGTTTCCTACGCTCATAGCAAATAATATCATTTGAAACCTTGATATTTCTGTTAAATTTACCTGGATTCCATTGATGGCGTCTCTTTTTGCTTCCTTTTCAGAAAGCTTCTGAACTGTCTAGTCATCAGTGCTATGTCATCTTCATCCTCAGGTTGTGAAAGATCACTCTCTGACTCCTCCACTTTCAGTACTATATTCTTCTCCCTTCATGGTTCACCTGCATCAATCTTTCTTTGACTCACTCATTGTTTATAAGCAATAAATGATCAAAGAAGATTATCAATATAGTAAATATTTAAATATTTAAACTCTGTAATCACAGTTATTCTAGCAAAATAAGAAGTAGGTAAACAACAAAGTATTTTATTAACCATTTCTGCATTCATTAGTTCTCTACCTAATGTATGTAAAGAGGCGACTATTTGTGTGAATCTTGTATACATATCAGAAAAGGATTCATTGGGTTTCATACAAAAAAGTTCATAGTCATGCAACAAGATATTAAGTCTTGATTGTTTAACTTCATTAGTCTCATCATAAGTTATACAAAGTCTATCCCATATATCCTTTACATACTTGTAAGTAGAAACCCGCATGTAGTCTTCATATTTAAGAGCACAAAAGAAACTATTCAAGCATTTGGTAATCAGTTGTGCTAAGTCACATTCTTCTAGTGTCTAGTCTGTAAAAGTTGTTTCAACTCTAACTCCATCAACTAATCTAGTTGGTTTTGTATACCCTTCCTTAATTAAGATCCACATATGATAATTAAGTGACTGTAAAAATGTAAACATGCGTGTTTTTCAAAAATCAAAAGGAATATTGTCAAACAATGGAGGTCTAGTTATAGAGTAACCCTCAGGTATGTTTCAGTTTCCAAATGTAGCCATGGTCGTTAATCAAAAAGTTGTCTAAACTTATGATTTTGAAACTAAGCTCTGATACCACTTGTTGAAACTTTGTTAAGTATGAATTAGGTTGCTAGACCTAAGTTTATATCCCAGCGGCTAACCAAGAGGGGGGAGGTGAATTGGTAATTTAAAAATTATGCCTTTTTTTAACTGATAAAAAGCTTAGTGAATTTTTTATAAAAACAATTTTTCGAAAAAATAAAGTAAAAAAGTAGAGGAAAATAAAAGACACAAAGATTTATAGTGGATCGGTCAAACACGACTTACATACACTCCCTAAAGTCTCCCACTTCAGGTATTGCACTATTACCACTTAGTGTCTCTCCTTTTGCTCCCACAGCAAGGCGGAGAAGCCTTTACCAAAAACTCTCTTCCACCACTACCCGGTGCAGCAGAGAACCATCATCCTTTTACACCCTCCAAGTGTAGGTAGAGTACCTCCCACTGTTTACACTCTCCAAGTGTAGGCAGAGAACCTTCCATCATTTCACACTTCTCCAAGTGTAGGTGGAGTACCCTTCGCTGTTCACACTCTCCAAGTGTAGGTAGAGAACCTTCCGTCTTTTCACATTTCTCCAAGTATAGGCAGAGTACCCTTCACTGTTCACACTCCTCGAGTGTCGGCAAAGAACTTGATCTCCTTGACAATATCTTCTTACGAGAAATCTGGAAGGATAAGAGAGAAGAGTGGAGTAATCATAATTAAAAAATAAAGATCCTTACCTTTGAGTACCAAGTGAATTCTTTACGCTTCAGTGGTAAGAAATCTCCTTCAAATACTCTCTCACACTCTCTCCTTCAATCTCTCTTCAGTTTGCACGAAGACCAGTGGACAAAAAAGGCCAAGAAACAATTTTAAATGGACATTTTATATGAAAGACACAAAAAACCGTCCAAAAATTAATAAATTACAAATTTATGCGTACTTGATCATCCCGTACGATTGTGATTTTGTATGTACGAATAGTGTAAAAACTATTGTGTACGAACCTAATGTGCATTGGTACAAAATAACTTTGTAAACGATAATCGTCCCGTACGAACTAAGTTTGTCCGGAACGAACAGTTATATCAAGGGTTTGTTGGGACTAAACTGCAGGATGGTCCATTTATTTAAGAAACGGAGGAGATCATCCTGGGATGATTATATAAGTTCATATTGACAAACTGAACAAGGCACCAGTCTAGAGAACATCATCCTGGGATGAACTAGGTAAATCGTCTAGATGAATAGTTCACATCATGGGTCCAGAGAACATCATCCTGGGATGAAATGGGTAAATCGTCTGGATGAATAGTTCAAGTCATGGGTCCAGAGAACATCATCTTGGGACGAACTGGGTAAATCGTCTTGATGAATAGTTTAAGTCATGGGTCTAAAGAACATCATCTTGGGACGAACTGGGTAAATTGCCTGGGCGAATAGTTCAAAGTGAGAAAATAAAGAACATCATCCTGGGACGAATGGGACATTTCATCCGGACGATCAGGACTTAGAAAAATTTCCTTCACTTTCTATTTGTTCCATTTCTCCAAGGGGTATAACTGACCTGATTGTCCCGTACAAACTTGGTTCAACCCGTACAATCAGTATAAGAAAATTTTGATTTTTTAAAGGTCTACCCCAGTGTGTGTGCTAAATTACTCAATTACAATCACACTCTCTCAGATTTAATAAAGATGAAAAATACACTTCAATTTATAAAATATCTTATGCTGGAATTTGATTTGAAGTCCTCATTAGTCTGGAGTACGATTGTCCTAAAATGTTAGTCCACAGAAGAGCAAAAATAATTCTTCCAAAAAGTGTTAGGAGAAAATAATACTTAAAATAATAATATTTTGAATCATCAAAATTATACAAGTTGTAAAAAGGTAAAACATGCAAAAGCTAAGTAGCAACTCTCTTAATAATTTTTTCAAATGGACCAATGTTTGTTAATGGGCAAATTATTGGTATTGACATATGGTCTCCAAATTTTGATCCTACCTCCTTAAAAGGTTTGATAGCTCCTATTTGGATTAGGATGCCTAACCTTCCCTTACAGTGGTGGGATGATATAAACATTTTCACAATCGCATCTATGGTGGGAAAACCTTTTTAGATTGATGGAAACATGTTCCAGTGGGGGGTTTGTGTATGAATCAAGCTGGATGAACCGTTGCCGTGTGGAGTTTTGGTTGAAGGAAGCTTTGGGAAATTTTTTTCAGAAGATTGAATTCGAGAAAATTCCTAATTTCTATTACAATTATGGTAGGATTAAACACTCAAAGAAAGATTGTTTGGAAGGAAAGAAGGATACTAATATTGGTCCAATAAATAAGGATAGTTCATCCAAGCTAATGGAGGAAGATATATAAAAAATAATTAGTAGTCATAGTGAGAATGGCTCCAACAATGATAAAGAGGGTTATGGTCCATGGGTTCATGTCAACTATGGGAAAAGAAGAAATAAGAGACCAGTTTTAAAACAGATAGCAACAATCCATTGAATGATTCAACTATGAAGTTTGATGCCAAGTGGGAAGTCAAAACTAAAAAAGATAATGCTGCAGGAGTTAATCTTAATGAGGAGTTGACTAGTCTTGATGAAGTTGAAGAACCTATGGTTAAAAATATAGATCAGATTTTGGTAGCTGTAGAATTGGAACATGGTGCTGTCATGTAGCATGATGTTCATGATTTGATAAAGGCTACATACATCCAATCTGGCATGAATTTCAAAAACAATGCTTCCTCAGTTCATGAAAATAAATTCCAAGTTTTAGAAGAATTGGTAGAAGAAGGTGAGATCCTAGAAGAAGTTACTAATCTTCTCCAGTTGGCTGTAAAGGAAATATTATAAAAAGAGATGGTAACATGTTGACAGATGTGGAGGGAAAATTTGATTTGATTAACAAGGATAATGGTTCTTCTTGTGCAAAGAAAAAATATTCAAAAAAATTGAAAGGTTTGGTTCCAATCAACTTGGCTCCTAGAAGTAGAAGAGTGGAAGGTGAAAATTTGGGGATTTCATCCCCTCTTACTCAATAAATGTCTTCTATAGCCTTTTGGAATTGTAGAGGAGCTAGAAAGAAAAAAGCTTCTCTATATTTGAAGGAGATTGTGAAGGTTCTTGGGATATTTTTTATTGGTTTGTTGGAAACCAAAGTATCCAATATTGCTATAAGGGATGTTGATACATTAATTGGCACGTATTAGGATTTCTTTGAAGTATCTTCAGAAGGGTTGTCGGATTTGGATACATAATAGAGGAAGGTGGAGAATTGCTTCAATTTGTGGCAATAAGAATGTATATACAAGAAGAAAACTTTGGGAGAAGTTGGAATTTTATTCTTCCATGGAATTACCAATGGTAATAGGAGGAGACTTTAATTGTATTCTTTCTAAAGAAGATAAGAGGGGAGGGAAAAGATTTATCTTTTCTTTAGTACAAAAGGAAATGAAATCTTTTTTGTCGTCTAATGACTTTCATGAAGTTGGATTTCTTGGTCCAAGATTCACTTGGTGTAATAACAATTCTCGGGCTGATCGAATACTTGAAAGATTGGATAAATGTTTTGTGAATTCAGCTGCACTTACTCTTCACATCGATTGGTGGTAAGACACCTAGCTCATGTAGCTTCAGATCATTATTCTATACTCCTAAATTTACTTGAATTCTAGCCTATGCTTGAAAGAGCTTTTAGATTTGAAGATGGTTGGGCTTCTAACAAGGCTTCGGCTGCAGTGGTAAGAAGTGTTTGATGGAAAAAATATGCTGGTAGCATGTCAAGTAATCTTAATTCAAAAATGAAATAGTCATTGAAGGCATTACTTTATTGGAGTAAGGAAAAACACAAAAGTTTATTTATTTTGAAAGATTCCTTGTTGAAGGAAATTGAGGAGTTACAAACCAAAGAAGCTAATGATGGAGGGCTTTCGGATTCTCAAGGTTAAAGTGGGGGAACTTAATTCTACTTTAGCAAAGTTGGATACATGGTGGAGACAAAGGGCCAAGGTCAAATGGATTGTGGAGGGTGATTGTAATTCTAAATTCTTCCAATCATTCACCTCGGCTAGAAGAAATGCTAATTATATTATCAAAATTAAAGATGAAAGTTGATATATGGTGGAAGATCTACATCAAATTGAGGAAGTCTTGGTTCGATTTTTTAAAGGTAAATGGAAAGAAAGGAAGTGTAATCTTGATGGCTAGCCTATACCATGGAGAACTTTAGAAGAGGATGATAAAAGGTTGCTAAGAAAAGCTTACACCATTGAAGAGGTAGAAGAACTAATCAAGCAAAGTGGCAATTTCATGGCTCCAGGTAATGATTGTATTACCTACTCCTTTATTAGAGCCTATTGGGGCATTATCAAAGTGGACATTGGAATGCTATTAACAATTTCTTTTAGACGGCTGAAATGGATCCAATTTGGAAAGACTCTTATTGTTTTAATTCCTAAGGTGGCCAACTGATAGTTCGTTAGGGATATTAAGCCCTTATGAACTAGTCCCGAGGCTAACCAAGAGCTGGGGGGGGGGGGTGAATTGGTATTTTAAAACTTTATATGATGAAAGAACAAAACTAAAACCAAAACCATTCACCACAAGGAGTAACAGATGAGGAAATTAAATGCAGAACTAAAATAAATAAAGAGTGCACCAAATTTATAGTGGTTCGGTCAAACATTGACCTACATCCACTCCTCGGACGCACCCTCCGAGTATTGCACTAACTAAGTGTCTCTTTTTTAGCTCCCACAACTAGGCGGAGAAGCCTTTACAATAGACTCCTTTTCACCAACCCCGGTGCGGTAGAGAACCGACTCCTTTTGCTTCCTCTGAAGCAGGCAGAGAAACCAGACCATTTGCTGAAGTAGACCTCCCAAGAACCTCCCAATAATGAAAAACGAAGAATGGAGAAGACGACTTGGAACCTTGCTTGGAGAAAACATTGTGAACCCTCTCACAAACTCCCCCTCAAAAGTTCCTCTCTCCCTCTCTTTCTCTCCCCCTCTCCCTAAGCTCTCTCCGGTCAAGATAGCAGCATTAAAGGTGTTTTGCATCAGAAAATTAGGGTCATTTAAATAGATTTTTAAGAACTGACATTATCATCCAGGATGATATTCCTATCATCCTGTACGATCAGTATAAATTAAGCTCAATCAGCCTGGACGACTCAGGGAGATCAGAAGAAATTTTGTTCATATCATCCAGGATGATATAACATCATCCTATACGATTAGTTCAAATTGAGGATTATCATCCATACCATCATTCTGAATGGGAGTCTAGACGAAAGTAAAATGCTTGATCTTCCAGGATGATCTCGCGATCGTCCTTGCCGATTAGTTCAAAATCTGCCCAAATCGTCCAGCACATCGCTCTGGTCGTCTAGAAGAAATCAAGGTTATTGAACTAATCATCCTAAGATCGTCCAGGATGATATGATCATATTAATCAACCTTTATTACTTACTTTCCTTAATCTCTAGATCAATTTAGGCATAAATGCATTACATCGTCCAAGACAATGTCTTGGATGATAATTAAAAAATAAAGCTTCCTAAATTAATCTGACGATTGATTCTTTCTATTTTGAGCCTATCATCCCGTACGATACAAATATCATCCATGACGATATGTTTGATGATGGATGCCTTAACCAAGATGCCCTAATTAGGGTTTCTATTTTTGACTGATTGTCCAGGATAATTTTTTGGATCATCCTGGAAGATGTACTTAAAATAGAGAACTCTAAGTTTAGATAGAAAAAATTCACTCAGGTCTGTGTGTGCAAGGTTACTTAGCATCAGGCACCATAAGGATTACATTTGACTCAAGAAAGGGAAAAAGTACATTACAGATTGACTCAGACCTAATCTACCCAGTCTTGAGTTGGTTCAACTTGTAGCCTCGATCCTGTGGTCCAAAAACATTAGTAGGCAAGGCAGTCGAAGTAAAATAAAAGTGTTCTCTACCATCAAAATTTTATTTCGGAAAATAGATATGCAACACCAACCCTTTGGCTCCATCAAATTTTAGACCCATTAGCTTGTGCAACATGGTCTACAATGTTGCGGCTAAGGTCCTTATGAACAAGATGTCTTCAAAATTTCCTAGATTGATTTAAAAAGAACAAATGGCATTCTTGAAGGGAAGATCTTTATTGGATCACGTGTTGATAGCATAAGAGATCATTCATAAATTCAGGTATTCTAAATCCTCCAAAGGCTTTGTTTCTCTTAAAATAGATATGAAATTGACATTTGACTCTATGGGGTGGCCTACTTTGATTAAACCTTTGAAATATTTTGGATTCCCTTGTATGTCTGAAAAACTTATTTTGGAATGTGTCCAAAATCCTAGATTCTCTATTTTAATTATTGGCAATCCGTCCAATCGAATTTAAAAGTTCGTTAGGGATGTTAAGTCCTTAAGAACTAGCCCGAGGCTAACCAGGAGGGGGGGTGTGAATTGGTATTTTAAAAATTCTTTAAGCAAAGCACATCAAAACTTAAAACCAAATCAACACAGAAATCAAAGTGCAAAAAAAAATAATCACGGAAGCAGTAGAAATAGAACACAGAGATTTATAATGGTTCGGTCAACTCGACCTACGTCCACTCCCCGGAGGTGCCCTCCGAGTATTGCACTACAAAATTGTCTCTCCTTTTGCTCCCACAGCAAAGTGGAGAAGTCTTTACAAAACCTCCTTTTTTCTAACCCCGGCAAGGTTGAGAGCCCAACTTTTTTTGCTTCTTCCTGAAGTAGGCAGAGAACCTTGACTCCTTTTGTTTCCTTCTGAAGCAGGCAGAGAACCTCGATTGATTGCTGAAGCTTACCTCTCCCAACCCTTCTAAGGACAAGATACTCTAGTGGAAGAAGAAGTGGAACAATGCTTGGAGCAACCTTTGTGAATCCCCCTCACAAAATCCTCTCTCTCTCTCTCTTCCCCCCTCTCTCTCTCCACTAGGCTCTCTCAGGTCAAGACATCAACAAAAGATCTTAATGCATGAGAAAATTTAGGTCCTTTAAATAGAATTTCAAGAACCAACATTATCATCCAGGATGATAGAAATATCATCCTGGCCGATCAGTACAAAGTAACCTCAATCAGCCGGGACGATTTGGGAATATCAGAAGAAAATTGGTGACATCATCCAGGCCGATACTATATCATTCTGGCCGATTAGTTCAAATTTGAGTACAATCATCTTGAACATCACCCAAAATAGATGCTGACCGATGTCAATCATCTAGGACATCATCCTAGCCGATTTTGCGATTGGCCCGGCCAATGTGATCGTATCAATCAGCCTTAATTGCTTTCCATAATTGCCAGATTAATTTAGGCATAATTGTGCAGCATCATCCAGGCTGATATGGAGATCGTCCTAGTCAATAATTTAAAATAAAGAATACCTAAATTGATCATGGCGTATAATTCTTTCTGATTTGAGCCTATCATCTTGGCAAATACAAGGATCGTCCAGAACGATTTGCTTAATGACGACTGCTTAACCAGGATGCCCTAATTAGGGTTTTTATTTTTGACCTGATCGTCCAGGCCGATATTAGTATAGTCTAGGACGATGTGAGTAAAAATCAAAAGACACTAATTCAGACAGAAAAATCACTCAAGTGTGTGTGTGTAGGGTTACTTAGCATTAGAAACTTTAAAGCTTACAATTTACTCAAGAAAGGGAAAAAGTACATTACAAACTGGCTCAGACCTAGTCTACCCAATCTTGAGCTGGTTCAGATTGCTGTCTGATCTTGTGATCCTGAAATGTGAGTAGTCAAGGTAGTAGTAGAAAAACAAGATTGTTTGTTATTATCAAAATCATAATCTATGAAAATAGATTTGCAATAGAATTGATGGAAGAAGTGGCTTTCGTAAAGGTTGCCCCGTATCCCCATTTTTATTTATACTTTGTTCTCAACTCTTATCTAATGCTTTTATACAAAATTCCCTTGGAATTCATGTAAGTTTAAATGGGACAAGGGTCTCCCACTTATTGTTTGCAGATGATGTAATAATTTTTTTGAAGCAAGTGTAAAGGCTATCAGAGATATTAAAGCAATCTTGGATAAATTTCGTGGTTGGACCAGCCAAAAATTAATAACCACAAATCTTGCTTGCTCTTTGGAATGTCGGTGAAGAGAAGGAGAAAAAAAGCAAAAACAAGAGTTTTGGGTTACAAAAATGTTACATAATTGTCTTATCTAGGAGTTCAATTAGCTCTTAGAAGACTTGTTGGAGATGATTATCATTTTATTTTTGAGAAAGCTTTGAATATGATGAATATTTGGGGGGGAAAGCTAATCTCTTTAGCCAGAAAAATCAGTTTAATTAAAACTAATTTGCTCTCCTATACTAATTTTTAGACTACCAATTCTTTGATTCCCAAAGGTGTACTTGATGATGTTGATAAAATTTATAGAAATTTTATTTGGAATAAAGCTAATGGAGGACATGGGATTCACTATGTGAGCTGGAATACTTTGTGCTTGCCTTTGAGGTGGGGAGGTAGAGCATTACATTTTTGTTCTAAAAAAGTTAGGCCTTTGAGAGCCAAGATTGCTTGGAAAAATGTTCAAGAGGAAGATTCATTACTTCATAAGGTATTCTATCCAAAATATGGGGGCTTCAATGGAGATGGTACGGTGAAGAAGGGAAGCTCTAATGCATGGAAAATCATTTCGAATGGGGGCTATTCCTTGAATCTAATAACTATATGGTCAATTGTGAAATGAGAGTTAATTGATACTATAAATGACACTTGAATATTGGATAAAAGCTTGAGCAAATGGCCAACATTTATTTCACCAGATCTTAGTAATTCAAAAGTGGATAAACTTATTGAAAAAGGTGAATGGAACCTTACTTAAATCAATAAGTATATGGGTGAGGAACTTTCAAAAAATATTTGCAATATTCCAATACAATTTGATATGGGTAAAGATAAGCTTGAATTGCTTTGGCAAAATTCATGGAAAACAATATATGCACTTGTTTTTGAAGCCACGATTCAACAAACAGCTACTGTCAATTATTGGAAATGGATTAGGAGATCCAAACTAAATGCATGGGTGGAGGTTCTTTGGTGGAGAATCTTTAACAATGCTCTTCCTACTTCTCATTTCTTATCTTATAGGAGATTACAAAGGGAGGCAAGTTTTCATAGATGATGCATTAAAGATGAAAACAGCGATCATGTCGCAGTAATAGGTGGGGTTTCTTTATCCCTTCCTTTATTTCTCTTGACGAATGTTATTTTTGGTTGTCAAAACAAAATCCATTCTTGGCGAATCTATATTGAAATATGGTTTTCTTCTCATGGAAATCAAGGAACAAATTAATTCATAAAGGAATTGAGGATAGTTCATTGTTCATAGCTGCTAATGCCATGAACTAAGCCTCCATTGCTAATTATGGTACAAGTAGGAGCTCAGGTATATGGGGTGCTAATCTATCATCTTGAGTGTCTAATTCGCATTAGCATCCTCCTCCACCCGATTGGATCAAGGTGAATGTTGATGCAACATTACTTTCCTCTTACAAAGGTGGAATTGGAGTGAATTTTTGTGATCACAAAGGCCAGTTTCTTTTGGCTTTTGGTAAAATATGTATTCATTGGGACATTTCATCATTTGATCTAGTTGCTACTCTTTCTTTCAAGGAAGTGATTAAAGAGTGGATGCACAAGTACAAGGGGATCATCATAGAAGGAGACAATTCAATTATTATCAAGTTTCTTCAAGAAACCAAGGAAAGTAGAAATTCTAACTTGGAAGGCTTACAAGTTATCAACGATTTTGAACATGTTATTTTTAATTGTGTGAATAGAAGTTGTAATAAGTTAGTGGATGACATTAGTGATAATAAGGTTCCTATTTCCTTTAAGACTTTGTTAAAGGAGGAATCTGTTGTGCTAGTTAGTAGTTTGTTTCTTTTTCTTTTTTTAATGCAATTTTATGCTTTTTCTTCATAAAAAAAAAAGAACTTATGCCAGCTTGAAGTGGGCTACCTACTAACACTGTAAAAGCAATCAACCATCTTATGAAAGCATGATAGGATATCTCTATATCTAAGGAATCAAGAATTTTTAGTTTAGAAAATTTTAATTAGGACTCTTTAATATGAAAAGACATTTATGTTGTACAAATTAACTAATAAACATCTTTGACTCAAAGTTTTACTTTTAGTTAAATCTAAATTAAAAAAAATTAAGTCAAAATTTTCTTAAAGAAAATCTTGTAGTATAATATCCGTAACCCATAGGAAAACTAGGGCAACCTCATCTATTTAGCTCCTTATTCCTTACCGTTGGCTTATTTACCAGGCTATTGTATGTTGCAGGATTTTAAAATGCATGCATGTATGCATGTCAAGGTAAAGGTGCTCATTTATACTATATCACTATCATATCATCCTAAAACTTGTATATATGTTCTTATAAAGTTTGGATCATACACACTGAAAGAAACTTATAAAAAAGCTACCCTCTTAAAAAAATTTACCACACATATAAATGTAAGGCATGAAATATGAGGTAGCATATGAAAGAGCAGTACATATATAAAACTTGTATCCATTAACTTTTCATGTAAAGTAGTATAAAGTAGGGTCTACTAAATAGTAAAATGTGGATAGGTTCCACCACAATAAGTCTAAATTTCAATATCCTATATAATGTACACTTAAATATGATTTCTTACTTTATTATTTATCTTCTAGATCGTGGATCTTCCTTAAGATTACAAAAGATAATGTTCTTCAAAGGAAGAAGAATCATTTCCTTTTGGAACTCATATATATAAGTAATCTTTTTTAATCTTAACAACTCTTATACTCTATAAGTCAATCAAACATATATAAGAATCTAGAACATTACATTTACATTTACTCATTTAATTAGCATCAAATCCTAGGTAGATTCTACTTTATGTAGGAAAAGTAAATGAGCACTGTATAAAGATAATATAAAAGGTGCAATACAAGTGTTTAGAGTCTGATGCATTTAATGAAACATAGAAGAATCTAAGGTGCACCAAGAATAATATAAATATGAAATTCAAAATATAGGAAGAAAACAAATACAAGACACCCTCTAAGCAAGGTATCTGCATCACAAAAAGCCACTTTGCAGGTCTAGTGTAGGATAACATCACTGGCCCCCTATTAATCCATCTAAAGTGTATCTAACATGCTATTTGGTTTGGATAAGTCCTAGGCTTATTATTATTTGATATTATTTAGCATTTTATTTTTAATTTGTTTCAAGTCAAAAGGAGAATTATTATAAGTTAAATTTTAAGATTTTTTAATTTGAAATTTAATTTAAAGAAAATATTTTATATGTTAATTTATTTATTTTAAGTTTTAAGAACATAGTGCTCAAGAACCCTCATGTCCGAGAAGTTATTGAATAGAAAGTCCAAGGTTTTGTAATGCATTTGACCTCCCTTTAGGGATCAAATCCATTGCAAAGAGCCCTTCACTTTATTTAGGTGTTTTGATGATTTAAAATTTTAAAAAACTTAATGAATTATCACTTCAAGAAGCTTGAAGCTTTCAAATGAAATATCTTAGGCTCGTAGTTATAATACATTTGATTTCTGCTAAGGGATCCAATCAAGTGTATTGAGTCCTTTGACTTATTTATTTTTTTATTTAAGATACTCAATTTGATCTTACTAATTTAATATTAATAATATTTACATTTATATAATTTTTTCAAATTTATATTATCTTCAATTTTTAAAATTAATTCATTTATTAATTTTTAAGATATTAAATAATTATTTATTATTATTTAATTTTTTATATTAATTGAGTTGACCAAAATTTTACTTTAATTTTTACTTGAGATTTTAGTTATTTCTTATTTTTAATAAATTCTAGATTTATCAAAGCAATTTTGTTTCTATTTTTTATTTTTCTTTATTTAATTATGATTTTTATAAAATAGCCCATTTACTTGAATCAAAAATATAAATAAATAGGTTATTTTTATTTTCTATCCAAATCAATTCCATGTTAAGATAGTTGCTATTTGCATGTTTTACATTTTTGCAACTTGTATTGTTTTGATGATTCCAAATATTATTGTTCAAATGTGTAGTTATCTCCAAACAATTTTAGAAGATTTGTATTTGCTTTTGTGTTTACTAACATTTCAGGTGAAACTAAATCTCAAACACGAAGTCTTCAAATCAAATTTAGTAAGAAATACCTTTAGTTTTTGAAGCTTAAAATTATCATATTATTTGAGAGCGAGTAATTGTAATTGAGTGAATAAAAACACACACACACACACACTCATAAGGAGATCATATAAAATTTATACTGATTGTACGGGATGATATCAATTTGTACGGGACAATCAGACAGTTATCTCCTATTAAGATCACATGGAACGAATAGGAACTGGCCAGAAAAATTTTCTAAGTCCTATTCGTCCGGGACGAAATTAAAAATCGTCCGGGATGATTTGCTCTCTGTAAGATTTTTGTCCAGACGAAATAAATTATCGTACAGGACGATTTGTTCTCTATAAGATTTTTGTCCAGACAAAAATAAATTATCGTACAAGATGATTTGTTCTCTGTAAGATTTTCGTCCAGACAAAATTAAATATCATCCACGATGATTTGGTCTCTGTAAGATTTTCATCCGGACGAACAAAATATCGTCCAGACGATACAACCGACTTAGGATGGTTTTTCTGCAGTTTTTGGAACCGACCTTGTAATAACCGCTCGTACCGGACGAACTTGGTTCGTACGGGACGATCAGCTTGTATGAAAAAAATTTCGTACACATATACAAACAGGTTCATTTCGAGGCTTTTAAGTAATATCGTCCAGGACGATCCACGATCATATGGGACGATCCACTGCGTACAGAATTGAAAATTTGCAGTTTTTGGGCTATTTTTCTTGTCTTTTGTATAAATAGTCCAAATTAAACCGCCACCCAATCTTTTTGCCATTTGATCTTCATGCCTATTGAGAGAAAAGTCAAGGAGAGAGTGTGAGAGAGCATTCAAAGAAGGATTCTTACCACTGGAGTGTGAAGACTTCACTTGGAGTTTAAAGGTAAGAATCTCTACTTGTGAATTTGGATTACTTCACTCTTTTCTTTCTTCCTTCTAGATTTCTTGTGAGAAGATCTGTCAAGGAGATCCAGTTCGCTGCCGACACTTGGAGAGTGTGAAAGGCTGAAGGGTTCGCTGCCTACACTTGGAGAGTGTGAACAGCCGAAGGGTTCGCTGCCTACACTTGGAGAGTGTGAACCGCCGAAGGGTTCTCTGCCCACACTAGGAGGGTGTGAAAGGATGAAGGGTTCTCTGCCCATACTAGGAGAGTGTAAAAGGATGAAGGGTTCTCTGCCCACACTAGGAGAGTGTGAAAGGACGAACGGTTCTCTTCCAACACTGGGGATTGTGTAAAAGGACGATGATTCTCTGCCGCACTGGGTAGTGGTGAAAAGAGTGTTTTGTAAAGGCTTCTCCGCCTTGCTGTGGGTGCAAAAGGAGAGTCACTATTGGTACTAGTGCAATACTCAGAGGGTGCCTCTAGGGAGTGGATGTAGGTTTCGTTTAGACCGAACCACTATAAATCTTGTGTCATTTACTTTACTGCATTTTATTTTCCGCATTTTACTTTTGTTTAAAAACTCTGTGGTTGAAAAACTTTTTCTATAAAATTTAATAAAAATTTTCATTTCGGTTCATCACTTTTTCAAAGAGGGTTAAGTTTTAAAAATACCAATTCACCCCCCTCTTGGTAGCCTTGGGACATTAACTTAGGTCTAACAACCTATTCATTAGAATCAACTTTCCAAATCTCTTAAATTCATCACTAGAGGTTATGAATGAACTCTAAAGATGATTAGAAAAGTTTGAGAGTATTTTAAATTTAATTAAAATTTTAATTATTTTATATATTTTTATTTGATTTTCTTTAATTTTAAATTAATCCTTATTTTTAGAGATTTGGATGGGCCTTTTTTTTTCTAGTGAACAATCTCTAAATTTAGGGTTGAAAGCAATTTACCTTGTTTTTATTTAAATTAAATTTTTAGAAATTTATTAAAAACTTAGGTCAATTATGCAAGGTAAATTAGGGTTCACTAATTAATTGATAAATTAACTACAAACTTTTTGAACTTTAAGTCCTAGGATAATTAAAAGCTCAAGATCAAATCCAAGAGTTAAAAACTCATCAAAGTCCCCATATGGTTCAAAATTAATTTTTAAAGTAAATGCATCTATATTTTGAAAATTTTATTTTAGGAAATCAAGACATTAGATTTGGTTAAAATAATAGAAAACTAACCCTTGTACACTAAGCTAGCACACCACAAAAATACTTGAACCAGTGCTCTATGGATTGAAATTTATGAATTTCCAAAGATTTAGGTTATGAAATGACCCATGCTCTTAAAGGTTTAATTCAATAAAATTGACTCATCAAACAAGCCTAGGTAAATCAAGGTAGGTCAAGGACAAACACCAATATATCCTACACATTTTAAATTTTAATTCAATTGGACGAGTTTGTAAGGATAAATTAATAAAATATAGTGGATAATAAAAGATAAAATAATCATCAACTAATAAAATTTCTATGATTTAATTTTTAAATTGAAGCTCTCCTCATGCTGGTTACATAGAGTTATTGCATGTAACTTTTCGTTGAGCGTGAGACTTATGGTGATTTTGGAAGTTTCGACTATTTAATTGAATAACTAATCAATTATAAGAAAAATTCTTGCCATAACATTGCCGCAACCATCACGCCTCCACAAGGGCATTCTCGAACTAGGCTGTGTCACACTCTGTGCTTGGCCACCACTTAATGGAATCGATCAAGCCACTTATCTGGGTTAGAATCACATGCCTATCATCTGATCAAGATCCTTTGTAGTTCAAGTGGATGGTATTAATCATTTCAGACGACCACGTGGTCCATCACTCCCCACCCAACCCTTTGCCCCAAAATTTTTTTTTTTTTTTGTATAACCCTTTGTCAGCTTTCATTTTATATATTAAAGAATTTTTTCATTTCAAGTCTTCAACCCACCTTCTTCCCAAATCATGCAATGCTTGAGCTGTAGAGAGAAATACTAATGGGTAAAGTATTGAAAGAGAGAGGGAGGAATGACATTCCATTGTGTTCCGCATGATGAAAATAAATTTTGATGCAGAGTTATAGGGCTATTTAATTATGTATTATTTAAATATTTAACTATTTAAATCTTACTTAAATATGACTTTATTAAAACTTTCATTGTTAACTAACTATTTATTATCTAATAATAATGATTAAATTTTAAATTATCACATAATTATTTAATTTTTTGCATTGCTAATGATCTAATTAATTACTGTGAAGGGTACACTTTGCTTTTGCTCACTCTTATTACACAACAGAATTACTGTGGCTGCACACTCATGACTTAGTACACCAACAAGAAAACCTGCTCTAATTTATGTATCTCTTCCTTTTAAAGTTATTTATTAATCCAAATAAGTCACCAACATTTTTTTTTGATACATGAAAAGCATCAATGATTTATTTTTTCCTTTACTCCTCTCTCGTGACTCATGAGTCACGACATCAAGTATGACTTTCATTTTCCCATTCGCTCCTCTCTCATCCCCAAAAAAGGATCATCCGTGGTAGATGAAAGTTTGTTAGGGATGTTAAGCCCTTATGAACTAGTCCAAAGCTAACCAATAGGGAAGGGGGAAAATTGGCATTTTAAAATTTTCTCAATTAAAAACACAATCTTAAACCAAACCAAAATTCACCACAAGAAAAACTATGTGCAAAAATTAAATGTGGAAAATAGTAAGAAAGAACACACATAAATTTTTAGTGGTTCGGTCAACTTGACGTATGTCCACTCCTTGGATCCACTCCTCTGAGTATTGCACTAAACTTAGTGACTCTCCTTGTGCTCCCACAGCAAGGTGGAGAATCCTATATAAACCTCCTTTCCACTCAGAATGGTGATGCAAAGAACCCAAATCCTTTTGCTTACTCCTGAAGCAAGCAGAGAACCTAACTCTTTTTGCATCCTCTTGAAGAAAACAGAGAACCTTAATAAATTGTTGAAATATACCTCTCTAGAATAACCAAGTAATACGGGACGATGACTGGAGAAGACAACTCAGATCCTTGTTTGGAGCAACCTTTATGAAACCTCTCACAAGATCCTCTCTCTCTCTCTCTCTCTCTCTCTCTCTCTCTCTCTCTCTCTCTCTCTCTCAATTAGTCTCCCTCTCCTCTTGGCTCTCTCAGGTCAAGACAATAGCAAAAGATGCAATCTTAGGCAAATAAGAGGTCTTATATAGAAGAGCTTAGGATTTTTCTTAAGTGCAACAAATTGACATAATCATCCAGGATGATATTCATATCATCTTGTACGATTAATTGAAATCATTGAGTATCATCCAGAACATCTCGCTGAATGCATATCTAGATAATGGAAAAGTAAACTGATCATCTCGGATGATATCATGATCATCCCGGATGATTAGTTCAAAATGACAAATATCATTTAGCACATCGCCTTGAATGCATGTTTGGACGATGAAAAAATAACTAATCGTCCAGGTCAATTTTGTATCATCTCAGATAATTAATGTAAAAAATACACATCATCCAGAACATTGTCCTGGTCATCCAAGAATAAACTAAGGTTTGTTTAGCTCATTTTATGCCTCTTGTTAATTGATTGACGCACTTTGCACATCTTTTGATTTTTGATATGCATTGTATATCTTTCTTTTTTTACGATTATTATGCATCTTTTCAACTTTTCTTCTTTTGGGCTCATTTTATGCCCTTATCTTTCTTATTTTTTTCAAGCTAGATATCCTTCAAAACTTTTAGATACTCTCAGTTGTTAGAATATCTTTCAAATATTAGAGAAGAAAAACTCACTCTCTAATATAAGGAAGATTAAATCACAAAGCAGAATCAAATTAATATAATAAACGCAATGATAAGATTATGAAAGATTAAAAGTCATTTAATAACTTTAATCATTATTTACATAAGATAGATTACTGTAACAAGATAGAATGTATCTCAATTGCAAAGTCCAGTTGTTAATTTGAGATAGACTTTTGTTTAGAAAAGAAAATTACACCACTAAAAGAAGTTAGAGGAAGGAAAACAATCAATGATGTTTCTCCTTTTAACTAATTTAGGAATGTTAACCATTGTCTACAAATTTTTAAAAATAAAAATAAGACATAAAATATCATTTTAGTAGTGAACAAAAAGAAGTAAATTAAACCTACAGTAGTGAAAACCCAAAAAGAATGATAAAATAAACAAATAAAACTAAAGTCAACAGAAAAAAAGAAAACAACAAAAAATAGATCAAAAAATAAAATTCATAATTCAGAAAACATCAAGTTCATGCATTTATGTCAATCACATCTAATCTAGTCCTTATGATGCTGAAAGTGTCAAAGGACAATTATTTAGTAAAGATGTCAATCAGTTTATTCTCAGTTGCCACATGGTGTAACTCAATATCTCCTTTGGTCAAATAGTTTCTAATAAAGTTATGTTTTATGTTAGTATGTTTGGTCATTGAATATTGGATAGGATTCTTAGAGATGTAGATGGCACTAGTGTTGTCACAAATGATTAAAATTATGCCTACAGGTAATCCTAAAAGACAAAATTTATTACTTCTACCAAAGAACTTGGGCCTCATAACTCCCTAAGGCAATGTACTCAGCTTTAGCAGTGAAAAGTACAACAGAGTTTTGTTTTTTGTTTTTGGACCAGGAGACTAAAGACATTCCTATAAATTGGCATGTCCTAGAAGTGCTCTTTTTATCAACCCTACATCCTGCAAAATCAAAAAATCCAATAATCTCAAAAGAAGTGTTATGCCTCAGATACTAGATTCTTAAGTTTTTGGTCCCTAAGAGATATTTAAGGATTCTCTTAACTACAGTAATATAGGATTCTTTAAGATCAGCTTGAAATCTAACATAGAGATAAACACTAAACACTATACTAGGTCGACTAGCAGTCAGGTAAAGTAATGATCAAATCATTCCTTTATACTTTTTTTTATCAACAGATTTTCAATATGGGTCCTTATTCAACTAAATACTAGAGGTTATGGGAGTATTTATTAGCTTGGCTTTATCCATTTCTTCAAGATGTCCTTTATGTATTTTGATTGATTTAGAAAAGTTCCATCATCCTATTTTCTTATGCTAAAACACAAAAATTAGAACAACTCTCCCATCAAACTCATCTCAAACTCCCTACTCATTATTTTAGAAAAATCATCACATATCTTTTTATTAAAAGATCTAAAAACTATATCATCAATATATATCTAAACAATGAGTAACTCATCTCCTAGTTTCCTCAGAAAAAGGGTGGTGTTTATGCTTCCCTTAATAAACTCCCTCTCTAGTAAGAATATGTTAAGCCTCTCATATTAAACTCTAGAAGTCTATTTTAATCCGTATAAGGTCTTTTTTAATTTGTAAACATGATTTGGAAATTAGTAACTCTCAAAACCTGGGGGTTATTCTACAAACACATCCTCTTTTATTATCTCCATTTAAAAAGGCACTCTTGACATTCATTTAGAACACCATAAATCCCTTATAACAGGTAAAGGCTAGTAGCACTCTAATGGATTCTAATCTAGCTACAGGGGCAAAGGTCTCCTCAAAATTAATCCCTTTTATTCTGTTGTACCCTTTAGCCACTAATCTCGCCATATTCCTAACCACCACACCCAAATTATTCATCTTATTCTTAAAGACTCATTTGATTCCAACTATACTTTATCCCTTTGGTCTTTTTATAAGCTCCAAAATATCATTTCTAACAAATTAATTTAATTCCTCTTGCATGGCTAAGATTCAAAACTCATCAGATAGGGCTTGATTGATGTTGGTGGGTTCAATCAATGAGATAAAGGTAGAGTGGTTCACTTTCTTCCTAAGTCCATGCCTAGTCTTAACACTTTCAGAAGGGTCTCCTAAGATCAGTTATTTAGGATGACTTGAAGAATATTTCAAATCTCTAGGCAAAGTGTGTGTAGGTTCTACCCTTTCCTCCGGATTTGCATTTTCTATTCCTTGGGTAATCTCACCTACTCCACCTAATCCTTTAGTGTTTTGGGGCTCTACCCTCTTATCCAAATTTTTAACTCCTTGGGAAATCTCTCCAACACCATCTTCATCATCAACTCTAGACTCCTTAGGATCAGATTCATCAAACACTACATGAGCAGTCTCCTCCACCACCAATGTCCTCTTAATAAACACCCTAAAGGATTTCCCAACACTTCAATAGCTTAAGAACACTCCTTCATCAGACTTTGGGTCGAATTTCCCTAAGTTTGACTCCCCAATATTAAGAATAAATACCTTAGAGCTAAAGACATGGAGGTGCAAAAGGTTGGGTGTTCTATCCTTAAGAATCTCATAGGGTGTTTTATTTAGTTTGGCTCTAACATTCACACTATTTAACACATAATATGCTCTATTTATAGCTTCAGCCCAAAAGTATTTTAGAAGTGACTACTCAATAAGCATGGCTCTAGCTGCCTCAACTAAGGTCCTATTCTTCTTTTCAGCTACCCTATTATGCTGAGGGGTCGTAGGAGCTGAGGAATTTATAACTAATCCCTTTATCCTCACAAAAGTATCCAAATCTCTTATTTTTAAACTCTCCCCCATGGTCACTATGGATGGTCAAGATCTCACAACCTAACTTTTTCTTAATCTAAGTGGAAAAGGATCTAAACTCATTAAAAGACAATCTTATGAGACAGAAATTTAATCCAAGTGAACCTCGAGTAGTCATCGACAATCACAAATCCATAGACTTTCCCTCCCAAGCTGGTAGTGCTAATGTCCTTAATAGAGTGGAAAGAGGATTGGACTTACTTCCCTAGTTGGCAGACATCATACAGGTGGTCTTTAGAGAAATTAAGCATGGGGACACCTCTAACTAGGTCCTTTTGGATCACTTTCCTTAGGGTTTTCATACTGACATGACATAACCTTTTATGCCACAACCATAACTCATCAATGATAAATTTTAAGCAAAATAAAGTAGTGCATTCAATGTTATTTAAATTAAGCATGTAAACATTATTTATCTGCTTTCCCTACAAAATAATGTTCTTATTCAAAATAATAATGCATGTATTTGCCAAAAAATTTATGATGAAGCCCTTATCACATAGCTGACTTATGCTTAGCATGTTGTGTTACAGTCTATCTACAAGCAAAACATTTTCAATCATAAGGTTTTTTTAGTTTCCCATTATACATGCACCCACCACTTTCTTGGTGGAGTTGTCTCAAAGAGTGACCTTACCTCCAGCCCTGGCCTCCAGCAAAATGAATAAGTCGGCATCTCTGTTGAGATTAATTTACTATGAATTAGGTTATTAAACCTAAGCTTATGTCCCAAGGCTATCCAAGAGGGGGGGGGGGTGAATTAGTATTTTAAAAAAAATTATCCCTCTTGAGTATGTTGAACTGAAAATAAACTTTAATGAATTTTTAGAAAAAGTTTTTCAACCACAATTTTTAGAACTAAACAAAATGCAGAAAATAAAAACTAGTAAAAATTTTAAAAGAGATAGGATTTATAGTGGTTCGGTCTAAACCAGACCTACATCCACTCCCCGGAGGCACCCTCAGAGTATTGCACTAATACCACTAGTGACTCTCCTTTAGCACCCACAGCAAGGCGGAGAAGCCTTTACAAAAACTCTTTCCATCACTATCCGGTGCAGCAGAGAACCATCTTCCTTTTACACTTATCCTAGTGTTGGCAGAGAACCGTCCGTCCTTTCACACTTTCCTAGTGTGGGCAGAGAACCCTTTGTCCTTTCACACTATCCTAGGGTGGGCAGAGAACATTTCATCCTTTCACACTCTCCTAGTATGGGCAGAGAACCTGCGGATGTTCACACTCTCCAAGTGTCGGCAGAGAATCGAATCTCCTTGAGAGATCTTCTCACAAGAATTCTGGAAGAAAGAAAGAAAAGAATGAAGTAATCCCAAATCACAAGTAGAGATTCTTACCTTTGAACACCAAGCAAAGCCATCACGCTCCAGTGGTAGGAATCCTCCTTTGAATGCTCTCTCACACTCTCTCCTTGACTCTTCTTTCAATAGGCAAGAAGATTAAATGGCAAAAAGATTGGGTGGTAGTCTAAATCGGACAATATATAGGAGAGATAAGAAAAACCGTCCAAAACTGCAAATTTTTTAAGTCAACACGAAATGAATCGTCCCATACGATCGTGAATCATCCTGGACAATTTTACTTAAAGTATCAGAAATGATCCTAATGATTATTGGTATGAACTATGTTCGTACTTGATCATCATCCCGTACGAAATAGGTTCGTTCGGTACGATCTGTTATACCATAGGTCAGTTCCCAAATAACTGCATGGATATAACTAAATTTGGTAAGTCGGTTTACATCGTCCTGGGACGAACAGGACTTCGTCCGGACAAAATTTTTACAGAGAGCAACTCATCCTGGCATGATAATGAACTTCATTTGAATGAAATTTTTACAGAGAAGAATTTGTCCAGGGACGATTTGGATTTCGTCTAGACGAAATTTTTATAGAGAAGAAATCATCCTGGAACGATTATAGATTTTATCTAAATGAAGTTTTTACATAGCCTATCTCGTCCTGGACGATCATGACTTAGAAAAATTTTCTCCAACTCCTGTTCGTTCCATTGCTCTTACGGGGAGAAAACTAACCTGATCGTCCCGTACAAACTATATTCGTCCCGTACGATCAGTACAAATTTTTTAAGATCTCCTAAAGTGTGTGTGTGTGTGTGTGTTTTTATTCACTCAATTACAATCACTCCATCTCAATTCAAAGAATAATTTAAAGCTTCAATTTGCAAAGAATTGTATGCTAAATTTGATTTGAAGTTTTTATAGTTTGGAGTTCAATTTCCTTGAAATATTAGTACATACAATAGCAAAAACAAATCTTCCAAAAAGTGTTGAGAGATAACTACACATAAAACAATAATATTTGGAATCATCAAAACTATACAAGTTGCAAAAATGTAAAACATACAAATAGCAACTCTCTTAATAATCTCCCCCTTTTTGATGATGGCAAAATAATTATTGTTTGTAGGATTACAAATTTTAAGAATCTCCTAAACTCCTCCTAAATTGATGAATCCATGAAAATAAGTAGGCATTGATTCAAAAATTATTTTTGTTTTTCAAAAATTTTATACAAAATAAAACAACATAATCACAAAAACAACTAACACAAGATACAAGACTCACAAGACGCAAGACACAACACAAGATACAAGACTCACAAGACACAAGACACAACACAAGATACAAGACTCACAAGATGCAAGACACAATTCAACAAACAATTTCTCCCCCTTTTTTACAATAGCAAAAAGTGAAGAAGAGAAAAACAACTTGAAGTGTAAGCAGAGATATGAAAATCATTTGATAATATAATCTTAACAGTGATTGAAATAAGTTATGCAAATAAAATTAAAACATTAGGCAATCATAGAAATTCATATAATTTAAGAAGTTATATAACATAGATAAAAAGAATTTATCAAAGACATGAGTCAGTTTAGACACTAAGATAGAGAAAATCATTGCAATAAGAATAAATGAAAAATTATATATTTCAAATTTCTATATCAAGTATAAAAGAACATAAGATCAATTTTAATTAAGAGATTAAAAGAGTTTGGAAAGAAGTAACTACCACATGTGACGTTTTGCGCATCTTTTTCATAGTTGTGGCGCACTTTTGTGCATCATTTTTATTTTGGGCTTATTTTTTGCCTCTTTTTCACTTTGCGAACCTTTGCGCATTCCTTTTGATTTTTTTTATATTGTACTTTTACACAATTTGTAAGAGTAATTTTATTCTTTCCAAAAACAATAATCTAAAATTTCAAATCTCTCTAAGTGCAAAATAATGATTGATAAGTGAAATATAAAATAAGAAAATATCGCAATTACAATAATAATATTAATAATAATACAGTCTAAAGAAGAGACATGAAATTGAAAATTCTAATAATATCAAGTTATAAGCAAAACTTAAACATAGAATAGTTATATTTTCTAATGAATTTAATTTTTCTTGCAATTCAGGTTATAGCATGATTATAATTAAAAATCTGATGATTTACATAAAGTTTAACAAACATTTCAAAAAAAAAAATAAAATCAAAACACAAGAACTTATATTGATATCATTTTAAATATTACAAGGATTTATTTAAGATATCAATAACTAAAATAAAGAAGAAATAAGTCAAACTACAAAATAACAACTAATACATAATCCATAACAATAAAAACACAAAACATAAAGTGTAACAATCACTCGGACGGTCCCTGATCTAGAGGAGGAGGAGGAGGAGCACCACCACCAAAGAGGTTAAAATATGTACTCATCATAAGTATATTGGTACTAATATCATTCATTTTCTCCCTCATATAGCCTATGTCATGATGATATTGAGCAGCCTGCTGCTGTAAATGAGTCTCAATTTTATCAAGGCAATTATCAAAATGAGTCTCTAACTGATCAAATCTTTGAATCAAATTCTGATAATTTGGTTCATTTGCAGGAGCAGGTGCGCCTTCAGGCTCTCGTTCTGTATCACAGATGACTTGTGCTTTTCCTGATTCCTCCTTGAAGATTGCTCTAAATGATCCGTCATTATAATAGTGCAGTTCTTCATATTCTTGATCAAGATGAAACAGGTTATACTTCTTTTGCAGAACATAGGAAACTAAGTGTCCTAAAGAAATATTCCTTTTTCTTTTCTATTCTGCATGGCCAATTTCAAAAAGCCCATAAAGGTAGTCAAGAATAAGCTGGGCTTTATCTATAGGCTCATTTGTCATTATTAGAAAAGTCACCATAAAGAGAAGGTGGGTAATATTGACTCTATCACCAGCTTTTGGAATGATTGAAGTTCTAAGAACATGCTGGATGATGCGAGCATTACGGACAAGATCGGATACCCTAGCCACATGCTCATTTAAACCAGTTCCTCTAATCACCCTATTGATTTGATACAATTTATATGTATCATCGGTGATTAAAGTATGGGCTCTACACCCCTCAGTCCTTAAATTTAGAAAAGCTCCTAAGTCGTGTTTAGTGATTTTAACTTTCTGTTTGAAAACAAAGGAGCAAATCACAAAGTGGTCAAAATTGAAGGACATATTGGCTTGAAAATAGTGGAAGATTTCTTTGTTATAGAGGTGGACCAGAGTAAGGATAAATTGAAACTGAGTCGAAGCAAATAAATGCATTACCTTAAAGGTAATATCTTCTTGAATTAAAATTTGGGAAGGAGTGATTTTGGCAGAAGCAAATCTTGGGAAAGAATCCTCATTTGCTTTGGGCAAAAAGTTTTCGAATGAATTCCTATGAGGCTTCTTGACTAAGACCTTTTGATGCTTGCTTGAACTGGCCATTTGAAAGCGATCTAGAGTAAGAAAGGAGTTAAAAGTGATGTTTAGAGAGTGCCAATTGAGTTGAAAAGAGTGCCTATATATTGAAAAATGATTTGTTAGTACCAGACAAAAATAATTCGTCCCGTACTAATTTTTTGATCGTCCCGTATGAAATATTTTGTACAGACGATTTAATACGACCAGAATGAAACGGCTTTTCATAATCAACGTGACTTACAAAGCATTCTTTCGTACAGACTTTTGACCAGTCTGATCATACAGACAAACACGTGTTCATCCCGAGCTGAACAAAACTTATATCATTTTAATGACTGTTGAAACCGTCCCCTACATTGAACTAACATGTGTTCGTCCAGACGAACCAAAGGTTCGTACAGACGAAGTTCATATTAAAAACTATTTTATCCATTCAACTGCTTCATTCATTCATCCGTTGTTTAAAAAATATTTCATCCCGAAAGATCGTGACGATCGTACAGATGAAGTACATTAAAAACTGCACTTAAAATGGTTCAAAATCTCATAGTTTGTCATACTACACAAATCTTCCCATACAAAAATATTTCATCCCGGACGATGGTGACAAAAAAAAACTTTTGCACTCAAACAAAAAAACTACAATTCAAAAAAAAAGTAAAACAAAATAAATACCAAAAACAACGATGAAGCACATACTCTAAAAGAAAAAATCACACAAACAAAATCATAAACACATACAAAACATTTAATTGATAAACAAACATCAATGTTACAAGAACATTTTTATTTAAGCATTTAAATCAATCACACTAAGCTTTGTTCTTAATGCACTGAAAATATCAAAGGCTAAAGGTTTTGTAAAAAAGTCTGCAAGTTGATTTTTAGTTGTAACAAGAATGAGTTTAATTTCTCCCTTGGATGCATGATCCCTTATAAAATTATGCCTTATATCTATGTGTTTGGTTCTTGAATGTTGAATAGAATTTTTAGAAATGCAAATAGCACTAGTGTTATCACAATAAATTGGAATAATGCATATAGACAATCTTAAATCAATCAACTGTTGTTTCAACCAAAGTACTTGTGCCACAAAACTTCCTAATACAATGTATTCAGCTTCTACTTAGATAGGGCTACTGAATTTAGTTTTCTACTGGACCAAGAGGCTAAAGAATTTCCAATAAATTGACATGTTCCAGAAGTGCTTTTCCTATCCACCCTACATCCTATAAATTCAGAATATGAATAACTAATTATTTCAAATGAAGAGCTAAACTTAGGATACCAAATTCCTAAGTTCTGAGTTCCTAACAGTTATCTTAAAATCCTTTTCACTGCTGTCAAATGTATTTTTTTGGATCTGATTGAAATCTAGCACATAAGAAAATACTAAACATGATATCGGGCCAACTAGTAGTCAAGTAAAGTAAAGATCCAATTATCCCTCTAAATTTATTTTGATCAACATATTTTCCCTTAGGATCCTTATCCAACTGAACTGAGGAACTCATTGGTGTACTTACAGGTTTAGCATTATCCATTTCATATTTTTTGAGGATGTCCTTAACATATTTTGATTGACTTAGAAATGTTCCTTCCAGAATTTGCTTAATGCTAAAACCTAGAAAGTAACTTAAATCTCCCATTAGACTCATCTCAAATTCACTACTCATTGCTTTAGAAAAATCATCACAAAAATTTTTATTTGAAGATCCAAAAATGATATCATCCACATAAATTTGAACAATGAGTATATCCTTTTCACATTTCTTCAAAAAGAGAGTTGTATCCACACTTCCTATTTCAAATGATCTTTCAAGTAGGAAGGGCTCAACCTCTCATACCAAGCCCTAGGTGCCTGTTTCAATCCATATAATGCCTTTTTCCACTTAAAAACATGATTTGGATTTTTAGAATTTTCAAAGCCTGGAGATTGTTCTACGAACACATCCTCTTGAATTACCCCATTTAAAAAGGCACTTTTGACATCCATTTGATACAAGTTAAATCCTCTAAAATAGGGAGAGGCTAGCAAAACCCTAATTGCTTCAAGTCAAGCTACAGGGGAAAAATTATCCTCAAAATAAATCCCTTCAATTTGATTATACCCCTTAGCAACTAATCTAGCCTTATTTCTAATGACTACTCCTAAGTCATTCATTTTGTTTTTGAATACCCACTTAGTTCCAACTACACTTTGATCTTTTGGCCTTGTAGTTAATTCCCAAACTTTATTTTTTACAAATTGATTCAACTCTTCTTGCGTGGCCAAAATCCAAAATTCATCAGAAAGTGCTTGATCAATATTAGTGGGTTCAATAGTTGAAATGAAGGATGAATGATTGACTTCCTTATTTAATCCACGCCTAGTCCTTACATCCTCACTTGGTTCACCTATGATCAATTCCTTTAGGTGGATTTTAGAAAATCTCAAATCTCTAGGCAAAGGGTTTTCTATTTCCAAATTTTCTTCCAAGTTTTCTTCCAAGTTCAATTTATCAATCTTTTGGGAGTTAATATCAATTTCATCTTCTATAATATTTGGCTCTTCCATATTTTCAGATTCTTCAAATACAACATGAGTGGTCTCCTCAATTATCAAAGTTCTTCTATTGAATACTCTATAAGATTTTCCAACACTTGAGTATCCAACAAAAATTCCTTCATCTGATTTTGGATCAAAAGTTCCTAAGGCAGATTTTCCATTGTTATAAATGAACACATTGCAACCAAAAATATGCAAATGAGATAAATTAGGTGTTCTCCCTTTTAGCAACTCATAGGGTGTTTTATTTAATTTAGATCTTATATTTACCCTATTTAGAACATAACATGCAGTACTAACCGCCTCAGCCCAAAAATATTTAGAAAGTGAATATTCTGCCAACATTGCTCGGGCGGCTTCTATTAATGTTCTAATTTTTCTTTCAACTACCATATTCTACTGAGGGGTTCTAGGTGCAGAAAAGTTGTGATCAATTCCTTTTTCCTTGCAAAATTCTTCAAATCTCTCATTCTCAAATTCTCCTCCATGATCACTTTGAATAGAATTAATTTCACACCCTAATTTATTTTGAATCCAAGTCGAAAAATTTCTAAATTCCTCAAATGATTCACTCTTATGAAATAGAAATCTATCCCATGTGAATCTTGAGTAATCATCCATAATCACAAATCCATATACCTTCCCTCCTAGACTTACAGTTCAAACTGGTCCAAAAAGATCCATATGCAAAATCTTTAAAGGTTTACTAGTTCTAAGATCCTTATTAGACTAAAAAGAGGACTTCACTTGCTTTCCTAATTGGCATGCATCACAAAGGCGGTCCTTAGTAAAGTCTAGTTTTGGTATACCTCTAACTAAATTCTTTTGGGTAATCCTCCTATGATTTTTCATGTTAGAATGACAAAGTCTACTATGCCAAAGCCATGACTTCATCAGAATATAGTTTTCAAACAAAAAGCAGTAGGAGTTTGAATGCAATTTAAATCTAGCATACAAACATTATTCACCCTTTTTCCATTTAAAACATCTTTACCATTTAGGCTTAATATGCAGCTAGTAGGAAAAAATTTTACATAGTAACCCTTATCACATAGCTGACTTATTCTTAACAAATTATGTTTTAAGCCTTCAACCAATAATACATTGTCTATGAAAAAATTCTAAAAATTTCCAATCATACCTATCCCAGCCACCTTCATTGTGGTGTTATCTCCAAGTGTAACATTTCCTCCACTCCTAGCTTCCAGCATTATGAATTGAGCAGTATCTCAAGTCATGTGCTTTGAACATCCGCTGTCCAGGTACCATATGCTCTCACGAGGTCTTGTGTGAGAGCGACCCTGCAAAATTATCAAACGTTAGACTTGGGAACCCAAATAAGTTTGGGTTCACATTTTCGCAATTTATAATCAGATGCATGTATGATATGTCTAGGTTTATGCATCTTAGGTCTCCACACCAAATTAGTTTTTAACTTCAAAGTACATGTATGAGCTATATGTCCAAATAATCCACAATTATTATATTTTACTTTAGGAAATGGATTCCTTAGTCTTCTAACATTCATCTGTCTTTTCAGGAATTGCATAAATTTAGGATACAAAATAGGATTAGTAAAATCTTCAAGTTTAGATTGTATCCTATTATCCTCGAGAGCTTTTATAGTTAATTTATAAAATGAATTCATATCTTCCAAAATTTGATTTGTATAATTTGTTCTATAAAGTTTGCTCTCAAATTCATCCTTAGAATTCTTATAATCTTTCTCGAGTTCTGCATAGGATGATTTTAAATTCTCATGATTTTTATTCAAGTCATCAAACTCAAGAAGTAATTTCATATGGTTATTATCAAAAAAATCATAATCTTTCCTAAGAATTGCATGTTCCTTTTTAAGTTCTTCAAATTCTAGACTTAGACTAGCATGTATTTTCTTCATTTTTCTATATTCATCATGCATGTGTTCAAAAACTTCAAATAATTCATCATAAGTTAAGTCACATACCTCTTCTTGATCTAACTGATCAAGACTGTCAGCCATTAATCACAAATTAGTGACTTCCTCTTCTTTTTCAGTCTCTGATGAATCCGAAGCTGAGTCCGCCCAGAAAGCATTTTGAAACTTCTTTCTGCCCTTCTTACAGTAGGTTTCTCCTCTACCTTCTCCTTGTTAGGATAGACTTTGAGTTTAGAGCAATCTGTCTTTATATGTCCAGGTTTCCTGCACTCATAGCAAATAACATCATTTGAAACCTTGATATTTCTATTGAATTTAACTCTATTCCATTGTTGGCGTTTCTTCTGCTTCCTCTTCAGAAAGCTTCTGAATTGTCTTCCTCAAATGATTCACTCTTACGAAATAGAAATCTAACCCAAGTGAATCTTGAGTAATCATCCACAATAACAAATCCGTATACCTTTCCTCTTAGACTCACAGTTCCAACTGGTCCAAAAAGATCCCTGTGTAAAATTTTTAATGATTTACTAGTTCTAAGATCTTTATTGGACTAAAAAGAGGACTTCACCTGCTTTCCTAATTAACATGAATCAAAAAGGTGGTCCTTAATAAAATCTAGTTTTGGTATACCTCTCATTAAGTTCTTTTGGGTAATCCTCCTAAGGTTCTTCATGCTAGAATGACAAAGTCCCCTATGCCAAAGTCATGATTCATCAGAAATAATTTTTAAACAAAAAGCAGTAGGAGTATGAATGCAATTTAAATCTAGCATATAAACATTTTTTACCCTTTTTCCATTCAAAACATCTTTACCATTAAGGCTTAATATGCAGCTAGTAGGAAAAAATTTTACACAATAACCGTTATCACATAGCTGGCTTATACTTAACAAATTATGTTTTAATCCTTCAACTAATAACACATTGTCTATAAAAAAATTCTTTAAATATCCAATCATACTTGTCGCAACAACCTTCCTTGTGGTGTTATCTCCAAGTGTAACCTTGCCTCCACTCCTGGCTTCCAGCGTTATGAATTGAGCAGTATCTCCAGTCATGTGCTTTGAACATCTGCTGTCCAGGTACCATATCCTCTCACGAGATCTTGTGTGAGAGCAACCCTATAAAATTATCAAATGTTAGACCTGGGAACCCAAACAAATTTGGCTTCTCCTTTTGGCAATTTATAATCAGATGCATGTATGATATGTCTAGGTTTATGCATCTTAGGTCTCTACACCAAATTAGTTTTCATCTTCAAGGAACATGTGTGAGCTACATGTCCAAGCAATCCAATAGTATTACATTTAACATTAGGAAAAGGATTCCTAAGACTTTTACCACTTATCTGTCTTTTTAGGGATTGCATAAATTTAGGATACAAAATAGGCTTAGTAAAATCTTCAAGTCTGGGGGGTATCCTATTATCCTCGAGAGCTTTTATTTTCAACTTATAAAATGAATTCATATCTTCCAAGATTCGATTTGTATAACTGATTTAATATGTTTTGCTATCTGATTCTTCCTTAAATTTTTTAAATTCTTTTTCAAGATCAGCATATGATGATTTTAAATTCTCATGATTTTTATTCAAGTCATCAAATTTATCGAGTAGTTTCATGTGGTTGTCATCTATTAAAGCATGATCTTTCCTAAGGAATTCATGTTCCTTTTAAAGTTCTTCAAATGTTAAACTTAGACTAGCATGCATTTTCTTCATTTTTTATATGCATCATTCATGTGTTCAGAAACTTCAAATAATTCATCATAAGTTAAGTCACTTACTTTTTCTTGATCTGACTGATCAGGACTATCTGCCATCAAGCAAAGATTGGTGACTTCTTCTTTCTTTTTAGTCTCTGATGAATCTAAAGCTGAGTCCGCCCAAAAAGCTCTTTGAAACTTCTTCTTGCCCTTCTTTACAGTTGGTTTCTCCTCTACCTTCTCCTTGCTAGGAGTAGCTTTGAGTTTTGGGCATTCAATTTTGATATGACCAGGTTTCCTGCATTCATAGTAAATTGCTTCATTAGAAACCTTACCATTTCTATTAAATTTACCTCTATTCCATTACTAACGTCTCTTCTGCTTCCTTTTTAGAAAGCTTCTGATTTGTCTAGTCATTAATGCAATGTCGTCTTCATCCTCAGGTTGTGAGTGTTCACTCTCAGACTCTTCCACATTCAATGCTATGTTGTTCTCCCTTCATGGTTCACCTGCATCAATCTTTCTTAGGCTAACTCCTTGCTCGTAAGTAATAAGCGAACCAAGAAGATTATCAATAGAATAAATGTTTAAATCCTTAGATTCTGTAATTGCAGTAAATTTAGCATCATATACAGTAGGTAAGCAACGAAGAATCTTATTAACAATTTCAGCATTTGTTAACTCCCTATCCAATATATGCAAAGAGGTGACTATTTGTGTGAATCTTGTGTACATATCAGAAATATATTCATTTGGTTTCATGCAAAACAGTTCATAATCATGCAATAAGATATTGAGTCTAGATTGTTTAACCTCATTAGTCTCCTCATATGTTATACAAAGTCTATCCCATATGTCATTTCCACTTTTGCAAGTAGAAACCCGCATATAATCTTCTGATTTTAAAGTATAAAAGAAATTATTCAAGCATTTGTCATTTAGTTGTCCTAAGTCACATTCTTCTATTGTCTAGTCCGCAAAAGGTGTTTCAACTCTAACTCAATCAACTAATCTAGTTGGCTTTGTATATCCTTCCTGGACTAAGATCCACATACGATAATTAAGAGATTGTAAGAAAGTAGACATTCATGTTTTCCAAAAATTAAAAGGTATATTGTCAAACAGTGGAGGTCTAGTAATAGAGTAACCCTCAGGTGTGTTTATTTTTCCAAATGTAGCCATCTACATTAATCAAAAAGTACTCTAAACTTATGATTTTGAAATAAGGCTCTGATACCACTTGTTAAGATTCGTTCACTATGAATTAGGTTGTTAAACCCAAGTTTATGTTCCAAGGCTATCCAAGAGGGGGGTGAATTGGTTTTTTTTAAAAAAAAAAAATTATCCCTTTTAAGTATGTTGAACTAAAAATAAACTTTCATGAATTTTTAGAAAAAGTTTTTTAACCACAATTTTTAGAACTAAACAAAATGCGGAAAATAAAAAGTAGTAAAAAATTTAAACTGTCCAAAACTGTAAATTTTTCAAGTCAACATGAAATGAATCATCCCGTATGATCGTGGATCGTCCTGGACGATTTTACTTAAAGTGTTAGAAATGATCCTAATGAATATTGGTACGAACTATGTTCGTACTCGATCATCATCCCGTACGAAATAGGTTCGTCTGGTACGATCAGTTACACCAAAGATCGGTTCCCAAATAACTGCATGGATGTAACCAATTTTGGTAAGTCGGTTCTCAACGTCCTGGGACGAACATGACTTCGTACGGACAAAATTTTTATAGAGAGCAACTCATCCTGGTACGATAATGAACTTCTTCTGAATGAAATTTTTACAGAGAAGAATTCTTCCTGGGACGATTTGGATTTCATCTGGATGAAATTTTTATAGAGAAGAAATCATCCTGACATGATTATAGATTTTGTCTGAACAAAATTTTTATAGAGCCTATCTCATCCTGGGGAGAAAATAATTTCGTCATGGACGTTCAGGACTTTGAAAAATTTCCTCCAACTCCTGTTCGTTCCATTGCTCTTACGGGGAGAAAATTGACCTGATCGTCCCGTACGAACAATATTCGTCCCGTACGATCAGTACAAATTTTGTAAGATCTCCTTAAGTGTATGTGTGTGTTTTTGTTCAGTTAATTATAATCAATCCCTCTCAATTCAGAGAACAATTTAAAGCTTCAATTTGCAAAGAATTGTATGCTGAATTGGATTTGTAGTCTTCATATTTTAGAGTTCAATTTCCCTGAAATGTTAGTACACACAAGAGCAAAAACAAATCTTTCTAAAAGTGTTAGGAGATAACTACACATAATATAATAATATTTGGAATAATCAAAACTATACAAGTTGCAAAAATGTAAAACATGCAAATATCAACCTCTTAATAATCTCTAGTCATGTGTCGTGAGCATCCGCTGTCCATGTACAACATGCTCTCATGAGGTCTTTTGTGAGAGAAAGCCTACAAAATTATCAAACGTCAGATTTAGAAATCCAAATAACGTTTGGTCCCTTCTTATGGAAAGAGGATTGCAATGCATGTGTGTTATGTTACGAATCATGCAGTTTGGGTCTACACACCTAATATGTACTATAGTGAATAGTGGAAGTTTGTGAAATGTGACCTAACATGTCACATGAAAAACATCTAACACAAAAACAGGGTTTACTAGTTTACTCCGCTGGTAATGCTTCTTCTTAAAGTTATGTAATGCATGCATGATATTTTATCATTTCCGATGCTTTGAGTTTTTCTAATTTCTTAAACTCTTTTTCTAACTCAACATGAGATGACTTCAAGGAATCATGTGCATTAGATAATTCAATATGCTTTTTGTTTAATGTATCAAACTCATCAAGTAATGACATGTGATTGCTATTAATTGTAAAGTAATCTTTAAGTAAAACTTCATGCTCTTTTTGCAAGTTTAAAAGCTCCAATTTTAAACTAGTATGTGATTTCTTAAGTTTCCTATATGATACATAAATTTTCTCATAAACTTTAAGTAATTGTTCATAACTTAGTTTGTATATCTCTTCTTGGTCAGACTAACCAAGATGATCATCTGCCCTCAAGTACAAGTTTGTAGTCTCCTCTTCAGCTTCAGTCTCGGAGGAGTTAGATGCAGAATTTGCCCATAATGCCTTTTGGAATCACTTCTTGTCCTTATCTTTTCTAAACTTGGGTTTCTCCTCACCCTTCTTCTTGCTTGGGTGAGTCTTAAGTGTAGGATAATCAGCTCTTACATGTCCTGGCGAACCGCTTTCAAAGCAAACCATATCAGAATAACTTTTAAAATTTTTGCTATCTTTACCATTTTTCCACTTATGAGGGTGATGGTTATTTTTCCTTAGAAAGATTTTGAAATGCCTAGTGATTAAGGCAACATCGTCACTTTCAGACCCGAAAGAATCAGTGTTCGTGTGGTTGGCCTTCAGCGCCAAAGTTTTCAACTTCTTCTATTCACCTGCATCAAGTTGTCTTTGGTTCACCCCTTGCTTGTGAGCAATGAGTTATCCAAGTAAGTTAAAATTCTTAGATTTAATAATTGTAGTAATCCTTGCATCAAAGGAAGAAGGCAAGCATCTTAAAATTTTATTCACTTTTTCATAGTTAGTTAATTCTCTTCCTAAGGCATACAATGAGGTAATAATTTGTGTAAGCCTAATATTCATGTCAGAAATAAATTCAGAAGGTTTCATACAAAAAAGTGCATAGTCATGCAATAAAATATTCAACCTAGATTTTTTAACTTCATTTGTTCCTTTATAAGTAATACACAATTTATCCTAATTTTATTTCCCAGTAGAACAAGTTGAAACACACATGTAATCACCCAATTTCAAAGGACAAAAAAAATAGTTCAAGCATTTTACATTAAATTATGCTAAATCCTTATCATCAAAAGTCCATTCAGTAAAATAAATTTTAATTTTAATGCCATTATATTTCATATGATGGGGGTGAATAACCCTCTTTAACAAGCATCCACATATGATAGTCAATCGATTGTAAAAATAAAGACATATAAGTTTTTCAAAAATCAAAATGAATATTGTCAAACAAAGGTGGTCTGGTATTAGAATACCCTTTCGCAGTATTACGATTAGCAGAGTTAGCCATGGATCAAAATTTTAAAGTTTTCAAAAACTTAATTTTATGAATCCCGCTTGGATACCACTTGAAAGTTTGTTAGGGATGTTAAGATCTTATGAACTAGACCAAAGTTAACCAACAGGGGGTGAATTGGTATTTTAAAAATTTCTTAATCAAAAATACAATCTTAAATCAAACTAAAATTCACCACAAGAAAACCTAAGTGTGGAAATTAAATGTGGAAAATAGTAAGAAAGAACACATAGAAATTTATAGTGGTTTGGTCAACTTGACCTACATCCACTCCTTAGAGCCTCTTCTCAGGTATTGCACTAAACTCATTGACTCTCCTTTTGCTCCCACAGCAAGGCAGAGAAGCCTGTACAAACCTCCTTTCCACCAACACCGGTGAGGCAGAGAACCCAACTCCTCTTACTTCCTCCTAAAGCAGGCAGAGAACCTGACTCCTTTTGCTTCCTCCTGAATTAGCAAATAACCTTAATTAATTATTGAAGTAGAACTTATTATAACTCAAGTTTATAAGTTTATATTTTTGATTCAATAAAGATTCAAGGCTCAAGATTGGATAAAATAGATTATGTTGTAACAATTTTTGTAATATTCATTGATGTATTTTTGATTTATTGAGTCAAGTCTTATAAGGGTGTATGCTTTCTTGGTGGCCATCCACACACACACTCAGGAGAGTGAGATTGAGTCATATCAAAAAGTGCAGGTTATAAACTAATCGTACTGGATAATTTATATCATCTAGGATGATCAGCTCATTTAATTAATCGTACTAGATGATTCTGGATCGTCCAAGATGATTCTTTATTATCTTTGAAAACTATCGCCAATATTAATTTAGGCAAGGATTAAAGATTCAAATTTTATTCTAATTTTCCCAATCAATCTATATCGTCCTGGACGATCAATACCAATCATGCCTAAATTAATCATGTGATTAGGGACTAATTATGATTAAATTTTTCAATCAAATCATCCTGGACGATATGTATATTATACTGGACGATGTTTGTCGATATACTTAATTTTCCTAAATCATCCAATATGAAATACCATAATTATTTTACTAATCATCCAGGATAATCCATAATATCATCCATGATGATCTATACAAATTTGTACTAATCATCCAGGACTATCTAGATATTGTTCGAGACTATTAGGTCAAATTTTGTACATCATACTAGATCATCCTTTGATCGCCAAGGATGATATGTGGCACTAGAATTGAGTTTTTTGGGTTCTCTGTTGCCCTCTATTTAAGCACATCACACAAAATGATTCTGCGATCGTCCGGGATAATTTTTGTTGCCAAGATTAATTTTTTGGGTTTTTTAAAGCCCACTATTTAAACTTTGTCAAGGCACTTGCAAAGTGTCTTTGGCAGCCATTATAACATCATTCTTCTAGATGAAACTTGAAGAGAGAACTTGAAAGGGAGAGAAAAAAGGGTAAAGTTTGAGAGAGGGAGAAGATCCTTGGGTGGGGTTTTAAGGGAGTGTGGAGGGAATTTTCACATGGTTGCTCCGGCAAGCTCGTACCTTAGTACCATCGGATTCAAGGGCATCTTGACAGAAGTTTTGGGAAGAAGAAGATCTCTTTGGCGTCAAAGGACCCAGCTACTCCACCGTATCAGGGAAGGTGGAAGTGATTTTGTAAGGGCTTCTCCACCTAGCTATGGAGGCTAAAGGAGAGACACTGAGTTTAGTACAATACTCAGAGGGTGCCTCCGAGGAGTGGATGTAGGTCTAGGTTTGATTTATAAATCTGGTGTATTCTTTCCTATATTATTTCCATATTTTTAATTTTATTATAAATCATGACTTAGGTGAAATCTCTGATTGAACGTTTTATTATTGATTCAATTCATTTCCTTTGCAAGATATAAAAAGATTTCTCATTTATTTAAAATAAGATTTAAATATCAATTCACCCTCTCTCCTGGTTATCCTAGGGACTAGTTCATAAGGGCTTAACATCCCTAATAAACTTTCAAGTGATATCAGAGCGGGATTTATAAAATCTATTTTTTTTTAACTTTTGAATTTTATTCCATGGTAATTTTTGTAATCGTAATATTGTGGAAGGATATTCAATCATTCGACGATCTTTATTGGAAAACATTACTTTTTTATTTTTGAAAAATTTGTATGTCTACTTTCTTTCAATCTATTGATTACCGAATGTGGCAAATGATTATAACTGGTTATTCTATACCATCACGTGTTGTATATGGAATTAAACTAATATTCCTTTTAATCAATGGAGAATGGAAGAACAAATCAATGCTCAATTGAATGCTAAATTATTAAAATATTTTTTATGTGCTTTAAATTCTGAAGATTATATGTTTGTATCCACGTGCACTACTGCAAGGAAATTTGGGATAAATTACACACTATATACAAAGTGAAATCAAGCAATCCATATTGAATAATTTATTGCATGATTATAAACAATTTTGCATGAAACTTTATGAGATGATCTTAGACATATATACTAGGTTTATTCAAATTGTGACATCATTACAAGCTTTAGGTAAAGAATTTTGAAACTTTGAAAAAGTTAATAAAATTATATGTTATCTACTTGTTAAGTTTGATGCTAAAGTTGTTGTTATTTGTGAATCAAAATTTTTTAATAAATATTCTAATTATAATTTGATGGGCTCACTTATTGCCTATAAGAAAAGTTTGGGCCAAAGACTTTTGGATGTAGGTGAATTAAATAGTGTTAAATGCTAAAAATACCGAGAAAAGTTGCATAATTGGTGACAAAAGTGATGACTTATCAAGCAAATAAAAAGCTCACTAAAGCATAAACAAAAGAGGAATAAAGGTAAAAATGGTAAGAATGTTAAGATTTTTTCTAACATTATTTTCTTTGGATGTAGGAAATCTGAACATATGAAAAATTAGTGCCCTAATTTGAGAACTCTTCCTACAAAAGAAAAGGATAAAGCTAAGAAAATTGTAAAAAGGGTAAATAATGAAAAGCAAAAAATCTCCTGGGTAGACCTAGCTTTTAAAACATCAAACCATGAGCAAGATGATGTGTAAACCCTTGTTTGTGTGTTTATTTATTTGTGTATGCTTTTTTTTTGTTTTTTTTATTTTTTATGTTTTCTTCCGGTTTATTCTTTTTCATTCTTCTTTGGTTTAAAATTTTAAATTTGACTTTACTTTTCTTTTTATAAAGTTCTCTCAGATCAACACACATGTTCACTTTTCTAAAAATTAAAAACTACCTCCTATTTTTCCTGAATTCTTATGTAAGTTGTGATTGACTTATATAAAAATAGTCAAAGGAAGGAAATTCATAATTTTATCTCTCTATCTCATTTCATAAAGAGGTTATTTTTCTTTTGATTCAAAATCTTCATCATTTTATAAATTAGATTTTGAAACTAAACTTATTCATTTACTTATATTTTGTCTATCACATAGGGATCTTTTGCAAGTTGTTGAATTTATCTCATAATTTTCCTAATTAAGTAGTTCATTTTGTCAATAGAATGGGTTTGCTTTTATTTTTAAAATTTTAGAAAGGTAGCATATTTGAAAAAAAAGGCCAATGATGCTAAATAAAATGATGTTCAATGATGCCAAATTGAGAAAGATACATAAAGTATATCAAAAGTTAAAAGATGCACAAACTACACCAAAAAACTGAAACTTAAAAGATGCACAAACTACACCAAAAAACTGACAAGAGGCATAAAATGAGCCCACAAAAAGAAATGATTTTCTTTCTTGTACTTCTTAAAGCTTAAGAGAATCCTTGATATTTTTAATACTTGTGCTTGAAAATCATGATTCATGATTCAGCAATTTTTGCATTAATCTTCTATTAGATATGTTTTATGTAAGGAGTTTTGAAAAAATTAGTGTTTCTTTTTCTAATTTGTTCCTTGATTTAGATATTGCATTAAAATTTTTTTTAGCCTTTAAAAGAACTTGAGCTTGGATTAACAATTTCTAAATTTTTAACCTTTTTGGGTTATGCGTTGTCAATACATTCCTTACTTTGTTTTTAAATAAAATCAAGACGTAACTTTCTTATTTTAAGAATTTTTTTCTCTAGATCAAAGATCTTATTTTTTTAATCATTTTATTATTTTGATTATTTGTGCTCCTCTTTTTGATAATGTCAAAGAAGGAGAACATACTGTTATATTTGTAACTTTTTTTAAATAAAAAATAATAAAAATTTTATTTTCCCCTAATTTTAAATTTTTATTCTAGTGAGAGGGAGATTAGGAGAAATATTTTTAATTTTGTAAATTCAACCAGTAATATTTTTCATCATAAAAAAGAGGAAGATTGTTGCAACTCGAGCTTATGAGTTTATGTTTTTGTTGATAATAAATATTGTGGCTCACTTTTATTGTCTACTTGTATTTGCAATATATGTTTATTTGTGTGTATACTAACTTTTCAGGAATACTACACACCATCCAATAAAGATTTAAGGCTCAAGATTAGATAAAATAGATTAAGTTGTAATAATTTTTGTAATATTCATTAATATATTTTTTATTTCTTGAGTCAAGTCCTGCAAGGGTGTATGCTTGCTTGGTGACCATCCATACACACACTCAAGGGGAGTGAGATTGAGTCATAACTAGAAGTTCAAGTTTTGAACTAATCGTACTGGATGATTTATATCTTCTAGGAAAATCAACTCATTAAACTAATCATACTGGATGATTTTGAATCATCTATGATGATCTTGGAAAACTGCTGCCAATGATAATTTAGATAAGAATTTAAGATTCAAATTTTGTTCTAATCATCCCAAATGATCTATATCATCCTGGATGATCAATACCAATCATACCTAAATTAATCATGTGATTAGGGGACTAATTATGATTATATTTTCAATAAGATCATCCTGGATGATCTGTATATCATACCTGGCAATGTTTGCTGACATACTTGATTTTCCTAAATCGTCCAAGATGAAATATCATAATTGTTTCTGCAAAAAATCTAGGATGATCCATAATATCATCTTGGATGGTCAGTACAAATTTGTACTGATCGTCCAGGACTATCCAGATATCGTCCGAGACTGTCAGGTTAAATTTTGCACATCATACTAGATGATCTTGTGATCGTCCAGGATGATATGTGGCACCGAAATTGAGTTTTTAGGGTTTTGTTGAGCCCTCTTTTTAAGCACATCGTACAGGACGATCCTCCAATCATCCTAGATGATTTTTTCTGCCAAAGAGTAATTTTTAGGGTTTTTTAAAGCCGTATATTTAAGATTTTTCAAGGCACTTGCAAAGTGTCTTTGGCAGCCATTGTAGCTTCATTCTTTTGGAGAAAACTTGAAAAGAGAACTTGAAAGGGAGAAGGAAAAGGGTGGAGTTTGAGAGAGGGAGAAGATCCTTGGAGGGTGTTTCAAGGGAGTGTAGAGTTGCATTTAACACAGTTGCTCCAGCAAGCTCGCACCTTAGTACCATCAGATTCAAGGGTCATCTTGAGGGAAGTTTTGGGAAGAAAAAGATCTCTTTGGTGTCAAGGGACTCGGCTACTCCCCCGCATTGGGGAAGGTGGAGTTGATTCTATAAGGGCTTCTCCGCCTAGCTGTGGGGGATAAAGGAGAGACAACTAGTTTAGTGCAATACTCGGAGGATGCCTCCGAGGGATGGACATAGGTCAAGGTTTGACTGAATCACTTTAAATCTGGTGTGTTCTTTTCTTTATTATTTTTGCACTTTAATTTTATTGTGATTAACTGCTTGGGTGAAATTTTTGATTGATCTTTTTATTATTGATTCAATTTATTTTTGCTACAAGATATAAAAAGATTTTTATTTATTTAAAAGAAGATTTAAATATCAATTAACCCTCCCTCTTAGTTAACCTTGAGACTAGCTAATAAGGACTTAATATCCCTAATTAATTTTTAGACCTCTCTAGAACCACCAATGAATAAGGGAAGATGACCGAAGAAGATGACTCGAATCTTTGCTTGGAGAAACCTTTGTGAAACCCCTCACAAACCCCCCCTCACAAGATCCTCTCTCTCTCTCCCTTGTTCTCCCTCTCCTCTTAGCTCTCTCAGGTTAAGATAATAGAAAAATATACATTCTTGGGTAAATAAGAGGTCTTATATAGAAGAGCTTCAAATTTGCTCTTAATTGCAACAAAATGATATAATTGTCTAGGATGATATTCATATTGTCCTATATAATTAGTTCAAATCATTGAGTATCATCCAAAATATCACCCTAAATGCATGGTTAGATAAGGATAAGTGAACTGATCATCTAGGATAATTTAATGATCATCCTAGATGATTAGTTCAAAATGACAAATATCACCCAACACGTCGCTCTGAATGCATGTCTGGACGATGAAAAAATAACTGATCGTCCAGGTTGATTTTGTATCATCCTGGATGATTAGTGCAAAAATAATACACATCTTCCAAAACATTATTCTAATCATCCAGGAAAAAACTAAGGTTTGTTTAATTGATCATCCCAGATAATCCTATGATCATCCCGGACGATATAATTGAGCAATCAAACCATAATTAATTTCTTAATCACCAAACTAATTTAGGCATCATTGCAATGCATCATCTAGGATAATATCATGGATGATGTCCAAAAATAAAACATGCCTAAACTTATCTGGCAACTGATTCTTTCTGATTTGAGCCTATAATCTCGAACGATGCTAATATCATCCATGATGATGTGCTTAATTGCGGCTTCCTTAACCAGGATGCCCATATTAGGGTTTTTGTTTTTAACTAATCTTCTAGGATGATTTTAGGATCATCCCATATAATGTGATCAAAAACAAAAAACTTTAAAAACAAACAGAATTTTTCCCTAAGTGTGTGTGCAAGGTTACTTAGCAATAGGACCCATGTTTTATAATTGACTCAAGAAAAGATCAAAAAAATACTTATCAAAAGTTTACAGTTTGAGTCAATCTTAATTTATCCAATCTTGAGCTGACTTGATTTTCAATTGACCTTATGGACTTGAAACTTCAGTAGGAAAGGTAGTCGTAGAAAAATAGAAGTGTCAGAAATATTTGCTATCATCAAAATTATAATTCTTGAATTCATATTTGTAATAGTAGATGTTTATGCCTTATAAGTTCTAAGGGTCATGTAATTTGTATTCTTAATTTTGATCTTATAACTCCTCTTGGCTCCGAAAATGAGACGGAAAATAGAATTATTTAAATAAATTCTAACCTTCCAAATGAGATGGGAAACATAACTATTTTAATTTAGGCCCCCCTGAAAAAAACTTCTGGCTCTGCCACTGCATCCACTACTCATTCTAGTCAAATGGATTATGTCATCTGACTATATTTTTGCCGCCCTATCTAACACACACACAATAAAAAAGCCAGAAATGGCTGAAATGTTTTTAGCTCAAATTTGAACTTTTTTGAAGAAAGTTCATAACTTTTTATTTACTTAACCATATCGAGTAAAATTTTAGGTAGAGCTTCTTGAATATTTAATACCCTTTTCCTTAAATTTTAGGAGCTCTATGATATAGGAATAGTAAATTATTTAATTCCTATATCTAAACCTAGGTTTTGATATTTACCTCTAATTAGTGAATGAAATTGATTGATTTTGCTGTCCTTAGACTCCTTGGAAAGTCCTGTTGAACTTTCTTGAAACCCCCAAGCTTGAAGGATCGTTGGATTGCATGTTTGGAAACCTTCGTAGATCACACCCTTGATCACATTTGGATCTCACCACCTAATAGATTTTGAAGCTTAGAAAGGCTTAGATAGATTATGAGGACTTATTTGGAGGAAATTAAATCAAAAGAACCAACACTTTTTAAGTGGAAAAAGGGGGAATTTATAAAATAAAAAAAATTAGAGGCGTAATTCAAATCCCTTACCACATTAGTAAGGGATAGCCACCATTATAGTTTTGTATAGGTCAATAAGAAGTAGATAGCTCGCCCAAGAAAGTACACTCCATGTTGTTTGTTATTTAAGAAGTTATAACCAAACCAATGATTATACATGAGTGGCTTTGAATAATCTTGCCACATCTGCCATCTACATGGTTGGAGATAATTAGGATAAGTGGCAAGAGCATTCTAAAATGAAATTTAACTATTTATGGGATTTATTTTAGGACAAGTATTGAATAGGCTAAAGAATTTAGATTTTTAATTATCTCGGCCAACCTAATTGGTTGACCCAAGTTAACCCATGAGTTTTGCTTGTTAGGTTTGGTGTAAAGGGATCATGGACATCTTATGCAAGTGTTTATGTAATTTAATTTTGCAAAGTTTAAGATTTGGCTTAACAAAATCACTTTTCGGTTCACTTGGTTCAACCCATATGGTTAGCCCAAGAGGACCCATGGACTAAAACATTTTTCTTGGCCCTTAGGGACCCAATGATTTGTCCCCATGGATTTGGGCTCCTTATTTTAAGGTTAATTTGGTCAACAATGAATGACTTGGTCAATTAGGTTTAACCTGGGGTTGGGGTTAGATCTAGCTTATTCCAAAAGATATTTAGAACTTATTGGATTAGGTTTTATTCCATGGAGAAGTATAGATGCATGAAATGTAATTTTTAGGCTTAAAGGGGTCTTTTGGTCTACTTAGGTTGACTTAGTCAACTAGATACAACTAGGGAGTGAGTTTAGGTTCAATGGTGTCCAAATGGGATTTAGGGTTTATTGAAAGTAGTCATGGTTCAAGGCATGATTGAGCCAAGAAGGGTTTCTTCAAAGGTAAATTTTAGAATTTGTAGGGTTTATGGGTTTTTTGGTCAACCATATCCCATAAAAGGTTCAAGGGAGGGAGTTCAAATTAATATAATTATAACTACGATCATGTTAAATGAGTTTACAATAGTTTATAATGTAATTTGTAAATAATTTCATGTCATTAGGTATAATTATTTAAAGGTTTTGCAGGCTTGAAAAACCTTTAAATATGTTTTAGGGTTTAAAAAAAACATGGAAGCCATCAAAATAATTTGGAAGACTCTAGGGATATGCTTAATCAATATTTAAGTGATCAAATGCTATTCCAGAACCTTCACCCAAGGTTTTGAATATGTTGAAAATTTTCCTAAATTAAGGAAAAGTCATAGACTTTAGATATTACATTTAAAAACTGGATTTTAAGGTTTGGAGTTTTAAGTTTGATTTTGATTTAAATTTTATTTTGAATTAATACTCATTTTGATTGAAGGGTTTAAGATTAAAAATAATAATTGGGATTAATAGTGATTGAGTGACTTTTCAATTGACTATCAACTTATTATCAAATAATTGGTTTAGGATTCTGACCTTAAACTAAAAAAGATGTCAACAGTGGTGCCCAATTTAAATGTTATAGCACTTGATAAGTAAATATTGTAATACTCTAAGCCTTGATGTTGTAGTGCTGGTTAAAATTTGTAACTTTTATGAATATTCAAAAAATTGTAGTCACATTGTGGGTTTCACCACCATCTTTTAAAACTTTTCCATAAGTTTGAGAGGAAATTTTCTATCACACAATATGTCTGATGCATTCCTCTACTTCACTCATCGAACATAAATTCTACAAATAATATCTTCATAAATTACACCATCACTATGAATAATAGACTCAAGATATTTGAGGAAGAAAGATAAATACCTTATCAACAAGTAAGCTCTGATTAAATTTGATAGGAAGGAATGCAGGGAAATAATTGACCAAGGTTATAGTAAGAGGGCAGACAACAATGAGGATGTCTCAAAGGAATTTCGAGGAACTTTAGCTGTGATAGGAAGGAATGCCATCGAAGGAGGCTATAGGAAGTAATGTCATCAAAGGAGATGAGAAACTTCAATGAGAGGGGGGATAGTAGTTGTGAAGATGGAGAACAATGAGGAAGTGTGACTCAAATGCAATATGAAGGAACAACATCGAAGGAGGTGATGCCAAGGAAATTTCATCGTAGGAAATGAGAAATGTCATAGGGGTGGTCCTAAATTGAATTAGAGAATTAAATAAATGGCTAGCTAGACAATTTAGATAAGTTTATTTGCATTAGATTTGCAGCGGATTTGTGGCACTTCCTATAATGCCCTAGAATCAAATTTGGAAGAATTGTCTATTTATCATTTTAAGAATATACCCGAGCTTTTTTAAATCATCAATAAGAGTAATAATCAGCGACAATAACTAAATTCATTACATTGAGATATTTTATTATTTATTTATCCAAAATATTGTTTACACTAGCTAGGAGATTACTCTATCACTAATCTATCACAACCTCCAACTAAAAAAGAATAAATAAAAAATTTGAACAAAATCTAAAGAAGACCTGAGGATCTTTATCAATCTTACTCAAACTACTCCTGACCTGAAATTATTAAAATTCACATAATGAGCTTAAAAACTCAGTAGTAATTGAGAACTCACTAAAGCTTTTAATGCAAGGGATAAAGAAATAATATGTTATTCTCAATCTACTAATATAATCAATAACTTTAATTAAGGTTAATGACCAAATTATTTAAAAAAATTAAATCATTATAATCTACTCACCTTATAAAAAATATTATCCTATACATTTTCCTTAAAGATTGGGCATAAAATTAATACAAAAAAATACATAAAATAAAAAAAATAAATCAAATAAAAAAATCATGAATCAAATTCAATCAATTAAATGCAGAAATGATAAAACTATACTACCAAACTTCTATACCCTCATAAATCATTATCCTCTATCAAGATAAATAATAACAAAAAAAGGTATCTAAAATTAATACATCAAAATATTTTATAATTTATTTACCCAAAATGATATTTATGTTAGAAAGAAGATCACTATATCACAAATCTGTCACATGCTCCTAACAATAAAAAAATAAATGAAAAAATAGAACAAAATATAAAGGAAACCTGAGGTTCTCTATCAATCTCACTCCAACTGGTCAGGACCCCTTCCCTAAACTGAAATTAATAAAATTCACATAATGAGCTCAAAAGCCTAGCATTAATCTATAACTAACTAAAACTTTCAATGCAAGGATTAAAAAAATTAAAAAGATATGATAAACTATTATAATCAATAGTAATTAAAGAAGTTAATGAAAAAATATTATCTTTAAAATTCAAAATGATCAATAATAAAAGTAAGGATTTATTATAGAGAATTTAAAATTCAATAATTTGTACAAAACTCAATAAATCGATATAATAATGGTACAAAAGTAATTCATAAATCACTAAAAGAATATATCTTATCTATTTATATGCATTATATATTTATGTATTCTTAATGCATCCAATACTGTCAATGATATTAATGAATGTATTAATGTCATCAATGTTATCAATATATGCGTGCATCAATGTATGATATAGCAAGTCAGGACATCCATCTTTAGTGTATTATTTTTAACATCTTTTACCCCAAGTAATATTCAATTGTTCATTAATAATATCAATTATCACTTATCCAATTAATCAATTATACTAATCAATCAATTAATTATCATTATATGTGGCTTCATTAAATCATTAAAGACTCATTACTGTCTGCCAGTCAATATAATCTATCATTTATTATAGGCTACACTCAGAATAACACCATAAAACATCTTTAAAGGAAAGATGGTTGGTCTATTCTCCTACACAATGTATTTTTTTTTAATAGCTAGCCCATTTTATAGTGTTAATAGCCAATCATTCTTGCTTGTAAAAATCAAAATCAAAATACAGTAGAAAATAACCATTTTCATTTGATATGAGAAAACCTATATAATAATTAAAATTATTTAAAAATAAATATATTTGAGTTTCTTACAACAATTAGAAGAAATCCCTGAATAAAATTTAATGGTAAAAAATACCCAAATAATTTTATCTCGCTTCCATCTCTCTTCTTCAGTAAGGCACAATGCCTAAAATTATTTCTCCTAATTAAACTAGTTATATAAAAGATAGAAGTATTTGGGATACTGTGTTGCTTTCTTGGGTGCTTATTCATGATATTAATGTTAAAGTTACTTGATTATGAAATTGGATATCTCTAATGCCTACAATAATATCAATTTATCATTTATTTATAATATTTTAAAGTTTTTTTATTTCAATGAGTTATGTATTTCTCGTATAAGAAATATTACTAAAGATATATTTAGTTTTCCATTATTATCAATGGAAAAGACCATAACTTCTTTAAAGCTTTTCAAGGTGTTAGTAAAGGTGACCCACTTTCCCTTGCACTTTATATTATGGTTGTTAAGTATCTCTCTAGAGGTTTATTTAATATCTTTTTTTAATATAATAATTTTGATTATATAAGTCTAAGTAGTATGTTTATATCACATTTATACTTTGCTGATGATGTGATTTTGTTTTTTAATGATTATACTAAAGATGTTAAAAATATTTATTATTTTCTTCAAAATAATGAAAAGAAAATTTGTCAATATTTTAATTAATAGAAGTGTTCTTTTGTTAATGGTAAGGGTATGAATTAGAGCAATGTCAACTCAATTTCACAAATTACTGGTTTCTCTAATCAACCCCTTCCAATTTACTACTTAGGCACTCCTCTCTACAAAGGTGAAAGAAAACTTTTCTTTTTGACAAGAGTATTCAAAATATTATAACCAAACTCTCTACATGGGAATTTAAATTAATTTTTATGAGTTGCATACTTAATTTAACTAAAAGTGATCTTTGTTTAATGCTTATTTAAGTGTTTCAAACTATTAACCCTTCTTATGAGGTTTACAATAGATGGATAGGCTTATTATTATATTCTTCTCGGGCTTTTCTCTTGATATTAAAATTATTCATTAAAGGGATTGGGTTTCTTATATTGGCCACTATGGTGAGGGTAATTTGAGATATAAATCGACTATAGATATTTTTAATTATTTCTTTATTAAGTTATGATGGAGGTTTTGTATTAACATCTCTTTATGGGCCAATTTTATGAATCTCAAATATTATAAGAATATCCATCCCTCGTTGTGTTCTTTTAAGAAAGGGCAATTCGTTGTTTGGTATATACTTTGTAAAGCCTAGTGCAAGCTAAACAATGTATTTAATAAGGTATTTACACTTGTTATTCTTTCTTCTGGGAAGATGATTAGATGGGTTTTGGGTCCCTTGATTCTTCTTTCAATGCACATTCTCTTTCTAATTCTAGATTTTTTTTTATTTTATTGTCCTTGGTAAGTGGAATATTTAACTTCTTTTAGGCCATATTCCTATGTCTATAACTGAAGCAATTCGAGATATTCCTATCAATCTCAATGAGATGGATTATACTAAATTTAAATATTTTGTTCATGGTAACTTTAATGATAAAGTTGTTTCGGATTGCTTCAGATCTAGTAACGACCACAATTTGATTTTCAATAAAATTTTGAATTTTTCTATCCCAATGAATATTTCTATTTTTTCATGGAGATTACTTAATGTCTTAATTCTTGTGGATGAAAAATAAAAGAGAAAAGTTTTTTCATTACTTCTAAATATCAATGTTACTCTCATATGGAGACAATTAAGCATGTTTCTATAGATGGATATATTTCTATTAATGTAAGGTTAGCCTTAGATAATGCTTTAGGGTTAATATGAGCTATATAAACATTAATTATCTTATTATCCTTGATCATTGGTTTCATAATAGAAAGGCTGGTGATATTCTCACCGATATTCCTTTGTTAGTTTTTATATTTTTGATGGATTAAAAGAAATAATTGTAAAAATTATGGTGCTAAGATGAATCATGGTCGTATTATCATAGCTATTAGGAATAAAATACATCACCTTGCCTATGCTAAGATGCTTCTTCCCAAATATTTCAAAGGAAATAAGAGTTGGATCACTTTTTTTTCTAACATATCCTTTAATGTTGAAAACATTTATAATATTTTTAATATTATTTATTGGAAAACTCATTGGTGATTCAATTCAAATAAAACATTGATGGTGCGGTTTGTAAACTTGGAGCTGGTTGTGGTGGCCTTCTTTTTTTTTTTTTTTTTTTTTTAAGAAATGCAAATTGTATTAAAAGCAAGAAAATAAACCCTTAATACAAACTAGAAAGAAATAAAAATAAGAGTTCCTGATCCAAAAAGGAAAGGAACATTATTGAAGAGCATATTTGTTAAAAGAAAATTATCATAATTGAAATGAGAACCACTACTTCTTATTTTAAAACCCTTGGGATGGAGGGGATACCAAGTATTAAACAACCTAAAAAGTTGGTTAGCATCCCAGAATTCCCAACTAGTTAAAAAATAAAAACTAGTACCGATCCCATAAATAATTACTGTAATTTTATAAAACAAATATAAAACATAAACAAAATAAAAAAATGCATAAATAAACTAGAAAGTAAATAAAAAGTTCATCAGACATCCGAGAAATGCCTAAGAAAGCTTCAAATAGGCATCTCTGAAATAAATGAATGCCATCCATTAAATCCATAAGAAAAAATTTCCCATCCATTGAAATAGAGATATATCAATTCCAAATGTTGAGGATGTTACTCATAGTGAGAAATCTGAATTACTTCTTGAATAAAAGCTCAAACATCAAGCACCTCAAAGAATATTCCATCATGCTTCTATAAACGAAAGAAAAAGCAAGCATATCAATGAGCTAAAGGGGAAGTGCCCCCCTTATAATTCTTAAATTTGAAATCTGCATTCCTTCTTCTAGGCATATCTTCCTACAGACCCAATGATTGAAGTTTTTTAAACAACTTATGCTTAGAATTGGAAGAATTACTATCCTTATTAACAACTGCTTTATCCTTCACAATCAAAGCTTTTTTAAAATTTAAATTTACCTCAGATGATGGATTATCAATCTCCGATTCAGTAGTAGGAGTAACTCTACATTAACCTCCAATATCCTTGAATGATTCTTGTGGTTCAGCAACTTTTTTAGTAGTAATCGTAGGAGTAGCAACTTCCAGTTCAACTTCAGGAATATCTCGACTAAAACTTCCAATATATTTAAAAGTTTCATATGAAACAGCATCATTTTCATAAGAAATAGTAGCAACAACCTCCTCAATACTATTTACAATTTTTCCTTCAAAAGTTTTTACCAAGTTGATCTCATCTTCAATTGAAATTCCAATCTGAACAGCTTCCAAAAATTTGTCAGATTGAGCAGCAGCCACATCCTCAGAATATTTCCAGTAATTCTCAATATCTTTTGTTGAAAACCCAATCTAAAAATCTTCTAAAATTCTGACTGATTTAAATACAGATTCCACATTTATACTTTTATTAGAATCCTCCTTGTCAACAACTTCAGTGTTGTTGACTTCTAATATTTCAGCATCTTTAATATCCTTTCCTTAAGAGATAACACATTAAACTTATTATTTTTTTCCCAAATTTTATATAATCTAATCAGATAAGACATCAAGTTCCTCCTTATCTTCATCAGTAATCATACCAAGCAAATATGAATCCTCCTTGTCAGCATTTTTACCATTATGATGATCATATTTCTTCACACCATCCAAAAGAACTTTTTGCCTCTTCTTATTCTTGAACTTCACATGCATTCATGGGCCATATGAAGTTTCATCAACATGAGCTAAATTCCTTGGGACATCCTTATCAGAAAGATTCAGAATTGGTGAGAAATTAGGACACATAGAAACTTTATGTCCAATCCTTCCACACTTGAAACATAGAGCCGAAGATTCTCATATTCAAATTTTTGAGAAATTTTTCCACTCAAACCTTCAATCTAAATTCCACATAGTAGCTTTGTATTCATTTTAATCTGAATACAAGCTCTAGCAAATTCTCTTCTATCCCATTTAAACATGTTTCCATCTAATAATAAAGAGGTTCAAATTTTTGCAATTATTTTTGCAATATTAGTTTCATCCTAATAATGAAGAGACAAATGAGGCAGATGAACAAAAATGGTTGAAGAAATTCCATCCATAGAAATAGGAGAGAAAATTGGAGATCATTTGTCTATACCAATGATGAAGACCCCAACATACCAAGGACCTCCATTAAGGACTTCCTCCACGGCTTCAAATGACTAAAATGAGCACAAATGCCAATCTAATCCAAGTGAGGTTATATCAAATCCACTAAATCTACTCCATTGTTGTCTTAATTCAAGACTACAAATTAAAAAAAGGCAACTTCTTGCTAAGAAATTTAACAACCAAGGAATTCCTTAAACCTTGAACATTGGCTCTTTATTTCTCTATATCAAGTTTAACCACATTTACATCCTCATTATCATCAAAAATTTCCTTCTTATTTATTTTAATTTGTTGTTTTTTAACCCACACATTTGAATTTTCTTAAACAAGAGATAAGTTATCTCCAATCAAATTTTAAGAAGGATTTTTATCCCTTTCATCACTAGGGATGATAATATCAACATCATTACCTTTCTCCAACATACTATTCAATTTTAATTTAGATCCTGAAGATGAAGCCTCCAAATTGTTTGGTTTGGGAGGAAAAATCGAAGCATAATTCAATAAGGAATCTGATTTTTTACAATGCGACAAAGATAAAAAAGACTTATGATCCAAATAGGAAATCACTTATTTCCCTTTCTCTCCATCAGGCAAAATCTTTCGATTTAAAACAAAAAAGCCTTCTCTGATAACTAGAGGAGTATTCATGAAGTAGGAATTGCGAGACATGCTACAATTGAAAGAAAATCTACCTTTTGTATCCAATGAAGTTGGACGCACGATAGATGTTAAGAATGAGGTGCTATGGTCTTTGATTTTGTTGCTTACATTCCATTATGTTAGCTTATTATTATTGAGGTCAATGCTCTCTTTTTGGGTCTCACTTTTATACAGCTCAAAAAATATCTAATATTTGGATTGAATTCCTTCCTGAGTGAAATTCTAGCTAACATAAAGTGTTCGGTGCAACTGACCTTTGACTCTCTAATACTTGTTAATTTATTATCAGCCATTGATTACTTTAATGCTAGTTTTTTTTTACTTAGTCAAGAAAATTAATACCCTTCTCCTCCATATTGATTATGTCATTTTGCATATTTGGATATAAGAAATTTTTGGGCAAATTGGTTAGCTCACAAAGAAGTTCGCACTTCCTCCATTAAGATATTTCATAATTTTAATTGGCTTCATGATCTCATGGGCATGATAAGACTTGATAAATAGGGTATGCCTTATTTTTAGGAAATATAGCTTTCTCTTTATTAGTTGGTGTTTTGTTTATCCTATTTGATGGGTGCTGGATTCTATTAATTAATTTTTTTCTATTTATGTTTGCCCCGTCTGAATGAGGAATAGTTCTTTATTGTCTATCTATTTGCGCTTTATCTTAGTTCTACTAGGACGTAGTGTAGTTTGTTCAACTGTTTTTGATGGTTTCTATGGGTTTGTCTTCGTGGTTTTGTGTGTAATATGTCTATTTTATGGTCCTTACCTTCCCTTGGTATTGGGGGAAGTGCGGGATTTTTTAATTCTTTTATTAGAGTTGCTCAATCTAGGATTTACAGTTATTTTTAGCTCATTTGGAGTGGTTCCTTGGTGTAGGTCTTTCCAGCTGATTTTTTATCATACTATTGCTCTACCATGGTTGTTATCATGTTGGTGCTAGATTGTTGTTGTAGGGTAATTGTAATGTTATTTTTTTATCTTTTGGGAAACTCTATCTTTTTGATATTTTTTATTAGTTTACCAACCCACTGCTTGAAACTCGTGCAAAACAATGCCCTTCCATTGCCTGCCTACTTAAGCAAACTAATCACACTACTGGCCAACACGGACAAACCCATTTCCCTCCAACTCGCATAGCCCCAGCCATCACCCACCTATTATTATGCAGCCCATTTTTTTTTTTTTTTTTTACACTCTGCTGAACTAATTTTTGTATGAGGTCATTAAGACCCATATTTATATCTTTTTATTTTTATTTTTATTTTTCTTTTTTTTATTATTATTATTTTTATTTTAGGACCCATCTAGATATCAATGGATTGATATGATAGGTTTCAATCAACCTATTGTCAAATCATCTAGAACTCAATCCAAACTTCAATTCAATCCTCATTTTAATCTTCAATAAATCTTCAATTCAATACTTAATCTAGTCTGTAGAAAAACCTCATTCAGAATTCAATCAATTTTAATCACCCAGCCTATGTCATCACTTGAAGTTGCAACATTACACTGTAGTAGGTTATTCAAAACATTGCCAACTCAGTAAATTATCACCTATTGACCATCATTTGATTTTCTTTATCTAATCATTAATAATCACATGATTGATTATCGTTTATGTGGATGAATCAAAGCAAATCAATCAAATCCAAACTCTATTTAAATCAAGAATTCTAGATAAAAAATTCAAGGTTAAAGGCCCATGTCCTATAACCCCATTTGAGTGATTTTTCAATCACTTCAAAACCCAATCAAATGACCCCTAATACGTGATGCCGTCAATACTTGGTTATATATTGGATCCCAAGTTCGTAATAACCTCCTCCAGATCTTCCATAGAAATTCTTTGCATAGAAGTTTGTAATCCTCCTCATCCATCTTATTAGAAGGTTGCAGCCATCCTTCTAATCTACAATTCTTTGATTTCCATTTACAGCTTTTAATAAAAACTTCTTCAATGCTCTGCTTGTCTTCACAGATGAATCCTTCTTCATTTTTAACACCATTAATCCTATTAGCATTTCTTCTTGCCGTGGAAAAAGCATGGAAGAACGTTGGAATTTGAATCTCCATCTTTCAACCATTGAATTTTTTCCTCTACTTCCACCACATGCTAAGCCTGCCCAGCGTGGTATTAAAGTCCGCAATTTTGGACCTCAAGCAGTAAAGCTTCAATTCTGATAAACCTCCCAAATTCACTTTTTCTTCTTGTAATTCTAGAATTTCTCTTTTTAGCTTATCTTTTTCTTCAACCAGATTTTTATATTTTTTCCTTACTCCAAAAGACTAAGGACCTCAAAGTTCTTTTGAACTTGGCATTTAAGATGTTTGTAGCAGAACCTCTAGTTCGTTTGCTCCAAGAAGCTAGAACCACTGAATGAGCTTCTTTATAAGATAACCAGGTATCTTCAAACATAAAATTTCTCTTCTTTATTAGCTTGGAAGCCAAGATTTTAATAGAGATTGGACAATGGTCCGATGCTATTCTAGCTAGATGCCTTACCACCGCCGTCTGGAGAAGATTTAGAGCAGTACAATTAAGAAGACATCGGTCTAATCTCTCCAAGATCCTTCCTCCTCCATTTTTATTATTACACCAAGTGTATTTAGGACCCAAGAAGCCAACTTCATATAGGTCTCCTTTACACACGAAAGAGAGCATGTCTTGTGAACCTTGAGAATGTACAAACTTCTTCCCACCTCTCTTCTCACTTTGGGATATTATGCAATTAAAATATCCCCATATAATCCATGGAAAATTATTATCATAATAAATTTCCAACTTACTCCAAAGTAGCCTCCTTTTACTATTCTTCCTACTCCCATAGACCATTGCTATCATCTAGCTTTGATTGTGTTTTATTTTAAGCCTTCCCACCACAGCCTGCTCATTGGCTTCTATTACTTCAAATGATGCCAAGTCATGCCTCCAACATACCAAAATTCCACCAGATAGACCAACTGCAGGATACAGAAAGGAATCCCACAAATCTCCAATGAATTTCCTTACTTCCACAGGATCCATAGAAGAAACTTTTGTTTCCATTAGTCCAACAAACAAAGCTTCAGTATCTTTAACAATCTCTTTCAAATACCTGGAGGCCTCCACCTTCCTATCCCCCCTACAATTCCAAAAGATAAGGGAACTCATTTCTTCTTGGTACTGGGATTAGACCCACCACAAATACCCTTTGCTTCACCCTTCCTTATTTTAGATTTCAATGAATTGTTTCCTAAAGATTTAAGTTCCTTTTACAGTTTGAATTTAACTTCACCATGCCCAGAAATCTCCACCAAATCCTTTTGGTCATTCATATTTTTAATAGACTTTTCATCTACCTCCAGCTCACCTTATTCTCTGTCAACCAAAGAATTATCTTCTATAGAACCAGCCTTATCATCATCATTAACTGTCTAAAGAATAGAAAACATGTTTCTTACTTTCAAGAGCTACCGAAACTTTCTCAGCAGAAATATTTTCTGCTATCAATTCAGTAGAATTGCTCTTCTCCAGAACAAGGGGAACTTCTACAGCATATTTTTTATCTGTTTCCAATACAGAAGATTTGTTGACATTGATAACTTGTTCTAATTGATCTACAATCTGCTCTCTTACATCTTTCTGAAGCATGAAATCAATATTTTGATAGGGAGTACTTGAGTTCGCAGGTAATCCCTTAGAATTTACATGAGTTCACAAGCAACCCTTCCCATTTATGTTGTTTAAAACAACCTGAGAAAGATCTGGATCAGAGCTAATAAAATTTTCCTTATTCAGCAAATTTTGTTCCAATAGAACATTATTTTGATCCATCTGCTCCACTATACCTCCTTCCAAATTAATCTCCCCTTCTTCTAGTTGATTAGCAACATTACTTAATCTTCCTGGGAGCACCTGGACCAAGTCTTTACCAATGACAACTTCCATAACAGTCTGAACTTCTTCTACTGCTACCACTGGAGAAGCAAATTTTCTTAAAAATCTGGAAGTGTTTGGATTAATCCACTTATTGCTCTATTTTGAATTCCTCTTTTTCTTGTTGTTAACCAAAATCCAAGGACCATAAGTAGGTTCTTTGAGAACAACTTGTTTCCTTCCCACACCTTTCCCTTCATCACTTCCATCAGCATCCTTCATGACTTTATGAACTTTTTCTATTGGAACACATTCCATATCCACATGTCGAATCTTCCCACATACAAATCAAAAGTTTGAAACCTTTTCATACTCCACTTTTTGGAAGAACCTTCCATCCATGCTATCAACCCATACACCTAAAGGAAGAGGTTGATCAAGTTTGATTCTCACACAAACTCTAGCAAATTCTCTTCTTCCCCAATGAAACATATTTCCATCTAACATAAGTGGTTTTCCAATTCTTGAAGCAATACAAGCTACATTCTTCTCATCCCGACATTGCAAAGGTAAGTGGGGCATTCTAATCCAAATTGGAGAAGAAAGACCCTTTATAGACGAAGTATTAAATTCTAGAGACCACTTCTCCATGCCTACTATATGTTCATTCACATACCAAGGTCCTCCGGAATGAGTAGCTTCTACCATCTCTTCCGATGAGAATGAGCATAAAAACCATCCTCTTCCCAATGTAGTAAAGTGGAATTGTCTGAATTGACTCCATTGTTTCCTTAACTCCCATGCCACCATATGGGATGGTAAATCTTTCCCGAAAACCTTGATAACCAATGACTTAGACATTTTTTTGAGTTCATCTCCTCCAATTCCACATTAAGCCTAACTGCCTTTCCATCCTCAGATAGAACCACCTTATCCTCTTTGAAATCCAATTAAATGTATGGTTTGTTACTCCAAGGATTCATTTTACCAGATCCTACCGATTTAGGCAAATCATCAGGCATCTTAACTCCATCTGATACTTTTTCCTTTTCCAAAATAGAGTGAATATTATTGTTAACCATTTTCAAAGAATTTTCATTTATCATGCTACGACATAGTCCAGGGATTGCATTCGAATTCACGAATTGGTTAACAAAAAATTTCATTTCAGAAGTCGACGCAGTATAATCAGATGGAATTTTGGATGATTTCAAACTATTTGGAGTAACCATATCCACCATATCAACTATAGATTTACCTTTACCTTCCACATGTTTGATCACCTTGGGCAATGATTCTGATACCTCCTTAATCACCAAGGTTCCTTGACGTTTCATCAAAGGAATTTGAATTCTCTGATTAGAATTAAAAAATGACAATCCATCTCCATTCTCCTTGATCTTTGAATTACCTATAACAAAAGGAGATTTCAACGACAAAGATTGCTGTAAGTTTTCAACTTCAACGTTCTGACATTGCTTGAGGCAATTCGCCACCCTCGTCAACTTCAGTTCCTCAGATGAAGCACCACGATCATCCTTAGGACAATCACCGGAAGAAGGTCGAAGATCATCTACCACCATCAATTTCTGCGGCCGTTATCGCCAAATGGAATTTCAAAATTTTGTTTCTCTCTCTAGAATCTCGTACCTTCTCTCTCTTCAATATAAATGACCCCTAATACATGATCTATCAATTGCATAGTGATTAGACATGTCCCTAGGGTAAACCATCAATATTTGAGTCCATTATAAAGCCTCTAACTCAAGAAACTCAGTTGAAATCCAAAGGTTGCAAAACCTTCAAATATTTTCATCCTATGCCAGTGAATAGACCACCTTGTGGAATAAAACCTTGGGACCTTCCTAGATTAGATTTTATGTTTTAATTAATTCAAATAAAGACTTCAATTTATAATTTAACAAAATAGCATTTGATGTTTCTCCTATTACTTTTAATGTTTGATTATTAGGAAAATTTATACACATCACCTAAATCATACATTTTTAGAAATGAAACACCTACCACAAGACATGAGCTATCACAATCGTGCAAAATCTCATATCATCATCAAATCATATGAAATTTGTTATAAATAAAATATATGTATTGGAGCAATATACGAAGTTTGATATCTAGGTGATAATTTAATAAATAAATGCATAAGGTGGTGTTTATTTAAATGGGCAAGATTTTGGTGTTGTGTAAAGAAAATTCTCTAAATAGGCAAGAAAATTTAAATAGGCTAAATTTTAGATAGGCAAAGTAATTTAAATAGGCATGATAATTTAAATTAGAAATATTTTAATTAGGCAAGATAATTTAAATAGACATGAATTTAAATAGGCAAGACAATTTAAATAAGCTAGATTTTGTAGAGACAGTTGCTATTTGCATGTTTTATATTATTGCAACTTATATTATTTTGATGATTTCAAATATTATTGTTTTTATATATCTCCTAACACTTTTTGGAAGTTTTATTTTTGCTCTAGTGTGTACTAACATTTCAGGAAAATTAACTCCAAGCAATGAAAACTTCAAACTATTCATTTGTAAATCATAAGTTTTTAAATGAAAGGGAGTGATTGTAATTGAGTGAAAAATCACAACACACACTCTTAGGGGATAATTTTTGTGAACTGATCGTACGGGATGAACCTGGTTCGTACGGGACGATCATGTCAATCAATGCCTCAGGAGAGCAATGGATTGAACGTGTGAGGAGAAAAATTTCTAAGTCCTAATCATCCAGGATGAATTTAATATTTATCCCAGGATGAACTTCTCGGGATTCTCTCTTGCACTGTTCGTCCAGACAAAAATAAGGTTCGTACCGGGATGAAACTCTCTGTATGAGATCGTACAGGACAAAATGTACCTTCATACCAGGACGAAACTCTCTGTATGAGATCGTACAGGACTAAATGAACCTTCATACCAGGACGAAACTCTCTGCATGCGATCATACAGGACGAAATTAATTTTTGTCCCTGGATGAAAGTCTCTATTTAAAATCGTCCCAGGACAAAACATGTTCGTCCCAGGACAAACTGAACCGACTTACGTCAGTTGGTTACGTCCTGTAGAATTTTTGGGAATCGACCTATGTAATAACCGTTTCATACCGGACGAACATAGTTCGTACGGGAAGATGAGCATGTACGAACATAATTCGTACCAATATATATTAGGTTCGTTTCCAAGACTTTAAGTAAAATCGTCCAGGATGATCCACGATCGTACGGGATGATCCACTATATTCAGAATTGAAAACTTGTAGTTTTTGAGTGGTTTTTCTTGTCTTTTGTATATATAGTTAAAATTAGACTGCCACCCAATCTTTTTTCCATTTGATCTTCATGCCTATTGAAAGAAAAGTCAAGGAGAGAGTGTGAGAGATCATTCAAAGGAAAATTCCTACCACTGGAGCGTGAAGGTTTCACTTGGTGTTCAAAGGTAAGAATCTCTACTTGTGATTTGGGATTAGTTTACTCTTTTCTTTCTATCTTCTAGATTTTCTGTGAGAAGATCTGTCAAGGAGATCCAGTTCTCTACCGACACTAGGAGAGTGTGAAAGGACAAAGGGTTCTCTACCCACACTAGGAGAGTGTGAAAGGACGAAGGGTTCTCTGCCCACACTAGGAGAGTGTGAAAGGACAAAGGGATCTCTTCCCAAACTATGAGAGTGTGAAAGGATGAAGGGTTCTCTGCCCTCACTAGTGAAAGTGTAAAAGGACGACGGTTCTCTGCCAACACTAGTGAAAGTGTAAAAGGACAAAGGTTCTCTGTCGCACCGGGTAGTGGTAAAAAGAGTGATTGTAAAGGCTTCTCCGCCTTGCTGTGGGTGCAAAAGGAGAGACACTTTTTGTATTAGTGCAATACTCAGAGGGTGCCTCTAGGGAGTGGATGTAGGTCTTGTTTAGACCGAACCACTAAAAATCGTGTGTTCTTTTATTTTACTATTTTTTTATTTTTCGCATTTAATTTAGTGTTTTAAAATTGTGGTTGAAAAACTTTTTATAAAAATTCATTAAATTTCAATTTCGGTTAAACTTATCAAAAGAGGGAAAATTTTTAAATACCAATTCACCGCCCCCCCCCCCCCCCCCCCCCCCCCCCCACCCCCCCCCCCCCCCCCCCCCCCCCCCCCCCCGCCTCTAGTAGCTTTGGGACATTAATTTTGGTCTAACAACCTATTTACTAAACTCAACAAGTGGTATCAGAGCTCCATTTCAAAATCATAAGTTTAAACTACATTTTGATTAACGTAGATGGCTACATTTGGAAACCAAAATACACCTGAGGGTTACTCTATTACTAGACCTCCACTATTTAACATTATACCTTTTGATTTTTGGAAAACACGCATGTCTACTTTCTTACAGTCGCTTGATTATCGTATGTGGATTTTAGTCCAAGAAGGTTATACAAAACAACTAGATTAGTTAATGGAGTTAGGGTTGAAACACCTTTTGCAGATTGGACTATAGAAGAACGTGACTTAGCACAACTATTTGCTAAATGCTTAAATAGTTTCTTTTGTGCTTTAAAATCCGAAGACTACATGCGGGTTTCCACTTGCAAAAGTGGTAAGGACATATGGGATAGACTTTGTATAACTTATGAGGGGACTAATGAAGTTATGCAATCAAGACTTAATATCTTGTTACATGACTATGAATTGTTTCGCATGAAACCAAATGAATCCGTTTCTAATATGTACACAAGATTCACACAAATTGTCACCTCTTTGCATGTACTTGGTAGGGAACTAACGAATGCTGAAATGGTTAATAAGATTCTTCGTTGTTTACCTACTACTTTTGATGTTAAAATTACTACAATTACAGAGTCTAAAGATCTAAACATTTATTCTATTGACAATCTTCTTGGTTCACTCATTGCTTACGAGCAAGGGGTTAGTTAAAGAAAGATTGATGCAGGTGAACCACGAAAGGAGAAAAATATAGCACTAAAAGTGGAAGAGTCTGAGAGTGAATACTCACAACCTGAGGATGAAGACGATATAGCATTGATGACTAGATAATTCATAAGCTTTTTGAAGAGGAAGCAGAAGAGACGCCAACAATGGAATAGAGGTAAGTTTAACATAAATGGCAAGGTTTCTAATGAAGTAATTTGTTATGAATGTAGGAAACCGGGTCATATCAAGACTGATTGTCCAAAACTCAAAGCCACTCCTAGCAAGGAAAAGGTAAAGGAGAAACCAACTGTGAAGAAGGGCAAAAAGAAATTTCAAATATCTTTTTGGGCGGACTCAGCTTCAGATTCATCAGAGACTAAAAAGGAAGAAGAAGTCACCAATCTTTGCTTGATGGCAGATAGTGTTGATCAATCAGATCAAGAAGAGGGTCACTCTCACACAAGACCTCGTGGGAGCATATGGTACCTGGACAGCGGATGTTCAAAGCATATGACTGGAGATACTGCTCAATTCATAATGCTGGAAGCTAGGAGTGGAGGCAAGGTAACACTTGGAGATAACACCACAAAGAAAGTGGTTGGATCACGTATGATTGGAAACTTGAAAAACTTTTTTATTGATAATGTGTTGTTGGTTGAAGGATTAAAGTATAATTTACTAATTATAAGTCAGCTATGTGATAAGGTCTATAGTGTAAAAATTTTTTTCCAACTAGCTGCATATTAAGCATAAATGGTAAAGATGTGCTGAATGGAAAAAGGGTAAACAATGTTTATATGCTAGATTTAAATTGCATTCAGACTCCTACTGCCTTTTATTTGAAAATTGTTTCTGATGAGTCATGGCTTTGGCAAAGGAGACTTTGTCATTCTAGCATGAAAAACTTTAGAAAGATTACCCAAAAGAATTTAGTGAGAGGTATACCTAAACTAGACTTTAATAAGGATCACCTTTGTGATGCATGTCAATTAGGCAAGCAAGTGAAGTCCTCTTTTCAATCCAATAAGGATCTTAGGACTAGTAAACCTTTGGAAATCTTACACATGGATCTTTTTGGACCAGTTGGAACTGTAAGTCTAGGAGGGAAGGTATACGATTTTGTTATAGTAGATGATTACTATAGATTCACTTGGGTTAGATTTCTATTTCATAAAAGTGAATCATTTGAGAAATTTAAAAAATTTTTTGACTTGGATTCAAAGGAAATTAGGGTGTGAAATTATTTCTATACAAAGTGATCATGGAGGAGAATTTGAAAATGAGAGATTTGAAAATTTTTGTAAAGAAAAAGGAATTGATAACAATTTTTCTGCACCTAGAACCCCTCAGCAAAATGGGATAGTCGAAAGGAAAAACATAACATTAATAGAAGCCGCCCGAGCTATGTTGGCAAAATACTCACTTCTTAGATATTTTTGGGCTGAGGCGGTTAGCACTGCATGTTATATTCTGAATAGGGTGAATTTGAGATCCAATTTAAATAAAACACCCTATGAATTGCTAAAAGAAATAACACCTAATTTGTCACATTTGCATGTTTTTGGTTGCAAGGTGTTTATTAATAATAATGGAAAATCTGCCTTAGGTAAATTTGATCCAAAATCAGATGAATAAAATTTTGTTGGATATTTAAGAGTTGGAAAATCTTATAGGGTATTCAACAAAAGAACTTTGGTTATTGAAGAGACCACACATGTTGTATTTGATGAATCTGAAATTTGGAAGAGCCAAATGTTATTGAAGATGAGATTGAGGATAACTCCGAAAAGATTAATAGAATAAACTTGGAAGAAAATGTGGAAGAGAATTTGGAAATAGAAAACCCTTTGCTTAGACATTTGAGATTTTCTAAAAATCTCCCAAGAGAATTGATTATAGGTGAACCTAGTGAAGGTGTTAGAACTAGGCGTGGATTAAGCAAGGAAGTCAACCATTCAGTCTTTATTTCAACTATAGAACCCACTAATATTGATCAAGCACTTTCAGATGAATTTTGGATTTTGGCCATGCAAGAAGGGTTGAATCAATTTGTAAAAAATAAAGTTTGCGAATTAACTTCAAGGCCAAAAGATCAAAGCATAGTAGGAACTAAGTGGGTATTCAAAAATAAAATGAATGACTCAATAATAGTCATTAGAAATAAGACTAGATTAGTTTCTAAGGGGTATAATCAGATTAAAGGAATTGATTTTGAGGAGACTTTTGCCCCTGTAGCTAGACTTGAAGCAATTAGGGTTTTTTTAGCCTTTGCTTGTTTTAAAGGTTTCAAACTATTTAAAATGGATGTGAAAAGTGTCTTTTTAAATGGGGTAATTGAAGATGATGTTTTTGTAGAACAACCTCCAGGTTTTAAAAATTCAAAATACCCAAATCATGTTTTCAAATTAAAAAAGGCATTATATGGAGTAAAACAAGCACCTAGGGCTTGGTATGAGAGGTTAAGCACCATCCTACTTGAAAGATCTTTTGAAAAAGGAAGTGTGGATACAAATCTTTTTTTAAAGAAATTTGGAAAGGATATGCTCATTGTTCAAATTTATGTGGATGATATCATTTTTGGATCTTCAAATAAAAATCTTTGTGATGATTTTTCTAAAACAATAAGTAGTAAATTTGAAATGAGTTTGATGGGAGACTTAAATTACTTTCTAGGCTTTAACATTAAGCTACTTGAGGAAGGTAGAATTCTTAATCAATCTAAATATGTTAAGGACATCCTCAAAAAATATGAAATGGACAATGCTAAACCTGTTAGTACACCAATGAGTTCCTCAGTTCAGTTGGATAAGGACCCTAAGGGAAAATCTGTTGATCAAAAGAAATTTAGAAGGTTTATTGGATCATTACTTTACTTGACTGCTAGCCGACCATATATCATGTTTAGTGTTTACTTGTGTGCTAGATTTTAATCTGATCCAAAAGAATCACATTTGACAGCAGTGAAAAGGATTTTAAGATACTTACTAGGAACTCAGAACTTAGGAATTTGGTATCCAAAGTTTAGCTCTTCATTTGAAATTATTAGTTATTCAGACTCTGATTTTATAGGCTGTAGAGTGGATAGGAAAAGCACTTCTAGAACATGTCAATTCATTGGAAATTCATTAGTTTCATGGTCTAGTAGAAAACAAAATTCAGTGGCCCTATCTACTTCAGAAGCAGAATACATTGCACTAGGAAGTTATGTGGCACAATTACTTTGGTTAAAGCAACAGTTGATTGATTTAGGATTAACTATAGGCACTATACCAATTTATTGTGATAATACTAGTGCTATTTATATTTCAAAAAATTCTATTCAACATTCAAGAACCAAACACATTGACATATGACATCATTTCATAAGGGATCATGTATCCAAGGGAGAAATTGAACTTAACCATGTTTCAACAGAAAATCAACTTGCAGATATTTTTACAAAATTTTTAGCCTTTGATAGTTTCAGTACATTAAGAACTAGGCTTTGGAGTGATTGATTTAAATGCATAGATAAAAATGTTTTTCTGCAAAATTGATATTTTGTTTTTGTTTTTGTGTTAACTGTATTTTTGATTTGTTGTTTTGTTTGTTTTTTAATGTGTATTTAAGTGTGTTTCGTTATGTTTATTCATTTTTGTTTTGAGTGTGAAAATGAAAAATTTGTGGTCATCATCGTCTGGGACGAAAATTTTTTTTGTACGGGACGATGTGTGTAAAATAATTAACTGCATGATTTCAAACCGTCTTAAGAGCAGTTTTTTAATGTAGTTCGTCTGTACGATCATCACGATCATCTGGGATGAAATATTTCTCAAACGACGGGATAATTGAATGCAGCAGTTGAATGGATAAAACAGTTTTTATTATAAACTTCGTCCGTACGAACCTTTGGTTCGTCCAAACAAACACATATTGGTTCATGGCGGGGGATGGTTTCCAACTTCCATTAAAACGAGTTAAATTTCTGATCGTCTGTATGAACACGTATTCATATGTACGATCATTTTGGTCAAAAGTCTATACGAAAGGACGCTTTGGAAATTGTGTGTTTATGAAAAGCCGTTATTTTTTAAACTCATTAATTCGTACATACGAAATATTTTCGTGCGGGATGAATGAAAATTTTATCTGGTACGAGCAGTCGTTCTTCTTTAAAATTAACGACAGTTTTTACTGAACAGTCACTTTCACACATCTCTTTCAAACCTTTCCACTGTTTAAATCCTTCAATGGCAAGTTCTATCAAGCGCCAAAAGACTTTGGCTAAGGGACCTCCAAGAAACACATCCGAAAACTTCATTTCTAGAGCCAATGAAGAATAATTTCCTAGGTTTGTCTCTGCAAAAATCACACCATCTAGAGTTCTCCTACAGGATCAATTGACCTTTAAGGTAATGCACTTATTTACCTCCAGTCAATTTGGTTTGATCCTCACTCTAGTCCATTTCTACAATAAAGAAACCTTTCACTACTTCTTGGCAAGCATGTCATTCAACGCCGACCATTCTGTCATCACTTCTTTTATTTTCAAAAAGAAAGTTGAAATCACTAAGGATGATTTTGGCATCTTCCTAAACCTAAGGGCTGAAAGCTTAAGAGCACATACCTTAACCACCACAAATTTTGACTGGACTGAAGTTAATAGGGTGATTATAGGAATAAGAGTTAAGGATCATCAACCTAAAGTTTCAACTTTATTACGTGAAGCCCGCATCATCCAGCACATTTTAAGAACTTCCATTATCCCTAAAGCTGGTGATAGAATCAACATCACTCTCTTCTTTCTACTGTTACCTACCTGATTATGACTATATAACCTATAGATTAGGCCCAACTCCTAATTGACTACATTTATGGTCTCTCTGAAATTGGTCCTGTTGATCATAAAAGGAAGAAGAATATAGCCTTAGGATATTTGATTGCTTATATTTTGGAAAAGAAGTATAATTTAATTCATCCTGAACAAGACTTTGAAGAACCTCTCTACTACAATGACGCATCCTTTAGGGCTATCTTCAATATGGACGAGCCCAGCAGAACTCATGTAGTTCTAAGTGAAATAGAAGAAGAAGCTGGACCTTCACATGCTGCTGGACCAAATTATGAGGATTTGGTTCAAAGATTTGAAAATTTGGAAACTCATTTTGATCAAAGGTTTGATCAAATTGAAACTCACCTTCAGTAGCAAGATTTTCAGCACAATCAATATATGGGATTTATGCATGAACAAATAAATTCCATTAATTCCAACATGTTCACGATCAGTAGTTACTTCAACTTCTTTGGTGCAGCACCACCTCCTCCTCCAGATCAGGGTCCTTCAGAATGATTTGTTTAGTGTTTGTTCTGTGTTTCGTTGTAATTCTTGTGTTAGTGATTATCTTTAGTTTATTGTTTTGTTCTTGTCTTAATTATGATAGTATTGATATCTTGAACTACAAATTGTAATAGCTTTTCCCGATATCAATATATATTTCAATGTTTTGTTGTTAAATGTTTTAGAAATGTGTGTTAGATTTTATGACATTAATTTTTTTTAATCTTAATAGTGCTTTATTTAACTTGTAAAATTAAATTAATTTCATTAGAAAATATAATTTTTCTAAATTTAAGACATACTTATAACTTGATATTATTAGAATTTTCAATTCCATGTCTCTTATTTAGACTACATAAATCTTTAATATTATTATTGCAATTTAGATGTTTTCTTATTTTGTATTTCTCTTTTGAATTAGTGTTTATGCACTTAGAAAATTTTAAAATTCTAGATTATTAATTTTGAAAAGAATTCAAATACTGTTGAAAATTATACAAATGTATAAAAATCAAAAGGTTTGTGCAAAAAAATTTTGCAACGACAAAAAGAGGCACAAAATAAGCCCAAAGTAAAAAGATGCACAAAAGTGTGCCATAAAATTTGAATAAGATGCGCAAAGCGCCACATGTGGTATTACTTCTTTCGAGACTCTTTTAATCTCTTATTCAAATTGATCTAATGCTCATTTATAATTTATATTGAAATTTGAAATATAAAATTTTTTATTCACCCTTAGTGTAGTGATTCTCTTTATCTTCATGTCTAAATTGACACATGCCCTTGAAAAATTCTTTTTATTCTATTAGTTATATCATTTCTTAAATTATATGAAATTTTATGTTTTTCTAATATTTTTGAATTTATTTGTATACCTTATCTCAATCACTTTCAAGATTAAAATATCAAATAAATTTCATATTTCTGCTTACATTTCTAGCATTCCTTTCTTCTTCACTTTTTGATGCTGTCAAAAAGGGGGAGAAATTGTTTGATTTTCGTATGTATGTTTTAATTCATGGGGAGTTTAGGAGATACTTAGAATTTGAAACCCTACAAATAATAATTGTTTTGTCATCATCAAAAAGGTGGAGATTGTCGAGAGAGTTGCTATTTGCATGTTTTATATTCTTGCAGCTTATATTATTTTGATGATTTCAAATATTTTTTTTTTTATATATCTCCTAACACTTTTTGAAAGTTTTATTTTTGCTCTAGTGTGTACTAACATTTCAGGAAAATCAACTCCAAGCAATGAAGACTTCAAACTATTCATTTGTAAATCATAAGTTTTTAAATAAAATGGAGTGATTGTAATTGAGTGAAAAATCACAACACACACTCTTAGGGGATAATTTTTGTGAACTGATCGTACGGGATGAACCTGGTTCGTACGGGACGATCATGTCAATCAACCCCTCAGGAGAGCAATGGATTGAACGTGCGAGGAGAAAATTTTTCAAGTCCTAATCGTCCAGGATGAATTTTAATATTCGTCCCAGGACGAACTTCTCGGGATTCTCTCTTGCACTGTTCATCCAGAAGAAAATAAGGTTCATACCAGGAGGAAACTCTCTGTATGAGATCGTACAGGACTAAATGAACCTTCGTACGAGGATGAAACTCTTTGTATGAGATCGTACAGGACTAAATGAACCTTCATACCAGGACGAAACTCTCTATATGAGATAGTACATGATGAAATTAATTTTCATCCATGGACAAAGCTCTCTGTATGCGATCATACAGAATGAAATTAATTTTTGTCCCTGGACGAAACTCTTTGTTTAAAATCATCCCAGGACGAAACCTGTTCGTTCCAGGATGAACTGAACAGACTTACGTCTGTTGGTTACGTCCTGTAGAATTTTTGGGAATCGACCTATGTAATAACCGTTTTCGTACCGGATGAACATAATTCGTACGGGATGATGAGCGTGTACAAACATAAATCATACCAATATACATTAGGTCCATTCCGACACTTTAAGTAAAATCGTCCAGGACGATCCACGATCGTACGGGATGATCCACTGCGTACAGAATTGAAAACTTGACTGCCACTCAATCTTCTTTCCATTTGATCTTCGTGCCTATTGAAAGAAAAGTTAAGGAGAGAGTGTGAGAGAGCATTGAAAGGAGGATTACTACCACTGGAGCGTGAAGGTTTCACTTGGTGTTCAAAGGTAAGAATCTCTACTTGTGATTTGGGATTAGTTCACTATTTTCTTTCTTTCTTCTAGATTTCATGTGAGAAGATCTGTCAAGGAGATCCAGTTCTCTGCCGACACTAGGAGAGTGTCAAAGGATGAAGGGTTCTCTACCCACACTAGGGGAGTGTGAAAGGACGAAGGGTTCTCTGCCCAGACTAGGAGAGTGTGAAAGGATGAAGGGTTCTCTGCCCTCACTAGTGAAAGTGTAAAAGGATGACGGTTCTCTGCCAACACTAGTGAAAGTGTAAAAGGATGAAGGTTCTCTGCCGCACCGGGTAGTGGTGAAAAGAGTGATTGTAAAGGCTTCTCCGCCTTGCTGTGGGTGCAAAAGGAGAGACACTATTGGTATTAGTGCAATACTCAGAGGGTGCCTGTAGGGAGTGGATGTAGGTCTGGTTTAGACCGAACCACTATAAATCGTGTGTTCTTTTATTTTACTATTTTTTTTATTTTCCACGTTTAATTTAGTGTTTTAAAATTGTGGTTGAAAAACTTTTTATAAAAATTCATTAAATTTCAATTTCGGTTAAACTTATCAAAAGAGGGAAAATTTTTAAATACCAATTCATCCCGCCCCCCCCCCCCCCCCCCCCCCCCCCCTCTTGGTAGCTTTGGGACATTAATTTTGGTCTAACAACCTATTTATTAGACTCAAGAGATTTTAAATAGGCTAGATAAGTTAAGTAGGCATCGTAATTTAAATTATATTTTAACATGAGAGCATTTAATGTTCCTCCTATCACTTTTAATGTTTGATTTTGAGGAAAAGTTACTCATATCATATAAATCATACATTTTTTAAATTATAATACCTACCCTAAGATAAGAGTTGTCACAATTGTTCAATTACTCGTATGATCATCAAATCATAGGAAATTTGTTATAACAAAAATATACATATTGGAGCATTATGTGAAGTTAGATATCTGATTGATAATTTAATAAATAAATTTTTATGATGGTGATTATTTAAATAGGCAAGATTTTGGTGTCGTATAAAAAAACTTTCTCTAAACAGTCATGCTAATTTAAATAGGCAAGATTTTAAAATTAAAGAGAAATTTTTTTATACAACACCAAAATCATGTCCATTTAAATAACCACCACCCTATACATTTATTTATTAAATTATCACCCATATATCAAACTTCACATAATGTTCCAATCAATATGTTTTATTTATAACAATTTTCCTATGATTTATGATGATATGAGCAATTGCACAATTGTGACTGCTCATGTCTTGGGGTAGGTGTTACATTTCTAAAATGTATGATTTAGGTGATGTGTAGAATTTTTCCTAAAAATCAAACATTAAAAGTAATAGGAGGAAAATCAAATGCTCTTGTGTTAAAATATAATTTGAAATCAATTATGGAAGGAAAAATAAATAACGTATTAATCTCTTGATGGTAGTAAATCATGAATTATAAATTATCCTTTTCTTTAGATTTAAATAAATTAAAAAAATAAATATAATATAGGAAAAAAAAGTCAATATGAAATTGAATTGTACTGTCCTTCACAATCAACACATAAATTGAATACCAATTTTCACAAATTTAAAAAATGGGGTAGAAATTTACATATGGGTCTCTTCATGACTTAGTCGTGTATCATTATGTTGATATATTATATTTACTAGTCTAGAAATATATTATATTTCTTTTAATATCGACGTGCTCCCTTCATGTTCATACCTAGCATGTGTTAGACACTATAATGCACAGACACTCCTAATGATTTGATTATTATTCTTTCTAAATAAGTAATGCTCATAAAAAATTAGAATTTTATATCACTCATAAATTTATTTCTTTGTGTGCAAGATATATCAGTTGAGATTACTCTACTGTAAATAATGTTCACATATCAAGACACACAATAAATGGAATGCAAATAGCTTTTCATCAAGAAAGAATTGATTAATTTTATAATCATTATGCTAAAAATTCCCCTTCCCTAATCGAGATAAATGATCAGCCATCTAATTCTTATATCCTTTCCTATCAAGAATATATACATCAAATTCCTATATAAATAAAATTAATCAAATCACTATGGTCTTAGCTTCTTTTTTAGTTAAATGGTATTTTTTGGAAGAGCAGTTAGTAAAAATAGTTTTTTTCGTGCAAATTAAATATGATCTAAAATTGTGGAAGATGAAGACCACCACTAATAGCTCTTTTCATTAGTTAACTAATTAATTAATTGATCATTTAATGTTGTACTAGCATAATAAATAGAATGATGTTTTTTATCAAGTCTTTGTCCTAATGCCTCTCCAATGGCATAGTCACTAGCATCACATATTAATTAAAAATATAGGGACCATTGAGGTGTAATGATAATAGGTGTAGTAGTTAAGTATTTCTTGAGTTTCTCAAAGGATGATAAATAGTCAAAAATAAATTCAAAAGGAACATCCTTCTCAGATAAATGGCCTTTTGGTTTGATTATTTTTTTTTTCAAAATCTTTAAGAAAATGCCTAAAAAATCTAGAATAACCTACAAAGGATTGGTTGGAAGGATTTATAATGCCATACCTAGTTTATAAAGAATTTTAAAATTAATCTAAGTATCACCTTTTCCACTAAATTTAATCAATTAAACCTAAAACTAGTAATCAAGTACTTATATGTTGTAGAATTTCAATTTAGTAGGAGGTGAAAATTTCTCAATCACTTGGATCTTCAGTTTATCAACCTCCAAACCCCTCTCAAAGATTTTTTTTTCAAGGATATTGCTTTCCTTCACCACGAATTGGCATTTCTTCTAATTTGCATAAGGTTAGTATCCTCGCATATGTTACATACCAACTCTATGTGATTTGAAAAAAATGTCCAAAGTTATTCAGAAACTAAAAAATCATGAAATTTCAATGCCCTACTAGACTAAATAAAAAAATTTTCGACATCATATATCGTTCAAATGTTTTAAAGGAAATGCATAATAAGAAGGCATTCATCTAAACATAAACATTTTATAAGGACTTAGGAATATCATTTTATCCTGAACTTCTAGGGCAATCAGAATCTGATGGTATCAAGAATAGCCATCTAATAAATAACAGAAAGGATGAAAAGCTAATCTATTCAAAATTTGATCAATAAAGGGTACCTGGAAATGATCTCTCATAGTATCTTTGTTAGGTTTTCTATAATGAATATACATCCTGGACCATGTCATAGTTCTTGTATAAATAAGTTCATTCTTCTCATTTATAATTATACTTAATAATCCATTCTTTAGCATACAGTGAATTGGACTAACCCAATCACTATCAGAAATAGGAGAAATGATGTTTGCATCCAACCATTTTTAAATTTCTATCTTCACTACTTCTTTCACATTTGGATTTAACCTTCATTATCGGTTAGCTTTAGATTAACAACCTTCCTTTAACAAAATCTTATTCATAAAAATGGATGGACTAATCCCCTAAATATAAATAATAGACCATCCAAAAGCTCTCTTATACATGCTAGGCATTCCAATAAATATACCTTCTTGATCTTATTTGGTCTTAGCAAATATAATGAAAGATAAAGTTGATCTCTCTCATAAAAAGTTATACTTTAAATGACTAGGCATAGCATTAAGTTCAAGATTAGGTGCCTCAACTATTAATAAGTTCAAAAGTTTTTTTAGAAATGATATAACCAATACTCCAAATCTCTCCTTAAACATCATAGGGTTTTTGCTAATTACTTATATTAAATCTCCATCTACCTCTCCTAAGTCATCCTAAAAGAAGGATATATTTAATTGACTTTCACCCAACAACTCATTGATAATATCCCATATACATGCATCAACAAAGTCTACTTTATAGTAATATTCACTTTGATCCTTAGGAAACATTAAAAATTTTGGGATATTAAAAGTGGCTTCTTGATCCTGAACTCTCATGGTCAACTCTCCCTTTTGAACATCTATTATCACCCTACCTGGGTCTAAGAAAGTTCTACAAATATTATATTATAGTATTTATATATATATCTTCCTATACTCCTTCAAATATAAAATAATAAAGTTTATAGAAAAAAATAAACTTATCTACCTTTACCAAAAGAAATTATATTACCCATTTTAGATAGGCATATAAATGATTAGCTAATAATGGGGTCAGATTAGTAGGAAGTACTTCTCCATGGTCTTATCTTTAAAGATGGACAGTGGCAATAGACTTAGGCTAGCACCTAAATCACAAAGCGCTCTATCATGAAACTTATCTCCTATAGTAATTAAGATGATAAAACTACCAAGATCCTTAAGCATCTATGGAATCTTATTTTAAATGATGGTGCTACATTTATCAATAAAAGTTAATATTTAAAAGTCTCACAACTTTCCCCCTTTTTACTCAAAATAACCATCATGAATTTAGCATTGGTAGGCATCTTCTCTATGGCTTTTATAAAGGGCATATTAATTATTAGTTTCTAAAACACCTCCAAGAATCTAAAGAAACACCCTTTCTAAATTTGTTTTAATAATATCTAAGAAAAAAATGTTGGTGGCCTCTCAATTACATTCCTAACTAGTTTTTTAATTTCCTTATTGGGTTGACATTATTCCTTAGCTTAGTAGGCTTTAATGATTCTTCCTCAAAAATTTATTCTATAGGCTTCTCCTCTTTCCTAACATTGAATTCCTTAATTGAATATCATTGTAATGTTCCTTAACTTTTTCTTTTGCATTTAATTCAGTTTTACTAGGTACTGTTCGCTGTGGTGTATTATTCAAAGAGCTTGCCAACTACCCTAATAGATTTTCATTATTTCTAATTACAATAGCTTGGCTTTGTAATTGGGCACCTATTTGTAAAACTAAATATTCTAATGTAGGTTTTAAATCCTTTGTTTGATTATTTGAATTAAAACTAGTGAGATAATTAGACCTTAGGTTTGCATAATTTTGAGGAGGCTACTTGATTTAGTAATAAGAAATCAAATTATTACTTTAATTTTAATTATAAGACTAGTTAAAGTTAGGGTGCTTTGCGACCTAGGTTATAAGTTTTAGAGATAGAATTATTTGGTTTATTATTAATTCCTTTTAATGACTCTACTCATGATTCATTTGGGACAATAGAGGATCCAAACATGCTCTTTTCTACTAATATAAGTGTACTCTAGGATGAACTAACTCCAATATTATCTATCTTTCTAGATTTGACTGAAACTTGTGTAGTTTAAATTGATAATGCATCTAATTCATACATGGCTATTGGAAATTTTTTATTGTTATTTCTTTAATTAAAGTGTATGTTTCATATAATGGTTTGGCATTAAAGATCCACCAATGACCATATCTATAGTAGATCTAAAAGAACTAATAAGACCATTAATAAAATATTTGAGTATTAAGGCAATTGAGTAACACATGTGGGGACACTTCTTATGAAATTCTTTAAATATTTCCCAAGCTTGATAAATTGGCTCTCCATTAAATTAGGTAAAGGAGGTTATATCATTACTATATTTTATAGTCTTAGATAGGGGAAAATACTTAGTTAAAATTTATGAGCTAAGTCATACCAGTAGTGATTAAGCATATATGTATCAAATTTAACCACATCTTAACTTTGTTTAATGAGAAAGAAAATAACCTAAGTCTAATGGTATCATTGAATATACCATTATATTTAAATGTACCACATATCTCCAAGAAACTAGCTATATACAAATTAGAATGTTCTATTGAAGCTCCCCCAAACTAAAAAAAATTATACCATTTGAATTATTACAAGTTTTAAGTCAAACTTATTAGCCTGAATATTTGTTCTATCTATGCTTGGGTAAATAATCTCAAACATAAGAGTAGCAAATAAACTAACTTGTCTAAATTGATCATTTTCCTTAAGTGGTTCAACCATTTTAATTCTTTTTGTAATCTTTTGGATTTAAAAAAAAAAATTATGTTTTGCTTTCAATTTCATAATAACAAAATTTCTTCTAATTGTTTACTATTCTATATGCAATATTAATAAACTCAAAATAAAATATAATTCATGGCACAGTTGAACAATTAATAACGCAATCATATTAACTTTCAACAAAATAAGATAAAAGTGGTTATATAAAGCAAGTAAAATAGAAATATAAACAAGATTAAACTAGTATTATCTTCACAATTATAAAGTGCAAGAAAGGATAATAAACTTCAATCCATGACAATGATGCCAAAAAGTTTGACAAAATCTATCCACACACTACTATTGTTTTGATTATGACTTACTAAGAAAGTATACATGTCATGCAAAGTATTAAAATGATGAGAAAATTATCATTCCCATAAGTAATAGAAATTTCCCTAAAATCACTCTAGTACTGCTTATAAGAACCTCTATATTTAGCTTATCAATTGATTAATAAGGGTTGATGAAAATAAAAGTATAAGTTATTGAGTCAAAAGATAAAATTAATAATTTAAATATTCCAAACATATGATATTTTTTTCCTCTATCAAGCTTGTTGGAGTATTAGCTAAGATTTCTCTCAGCTACAATTTTAATATCTCCCTAAGATCTCATAACCCTAACCAACATATTTCTATGATTGTCAAAGTTATGTTTTACATCCTCTATTTGTTCTTCTACCCCTCTATCAAGGCTATAAATCACATTATATTTTAAATTCATGGAAGCCCTTTTATATAAACTAAATTAACATGTGAGATTTAAAAATAATAATACACAATTTTTATAAAATTTTAAATCTGCTATTCACAAAACATTGGTTTTGAAGTCTCATAAGCTTAGATAAAAACTTCTAGCCAAACATGGAATTGAAAATAAATACAAATAACATCTTCATTACAATATATAAAAATAAAAGTTCAAGTGAAGTAGTAGAAAAAAAAAAGACTCAAAAATTATTGGCTAAGAAGTAAAGTCTCTTTTTCCTCCTTTTTCTTCTTCCTAAATTTTTAGATGGTTAACACAATAGATAAAATTGACTAGCCTCCCCCAAATGAAACTTCACACACCTCACACATGCTCACTCGCATCTCTCCAAATAGCCAAAACCCCTTATTATGAGCAATAAGATTCCTATTTAAAGGATTTCAAAATAATTGAATAGGCACCATGGTGTTGACTAGATGGTGTTATCGTGTTGGTGAATGAAACCATTCATCAAACGAGTTCATCAGTTCAACCATTACAGACTATCATCTGCCACTAAATTGGTGTGATTTAGCTCTATGACACTCCATGGGTAGCATGTCGATGTTATGCTTTCCAGCAATTATCCTAGATTTCTACTTCTATGACACCCATTTGTGGTGTTGTGGCGCTAGGGTAAAATATAGTGCTTTGATGATCCGTACAATTTGAGAAATTTTAATGTTTTTTCTTGAATAATGAGATAAAATTAACAAATATTTTAAAATAATAAATGCAATTTGAAATACACAAATTTTCTCTTCTTAATAATCTTCTCCTTGAGCATAAGGTTATATATTTCTCATTTACTATGTTAAATTTTAAGATGTTAGTAGTTGTAAACATTTGTAACCTGCACATAGAAGAAAAAGGAAAAGGCAAAGGATAAAGCATAGTAAAGGTAAAGCGTAAGTCTCATCATTCCTCTTCATATTCGTATACATAATATAATGTTAGAGTAGAAGCATCCTACGGTGGAGATAGTGTGATAGAGCATCAACGGTGTATATAAAAATAGTACATGTGATAGTTATAAACCAGAGTAGTGGAGAAGAATGTATATGTGGTTATTCTAATACCTCCCATCAACATTACAATGGAGGATGAATTGTCTGCTTGGAGGGAAGATACTGAAATTGCTTGCAGGATAGAGACTTAGTAAAGATGTCCGCTGATTGATCATTTGTAGAAATATGATGAACTGTAGTGTGTTGAGCTTTGATGTAGTCATGAATGAAGTGATAGTAAAACTCGATATGTTTGTTATGAGCATGGAATACAAGGTTGTTTTCTAAAGCAATTACTGATACATTATCACAATAGATAGTCGTTGGAGAGGAAGACGAGATGTTGAAATCTGCAAGATATCTTCGAAGCCAAAGAACGCACCAGCTCCTACCGCTATTGACTGGTATTATGCTTCTATAGAGGATCTAGCAATAGTAGGTTGCTTTTTAACATACTAGGAGATAAGATTGGAACCGAGAAATATGTTGAGTCTAGTAAATAGGTTGTTAAACCTAAGTTAGTGTCCCAAGGCTACCAAGAGGGGGGGGGGTGAATTGGTAGTTTAAAATTTTAAGCCCTCTTTTAAAATGAGTTAAACCGAAATGAAAATTTTCTTTTAAGTTTTTGTAGAAAGCATTTTTAAACCACAGAGTTTTTAAAGCTAAAAATAAAATGCGAAAAAGTAAAAGCAATAAAGTAAATAACACCAGATTTATAGTGGTTCGGTCTAAACCAGACCTACATCCACTCCCTAGAGGTACCCTCTGAGTATTGCACTAATACCAATAGTGACTCTCCTTTTGCACCCACAGCAAGGCGGAGAAGCCTTTATAAAACACTCTTTTCACCACTACCCGGTGCGGCATAGAACCATCGTCCTTTTACACAATCCCCAGTGTTGGTAGAGAACTGTCCTCCTTTCACACTCTCCTAGTGTGGGTAGAGAACCCTTCGTCCTTTCACACTCTCCTAGTGTGGGCAGACAACCCTTCATTTGTTCACACTCTCCAAGTGTCGGCAGAGAACCGGATCTCCTTGACAGATCTTCTCACAAGAATCTAGAAGGAAGAAAGAAAAGAGTGAAGTAATCATAATTCACAAGTAGAGATTCTTACCTTTGAACTCCAAGTGAAACCTTCACGCTCCAGTGGTAGGAATCCTCCTTTGAATGCACTCTCACACTCTCTCCTTGGCTATTCTCTCAAGAGGCACGAAGATCAAATGACAAAAAGATTTGGTGGCAGTCTAATTTGGACTATTTATACAAAAGACAAGAAAAACTGCCCAAAAACTACAAGTTTTCAATTCTGTACGCAGTGGATCGTCCCGTACGATTGTGGATTGTCCTGGACGATTTTAGTTAAAAGCTTTGAAACGAACCTCTTTGTATATGTGTACGAAATATTTTCGTACAAGATGATCATCCCGTACGAACTAAGTTCGTCCGGTATGAACGATTATTACTAGGTTGGTTCCAAAAAATGCAGAAAACCGTTCTAAGTCTGTTAATTGTCTGGATAAAATCTTATTCGTCTGGACGAAATTTTTACAGAGAACCGATCGTCTTGAACGATATTTAATTTTGTCTGTACCAAAATTTTACAGAGAATAGATCGTCATGTATGATAATTTAATTTCGTCTGGACGAAAATCTTACAGAGACCAGATAGTCCTGTACGATATTTAATTTCGTCTAGACGAAAATTTTACAGAGAGAAAATCGTCATGTACGATAATTTAATTTCATCTGGAACAAAAATTTTACAGAGAACAAATCATCCTGGACGATATTTAATTTTGTTCTGGATGAATAGGACTTAGAAAAAAATTTCAAGCCAATTCCTATTCGTTCCATGTGCTCAATAGGAGATACTTGTCTGATCGTCCTGTACGAACTAATATCATCCCGTACGATCAGTATAAATTTTATATGATCTCCTTATGAGTGTGTGTATGTTTTTATTCACTTAAATTACAATCACTCCCTTTCAATTTTATTTCAAAGAAAAGTATAAGCTTCAAATTCATAAAGTATTTCATGCTGAATTTGATTTGAAGTCTTCGTAGTCTGGAGTTAGATTTTTCTGAAATGTTAGTACTCACAAGAGAAAATACAAATCTTCTAAAATTGTTAGGAGATAACTACACATTTGAACAATAATGTTTGGAATCATCAAAACTATACAAGTTGCAAAAATGTAAAGCATGCAAATAGCAACTATCTTAACAAAATACACATAGGATAGAAATAGACCGGCGATCAGATGGATTAGCAGCCCAATCTGAATCGGCATAAGCATGAAGTTGTATATCAGTAGCTGTAAGGGGAAGAACATAATTGATTATGCCACTGAGGTACCGAAGAACTCGCTTAAGATATTGATAGTGTATCTGGTATGGCTTATGCATATGCTGGCATAGATAATTCATAGAAAATATGATGTTTGGACATGTGATGGTGATGTACTAAAGGGAGCCCACAAGTTACTTATACTAATCAACATGAGGAAAGAGAGGTGAGGTATCAATTGGAGTTTGTAGTTTGGATGGAAGAGGGCTTAGTGCAGATTTGCAGTGAAGCATGCCACCTTTGTTCAAAACTTCAGTAATATAATAGGATTGACAAAGATGTAACACCTCTTGTCTGAAGATATTTGAATCCCGAGAAAGTAGTTGACTGGGCCAAGATTTCTCATGCGAAATGAGGACTAGAGACTTTGCAATAATTTGTCAATAGCTTCTTGAGTGTTTATGGTGATTAACATGTCATCCACATAAATTACTAAGTAGATGTATTCAGCGTTGTGGTTAAACAATAGTAGAGATGGATCATTTTTTCTTGGTATAAAGCCATAGTTGATTAGATGAGTTGAAAACATGGCAAACCACTACCGCGGAGATTGCTTTGGACCATAAATCGCTTTATGCAGTTGATAGAGATAGTTTAAATGTTATTGATCTTGAAATCCTTGAGGCTTCTTCATGAACACTTTCTCCTCTAATTTTCCATGTAGGAAGGCATTTAATACATCGAGGTGATAGGTCGGCCATCCAAATGTTGTAGAATTTACTAGCAAAAGTCGGATGGTGTGGAAATTTAGTCATTGGGCTAAATATATTAGTGTAATTGATAACAAATTGTTGTTTAAATCGCTGTGCCACTAGACATGCCTTATGTGGAGATACAGATCCATCCACATTAAACTTGGTTTTAAAGAGCCACGTACAACCGAGTAAATTTTGATCGGGCTGAGGTGGGACAAGTGCCCAGGTACCTTATTGAAGGAGTGCCTATATTTCATTTGACATAGCCATTCTCCATGGTGAATGCTTGTTGACTTCTGTAAATGGGGTTAGAGAGAGAGGGACATGGATAGTGTGCAAATCAAAAATTTTACTTTAGTTTTAAGTTACTTATTTTCTGTCTGGTCAGCATGTGGTTGCATGGAGGTAGAATGGAAGATTCAAGCATAGGTTGTGAAATTGGTAGGGTTGAATTATGAGTATTATATTTGGAGGTAGGAGTAAAAGCAGCTGTAGTGTGAGGGGAGGAATTATTTTGTGTAGGTTGTATGTGAGTAGAACTAGTAATGGGAGGGGTAGGTACAAGTACTAGGGGATGATTAGTATGAGGTAACATGGTATTCAAAGGCAAAGAATGTGAATTAGGTGGGGATTTATGAAGTTGAAATGGGAATTGCTACTCAAAGAAAGTAACATGCCGAGTAACATAGATATGCCCAGTGACAGGATTGAGATAACGATATCCCTTAGATTAAGTGTCATAGCCAAAGAAGACACATGGAAGTAAATGCGACTGAAGTTTGTGCAGGAGGGATCCATAGATAGCATAGACAGCTAAAGACTCAGAGGTGATCATATGTAGGTGGCATTTTGTAAAGCATTTGGTATGGTCAAAGATTATTGAGTGTACTGGAGGTAAACAATTAATTAGATAGGTAGCTATGAGCAGTGTGTCCACCCAATATGTGGGTAGAATATGAGCATTAAAGAGAAGCGCTCGAATGGTTTCCAACAGATGGCAGTGTTTACGTTTGACAACACCATTTTGCTGAGGCGTATAAGGGAAGCTACGGCGATAAAAAATAATAATATAGCTTATATATTTTTGAAATTATAGGCTTAGAAATTCACCACCATAATTTGATTTAATCATTTTAATAGGCAATTAGAACTAAAGTTCAACAAGTAGTTTGAATTGAAGAAAAGTAGGAAAAATATCGGATTTGTATTTAAGTGGATATACCCAAGTATATCTGGTAAAGTAATCTATAAAGATAATGTAATATTTGAAATTTTATGTGGAAAAAATTGGGGATGGACCCCATACATTAGTGCATGATTTCTAAACACTTTTTGGTTCTAGGTACACACAATGAAAAGGATAATCTACGACTCTTTTCCCGAGCACATGCGTCACCTGGAGAGTTGCAAGGAAGGTAAGAGAATGCTATGGCTAGTAGTTTGTGCATTGATGGTGAGGGATGCCTGAGCCTTTGGTTCCAAGAGAATGAATTATTCGAAGTTGAAACTAAATTTGATGTAGTGGTAGGTGTTGAGTGATGTTGAGAAGTGGTGTTTGTCTTAATCGAGTAGAGACCGTTGTGGGCTCCAAAAATTCTGCCCCAGACTCTGCCGACTTTCTTCTAATTGCTTTTCTTCATGGGTGGAGTTTTAACGCATTAAGTTTTGGAGTAAATTTTGGAAGGCATATGTGTTTGTATATAAAACACTACCCAGAGATTTCGCCCTCATTTTGCAAGGACTTTATGATCTGAGTTCTGATTTACTATAGGCGCAAGTCCCTATAATTAATTACCTTTCCCAGTAATGAGAGAGAACTTTAGTTTAAGGCTATTCATCGATCAAATACATAGAGATATGTGCATCTGGCATATAGTACCAGTATGGATTTGGGATGTTGGAAAATTTGGATGTTTGGAAAATTGGGTTAAAATATTTGAGAAGTCTGATACTTAAAATTGAAATTTCACCATCTTGCACATAGAGCAGTTGGTGGGGGAATAGATGATGGATCCGATCAAGATCCCATGGTTCCATTATCTCAGGCCATCGTGGTCCCTGGTTTACTTAGTCAGAGGAGGTAGTCGACCCAACTTGATAGAAAGATCCGTGTCGGCAACCATAGGTTGCTTCGCCCAAGGGAACATTGTAGACTTGGGGTGAGTGTTTATTTAAGGGGAAAAATTTGAATCCACCTTAGCTAACAGAAGACTTTGTTCCCTATTGATCATATCCTATTGATTCATATCTCAAGAAATTGATGCCACTAAAGAGCATATTGTCTCTGGTCATAACTGATATTTTGTGGTGCCATTTTATAGTAAAACCACTCGGTTCAAGGGCATCGGGTCATAATCGTTTATCCTGTGGTGCCATTTGGCGGAAAAACCACCAATAAGAGGACACATACCACATCTGTATTGGTAGGAGATTATTTGAAAATGGATCATAGTGATATTTTTTTACTAGGCATTAACTCTTTGTGAGCTTAAGAAAATGTTAATTTGTCCACCTTGACAAACTATTACGGAGGATGGATGAATTTTGCTTTAAATGATTTGTGGTTGGATTTCAATTTTAAATATTTATAAATTTACATGATCTTTAGGATTTTTGGATTTATGGATTTTTTTTGGATTTTTAGATTTTTATAAGTATTTTGGTGGAGCTTGGAAGGATATTGAAAGTATTTGTGAACCCTTCTAATTGAGATAGAAATTCAATACAGCCATCATCGAGGAGTTTGGGGTCATTTACATTTAAAGATATCTGCATTTTGTGGATGAACCTTGTCAACTCTATCGAGCTGTCAACAGAGGATCCGGTTTCATAGGCTTTATGTCTCTATTAGTGAATTCTCATTATTATAGGCTTTGAAGGCCTAATATGAATATATTAAAAAAAAAATATCGATCACCTCAACTGTATATTTCTTTGATGGTTCGAACCCTATCGACTCATATTGATCCATATAGAAAGATCGAGTTCGAACTTGAATTCACTTATTGTCTCGCATAACAACCTTAAACATCACGTGTGTACCAATAACACATTTTCCTGTGCCCATACAGGTGTTTGGGGGCATTTTGTAATCATTTACAAAACCTTGTCAACTTATATTTACCTGCTTAAGAAGATCGGGATCAAATTTATTGACCTGCATAGCATCCCTAAACGTCACGTATGCACCAATAATATGTTCGTCAGGGCCCATGTGGGTGTTTAGTTACATTTACCCCTTTTGTGTACCTATATAAACTATGATGCATTTATAGGGGCACTTTAAAATATTTGTAAACGCCTTTATATGCTTGCATGAATGTTTCAGATCCGGTGGCATGGCGTAGCAGCTTCTGGATAGAATTGTTTGCTTCATTGCACAGGCAGATTATCGTACAATACTTATTGCTTTATGTAGGGAGATTATGGTGCACTAAAAAATCTTATGCTTTATTTTTGTTGATGCTTGCATTCATTGTAGTTCTTCGGCATTTGTTCATAGATTATATGTAATATTCGTAGCGGGGCTCCAACAGAATTTCGTGGGAGCTTGTATTTGTCATATTCTTTATACACTTTGTTGTGATATTTGGCTCATGTAGTACATCCCCCACTACTACAAGTAGGCAGGTAGATATATTCATTCACAGCCTGAAATCAATTTTAGGATACTGCATTTACTGAAGTCTTTCTACATCTACCCATAAGTGACATGTGGCACGTACATCTATCTTTGTAGAGAGCTTATATGTATTGCAGATCTTCTTGACTAAATGCAACAAGTTATTTTGATTCGGTCATCCCTTTTTTGTGTGTATTTGAAACCCTTTTACTATGTATTTTCTTGGAATGAAATTGTTGCTAATGATAGAGACACTACTACGTTTCTTCATGCTCTCTTGTAAGATTGATGTAAATGTCACATATCATTCCTTATGTATGCTTTGTATGTGTTTATGTTTGTATTCACAACTAGGTCACTAGACCTTCATTTGTAAACAATGCATCGTAGTTGTGTGAAGGAGTCATCATATTCATTGGTAGTTTCTTTCATTGATGTTACCTCTCTTTTTCGTATGAACTTGAGGACCCTACTGATACGGATACTACGGACCTTATGTTGCTTACGTGTAGGTTGAAGATTCTTTGTTGTATGCATTGAATTGTCACAACTCCTTTGTCCTAAAAGGCAGTTTAATTCTACTTGCAAACTTTTTATCCTCCAAGATAGTTTACAGATACATAGTGAGTTTGACATCGATCCCTTCATTCAATTGAGAAGATCGTTATAGGCTAATTATGATGGCTCAAATAAGCTTTATACCAAAGCTTGTAGTGACTTTATGTGTGAGTCTTTACTTGAAAGCAAGTGGTATCACAAGTTCATTTGTTTATAGATGTTTGTTTGAGTATACTGAAGGCTTGTTCATTATGATTCATTTTGCTTGAATGTTGATATCTATTTCAATACTCTCTCCAAGTTCATTCATCATTTGTTATTTGATTGTATTTTCATTTGACTCTTGCTTGCACATTGATGCTTGGATGCCCTCCTTATGAATCCCTTTTTATATGATTCAAATTATATTCTATATATGTGTTTGAACCCAGGTTCAGTTCTTGCTTGAGTTCAAACTCAAAATAAATCTTCTAAATTTATTCAAGTCCTTCAAGTTCTATGTCACATTGAGTTCACTTTGGATTTGATTCGAATGCTTGCAAGTTCAAGTCCCAAATAACCTTATTGAGTTCAAGCACATCCTTCGTTCTTGTCAATTTTGGTCCATGTTCAAGTTCACTTTTGTTTGTCAGGTAGCAAGTTCAAATTCTTTTGGTTGAGTTTTGATTTAAGTCCTCATTATTGTTCAATTCATGATCAAATGAGGTTCAAGTTATAGCATATTATTCTGTATTTTTTATTTAAGTTCAAGTTGAATTAAAGTTCTTTATGTCATTTTCAAGTTCATAAGTCCTTGCTTATCCTTTGAGTTCAATTAAGTCCAAGCAAAGTCCACTATTTATTCCAAGTCCTTGTCTTGTTTCAAACAAAATTTTGGCAGCCTCCTGGCATCTCCTCCGTTTAGGGGAAAAACCAAGAGGCAGCCTACCCACCACATCAAGAAAGACGTGCACGGTTGGTGTTGTGAGACACCACGTCCATAGTTTTTGTCATCCACCACGCCAAGAAAGGTGTGCATGGGTCTTTAAAAGAAAATATTTGAAAAAAGTAAATCTTTCCCCAAGTACGGGTACTTATATTTTTGTCCCGCGTGCTAAGAAAAGCACGCACAAGGATCGCATGCTCCATTGTAAGCAACACACCAAGTTCCCTCCGACCATGCTAAGAAAAGCATGCATGGGTGGTCCCTTGGCATGCCACGAACACCGAAAAAGGATTTTTGGGGGATTACTAACCTCACCACAACCACCGGAGAAACCTTCCTCCCACCGTGCTAAGAAAAGCGAACATGAGTGGTTATTTGGCCCGTTGCAACTGCAGAGAGGGGGTTCTCCCAAGATTAGGAGGTTATACCTTGGCGACCAACGATGTGGAGGGCACATGTATCGAGGTGAGAGAAGTGCATTTCTATCTTATTATTATAATTTACTAATTAATTATAGTTAAATGCATAAATAATAATTAGTTATAATATAAAAATAATTAATTATAATTATAATAATTAATCATAATTAATTATAATTGATAATAATTAATTTAAATTAAAATAAATAATTATAATTAAATTTAATAAATTATAATTAATTATTAATGATAATAATTAATCATAATCTATTTTAATTAAAAAAATTATTATTATTATTAATTAAATCTAATTAATTATAATAAAACTTAATTAATTATTATTATCCATAATTAATTATAATAAAAATAAGAATAATAATAAATAAATAAAAGGGATTAGAGCAAGGTTTAATAGGATTTATGCTAGTTTTGAGCAGGATTTAGGCTAAATCCTGTTAACCCCCACAGTTAAGATAGATCCTGACTTTCCCTCTTTTAGGCTCGTGGATTAGCATGATTTGGTCGAAGAAGCTCACAACAGAGACAAAGTTACCTTCACTACAAGCGGCTCCCGTTCTTGCTTTGGCTCCAAATGTCGTGACCCCCGTTCCAACAGGAAGGGAACGTCGCTGAGGGAGGAGAAGTAGGGCTTGACCGATTAAGGTATTGGTGTCGACTTCGTCTAGGGCTGGAGGAGGCGTCGGCTAGGTGTGGATTCAGATAGAGGAGAGGAAGGAATGGATCAGAGCTAAGTCAGCTGTAGTGCAGGTGTTGGAGATGGGAGGTGCGGCTTTGGTTTACGAATGGAAGGTCAAAAGTGGAGACGGAAGGTGCGGCTTTGCTTGGGAAAGTAGAGAGTGGAAGTTCTCTTGTGGGTAGCGAATGGGAGAGAAAGGCCAAAGCTGGAGGCTTTGGGGTCGGTATTTAACGACAATAGCGAAAGTGGAGTCGAACCGAGGCGGTATTCGAGAAGGAATAGTGGGAGGAGATATTAGCGGCACCAAGCTGCAGGTACGTTGTGGGATTTCTTCCTCTTTCTCAGCAGGATTTTAGGATTACGTGGATTTCTTTGTTGTTTAGGTCAACAACCATGATGAGAGGATCCCTGAGCAGAGTCTGATGATTCTTAGAATCCTTAATAAGAAAACCATTAGCATGGAAGACAATGTAACATGGATTATCATGAGTTAAATGATTTACAGCGAGAAGATTGTGTGTGATATGGGGTACGTGTAGAATGAGAGGAAGAAGAAGCTTACTCGGTGGTGTAGGTAAAATACCCTAGCCAGAATGGGCAATGGGTGACTGATGTCCACTGCCAACTTGAACTTGAGAGTGTCCCGTATAAGGCTGAGATGAATGCAGTTGTGTTACATCAGAGGTTAGATGATTTGAAGCTCAGGTGTCTAGAAACCAGTCATCATTAGATGTTTCTTCTTGTGCCACAAAGGCTTGTGGCTGCTGGGGCTGATAGGAGAAATTTCCTCTGTGCCAGCAGTTAGGTGCAGAATGTCTAGGTTTAAGATAGATTTGACATTCAATTGAAGAAGAAGAATGTCATCATCCTCCCCGAGATGGTGAACTTGGACTGCGTCCTCCACGGGTATTATAGGATCTTCCTCGACCTCATCTTCTAAATCTTCCACAAATTGTAACTAAAGCAAATGCTGAGTCTGTTGAATTTGAGGGCATGAGTTCAGCTAGTTGTTCTGAGAGAGCATTAACCTCTTTACTGCAAAGTAATGAATAAAGTTCGTCCAGATCAACAGGTTTTTCCCTAGTGCGAATAGCTGTTTTAAATGCATTTTATGCTGGAGGTAAGCCATTATGCATGTATAATATTATGTCTTCTGGAACTACAATGCAACCAGCCGCTTGAATGTCATCAACTTTTTATTTTACTTCTGTTAAATACTGCAGCATATTACGATCTTTCATCTTGAGCTGATGTAGTTCATTTTTTAACTGCAGAATGCGAGATCGGTTTGTTGACTGAAAGCGCCTATCCAATGTGGACTAGATGTCCTTGCATGTTGCAAGTTTAAGTACATATGGTAAAATCGACGGTGAGATTGTAGAGAAAAGGGCAGACGACAAATTTTGATCCACCATCATCCAGGTAGTGTACGCTTGATTGAGGATTAGAGTATGATCTTGTCCTTGAATTTTTCTTTGCTGTTTAGGTGTGGAACCATCCAAATATCCACTGAACCCATTTGTGGCAAAAATCTTTTAGATCTGCGAGCGCCAGAGGGGATAGTTATCAACAAAAACATGAGTGTTGAGGACGCTCTTGACATTCGACATCAAGAACTTCAGTTCTGTCGGGATGGGAAAATTTGTAGCCACTATTTGTGGCAGGGCAGATAAGGTAGATAAGGATTCGTTACCAGCCATTAAAGTAGACTGGAACACTGTTTTCATCCTGGTCACATCCTGGGCTCTGATACCATGAAGATGCTAGCAGTTGTAAACATATGTAACCATCACACAGAAGAAGAAGAAGAAGGCATAGGAAAATGCATGGTAAAGGTAAAGCGTTAAGTTTCATCATTCCTCTTCATATTCTTATAAATATATAATGTTAGAGGAGAAGCATCGTACGGTGGAGATGGTGTGACAGAGCATCAACGGTGTATATAAGAATAGTACATGTGATAGTTATAAACCAGAGTAGTGGAGCAGAATGTATATACGGTTATGCTAATAAAATTAATGTATTCTTTGCAAAAAAGAAGCACTTGGTAGAGAGCCCAGTGACTTGGAGTTGCATACTCACTCCAATCAGTTCAAGAAGATCATCGGTGGATTATTTATAGATCAAGAAAAGCTTCAGTAAGCATAAGAGTTTATATAAGTATTATGTTTATAAGTTACATATATGGAGTTCTATTTGTGTTTCATATTTTTTAGGAGGATTAAAAAACGACTTCGTGAAAGCTAAATTTTAGCTGATGGGGGTCCTCTATGGAATCAACGTAATACTGAGACTATAATATGTGGTCATAAAAAGTGGGAGGCATACAGAAGGGGAGAATGCACTTATTATGCTTATTTACCTATGCATATGAAGTACATTCATCCAACTTTAAGCAGCCTTCAAAGATAGTGGCATTGATGAGTTAGTTAGTAGATGGTTGCTGGCTCTTACAAAAGAATTAAATTGGATGCAATAAGCATAAGCTAATATGCCAGTGTAGAAAAGTAAAACACAAACTGAGCAACGAGCATTTATGGAGCATCATCATCAGCAGCTGGCCGAAGAGGCTGGGGAATCTGAGAAAATGGTTGACAATTATTTGCAATATTTTTGTGCTTCTTTTAACATTTCTATTCAAATCTTTCATGAAATGTACTTATTCAAAAATTTTAAATATAATGTTATAATTGGTTGTTTAGTTGTCTAATTAGTTGTTTTTTGTTAAATTTTCTATTCAAAAAGATTTGGTTTAATATTATATTATTATGATATGCTGATTTGTTATTATGTGATGTTATTAGTTCGTAATTTTAAGAGAGACTTTGTGAAATGGTGTTTTTTTTAAAGGTTTTTGGCAGATTTTCTGAAAGAATACATTTATACAGAAGCTTCAGCAAAGAATTGACAACAACTCCATCTAAACTAGTTCCGACAGACTTTTTGGTAAGTCAAGTCAATCATAATTTTTGTTAGATAGATACGCCAAAATTACCGGTGTGTTAATCTGCCAGTAAAACTGTTGGTTGAGGTGAATGAATTCCTCCCGTAGTCTCACGTTCGAAGCCTCTAATCTTTAAAAAAAAAAAATCTGCAATAATTTCGACTTATACGTCCAACAAAAATTTCATTGGATTCGACCAACAAAAAAATTGCCTCTTTTTTTATTTTTATTTATATTTATATTTTTATATTTTTTTAATTTTTTTTGCGATAGATCTTTTATCTTTTAATTTCCTCTATTTTTATTTCTTTTTATTTTTATTTTTTAATTTTCCAGCAGATTTCTTGCTGGAATTCCATCAGAAATGTTTTTGATGGAAAATCTTTCCTATAGGCTTTTTAGCTACAGTATTGAATCCACCAAAAATCCTTCAAAATTAATGTATTTTGTTGGATTAATATATTTTTCTAGTGGATTTTATTGCTAGAAATGCAAGACTTTCTGTAATTAATGTTGAGTCGGGATCTTGCAGATATATAAGAAAAATTGTTGCTAGATTCTATATGTTTTTAAGGAATTCTTTGATAAGTTCGACAGCAAAAGAGTTGAAAATGGTCTCTCGTTCCTCACCTAAAGCTTAACATTAAGAACTTGCAACCGTAGTTAACAAACTAAATGTTAGAGAGAGAAATTATTTTAAAAGAGTGGAAGAGGATAAAAACAAGAGGAACTTCTATTATAAAATTTTATCTCTTACATCCATATGACAAGACACAGTGCCTTTTTATACTAATACAAAGACATTCTAGAGATTTCTATAATAAAAACTAAACAACCAACCATCAAAAGTTATTGCATTTTCTAGATTTTTCTTCCATATAATTTATTAGATACACAAATAAACTTAAACATTAATTTTGGTTTATATTCCCAACACTCCCCTTTAAACCAAAATTTTTATCAACCACTCCAAGAAGTATCTTTAATTTTATGAACTGTTCTGCAACTAATGGCTTTGTGAAAATATCTGCAATTTGATCTTCAGATTTCACATACTCTACTTGAACTTCTTTATATTTGATTTGATCTCTTATGTTATGAAACGAACATCAATATGTTTGCTTCTCTTGTGAAAAACTAGATTTTTTGATAATGCAATTGTTGATTTATTATCGACAAAGATTTTTGTAACTTCGCCTTGAGAATATCCAAAAATCTCTTTCAGTAGCTTCCTTAGCCATATTGCATGACATACACATGATGATGCAACAACATATTCAGCTTCACAAGTAGATAGAGCAACAACTGGTTGTTTTTGTGAGCTCCATGAGAAAGCAGTGTCGCCCATATAAAAGAAAAATCTGCTTGTACTTTTTCTGTCGTCTTGATCTCCAGCCCAATCACTATCTGAATATCCTGAAAGTTGAAATTCGTTAGAATGAAAATATAGAAGTCCATGATTTTGTGTACCTTTAATATATCGAAGAATTCTCTTGGCTTCCTTCAAGTGTGTCTCAGTGGGATTTTCCATGTAGCGGCTAACAATTCCAACTGCATATAGAATGTCTGGCTTGTACTTGTTAGATACCTCAGACTTCCAATCAAACTTTTGAACATAGTTGGATTGACTGTCTGTCCTTCTTCTTTATTTGATAGTTTGATTCCACATTCCATTGGAGTACTTACCAGATTGCAATTCTCCATGTTGAATTTCCTTAGAACTTCCTTTGCATAAGTTTCTTGTGTGATAAATATTTCTTCTTTGTTTTGTTTTACTTCAATGCCAAGGAAAATGACATGAGTCTAAAATCTGTCATCTCAAATTCTTTTGCCATCATTTGCTTAAACTCCTTGAATAAAAGTGGATTATTGCCATTAAAGATAAGATCATCCACAAATAAGCAAACAGGTAATATATCTCCATTATTACATTTCTTCAAATAGAGGGCATTCTCATAAGGGCATTGGATATAATCATTTTGTTTGAAGTATGAATCGATTCTTTGATTCCATGCTCTTGGAGCATGCTTTAACCCACATAAAGCCTTTTTTAATTTATAAACTTTTGATTCATGCCCTTTTTTAATATATCCCAATCGTTGTTCGACATAAACTTCTTCTTCAATAACTCCATTTAAAAAAGCAGATTTAACATCCATTTGATAAATAGACCAGTTATTTTGTGAAGCAAGAGAAATAATTAAGAGAATAGTTTCCATATGAATAACTGAAGCAAATATCTCATTGTAGTCAATGCCTTCTTTCTACTTGTATCCTTTTGCTACTAGTCGTGCCTTGTACTTTTTTACTTCACCTTTTGCATTTTTCTTCACTTTGTATATCCATTTTACACCAATAGCTTTATGTCCTTTTGTCAATGTTGTGAGCTCCCATGTTGCATTCTTTACTGAGATTTGATCTCTTCATCTATAGCACATCTCCAACGTTCATCTTTTATGGCTTTTTCAAATTCAATTGGTTCATTATTTGCAAGAAAGCAAATAAAATGAAGTTTGTCAGTTACCTCATAAATCTCTCTTAAATTTCTTCTTCCTTTGCCTTTGATTATCTTCTGAATTACTTGGAGAATATGAATCATGCAAGTTTGTAGACAATTGCTCTTCATTTTGTAGCTCCACTGGTACTTACTCTTCCTTTTAAGTGTCTTTATTTTGCCAATCCCATGCTCCTTCATCAAACTCAACATCCCTGCTAAAAATAATTTTTGATGTTTTGGGATCAAATAATTTATAAGATTTAGATTGATACCTGATGAAGATTAATTTGGAGCTTCTGTCATCCATCTTAGTCCTTCTTTGTTTAAGGACATGTGCATATGCAATGCTCCCAAACACCTTCAAATGAGATATATTTGGCTTTCTTCCTGTCCATGCTTCTTGTGGCGTCATATCTTGTAAGCTTGAAGTTGAGCACCGATTTAGTGTATAAACAACACATGTCACCGCCTCGGCCAAAATTATTTAGGCATACTCTTTCTTTTGATCATGCTTCGTACCATATTAGGAATAGTACGATTTTCCTCTCTTCTCTACTCCATTTTGTTGGGGTGAAAATGGTGCAATTAATTGATGTCGAATGCAATGTTATTCACAATATTCTTTGAATACTTTGAACGTAAAGTCACTGCCTCGATCTGATCTGATGGATTTTATTAAAAATCCACTTTCTTTTTCTGCACTTACTTTGAACTTCTTAAACATAGTGAAAGCTTTTGATTTCTCTTTCAAAAAATAAACCCATATTTTTCTTGAATAATCATCAATAAAAGTTAAGAAATATCAATGCTTACCAAAAGATGCTAGAGCAATGGGTCCACATACATCCGTGTGGATTAATTGAAGAGGCTTCTTTTCTCTAAAGCTTGCTTCATTTGAAAAACTCTTTCTTGGTTGTTTTCCAAATACACAACCTTTACAAATTTGATTTGGATGATTGATATCTGACAAGCCATGCACTATTCCTTTTCTTGACATATCATTTAGATCTCCAAAATTTAAATACCCAAGCCTCATATGCCAAAGTCATGATGGATCTTTCACACATGTCTTTAAACATTTCATTACTCCATTTTTTATATTAAGAATAAATATTCTATTTCTTGTCATCTCCACTTGGGCAATTAATTCATTCGAATTAATTTTAATTGTGAGTTTTTATCTTTCATATGAATGTCAAATCCTTTTTCAAGTAATTGCCCCAAGCTTAAATTATTGCTTTTCTTAGCCGGAACATAATAAACTTCAGAAATATATTGATGGGTTCCACCTTAAAGAAGAATAAAGATTTTGCCTTTTTCTTTTACCGGAATTTTTGAAGAGTCGCCAAAATAAATTTGACTCACCATTGCCTCCATTTCTACGAACATGTTTTTGTCCCGGTATATATGGTTACTTGCTCCAGTATCTAAATACCAATTGTTTTCTTTTTCATCTTCTTATACTTTCAATGCTAATAATAAGACTGGATCATCTTCCTTCTCTTTAACAAGATTGGCTTTCTCTTGATTATGATAACATTCAGAAGCATAATGACCAAATTTCTTGCAAATATAACAACGAACATGAGATTTTTTGGCCCTTTATTCCACTCTTCATTTCTTGAGTTATGATTTTCTTCATCATTTCTTTGATATTCTCCACGTCCTCGGCCTCTTCCAATGCAACGACCACGACTACGACCTCGACCACGGCCTTGTCCAAAATGTCTCGATCATTTGAATTATCTTCATTTTTTGTGTCATCTTTGTCACCCTTTAATGAGAGCTTTGATTGAAGAACTTATTCGATAGTATCCTACTTTTTCTTATTTTTTCTTTGCTCACAAGCTATCAAAGAGCACATTAGTTTATCAACGGTAATTATCTCTAAATCTTTAGCTTCCTCAATAGCTATGACAATATGCTCCAATTTATCATTTACCGAGCATAAATTTTTTTCTATCACTCGAATATCTTCTAATGGTTCTCCATACCTTCATAGTTGATTGACGATTGTCAAGACTCTTGTGAAATAGTCTTCCTTCATTTGAAGTGCCTCAAATTTGTTGAGTCTAGTGACTAGGTTGTTAAACCTAAGTTAATATCCCAAAGCTACCAAGAGGGGGGGTGAATTGGTATTTTAAAAATATCCCTCTTTTGATAAATTGAATCGAAATTAAACTTTAATGAATTTTTATAAAAAACTTATTTAACCATAATTTAAAAAAAATGCAGAAAATAAAAAGCAGTAAAATAAACGACACACGATTTATAGTGGTTCGGTCTAAACCAGACCTACATCCAGTCCCCAGAGGCACCCTCTGAGTATTGCACTAATACCAATAGTGTCTCTCTTTTTACACGCGCAGTAAGGCGGAGAAGCATTTACAAACACTCTTTTCACCACTACCCGGTGCAGCAGAGAACCGTCATCCTTTCACACTCTCCTAGTGTGGGCAGAGAACCCTTCGTCCTTTCACACTCTCCTATTGTGGGCAGAGAACCCTTTGTCCTTTCACACTCTCCTAGTGTGGGCAGAGAACTCTTCGTCCTTTCACATTCTCCTAGTGTCGGCAAAGAATCGAATCTCCTTGACAGATCTCTTCAAAAGAAATCTAGAATGAAGAAAGAAAAAGAGTGAAGTAATCTCAAATCAAAAGTAGGAAAACTTACCTTTGAATACCAAGCGAATCCTTCACGCTCCAGTGGTAGAAATCCTTCTTTGAATGCTCTCTCTCACTCTCTCCTTTAGTCTTCTTCCAATAAATACGTAGATCAATGAGCAAAAAGATTGGGTGGCAGTCTAATTTTGACTATATATACAAAAGACAAGAAAAACTGCCAAAAAACTGCAAGTTTTCAATTCTATACTCAGTGGATCGTCCCGTACGATCGTGGATCGTCCTGGACGATTTTACTTAAAGTGTCGAAAATGATCCTAATGTATATTGGTACGAACTATGTTCGTACATGCTCATCGTCCCGTACGAACTAGGTTCGTCCGGTACGAAACGGTTATTACATAGGTCGGTTTCCAAAATTCTACAGGACGTAACCAACTGAGGTAAGTCAGTTCAGTTCGTCCTGGGATGAACATGTTTCATCCTGGTATGATTTTATACAGAGAGTTTCGTCCAGGGACGAAGGTTCATTTCGTCCTGTACGATCTCATACAGAGAGTTTTGTCCAGGGACGAAGGTTATTTCATCCTGTACGATCTCATACAGAGAGTTTCGTCCCGGTACGAACCATGCTTTTCGTCTGGACGAACAGTGCAAGGTGAGAATCCAGAGACGTTCGTCTCGGGACGAATACAAAATTCGTCCTGGAAAATTAGGACTTAGAAAATTTTCTACCCGCCTATTTGATCCATTGCTCTTCCTAGGGGTTAATTGACATGATCGTCCCGTACGATCAGTTCACAAAAAAATTGTCCCCCAAGAGTGTGTGTTGTGATTTTTCACTCAATTACAATCACTCCCTCTCATTTCAAAACTTATAATTTACAAGTGAATAATTTGAAGTCTTCATCGCTTGGAGTTGATTTTTCTTGAAATGTTATTACACACTAGAGCAAAAACAAATCTTCCAAAAAGTGTTAGGAGATATATATAAAAAAATAATATTTGAAATCATCAAAACAATACAAGTTACAAGAATGTAAAACATGCAAATAGCAACTCTCTCTATAAAATTCGACTCGGAGAGTTTGAAGTCGAATCTTCTTTATCTTGTCTATACCTTTGTATGAAACTTGAAGTATCTCCAATGCTTGCTTAGAGGTAGAAGCACTGGCCACTTTCTCGAAGTTTGCCTCATCAAGTGCTTGATAAATGAAGAAATGCGCCTTCTTATTCTTCTTTCTACTTTCTTTCAACAGTTCCCTTTGGGCTGTTGATAATACTGCTTCTTCTTAATGCTCGACATAGCCTTTCTCGACTATCTCCCAAATATCTTGAGAGCCAAATAGTGCCTTCAATTGAAGACTCCAATTCTCATAGTTCTCCTTTGTGAGACGAGGCACTTGTAGATTCATACTACTTGCCATCAAACCTGTCTCTGATACAACTTTGTTAGAGAGAAATTATTCTAAATGAGTGGAAGAGGATAAAAACAAGAGGAACTTCTATTATAAAATTTTCTCTCTTACATCCATATGACAAGACTCAATGCCTTTTTATACTAGTACAAAGACATTCTTGAGATTTCTATAATAAAGACTCAACGACCAACCACCAAAAGTTATTGTATTTTCTAGATTTTTGTTCCATATAATTTACTATATACACAAAAAACTTAAACATTAATTTTGGTTTATATTTTCAACACAACTCTTGCAAAACTTTTACGTACTCTTTTACACTTGTAATCCTTAGCAATTAAGCTACCATTCATATTGCTACCAATCCTAATTTTGATAATCTAAATAAAAACATTGATATTCGCTACCATCACTGACCATATGCTTATATGATCTCAACACCAACTTTATGATGTCTTCCCCAAACCATTGTCAATTGTCCTACACTTGATGGTGGATAGCTTTTTATGATGGCATTGTATCGTATTTTTTTCTTGGGTGAGAAGTAGTTCTAATCTTTACTTTACCTTTTTTTTCTATTTTTGTACCCTTCTAAATAGGCCAAAATAATATTATACCTTCTAAAAGCTCTCAAGTTTTGTCTCTTTTATTAAACATCATGAATTTCTAAATCTTAATTTAGACACAAAACTAACCCTAAAGCCCAATAACGTACCATAGGAATCTCTTATCATTTAATAGTACTATAAACTCATTCCATTAAAGGCTTCTTAGCCAAAATCTTTTCATATCAATCAAATCACAAAATCTAGCATTTTTCATGCTTAGACACTCAGATGCTTGAATATCATCCCTATGAAAGCTATCCACCACCATTTAAACAATTTTACATTGTTTCAAAACATCTAAGTCTGTCTAAAATCTTTTTTTACATCTTTCCTATGATAAGTAAGTGGAGTTTCATTTTTAACAAAATTCCATATAAGAACCATACTTTCATTGCCACTTTGTACGAAAGCCTTTGTTCTAAGATACATTTTATCAAGGATTCAAAGGAATCCAATGGAAAATTAAGGAAAATAACATTCAATTCAATTCCAAATCTTCATCATACATCAATTCTTGATGTTCTCCTACATAAAACTAGAGTTAGTTAATAATTATTTGCATGTAGTATGTGATAAATGTGCATCTGAACTCCGAAATTTATCTCAAGCATTCAAGTTTCATATGAGAGTATTCATTAAAAATATATAAACATGGAATAATTTTATTGTCTATGTAAAACTAAAAAAGCTAGTATTCATGCAAATAGTGAATTGCTTAATAAAATTGCTGATGAGATGCAATAATTACTAAATAAAATAAATTAGCAGTTATATGTTTCAAGAATAATTTTTTCCTCCAATACAATTTCTTCTAAACCTAATGAAGAAACTTCTCCACTAATTTCCCAAAAAGACATCATTAAGCATGCCAACACACACACACACACACACACACACACACACACATATATATATATATAATATATATATATATATATATATATATATATATATATATATCACGCATCCTTATTTGTTTTCTCCAAAAATTTCACTATTTATCATGTTATAAAGGTATTTCAAATCCTTAAATAGTGGTAGAAAATAACAATAAATTTAAGCAAAACCCATTAGAGGATCTAGCATATATTAAGAATATCCTATTATTTTTACATTACATTATATGTTATACAAGTTAATTTATGTAGTAATTATTTTTAAATTATTATATAATACATTTTAAAAGGTTCATTGATTCAATTTTTTAAAAAATAAATTATATTTTTTTTGTGGGAAATCAAAATTTATAAATTTACATTTTTTGAGAACCCATTAATGTTTACAATCCTAAGAAGGTTAGTAGAGGCACAGTTGATTTGTTACCTCTTTGCTCCCCTTTTTCGGATGAATGTAGCCAACCTTAGATGGGTTGTATTCATCTTCCTAATTTTTTATTGCTCATAGCAATTTTTTCTTCTGTTTTGTACACATATTTGCTTTGATCAATTAAATCTATGTATTGAATGAACCTGCTCTGCAAGGGTTTTGTTCAGTGTCATTTCTTCAACTTCTACCTTTGCCTACCTGCTAGCATTCATAGAGATCATTATTGATATGCTCAAGGAAGTGCTTTACCCTCTTCTTCTGTTGCTTATTCTTTTATCTTCTTATTGATATCCATTGTTAGGGCCTCTTTGTTCATTCAAATTCCTTCGGCTATTTCTTCATTGCTTTTCTCATGTTATTTTTTCTCCCTTTTTAGCTATCAAAAAGAGCATTTTTGCCCTTTTGTGCCCTCTCTAGGGTTTCCATCTAGTTGTTTTGTTACTAATTGCAGGTCACTTTTGAACCAAGATTTTCCTAATGGAAAAAATAAAACTTGATCATTTAAACATGTTATTTAGGGTTCATCATCTTTGAATTATTTCCCATATCTAAAAGCTTCCACTCATTATGGTATGACAACTTTGTGTATTTTTTAGGAAGAAGTAGAATGCATTTACGCGCCTGTACAATTTTCTCTAATTGGTATGTTTACTATTCATAGACCTAAGTTGGATTTGATTCATCAATTTTTATTCAATCTTAAGTAAGTGGTGGTTTCTATGTTACCTTTCTTGACCTAAGATAAGTCCTCATTAAACTTGAGAATGTTTTGGACTTGTTGAAAATCTGGGCCCAAGTACTATGATTTTGATGATAACAAACATTATTGTTTCCTTATCACTGTTTTGATTGCATATTTATTTTGTTGCCCTGCTCATTAGCAACACAATTAGCTCAAGATTAGATAGACTAGGGTTGAGTCTACATGTAATTTCATTTTCAATATAATTTTATCTTTCTTCAGTCAAATCATGTATCTAATGGACACTAGACTGAGTAACCTTGCACACACAATCAAGGGAGTAAGTTGACGAGTTAGAGTATTTTTTAGTTTTTGAACTAATCGTACATTATGATGTATATCATACTGGACAATCAGTTAAAATAGAAATCTAATTAGGACACCTTTATTAATTAAGAGTGATTAAACTAATCATACGGGATGACCTTGGGGATATATGGGATGATATTTAAATTGTCATGCATCTTAGCCTATCTTACTGGATGATTAGTGTATTATCCTGAACTAATCATACAGTACAATCGGAGAATCATACATGATGATCAGAATAAATACTTAAACTAGTCGTATAGGATAACGTGTGTCATACTATCTAAAAGGGTTATTTTGTACTAATCATACGACATGATCTAACAATCATACTAGATGATCTTTAGTTGCAAATAGAAAATAAAAGCTTCTTTTGGAGTCTCTCTATTTAATCTCTCATATCAATCTTTTAAGAAATCATTTGTTGTTGTCTTATCTTGATAGGGAGCTTAGAGGAAGAGAAGGAGAGTTTTGGGAAAAAAGAAAGGGTGAAGTTCTTATGAGGGGGAATTGTGAGGGATTCACAAAGGTTACTCCAAGTATAATTTCCATTGTCTTCTTCAAGCTACTTTAATGATTCCTTAGTGGCTCTGAGAAGAAATTTTTTAGTATAAGATTTAGGTTCTCTGCCTACTCTAACTGGGAGTAAAAGGATTCAACTTCTCTACATACTCCATAAGGGAGTAAAAGGATTCAGGTTCTCTACCTTCACTTGGAGCATGAAAAATATTCATGGTACTCTGACTCACTAGGTCGGGGGAAGAGATTTTTGTAAGGGCTTCTCCACCTAGCTGTGGGGGATAAATGAAAGACACTAAACGGTTTAGAGCAATACTCGGAGGAGCCCTCTAGGGAGTGGACATATGCCAGATTTGACAGAACCACCATAAAATCTGATGTGTTCATTCCTTTACTTTTTTGCATTTTAATCTTTTCACTCATTTGTGATTTTTGTGTGGTTAAAATTTCTGATTATTATGAACTTAATTTATTTATGCATTGTAGGATAATTTTATTTGTTTTAAAATATTTAAAAATATAAAAAGACTTTTCTTTTTTTCTTTAGGTATTTTTTAAAAAAACCAATTCACACCCATCTTAGTTAGCATTGGGATTGTTCTTAAAGGTTTAATAACCTTCACAAACCTTCAAGTGGCATCAAAGCGGGATTCAAAATTTAAGTTTTTAACTAAATTTTGAAAAATGATCAATGGCTAATTTTGGAAATCATAATACTATGGAAAGATATTCAATCACATGACCACCTTTATTTGATAATATTCCTTTTAATTTTAAAAAAATATGTATGTCTATTTTATTGCAATCTATTGATTATCGCATGTGGATGTTAGTTTCGGAAGAATATTCTGCACCTTCACATTTAGTAAATGGTGTTAAAATTGAAATACAGTTTTTTGAATAGAGTGCAGATGGTAGAGATTTAACCCAATTAAATAAAAAATGTTTGAACTATTTATTATATGCTTTGAAATATGAAGATTATAGGTACATTTATACTTGCACTACTTGTAAAAAGATTTGGGATAAACTCTACATAATATATGAAGGAATAGAGGAAGTAAAATAATTTATGTTGAACATTCTACTTCTTCATGATTATGAACTTTTTGTATGAAACCTAATGAATTTTTTTCTAAAATGTATATTAAGTTTACTCAGATTGTTACTTCCTTATATGCCTTAGGATGATAACTTACTAACTATGAAAAAATTAACAAGATGTTGTATTGTTTACCTTCTTCTTATGATGCAAAAATTATTGCTATTATTGAATCTAAAGATCTAAATTTTTACTCTTTTGGTAACTTACATGGATCACTCATTGCCTATGAGCAAGGAGAGAGTCAAAGACAGCTTGATGCAAGTGAGAAGAGAAAAGAGAAAACTGTAGTCTTAAAGGCTAATAATTTTGATAGTGATAATTTTGCACGTGAGGATGACAATGACATAACACTGATGATAAGGCAATTTAAGAGCTTTCTCAAGAAAAAGCAAAGACATAATCAGTAATAGAATAAAGGTAAAGGTAAAAAATATTCAAAAAATTTCTCTAATGTTATCTATTTTGAACGCAAGAAGCCTGGGCACATGAAGATTGATTGCTCCAATCTGAAAACTCACCCAATCAATGAGATGGGTGAAGAAAAATCTATCTTTAAGAAGGGAAAACAAATTTCCTCATTTAGGGTGTTTAGGATCTTTAAAAACACAAATTTTATAAATTATGGTGAGTACTTTCTAATTATTCTTTTGCATTTAATTTCCGCACTTTGTTACTCTTGTGGTGAATCTTGATTTGGTTGTATTTGTGTTTATGTTTAAAAAAAAAATTTAAATACCAATTCATCCCCCCCCCTCTTGGTTAGCCTCGGGACTAGTTCATAAGGGCCTAACATCTCTGACAAACTTTCAGTCATCTGTTTTGAATGCAAAAAGCTAGAGCACATGAAGATTGATTGACCAAATCTAAAAACTCACCCAATCAATGAGATGGGTGAAGCTATCTTTAAGAAGAAAAAAAAAAAGAACTCAGAAGACTTTCTAGGAAGATTCTGCTTCAAACTTATCTAAAATAGAAGCAGAAGAGGAGGTGACAAACCTGTGCTTAATGGCAGAAAATCACCTTAATTGTTTTGACCAAGAGAAGGTATATGAGCTTTCCTATAATGAACTATTTAAAGTTTTTTTAAAAAAATTCATAATACATATAGGAAGCTCAAGAAAATCTATGTAATCTTGAATTCCATTTTTTCAAAACTGAAGAAAGAGCATGAATGTCATAAGAAAGAACATTCTACTCTTAATAGTAAACACATGGCTTTGTTAGATAAATTTGACTCTTTAAAAAAAAGTATCTTTATTTAACTACTGAACATAATTCCATGAAAACATCATATGTTGAATTAAAAAATGCATTTAAGGAATTAGAAACTCTTACATATAAATTATATGGTAGTGAGCATGTATTAAAAATTAAAAATTCAATTCTTAAAAGTGTAAACAAATTTTTACAAGTTCAATTAAAAGCTTTCAAAGAAAAAAAATACCTCCAACACTTGCATAGTTGCATAACACACCATAACAATATGAATTCAAACCTAGGAAGAGGCACCATAACCCACATAATTTAGTAAACTCTTTTTCTAGAGTTAGATGTTTTTCTTCTGGTATGCTAGGGCATATATCCCACTCTTGCAATATCCACCATAGAACACATTTAATGTGGAAACCAAAATTTCATAAAATACAGCATAGCATGAAAGCATCTCATTCTTCAGTTAATAAGATGGAACCCAAACTTATTTGGGTTCCTAAATTTAACATTTGATGATTTTGTCAGGATGCCCTCGTAGAATGCCTCATGAGAGAATATGTTACCTAGACAGTGGATATTCAAGGTATATGGTTAGAGATGCAAATCAATTCATTTTGCTGGAGGCCAGGGTAGGAAGCAAAGTGACACTTAAAGATAATACCACCAGGAGAGTGGTGGGCTATGGTTTAATTGGCACCTCAAAAAATTTCCTCATTGAAAATATTTTATCGATAGATAGCTTAAAACATAACCTACTTACTATAAGATAGCTATGTGGCAAAGGCTTTAGAATTAAATTTTTTTTAACCAGCTACATTAAAAACTTTAATAGAAATATTATGCTATAAAAAAAATCAATAATATTTATATGCTTTATTTAAATTATGTTGAACTTGTTATTTCTCTTTGCCTAAAAATTATTACTAATGAATCCTAGGGTGGCATAGGAGATTGTGTCATGTAATTGTGAAAAATTTTAGGAAAATCACCCAATAAGAAATAGTGAGAGGCATACCCAAATTAAAATTCACTAAAGACCACCTACGTGATGCTTATTAGTTAGGAAAGCAAGTCAAGTCCCCCTTCCACTCAATTTAGGACATTAACACTAACAAACCTTTAGAAGTCCTTCACATGGATCTCTTTGGACAACTTAGCACTATAAGCCTAGGAGGAAAATTCTATAGGTATGTCATTGTTGAGGATTACTTAAGGTTTACTTGGGTTAGATTCCTATATCATAAAAGTTAATCATTAGAGGAATTTAGGACATTCTCCACTTAGATTCAGAGGAAGCTAGGTTATCAAATTTTGATAATTCATAATGATCATGATAGAGAATATGAGAATGAGAAAATTGAATCTTACTGTATGGAGCAAGGGATAGGTCATAAATTTTTAGATCCTAGAACCCCTCAGTAAAATAGGGGTACTAAAAGAAAGACAATACTCTAGTAGAACCTTCTAGAGCCATGTTAGCTGAATACTCACTTCTAAAATACTTTTAGGTAGAAACGCTGAATACAACTTGTTATGTTGTAAATAGGGCTAATGTTAGATCTAAATTAAATAAGATATCCTATGAAATCCATAAGAGTATGACACCTAAACTCTCTCACCTTCATGTCTTTGGATGTAAACTTCATTCTGAAAAATGGAAAATCTCAACTAGGAATATTTGACCGTAAATCTGGTGAAGGTGTTTTCCTTTAGAGTTTTTAATAAAAAGACACTAGTGGTAGAGAAGACCACTCATATAGTTTTTGATGAATTTGATAATGGTATATTCTTAGGATATTTAATTTTTGGAAAATCTTTTGGAGTTTTTAATAAGAGAAAATTGATTGTTGAAGAATTCGTTAATGTAATTTTTGTTGAAAATCCTATAGATTTAATAAGAAATGATTTGAATGATGATGATACTGAAAATATAAAGAAAATAAATTCGGAACAAAAGGAGAATGATTCATTACCTAAAAAATTGTGATATAATAGAAATCATCCAAAAGAATTAATAATTGGTGATCCTTTCCAAGGTGTTAAGACTAAGAGAAACCTTAGGGATGAGGTAGAACTTTCTGCATTTCTATCAAAAATTGATCCTAAAAATATAGATAAAGTTTTAGAAGATAACTTTTGGATATTTTCTAGGGAAGAGGAACTTAACCCATTTATAAGAAATAATCTTTGGAAGTTAGTCATAAGACCTCATAATCAAAATATAATTGGAACTAAATGTGTTTATGAAAATAAGCTAGATGACTCAGGTAGTATTATTAGAAATAAAGCTAGATTAGTTGCACAAGGATACACATAAATAGAAGGAATAGATTTTGAAGAATCTTTTGTTTCTGTAGCAAGACTAGAAGCCATTAGATTACTCCTTGCCTTTGCTTGTTTTAAGGGCTTTAAACTTTTTTAAATGGATGTCAAAAGTATATTTTTCAATGGGTATATTGATGAAGATATATTTGTAGAATAACCGCCAAGTTTTAAAAGCATTAATTTTTCTAATCATGTATATAAATTAAAGAAAGCTTTATACTGTTTAAAACAGGCTCCACGTGTTTGGTATAATAGGTTAAGTGATTTTTTAATTGAATATAATTTTAGAAAATGTAAGGTAGATATAATTCTTTTTATCAAAAATATTAGAGATAATTTGATTATTATATAGATTTATATTGATGATATATTATTTCGAAGTACTAATGAAAGTTTATGTCATGAGTTTTTCTCATTAATGTCAAAAGAATTTGAAATGAGTATGATGGGAGAACTCACCTTTTTCTTAGAACTTCAAGTAAAATAACTAGAGTCTTGCACATTCATATGTCAAACCAAGTATATAAATGAATTATTATAAAAGTTTGATATAAAGATATTCAAATTGAGTAAAACTCCTATAAGTCATCAACTGGACATGATTTATATGAATCAGGAAAACCAATAGATCAAAAACTTTATAAGAGTATGATACGTTCACTTTTGTATCTTACTGCTAGTCTGACAGATATTATATTTGTTGTATGATTATGTGCAAGATTTTAAGCTAATTCTAAGGAATCACACTTCACATAAATTAAAACAATATTTCCCTATTTAATTGTAACTAATTAGTTAGGCTTATGATATCATAAAAATTTATTATCATATAATTTAGTTGCATATTTTGATGTAGACTATGTTGGTTGTAAGGTTGACAAAAAAAGTACATCTATAACCTGTCAATTTTTAAGATCGTCACTTATTTCTTGATCTTCTAGAAAACAATATTTAGTTACTTTATCCACTAGTGAAGTAGAGTACATAGTCGCAGGTAGCTGTCTTACTCAAGTTTTATGGCTAAAGCAACAAATAGAAGAATTTGGAATTAAGCTTAAAAGTATTTTTTATTAAATTTGATAATACAGTTGCTATAAATTTAACAAAAAATCCTATATAATATTTACGAACTAAACACATAAATATTAGACATCATTTTATTAGAGATCATATTAATAAAGGTGATGTGAATATAGAATTTGTAAACACATATTCTCAAATAGATAATATCTTTACAAAACCTTCAAATGAAGAGAGATTTTTCATGTTAAGACGTATGCTTAGGATGTTAGATCCTAATATTTAAGTTTCTATTATATTTTTAATTATTCTTTTTGATGTTGTCAAAGGGGAAGAAGAACTATATATGTTGGTCATAATTCATTTTATATGCATATATTTAGGGGGAGAATTATTTTATTTAGCAAATTAGTATTTGAAAATATTTCTCAATTATAATATATATTTTTTAATGCTTAAAAGTTATGATGAAAGGTCAATTTGCACCTTTCTTATAACTATACCCAACATAAGTTTGTCATCATCAAAAAGGGAAATATTATTGATATTATCTACCTCATGGCCTATTTTAGATATTTTGATGATAAAAAAAATTTGCTTGAATGTTCTAATTTGTGTGCTAAGTATTTCAGGTGTAATGATGTGCATAGAAATTACTTATGGGATTTATATTGCATAACTCATGTTCAATCAAATGTTGAGATTAAGATGGACCAAGATGGACAACTTAAAGGACTTTATATTATCGTAGGAGTATGTTAGTGGTCCATTAATACTTACTTGCATGATTTGATTTGCTTACAATCTAAATATCTATTAATTATATATTAATCTTGGTATAAAAATCTATAAGATATCTTTATTAAATAAATTTTATAACCTTCATTGATTGCATAATTATTATCAAATTTGGAATGTTATATAATTAGAGAATTAAAGGTAATAAGCTTATATGTTAAAACTATTATTATTTATTCATTTTAATTTAACTTGTTTCATATTAATATATTAATATATGATTAATTTAATACAAATTACATCATATTATTACATTAATATTCAATATATCCTTATATATTTAAAAATGTGCATGAGTTTTTATTTTACTAAATAAGAAATTATTTTGATAGAAATGTGGCCCAATTTTTATTGTATTTGATTGTTTTGATTCTGTAGATAGAAATTGATAGGGTATATGACTCATTTGGATCTCGTTTAAATTTATAATAAATTTCCAAATATTATATTATTTAAATATAATCTAATGGTAGTCATTTATGCCTTATTTTGGAGGTATATGAAGAATTTTTTACTTACCCATGTGGTTGGCCATTTTATAGTCATTTGAATCTTATATATATTTAATATAAATGAATTCTTGATCAAATGTAATATTATTTGTTGATAAATTAATATTATATTAATAGTTTATTCAAATTTGTTTTTATTTACCCTTTCCCTTTAAATGCTTCTATTCTTCTTCATGTAAGGGCTGTTAAAAAAACAAATCTCCAACAATTCTTCCATTCTTCCTTTCTTCTTTACATGCTAAATGTTGAGAGGAGAAACTTTGATTTTTATTCCAAGAGCTCTTTTCATTTGCTAAATCGAATTCTTGGTTGGAAAGCTTCAACACACATAACTATGTAATATATCTTGGAGTTCTTGAGTTTGCTTTCCTTCACTAAATCCTTACTTGCTATTCTTTTAGCTTTCACCATTTTTTTTTTTTTTTTTTTTTTTGAAAAAACTTATTATTTGGTGAAATACTAGTTAGGAATGTTATATTAAGTTTCTTATATTACATCTTTTAAATCCATAAAGTTAACAAAGCAAGTATTTTTATTTTCTTTAATGTGGCATACATTTAAATTAAAAATCTAATTCATATTTTTTATTTGAAGAGTTAAAGTTTAAATCAACAAGAAAATAATTTTATTTAAAATATTATTCATATTTTTATCAAAATATAAAACTATCTTAAAGTGAGCAAATTTAATATTTCATTTGCAAGTTGTGAGGTGATTAAAATTAATTTGTGAGATCACCTCAAATATTATAGACATTTTATTGCAAGGCAATTTGAGCTTGTATTATTTACATCAAATTGTAATTTTTTATTTTCTTGATCTAAGCTATTTGGCTTAGTGAAGTTTAAATTATAATTAGATTAGGTTGTACTCGCCCGTGTAGGAGAGTACTTAGGTTGTAAAGAAATTCTTTGGTTTAAAGAAGTGAGATTTGCAACCTGGGATTGGGGAATTCTAGCCTGAGAGTTGGCTAGCATGGATGTAGGTCGGATTGGAATCCAAGGCCGAACCACGTAAAAATATTGTGCCTCTTGTTTTCATTTCTTGCATCTATTTTTCTTTATTTTTTTCATAAAAATTGTGTGATTTCTTACTCTTTTCAAAATAGTTTTAAAATCATTTTAATCACCTTCTTTTAATAAAATTTTAAATATCCCAATTCATCCACCCTCTTAGGGTGCCATAGTCAACCAATAGAACACATATGAAACAATGAAACTATCATATTAAAGCAAGATGCTCTGCCTTTCTGAATTATTTATTGATACATACATACATTAATAACATTGATAAATTAAACATATACTAAAATATACAAACATTGATATCATTAATAGAGGAATTATATAATGATACATATATACATATATATCATTAATAGATGAATTATATAGTGATGCATATATATGTAGATAACATTGATAGATAAATTATATGATGATACATGTATACATTGATAGAATTAATAAATGAATCATATACTGATACATATATAGATTGATAGAATTGATAGATAGATTATTATTGTTTGTGCATATATAGCATACGAAGAGATACATGTACTAATTTTATAATAAAATTTTGATAAGTTAGATAAGACTAAAGACATTAAACCTATATATTCATGATTTACAATACTAATTTATTACTTGCTGATTTTTTTATTACATATGTATTTATGTTCTTGCACATGTTGTTAATATATGGATTTAAGTGTGATGATTTTTACTTTTCATCATTATTAATCATATTGAATCATACTAGCTCATCATTGAAGATATTAAACAATATTAATTATATTGATTGAGATGAGCATGCATAAAAATTCCTTAAATACTGTATTGAAAATATTTATTAAATTTTGGATTTTTACTGGGCTTTATAAGCTCACTATGTGATTTTATTGGTTTAAAATATAAACTAGATAATTTTTCTAATTTGATCATGTGGCATTACAAAACTAAACATTAAAACTATTTTGATAGGTCATAGATATAATGATATTTATTTATTTGACAAAATATTACTATGTTGGGAACTTAAAGGTTATGATATAAGAATATTCTTCTTATATAAAATATTTCATAGTAAGAGATAATTGAAGAGATTCAGCAATGCAAAACTACTAAATCTTACTCAAACCATACAAAATATTCATATGAAGTCTTATTACAAAGTCTTGTTGAATGAAGTTGGGAAATTTTGGTTAATAGTCTTCCGAAGGAAAACAAATTTTTAGGTTACTTACATTCAAGATTATATTCAAGAGGCACTCCTAATAAAAGAAGCGTGCTTTTGTTTTGAATAGACTATATAATTATAGATAATATATTCTTTAAGGATAGATATGTTAATAGAATAAACTTGGCAATAAGATGAGTAAGTCAACAAGGTAGTGTATTCATCACCATAGATAGCTATTGTATTTATCCAAATTAGATTTTAAGTTTAATTCATTTGATGGTGATTATCAATCCAAAAGGCAAATTGACCTATATACACCCTAACCATTTGTTAAACTATTATGTCATGTTACACCTCCTAGCTATTTGTAGAAGACCAATATGGACATTGTTAACTCATATAATTATGATGGGTTACGAAGTTAGTTCATCTCATATATTCAATTAAGCTAAGGCCTATAACCTTAATATTATTAAATTTTAAATGAAAACTATTTAACTCATATTGCCTAAGATTTTTTTATGTGAATAGATTGTCATATGCTTGAACATTGTGATTCATCCTCTCCTTTATGATCAAACTCACCTCAAAGCATAAGCTACCTTATTAGAATGATGATTTTAAAATCATGTTTTATTCCATTGATATTCAATGAGTCATACTTGAAAATAATCATGACTATATTGTGATAGTCATTTTAGAGGAGTTTGACAACATAATTAATCATAGGGTATACATTTCTTTTGAATATTGATAAACCATATTCGTGTTTGTTTTAAAATTAAATTTGAAAACAAATAATTTAAATTTTTGTAAGCTATTTACTAAAGTTTTGAAATTACTAGTTATTCATGTCTCGATGGACTATTTTTTTTCCTTTTCTTCTAAAGTCTCCCAAATAAAAAGTGCACCAATATATTTTTCATCTCTTGTTTTAAATAGCCTTCTTGCTTTTTTCTAGAAAAGTGTAATAAATGAGATAGTTTCTTTATGTAAATATACATATTTGACTTTTAAACCTACAATGTGAGCTTTCTTCTAACTTTTTGTATTATATAATCCACCTCACCATGAAGTATTTAAATGAAAAATATGTGTTTAGCTTCCTTCAATTAAACCCTTAAGGATAGTCCTTTTTTTTTTCTCGATAGGTGATAAATTTTCTTTTACCTTGGGGATATTTTTCAAAGTATTTGGTAATATTTCTATAGACTTACTTTCCCCAAAAAAACTTAAACCTTGTAATCATGATCCTCATAAGAGGTAAATTTCTCTTTAAATTGCTTTATTGTAATAATTTATATATTTTTGTGTTCCTATTTAGGTTATATGTCATTAGCATTTAAACTTTTAAAAAAACATTGCTAGAAAGAATCTAATTAATAAGTTGAATTTCAATGAACATATTTGTTTATGAAAAACTTTATTACTATCAAAATATTCACATCAATTAATATATTTTTGTGTTCCTATTTAGGTTAAATATTAAAAATCCTTCTAAACAATAAATTATCTTTTTGTACTTACTGAAAGTTTGAATAGGTTGTTAGTCCTAATTGATTTGTCCCAAGGCTAAGCAAGAGTGGGGTGAATTGGTAATTTAGAAATCTCTTAGTAATTTAGAAAACTAATTTAAGATTTATAGCACAACGATAAATTTTCACAAACTAATTTTTTTAACAACTAAAAGTAAATGTGCTGAAAATAAAAATGCAGTAAAAATAAAGGAACATAAGAACACCAAATTTTATAGTGATTTGGTCCAACTAGACTTACATCCACTCCATGAAGACTCCTTCAAGTATTACACTATATTAAAGTGACTCTCCTTTTGATCACACCGCAAGGTGGATAAGCCCTTATAATAATATCTCTTCCACCAATCTCAGTGCGGTAGAGTAATATCTTCCTTTCTCGCCCTCCTGGTGATGGAAGAGTACCAACATCCTTTCTCATCCTCTTGGTGATGGCAGAGTACCAACATCCTTTCTCATACTCCTAGTGGTGGCAGAGTACCATCGTACTTTCTCACCCTCATGGTGATAGAGGAGTACCAACATCCTTTCTCACCCTCCTGGTGATGGCAGAGTACCAACATCCTCTCTCACCCTCCTGGTAATGGCAGAGTACCTGATCTACTCCAAGATCTTCTCTCAAAAGTCTTCAAAGAAGTAGGCCATAGATTTGAAGAACACACAAAGGATCCTCACCTTTGGGCAACCTTGTGAACCCTTCATAATTTCTACTTGTAAGATCTCTCACACTTCACTTCCAAACACTCTCTTTTTCACTCTCAAGAGAAAAATATGCAATCAAATCTCTAGTAGAATATGAGTGTCAATTTTTAGGACCCTTATATATGAAAGATAAGAAAAATCAACCAAAAATCTAAAAATTTCAAGTTGAATGTACTTAGATCGTACAGTGTGATCATACTTCATATGTATGAATAGTTCAAAAATCCATGTACAATCCTATACAAACTGATTTCATACTCTATTAGTCGTATGTACGAACAAACATCGTATAGTACAAATAGTTCAAAATTGAACAGGTTCATTCAGTTCGTACACTATTCGTCGTCTTTATGAAACCTACATCATACATCACAAACTGTTAAATAAAATCATGGTTCGTATGGTACAAACATTGATAAACCAATTTCATATTATGGATATTATTTGTACAAATTTAATTTCATACAGTACTAACAGTTCAAAAAATTTACCTATTCGTATGAGATGAACTAGTACGCACTCATTTTGTACTCTGGTCATCGTCTATTAAAACTTTACTTTGTACAGTACAACCAGTTAAAAAATAGTGAGTTCATTAGGGATAAATTGGTACATATCCATTTCATACTCTAGATGTCATCAGTATGAATCAAACTTCAAATAATACGAACAGTTCAAAAAAAATTCCAAGGCAAGATTCAATTAACTTAATTATGGAGGAACTTTCATGTCAAATTGTCCAGTATAATTCAAGAATCATATTGTATGATTAGTTTTAAAAATAAAATTTTTGACTCACTCCCCCAAAGTATGTGTGTGTACGGTAACCCAGTTATAATCAGACTCTCTCAAATGTAAGAAAAATAAAAGAAGTACAAGCTTCAATTATAAGAAACTCTAATCTAATCTATCTTGAAGTCTTTGATAGTCTGGAGTATTATTTCCCTGAAACATTAGTACACATAAATAATAGAAACAAAATATATCCAACAGGTATTAGGAGAAATAGTAATCAACATAATCATATTTTTGTATCATCAAAAACTCAAATGATATAAAAACATAATTTTGAAATCTAAGATGCAATAATCTTTCTTTTTTTATAATGGTAAAATAATTATTGTTTGACTTAACACTTAAGGCAATTTTTTTCCTAAGCTCCCCCTCATTGAGTGATCAATTTAAAATAAGAGATTCTAATAAAAATCAAACCATAACAACAAATTAAAAAGAAATAAAAACTAAAATAAAAATAACACAATAAATATACTCACAATAACATAATGCACACATCACAAAAGTTACACAATAAATAATCATACGCACATACATCAAACATCCAATGCATCAAATAAACTAAACATCAAACAATAACTAATGACTCACCTTTTTTATAATAACAAAAAGGGAAGTACCTCTTGAAAAGATAAGTTTCTATGAATAAATCAAAAAAGATGATGGGGAAGATTTTTTTAAACTAATTATAAATTGACATTAACATCCAAATGCTAAAAAGAAAAATTAAAATTTTAAATTAAAGAACAACTAAAATAAGAAAAGTCAACCAGGTTCACTATTCGTTCTAGACATATCAAATAAAAATAATTATTGTAAAAATGATGAAATAAAGATTAATTAGTTTTTTATTTAATAGTGAAGATTATTGTCGATTATATGGATTTATATAAGAAATAGAATGATAAAGGAAATAACAGTATTAATTTTTTTATTTGGTGACAATGCACATCTTTTCAATTATTTGTGGCATACTTTATACATCTTTTTTGTTTGGGCTAATTTTATGTCTCTTTTGACTTGGGCGAATATTGCGCATCTTTTTAAACTAGTGGCACATTTTGTACATCTTTTCAAGTTTGGCACTCTTTGTGCATCTTTTTACAATTTTGGTATTTCCAATATCACTAAATTTTAAAACAAATTCTAATAATTAACAAAAGTAAACAAATTGAAAAAGAAAAAAAAAAAAAAAAAAAGACATCTATTTTGCAACAATTACAGCTAAATTTTTTTTTCTATAATAGTATGAAATTGATCTTCTAATCTACATCATATTATAATTTAATTTAAAATTTTGAGAGATTAAATTTTGTAAGAAAATTAATTTGTAGAGCAAAGTAATTCAAAAATCCATTATAGAGATCAACTACAGATGATTTGTCTCTACAAACTTAAACAATTCAAGAAGAGTAATTTCAATCAAAGTCAAAGCATTATTTCATTAACATTTATAACACATACATCAAACACAACATACATGAAAATAAATAAACACAACATAAATAAGCAAACATATGAAATCACAAGATAACTCTCAACAAAAAGTACAACACAGAAGTAACAACTAAAATAATAAGGGGCCTTGGTTAGGAGGTGGTTGAGGGGTGAACATCACAATTTAACTAATTATCATAATTATATTAGTGTTGACCGAGTTGAATTATCCTCAGATCCACCCCATGTTTTCATTGTACTTTATATCCTACTAATTTAGGTGATTATCAATTTGATCAAAATGAGATTCCAGTATGTCAAAATGCTGGACCATTTCTTGATAGAAATTCTGGTCGGGTCTAGGAGCAAGTGCAGGTGCTGGAGCAGGAGCATGTGCTGGAGCAAGGGCTCCTTCTTCTCCCTTGAATTCTTCTCCCTATAATACTTAATCCCAATTAAAAAGTGCATGAAAAGAGGCATCGATAAATTAAATGGGAAGTTGAGTGGGAGGATTATGATAGATCAGGTTCTACTTGTTTTCTAAAATATAGAGAACTATGTGTCCTGAGGCCATATTTTTCTTCCTCCTATTGTGAGAAAGTCCAATATCATAAAGTTTATAGATCTAGTCCATGATTAGTTGGGATTATTCAAAAGGAGTGTTGGTAATTATAGGCTATGTGATAATAGACAAAAGAGGAGTCAAATTGATACATACAGCTTTGGGAGTAATAAAAGTTGACAAGATAAAGCTCTAATTAATATGATCTATTCAACTTAGATGCACAATAAGAAGAAAGCTCTATAGTAGAATTCCATGGTTAGTAGAACTAAGAGAGAGTTGGAATGCAATAAGGAGACTTGATATGGGGTATGTTGTTCTCACCCTTCCTTAGGAACACTAAGTTCACCAATAAGGAAAAGGGTTTATGGAGATCACCAATAAATAGATGAATTTATGAATATTTAATTGTGAAAGATGTCATCTCCATTTCTTTGAGTGAATAATGGATTAAGCTTAGCTTGAAATTATTATTTTTATCTTGAACGAAGTTATATTGGGAGAATAGAGATGTAATAGAGTAAAAAATGATGGAGGATACATAGGCATATGAATAAGAAAGGCCGTATAAAAAAATTATATGTATCATGGAGATGATTATATGAGAAGGAATTAATAATAACAGAAGAATGTAAAGGTGAGAACAATGAAATGTTAAGATTAAAGTTTATGATAATATAATATTAAATTTATATATATTATTAATGACAGGCATGGAATTGATGTTAAGATAATCACAAGCCACCTTTTACATAATAGTATATATTTGATTTATATTAATGAATCTAAATATAATATTATGATATTATAATATTTATAAATTATTCATAAGATATTTTAACTTTAGGTTTTGTGTTAAACATAACTAGCCTTAGGGGGTTAATTACTAGTATGTTCGAATTTTCCTTAATTTATCATAGGTTAACTAGTGGTTAAACACATGCCGGCCTATTATTTTCATAGATTACCTAATATCCTCTGCTTGAGTTTCCTTCAAGCCAAACCTTATTGAGTCTAGGTGGTTTAATAATTTCCCTAACTTTCTTACAAGGCCCTTTATTGCTTGTATTTTTTTACCCTAGATGGCCTACTCTTGTTATATATTATGTAGTGGTAGTGTCATATATTATTTAGCCTAACTTAACAAACCCTATGTTGTTTAAAAATCAAAACCCTAAATTACTTATTTTTTAATGATTTTTAAATTAGATTTGCTTATTTATATGTGTCTTTTTAGAATTTTCATGATTTTTCTTATTTTTTTATATTTTATTGAGATTGATTTGGTTTCTTATAATTAATCTTTATGGAATTGAATTTTATATCATAATATTTAAACAAATTAAAATAAATCATAAATATACAAGCATGATATCTCTATAAGAGAGATATTTCAAAATAATCAACCATATACATTTTTATTTTAAATATAGAGGTAAACAAGGGCATAGTGGTGCACTTAGTATTTTTAAAATTTAGCTATAATCTCTAACCTTTGTCTTATGCTAAGTAATTATGGAAGATAATTTGATTTGATAAGTCGTCACCCTCGATAATACACCAATGGACTAATCATCATTTTTAAGGAAAAGTAGCCTAGTTTCTAATAAATTGGATGGTTTTAACATAAGTTTAATTTGTTGATCTTTCAAAATATAATTCACACAGTAATATGCTTTGTGGGCATCAAGAGTTCCCTACAGTCTTATGCTCTTAATCCATTATCCATTAGGCTCTATTATAATGTTTAACATTTTTTAATCATTACCTATATTTAATATCTTTAAAAACTCATATTCATTTATAAATATTTGATATGATTTAAACATGACAAGTAAGATGTAATTAATCATAGGAACATGGTCTCATAAGGAACTGGAATTCAACATTAAATAGACCCTTTTTGCTATTTTCTCTAAGCTTTGAGAAAAATATTGAATGTCATTTTTATGTCAATATACATATTTATCTATTAAATCTAATGAGGGTATAGTCCCTTCTCCTTAAAATATTCATCCAAAAAAGTATATGCATTCACATCCTTCCATAATAATTTAGACAAAGGTGTGTTTTTATCTTTTAGGGTCCTAATTTTTTTTTTTTCATAGAATATCTTTTAAAGCCTATAAGTATATCATTATAGATTATTTTACTTGAAAGTATGATGTAGTCAATAATTTACATTATATATATATATATATATATATATATATATATAATATATATATATATATATATATATATATATATATATATATATATATATATATATATATATATATATATATATATATATATATATATATATATATATATATATTAAACACTTTGTTTTATTTTGTAATGCCCTATGATAGAAAACAACCCATGATCATGCTGGGTTTGGTGCTCTTAGGTCAGTTTACACCATTGTTTTTCCACTTGTGTTGATCTTGCTCTTTGGTTACTTGTTGGGTGTTATTTTGTGGGTTGTTTCTTTACCTAATTGGGCTTGTCCTATTTCTTCCCTTATATTAATCGCTTCTTGAGTTTTTTCTCTATTTTTCACTCGATCTCCCTACAGATCTCTTGGTTTCCTTGCTATCCACTCGGTTTCCCTGTTATCCACTCAGTTCATTTGTTGGCTATTCGGTTTCATTGATGTCAACTTGGTTTCCATATTGGCTGCTTGATTTCTCTACTGACTTCACTGGTCGGTTTCTTCATTGCTGATTCTTATGCAAGATGCTTTAACTTATCTTCTTGTGGGCTGATTTGGGTGATTCTTATTAGCTATTTTGGGGGCACATTAATGTGAGGATATAAATGCTCTTTCTCTTATATGGTGGTAGAATTTCATTGTGGTAGAGTAGTTTTTGAAAAAAAATAAATGTAAACCTGAGGTTTTTTTAGCATGTAAGCTAGTATTCCCCTCTCCCTTATTTCTTCATCTCAGTCTTCTTTCTACTTCTTCTCTCCATTGTTTCCCTTTCACCTGTATCTTTCATCTTTAGTTAAAAGCAATTTTGGGTGAGTGAAAATAATAAAAACCTGAGGGTTTCTTCTTAGCTTGCGATCTGTCTTCTCCCTAACCCAGTTCTTCCTCTCGACCTTCTTCCTATTTCTTCTCTCCACAGTTTCCCTTCCACCTGTACCTTTCTTCTCTAAATATTATGAATTGTAATGTGTGTTATTCTCTGTTCTATTGGTATTTGCTAGAGGAGAATAGACTTGTGTTGGATCACAAATTTTTTGGTGGATCTATAGTTTGTCCTTTCCTTTGAGCATCTTCTCTAGTTTGTATTTGCATGTGAGGTGACCATTTGTCGTTGTTTTGAGGGTAGTATAATTCATGTGTTTTATTTTGTTTTGTGTTTTTTTCTTTCTTGCATGACTTCCTAACCATTTTTTCACATTTCTTTCCTACCAAGTTTCCATCATTTGGTGTTTGTTTATGTGATATTGAAAGGAAGTATCTTATTTGTATGTCTAGTATTCTCCTACTTGATTTAAGAACATGCGTTGCATCGAAGTACCTCAAGCTCTATGATCATACACTATTTGTGGTAAGTTTCGCTCATATGTAATTTTTATATAGTATTCTTTTTTTTTTTTTTTTTTTTTAAACCCACGGAGGGGCCTACATGTTAAATTCAAAAATCGGTTACAATGTCCTTAGAAGGACCCACCAGCTCGCTAATGCTCCAAAGAGCTACATTAAAAAAGAAAGTAAAAAAACCTAAGAGCCGGCGGTTCGTTTTCCTACAGTTACAAAAAGAACAATAGTACGAACTAGGGCAGTGATCAAGCAGCACCCAAAAAAGGAAGATCCCATTATCATTGTTAAGTTTCGTCTTCCTGCAAAGCAAAAGAACAAAGGAAATGAAAAGCAAAAAAGGAAAATAGAGAATCTTACAGTAAAAGTAGCTCACCATATTCCGATCAGATTGAGACCTGATGTCCTTAAACCAAAAATAGTGAAACTCCTTCAACCAAAAACAAATAAAAATCCAATTAATAGAGATGACCATATACCAATCTTGACAGAACAAAGCCCTCAAAACCAAAAATTCATGAAATAAATTGACAATTATAAGACCATCCAGAATTCCAGGGGGCATTAAAAATAGCAGGATAGACGTGGGTATGCCGGCAAAGAAACCAACTTAAGAGATGAAAATCCTGTAAAAAGATACCCCAGTCAGCACTACAATACCTGGGAAAACAGAATACCCAAAATAGGATTGGAATGTCCAAAGAATCCATCAGGATACTATGCTTAATAAAGAGCTCATAATAGGTAGTATATAAATTAAAATCAAGATCTTGTAAATCCCAAACAGGGAATCTAAGCAAAATAGTATTACTAAAGTTCCCAGAATGATACGAAACAAAGACAATTAAATATGACGAATATAAGGTAAAGCAGTTTTGTCAAGGGTAATCATCCCTTTAGGTACAGGATATAAGGAGTTAATTTTGATATCTTGACAGCTTTCCAAAAGGCATCCAAAATTGGCCAACCAATCCACACAAGCATTAGCCTCACGATAAATATGGGAAATAGAATAATTGACAGAAGATAAGAGCTGTTTAATTTTCCAAATGATATAGAAATTTTGAGGGTTGCCAACCACCTGATCATTGATAATATAAACCACTAGTTGGGCATCCACCTCAATCCAAATGTTATTAAACCCCATTATAGAACATATTTTGATGCCATAAGATAAAGCCATGAGCTCAGCAGTAATAACAAAACAATCGTTAAGAGGACCAGCAAAAGCTGCAAGAGCATTACCGTGATGGTCCCTGATGATACCTCCCATGCCCGTACAGTTATCCTTAACAGAACCATCAGAGTTTAATTTAACATAAGGCTGAATCGGTTTGATCCAGCAAACAAACTTATCAAAACCAATAAAATTGTTATCATCCAATTGAATGCCAAGAGCAGCAGCAAAAGTTCTGCAATTGGTAAAGTTCTTATCCAAAATAAGGTTACAAGAAATAAGATGCCTAACTTTGCAATTAATACTAGAGATGATAAAATCAACATTCATCTTAATGCCATTATGTTTCGCTTCATTTCTGGCCTTCCAAATGTGCTAAACAATAAGAATAGGCAATAAATTAAGAATATGGCCTTTAGAAGGAGTCATCCAACCATTAAGAAGACTAGATAAGTCATTAATATTAAAGTCAAACTTGACATTAGTCAAATTAGAAAAATGATACCAAACCTTTTGAGCAATTTGGCCATTAACAAATAGATGTTTAATAGTTTCAATACTAGCACAGCATTGGCATTTGGAAGGGAAGCTAAACCCTTTTTTCTGAAGTAAGTCATCCATGTAAATGAAGCCTTTAATACATCTCCACGTTAAAATAGTATAAGAGATAGGAATATTGTAATGCCATAAAGTAGCAAAATTAAAGGAAGAAACATAATGCTCTCTAAAAGTGTCCCAAACATGCTTAATTTGAAATTACCCGAAGAAGAAAGTTTAAACATGATTTTGTCATTACAAGATAAGTCTAAGGGGATTCCCACAATCATATCAATGATAATAGGAGGGATACAATCTAAAAGCTTAGTGACATTCCAGCGATCATTAAAAATAAATTCAGAAACTTTAGTACTTTCAAGAGAATGGGTATGCAAAAAACTATCAATGGAAAAAGGCCCCAACCAATTACCTTGCCAAAAATAAATATTGCCTTTACCAAAACTCCATTGGATGAATTGCTCAGCATGCCATTTAATTTTACAAAGTCTTTTCCAGGTGCACGAGTCATTAGGTTTTTATTCACCAAGTAAAGGATGAGAGTTTTTACAGTATTTGGCATGCATAAACCAGGCCCATTAACTGGAATTAGTTCTGAAGGAGAACCAAAGTTTGTGGGAAAAAGCCTGAGACATATCCGTTAAGTTTTTACAACCTAATCCGCCTTCTTTAAAGACACCACAAATTTTGTTCCAAGAAGCCCAACGAATACCATTACTAAACTTGGAACCCCAAAAGAATTTGTTAATCATTCTTTCAATTCTAAGGCAAATGGCAGCAGTAGGTTGAAGAGTATGAAATAAATAGATAGGAATAGAGTTTAAAATAGATTTGATAAGAACCAGTCTCCCACCAAAAGACAGAAAATTAGAAGACCAATGATTTAATTTTTTCTGAAAATTAGCAAAAATATCTTCGAATAAATGACTTCTCTTTTTACCTCTGAAAATCGGGGTAGCCAAATAAGTAATGGGCAAGGATTTGGAGTGGAATCCACATCATCTTTGGATAGCCATAATCCTATCCCTATTAATAGATTTACCAGCAATGAAAGAACTTTTATCCTTGTTAATGGCTAAACCGCTAACCTTATTGAAATAATCCAGAAAGTTATGCAACACTCTAATATTATTAATAGAGCCATTAGAGAAAAGGATGAAATAGTCAGCAAAACTAAGGTGAGAAATAGGAATGCCCTGAATAGTGCGATAAAAAAGTTTAGGATTCCTTAAATATAAGTCATCAATACCTCTAGAAAAAAACTCCATAGCAATGATTAAAAGAGCGGGGGATAAATTATCACCTTGTCTTAACCCTTTTGAAGATTTGAAGAAACCGTGGTTCCTCCCATTGATGATAACAAAAAAATAGCAGTTCTCAATGCTGTTCTTAATCAAGTTAATGAAAACATCACTAAAACCAAATAACGAAACCACTTTATAAAGAAAATTCCAGTTGAGGTTATCATAAGCTTTAGAAATGTCCAACTTCAAAATAATGTTACCACCTTTAGTCTTGGTATTAATCTCATGAGCCATTTCTTAAGTAAGCAAAACATTGTCAAAGATACTTCTACCTTTCACGAAACCCGTTTGATTACTATAAATAATTCTAGGAAGGATGTTCACCAAACGATTAGAAATAATTTTAGAAATAAACTTGTTTAAAAAAAGAACAAAGGCTAATAGGTCTGAAATTATTCCACTTATTATCACCATTGATTTTAGGAATGAGAACAATATTAGTAGAAGTAAAAAACTTAGGGTAAGGATTTCCAACAAAGAAATCATTAACCGCATCGATGATATCTTTTTTTATGATACTCCACATTTTTTGAAAAAATTTGGTCGTGAAACCATCGGGACCAGCAACAGAATCACCATTTAGATCATTAAGAACATTGAAAATTTCCAACTCAGAGGGAGGGCATCAAAGCAAAAAATTATCATTCTCATCAATAAGTTTAGGAATAATAGAGGGGTTAGTAATAGGAATGTTGCAAAAAATTATCATTGAAAGCATTCTTAAAATAATCCACACCAGACTCACAAATTAAAGTTTCATAATCAATAAAAGTACCATCATTATTCATACTTTTATAAATGTAGTTCTTAGATCTATTTCTATTAGCTATAGCATGAAAGAACTTGGTATTTCTGTCCCCCTTAGTAGTAAATTTAGCATTAGCTTTTGTCTCCAAAAAATTTCCTCTTGATCATGAAGTTGAGCAAGATTATTCTTAGCAGTATTGAGCAAGTTAAGGTTGACAAACGAAGCATCTTGTAAGTAATTATTTTCCATCTCAATAACCACATTCTCAGCATTCTTGATGTTGGTAAAAATATTTTTAAAAACATTTTTGTTCCACCATTTTAAAACTTGCTTAACGCGACTTAATTTGGACCAAAGACGACACATGCCCGAGATATTATTGTCAGGATAAACCGGAGCAGACCAATTAGTGTTAATAACATTCATAAAATCATCATGAGCAAGCCACATATTTTGGAATCTAAAGGAAGCATTACCAACATAATTATTAACATTAAGAGATAAAAGTAAAGGAGAATGATCAGAAAGAGTTTTGCTAAGATGTTCAACAGAAGTTAAATTTTGCATAGAGAGCCAATAATTATTAAAGAGAAATTTATCAAGTCTTTGCCACAAAGTAGCTCTATTCCACGTGAAAGGACAACCAACAAAACCAATGTCATTGAGATTGCAATCAGAAATCATAGCATTAAAGTCTTCCATGGCAGCAGGGTTAGGAAGATTACCACATCTTCTTTCAGAAGCATTAGAAATTATATTAAAATCTCCTCCAATGCACCAAGGACCATTAATGGTAAGAGCAAATTGATTAATTTGGTCCCAAAGAGGAAAACGCATGCTTCTAAAGCAGGCAGCATAGATAAATGAAGCATGACATTGGAAATTAAAAAAATTCAATTTGACAGTTAATAATTTGAGGAAAATTCGAAATAATATTCACCTTAATGTTGCTATTCCACATGACCCTAATTTTCTTAGAACAATTGTCAGCAAAATTAGAAAAGCCCAAAGAAATAGCAGTAGAGTTAATTTTAGTAACAGAAATAAGAGGCTCAAGTAAAATCAACATCATAATATTATGCATTCTAGAAAGATTTTTAACTCTAGCAATGGATTCCTTACCGCCAATACCTCTCACATTCCAAAGAAGAGCTTTAATCATTAAGGTATTTAGAAGAATTTTGAGCTGTTGTGGGTCAAGGGGTTGAAATAGGTTGGTTTTTAGCATTCTTAGCCTTCTTTTTCCCAACTTTAGTAAAGTTACCATCATCATTAATAATATGGTCACCCCCAATAGGAGAAGAAGTAGAAGCCAAACCCTTACTTACATTACTATTAGGCAAATAGCTCATTTGTTCACCATCAAAAGAAAGGACAATTTCTCCCTCTTCACACATGTCATTAAAAGCCTCCAAGTTTTCCCCATTTTCCTTGTTAATAACAACGTTAGAGATCGGAATAGTAGTAGGAATGGAAGTGTCAATATTGCTAGCATTTAAATTCAAAGTCTCAATATTCGAAACTTCATTAGCCTTAAACATAGATTGAATAGAAATAAATAGCTTAGGATTAGGTTCAGTATCATCGTCAAGATTCTTATTGTGATCCTCCCCAATGAAGGGAACAGTAGTAGAGACAGTCTTACGAATAATTTCAACTTCGTTGTTCACATTTTCAACGTGCAACTCCCCACCATCAGAAACAATTTCATTAACCGGTAATTGAGATACCCCAATAATGTTTTCAGGTTCAACAAATGCAGGAAGGGGATCCTCCTGTATTGATTTCTCGAGCTTCCCGATAGGCACATATTGTTTACCGGAGGAGACATCCTTCCCCGTCATCCGTGAAGAGTGTTTCTTAAGCTCGGGATGTAATTTGAACCATTCAGTTAAGGCATGACCATGGATCTTACAGTGAGGGCAAAATTCTGGAACTTTCTCAAATTCTACTTTTTGCATATATCCAAAGGACTTGGAACCTACCCAAATTTCCTTAGAATGTTTTTTGGTAATGTCAACTTCGACCAGAATACGAGCTATAGAGGGTCTCGTCTGAGATGCAGTTGCCTGGTCGATCTGCAACGGTCTACCGAAAATCGAACCCAAAGCATGTAATACTTTAGGATTGAAGAAATGCAAGCGCAGATTAGGGAAAGAGATCCATATAGGGACTATAGGCGATTCTTCTTTAATGTCAAAAAACGGAGTCCATTTAAGAATGCACATTTGACAGTTATGTATAAAAGATCGTCTGGTTCGACGCTCTGGTCCGCCCGCCGGAGCGGGTTGCTGGCGTGCCGCCGGAGCCGCCGCCGGGGAGCGGTTTCAGCGGGAGCGGGAAATTGTTTTTTTTTTTTTTATTTCAACCGGCGATTTTTGACCGCCGGCAAACCGCCGGAAATATATTGCCGCCGGAAAACGCCGTCGGAAATTATTTTCCTACGCCGTTTTTTCCGGCGGCACGAAAGCCGCCGGAAAACCGCCGGAAAATTAAAAAATTGCCGGAAATAGGTCAAATTCCGCCGGAAAAAGCCGCCGGAAGTGGGTGATTTTCCTGTAGTGAAAAGACCAATCGAAAAAAATCCTGAAAGTTTTAAAATGTTGAAAAAAGAGCGTATAGAATCAAGATTTGGTATGTTCAAACCAAATTTACCGACCAGAGTGAACTGAAAAGGCGAAGCTAACTTAAGAACTTCCTCATCAGTCAAGAGAATCGCTGGAACACCATTAAAGGTTGATTGAGATAAGATAGGAAGGACTTCACCTGCGGTAGATACACCCGATAAAACTTCCTTAAAAGATCGAGACTTTGGAGGCGAGGAAAGATCACCCGCATCAAGCTCGAAAAAACCTTTTCTCTGGATCTGTTCCGTCCCTGAGGAAGAACCCCAGGGGTTAGAGGGCTGAGAGGCAGCCATCCAGAAATGCCCACAGGGGGCACACCAAGAGCAAAGGATCTCAAAGCAGCAGCCAAAAAAGCTCGCAAAGGCTTGGAGAGGCAATCGGAAAGCGAAGAGAAAACAGGAACCCTAAATCGCCAGAGCCCGAGAGAGGCAGAAAAGATTGAGGTACATTTCTATATGATTTTTATATAGTATTCTTGTATGGATAAAAAACTTATAAATGTTTTAAACAGCTTTTGCAATGAAAAACTAACAGATCAATTTGTTAGAAAGAATTTATGCTAAAAGGTAAAGTTAAATTTCAACCAACAACTTTGTAATTTGAAAAATGATAGTACAACCAAAATTTTCACTTGAATTTCATGCAAAATGTAGATGATCTCACAATCCATCGAACTAGTAGATACCATCTTGATTATCGATGCATTAACTTGTATGGACAATATAAAACTCTATCTCATCAGAGATAGGTCACTACCACAAGGTGCAGCGGATTAATAAGTCACTGGCAATAGGGCACTTTATCTCTAGTAATTTTCATTTGATGAAAAGCATTAAACAAATTTTCCTTTGGAGCCTGACTCGTGGAAAGCACAAGTGTCCAAGAAATTCAAGTCAGGGATTGCAATAGCAATTCCACATATTAGGTATAGCTTACCAAGGTGCATTGATAAGTATTATGCTTGCCAACCAACCAGTTGTATTCAATAAAGTTGGCGAGCATATGAAGTCATATGAAAAGCCAGCTCAAATAATACAAAGTTTTGTTCAGAGGCTATAGCCAATCATTCATCTTTAGTCATTCACTAAAAGAAACATCCAATTAAAAAAAAAATAAAAAAAGGAAAACGTTCAATACCGGCAAAACTTTTCGGCCGAAAATCCGATTTTTCGGTGGTAATTAAAATTTTCGGCGGTTAAAACCCTACTGGAAAAAACCGCGTAGGAAATTGAAAACTGACGGCTATTTTCCTTCGGCAATATTTACCAGCAGTGTTCCGGCGGTTATAGGCGCCAAAACTTACAAGCTCGTAAACCGCAGGAAAATCGCCGGTGATTACCGTCAGCATAACCGCTGCTATTTCCGACGGCCAGACCGTCAAAACCGCTAGAAAGCCACAGGTAACTACCGGCTGTTTATCATATATTCTGGCGGAAACAAATAACATCCGATATCAATATTTCCGGCGGCTAAGCCAGACCGCCGGAAATTGTACCAGTATTTGAAGAATTTCGAGTAAATATTTGCCATATCTGAACTGGAACTTATCACCTTCTCCCTTCAACCAAAAAAAAAAAAGTACGAGGTGATACCTGTTGGTGTTATAAACCAATTATAAAAATTCAAAAATGTTCCACTTCAACAATCGAGGTCCAACACAGACAAAAAAAGATAATGATAATGAATTTTGGACATGACTTTTATCTTTCTGGAGCTACAATACATAATTGCTTTATTATTACAATTATTTCATACAATAGGTGTTCAACAATTTAGAATAATCAACCATTTAGATTAAGATAAAGTACACAACTATAAAATTCAAACATAGATGCATTTTTAATTACAAACCAAACTTCTTATACTATTTAAACTTAAACATGCAAAATCAATTATGGCACATTATCACCTTTTTCATATTTGTGACCATCCAACAACAGAATCTGAAATCAAAATCTCCTCGTTGTTCTTTCCTCCAAATGAAGACTCCAAACAATAAGACAAAAGTTGTGGGTTATTCCAATCAATATAGTTGCTAATCTCATACTCATTCGTCACCTCCTGCCTGCCTTGGCTTTCATTACTGCTTATGATCGCAGGTTTAGAACTTCTGATCTCCAGGTTCTCAATGTTTTCCCCTATAAAACTTCCCTTCTGATGTACTCGACATAGAACCCAATCGTCCAACTGAAGGAAAATATTTTGGTAAGAGATTGCAAGCTAAATTGTACTACAAATAATAAAAAGAATGGTTAATTTTAGCTTGTTACCCGCATAGAGCCTTTCTCCTTGTGCAAAAGATGATGAGAAGGATTGTTGTCTAAGAGGCGGTACTCATGCATGACCCAATCAGTCTTGACTCCCTTGGGAGGCCTTCCCTTGTAGAACACAAGGGCCTTCTTGACGCCGAGGCATTCGCTTCCACCAGAAGAAAGGATCGGTTTGTCGGTGCCAATAGCCTTCCAAAAGCCAGACGCCGCCGCACGATTTGGTCTGAAGCCATTAGGATACTTGCGATCACGAGGGCTGAAGAAGAACCATTCTTCTTGACCAAATAAAGCTTTCTCTAAAGTAAAAGAAAAGAACAAGCTTGCACAATGTCATGACTAGTTGATAAAAACTCTTATATAGAACATGAATATGTAAATCAGTACGTAATTTTAATTTGGATTTCTTGAAGCTAAAATGAAATATTGGCACACAATAAACAAGAATTTTACTGCACCAGGAAGCTCCCATGGATTGAACTTGTAAAGATCGATGTCACCAATAATGGCAGGCAGCGGAGGAAAAGAAGCCGTGATTTTCTTCCTCAAGTAATGGATTATAAGTTCTTGATCTGTGGGATGGAAGCGAAACCCAGGAGGGAACCTGGAGCCCTGCAACGCACAGCATTCCATGAAGAAGAAATAAAAGGAAAACTAAAGGTAAGTGGGAAAGAAAGAAAGCGCATAAAGAAAATAAAGGAAGAATAAACGCTGAGGTGATTATAGATTTGTTGCTTTTTTGGATTAATTTAAAGGAGCTCCTATGAATATAGAATTTTGTGTAATGGAAAGAGCGGGCATATTGGTTGGTTTCTAGTATGTGTCGGCACAACTGAGACAGCAACCAGAAAGCGATGGGCAAACTAAGCCATTTGAAATGGAGTCCACTCAGTAGAAAACAACTGCAATGAAAGTTTCCTTCTCGAATTGTTAGGACGGAGATGACAGGTCAGTAATAGCAGGGAATTTATCACGTATTTCTCTCGAACAAGTCGAAAAATTATTTAAAAAATAAAACAGCGATGACAACAATTGCATAATAAGATTTTTTTTCGTTTTTTGGCGAACAAGTAAAAGAAATTGCTAAGGTTCGTATTGGAACCAGCTGAAATTTTTACGTTAAGAATGTTTAAATTTTTTTCTGCATGGTAGAGATAGCTGCATGCTACCATTCTACTTTTCAATTATTGATGTTAACATTAAATGTTTGGATATGTAGTTGCCCTTTTTGACCAATTAAGCATATAAGGATAGTTTAACAATGGTGATTTAAAAGCAAGCGTTTGAATGAGAAGTTTTATTACTATTTTCTGTAGGAATCAGTCAATATAATAGTGTTGCTACATTTCTTCAAGTAGGGTCGTCCTTGGCTCTATTAATTCAAGAATGATTAATGAAAATAATTCATTGATTTCAAACTTGGTACCTATTAGAGGTCCGAGTTGCCAAACAAGTTAGAGGGTTCATGTACCAATGTGTTGTTCCGGTTTAGTAAAAAATTAAGTAGACATAGGGCTGTTGAAGAGAATTCTTTAAAATAATGGACACAGTATCCAGTGACTGAGAAGGAAGAAGAAAAAATGTTTAAAATAGTAGAATAAAGGACTTATATATATTAGTGTTGGCTAAGAATAAACATGAAAAAAACCTTACGATTAACTAGAATGATAGTAACACTTGGTTGGCCACAAAATTTTAGATAAATCCTTGTAGGTTGCTCTGTTGGCTAGTCCAAACGGATTATCCTTCAAGATAAGGAGTGTTCAGAACCTGGCCTGGGAAGCAGAATAACAGCAAGCACTCTCTGGCATTGATTAATGGAATGATGAAAAGAAGATATCAAAAAGGTTGGGAACAACGAGGAGTTGCATCCATCAGATAGATAGTTGTGGGCTCCGAAAATTCGGCCCCGGCCTCCGCCCGCACTATTTGATTTTTTTTCTGCGAGGGGGAGTTTTAATAGATTAAGTTCCGGGGTAAATTTTGGAAGGCAGATGGGTTTGTAGATTAGACACTAACCAGAGATTTCGTCCTCATTTTGCGAGAATTTCATGATCAGAGTTCTGGTTTCCTATAGGCGCAAGCCCATATAATTAATTATCCCTCTCGATCACGAGGGAGAACTTTCGATTAAGACTATTCGTCAATCAAATACATAGAGATACGTGTTATCTAGCATATAGTAGCAGCATGGGTATTTGGATTGGTTAGAGAATTTGAAAATTTGGAGGATGGGGAGATTTGGAGATATGATATTTAAAATTAAAAATTGTTCCATCTTACACTTAAAGTGGATGGTGGGGGAATGGATGATAGACCCGATTAAGATCACATGGTTCCATCGTCCCGGGCCATCATGGTCCCTGGTCTATTTAGTCAGAGGAGGTAGTCGACCCAACCTAACAGAATGATCTTTTTCGGCAGCCATGGGTTACTTCGTCCAAGGGTACCTTGTAGACTTGGGTTGAATATTTGTCTAAGGGGATAAATTTGAATTCACCTTAGCTAACAGAGGGCTTTGTACTCTATTGACCATATACTATTGATTCATATCTCAAGGATTTGATTCCACTAAGGAGTGTATCGGCGCTGGCCATAACTGATATTTCATGGTGCCATTTGACGGCAAAACCACTCGGTTCAAAAGGCCCGGCGTCATAACCGTTTATCCTGCGGTGTCATTTGGCTACAAAACCGTCGGTTAGAGGACACGTACCACGTCTTTATTTGCAAGAAATTGTTTGAGAATGGATCATTGTGATATTTTTTACTAGGCATTAGATCCATGTGAGCTTAAGTAAATTTTAATTTGTCCACCCCGATAAATTGTTGCGGGGGGTGAATGGAGATTTTGACTTTGAGGGTGTTTGAGCATTTGGGAGGCATTTGAAAGTATTTGTGAACTCCTCTAATTGAAATAAACATTCAACGCAGCCATCATAAGAGAGTTTGGGATTATTTTCATTTAAAGATTGAACCTTGTCTATCCTATCAACTTGATGATAGGGGATCAATTTTTGTAGAATTTTTGCCTTTATTAGTGAATTCATATTGAGTGTAGGTCTTGAAGGCCTAATATGAATGTATTAAAATAAATATATCAGTCGACTTCGTGACCGCATATTTATCCAATGATTAGAACCCTTTCCACTCAAATTTACCTGCTTAGGAGGATCATGTTTCATATGCTTTATTCCTTTGTTAGTGAATTATCTTGATTATAAGATTTGAATTCCTAATATGAATGTACTAAAACAAATATACCGGTTGTCATAACCATGTATTTATTTGATGGTTCAAACTATGTTGACTCTTATTGATCCATAAAGGAGGATCAGGTTCGAACTTGAATTCACTTATTGACCCGCGCAGCATCCCTAGACATCACATGTGTACCAATAACATGCTCGTCGGGGCCCATACGGATATTTAGGGGAATTTTGCAATTATTTATTAAACCTTGTCGACTCATATTTATCTTCTTAGGAGGATCGGGTTCAAATTTAATAACCCGCACAACATCCCTAGACGTCACATGTGTACCAATAATACGCTCGTCATGGCCCATGCTAGTTTTGATTGTTGGATTTGTCCCCTTTTTGTGTACCTATATATATATATATATATACATATTATGGTGCATGTGCGGGGGTACACTTTGAATATTTATAAACACCTTTTGTCATGTATGGATGTTATGAATCCGTTGGTGTATTGTAGCAGCTTATGAATTGAGTTATTTGCTGCGTTATACAGGTAGACTGTTGTACACTACTTGCATGATTTACACATGTAAATTGTAGTGCACTAACTAATCTCCTTCTTTTAGTTGTATATTTTTGCATCTACTGTAATTCCCTTGTGGCTTTCTAGTTGACGACATATTAGGTGTACAACTGGTGGCTATAGTCTTTGGCTTTTTCAGTTCATTCGCTATTGTTCCTCATAGGTAGGTAGAAGTATTCATTCATAGGCTAAAATTGACTTCAGGATACTTCATTTACTGAAGTCTTTCAACATCTACCCATTGGTGAATATTGTATATATATATATGTATTCGTAAAGGACTCATATGTATTGCAGATCTTTTATCATTCTCATGAATAAATTATAGCTTGCAGAATGAAACTTATTCTCCACTTTTACCTGTAGGAGATTGATGTATCTAATTGGTGGACCTTCACATTTTGCTCGCTTGTCTTTTGGTGTTTATAAGGACCAATGTGTATGCTTGCAAGATAACTGACCTCATTCGCAGGGAGATTTTCAGCTCTATAGCTTGTGCACTACTGTCATTCATGAGAGAATGTGTACTCTGCTTGTCAGTTGATGCTTGCTACTTATAAGTGTACCATCCTCCCTTCGTCACTCTTTAATCGTCATTTATAAACAGTTCTTTATCTCGTGTTAGCCATAATATTCATCGAGGACTATTGTATGGTGACTTGTATGTGGGGTTGTCACATCTCTTGTAATTTTTTTTTTTTTGCTTGAGGATACATCATGTTTGATATTGTGAATGATCTTGTAAGCTCTAATGGCCCCCATATCATAACTTCACAATCTTCTTATTATTTTCAAACAAATCCACACTTTCAAGTTCTTGGCCTTCAAGGGTGATTTACAACAAAGTGTAAAGAACTTGATTTTATCATCAATATTTATATTCCAATCCACATGGCTCTTACAAGTCAATTATAGTCATCCAAAAAGTTTCATGCTAGGGTTTATGATTAATTTAGCATAAATTCTTATTTACTTGCATGATATTTATTTGGACAAATTTAAATGACCAAACTAGCCATTTTAATATTTAATTGAAGATTCTTATATTGTTACCCACAAACATTTCATTTGATCCTTGCTTGAATAATTATGCTTCGCAAATGATGCTTGGATGTCACACATCTCTTATGAATTCATCATTTTGATCATTTGATATTTGATTGCACTTTTAATTCTTAGATGAAGTTCAATTTAATGTTGTTCTCTTATATCCAAATTCATTTGATTTTAATGTCATTATTTAACATTCATTTGAGCTCAATTTTATTACAATCATAAGTCTTGTTCCTTTTTATTTGTTCAAATTTTTATTCAAATTATTTAAGTAATTTTTGAGTCCATGTTATGTCCCATGCTGTCCAAATAATATCCAATATTTATTCCAAGTCCTTGTATTTTTCAGACAAAATTTCGGCAGCCTCCCGACATCTCCCCCATTTAGAAGAAATTTTGGGAGACTAGCCTTCCTACCACGCGCAATAAAGGCGTTTATGGTCGGTGCCCTTAGACACCGTGACCGTGTTCTTTCTTCCTACCACGCGCAATAAAGACGTATATGGGTTCTTCGAGTGCACCTGTTGAAAAAGACAGTTGACTTCCCCCCACCCCCCCCCCCCCCCCAACCCGCTCCCGAGGTACTTATAAATAACCCCACCTTGTCGTAGGCACCGCACCGGGGTCCCAACCCACCACGTGCAATAAAGACGTGTATGAGTAGTTTTTCGGTGCGCCATAAACTCTGAAATGGGATTTAAAGTGATTACCCGTCTCGTTGTAGGCACCGCACCGGGATCCCATCCCACCACGCGCAATAAAGGCGTGTATGGGTAGTTTTTTCGGTGCGCCGCGAACTCCAAAAATAGGCTCTCGAGTTTAAGGTTAAAGGGGGTTATACCTTCGACAATCTTGACGACGATGGTGAGATGCACAAAAACTTCTTTCTTTTTGGTTTTATTTTTTTTTTTTCTCTTTTTTTTGTGTGTATATATATTTATATATATGCGCGCGTGCGCGTGCGCGCGCGCGCATACACACACACACACACACACACACACACACACACACACACACACACACACACACACACATATATATATATATATATATATATATATATATATATATATATATATATATATATAACATTTCGTCAATATTTACCACTAGTAATGACAATCTTACTACTATAAACAATAACAATTATCACTATTTTTTTATCAATATATTAAAAATAGAAATAACTAGTGATGCCATATACAAGAATATGATTAAATGAAACTTATAGCAAAGGCTAGATTTTAACCTATAGTGTGAGTTTGAATGATTATGAATATGTAGTTGTAGGAATTGCAAGAAGAATTACCATATGTACTTCTAAATATGTATATAATCATCCCAACGCTTAAATTTCTAAACCTTCTATTTCTAAAAAACTCTCTTCTATGCATTTCTTTATACTCATGTTGTCAGGTCATAAAAAAAGAAAATTTTTGGGTTAGTCCTAAACTTGCATCAATTTACTGGATCCAACCGAGAAGATCTTCAATACTCATTCTATTCCTTCACTACTTCTGTTGGCATGTAGAATAGTTTTTGAACATCATGCAAGCTTTTGTTCCATCATCTCCACTTCAACTTCAACCTTTTCCTATGATTTTGCTTTCTCCAAGTGCCATTAAATACTTATATTTTGTATGGCACATTTCTCATGAGGAACAACCAAATTCTTTAACAGGAGAGAGTATTTCTCCAAAATTGTTTACTCCTTTTTTTTAATAAAAAGTGGACATAAAGCATATCTGATTTGTGAAATTCCTTTGGCTTTGCTGAGAAAAAAGCATGGAAACAAACTAAAAATATATATACTTTACACCTTTTTTTTCACATGGCTGTCAGGAATCTCTTTACCTTTTCTTTTGCTTAAAGCAGGGATGAAGCAGGCCAATCAGAAGGGAGATGAGAGTTTGGCTTGTGAAAACTATTTGCTCTTCGTGTGCACTTTCCTAAGGATGCAGACAAGGTAGAGATCCGAACGGGAAGTTGCTGCTTGCGTCTGTTAAAGAAGGAAGAACCAATTGAGGTAAGAAGCAAAGGAAAATTGGCTCTAAGGTTTCCTACAGGAATTAGAGAGGCGGAGTTGTCCGGTTACTGAAGTGGATTTGTCAGTAGAAGCTTAGGTAGAAATTTAGGCTTATAGTGGAGCAGAGTATACAAGAGATCAGTGAAGTTCAATTGCTGCATTCGTGGGTACCAACAGTTCCCACTTTGGCTTGAAGCAGGAGGAAGGGTAGCTGTCGTGGAAGAATCGAACAACGTAGAGGAACTTGAACTACTTGGAAAAAATGGAAGTGAAGATTGGAGCTCCTCCATGGGTTGGCTTTGGCGTGAAGTAGAGATGAACAAGAAGGCTGTAGGGCTCTGAAAACGTCTGGCTTGGCTTTTGACGAAGACGAACGGCCACCAGTGAGCTTGGTAGTGTGCGACCTGGTGGGTTGAAACGGCATCAAGGCTTAGAGCACGGACGAAAGGCAAGAGGAAGAGGGAGGTTTTTTTAGTCTGGGAATGGAGTGTTGGAAGGCTTAGAACAAACCGAGTCCTTCAAATTTATATGTGGGATCGAAGCTACAACTAAGCCCATGCATTCTCTTTTTATTGTTCGTTTTAACGAGGAAGCTTCGTGTTAAGACATGCCAACATCTCTGAGAGGTTCTGCTTCAATGGGATATTAGGGATCTCGATAGAGGTTTCTACACAGAGATTTGCACAGGAGAACAAGGTAGAACATCCCAGATTTGTATGGAATAGGATCTGATTTATTGACCACTTTGATTTTCTATTTTTCAATTAACTTAATATGACAATGGCATTTAATTATGATTTGAGTCCTGTTGACTTTTATTTTTTTTAATTTTTCAATTAATTATAATAATATTAATAATTTATCACTGCTAATATTCTTACAGATTTAAAATGACAACGACACATCATTTACACAAAATCGCCTTGGTTTGCATGTCGATTTTCCCATTTTATGTGTCAATTTCATCAAATATCAAAATTTAATAAATTGATAATCAATTTAAAGTATCGAAGGCGTTTAAGACGCAACGGTATAGTCTGTTCATCGATCAGAGATTATTTGGATGATCATGAGGCCTTATTCTCATCGATAAGCGTGTTTTATCTTAAAATTTGTGTAAAATATGAATGATCCAAATTAAATAAATAAAATATAGTTTTTGAGTATTTGAAATGATTTGAACACAATGACAAAGTCCGTTTATCGATCTGACATCATTTGATCAGCCTCGCGCTTTAATTTCAGGTGTCAATCGCCCCTTTTGACTGATCTCATCTGATTCGATTGTGAGGGGCCTCGACCCGGTAGAATTTAGTGTCCTGATCGCAATCATATCATCCGTTTGGCATTCAGAGGTCATTCGACCCATTAAGTGATGCATTTTTTCAATGCGCATATTGCTTAAATCATTGTTTTAGCCTCTTTCCGCTTGTTTTTTTACTTGTAGGGGTCAACAAATACCCCACAATAAATGTGGTACGTGTTTAGAGCAAAAAACATTTGTTGTATACTGATAGACCATGTGGATCCCTAGATATTTGTTATGGACGTCACACAGCGAATTTTCATTTAATAGATCTCCAAAAGTTTGCTTAAATGTCACACTAAAGTTCTCATTTAGTGGATCTTCAAAAGTTTGTTTTGGATGTCACACTAATATTTTCATTTAGTGGATCTCCAAGAAAAAAAATTAGATTTCACACTAGGATTTTCATTTAGTAGATCTCCAATAAACTTATTTGGATGTCACATTAGTCTTCATTCTTCATGACTCTTTTATATGTATCCATAGATGGTTGATGTACTAGGTTTAGTCAAGTAGGGACCCCCAAGATAGTGATATAACAGTTTGTGTTTGGGTCCCTAGAGCATGAATTTGTAGATTGACAATGATGGATAGTATCACCAACATTTATTGTCTTTTATCACCATTGTCACTTTTGTTTATAGCCTTTTCATATATGCTTAACATTTTTTTCATCATCTGGTTGCATCTTGAAAAAAATTTAAATATTTATTTGGGGATCTTGGCATGCATTGCGATGACGACCCAAATAAATATTTAAAATGACCATAGTCTTTAGGGACACTGTAGATGTCATCCAGGGTGCTCATTTCACAGCTTTGGCTTGAGTCTTGAGATTTTGATTCCTTCTGTCAAGTGCTCTAAGTAGCAAGCTTGATGAAGGATTATCTGATTTTTCTTTACTGACTTGTCAGAAGATTTGTATGCCTTCTTCCCTTTGCTTCTAGCTTTGGTGGGCTCGATGAAGGGGTAGATTCTAGTGACCTAAAACCCTTTAGATTTATACTAGGTTGGTGGCAAGAAATCATCGGTCCAGAGCTTCGTGCATAGCGGACTTGTTGATGAAAAAATCCTCTTAGTTTAGCCTTAGGATTTTTCTGAACTTTAGGATAATTTATTTGGTCATTTTCTTTGTGCTTTGATGAACCTGTTGAAGAAGAATTCTTTCGATCATCGCTTTGTGTTTTATGGGTTTATTGAAGAATTTGTAGGTTTTAGATTTGGTTGACATTACTAAATGTAGTTAGTATCATGATCCTTAACCACTTGAGAAGACTTTAGTCTGAGTCACTTGAGTTCATCAGATTGGGAGAGCTACGGTTTGGTAGCTCTTCATCCTCTTGTTGCTGAGATGGGGGTTCCTCTCCTATAGCCTTTCTTATGGCATGTTGAGAAGACGGAGCTGTCAGTAATCCGGTTATATTTGGGCGTATTGGATCTAACCTTTTACACCCATTTAGGCTTTAATTTTGAGCTACGAGAGATGTGTTTCCCAATACTGAATATACTAAAGTTGGTAGATCAAAGTCATCCTTTTTGTTGAAGACTTAGAGTTTACGCACATTCAGTAGGTGCTCGGGACTCCTCCTTTCCATTTGAATTCTGATTCTCCGTTCAATTAGGAGAGTCTTGTGGACTACAACTACTAGAAGTCGTCGAGTTAAATTGGCCTTCGTTCTTCCTATAGTCCTTACTAACGGATTGATGAAGTGGGGTTTCCACTACTACAGACTTTTATATGGCTTGTTGAGTAGATAGAACTGCCAGCGATTCGACCATATTTGGGCATGTTGTATCTGACTTTTTATACCCATTTGAACCTTAAGCTTCAGGCTGTTGGAAGACTTCAAACTATTTTGGCTCAATTTGTTAGAGCGCGTAGTCACTAAAGTCTCTTTCTTGACTTTTGAATCTTCATACAATGGAGAAGATGGTGTCTCAAACTTTTAGAAGATCACATGTATATACTTTGAAAAAGAATTTGTTGTATTCTTCAGCGTAAGAGAATATTTGTATTGATAATTTTTAAATATTTATTCGGGGATCTCGGCATGAAGCGCGATACCAACCCGAATAAATATTTAAAATGTCCCCTACCTTACATGGGGATTTCAAAAAAGAGTAGATTAAGCCTTTCAGAATTTTAAATATTTATTCGGAGATTTCAGCTCGCAATGCGATGTCGACCATAATAGATAATTAGGATGTCCTCATTTTTTTATATAAAATTAGCATTTTGGAGTTTTAAATATTTATTCGAGGATATCGGCGTGCGTTACGATGTCAACCCGAATAAATATTTAAAATGCTCCTGATTTTTTTTAATGCATTCTTGTATAACAAGAGAATTTTAAAACGTATACATATCAATAGATGCATTCTAAGTGTAGAATATATTAGGTACATAATTATTCCTATACATGGTATATCTTCAAATATTGACTGTTGATCGGCAGCATGGGCCTCTGACCATCCAGGCCGATCAATTGATAAGTTCCTCTTAGGTACACCATTTGAATGAAGAATGGGCCTTCCCAATTGGACATAAAATTTCCATCACTTTTTTGGTGTGGGATGATTGGCCTTCTCAACACTAGAACCAATTCTCCTTCTTGAAATGATCGATGTAGTACCATTCAATCAAATGATTTTGTCATCCTCGTCCGATACATCTCCAAGTTCTGTTGATCCTGTAATCTAACTTCATCAAGCACATCAATTTCATCCATTCTCAATCAAGCGTTTTTCTCCTAAGTCAGATTGTACTAAATAGCTACATAGAGTGATGGCCGTTCGATTTCTAATGGCAATACAGCTTTAACCCCGAACACTAGCGAGTAAAGAATGTCTTTGGTTGGTATCTTGTAAGTAGTGTGATATATCCATAGTGCATATGTCATTTTTGTGTGCCACTTTCTTTTATTCTTGATGAGGATATTATTTAACATTTTCACTAATATTTTGTTAAAGGCCTCAGCCAAACCATTGGCCCTTGAATTGTATATAGACGAGTATCACTAATCGATCTTGTGTCACTATATGAACTTGTATATTTTAGTTCTCATAAATGTTGTGCCATCATCTGAGATCATGCGGCATGGTACACCAAATCTATAGATGATGTTGTGGGTAAGGAAATTAATCAAGTGCTAAGACATGACTTCTTTGAAGAGAGTCGCTTCTACACACTTAGAAAAATAGTCTGTTTCTGCCAGTATAAAGTGGTGTCTGATCGATGATGGTGGATCTATTAGACTAATTATATTTATACCCCAGCATTCGAATGGCCAAGATGCTACTATCAGGTGCAGTGGATTTGGCGGCTGATGAATAACATCACCGTGAATCTGACACTCGTGGCTCCTCTTACCGTGGTCAATACAATCTGTCACCATTGTTGGCCAATAGTAACCCATCATCTTGATTTTAGCAGCCATTTTGTGACCTGACTGATATGCATCACAAAGTCCTTCGTGGACTTTTACTACTACTTTATCACCTTTCTTGGTCCCTAAGCACTTTAGCCACATCTGATCAAAAGCTCATTGGTATAACATGTCATTGACAAATGCATATGGTAAAGCCCTTTTTAGAATTTGTGCGGACATAGATTTTTCCCCTAGGAGTTTGTTTTCTTTGAAGTAGTCAATGAATGGCTGCCTCCAATCATTTTTGACTTCAATATCTAAGCATCGCCACCATGATTCTAAAGTTTCACTAGCTTTATGTCTCTTGGCCACATGATATTATTCTAGATAATTTTATATAATTATCTGATGGACGGGTTGAGGCTCAACTATCCTGCTTGCCTAAATTCGGCACCTCTTATGCAATCAAGAATTATAATAGAGCAAGCTCCAAGATTCGATGCTTGTAAACTCCGATGAATATTGACTTCTCTTCTTTGGTATTAGCCATTTTCTTGACCAATTTGGCTAAACAATCTGCTTTGGCATTCTTTCCCTCGGAGAACTTGAGCTAATTCAACATTCAATAACTATTTTAGGAGCTCAAGGGTTCACTGAAGATAATGGGCCAACTCATGCTTGCAAATTCTATAAACCCCTAGGACTTGGTTTATTACAAATTGAGAATCGCCAAAGATTCAAAGATTTTGAATTCTGATGTCGATTATAATCTCTAGTTCCACTATTAAAGCTTCATACTCAGCTTTATTATTAGTTTGATGTTTAGTTAGACTGAATGAAAATCTCATTACGCCTCTATCAGGTGCTATGAAAATGAGGCCGACACCAGCTTGGGCTTGGGCCTTTAACAAGATATGGATGTTGGACATGTTTTATTGATGATGCTCCATTGAAGTAAATCTCCCAATATGACAATTTCTCCTTTTTCTTGATCTGCATGATTTATTAATCAGGTAAATCATCATTAAGTGGGGAGTCTGCCAGGATAGGATGTGCAGCAAAAAATTTGCCAAGGCTTATCCCTTTACTGTCTTTTGTGGCAGGTACATGATATCAAACTGCAGTAATAATATTGCCCACCTGTCCAGGCTACCTGTCAATGCTGGTATTATCATCAAGAACTTTAGCGTATCGATTTTTGATATTAGTGTGATTTTATGAGACAGCATGTAGTAGCAAAATTTCTGAACTGCAAAAATCAACGCTAGGCAATGCTTCTCAATTAGAGAATAGCAAATCTCTACTTCGATCAACCTCTGACTAGTGTAGTAAAGTGCATTTTCTTTGTCTTCCTCATTGTGTTGGGCCAATAGAGCTTCGAGGGGCTCTTCTAGTGCCGTCGTATACAATATAAGAGGTTTCCCCGGGATTGGCGATGTGAGGATAGGAAGATTCAACAGATATCTTTTAATACTCTCAAATGCTTCATGACACTCTTCATCCTACTTGAAACGAACATCCTTCTTCATTAACTTTAAAAATGATTGGCACCTACCCGACATATTTGATATGAACCATCAAATGAAAGCCAATAATCTTTGTAGTGAGCGAAGCTGTCGAAGGTTCCTTGGTGATGGCATCTTTGTAATTGCCTTAATCTTGTTGGGTTCAATTTTGATTTCTCGATGAAGAACAACATACCCCAGGAATTTACAAGAAGAAACACCAAAGGTGCATTTTAGAGGGTTCATCTTCAATCATACTTTTTGATTCTCTCAAATATGATCCTCAGTTCATTTAAGTGATACTTGCGATCAATGCTCTTAAAAACCAAGTAATAAACATAACACACGAGTTTCTGATGCATTAATTTGTCAAAGATATGTGTCATTACCTGCTGGTAGGTACCACCAGCATTTTTCAGGCCCAAGGGAATAACTGTGTAGCAGAATATACTGATGGGCGTTCTAAATATTATATGTTTTTCATCTACATGTGCCATCTTGATCTAGTTATAACCCGACAATCCGTCCTTAAATGAGAACATATTATAATTTGATGTACTGTCCACCAGGAGTTCAGACATCGGGAGCAGAAAGTCATCTTTTAAGCATGCCTTATTGAGGTCCTGCAAATTGATACAGATACGAATCTCACCATTCTTCTTCTTTACTGGGATGATATAGGCAATCTAGTCAGCATTTTGTTTCTTCTTAGATGAAGCCCACCTCTATGAGCTTCTTGGTTTCAGTAATCATCTGTTATTCTATCTTCAATCTCATTCTCCTTGGAGCTTATTTGATGAGTGTTGCATCTGGTTTGATGGCTAATTTGTGAACTGCTAGATTAGGAAATAAGTAATGCATCTGAGTATATGTCTAGGCAAAGCAATCCTTGAATTCACATGGGAGTTCTTTTATTTCTTCTATTTTCTCCTTAGGTAGGAGAGAACTAATGAAGTTTGGGCGAGGATCTTCCTCAGTTCTCAAGTTGACTTCTTTTAGTTCATCCATAGTGGCTGCTTGTCCATCATCTTTTAATTCTTCTAGTGAAAGCTCAGCTTCTACGGGCTGATCCTCATAGTCTTCAGCTTCATAAATTTCTTTAGCACCATCATTACCAAGGTCAATTTCCCTGTATGTAATAGCACGACAAATCTCTACTTGGGAATGCCTTTTAACGATAAATCCTAGACCTCTTCTAGTGAGAATATCCTATCTCCGTAATGTATGAGGATTTCTTCGATACCAAAGCTTTATGTAAAGGTGAAGTTGTTGCATAGAGGTGCTAATTCTGGCTTACTTTTGCAACATCCTTCGTATGTTTCCTGAATAAATATGGGCTTTCTCGTAGGCATTAACTCCCTACGTTTGATGAACCTGTAGAGATAGTCTTGATTCTCTTCATCTCCATGCTCTCTAAATTTATAAAATAGAGTTCCCGGTCCACCCTAATTTCTTCATGGAGGCACGTAGAATATCACGAGTTCCTTAACATTGTGCACCTCTCGAGGGATGATTTCTTTGAAATGTTGTAGGGGAATACGTGTAACTACATATTTATTATCTAAAATTATGTGATTATATATTCTCTTTAAAAGTACATCTTGCACATTATTCATGTAGATAGACTCATAGTCATAGTCATCATTTTAATATTTTTCCTTCTTTTTCCCCCTAGCTATTGATTAGCGTATTTTCTAAGATTTAGCAGGGATGGCATCATCTTCATATATGCCACACCCTAGATAAGGCACATATTTTCTGGATCTAGGAGTGATTGCTGCTTTGGGAAGAGTAGGTGTTGCCTTCTTTCTTCTAACCCGTTTCTTCTCATTACCTTGTTTGGGCAGCCTTGCATCCATTGGGTTTGCTTCCCTAGTCTCGAGAGAACATGGCGACTTTGGATCTCTAGGGATGAAGTACCTAGCATCTTTGTAGATTTTCACCTCATGAATTGCAAAGGGCTGAATATCACTAGAGATTCTGAACTCCTCTCCATCCCTGATACACTTCATATATGTATGTAGTGTTGATGGGACAATATCATAATCGTGCAACTACGGGCGACCCAGAAGCCTCTTAAATGAGGTGTCTGCATCAATCACATGAAATTTCACCTCGGTATGGATTTCTTCAAATATTAGAGAGAGTATGAATGATCCGAGGGTCTTTTTCCCCTTCTCATTGAAGCTGTGCACCATCAATTTGTCTTGCCCAAGGTGCTGTACATTGAAACAAAGTGATCTCAATGCTTTCAACCTCATAAGGTTGATGGAAGATCTGGGATCTATCAAAATTTGGCTGATTATCATCCTGTCACTCTCTACAATAGCATATAAAGGCCGATTATGGTTTATCATTCCAAGCATCATGTCATCCTAAGAAAAAGTAATGATTGACTCATTCCGAGCTTGTAGGACCTCAATCATGTTATGCTGAGCAAAATACTTCTCATATCTTTTAGGGTCCCTGAGAGCCTGAATCAGGGTCTCCAGAAAATCTTTAGACATCACCAAAGCATCATATATGTTAAGCTTTGCTGGAATTTTTCTCAGAGGAGATAGGATAATATAATTTATCCCTTTAACCGAAGTCTCCTTCCTTTTTGGGTTCTTGGGGATAATATTTTCATTGATGATAATCTCCTTCCCTTTATTTTTATCAGGGATACCTTTTTTTGGTGGGGATGGTAATGTTTTACCACTCATTAATTGTACTTGGGCAATCTCCACCTTCTTAGACTCATTTAATGGTACGTTATCTTCATAATTGATCATTGTCTCATCTAGAGATTCTTTTGTTGATTCAAAACTACTGCCCATGTTCACCTATTCCATCTACAAAGTGATATCAAACTCTGATTCATCATCTTATGCAAAATACAAATCATTCTGCACACTATAATCCATTTGTGACACCATCATATAGGATTCAGAGGGTCCTTCTCTTCTCTTTATGGTAGGAGTCACCAGTGTTGTCGAGACAACTCGACAAGTTTCCATGGGGAGTGGATCTTCATCAGCCTCTTTTATCTCTTCAATTTTGAGCTATGTCATAAAATCAACAAGCTTAATAGGGCGTCTCACAGTCTGGTAATACTCATCCAAACTGTTGATAACCGTTTGATTTGCTATCTCTTTTTCGTTGGGCTTCTTTAACCGATCTTCTTCTTAAAGAATTTTACCTTTCCAAACTTTGAAGTGCCAGTTCGGTTGGGAAATTATTTAGATGTAGAAGCTCGCGCCATAGGCAGTGCCTTGGGATCTATCACCAGCTCCGTGAGAGACTTCCATTTCACACCTGGAACACTCTCAAGCTGTTTCAATATTTTTATAGTTTTCTTAAAGGTCGTAGTCTCCCACTATTCTTCTTGAGTTAGCATCATTTCTTTTCTTCTTTCTTCAACTATAGGTATGAAAGAAGTTGTAACTACTCGGGTTGATTCTTTTCTATGATTAACCAATACATTATCTGATAATGTGAGCTCTCCCTTTCGATATTTTCTTTTGACCCAATCCTTAAAAATGTAGCAATCTTTAATGGGATGGTCGAGCACTCGGTGATGCGGGTAGTAATTTGGGTCACCAGTTTCTTTCGACTCCTCTAGCCTCTTACACTCCGGCAGTTTTAGGCCTTTTTTTAATACCTATCGAAATAACTTTGCAACACTCTCTTTTGAATGAATATTATTTATTCATTTTATCTTTGAGAGAGGGGAATTTTCTATCACCATTTCTCGTTGCTTGCCTCGGGCGTTCCATTCCACCTTGGAAGGTTCGTGGTCTATCATTCCTTCCAAGTATCAGCTTCGTTGGGGGTTAGGGTTGAGACTTTTTTTAGCTTTTTTCATAATGCATTGGTTGCTTACCTTTATCTATATTATAAACCACTTGTTTCCTCCTATTCGGTCTGAGAAAGGATGCATAGTAAGTTTCACTCCTTCTAGTCTTCAAGGTCTTAGGCTTGTTAGAGTGGCCCTCTAATCTTAACAAGTTCAGCTTTTCAAATTTAGCCACTCTATTTAACAAGTCTTGAAATGTGGTGATTATAGCCATGTATAACAAGGGTTGCATCTTATCATAGATGTTTCCCATTAATAATTACACGGCATATTTTTCTTCAAGTTGTTGCTCACATTTAATGCTTAGATTGCGCCATCAAGTTATGTATTTCGATACCGACTCCTCTCTCTTCTGCTTATCTAAAGCGAGGTCGGTAATCATAATATTCTCGATCGCAATGGAAAATCTCTTCACAAATATGGCATCTAATTCTGCAAAAGTTTTTACAGAGTCATTTGACAACTCAACATACCATTCAAAAGCACTTACTATCAAACTGTTAACAAACTGTCAAAGGAGTAGGGCATCATTTCCCCCTGTATTCTAGCAGGTGGCCTTGAACTGTACCAAGTGTTATCTTGGGTTATTAGTGCAATTAAAGGTATGGAGTTTTGGGACCGAATACCCTTTTGGGTATAACACTTGGTCGTATTCGGCAGGGTACGGGAGACCCTTTCCCACCAACTTTTATGTTTGATCAACGACTATGATAGCCTTGATCCTCTCTGTAATTATCCCTTTGAGTTGTGTAACCATTACAGGCTGGAGGTGTTGGCAATGTTAGGCATAGTGTCATCTGCAACAGTTCTCTGTATTATCTGCATCATTGCTACCATTTGGGTCATCATCTCAGTTAATTTTTCATTCAGTTGATAAATCTCTCTATCTTTAGCCCTCACTTATCGCCTCATCTGTCTTCTTATACCATCTAGCGTGGTGACTTGGTTATCAAAGGGATTCTTCTTAACATCTTCTATTTCTTATTCTCTTGGGGAACGATCATCTCCGCCAGCGACAGAACCAGTCTCGCGTTGGCGTAATCGCGTGGGTTGTGGCTTCCAGTCACCATCATCTTCCCCATCGTCATGGTAGATTTCCTCAATAGTGCGTGTATGTCTTTCCATATAGATGACTTTGAGGTTCATGATGTCTTTCAATTCTTCTTCCAAGTTTTATTCTATTTATTCTTCGATATTTTCTTCAATATTTTCCTCTATATTTTCTTCCCCTTCGATATATTTCTCTCCTTCTTTCATATCTTCTTCCCTTTTTATATTTCTTTCTAGTACTCGGATCTCTGAGCGATGACACCACTGGATATCTAGTTCTTGATTAGGAAATTAGATTTCTTCGATCAGTGGGATGCAATCGAAGTTAGTCTTTTCTTTCAGAGGGGTAAACGAATGATGGGATCCCTTAGAGGATTCTCCAAGGTGTCGACCATCGGGAGAGACGTCATCGTAGGTTTTCTTTTAGACCCGTCTTTAACGTTGTTTATAGATGGGGGCGAATCTCCATGAAGCCATACGGATGTTAAGCCCATATTCATATCTCTTTCTTTAATCATCTTCTCTTTTTGAGGCTTTGTCCTCAATACTTGTTTACCCTTTTACTGAGTCCTTTCGGTGGTGGATCCTTAGACATGTGGTTCAAGTGTCACACCCCAATGTTCTTCCTGTAGAGCTTGTCATCGGTATCTTCTTTATTCAGCTATCATAGTAGATGATAGCCTTTCCCTTAGAGGGGGGGGGGGGGGGTCCTCCTGGCCTCGATAATTGGCAGCCTCTGAAATTTCTTCTTCATTAGTCTCCTCTATTTAATTTTCTTCAGCACTCGATGTACTCAGGCTGATAGTCATTCAGGCTCTTATCTTTTGAGGGGTCTGTGCTTCTCGTCGATCCTCCGAGAATGATTGTTTGATCTCACCAAAAGAGCTATTTTTTTTCACTCACTAGAGGTTGGTAAACCTGTTCTAGGTGGGGACATTGGCCTCAAGTTCTTCGAATCGCAAGTTTGATGGGTGCATAGACACCAGTTGTTGCTGAGCTTGGAGCTCGGCTTTCAACATTCTCCTCAGCCTCCTTGTTAGCTTCCCTCCAAATGAGTAAGCTTTGGCATTATTCTTCCTTAGTACAGGTAACCCGATTGAGAGGGATGTGTTGTTTGCAGCCACCACAGAAATTTTTCCTTCGGCTACAACCCTTTTGATGGCTGGGGCTTCTAGCTGTGAAAGCCTTTCAAATACAGAAATCCTCTTATGAGGATTTACAGCAGCAGGTCATTATGCCGGCAGATGCACACGACCGGTAGGAGATTTAGCGATACTAATTCTTTTTTTAGATTTCTCAGCATTCCCTCCATTTACAGGAATGGCGGTACTCCTTACAGCTATTGATAGGAAGTCAATTCTATCAAATTGGATAGTATCTCCAACATTTCTAGTGTTGATTAGAGCATTTATCAATTGAATGTTGGCTCCACCACCTAGTTAAATCATGAAAGAAGTGTTCTGTAGATCCATATGCATAAATGAAAGGCAATGGTTAGTAATCAGAATTTGATACATCACTCCACTCTTTCAAAATGCAGAGACTTTCACAAAATAAGAGATAAAATCAGATAATTATTAGCAAGCAATAAATAAATAAATTTAAAGCCCTACTGAATATGCTATCTAAATTAATGTATGAATGATCATTTTAGAAATATTTAGATTTTGATATGTTAAAAGACCATTTTGGAAAATCCAAAATTTTAAATATAGATTGATGTAGCTGTTATTATAGCATTGAGAGGACTAACCAAAGATGGAAAGAGAAACTAATCCACAGTGGAGTCGCCAGAAATATGTGGGCTCCAAAAATTCGGCCCGGCCTCCGCCTGCATTATTTGATTTTCTTTCTGTGAGGGAGAGTTTTAACGGATTAAGTTCTGGGGTAAATTTTTGAAGGCAGATGGGTTTGTAGATAAGACACTACCCAGAGATTTCACCCTTATTTTGCGTGGACTTTATAAATTGAGTTCTGGTTTCCTATAGGCGCAAGCCCTTATAGTTAATTACCCCTCTCGATCACGATGGGGAACTTTTGATTAAGGCTAGTTATCAATCAGATATGTAGAGATACGGGTTATCTGGAATATAGTAGCAGCATGGGTATTTGGAATGGTAAGAAAATTTGGGAATTTGGAGGATTGGGAGATTTGAAGATATGATATTTAAAATTAAAAATTATACCATCTTACTCTTAAAACAGATGGTGGGGGAATGGATAATAGACCCAATCAAGATCCCATGGTTCTGTCATCCTAAGCCATCTTGGTCCATAGTCTACTTAGTCAGAGGAGGTAATCAACCCAACCTGACAAAATGATCCTTGTCGACAGCCATGGGTTGCTTCATCCAAGGGTACCTTGTAGACCTAGGTTGAATATTTGTCTAAGGGTATAAATTTGAATTCACCTTAGCTAATAGAGGGCTTTATGCCCTATCAATCATATTCTATTGATTCATATCTCAAGAATTTGATGCCTTTAAGGAGCATATCGGTGCTGCCCATAACCGGTATTTTGTGGTGCCATTTGTCAGCAAAACCACTCGATTTTAAAGGCCCAGGGTCATAACCGTTTATCGTGCGGTGTCATTTAGTGGTAAAATTGCTCGTTAGAAAACAAGTACCACGTCCTTACTAGTAGTATATTATTTGACAATAGATCCTAGTGATATTTTTAATTAGGAATTAGCTCCATATGAGCTTAAGTAAATTTTAATTTGTCTACATCGGCAAACTATTGTGGATGGTGGATGTATTTTTATTTTAAGTGATTGATGGATTTTATTTAAATTTTAAATATTATTGGACTTTAGAGATTTGGATTTTGAGGGTGTTTGAGCATTTGGGAGGCATTTGAAAGTATTTATGAACCCCTCCGGTTGAGATAAATATTCAACATGGAAATCATCACGCTATTTGGGGTTATTTTCATCCTTGTCGATCCTATCAACTTGCTGATAGGGAATCGAGTTTCATAGGCTTTGTGCCTTTATTAGTGAATTCATATTGATTGTGGGCCTTAAACGCCAAATATGAATGTACTAAAATAAATATACCGGTCGGCACAATTGTATATTTATTTAATTGTTCGATCTCTGTTGACTCCTATTGATCAACATAAGAAGATCGGGTTCGAACATGAATTCACTTATTGACTCATCTATCATATCTAGACATCACATGTATACCAATAACATGCTTGCCGGTACCCATGCTAATATTTGCGGATATTTTATAATTATTCATTGAACATTGTCAACTTGTATTTACCTGCTTAGGAGGATCGGATTTAAAATTAATAACCCGTGCATCATCCCTAGATGACATATGTATACAAATAAGACGCTTGACAGGGCCCATGTAGGTTTTTCTGATTGGATTTGTCCCCTTTTTATGTACCTATATGTATACATATTATGGTGCATGTGCAGGGGTGGGGTACTCTTTCAATACTTATAAATTCCTTCTTTTCGCTTGTATGGATGTTGCGGATCCGATGGCGTGATGTAATAGCTTCTAGATTGAGTCGTTTATTGTCTTATACATGTAGACAGTCGTGCACTACTTGCATGATTTATGCAGGTAGATTACAGTGCACTAACTAATCTCCTGCTTTCAGTTGTATAAGTTTGCATCCGCTGTAACTCTCTTGTGACTTTCTTGTAAATGACATATTAGGTGTACAACTGGTGGCTATAGTCTTTAGCCTTTTCAGTACATTCGCTATTGTTGCTCAAAGGCAGGTAGATGTATTCATTCATGGGCTAAAATTAACTTTAGGATACTGCATTTACTGAAGTCTTTCTGCATCTACTCATGGGTGAATGTTGTACATATATCTATATTCGTAAAGGACTCGTACGTATTGCAGATCTTCTATCGTCCTCATGAATAAATTGTAGCTTACAGGATAAAACTTATTCTCCACTTCTACCTATAGGAGATTGATGTATCTAATTGGTGGACCTTCATATTTTGCTCGCTTGTCTTTCGGTGTTCATAAGGACTAATGTGTATGCTTGCAAGATAACTAGCCTTGGTCTCAAGGAGATTTTCAGCTCTATAGCTTGTCCACTACTGTCATTCATGAGAGAACTGGTACTCTGCTTGTCTGTTGATGCTTGCTACTTGTAAGTGTACCATCCTCCTTTCGCCACTCTTTAATTATCATTTACAAACAATTCTTTTTCTAGTGTTAGCCATAACATTCATCGAGGAGTATTGCATGGTGACTTGTAGGTGGGGCTGTCACATCTCTAGTAATTTCTATTTTTTTGTTGATTCAGGATACATCATGTTTGATGTTATGAATGATCTTGTAAGCTCTAATGGCCCCCATATCATAACTTCACAATCTTCTTATTATTTGCAGACAAATTCTCACTTGCAAGTTCTTGGCCTTTACCGGTGATTTACAACAAAGTGTAATGAACTTGATTTTATCCTATGGTGGGGGAATAAATGATAGACCTGATCAAGATCCTATGGTTCCATCATCCTAGGCCATTGTGGTCTACTTAGTTAGAGGAGGTAGACGACCCAACCTAACAGAAGGATCCTTGTTGGCAGCCATGGGTTGCTTCATCTAAGAGTACCTTGTAGACCTAGGGTGAATATTTGTCTAAGGGGAAAATTTTAATCCACCTTAGCTAACAAAGGGCTTCGTGCCCTATCGATTATATCCTATTGATTCATATCTCAAGGATTTGATTCCAATAAGGAATATATTGGCTCTAGACATAACTGATATTTTGTGATACCATTTGGAAGCAAAACCACTCGGGTCATAACAGTTTATCCTGCGGTGCCATTTGACTGCAAAACTACCCGTTAAAGGACACGTACCACGTGCTTACTGGTAGAAGATTATTTTGATAATGAATCCTAGTGATATTTTTGACTAGGCATTTGACTCTTTGTGAGCTGAAGTAAATTTTAATTTGTCTACCTCGGTAAACTATTGCAGAGGGTGGATGAATTTTGTTTAAGTGGTTGGATTTTAGTTTTAAATACTATTTTGTTGATTTTGGGATTTTTGTTTTGGACATTGTGCATATTTGAGGTGGCATTTGATAATGCCTGAAATTAACCCCTCAAGTTGAGATCTTTATTTAATATGGCCATCATCGGGGTGTGAGGGTCATTTCTATTCAAAACTTGTACCTTGTTGACCCTATCAACTTGTTGATAGGGGATTGAGTTTTGTAGGTTTTATACCTTTGTTAGTGAATTCTCCTGATTATAGGCCTTGAAGGCATTTGACTAGTGTAGTAAAGTGCATTTTCATTGTCTTCCTCATTGTGTTGGGCCAATAGAGCTTCGAGGAGCTCTTCTAGTGACGTCGTATACAATTTAAGAGTTTCCCCGGGACTGGCTCTGTGAGGATAGGAAGATTCAACATATATCTTTTAATACTCTCAAATTATTCATGACACTCTTCATCCCACTTGAAACGAAAATCCTTCTTCATTAACTTTTAAAATGATTGGCACCTACTCGACATGTTTAATATGAACCGTCGAATGAAAGCCAATCATCTTTGTAGTGAGTGAAGCTGTCGAAGGTTCCTTGGTGATGACATCTTTGTAATTGCCTTAATCTTGTTGGGTTTAATTTTGATTTCTCGATGAAGAACAACATACCCCAGGAATTTATAAGAAGAAACACCAAAGGTGCATTTGAGAGGGTTCATCTTCAATCAAACTTTTTGATTCTCTCAAATATGATCCTTAGTTCGTTTAAGTGATACTTGCGATCAATGCTCTTAAAAACCAAGTCATCAACATAACACTTGACTTTCTGATGCATTAATTTGTCAAAAATATGTGTCATTACCTGCTGGTAGCTACCACCAGCATTTTTCAGGCCCAAGGGCATAACCGTGTAGCAAAATATACTGATGGGCATTCTAAATATTATATGTTTTTCATCTACATGTGCCATCTTGATCTAGTTATAACCTGACGATTCGTCCATAAATGAGAACATATTATAATTTGATGTACTGTCCACCAGGAGTTCAGACACCCGGAGCAGAAAGTCATCTTTTAGGCATGCCTTATTGAGGTCCTGAAAATCGATACAGATACGAATCTCACCATTCTTCTTCTTTACTGGGATGATATAGGCAATCTAGTCAGCATTTTGTTTCTTCTTAGATGAAGCCCACCTCTATGAGCTTCTTGGTTTCAGTAATCATCTGTTATTCTATCTTCAATCTTATTCTCCTTGGAGCTTATTTGATGAGTGTTGCATCTGGTTTGATGGCTAATTTGTGAACTGCTAGATTAGGAAATAAGTCATGCATCTAAGTATATGTCTAGGCAAAGCAATCCTTGAATTCACATAGGAGTTCTTTTATTTCTTCTATTTGCTCCTTAGGAAGGAGAGAACTAATGAAGTTTGGGCGAGGATCTTCCTCAGTTCTCAAGTTGACTTCTTTTAGTTCATCCATAGTGGCTGCTTGTCCACCATCTTTTAATTCTTCTAGTGAAAGCTCAGCTTCTACGGGCTGATCCTCATAGTCATCAGCTTCATAAATTTCTTTAGAACCATCATTACCAGGGTCAATTTCCCTGTATGTAATAGCACGACAAATCTCTCCTTAGGAATGCCTTTTAACGATAAATCCTAGACCTCTTCTAGTGAGAATATCCTATCTCCGTAATGTATGAGGATTTCTTCGATACCAAAACTTTATGTAAAGGTGAAGTTGTTGCATAGGGGTGCTAATTCTGGCTTACTTTTGCAACATCCTTCGTATGTTTCCTGAATAAATATGGGCATTCTCGTAGGCATTAACTCCCTACGTTTGATGAACCTGTTGAGATAGTCTTGATTCTCTTCATCTCCATGCTCTCTAAATTTATAAAATAAAGTTCCCGGTACACCCTAATTTCTTCATGGAGGCACGTAGAATATCACGAGTTCCTTAACATTGTGCACCTCTCAAGGGATGATTTCTTTGAAATGTTGTAGGGGAATACGTGTAACTACATATTTATTATCTAAAATTGTGCGATTATCTATTCTCTTTAAAAGTACATCTTGCACATTATTCATGTAGATAGACTCATAGTCATAATCGTCATTTTAATATTTTGCCTTCTTTTTCCCCCTAGCTATTGATTAGCGTATTTTCTAAGATTTAGCAGGGATGGCATCATCTTCATATATGCCACACCCTAGATAAGGCACATATTTTCTGGATCTAGGAGTGATTGCTGATTTGGAAAGAGTAGGTGTTGCCTTCTTTCTTCTTGCCCGTTTCTTCTCATTACCTTGTTTGGGCAGCCTTGCAGCCTTTGGGTTTGCTTCCCGAGTCTCGAGAGAATATGGCAACTTTGGATCTCTAGGGATGATGTACCTAGCATCTTTGTAGATTTTCACCTCATGAATTACAAAGGGCTGAATATTACCGGAGATTCTGAACTCCTCTCCATCCCTGATACACTTCATATATGTATGTAGTGTTGACGGGACAATATCATAATCGTGCAACTACGGGCAACCCAGAAGCGTCTTAAATGAGGTGTCTGCATCAATCACATGGAATTTCACCTCGGTGTGGATTTCTTCAAATATTAAGGAGAGTATGAATAATCCGAGGGTCTTTTTCCCCTTCTCATTGAAGCTGTGCACCATCAATTTGTCTTGCCCAAGGTGTTGTACATTGAGACAAAGTGATCTCAATGCTTTCAACCTCATAAGGTTGATGGAAGATCTGGGATCTATCAAAATTTGGCTGATTATCATCCTGCCACTCTCTATAATAACATATAAAGGCCGATTATGGTTTATCGTTCCAAGCATCATGTCATCCTAAGAAAAAATAATGATTGACTCAATCCGAGCTTGTAGGACCTCAATCATGTTATGCTGAGGACAGGATGCGGATCTGATGGAGTGATGTAATAGCTTCTAGATTGAGTCGTTTATTGTCTTATACATGTAGACAGTCGTGCACTACTTGCATGATTTATGCAGGTAGATTATAGTGCACTAACTAATCTCCTGCTTTCAGTTGTATAAGTTTGCATCCGCTGTAACTCTCTTGTGACTTTCTTGTAAATGACATATTAGGTGTACAACTGGTGGCTATAGTCTTTAGCCTTTTCAGTACATTCGCTATTGTTGCTCAAAGGCAGGTAGATGTATTCATTCATGGGCTAAAATTAACTTTAGGATACTGCATTTACTGAAGTCTTTCTGCATCTACTCATGGGTGAATGTTGTACATATATCTATATTCGTAAAGGACTCGTATGTATTGCAGATCTTCTATCGTCCTCTTGAATAAATTGTAGCTTACAGAATAAAACTTATTCTTCACTTTTACCTATAGGAGATTGATTCATCTAATTGGTGGACCTTCATATTTTGCTCGCTTGTCTTTTGGTGTTCATAAGGACTAATGTGTATGCTTTCAAGATAACTAGCCTTGGTCTCAAGGAGATTTTCAGCTCTATAGCTTGTCCACTACTTTCATTCATGAGAGAACTGGTACTCTGCTTGTCGGTTGATGCTTGCTACTTGTAAGTGTACCATCCTCCTTTCTCCACTCTTTAATTATCATTTACAAACATTTCTTTTTCTCATGTTAGCCATAACATTCATCGAGGAGTATTGCATGGTGACTTGTAGGTGGGGCTGTCACATCTCTTGTAATTTCTATTTTTTTTGTTGATTGAGGATACATCATGTTTGATGTTGTGAATGATCTTGTAAGCTCTAATGGCCCCCATATCATAACTTCACAATCTTCTTATTATTTGCAGACAAATTCTCACTTGCAAGTTCTTGGCCTTTGACGATGATTTACAACAAAGTGTAATGAACTTGATTTTATCATCAATATTTTTATTCCAATCCACATGACTCTAACAAGTCAAGTATAATCATCAAAAAAATTTCATGCTAAGGTTTATGATTAATTTATGCATAAATCCTTATTTGCTTGCATGATATTTATTTGGACAAATTTAAATGACCAAAGTAGCCATCTTAATGTTCAATTGAAGATTCTTGTATTGTTGCTCACAAGCATTTCATTTTATCCTTGCTTGAATATTTATGCATGGCACATGATGCTTGGATGTCACACATCCTTTACGAATTCATCATTTTGATCATTTGATATTTGATTGCATTTTTCATTCTTAGATGAGGTTCAATTTAATGTTATTCTCTTATGTTGCAGATCTATGGTTTATGATTTTGATGATAACAAACATTCCTTATTTCTCTATGATTACCTTTTGTGCTAACATTTCTGGTCCACACGATCAGACTGCAATATGGAACCAGCTCAAGATTGGGTAGACTAGGTCTCTGTTAGTTTGTAATCTTTTTCCTTTCTTGAGTCTGTTGTATTTGGTGTGGGATCTGTTGATTTGTTACTTGGAAGATTTCCTGTTGTTCCCTATAAGATTTCTATTTTTGGTAATATCGGCCGGGACGATATTAATATCGTCCTGGACGATATGTCCAAAATCAAAAACCCTAATTAGGGCATCCTCATTAAGACAGCCGTCATTGATATCGGCTAGGACGATAGTCTTAATTTAAAAAGAATCAACCGCCATAATCAGTTTAGGAATTCTTTGTCTTAGGAAATCGGCCAGGATGATGTTTATATCGTCCAGGACGATCTAACTCAATTATGCCTAAATTGATCTTGTATCTTTGGAAAGCATTAATGGTTGATTGATACGATCACATCGGCCGGGATGATCGCCTGATCAGCCGGGACGATGTCCTGGATGATCTACATCAGACAGCTTGAATTCAGGGCGATGATCAGGATGATTGAAATTGGTTTTAAACTAATCGGCTTGGACGATCTTGATATCGGCCAGGACGATGTAACCAGTTTTCTTCTGATCGTCCCAAATCGTCCCGGGCTGATGAGCTGAATTTGTATTGATCGGCCAGGACGATATACCTATCGTCCTGGATGATAATGTCGGCAACTTGCACTAATGAGCTCGTTTTTAGCTATTTTATTTAAGCTATGATAAGGCACTTTGTAAGAGTCTTTGGCAACCATTGTAGCTTCGTTCTTGTGGGAGAAACTTGAAGAGAGAGCTTGAAAGGGATAGAGAAAAGGGTGGAGTTTGAGAGGGAGAAGATCCTGTGAGGGGGAGGAACTAAAGGGAGTATGGTGGGGGATCCATACAGTTGCTCCGTCGAAATCGCACCTTAGTACCATCGGATTCAAGGCTAGTCTCAAGGTATGTTCACCAAAGAAGAAGATCTCCTTGGTGTCAAAGGACCCGGCGACTCCGCCGCACCGGGAAAGGTGGAAGTGATTTTGTAAGGGCTTCTCCGCCTAGCTGTGGGGGCTAAAGGAGAGACACTTATTTTAGTGCAATACTTGGAGGGTGCCTCCAAGGAGTGGACGTAGGTCAAGATTTGACCGAATCACTATAAATCAGGTGTGTTCTTTTCTTATTATTGCTTCCGCATTTATTTTTGTTCTACACTTTGTTTGTGGTGATTTTGGTTTGAGTTTTAACTTTGGTTTTTAAGTTATCTAATTCACCTCTCTCTTTGTTAGCCTTGGGCAAGTTCAAAAGGGCTTAACATCCCTAACGAACTTTCAAGTGGTATCAGAGCTGTATTCTTAAATAAGTTTTTAAAAGCTTTTAAATTTTGATCCATGACTAATTTTTTGAATCGTAATGTTACAAAAGGAAATTCAATCACCAGACTTCATTTATTTGAAAATATATTATTTGATTTTTGGAAAACTATCATGTCTATTTTATTGCAATCGATTGATTTTCGCATGTGACATATGATTTTAACTGGTTATTCATCACTGTCACGAATTGTTAATGGATTTAAAATTGATATTCCTTTTAGTCAATGGAACAGGGAAGAATAACTCAATGCTCAATTGAATGCAAAATCTTTAAATTATTTTTTCTGTGCTTTAAATTCTGACGATTTCATATTAGTATCCACGTGCACTACCGGTTAGGAAGTTTGGGATAAATTGCACATCATATACGAAGGCACTAGTGAAATCAAGCAATCCAAGTTTAATTTGTTAATGCATGATTTTGAATTAATTTTCATGAAACCTTTTGAAATGATCTTAGACATGTATAACAGATTCATTCAAATAGTAAACTCATTACATGCCATAGGAAAAGAGTTTTCAAATTTTAAAAAAGTCAATAAAATTCTTCTTTGTTTACTTGAAAAATCTGATGCCAAAGTTGTTGTTATTTGTGAATCAAAAGATTTGAATGATTATTCTATTTATAATTTGATTGGCTCACTCATTGCCTACGAGCAAAGTTTGGGTCAAAGACTTTTGGATGCAGGTGAAACGATTGTTCTAAAAACTGAAGATACGGAAAAAGATTGCTTAGTTGGTGACGAATGCAATGACTTGTCAAGAAAATCATAAAGCTCACCAAAGCATAAGCAAAAGTGGAAAAAATGTAAAAATGGTAATGATGTCCATATTTCTTCTAACGTTATTTACTTTCGATGTAGGAAGCCTGGACATATGAAAAATCAGTTCCCTAATTTAAGAATTCTTCCTACGAAAGAAAAGGGCAAGGTAAAGCAAAATTCAAATTGGGAAAACAATGAAATGCAAAAAATCTCTTGGGCAGATCTAGTCTCTGAAGCATCAGACCAGGAGAGAGATAATGGTTAAAAGCCTTTCGTGTTTTTTTTGTGTTTTTGTTTTTATGTTTTTCATTTTTTATTTTGTGTTTTAGTTTTGTTTAGTTTTTGAAATTGTTGTTTTCGTTGAAGTTTTTCTCTAATCAACACACACATTCACTTTTCTAAAAATGACAAATCTACTTCCTATTTTTTCTTGAAATCTTTGGTAAGTTATGTTTGACTTCTCTAAAACAGTCAGAGTAAGGGAACTCATGATTTTGTTTCTCTTTCTCTCTTCTGAAAGAGGATATTTTACTTTTGATTCAAAATCTTCATCATATTTTAAATTGGATTTTGAAACTGATTTTTTTTATCTCCCTACATTTTTTCTATCGCATAGGAATCTTTTGCAAGATTGTTGAATCCACCTAAAATTTTTTTAATCAAGTTGTTTGTGTTGTCAATAATTTTTGTTTATTTTGATTTTGAAAATATAAGAAATAAAGCATATTTTTTGAAAATAATCTAAAAAAAAAGTGGCCAATGATGCCAAACCAAAAGATGCGCAATGACGCCAAATTAAAAAAAAAATACACAAAGTGTATTAAAATCAAAAGATGCTCAAAGAGTCATTCAAGTGATAAAGGGCATAAAATGAGTCCACAAAAAAAAATATGCTTATTTTTTCTTATACTACTAAAAACTTAAGAAAATCCTTGATATGTTCGAAACTTGTGTTTGAAAATCTTGGTTCCTGATTCAGCAATTTGTGCATTGATCTTCTATTTGATATGTTTTATGAAAGGAGTTTTGAAAAATTAATGTTTCTTTTTCCCGTTTATTTTTTGATTTTGATATGGAATTAAAAAGTTTTTTTAGCCTTTAAAAGAACATGAGCTTGGATTAACAATTTATGAATTTCTTACTTTTTCTGGATTATGCGTTGTCAATCCAATTCTACTAAGTTTTTTATTAAAACGAAGATGTAACTTTCTCATTTTAAGAATATTTGTTTTTTCACTAAGATCAGAGAACGTTTTTGTCTTATATTCATTTTATTTTTTGTTTGTGCCTCCTCTCTTTTTGATAATGTCAAAGGGGGAGAACGTATTGTTGAATTTTTGTACTATTAACGTATTGTTGCATTTTTTGTAATGTTATCGTGTTTGTATCTTATTTTCAAAAAATTAAAAATAATAAAAATATTTTCATCTCCCCTATTTTTTAAAAGTGTTATTCTAGTGAGGGGGAGATTAGGAGAAATTATTCTTTTTGAAAATTCAAATTAAATTGTTTGCCATCATCAAAAAGGTGGAGATTGTTGCGGATCTATGGTTTATGATTTTGATGATAGCAAACATTCCTTATTTCTCTATATTTGCCTTTTGTGCTAACGTTTCTGGTCCACACGACCAGACTGCAATATGGAACAAGCTCAAGATTGGGTAGACTAGGTCTGTGATAGTTTGTAATCTTTTTCTTTCTTGAGTCTGTTGTATTTGGTGTGGGATCTGTTGATTTTTAACTTGGAAGATTTCCTGTTGTTCATTATAAGATTTCTATTTTTAGTAATATTGACCGGGACGATATTTATATCGTCCTGGATGATATGTCCAAAATCAGAAATCCTAATTAGGGCATCCTCATTAAGGCAGCCGTCATTGATATCGACCTGGACGATACATGTATCGGCCAGGATGATAGTCTTAATTCAGAAAGAATCAACCGCCATAATAAGTTTATGAATTCTTTGTTTTAGGAAATCAGCCAGGACGATATTTATATCGTCCAGGACGATCTAACTTAATTATGCCTAAATTGATCTGGTATCTTTATAAAGCATTAATGGTTGATTGATACGATCACATCGGTCGGGACGATCGCCTGATCCGCCGGGATGATGTCCTGGACGATCTACATCGGACAGCTCGAATTCAGGGCGATGATCAGGACGATTGAAATTGGTTTTAAACTAATCGGCCTGGAGGATCGTGATATCAGCCAGGACGATGTAACCAATTTTCTTCTGATCGTCCCAAATCATTCCGGGCTGATGAGCTGAATTTGTATTGATCGGCCAGGACGATATACCTATCATCCTGGACGATAATGTCTGCAACTTGTATTAATGAGCTCATTTTTAGCTCTTCTATTTAAGCTATGACAAGGCACTTTGTAAGAGTCTTTGGCAGCAATTATAGCTTCATTCTTGTGAGGGAAACTTGAAGAGAGAGCTTGAAAGGGACAGAGAACAGGGTGGAGTTTGAGAGGGAGAAGATCCTGTGAGGGGGAGGAACTCAAGGGAGTGTGGAGGGGGATCCACACGGTTGCTCCGGCGAACTCGCACTTTAGTACTATTGGATTCAAGGCTTGTCTCGAGGTAAGTTCACCAAAGAAGAAGATCTCCTTGGTGTCAAAGGACCCGGCGACTCTGCCGCACCGGGGAAAGTGGAAGTGATTTTGTAAGGGCTTCTCCGCCTAGCTATGGGGGCTAAAGGAGAGACACTTGTTTTAGTGCAATACTTGGAAGGTGCGTCCAAGGAGTGGACGTAGGTCAAGGTTGACCGAACTACTAAAAATCCGGTGTGTTCTTTTCTTATTATCGCTTTCACATTTATTTTTCTTCCGCACTTTGTTTGTGGTGATTTTAGTTTGAGTTTTAACTTTGGTTTTTAAGTTATCCAATTCACCTCTCTCTTTATTAGCCTTGGGCTAATTCATAAGGGCTTAACATCCCTAACGAACTTTCAAGTGGTATCAGAGCTGTATTTTTAAAATTAGTTTTTAAAAGCTTTTGAATTTTGATCCATGGCTAATTTTTTGAATCGTAATGTTGCAGAGGGATATTCAATCACCAAACCTCCTTTATTTGAAAATATATCATTTGATTTTTGGAAAACTCGCATGTCTATTTTCTTGTAATAGTTTGATTTTCGCATGTGGCATATGATTTTAATTGGTTATTCATCACCGTCACGAATTGTTAATGAAGTCAAAATTGATATTCCTTTTAGTCAATGGAACATGGAAGAACAACTCAATGCTCAATTAAATGCAAAATTTTTAAATTGTTTTTTCTGTGCTTTAAATTCTGACGATTTCATATTAGTATCCACGTGCACTACCGGTAAGGAAGTTTGGGATAAATTGCACACCATATACGAATGCACTAGTGAAATCAAGCAATCCAAGTTGAATTTGTTAATGCATGATTTTGAATTATTTTCCATGAAACATTTTGAAATGATCTTAGACATGTATACCAGATTCATTCAAATTGTAAACTCATTACATGCCTTAGGAAAAGAGTTTTCAAATTTTGAAAAAGTCAATAAAATTCTTCGTTGTTTACTTAAAAAATTTGATGCCAAAGTTGTTGTTATTTATGAATCAAAAGATTTGAATGATTATTCTATTAATAATTTGATTGGCTCACTCATTGCCTACAAGCAAAGTTTGGGTCAAAGACTTTTGGATGAAGGTGAAACGATTGTTCTAAAAACTGAAGATACAGAAAAAGATTGCTTAGTTGGTGACGAGTGCAATGACTTGTCAAGCAAATCACAAAGCTCACCAAAGCATAAGAAAAAGTGGAAAAAATGTAAAAATGATAAGGATGTCCATATTTCTTCTGACATTATTTGCTTTCGATGTAGGAAGCCTAGACATATGAAAAATCAGTGCCCTAATTTAAGAATTCTTCCTACGAAAGAAAAGGGCAAGGCAAAGCAAAATTCAAAATGGGAAAATAATGAAAGGCAAAAAATCTCTTGGGCAGATCTGGTCTCTGAAGAATCAAACCAGGAGAGAGATAATGGTTAAAAGCCTTTCGTGTTTTTTTTTTGTGTTTTTTTGTTTATGTTTTTCATTTTTTATTTTGTGTTTTAGTTTTGTTTAGTCTTTGAAATTGTTATTTTCGTTGAAGTTTTTCTCTGATCAACACACACATTCACTTTTCTAAAAATGAGAAATCTACTTCCTATTTTTTCTTGAAATCTTTGATAAGTTGTGTTTGACTTCTCTAAAACAGTCAGAGGAAGGAAACTCATGATTTTGCTTCTCTTTCTCTCTTTTTAAAGAGCTTATTTTACTTTTGATTCAAAATCTTTTATCATATTTTAAATTGGATTTTGAAACTGATTTTTTTATCTCCCTACATTTTTTCTATCGCATAGGAATCTTTTGCAAGATTGTTGAATCCACCTAAAATTTTCTTAATCAAGTTGTTCGTATTGTCAATTATTTGGATTTACTTTAATTTTGAAAATATAAGAAATAAATCATATTTTTTGAAAATAATTAAAAAAAAAGTGGCAAATGATGCCAAACCAAAAGATGCACAATGACGCCAAATTAAAAAAAAATACACAGTGTATTAAAATCAAAAGATGCTCAAAGAGCCATTCAAGTGATAAAAGGCATAAAATGAGCCCATAAAAATATGCTTATTTTTTCTTATACTATGAAAAACTTAAGAAAATCCTTGATATGTTCGAAACTTGAGTTTGAAAATCTTGGTTCCTGATTCAGCAATTCGTGCATTGATTTTCTATTATATATGTTTTATGAAAAAAGTTTTGAAAAATTATTGTTTCTTTTTCCCGTTTATTTTTTTATTTGGATATTGAATTAAAAAGTTTTTTTAGCCTTTAAAAGAACTTGAGATTGGATTTACAATTTATGAATTTCTTACTTTTTCTGGATTATACGTTGTCAATCTAGTTCTACTAAGTTTTTTTATTAAAACCAAGAGGTAACTTTCTCATTTTAAGAATATTTGTTTTTTCACTAAGATCAGAGAACGTTTTTGTCTTCTATTCATTTTGTTTTTTGTTTGTGTCTCCTCTCTTTTTGATAATATCAAAGCGGGAGAACGTATTGTTGAATTTTTGTACTATGAACATATTGTTGAATTTTTGTACTGTTATCGTGTTTGTATCTTGTTTTCAAAAACTTAAAAATAACAAAAATATATATTTTTTTTTGGGAAAAATATTGGGCATAGCCCTTTTCATTAAAGCTGAAATAGATACATGTAATAGTAGCAACTGTAAAGATAAACTTTACCAAAACAATGAACAAAAGACTAAAGAAAATAATAAAAAACAGGGAAGAGATAGACAAAACTCCCCAAGAAGAATCCAAAAGAAAAATAAAAGAACAGGAAGAGAAGATAAAACAACATCACCAGAAACTATGGATCCCATAAGGACCTACGGGCTCAGGATTTGCCGCTCTCTCTACCTGGTTGCAAATTGTGAAGCCCGAATAAAAATCTGCCCTCCAAAGGAGAAAATGGAAAATCTGTCATCCTTGCCCAACATACCAGCCATCACAAACTGCCAAAAGAATACCATCGCAATCCTCCTTGCTGTCAGCCGGTAAATACATAAAGAAGAAATAATTCCAGCAAACCAACAGGCAAGCCATCAAGCAGTTCAGAGCATATCCATATAAACCTCTCTTCCTTTCCACTTAGTGATTTTACCAAAAACAACGGCTTTGATTTTATGCACAAGAGTAGCAGAAGAGTCTATTTTACTGCCAAACTTTCTTTCATTCCTTTCCCTCCATAAGTAATAAACAACACAACAAATGATAAGGAAGTAAAACTCTTTTCCCTTCTTAATCTTATCATATATATACTCAAACAATTGTAAGATTGAAGGTCTGAAAAGCATGTTACCCAAATTAAGAAATAAAGACTTAATAACAGCAAAGGCATAATCACATTCAAAGAAAAGGTGACAAGCCGTTTCATTTCCAGACTGACAAAAGGCGCAATTTGGGTTTACATCTATTCCCCTACTTCTCAGAATATCAGCCGTTTTAAGTCCACCCACAAGTGCCAACCAGCAAAAGGATGAAAAATGAATCGTATTCCGTTTATGCAACACGAAATGCCACCAATTCATTTTATAATAATCTCTGTAATAAAATTCTCTGTAATCCACTTGTTTTGCTTTCTTACCCAAGCCCCAAAAAAGATTATTTTGTTTTTCCAACAAAACAGGGATATCAGAGAATGCCCGATATACAGTATCAGGTAATTGACTAGGCAAATTCCAACCATTATCATTAAGAATAACATCAATACAGGCATTCACTGGAAGTAAGCCAAGAAGTGGCCGAGCATCCTCCACTTCATTAAGCCGCTTATCCAAATACCAGTGATCCCAGTAAAGAGCAAACTTAGAATGCACAGTCACTCTAAAATGAAAATTATCCTTCGCAGAGCAAGCATCCTTACAGATATTTTTCCAGAATTTGGTATCTTTAGTACCCGATTCCTTCCAAGGGGAAATGTAAACATGAGATATCCACTTGGCCAGAGGACAAGGATAATTATACATCCTAATAATAAGAGCACAATTGTAGCTGAATTGAAGAGAATTAAGAGATGGTAAACCTAAACCCCCCATAGGTTTAGGTTTACAAGTGTTTCTCCAAGAGATGAGATGCATTTTCTTGGCACTAGTATCTCCAAAATAAAGAAATTTAGCACATACTCTATCAATTTGCAAAAATATTTTCATCTCCCCTATTTTTTAAAAGTATTATTCTAGTGAGGGGGAGATTAGGAGAAATTGTTCTTTTTGAAAATTCAAATTGAATTATTTGCCATCATCAAAAAGGGGGAGATTGTTATGGATCTATGGTTTATGATTTTGATGATAGCAAACATTCCTTATTTCTCTACGATTGCCTTTTGTGCTAACGTTTCTGGTCCACACTATCAGAATGCAATATGGAACCAGCTCAAGATTGGGTAGACTAGATCTGTCTCAGTTTGTAATCTTTTTCCTTTCTTAAGTCTATTGTATTTGGTGTGGGATATGTTGATTTGTAATTTGGAAGATTTCCTGTTGTTCCCTATAAGATTTTTATTTTTGGTAATATCGGCCGGGACGATATGTCCAAAATCAGAAACCCTAATTAGGACATCCTCATTAAGGCAGCCGTCTTTGATATCGGCCTGGACGATACATGTATCGGCCAGGACGATAATCTTAATTCAAAAAGAATCAACCGCCATAATCAGTTTAGGAATTCTTTATTTTAGAAAATCGGCCAGGATGATATTTATATCATCTAGGACGATCTAACTCAATTATGCCTAAATTGATTTGGTATCTTTGAAAAGCATTAATGGTTGATTGATACGATCACATCGGCCGGGACGATCGCTTGATCGGCCGGGATGATCGCTTGATCGGCCGGGATGATGTCCTGGATGATCTACATCGGACAGCTCGAATTCAGGGCGATGATCAGGACGATTGAAATTGGTTTTAAACTAATAAGCCTGGAATATCGTGATATCGGCCAGGATGATGTAACCAATTTTCTTCTGATCGTCCCAAATCGTCCCGGGCTGATGAGCTGAATTTGTACTGATCGGCCAGGACGATATATCTATCGTCCTGGATGATAATGTCGGCAACTTGCATTAATAAGCTCATTTTTAGCTCTTCTATTTAAGCTATGACAAGGCTCTTTGTAAGAGTCTTTGGCAGCCATTGTAGCTTCGTTCTTGCGGGGGAAACTTGAAGAGAGAGATTGAAAGGGAGAGAGAAAAGAGTGGAGTTTGAGAGGGAGAAGATCCTGTGAGGGGGAGGAACTCAAGAGAGTGTGGTGGGGGATCCATAAGTTTTCTCCGGCGAACTCGCACTTTAGTAACATCGGATTCAAGGCTTGTCTCGAAGTATGTTCACCAAAGAAGAAGATCTCCTTGGTGTCAAAGGACCCGGCAACTCCGCCGTACCGGGGAAGGTGGAAGTGATTTTGTAAGGGCTTCTCCGCCTAGCTGTGGGGGATAAAGGAGAGACACTTGTTTTAGTGCAATACTTGGAGGGTTCCTCCAAGGAGTGGACGTAGGTCAAGGTTTGACCGAACCACTATAAATCCGGTGTGTTCTTTTCTAAGTATTGCTTTCGCATTTATTTTTCTTCTGCACTTTGTTTGTGGTGATTTTGGTTTGAGTTTTAACTTTAGTTTTTAAGTTATCCAATTCACCTATCTCTTTGTTAGCCTTGGGCCAGTTCATAAGGGCTTAACATCCCTAACGAACTTTTATCTTATATCTAAATTCATTTGATTTTAATGTCATTATTTAACATTCATTTGAGCTCAATTTATTGCAATCATAAGTCTTGTTCCCTTTTATTTGTTCAAATCTTTATTCAATTATTTAAGTCATTTTTGAGTCCATGTTCTTATGTTCCCTGATGTCCAAATAATGTCCAATATTTATTCTAAGTCCTTGTCTTTTTTAGTCAAAATTTTGACAGCCTCCCGACGTTTCCCCCATTTAGGGGAAATTTTGGGAGACTAGCTTTCCCACCACACAAAATAAAGGTGTGTATCGTAGGTGCCCTTAGACACTGCGGTTGTGTTATTTCTTTCCCCTACGCGCAACAAAGGCATGTATGGGGTCTTCGAGTGCACCTATTTAAAAAACAGTTGGCTTTCCCACCGCTCAAGGGTACTTATAAATAAACCCACCTTATCATAGGTGCCGCATCAAGGTTCCATACCACCAAGCGTAATAAAGGCATGTATGGGTGATTTTTTGGTGTGCTACGAACTCCAAAATGGGGTTTAAGGTCATTACACGTCTTGTTGTAGGCTCCTCATCGGGGTCCCACCCCACCACAAGTAATAAAGGCGTATAGGGGCAATTTTCTGGTGCACCGTAAACTCTGAAAACGGGCTCTCAAGTTTAGGTTAAAGGGGGTTATACCTTCGACAACGTTGGCGATGACGGTGAGATGCACAAAAACCTCTATATTTATTTGCTTTATTATTATTTTTTTCTCTTTTTTTTATAATGCGCCTTAAATTTTGTTTGTCGATTCGACATCGTTTGATCAGTCTTGCGCTTTAATTTTGGGTGTCAATCACCCCATTTGATTGATCTCATCTAATTAGATTTTGAGGAGCCTTAACCTGGTAGAATTTAGTGTCCTGATCGCAATGAGACCATCCATTTGACATTTGGAGGTCATTTGACCCCTTAAGTGATACGTTTTGTCAATGCACGCATTGCTTAAATCATTATTTTTGCCTCTTTTTGCATGTTTTTACATGTAAGGGTCAACAATAGTGAAAATTATGAAAAGGATTTTCTATATATATATATATATATATATATATATATATATATATATATATATATATATATATATATATATATATATATATATATATATATATATATATATATATATATTAGATGAGTATAAATAATTAATCATGAAGGTTTTTACAATCCATCAAAAACTATTTTTCAAACCAAATAGTTTTTAGGAGAACATAACAGTTAAAGCGATATCGAGGCCAATTATGTCGCTTGATGATGAGGTTATTGATATGCTAATGCTAAATTGTTGGGATAGAGCTAATAAAGATTACAGTGGGGCATTAGCTATGGCCATTAAGGCTTTCTACAATAGCCATGACGAATAATAATTGTTCGTGAACTGATGGCTGTAGATTTTCTATGCCTGATCATTACTAGCCATCACTCCTGCCCTTGAGTAGAATGAACGAGCTGGGCAATGCATCTTAGGCTATCATAATCCAATTTAAGCCAAGTCAATGTTGATGTTTGTTGATCCCTATACATTAAATCTTGCATAAAAGGATAAAACTGATGAATTAAGCAACAAGCGTGTCGACACGACACATCACTTAAATGGGAAAAGAACCTTTGATTGCCAAACAGAATCGCCATTGCAACCAAGATGTCAAATTTGCCTAAGTGCATACCACTGCAATTAAATTGGATGTGATTGATCCAAAGGGATGACCTACAATCAAAATTGATGTACAGCATCGCCCAAATGACATCTAATCACTTAACAATTTTTTTTGTTGCATCACAAACATCATAGACACCCAAAAATTATATTTTATTTATTTAGTTGGGATTGTCCGATGAATTGGTACAAATCTTGATGCAGCAATGCTCAAATCAAGGAAACTAGCATGTGATGCTGCCCAAATGATGTCTGATTGTAGAAAAAATTTCTTTATTATTTCTGTATCATTGTCAACACTCAACAATCCCATTTTATTTATTCAATTTGGATCGTCCTTTGAAATGGCATAAATCCCAATGTGACGACACTCAAATCAAGGAAATCTATGTGCGACAGTTCCCAAATGACTTACAAATGAGAAATGGATTGCATTGTTGTGATTGTGTAGGCTCCAAAAATTCGGCCCCAGCCTCCGCCCGCTGTTGCTTTTTCTTTCTATGAGGGGGTTTTAAAAGAATTAGCTCTTGGGGAAATTTTGGAAGGCAGATGGGTTTGTAGATAGGACACTACCCAGAGATTTCGCCCTCATTTTGCAAGGACTATATGATCTGAGTTCTGGTTTCCTATAGGTGCAAGTCCCTATAGTTAATTATCCCTCACAGTCATGAGTGTTAACTTTTGATTAAGGCTAGTCGTCAATCAGATATGTAGAAATACGTGCGTCTGGCATATAGTAGCAGCATAGGTTTGGATGTTGGAAAATTGAAGGTTTTATATTTAAAATATAAATTTTACCATTTAGCATTTAAAGCGGATGGTGGGGGAATAAATGATAGACCTGATCAGGATCCTATGGTTCCATCATCCTAGGCCATTGTGGTCTACTTAGTTAGAGGAGGTAGTCGACCCAACCTAACAGAAGGATCCTTGTTGGCAGCCATGGGTTGCTTCATCTAAGAGTACCTTGTAGACCTAGGGTGAATATTTATCTAAGGGGAAAATTTTAATCTACCTTAGCTAACAAAGGGCTTCGTGCCCTATCGATTATATCCTATTGATTCATATCTCAAGGATTTTATACCAATAAGGAATATATTGGCTCTAGACATAACTGATATTTTGTGATACCATTTGGAAGCAAAATCACTCGGGTCATAACAGTTTATCCTGCGGTGCCATTTGACTGCAAAACTGCCAGTTAGAGGACACGTACCACGTGCTTACTGGTAGAAGATTATTTTGATAACGAATCCTAGTGATATTTTTGACTAGGCATTTGACTCTTTGTGAGCTGAATTAAATTTTAATTTGTCTACCTCAGTAAACTATTGCGGAGGGTGGATGAATTTTTTTTAAGTGGTTGGATTTTAGTTTTAAATATTATTTTGTTGATTTTGGGATTTTTGATTTGGACTTTGTGCATATTTGAGGTGGCATTTGATAATGCCTGAAATTAACCCCTCAAGTTGAGATCTTTATTTAATACGGCCATCATCGGGGTGTGAGGGTCATTTCTATTCAAAACTTGTACCTTGTTGACCCTATCAACAAGAACTTGTTGATAGGGGATTGAGTTTTGTAGGTTTTATACCTTTGTTAGTGAATTCTCCTGATTATAAGCCTTGAAGGCCTAATATGAATCTATTAAATAAATATGATGGTCCCCACAACCGTATATTTATTTGATGGTTCGAACCCTATCAACTCCTATTGATTCATATACAAGGATCGGATTCGAACTTGAATTCACTTATTGACCCGCACAGCATCCCTAGACGTTACATGTGTTACCACAACATGCTCGCCGGGGCCCATGCGGGTGTTTGGGGGACTTTTAGAGTTATTTGTTTAACCTTGTCAACTCCAATCTACCTGATTAGGAGAATCAGATTCAAATTTATTAGCTTGTACAGTATCCCTCGATGATACGTGCATACCCATAACATGCTCGCTAGGGCCCATAAGGGTCTTGGATTATATTTACCCCTTTACTGTACCTATGTGCATATAAATTACGATGCATGTGCTGGGGTATTTTAAAATATTTAGTTTTCATCAATCGAGTGGGAAACCGTCATTTGAATGAAACGCTCTACTTGAAAGTTTGTACACATCTTCTATCTACTTATATGCATGTTACGGATCTGGTGATGTGGCATTGTACTGGTTATATGCCCGCTGTATACGGGTATACTATCGTGCCTTACTTGTTTCTTTATGCAGGTAGATTGTTATGCACTAACTAATCTCCTGCTTCAGATTGTAGGAGCTTATATTTGTTGATAGTCTTATGTATTTTCTCGTAGATATCAATTAAAGTTTATAGAGGGTCTCTTATAGAAGCTCGTAGTAACTTGCATTTATTGTATTCTTTATGCATTTTGTTGTGGACTTTGGTTTATATAGTACATCCGGCAATGCCACAAGTAGGTAGATGTATTTCTTCACAGACTAAAATTGACTATAGGATACTGCATTTACTAAAGTCTTTATGCATCTACACATAAGTGGTATGTTATAAATACATATGTATTCGTAGAGATATTGTATGTATTGCATATCTTTCAAATTTTCTTGTAAACCATATGTCGAATGTACAACGGGCCTCCTAAAATGGACCATAGGCACTTGTATTTATTGTATATCAAATTATCTCCACTTATAAGAGATAGATGCATCTACTTGTCACTGCCTGATTATTGGTTATATTAATATCTTAACACTTATGGCAGACTCCTTAAATTATTCTTGTAGATGACTCTTGTGTGCACAATGGGTCTTCTACAAATTTCCATAGGCATTTGCATTTGTTATACGTCTCCTTCTGCATGTAGAGTACTAGTGTATTTGACTTATGTTAAATTATTATCAATGATGTGTTCTTCTTGTGAGCATCTCATGTTTCATATAAATTGCTATGGTTTGTAAAGGTTTAGTGCAATTATCTGTGTGGGCTCCAAAAATTCGGCCCCGGCCTCCGCTCGCTTTTCCTTTTATTCGGCAAGGGAGTTTTAACTGATTAAGTTCCGAGGTAAATTTTGGAAGGAAGATGGGTTTGTAGATAAGACACTACCCAGAAATTTCACCCTCATTTTATGAGGACTTTATGATATGAGTTCTGGTTTCCTATAGGCTCAAGCCCCTATAGTTAATTACCCCTCCCGATCACGAGAGAGAACTTTTGATTAAGGCTAGTCGTCGATCAGATACGTATAGATATGTGTTATCTGGCATATAGTAGCAGTAATGGTTTGGATATTGGTAGAAATTGAATTTGGAAATTGAGTTTGGATTTGGGAATTTGGAAAGCATTGAAAAGTTTGATATTTAAAATATGAAATTTCACCACCTAGCACTTAAAGCGGATGGTGGGGGAATGGATGATGGGCTCGATCAAGATCCCATGGTTCCGTCGTCCCGGGCCATCGTGGTCCCTGGTCTACTTAGTCAGAGGAGGTAGTCGACCCAATCTGACAGAAGGATCCTTGTCGGCAGCCATGGGTTGCTTCGTCCAAGGGGACCTTGTAGAACGAGGTTAAATGTTTGTCTAAGGGGACAAATTTGAATTCACCTTTGCTAACAGAGGGATTTATGCCCTATCGATCATATCCTATTGATTCATATCTCAAGTATTTAATTCCATTAAGGAGCGTATTGGCTCTGGCCATAACCGCTATCTGTGGTGCCATTTGGCGGCAAAACCACTCGGTTCAGAGGGCCCCGGGTCATAACCGTTTACTTGCAGTGCCATTTGGCGGCAAAACTGCCTGTTAGAGGACACGTACCACATCCTTACTGGCAAGACATTATTTAAGAATGGATCCTAGTGATATTTTTGACTAGGCATATGGCTCTTTGTGAGGTAAAGTTTATTTGAATTTGTCCGCCCCGGCAAATTGTTGTGGAGGGTGGATGGATTTTGTTTTAAGTGTGATAGATTTATTTCAGTTTTAAATATTTTGGAATTTGGGATTTTTGTGGAGCTTTGGATTATTTGAAATAAAACTTTGGATATTTGGGAGATATTTGAAAATATTTGGGGAACCCCTCCGGTTGAGATCTGTATTCAACACAGCCATCAACGGGGTGTTTGGGAGTCATTTCTTTTTATGGATTGAACCTTGTCAACTCTGTCAGGCTGTCGACAGAGGATCGGGTTTTGTAGGCTTCGTGCCTTTATTAGTGAATTCATATTGTTGTAGGACTTGATGGCCTAATATGAATGTTTTAAAGCAAATATACCGGTCTCCAAAACTTTATATTTGCTTAATGGTTCGAACCCTGTCGACTTCTATTGACTCATATAGAAGGATCAGTTTCGAACCTGAATTCACTTGTCAACCCGCGCAGCATCCCTAGAAGTCACGTGTGTTCCAATAACACGCTCGCCGGGGCCCATGCGGGTTTTATAATTATTTTTACCCCCTTTAGTGTATCTATGTGTATACAATTTATAGTACACGTGCAGGGGTGCTTTGAAATAATTGTAGATGCCTTCTGTCTGCTTGTACGAATGTTGCAGATCCGGTGGCGTGGCGTAGCAGCTTCTGGATAAAATTATTCGCTGCTTCATACAGGTAGGCTATCGTGCACTTATTTGTTAATTTTTGTAGGCAGATCATAGTGCACTAACTAATCTCCTGCCTTAACCTGTAGGAGGTTGTATTTGCCGGATTCCATATTCCCTATGATCTTCTTTACTCGTTGAGTTCAATGCATCTGGCTATAATAGATTCATAGTTCTTGCTTACATTTGAACTGCAAGGTACTTTTACATCCACTTTGGTGAGTTGTAATCTCTTATAGGTGGTAGAAGCATTTGCACCTTGCATTTTGATTAGCTTGAAGATCTCCCAAGAATTCCTTGAGAACTCTATGTTATTGATTTATTGTAAGCATGTGGCTATCCTTTCAATTTGATTTCTTTTTGTAAGAAGATTGTTTCATTTGTTGCAATTCTTCTAGTGTTGCTTGTAGGGATGTTGTATGTATCACAACTTTAGAAATTTCTATCATCATTTGAGGTGCCACCAGCATTAAAATCTACTTTACTTGTTATACGTGGAGTTCTCTTATCCAAAGGGAATTGTTGTATAAGTGAGGAACCTTCTACGATGACTCGTAAGAACTTCCACATGTACTTGTAAAACCATTAAGTCAAATGAGCTTCAAGTTATGTTGAGTTCCATAAGTCCTTTATTTGATTGTTGATGTTTATTTCATAGTCTAATTCAACCCAAATGCTACATTCAGATCCAAGTTCTTTAGAGTTCATGCTCCTTGGTTCAAGTTAGGCTTATGAGTTTAGTTCTAGTTGAAGTTAAACTTTTCTTACATCAAGCTCATTTGAGTTCAACTTTGGTTCTTTATTCAACTCAAATCAAGTATCCTATCATCTTTCGAGTTCAAGATCATGTTCTGACCCAAGTCTTCATTGCAATTCATTTGCAAGTTCAAGTCTTATGATTTGATTCAAGTCATGTTCTATGTCCCCTGTAGTCCGAGTCTTCTTCAAGTCCAAGTACAAGTTCTTCGTTGTCTTTCAAGTTCATATCCTTCCTCTTTATTCGAGTTATGGTTCAAGTTCATTTAAGTCCATTTGATTCAAGTCCACAAGTCCCATTTTGCTCCATGTCCTTGTATGTATTTCAGACAAAATTTCGGCAGCCACCCGGCGTCTCCCTTGTTTAGGGGAAAAAACAAAGAGGCGGCCTACCCGCCACGTCAATAAAGACATGCACAGTTGGTGTTGGTGAGACACCGCGGCGGTTATATTTTTTTGTTTTCTCCCACCACGCGCAATAAAGGCGTGCATGGGGTTTTATAAAAAGTATTTTTGAAAAAAGCAGTTTTTGATTTCCCCCCGCCCGGGGGTACTTAATAAGCAACCCCGCTTTGCCGTACGTGCCGCACCAGGGTCCCATCCCACCACGCGCCATAAAGGCGTGCATGGGGCAGTTCTCCGGTTTGCCACGGACATTGAAGCAAGGTTTTAAGTTTTGAAAAGTTCATACCTCCACGGGGTTGGTGAAGTCGTCGAGATGCACAAAATACAACAAATATCCCTTCTTTTTTTTTATCTCTCTTTTTTTTTTCTTTTCTTTTCTTTTTTTTTTGCTTTCTTTTCCATTTTTTTTGTCTCCCTTCTATTTTTGGAGAAATATCTTTTTCTAAAATAATTATATATAAAAAAATATACTAGCATTGAGAGAAGCACTATTCACATATGCAGTCCCTACAAAAATTACAGCAGAAGAGAAAACAAAACAGTTGGTGCCATCCAGTACAGTGCACCTCCATATGATCTTGTGATTTGGATATCTCTCAACCATTTGGACTCGATGTTCCTTAGATTATTCAACCATTTTTCTGAACTCATCTTCCCAAGATTGCAACTTAATGATCTTCTTATTGTTCAATAATTCTGAAGCAGCTCTTAGGTTTTAATCTTTGGAGTGATCCTCCATGGAAATTCTCCAAGCCTATATGCATCTACTGCTATGTAGTTTACAATCTCTTCATTTGAATAACTTCTCCTTCCATGGCTTGAAAGTCCTATCTGCTTCTTAAAAAAAAAATGGCAGCCAAACCTTACTGATTTTAGTAATTCATAGAACCCAACTAATGCCATTTCTTTCTTGAAGCACTTGTCTAATGACTTGAGCACCAAGTTTCTAGTTATTGAATTGTTTCTCCTCTTAAATTTCCATACTCTGCTGCAAGTTTGGTAGGCTAAGAATGCCACATCATCTAAATCTGAACTTGTTCTTCTTTCATTTTGATCAAGCAGCAGTGGGCTGGATTTGAGTGAAGGTCAAGTAGAAGAGAGAGTGAAGTAGATGAGCTCTAGCTTGCGGCTTACAACAGAAATCAAAAAAAGAAAAGGTTGGATCTAAAAGCTTTAAACTGAGCTCGTTGGGCTGCTGTATGAGTCCAATGGGATAGAGGAACTAAAGGACCGGCTTGCTTAGAGAGGAAGGGCAGAACGAAACTTGGGGAGGTGATCTGGCCAGCACAATCAATGAAGTTGACGGATGATCGTGTGGCCTGAACGGACGAAGGGAAGGAGGCAGGTGTTGACGTTTGGCTCTCATGATTTGAGGCTATGTGGAGAAGTCAGTGCAGCCGTTCACACAGGCCTTTGTGTGGACGAAAGTTTATAGAGTTTCGACTTCAGTGGGATAGGGAAGGGGACTATAAGAACGAAGAAGATTTTAACTTGAGAGGCAGTGGCTTGAGAGATTTCGCCTTAGAAGAAAGTTGGGACGGGAGGAGGTGAAAGAGATTTTCAGTGTGGAAATGAAGTGTTGGAAGGCTTCGAACGAACCAAATCCCCCACGTTCTCTTTTTTATTCGTTTTAACGAGGAAGCTTCGTGTCAAGACAGGGCAACGTCTCCCCGAGGTTTTGCTTCAGCGGGATATCAGGGATCTCGGCAGAGATTAGAGTAGGAATTTAAGAGCTGATACGAGATAAGCATTAATGTGATTTTTATTTTTGCTATAAGTTGCCATTTTCATCTAAAGTCAAAAGTCATGTAAATAATGACTTGCTATAACTGGTATTCACATTAAATTGAAATGTCAGCAATGCATTAACCACTGAGAAATCACCTCATTCGTGTGAAATTTTGTTAATTTTTATGTATCATGTCTCGATATTCGTGTAATTTTCTCGTATAACGTGTCAATTTTGCCAAAGATTAAAATTATACAAATTGATAGTGCATTTAAGGTATTGCTGATGTCCCGATCGCAACGGCGTTGTCCGTCTTGCGATCGGACATCATTTGAGTATCGTCGATGTCTCATTTTCCTCGAAATGCGTGTTTTGACTCGATATTCATGCCACCATTATGGATACTTAAAATTGAATAAACAAAATACAGTTTTCAGAGGTTGACAACGTTCCGGACGCAATGGCGCTGTCCGTTCGTCCATCTGACATCATTTGGTCTCCGACGAGGCTAATTTCCCTTGTAATGCGTGTCTTCGCAACATATTTGAATCGCCTTTCAAAATTGCGACACCACATCAAATGATCCAATTTAATCAAATAAAATGTATATTCTTAATGACGATAACATTTCGGATGCCATGGCGCTGTCCGTTTGTTAATCGGATGTAGTCTAAGCATTTTTGAGGCCTTATTTCCATCGTAATGCAGGCATTTATATCATATTTGCATCACCTAAAAATTTACCACCATCTCAGATGATCCAAATTTATCAAATAAAATATATTTTCTGAATTTCAACGACGTTCCGGACGCAATGGCGCAGTCCGCTTGTCGATCGGACGTCGTCTGAGCATCTTTGAGGCCTTGTTTCTATCATAACGTAGGCCTTTATATCATATTTGCATCACCTAAAAATCCACCACCATCTCAGATGATCCAAATTTATCAAATAAAATATATTTTCTGAATGTAGATGATGTTCCGGATGCAATGATACTGTCCGTTTGTCCATCTGAAATTGTTAGGGCGACATCGAGGGCCAAATTCCTTAATATGCGATCAGGGCACAATGGCATAGTCCGTTTCATGATCAGACATCATCTAAGCGACGTCGAGGCCTGATTTTCTTGAAATACGTGTTGTCTCAAAATTCATGTCACTCATTAGGATGATCCAAATTGAACAAATAAAATATAGTTGTTGAGTATTTGCAATGTTCTGAACACAATGACGAAGTTCGTTTGTTGATCCGATATCATTTGATCAGCATCGCGCTTTAATTTCGGGTGTCGGTCGTCTCTTTTGACCAATCTCATTCGATTTAATTATGAGTGGCCCCAACCTAGTTGAATTCAATGCCCTGATCGCATAGATACCATCCGTTTGGCATTTGGAGGTCATTTGACCCCTTAAGTGACGAGTTTCATCAAGGCACATATTACTTTATTTACCAGTTTGAGTCCTTTATCACGTGGACTGATGTATAAGGGTCAACAAATGGCCCCCAACAAATGTGGTTCGCGTCTAGAGTGAATCACGTTTGTTGTATGTTGATTGAACCTATGAATCTTCAAAAATTTGTTCTGAATGTCACACCAAGGGTTTTCGCTTTGCGGATCTCCAAAAGCATGTTTGAATGTCACACAGAAGTTTTTATTTAGTGGATCTCCAAAAATTTATTTGGATGTCACACTAAGATTTTTATTTAGTGGATCTCCAAAAGTTTGTTTGGATGTCACACTAAAATTTTTATTTAGTGGATCTCCAAAAGTTTATTTGGATGTCACACTATTTTCTCCTATTTCACCGCTCTTTTAGATGTATCCATAGATGGTTGATATACTGATTTCTTTTTCCCTGTGCTTTATACTATGGACATTGATGGAGGATTACTTGATTTGTCTTTGTTGACTTGTCAGGTGGTTTTTGTACCTTCGGCCCTATGCTTCTTGCTTTGACGGGCTTATTGAAGGCGTAGATGCCGATGACCTAAACCCTTAGATTTGTATTAGGTCGATGACAAGAACTCATCGGTCCAGAGCTTTGTGCATAATAGACTTGTTGATGACAGAATTCACTTAGTTCAGCCCTAGGCTTTTTATGAACATTGGGATGTATTCTTCGGTCCTTTGCTTTGTGCTTTGGGGGACTTGTTGAAGAAAAATTCCTTCGATCCTCGCTTTGTGCTTTGTGGATTTGTTGAAAGATTTGTAGGTTCTGGATTAAGTTGATAGTATCGAACGTAGGTAGTATCTTGATCCTTAATCACTTGAGAAGACTTTAATCTGAATCACTTGAGTTTATCAGATCGGGAGAGCTAGAATTTGATAGCTCTTTGTTCTCTGGTTGCTGAGATGGGGGTTCCTCTACTACGGCCTTTCTTATGGCTTGTTGAGTATACGGAGCTGCCAGCGATCCGGCCATATTTGTGCATGTTGGATCCGACCTTTTACACCCATTCAGGCTTCAGGCTTAAGCTATGGGAATTGTGCTTCCCAATATTGATTTCACTAAAGTTGGTAGATATGAAGTCATCCTTTGTGGTTGAAGATTTTGAAGCCCACGAGCATTCAGTAGTTGTTCGAGACCCATCTTACCATTGGAACTTTGATTCTCCAGTCATTTAAGAGAATTTGGTGGACTACGATCACTTGAACTGGTCGAGTCAAATTGGTCTTCGTTCTTCCTATAGTCTTTACTAACTGGTTGACGAAGTGGGGGTTCCACTACTACGGCCTTTTTTATGGCGTGTTGAGTAGACATAGCTGCCAGCGATCCGGCCATATTTGGGTGTGTTGGATCCGACCTTTTACACCCATTTGAACCTTAAGCTTCAGGCTGTTGAAAGACTTCAAGCTTTTTTGGCCCAATTTGTTGGAGTGTGTAGTCACAAAAATCTCTTTTTTGACTTTTGAGTCTTTGTTCATTGGAGAAGGTGATTTCTCTAGCTTTTGAAAGACCACCTGTATATACTTTGGAAAACAAGTATGTTGTATTCTTTAGCACAAAAGAATATTTGAATTGATAATTTTAAAAATTTATTCGGGGATCTCGGCATGCAGCGCGATGTCAACCCGAATAAATATCTAAAATGCCCCTTGTCTCATATGAACATTCTAAAATAGAAGAAATTTGGAATTTTGAGATTTTAAATATTCATTTGGGGATCTCAGCATGCAGTGCGATGTCGACCCAAATGAATATTTAAAATGCCTCCTGTCTCGCAGGGACATTTTGGATAGGCTTTGTATTTTGAGATTTTAAATATTTATTCGAAGATCCCGTCATATAGCGCGATGTTGACCCGAATAAATATTTAAAATGCCCCCAGTCTAATGGGAGATTTTGAAATGCATTCTTGTTGTACAAGATAATTTCAAAATACAAATGTATTGCCTATAAACACGTACGAAATATGTAGCCTTTTCTTAGGCAATTTTATCTGTGATATTTCTTTAGATATCGACCATTGATCGACGGCATAGGTCTCTGATTCTCCAGGTCGAATAACTGATAAAATTCTCCTTGAAACACCTTCTCGAGAACAAAGGGGCCATCCTAATTGAATACAAATTTATCATCAATTTTTCGGTGTGGGATGATTGATCTACTTAGCACCAGGAATATAACACTCAATTTTTTGATCTATTAGCTCATCAAAAATACGTGTCATTACCCATTGATAGGGGACACTATTGTTCTTTGGGTCAAAAAGCATGACCGTGTAGTAAAATATGCCTATAGATGTTTTGAATGATGTATGCTTTTAATTTTCAATCGTTATCTTAATTTGATCTTATCTTGATGATTCGTCCATGAAGGAGAACATATCATAGTTGAAAGTGGTATCAACTAAATGTTCTGACACATAGTGTAGAAATTTATCTTTTGGGCATGCCTTATTAAGGTCCCAAAAATTGATACAGATACGAATCTGACAGTTCTTCTTCTTCACCGGGATAATATTGGCGATCTAACCAACATATTTTTCTTCACAAATGAAGTTTACCTCTATGAGCTTCTTTGAGAAGAACATCACTGATGAAGGTCGGGCAATGACCTTCTTCAGTTTGAGAGGATATATTTAAAAAGTGATGGAATTTCTTGAAGGATTCTTCAAGGTATCGACCATCAAGAACATTGTTGTAGGGGCCATCTTTGAGACCTACTTTTGATGAATTTCTTTAATGGTTGATCTCTAGGGGTACACACTAGATGTCACACCATTCTTTAAATATATTATTATTTTTTTAGAGATGCTGGTCTCCATATTTATTTTCCCTTATGCCGGGACCTTTCGATGGTGGATTCTAGGATATATGTCCAAGTGTCACACCCCGATGCTCACCGTATATATCTTGATTATTTCTTTTCCCTACCATCAAAATAGATGGTTGCTTTTACTTCTATCGGGGCCTTTTAGTGATGGATCTTTGGACATAAGGACCAAAGGTCAAATCTTGATGTTCACCGTACAGATCTTTATTCTTTCTTTGCACTACCATCATAAGAGATGGTAGCTTTTAGCTCTATTGGGACCATTTAGTGATGGATCTTTGGGCAAAAAGACCAAATGTCACATCCTGATGTTCATCGTACGCATCTTTATTCTTTCTTTGCTCTACCATCATAAAAGATAGTAGCTTTTAGCTCTATCTGGACCTTTAAATGATGGATCTTTGTATATAATGACCAAATATCACATTTTGATGTTCACCGCAGTTTGCTTGTCGATCGGACGTCGTCCGAGCATATTCGAGGCTTTGTTTCCGTCGTAACGCAGGCCTTTATATCACATTTGCATCACCTAAAAATCCACCACCATCTCAGATGATCCAAATTTATCAAATAAAATATATTTTTTGAATGTAGACGATGTTCCGGACGCAATGATACTGTCCGTTTGTCGATCTGATATTGTTTGGGCGACATCGTGGGCCAAATTCCATAATATGCATGCTATTACCTTGGGATCTATGTCACCATTATGATTGAACCCAATTATTCACAAAAGATGTATATTTTGAATGTTGAGGACGTTCCAAACGCAATGGCATATTCCGTTTCATGATTAGACATCATCTAAGTGACGTAGAGGCCTGATTTAATCGAAATACGTGTTGTCTCGAAATTCATGTCACTCATTAGGATGATCTAAATTGAACAAATAAAATACAGTTTTTGAGTATTTGCAATGTTCTGAACACAATGACGAAGTCCGTTTGTTGATCCGACATCGTTTGATCAGCCTTGCGCTTTAATTTCGGGTTTCGATCGTCTCTTTTGACCAATGTCATTCGATTTAATTACGAGTGGCCCCGACCTAGTAGAATTCAGTGCCCTGATTGCATAGATACCATCCGTTTGGTATTTGGAGGTCATTTGACCCCTTAAGTGACGAGTTTCATCAATGCACATATTGCTTTATTTACCAGTTTGAGTCCTTTATCGTGTGGTTTGATGTATAGGGGTCAACAATCTGATAATTACTCATCACACCCGCGTATGTATATTACTATGCATTTGACATATCTTCCATCATTGCTAATAAGAGTTCACATCCGATATGATCTTCTATCTCATTCATGTAGAAAATCCATCACACAAGTGATGTATTCACCAACACTACTTGAAGATAAGATAATTATATGATTGAACAGTCTTATATGTTAACTTGTAGGAGCTTGTATACTTTGCCAATGTGTTATCCTTGTTTGTACCTTTGCTTTTATATTGAATTGTTGTTGATAATGGAGAATTAGCTATATTCATATGTGAATCTTTTATGAATATCCCAGTTATATCTATCTTTTCTCATCAAGTTCATATCACTTGCTCTTATGAGTGAGTAATAGAGATATTCACCATAGCTCATTGCTAATAATTATTTGTTGATGCTTGTAAGAAAGTTAATTTTGTAGTTCTCTAGCATTTAGTTCATTTGAACTTGAGTTCCCTTGCACATGATTTAGTCAAGTTCAAATTCTACTCAAAGGTTTACAAGTTCGAGTCCAAGTACAGTTCAGGCTTAAGATGAGCCTCATCCCTTTATTCAAGTCCCCTACAGTCTTGCAAGTTTAAGTTCTTCATCATTTGTCCAAGTTTGATTTGAGTTTGAATTAAGCCTTTTTTTCAAATTTGTACTTAATTCATTAATATGTTTTCTAGTTCAATTTAAGTCCAGGTACAATCTCATATAAACCCAAAATTTTGGTAGCCTCGCGGTGTCTCCCCTGTTTAGGGGAAAACTAAGAGTAACTAGGCATTCCCACCATGACCAATAAAGGCGTGTATGGTATGTGTCCTTGGATGAGGACACCATGGAAGAGAACTTCACACCCACCACTCATAATAAAGGCATGTATGGGGTCTTTGATAGTACATGTTTAAATAGATAATTTGCTTTCCCCCCACTCGGAGATACTTATGAGTGACCCCGCCTCGCTGTAGGTGCGACACCATCGTTCCATCCCTCCACGCATAATAAAGGCATGTATAGGAGGTTTTTTGATGCACCATAAATATTGAAGTAGGGCCTTAACCCGCCTCGTCATAGGTGTCGCACCGGGGTCCCATCCCACCACGCATAATATAGGCATGTATGGGCGGTTTTTTGGTGTGCCACAAACTCCGAGAATGGGCTCTCGAGTATAAGGTGATTACCCGCCTCATCGTAGGCATCGCACCAGGGTCCAATCCCATCATGCGCAATAAAGGCGTGTATAGGTGATTTTTCGGTCCACCGCGAACTCTGAAGGCAAGAATCTAAGTTTTAGAGAACACATACCTTCAAGGGGTTGTTGGCACATGGATCCAAGCAAGAGGAGGGTCATTTCATTTTTTTATCTTTTCTTATTATAATTAACTACGCTTGATAATAATAAAATATGATTTAAAAATAATTAATTATATATAATAATAATTAATTTACAATAAAACAATTAAATTTAATTAAATTTAAGTAATTATATTTAATTAATAATAAAAATAATTAAATATAATAATATTAAAAATTAATTATAATTATTTTAATTAAAAATAATTATTATTAATAATGATTAAATATAATTAAATATTTAATTATAACTAATTTTTATTAAATATAATTATTTATTATTATCAATTAATAATAATAATAATAATAATAATAATAATAATAATAATAATAATAATAATAATAAATAAAATCCCACTACCCCTACTACTCTCAGTTTGAGGTTTTACAGGACTTGGCCGAAGTAGCATGCGAAAAGGGAGTAAGATACCTTCATAGTCGGCGAACTCCCATGTTTTCATCTAATTAAAATGTTGTAACTTCCGTTCATATGGCAAGGTAAGTCATCGAAGGAGGCTAGGGCAAGGAGAGGTGGCAGTTGGTATAGGGAGTTCAGCCAAGTAAGAGCTCGACACTCTCTCCCTCCCCCTTTCTCTCTCTCTCTCTCTAGATCTGCACGAGCAGGGCTCGGTTTGGTCGGAGAAGGTTGGAGGTGGTTGCGGCTTGTGGGAGCAAAGGGGGTTCGACTAGAGTTGAGCAGGAGGTCATGGGATTTACTAGAGAAGAGAAGTATCGGGATAGAGAAGTAGCGAAATAGGACGTGTCGTGGGCGAGCCCTATTGGTTGGCTTTTATAGACGTTGGAGAGAGGCGATCGAGAGCGAGATTTGAGCAAAAATTGCAGAATAGTACCAAATGCGTAGTGGTTCGACGTGATTTTGGGTAGATAACATGGAGGATTTCATGGATCCAACGAGTTCAAGGTATGTATACTAGTTTCATGGCTTCTTCCCTTTTTAAGTTATTTATATAGATGTTAACAAATGTCCCCCAATAAATGTGATATGTGCCTAGAGCAAATCAAATTTGTTGTATACTGATCTCAAATTTGTCATACTAGGGATTTCATTAAGTGGACTCAAAAAACTTGTTTGGATGTCACACCAAGATTTTCACTTTGTAGATCTCCAAGAGTCCAACTATGTGTCTTTGTAGATCTTTAGATACACTTGTAATCTTTAATATAGCTAATATATTTACTATTGGTGAAGTAGAGATCCATGGGATTGTGATAGAGTACTTTGAACTTAGATCTCTATAGCATCACTCTATAGATTGACGCTAGTGGATATCATCTCCACCATTTGTTCTCTTTAATCACCACGATCACTTTAGTTTATATCATTTCCTTTATATGCTTAATATTCTTCTATCATCTGGTTGTATATTGGTAAAATTTTAAATATTTATTTAGGGATCTCGGCATGCGGCATAATGTCGACCCAAATAAATATTTAAAATTCCCCTAGTCTTTAAGGACATTTATAGATATCATTAAGGCTGCTTCTTTTCATAGCTTTAGACTAAGTCATGAGATTCTAATTCTTTCGATCCTGTGCTTTGTGATGCGGACATTGATGGAGAATTATTTGATTTATTTTTACTGACTTGTCAGGAAATTTATACCTTCGGCCCTATGATTTTTCCTTTTGCAAACTTGATGAAGGAGTAGAAGCTAGCGACATAAACCCTTAGGTTTATATTAGGTCAATGGAAAAAATTCATCGGTCTAGAGCTTTGTGCATAACAAACATGTTGATGACATAATCATTTTAGTTCAGCATTAAGCATTTTGTAAGCTTTAAGATAGTTTCTTTGGTCTTTTATTTTGTGCTTTGATGGACTTATTGAAGAAAAAAGCTTTATGCTTTACGGATTTATTAAAGGATTTTCAGGTTTTGGATTTAGTTAATAGTACCGAATGTAGGCTGTACCTTGATCCTTAACCACTTGAGAAGACTTTAATTGGAGTCACTTGAGTTCATCAGATCTAGAGAACTTAGATTTGATAGTTCTTCATCCTCTGGTTGTTGAGATGGGGGTTCCTCTACTATGGCCTTTCTTATGTCTTATTGAGTAGATGGAACTGCTAGTGATTTGATCATATTTAGGTGTGTTGGATTCGGCCTTTTATAATCATTCAGGCTCCAAACTTGAGATATGAGAAATGTGCTTCCCAATGCTGACTTTACTAAAATTGGTAGATTTAGAGTTCTCCTTTGTGGTTGAAGATTTGGAGCCTACGTACATTTGGTAGTTGCTCAAGATTCCTCCTTCCCATTGGAACTTTGATTCTCCGGTTAATTATGAGAATTTAGTAGACTACGATCACTTGAATTGGTCGAGTCAAATTAGCCTTAATTCTTCCTACAGTCCCTACTAATAGGTTGATGAAGTGGGGGTTTCGCTATTACGGTCATTCTTATGGTGTATTGAGTAGATAGAACTGCCATCGATCTGGTCATATTTGGGTGTGTTGGATCCGACCTTTTACACCCATTCGAACCTTAAGCTTCGGGCTATTAAAAGACTTCAAGCTTTTTTGGCTCAATTTATTAGAGTGTGTAGTTAAAAAAATATATTTCTTGACTTTTGAATCTTGGTGTCTCAAACTTTCTGAAGATCACCTGCATATACCTTGAAAAAGAAATCGTTGTATTCTTTAATATAAGAAAATATTTGTGTTGATAATTTAAATATTTATTTAGGGATCTCAGTATGCAGCACGATATCGAACCTGATAAATATTTAAAATACCCCCTGTGTCGTAGGAGAATTTCAAAGTAGAATAAATTTGAGATTTTAAATAATCATTTAGGGATCTTGACATGCAGCACGATGTCGACCCAAATGAATATTTAAAATTCCCCTATCTCGTAGGAACATTTTAGATAGGCTTTGTATATTTGAGATTTTAAATATTTATTTGAAGATGTTGACCCGAATAAATAACTAAAATGCCCCTAGTTTGATGAGGGATTTTGAAATGTATTCTTACTATATAAGATATTTTTAAAATATAAGCAAGCATTAATAAATTTGCATGAAATATTTTGATCATTATAATATACATTAGATATGAAATTTTCATGCATGATACTTCTTTAAATGTCGGCCATTAATAGGTGACATGAGCCTCTGACCGTTCAGATTAATCAATTGATACGCTCCTCCTTGGTACACATTCTCAATGACGAAGGGGCCTTCCTAATTAGAAATGAATTTGCCACCAATTTTTTTTTGTGGGATGATTGGTCTTTTCAACACCAAGACCAATTCCCCTTCTTAAAATGTTTGAGGTCGCACCATCCGATCAAAAGATTTTGCCATTCTTACTCGGTAGATTTCTAAGTTTTATTGAGCTTGCAATTTGATCTCATCGAGTGCATCAAGCTCTTCCATTCTTAAATGAGCATTTTATTCTTGAGTGAGGTCATTCTGGATTGCTACCCGGAGTGATGGTAATTCAATTTCTAGTGGCAATATTGCTTCAACTCCAAATACTAATGAATTAGGAGTGGCTTTGGTTGGCATTTTGTAGGTTGTATGATATGCCCACAATGCTTCAGCCATTTTTTTTATACCATTCTCTTTTATTCTTGGTGAGGATCTTTTTCAATAGCTTCACCAATGTCTTGTTGAAAGCCTCTACCAAACCACTCGCTCTTGGATTGTATATAGACAAGTATCGCCAATCAATTTTATGCCTATCAATAAATTTGTAGACTTTTGTACTTTTGAATGTCGTACCATTATCCGATATTATGCAGCGTGGCACACCAAATATGTATATAATATTATGGGTAAAGTAATTGATCCCATGCTCGGATGTGACCTCTCTGAATGGAGCTGCTTCTACCTATTTAGAAAAGTAGTATGTTGCTGCCAGAATAAAGTGGTATCCCACTGATGACGGCGGGTCTATCAGCCCAATTATATCAGTGCCCCAACATTCAATGGCCAGAATGCTATAGTTGGGTGTAGAGGATTTGGAAGCTGATGTATAACATCACTGTGGATTTGACATTCATGGAACCTCTTAGGATGGTTAATATAATCACTTACCATTATCGGACAATAATAACCCATTCTTTTAATTTTTGAGGTCATTTTGGGACCTGACTGATGTACACCATAGAGTCCTTCATGGACTTCTGCTACAACTTTATCAGCTTTCTTGGTCCCTATGCACCTTAGCCACATTTGATCAAAAGTTTGATGATATAACGTGTCATTGACAAATGCGTATCATAATGCTCTATTTCTAATTTTTACAACTAGAGATTTATCCTTTGGGTGTTTACTTTCCTTAAAGTAGCCAATGAAGGGTTGCCTTCAATCATCTCCTTTCTCAACATCAAGGCAATGCAACCATGATTTTGAAGCTTGACTAGTTTTACGTCTCTTGGCCATGTGATATCTTTCCGAATAATTTTCCATAAAGATCTGATGGAGAGGTTAAGGGTCAACTGGGGCTTCATTCTACTGACTCGAATATGGAATTCCTTCTGCCTTCGGGAATTGTAACATAGCAGGCTCTATAATTAGTTAGTTGTAAACTCCGATGAATATAGGCTTCTTCTTATTGGTGTTTGCCATTTCCTTAGCCAATTTGGCCAAGAAATCTTCTTTGGCATTTTATCATCGGGGAATCTGGACTACTTTAACATTTGGCACCTGCTTCAGTAGCTTAAGGGCCGGGTAATGAGCCCACTCAACCTTACAAATCTTGTAAATGCCCAAGACCTAATTTATCACTAGTTGAGAGTTGCCAAAGATTTCAAGATTTTGAATTTTTCCATCAATTGCAATCTCTAATCCAATAATTAGAACTTCAAACTCGGCTTCATTGTTGGTCAAAGGTTCAGTCAAACTGAATGAAAATCTCATTATGCCTCCTTCAAATGGAATAAGAACAAGACCAATGCTGGCTCATGCTCTTGTAATATTTGGAGCTCAGGCAGGTTTAAATCATGATGCCATGTCAAAATACATCTCCCATAAAGATAGCTTTTCATCCTCCTCAACCTGCATAATTATTTCATCAGGCAAATCATCGTTGAGTGAAGAGTCTGCCGGGATAGGATGTGCGATGGAAAAATCTTCCAAGGCTTTCCTTTTCACCACCTTTTACGGCATGTATGTGATATCAAATTGTAGTAATAATACTACCCACCTAGTTAGATGACCTGTCAATGCTGGTTTTGTCATCAAGAACTTCAACAGATCAATCTTTGATATCAAGGTAATTCTATGAGAAAGCATATAGTGGTGAAGTTTTTGAACTACAAAAATCAATGACAAATAATGCTTTTCAATAGGAGAATAATGGCTTTCTGCTCCAATCAACTTTCGACTAATGTAATAAAGTGTATTTTCTTTACCTTCTTCATTATTCTGGGCCAATAATTCTCTAAGGGGCTCTTCCAATGCTGTTGTATACAGTATAAGAGGCTTCCCCGGTATTGGCACTGTGAGAATATGCGAATTTAACAAGTATCTTTTGATACTGTTAAATGCTTCCTGACACTCTTCATCCCATTTGAAATGAACATCTTTCTTCATTAATTTTGAAAATGGATGGTACATACCCGATAGATTTGATATGAATCTCTGAATGAAAGATAGTTTCCCTTGTAGTGAGCAAAGCTGTCAAAGGATCCTTGGTAGTGGAATCTCTGTGATTGCCTTAATTTTATTGGGGTCAATCTCTATACCTCGATGACAAACATCATATCACATGAATTTTTTGGAGGAGACCCCAAAAGCACATTTGAGGAGGTTCTTCTTTAGATCATATGTTCTGATCCTCTCAAATATATTTCTGAGATCTTTTAGTGATCTTTTTGGTCAAGGATTTTAACAACAGGGGCGGATCCCCGGTCATGTGAGGGGGGGCTTTTTCGGTTTTTGCCCCTTCTCAAAACAACTATTTGCCCTAAAATATACAATCCTGCAACGCTTTGCCCATCTCGCACATTTCATCTTGTTTGCATGATGGCAGGAGGTCTTCGAGACTTCGACTCTTCGTATTCGCTGCAGATCTCCTCTCGTTCACAGTCGTAGATTCGAGAATCGTTCGCAAATCATAAGTATTGCCTTCCATGCTTCGCTAGTTCACTACTATAGCCCACAGCCTTTGCACTATAACTTTTGTCTTGGCGAATCTCAATGTTTCCCATCACAAATCTCATTATTTCTTGTTTGCCCAATTTGCAGGCCCCTTCTGGCATTATTGAAGGTAAAAACCAAGAAACTGAGTTACTTCTTACTCTATTTCTTGCTTGATGCTTTTCTTGTTTTCCTTATCTACATATTAATTTTGTTTCTCTTTTTTAATTTTCTGCCTACTGAAAAAATTATGATAGTTCTTGTAGTTGTGAAAGGATTTGTTTATGAATTTTTTACTTATCTGTATTATTATAGTGATGCATAGTTTTAAAATTTTTTAACATTGTTTTTTGTATAGTTGGATAGTTGTACACAGTTGGTGTTAATTGAGTAAAGGCTTTATTTTTTTCTCTATTTTGCAGGAGAATCAGTGAATCATGATATTAATTTTCTAGATATTTGATTGTGCTCATTGTGTTGGCTTTTTTAAATGGCTAAGTTGTAGATTCTATTATATGTTTTAACATATTTTTGTGATTTTTGGTGTTGAAAGTTATAAAATAATAACTTGGTTTTGTACTTCTGTAAACTAATTATCAGTTCCATCTTCTTTCTTTGATTATACATTTGATGTTTAGTATTTTTAGTAATTTTTATGCCTATTAATCGAATACGATGTCAACAAAAATAAAAGATTTGAAATAAATCCTTTTGTAGTATTTATTTCTATATGAAATTTAGCTAAGTGCTGAGATTAGAACATTAATTGATATATAATTCATAAAATAATGTTGAAATTGTGTTGATCTGAATTGATGAAAACATCATTTCAGAAGTATCATGCCTGGTGAGTTTAATGGTTTGAAAGCACTAACTCTTAAAGATAATGCTCAGGCATTCTATATTCATTATTTTGCTCATCAACTTCAATTATGTTTGGTGTCTATTGTAAAAGATCATTGGCAAGTAAATCATTTATTTGAGATCACTTCAAGAATTATCAATACAGTTGGAGCTTCATGTAAGAGAAATGATACCTTAAAAGTTATTTAACATGATAAAATAGTTTCATTTAACTAGTGGAGAGTTAATTTGTGGTCGAGGTTTGAACAAATAAACTAATTTGCTTCATACTGGTGACACCCATTGGAGTTTACATTTTCAAAGATTAATCAGTCTAAGAAAAATGTATGCTTCTATGATCGAAGTAATTGAAATCGTCAAGGATGATGGGATATATGATCAACCTTCAGTTGAAGTAGGTGTTTTAATTCATGCTATTGAATCTTTTGACTTTATCTTGGCACTACATTTAATGATTGATTTTTTAGGAATTACAAATGAATTATCAGAAGCCTTACAAAGATATGATCAAGATATTATCAATGCAATGAAATTGGTATAAGTGTCCAAACAATGATTCTAGATGTTGAGAGAAAATGGATGGAAACCTTTACTTGAGGAAGTGTCACATTTTTGTAATATTTTTGAAATTGAAGTTCCAAATATGGATTCTATATTCAAGTCTCCTGGATGATCAGTACGAAAAGGTGCTGAAATAATAAACTTTCATCATTATCGAGTTGATTTATTCTACACTGTTGTTGATATGCAATATCTGGAACTTAATAGCCATTTCTCTGAATCTAGTACCGAGTTACTTCTTTGTGTGACATGTATAAGTCCAAGTAATTTGTTCTCTGCTTATGATAAGGGAAAATTAATTCATCTTACAGAGTTATATCCGACAAATTTTTCTATGGTTGATCTTATGTCTCTTGATCATCAGCTATCTGCTTATATTATTGATATGCGTATTAGTGATGAGTTCATATCTTTGACTAGTATAGCGGCTCTTGCAAAATAGATCGTAAAGGGAAAAAAAATTATTTATCCTCTAGTTTATAGACTTATTATTTTGGCACTGACTTTACCAGTTGCTACTGCTACGGTGGAGAGAGCATTTTTTGCAATGAAGATTATTAAGCATCGGCTGTATAAGAAAATGGGTGATACTTGGCTCAATGACTGTCTAGTGCCATGTATTGAAAAAGAAGTATTTGATTCTATTCCAAATAAAGTCATCATGCAATATTATCAGAAAATGCAAAGTAGAATACAAAGTTTGTAATTTCCTTTTTTATTTCATAAACTATGATGAAGTATAATGTATTACTTAGAATTTTGCTAATGAAAATGAGGGTATTTACTATTTTATATATTGAGTTTGCCCCCCTAAGAAAAAAGGCTGGATCCGCCCCTATTTAACAATAAGGTCATCTACATAGCACTCGACCTTCTGATATATAAAATCACCAAATATGTGAGTCATTACCTGTTGGAAGGTAGCACCAGCATTTTTCAGGCAAAAGGGCATGACCGTGTAGCAAAATATGTCGATGGGCGTTATGAATGATGTGTATTTTTCATCCTTAGGTGCCATCTTAATTTGATTGTATCATGACGATTCATCCATGAAGGAGAATATGTCGTAGTTGGACGTATTGTCCACCAGAAGTTTGAATACAGGGAGCAAAAAAATCATCTTTTGGGTATGCCTTATTGAGGTCCCTGAAGTCAATGCAGACACGAATCTGCCCATTCTTTTTCTTTTTAGGGATAATATTGAAAATCTATTCTGCATATTTTTCTTTGCGAAAAAGCTTGCTTCCATGAGCTTCTTAGTTTCAGCAATCATCTATTCTTCTATCTCCAATCTCATTCTTCGTGGAGCTTGTCCAAGCAAAGCGGTCCCTTAATTCACAAAGATGTTTTTTTTTTATTTCTTCCACTCTCTCTTAAAGAATGAATGGCACTGATTCGGGTTGGGCGATCTTCTTCAATCTGAGAGGATATAATTGAAAAATAATGGGATTTCTTGAAGGATTATCCAAGGTGTCAACCATCAAGAATATTATTTGTAGGGGTCATCTTTGGGACCCACTTTTGATGAATTTCTTTAATAGTGGATCTCTAGGAGTACACACTAGATGTCCCACCATTCTTTAGCATTTATATTTTTTCTAGAGATGTGAGTCTCTATATTTGTTTTTCCTTATGTCGAGACCTTTTGATATAGGATTCTTGGATATACTTCCAAGTGTCATACCCTGATGCTCACTATATATATCCTGATTTTTTCTTTATTTTACCATCGTAATAGATTGTTGATTTTCTCTCTATCAGATGGTTTCTTTTACCTATATCGGGACTTTTAAGTGTTGGATTTTTAGACATAAGGACTTAATGTCACATCCTAATATTCACCGTGTAGAGTTAAATATTATAATTATTTTTTTATGCTACTATAACATTTAGATAACTAGCCAAAGATGAAAAGAGAAACCAATCCCCAGCAGAGTAGCTAGAAATCTGTGGGCTCCAAAAAAATTTCCCCAGCATCCACCCGCTATTACTTTTTATTTCTGTGATGGGGTTTTAACGGAATTAGTTTCGGGGTAAATTTTGGAAGGCAGATGGGTTTGTAGATAAGATACTACCCAGAGATTTTACACTCATTTTGTGAGGGCTTTATGATCTGAGTTCTAGTTTTCTATAAGCATAAGCCCCTATAGATAATTATCCCTCTCGGTCGTGAGAGAGAACTTTTGATTAAGGCTAGTAATCAATCAGATACATAAAAATACGTGCATCTGGCATATAGTAGCAGTATAGGTTTAGATGTTGGAAAATTGAAGGTTTTATTTTTAAAATAGAAATTTCACCATCTAGTACTTAAAGTTGATGGTGGGGGAATGGATGATAGACCCAATCAAGATCCCATGGTTCCGTCATCCCGGGCCATCGTGGTCCCTGATCTACTTAGTCAGAGGAGGTAGTCGACCCAACCGGACAGAAGGATCCTTATCGGCAACCATGGGTTGCTTCGTCCAAGGGTACCTTATAGACCTAGGGTGAATATTTATCTAAGGGGATAAATTTGGATCCACCTTAACTAACAAAGGACTTTATTCCCTATCGATTATATCCTATTGATTAATATCTCAAGGATTTAATGACAATAAGGAAATTTTTGGCTCTAGATAACCGGTATTTTATGGTACAATTTGGCGACAAAACCACTCGGTTCAGAGGGCCCCGGGTCATAACAATTTATCTTGCTGCCTTTTGATGAAAAAACTGCCAGTTAGAGGACACATACCACATCTTTGCTGATAGGAGATTATTTTTAGAATGGATCTTAGAGAATTTTTTTACTAGGCATTTGGCTCTTTATGAGCTGAAGTAAATTTTAATTTGTCAACTTTGGCAAACTATTATGGAGGGTGGATGAATTTTGTTTTAAGTGGTTGGATTTCAGTTTTAAATACTATTCTGTTGATTTTAGGATTTTGGATTTGGACTTTGTGGATACTTGAGGTGGTATTTAAGAATGCTTGAAATTAAACCCTCTCGTTGAGATCTTTGTTCAATGCGGCCAACATCGAGGTATGAGGGATCATTTATATTTAAAGCTTGAACCTTATTGACCCTATCAACTTGCCGATATCGGATCGGGTTTCATAGGATTTATGCCTTAGTTAGTGAATTCTCGTGATTATAGTCTTTAAAGGCCTAATATGAATGTATTAAATAAATATGACGGTCACCACAACCATATATTTATTTAATAGTTCGAACCCTGTCGACTCCTATTGATCCGTATAAAAGGATCAGATTCGAACTTGAATTCACTTATTGACCCGCACAGCATCTCTAGACATCACATGTGTTCCCATTACATGCTCGACAAGACCTATGCGGGTGTTTGGGACATTTTAGAGTTGTTTGTTGAACCTTGTCAACTCTTATCAACATACTTAGGAGGATCGGGTTTAAATTTATTAACCCGTGTAGCATCCCTGGATGACACGTGCATACCCATAACATGCTCGTCGGGGCCCATCCGGATCTTTGATTACATTTACCCCTTTAGTATAGCTATGTGCATATAAATTACAGTGCATGTGCGGGGTATTTTGAAATATTTAGTTTTGATCAATCGAGCAGGCAACCGCCATTTGAATGCATCACTCTACTTGAAAATTAGTACATGCCTTATGTCTACTTATATGCATGTTGCAGATCCGATGGTGTGGCGTTGTATTGGATATCTACCCGATGTATACAGGTAGACTGTCGTGTACTACTTGTTACTTTATGCAGGTAGATTGTAGTGCACTAACTAATCTTCTGCTTCGGATCGTAGAGCTTGTATTCTTTGAAAGCTTTATGTATTTGCTCGTATATGTCACTTAATGTTTATAGTGGATCTCTTACATAAGCTCATAGGAACTTGCATTTGTTGTATTATTTATGCATTTTATTGTGGTCTTTGATTTATATAGTAGATCCGCCACTACCACAAGTTGGCAGGTAGATGTATTCTTTCACATACTGAAGTTGACTTTAGGATACTATATTTACTGAAGTCTTTTTGCATCTACCCATAAGTGGCTTGTTATACATATATCTATATTCATAGAGTGATTGTATGTATTATATATCTTTCACATTTTCTTGCAAACAATATGTCGAATGTACAACGGGCCTCCTGTAATGGACCGTAGGCACTTGCATTTGTTGTAAATCAAATTCTCTCCACTTATAAGAGACAGATGCATCTACTTGTCAATGCCATATTATAGGCTATATTAGTATCTTAACAATTATGACAGACTCCTTGTATCCTTCTTGTAGATGACATGTTTTGTGCATAGCGGGTCTTCTACAAATTTCCATAGGCATTTGTATTTGTTATACGTCTGCTTCTGTATGTAGAGAACTAGTGTATTTTACCTATGTTGAATTATTGTCGATGATGTGTTCTGCTTGTGAACATTTCATGTTGCATATTAATTGCTATGGTTTGTTGAGGTTCAGTGCATTTATCTGTAATTACTCATCACACTCGTGTATGTATATTATTATGCATATGACACATCTTCCATCAGTGCTAGTAAGAGTTCACATCCGCTACAATCTTCTATCTCATTCATGTAGAAAATTCGTCACACAAGTGATGTATTCACCGACACTACTTATAGATAGGATCATTGTGTGAATGCAGAGTCTTATATGTTATCTTGTAGGAGCTTTTATACTTTGCCGATGTGTTACCCTGGTTTATACCTTTGCTTGTATGTTGAACTGTTTTTGATAATAGAGACTTCGCTACATTCATATGAAAATCTTTTATGAATATCCCCATTGTATCTGTCTTTACTCATCAAGATCATACCACTTGCACTTATGAGTGAGATATAGGGATTATATTCACCGTAGGTTATTGCTTATAATTGTTTGTTGATGCTTGTAAGAAAGTTAATCTTGTAGTTCTCTTGAATTTAGTTCATTTGAACTTGAGTTCCCTTGCATATGATTTAGTCATGTTCAAATTTTGCTCAAAGGTTCACAAGTTCGAGTCCAAGTATAGTTTAGGCTTAAGATGAGCCTCTCCCTTTCATTCGAGTCCATTATAGTCCTTACAAGTTCAAGTTCTTCAACATTTGTCAAAGTTTGATTTGAGTTTGAATTAAGTCTTTTGTTCAAGTTTGGACTTAGTTCATTAATATCTTTTTTAGTTCAATCAAATCCAGGCACGATCTCGTGTTTGCACAAAATTTCGACAGCCTCCTGGCGTCTCCCATGTTTAGGAGAAAACTACAAAAAACTAGGCCTTCCCACCATGCACAATAAAGACGTTTATGGTAGGTGTCCTCGGATGACGACACCGCGGCCATGAACTTCACACCCATCACGTGCAATAAATGCGTGTATGGGGGTCTTTGACAAAACCTGTTCAAAAAGATAATTTGCTTTCCCCCCGCTCGGCACTACTTATGAGTGACCCCGGCTCGCCATAGGCCCCTCACCAGGGTCCCATCCCACCATGTGCAATAAAGGCATGTATAGGAGGTTTTCTGGTGCGCCACAAACATTAAAGTAGGGCCTTAGGTGATAACCCACGTCGTTGTATGCATCACACCGGGGTCCCATCCCACCAGGCACAATAAAGACATATATGAGCAATTTTTCGGTGCGCCACAAACTTCGAGAACGGGCTCTCGAGTTTAAGGTGATTACCAGCCTCGTCATAGGCGTCACACCGGGGTCCCATCCCACCACGCACAATAAAGGCGTGTATAGGCGATTTTCTAGTTCGCCGCGAACTCTGAATGCGAGAATCTATGTTTTAGAGAACACATACCTTCACGGGGTTGTTGTCACATGGATCGAGGCAAGAGGAGGGTGGGTCATTTCATTTTTTTATCTTTTCTTATTATAATTAACTATGCTTGATAATAATAAATTATGATTTAAAATTAATTAATTATAAGTAATTATAATTAATAGTAATTAATTTACATTAAAATAATTAAATATAATTAATTTTAAGTAATTATAGTTAATTATTAATAAAAATAATTAACTACAATAACATTAAAAATTAAATAAAATTTATTTTAATTAAAACTAATTATTATTAACAATGATAAAATATAATTACATATTTAATTATATCTAATTTTAATTACATATAATTATTTATTATTATCAATTAATTAATTATTTAATTAATAATAATAATAATAAATAATAAAAAAAAATAAAATCCCTCTCCCCCTGCTGCTCTTGATTTGGGGTTTTACGGGACTTGGTCGAAGGGCCATGAGAAAAGGGAGTAGGATTCCTTCACTGTCGGCGAGCTCTCGTGCTTCCTTCCAATTAAATTGTCATAACTTCAGATCAGATGGCAATAGGAGTCGTCGAAGGAGGCTAGGGCAAGGAGAGGTGGCGATCGGTATAGGGAGTTCCACTAGGTAGGAGCTCGGCACTCTCTCCCTCCTCTCTCTCTCTCTCTCTCTCTCTCTCTCTCTCTCTCTCTCTCTCTCTCTGGATTGGCACGAGCAGGGCTTGGTTTGATCGGAGAAGGTTGAAGGTGGTTGCGGCTTGTGGGAACAAAGGGGGTTCGGCTGGAGTTGAGCAGGAGATCGTGGGATTTCCCAGAGAAGAGAGGTATTGGGATAGAGAAGTAGCGACCGGGACGTGCCATGGGAGAGCCCGATTGGTTGGCTTTTATAGACGTTGGAGATAAGTGATCAAGAGCAAGATTTGATCAAAATCGCGTAACGACGGCGAATGTGCAGTGGTTTGGCATGATTTTGGGCAGATAACGCAGAGGATTTCATGGATCCAAGGAGCGCAAGGTATGTATGATGGTTTCAAGGCTTCTTCCCCTTTTGCGTTGTTTATACAAAGGTTAACATATTGGAATGTCGACAATGCCAAAAATGTTCTATCAATTTGCCCAAATAAAATTACACGCCAAAATCAAAAAGCTTCTTGAAGAAACGATGTACAAAATAAGGAAAATGGCGTGCGACATTGCCCAAATGACATTCGATCGCACAACGGACTTCGGCGTTGAGTTTGGAATATTTCAAATACTAAAAATTGACTAACAATTAGTTCAATTAAAATCACCGCCATAAATCGATGTGGGTCTCAAAACAAGAATGCGCAAATTGACAAAATTAGCACGCAACATTGCCCAAACAATATCCAATCACAAAACAGATTGAATTGTTCCGTTCAGAACATAAAAAATACTCAAAATCCACTATCAATTTGGCCAAAATAATTATAAGGTAAAATTGACACATAAAATGAGGCAATATGCACGAATTTCCAGAAAATCACACGAATTGATTTAATTTTTGTCAATTACATCTTTTTCTGTCATTTTAATAGTGATAATTAATTGATTTTACTCGATCAAAGCAGTTGAACAAGGAAATCATAAGTGAAAAAGGATTAAGAACCAATTTCATGTGAACATCTTTTTTCTTTTCTTCGTTTTGAACAACTTTTTTATTGCTTCTTAAAGAAGTTTTTTAATACAAAAATTTAATTTTTTATACTAAAAAATTGCATTAAGATGCAATAAAAAAACCTGTCTCAAATGAAACCTAATCTTTTAGAAAATCCTCAAAATCCGCTGATTACCTCACTGATCCCCGTCTTTTCATGTAAACCCTCTTGCAACCTTCCTCGGTCAAATACTCTACTCTCGACATTAAAGCGTAGCGAAAGAAAAGTTTTGCATTCTTCTACACTGATAAATTAAAGAAAAAACAACCTCACACTCGTCCTCAACAAGTCATGACCATTTTAGCATTTTTTTTAAACCACTTTTCTGATTATCCTTTCGGCCTTTAAACGGCCCGCCCCTAGCCATTCAATCACAAGAGCTTGCTAATTCCAACTGGGATTTTTGACCTCACACAAGCTTACTGTTCGTCCCTCTCATCTTCAACCCCCATACACCTGAAGCTCTAGTCAATCTCAGGTTTTATTTAACCGCTGAGAAGCTCTAGACCGACCATTCCTGAGAAGCAAGCCCACTTGAGACCCCTTTATGCCTCTTTGCTCGCACGTGAGACAACCTAGTAGAGTAGCAAGAGCTGATATCCCCATTTCACCTTACCCGAGAGCTTCCTTCACCAGTAGCTGAGATAAATTACCTTGAAATAGATATGTAATTCTTCAGCTCCCTTTCACGTGAAACTTGCTGTGAGAATCCTTCACTTTCTATACTTCCACTAACTTGTCCTTATTAAAAAAGAAAAAGATCAAAAAAATCTTGCTGTCTCTGTCCACGTGAAAAAAGGGAGAAATTATTCTGCGCGGAGTTCAGATCCTAATAAAAATGCGTCACATCTGATAACGAGCTTCATACTGAGTGGTACCACGGCTCGGAACCGCTCGGTACCAAAACTTAAACTGGACGGTTCTCTGTACAGAATAATATATCGAAAAAAAGATGTCTTTTATTTGGTCTCACTTTATTATTTCTATTATTGTAACTGTCTTATTCATTCCTGTGCAAATGCAGAGGTTTTATAGTTTTTATGATTGCTGTCTTTCTACTGTACATAAATTGGCTACATTATTTCATTGGATGCATTGCTAGGGCTTTTCAGCACCAAGACGATCCAACTTCTTTTATGCTTTTAGACACTTGTACATCTCTCATTACTATATTAATAGTTTCAATTTTTCACCCAAATCGAGTTATAAACTACAACCTACCGCATGTCCACTTAAAATCCAAGAAATCCTAAAGTCCATTCCACCTCTCAAGCCCATTAGCCCACCAAAGTAATCTATAACAATTTTATCTTTCCTCACTTAAACATCTCGTTACCACATTCATTCCTAAGGCCCATTATCTTTAAGCTGCCCAAAACCACTTTAAAACAGAGCAAAGGCCCACTTTAATCCAAACAATAATTAACTCCATCAAATAAATCTAATAACTAGCCCATCTAAAAACATAGAACCTAAATATCCTCACTCTTTAGATAAGAATTACAAAGCAGTAAGGTCATCATAATTTTATTTTACTTTGTTAATTAATGTCAACTACTATTTAATATTGTTTATAGTTTTATATCATTGTCACTGAAGTTCTCTCTCTCTCTCTCTGTATATATATATTTATATATATAGTGTGTGTGTGGAAAGCAAAAAAAAGTCGGGGGGGGGGGGGGGGGGGGGGGGGCATTGATTGAAAAAAAAGAGAGAATAAATAAAGATTAAAAAGAAAAATGAAAGAAAGAGAGGTTTCAAAGAAATGGGAAAAAAAATTCAAAAAGAAGGTGGGGATTTTGGTAATTTATATTTTTTCTGTGCTCATCATCATCGTCCCCGACATTGATCCTTGCAAAGGTATAATTTAATAAACTCAAAAATCCTAACCTCAACATTTTTTATTGCAAACTTGGGCCCAATGTTGACTGTTGTATAAAGAACTAATAAAAAATTGAAATCTTGCATAAATACCTTACACTCGTTGGGTCCTAAAATCCTGCCGTTTTTTCTCAAGAAGTATGCAGAAATCCTACTAAATCCAGCGCTGAAATAGTCGATTCTATGCTATTCCTGCACCCACCTCTATCCTTCCCCTATTCTTGTTGTTGAAATGCTACAAAAATGAAGCATTTCAGTTTCCTCTCCCTGTAGGCAGAAACCTCACACTCCTTCGGTCTTCTCCACACACGACTGACTCCCACTCGCAAGTCTCAGCTTTGATGACTCTCCCTACCCGAACGGAAGACCTGTAGCTGCATCTTCTAACCTTATGCAACAGGTATTTTTTGATCCCACTGCACTTTCGACGTTGGAACCAAATAGCCATAATAGAACCATGTTCTTCCACTTCCCTTGTCCGACTCTTGCCCCTACTAGGACCCCTAACCCAACGTTTCCTCAACCCTACCTACAACTTCTCTAGTCGTTCTAGAGCATAGATGAACTTATGTTAAGGTATTAAAGTTGACTTATGTTAAGAAAGGTAGAGGTAGAACTAAAAAATAGTTGATTAAAAAATATTAGAAATGATCTTTCTTTATTAGATTTAAATGAGAATTAGACATTTAACCATACACAATGGCGAAAAAAGCATTCATGTTGGTTAAATATTAGAAATGATCTTTCGTAGTGGGACAAAGGCTTGTTGTTGTTGTTGTTGTTTGTTGTTGTTGTTATGTGCATTTGTGAGGAAAAAAAAAAAAGAGATTAAAAAAAATCCAAAGAGAAAAAAATGAAAAAGGGAATAAAAAAAAAGATTTTGTGTATTTTTGCATTTTTGTCACATTCACACTGTTGTCATGGCGCACATATGACTACCTAAACTTAAAACCCCACATTCCTCATTCATGTCGAGCCTAAAAACTGCCCATACACACTTTTCACTAGTGTGGTGTGAAGGGACCCGGTGCGACACCTTCGGCGAGGCGAGTATGCCCTATACATGCTCTTTGTAGTGTGGAAGGGACAATCTTATGTACCCATACATGGCTCTGTACCTACGGGGAGAGCAAACTGTACTTTTTTTAAATAGGTCGTGAAGACCTACACACGCCTTTCTTTGACGTGGTGGGATTGAATATTTTACGTCCGCGGTGTCGAGGACACCTACCATATATATGTTTTTTTTATTGTGGTGGGAAGGCCTAGTTTCCTATAATTTCCCCTAAATAGGGGAGACGCTGGAAGGTTGCCAAAATTTCTCATGAAGATGCACAAGACTTAGACATTATCTAGGCATTGATTTGGACAATAAAACAAACTAAATTCTAATTCAAATAAATGAACAAAAGAATTAAAACAAATTTGTCCAAGGAGTACTTAACTTGAATGATCACCAAAACTTGAATCATTTTTGGACTGCAGGGGACTTGAATCAAACTCGAATAGCAGGGGACTTGAACCTAACTTGAAGAATTTGGATTCAAACTCTAGTGAATAGGGGACTTTAATCAAGTTTGACTCCAAGGAGTTTTAATTCGACATCGAATAAATAAAGGGGAACTTAAAACCAGAGCTTGAATAATGAATGAATAACATAGAATATAATTTAATGTCTAAAGATTAAACTTGTAACTTGGCACAATAATAATATTAATCATGCAAGAAAATATCAAGTGGAAAAGATGACTTCTTCTCCATCAATACCAATTGTCTTATAGGCAAATGTACCTACTTGCATGTAGACAATAGTAATAGTTGTTATCCTACAAGTACATGCAACAAAAATAAGACTTCTCATACATACGACTACTGGCGGTTGGGATCAACATATGAGCAGATGAGCACAGTGAACCTGCCTACAGTTGGCGATGTTCCTTGTTGGAATATACCGAATCATGCAACAAGTGCTTAGATATTAATATATCCTATAATGATTTAGTGGCAAGCAAGTATATCAATCCCATGTGAGCAAAATAATTTGATATACAACAAATACAATAATCCTTATAAATAATAATAGTCGATATGCTCATACAAGTTAACAATGAATATAACTCATATAATACCCTACATCAGTACACAGATGAATATATCATATTGTCTCCAAGAAATAGAGCCTCCTATAGACATGTACGATGCAACATATGGTAAATGCTAATGTGTGCTAGAGACGATGAGAGGTGTGTGTTGTATGCATGACAATATACAAGTGGGTGATGATCAATATGTTAAGGGTGCTACAAAACCCATAAAATCCATCACCATTCAATGGCCAGTAAATATATCAATCCCTTTGCATGTAGAAGCGAACGACATGACAAATGCAAGCTCCTACATATCACTGAAGGAGATCATTCATTTACACTAAATGCTATCTATAAGCAAATACCAGATGATATGTAATAAAAATGCAAGTGTCTACAAATCCTTGCAGAAGACCCATTACATATAAAAAACATCATCTATGAACAAAATGCCAAACTCCTACAAGCATAATTAACTCATAAATAAAAGTGAAATTCATACAGTTGGTAATTTGAAATGATTGCAATGACTATAAGGAGCATGCAACGAATGAAAATACCCAATAACAATAATGAAATATTTGTTATATGCATAATGACATACTCGCAAGTGTTAATCAGTAGTGGGTTGAGGATCTTACAACCCTCCTATGACCAACCACCATTCAATAGTATGCAAATATGCCAATCCATTGCAAGTAAAAGAGGACAAAATGAAACAAATACATCAATCTCCATGTGAGGTCAATTTTCAAACAACACTTGTCTCTAGCAAAAATATTTATAAGCAATGATATGTAATTCATCATATACGCAATAGTGATGAATGCAACAATTTGTCAATCTGCAGACAGGGAACAAAGTGGTGATGAATGTGATTTGCCAGATGATTAGTGTTAACTTGCAAATAAACACAACAAGCCAATGTGTTTCGACTAGTGATAATCAATGAGTGTTACAAAACTCCTACAATCATAATAATATGGTGTCGACCAAATGCAGTAATTTTCCACAAACAAAGATGATCAAATTGTAGCGATTATAACCATCCACAAGCTGTTGTAGGAGACTCACCATGCACTAAAATATGTTATATATGGGATAAAAAATAGAAAGACTATGATAAACATAGGCTCCTACAAGTTGCTGTAGAAGACCCATTATATGCCCAATATATTATCTATGAACAAAATGTCAAATAACTACAGCAATTATGAATGCCTACGAGTCATTGAAGGAGATCCTTTATACATTCAACTTGTTATCTACAGGAAAATACTCGGTGATATGTAGCAGAGGAAGGCACCTACAAGATGCTGTACAGGACTTATTATGCACTTGACATGTCATATATGAGTAAATACTATAGGACTATAACAAATATGAAATCCTACAAGCTGTTGTAGAAGAACCATCACACATACAACCTATTGCCTATAAGTGCTACATTTCCTTACAAATAAATTCAATCGTTAATTGAAAAACAAGCATAAAGAATTTAATGACAAATCGAGCCATTCATCAATCAATATGCAAGGAGGATCCACTATAAGTGAAGATAGCACATCCACAGCATAATGTACAGCACCTACGAGCTATCATAGTAAATATATAATAGCTATACTATAAAATTTCGTTAGGGATGTTAAGCCCTTGTGAACTAGCCCGAGGCTAACCAAGAGGGGGGGGGGGGGGGGGGTTATTTGGTATTTTAAAAATCTTTCAAAAAATTAAAACACAAAACTCAAATTAAAATTCACCACAACGGTAATCAAAGTATGGAAATTAAATGTCGAAGAAATAGTAGTAAAGAACACAAAGATTTATAGTGGTTTGATGAACACGACCTACGTCCACTCCCTGGAGGCGCCCTCTGAATATTGCACTAAAACTCAGTGACTCTCCTTTTTCTTCCACAACAATGTAGAGAATCCTTTACAAAACTACTTTCCACCAACACCGATGAGGTAGAGAACCTAACTCCTTTTGCTTCCTCCTGAAGAAGGCATAGAATCTTGATTGATTACTGAAGTGAACCTCTCTCAACCCTCTAAGGACAAGGGACTATGATGGAAGAAGAAGATGTGAATCAAAGCTTGGAGCAACCTTTGTGAAACCCTCTCACAAACTCCCCCTCATAAGATCCTCTCTCTCTCTCTCTCCCTCTCCTCTAGGCTCTCTCAGGTCAAGACAAAAGTAAAAGATGTTCTTAAGGGTATAATAAGGGCTCTTAAATAGAAGAGCTTTAGAATAACTCATTAATTGCAAGGAATCGACTCTATTGTCTAGGATGATATAAATACCATCCTGGACGATCAGTGCAATTTAAGCTTAATCACCTAGTGTTTGATTGAAAAGTGTTGTTTGAAAAAGTGCAATTTTCTTTGGAAATAATTCAAAATTGATATTTGAATTTTAATTCTAAAATCAAACATCCATTAGTGATAATATATCACCTTAAAAGGTGAAAATAAAATCCCTTAATGAGTTTAGATTTAGAATTAAAAATTTAATCATGAATATCATAGCTAAATTTTGAGAGAGAACTACATATAATCCCGAAGGATCAAAATGGTGTTCAATCAAATATTTAGCTATGATAATGAAAACATAGGATCACACTAATTTCGTACTCGAATTCATATCAATGACTGATATGTCTCCCCAAAGGAAGAAAATATCATTCATTGCTTATTATTCAAATACAATAATAATGATCGCCATTTTTGTTTGAATTTCCAAAGATAATTGATTAAAGTTTTAAAAATTTTGATTTTGAAAATCTGGTCTAGGTTTCTAAATCTCCTATGAGCGCAAGCCCTTGTAGTTAATTACATCGTAGGAAACCAAAATTTCCTACGAATACTCTCGATTAAAATAGCGGTAAAAAATTTTATTTAGATTTTCAAAGTTCGATGTCAAAGGAGGTAATGGTTGGAATTTTTAATCGGGATTAGATCAAATTTGAACACTTATTTCTGGAGTCAAAGGAAGAAGTGTAGGAAGTGTTTTGAGATTCTGAATTACTTTAGAAACACCTCAGTCTATCCTAAGTGTTGGGATTAAATTTGATGGAAAGAGATTTATTATTTGAGTGATCAATTTTATGAGAAATTTGGGATTCAATTCCCAGAAGTTGAGGTCTTATAGCCCGAGCTTGCCTCAGAACCTAATTCTAAATTAGACACTTAAAATTGACCCGAATCTAGCTAATGCAGTGAAAATCTGGACTTACCCCAGCCTGGATTGTGGAGCCAGCTAAACCACCAAAGCGCTTTAAAAAATATGTATCCGGTTTATTATGAAAGAGTGGTTAAGGATGTTGATTAGATTAAGTTTGAGGAGAGCGGGGATGACATCTAGAGCTGATCCTAATTGGCCCCTTGACTTATGTTGGGTGTTTGATGCTTAAGCTAATGCAATTAAATATTTAAAGATTTTTAAATTTGTATATAATGCGATGCATGCTGGTCGAGTCGATTGAATATTTAAATCAAGATGATGAAATATAAACAATGGCTTAAAAATATATTTTTTTCCTAAAAGATGCACAGATCCCCTTGGATAGAACTGCACCCTTATAGGCCAGGTGGTCTGCCAAAACCCACAGGCAGGAAGGTGCCTAGCAAAAGAAAAAAAGAAGAGTGCAACAAATATGTATGTGGACTCATAGCGGTCCTGGGCTTACTTCTTAAAACGTTAGAATTTCTATGTGAGCCTAAATTTTTTTTAATTTGATTTAAATAGAAAAGTTTTAGTAAGTCCTTAAGAGCCTATGATTGGGTTCCAGACTAAATCAAAATTGATATGCCAGAATCGCCAAAAAATTACAAAGAGCAGGCAATCCTATATCGTAATCAATATCAAACATTAATCAAATCAATTAAATTAATATTCAAACTGAAAGTCCATAGGCAAGTGCCTTTAATATTACATCCCATAATTGTAGAAAAATAAAGTGGCCGGCCACCACTGACAACAACTCGGATTTCTAATCCTAAGACTCAAGTGACTTTGAGAATGGGTCTTTTCATTATCCACTTCTTCATCCTTCTGCTGCTTCTTAAATCATCAGGTTCAGATATCCAAATGAAAGGAACTCCCCCTTTGGAAGGGGTGTTATCTTTTCTCTTTGGATATTTTCAAAGTCATCCATATTTGGGGCTCCAAATGGATAGGGACTCTCCATTAAGGGATGTCCCTTCCTCTTTGGATTCCAAATTAGATGTTTTAACTTACCATTCTCAAATTACTTTAAAGTATAACTCAAATATAATCAAATTTATATATTAATTAAAATTAAAAAAAAATCTAGACTCAATCCTGTAGGGTTATCCAAATAATCAACAGTTATATATAATCTCAAATAGTTATAATTCAATCTTAAGCAGTTAGTATATTTAAAATTTAAATGCTCAATAGAGTGCAGTAAATAAATAAACAATCAATCAATTCTAAGCTAGCAAACAGCATGTAGTGAAAGCTCGAAAACCCGGCACACGGTGGAAAAGTAAACACCTGCCTAGCCTAAAACTAGAGTTAGTTGTCCTAACAAATCATATAAAGTGTGTGAGGTAGGTCGTGTGGTTTGGATATGTTCTGTGGAGGGCAATTTGTTAAAGTTGTTTAAAATTTTGATTGGTTCAAAGGCTTAAGGGAAGATATTGATTAAAGTTTAAGTCTTAATGATTTGAGAATAATTTTAAGATTGATTTTAATTATTTGTTGCATACTACCTTTGTTTCTCATCGAGGCCGTGAAGTTTATTTCACCTTCTTTGGGACTAAGCTAATAGCCTCGTAGGCCTGAGTTATCCAGTGGTACCCGATATAATTAAATGATTTAATTTGATTAAGGTTTGAAGGTTAATAATTTTAATTAAGGTTAGTTGATCACTCATTTTGAGGTTGATTAAATATTTCTATAGTTACAGTGATTTTCAGGTTTTATGAATTTTTGGATTATTTTAATCATTTAATTAAGGGGTTAAAAGTTGACTTTAAATTAAAAATATTTTCTAGAAAATTAATATTTTAAATTCAAAGTACGCTGAAATTAGATTTGTCTGGAATTTATTATGAAGGTTTAAAGTTTTGGTTTTATTTTGACTTAACTTGACCAAAAGTTGACTTTTTCAATTTTAATGATTTTCTAGAATTTCAATATTTTTAATAAATATTAGACTTTATTATGAGTTTAATGCAATTGAGTTTAACTAAATTGGATTTTTATTGAATTAGTTATGAATTTTTGAAGTTTTGGGTATTTATTTAATTTTTGAATTTACATAATTAGAGGGGTTTTCTTGATTTTGCTCCAAATGAATTTCAAACTCCTTGAAATCAGCTCCAAAGGTCAGAAATGACATAAGGAGAGATTCCCAAGTGTTTGGGAATTTTTTTTGGAATTTTAATTATTTATAATTAATTAAATCAATTAAATATTAAATTTCAATTAAAATTAAATTAAGTGCATACTTGCTGTCAAATTGAGTTGGTTTTAATTTTCGTTAATTAAGGGTTCAATTCTAGTAAGTTGGAGGGTTGTTTGTATTTTTTAGGTTTAAAAATGATTTATTACAATTTCTAGAAGTTTAAAGGGCTTAATTAAGGTTTAATTTTAATTAAGTTAATTAAGGGGCTTAATGGATTCTAAAGCCAGTGAAAATTTTTCTATGGGTTGTATATGTCACTATGTTCAAGTGTTTAAAGTTTTGAATCAAAAAATAGTGTCTCCTAATTCCTAGAATTTCTCTAAGTTTTCTAATCAAAGTCCTTAATTTTTGTCCTTAATGACACTAGGTTTAATGGGTTCAAATCAATGTTTTAACTAACCCTCAAACTTAACGTATAAGTAAACACATACAATCAAACAAGTTCTTAAATCTAGGAGAGTCTAGACGAAGTGATGTGTGTTTCCTAAACATGCAAAGACTAAACAAGATATAAATAATTAAAATAAGATTAGTGAAAAATCAAGAAATGCTTATTCACTAATCATCACCATTAATTATATTCATTCAAACTCAATCAAAGCTTAAAATTTCAAAGGGATCACTCAAAATTAAGGATCTAAATTCATGTAGTTTTAAAATAGATTTTAAAATATATCTATATATGTATATATATAAAGATAAATATATATTTTTAAAAATATGATAATTAAAAATGTTATCAAAATCATTTTAAAATATCAATGAGAGATCCTATGATTTATTTAAATATTTTGAAACTAAAGCTTTGATTTTTAAAAATATTTAATCCTCTTAGGCAGGCATTGGAGCTGGGTCTTCCCTAGGTCTTTCATAGAAATTTAATATTTAAATATGAATTAAATATTTAACTAATTATTTAAAGAAGATTAACTAATTAAAATTAGTTAATATCCATTAAATAGAATTTAAATTCAAATTAAATTATCTTAAAACATGTTTGATCTTTTAAAATATTTTTAAAATAAATTTTTAATCTATGAAAGTATTTAAAATAATATCTAATTACATATTAATTAAATAATAATAATAATAATATATTTTAAAATTATTTAAAATGTATAGCAGATTATATATATATATATATATATATATATATATATATATATAATTTTTTTTTATTTAAAATGATTTAAGATAAATTTTAAATTATTTTAAACAAATCTGCCGGCGGGATGCCAGGTGGCGTGATATGGTTCGACCAGCACAGATGGTGGCGGCGCGGGGTCCACATAGCATCACTTAATCCAGTTAGCAATCGCCAATAGCCATTGGATTCCCCGAGTGATGGAATAAATGGCCCAGATCAAATCCCACTATCTGATCTCACAGGGAGAGATCGGACGGCCGGATTTCGAACCCGCAGTTTTGAATCGGGGGCCTAGATGCCGTCGGATGAAAAACTAGTCACCAAATCCGATACACGGTTGGAACATATGGCAGAATATCTCGATCCGGAACATTGATCAGGTGATCAACGGTCAATAAAAACGTACGCCAGAACCAGGCCGTGAAAATGCCCTAGAACTCATTTTTTTAGTTTTCACTTGATCGGATCGGTCAATCTTGATGAAATTTTAAATTATGATTTTTATAATGAACATAATCATTGGGGATGTGATTTTAAAACTTAAAATGCACCATAAAAAAGCTATTTAATCTAGTGCACCTAAATCTAGGGTTTTTCGATTATACCTCATGTAATCAATGGATTTGGATGAACTCGAGCTCTCTGAAGTTGTAGTATGTCCAAGTGTAGTCCACTAGAAGACCCTTCAAGCTAAAAATGCGTAGATCGAATGTTATAGCTCCTTGAATAGATTTGAGCTAGGTTTACCGGGAAGATTGCCAGAAAGGGCTTTAACCGACGGGATTTGAGTGGGAAAGTGTTGAAGGTGGTCTGGTGAGCTCCAGGAAACAAGAGGTTGGGTTTGAGAGTGCTTGAGAGGTGAGAGAGGAGCTAGGTTAAAACCAGGCTTGAAATGGACCTTTTTCCCTATTCAAACGTCCTATGCTTGAATGGAGGGCTGAGATTAACTAGGGGGCTCCAAGATCCTTCCACATGTCCCTGGGGTGGTTGGGATGGCAGGGAATCAAGAGGATAAAGGTACAAGTGATGTGGAAAGCTATTTGTCCTTTTGTCCTTGTGGAAATGAATGAGGCCCATTAGATCTTGATTCAAGGGTCTAGATTAAATGCAGGAAGGTTCTCGAGAGTCTTAATACTGCTGGAGGGGTTTAAGATAGAACGGATTTAGCTTAACATGGATTTTGACCACATTTGACTACTCTTACCCCTTGGTTTGACTATTTGACCAGTCAAAGTCTAGGGTGGACTGCTAATGTGGTATAGAACGATGTTTTGAGAGCTGGAATGATAAGTTGGAGGGAGCCTAAATGGGTTGGAGTAGCTTGAGTCAAAAATACCTATTTTGGCCTTTAAGGGTCTATTTGGTCAACCAGGTTGACCCAGGGTCTGGGTTTGTGTCCAACAAGTTTGATTTGATCTTTAAAACTTGTTGGAAGTGATTGCATTTAATTTTGGAGCTCATTTGAGCCAAAATGACTATTCACACTCCTCATGGGTGTTTTGGTCATTCTGACCTCAGATCAACTAGGGGTTGAAATGAGTCCAAAAAATTGCAATTTATTGTTTAATGGGTCATAATCAAGTGTCTCGAAGTGATTGGAGGCTTTGTAGAAAGCTCCAAGATCAAAATCCACTGGGTGGGAAGTCTAGTGGCATAGGCTGTAAATATTTGAAACTTTTACAGCCTTTGGATTTCAATTCAATTTCTAAGGTTAGAGACCTCAGAATGGACTCAAATTTGGAGGGTTACCTCTAGAGACATGTATTATAATTTTTCAAGTGATAGAATCTGAATCAGAGGTCATTTGATTAGGTTTTGAAGTGTTTGAAAAATTTACTAGAAAAGACCTTTAGGATAGGACCTTTGAACTTAGGATTTAGGTCTGGATTTTTGTATTTGAATTAGATTTTGGGTTTGAATGATTAATATTGAATTATCCAAGTCATTTATAATCATTTAGGTGATCATAAATGATTGGATAGGTTTAGAGCTAGATCAAAGATAAGATCAATGTCTGGATTGAAGTTTTAATTCTTAACTGGACTGGATTAAAGTTTGAATGGGTTTGAAACTTAAATTGATTAAAGTTTAGATTGGTTTAAGATTTGAATTGATCAAAGGACTAGATTGATCCTAGGACCAAGATTGGTTCAGTGTCTATGTAGATCCTAAAGTCTATAATCTAGAAAGATCTTAGGATCTAAGAAAATCCAACGGTCTAGGGTCTAGAGGAATCCTAGGGTCTAGAGTAGATCCTAAGTTATTGAGTCTAGAATGATCCTAGGAACTAGAATAGATCTTAAGGTCTGGATCTAGGACAATCCTAGAGTTTAGATTGATATGTAAGAATTCTAGGGTCAAGATAGATCCTAGGGTCTGGAGTATAGAAGAGTCTTAGGGTCTAGAGTAGATCCTAAAGTCTGGAGTCTAGATTGATGTAGGGTCAGGATTGATCTGGGGTCTAGGTTGGTCCCTAGTGACCTCATACAAAAATGAGGTCAACAGCCAGGACGATTTAGGACGATCAAATGAATTTTGTTTATATCGTCCAAACCGATATAAAATTGTCCCGTACGATTAGTACAAATCGGTGAATATCATCTAGTCAATCGCACTGAATGGATGTCTAGATGATATAAAAATAGCTTGATCATCTAGGTCGATCTCATGATCATCCTAGATGATTAGTTAAAATCCGTAAAAATCGTCCAGAGCATTACCCTGAATAGAAGCTATCCGATGTTGATCATCCAGGAGCAACTAAGGTGTTTTGAACTGATCGTCTTGGATGATCTTGAGATCATCTAGGATGATGTGATCATATCAATCAAGCCTTAATTGCTTTCCTTAATTACCATATTAATTTATACATAATTATGTGCATCGTCTAGGATGATGTCCAGGATGATGTCTAAAAATAAATAATACCTAAATAGATCTGGCAGCTAATTCTTGGTGATTTGAGCATATCATCCCGGATAATATAAATATCATCTAGGGTAGGGTGATGAGCTTAATGACGGCTGTCTTAACAAGGTTGACCTAATTAGGGTTTCTTTTTTAACTGATCATCCAAGATAATATTTGGATCATCCTGGATGAAGTCCTAAAAATAGAGAACTCTAAATCAGACAAAAAAAATTCCCCCAAATGTGTATGTGCAAGATTACTTAGCATCAGGAACCACATTATTTATAATAGACTCATAAAAGAAAAAAGAATTTTATAAATTGACTTTACCTAGTCTACCCAATCTTGAGCTAGTTCAACTTGCAGTTTTGATCTTGTGGACCTAAAATGTTAATCGGCAAGGTAGTCATAGAAAAAATAGAAGTGTTTGCTATCATCAAAATTCTATTTATGAAATCAGATATGCAACGTACTATAGTCAAAATAACTATCCAATAGAAGGCAAATGCATAAATCCCTGCAAGCTATAAGGTTAGAAATATAACAGTACTATATCAGATGCAAATACCTATGAGTTACTATGGGAAACTCATTATGCATACAATAGGCTATATGTGTGATAATACAAGAGAGCTATATTGAATACAATTATCTACCTATTATATTAGGAGATTTATTAGTACACAATAAGCTACAAGTAGAAAGAAACAAGCTGTGCCCGATAGTCTATCTGTATCCAATGGGTAAATGATCATAGTATAACACCGTACCACTAGATCCGCAATATCTGTGCAAGTGGACAGAAGGTATTTACATATTTTAAACTATCCCCGTACATGCACCATAACAGTATGCACATAGGCACATAAATAGGGTAGGGGCAAATCATAAAACCTATATGGGCTTCGACGAGTGTGTTATATGAACCCAAGTGACATCTAAGAATGTTGCACGGGTCAATAAGTTTAAACCCGATCCTCCTAAGAAGATAAATAGGAGTTGATAAGGTTCAAAAAAATAATTATAAAATACCCTCAAATAACTCTGAGCGTATTTTGGATACACACATAACATCTAGGGATGCTATGCAGGTTCATAAATGAACGTAGTTTGAGCTCGATCCTTCTATATAAATAGATAGGAGTTTACACAGCTGGAGTTATCAAATTGATGTATAGTTAAGATGTTGATTAAAATATCTATTTTTTACGTTTATATAAGTCATTCAATGCCTTAAATAAAGAAAATTCATCAATAAATGCATAAAGCCTATGAAACTTGATCCCCAGTCAATAAACTAATTGAGTCGACAAGGTTCTATCAATAAAATAAAATTCATGAAATGCTCCTAAACCCCGATGATGGTCATGTTGAATACAAATCTCAACTGGATGGATTAATTTTAAATATTTCAAAATGCTCCAAAACATCTACAAAATTCAAGTATCTTCTAGTGACCTTAAAGTTACCCGGATGATGGTCATGTTGAATACAAATCCCAACCGGTGGGGTCCATTCAAAATAATTCAAAATGCTGCTTGAATATAAAAAAATTAATACTCCACAAAAGATCAAAAATCCAAAATCTAAAAAAAATCGAAAATGTTTAAAATGTATAATACTCATCAATGCTTAAAGTAAAATCCATCCACCTTATACAATAGTTTGCTGGGATGGACAAATTAAAAATTTACTTCAGGTCATATAGAGCTAAGGCCTAGTCAAAAATATCGCTAAGATCCATTCTCAAATAATTTTCTACCAGTAAGGATATGGTATGTGTCATCTAATCGATAATTTTGTCACCAAATGCCATCGTAGGGTAAACGATAATGACTCAGGGCCCTCTGAACCAAGTGGCTCTGTCATTAAATGGCACCACGAGATATTGGTTATGACCATAACCAATATGTTCCTTAGTGGCATTAAATCCTAGAGATATGAATCAATAAGATATAATCAAAAAGGTACAAAGCCCTCTGTTAGCTAAGTTGGATTCAAATTTGTCCACTTAGATAAACATCATCCCCAGGTCTACAATGTACCCTAAGATGAAGCATCCCATTGATATTGATAAGGATATTTCAGTAAGGTTCGGTCGACTATCTCCTCTGAAAAGGTAGACCAGAGACCACAATGGCCTGGGATGATGGAACCATGAGATCTTAATCGGGTTTATCATCCATCCTATCACCATCCACTTTAAGTGTTAGATGATGAAATTTTTATTTTAAATATCAAATCTTCCAACCCTTCATACTTCCAGTTCTCAAGCTGATACTGCTATTATATACTGATAACACATATTTCTACATATCTGATTGACAACTAGCCTTAATCAAAAGTTCTATCTCATTATCGGGAGGGTAATTAACTATAAGGGCTTGCACCTATAGGAAACTAGAACTCAAATCATAAAGTCCTCACAAAATGAGGGAGAAATCTTGAGGTAGTATATTATCTACAAACTCATATTGCTTCCAAATTTACCCCTGAACTTAATTTTATTAAAACTCCCAAGAAGAACAAGCAAGTGGGGTAGGCCGGGGCCAAATTTTCAGAGCCCATAGATTTCTGGCAACTCCATTGGGAATTGGTTTATCTTTTAATCTTTGGTTAAATATCTAAGTGTTATAGTAGCAGCAAAAAATAATAATGATAATATTGAGCTCTATACTGTGAACATCAGGATGTGACATGTGATCCTTATATCAAAAAAACCATCACTAAAAGGTCCCAACAAAGGTAAAAGAATCATCTATTATGATGGTAGAGCAAATAAATATTTATGATATATACTATGAGCATTAGAGCATGATACTTAGATACACATCCAAGAATCCACCGTCAAAAGGCCCTAACATAAGGGAAAACAAAAATGGGGACCAAGGACTCAAGAGGAAAAATGTATGCAAAAAAATGGCGTGACATCTAGTATGTAACCCTAGAGATATGACATCCAGAAGATCAAGTTTTGAACTAATCATACTAAATGATTTTGGATCGTCCAGGACTATCCTTTATAATATTAGAAAAGAGAGCCGCCAATGACAATTTAGGAAAAAGATTTAAGTTTAAAATTTTGTTCTAATCGTCCTGGATGATCAGATCATCCTAGACGATTAATACAAATCATGCCTAAATTGATCCTGTGATTAGGGGATAAATTATGGTTAAAATTTTCAATCGGATCATCCTGGACGATCTGTGTATCATACAGAACGATGTTTGCCGATATACTTGATTTTCCTAAATCGTCAAAGATGAAATACCATTATTTTTCTTCTAATCTTCCTGGATGATCCATAATATTATCTTGGATGATATGTATAATTTTGTATTGCTCGTCCTGGAGTATCCTAATATCGTCCAGGACTATCATGTCAAATTCTGCATATCGTAGTGGACGATCCTGCGGTCATCCAGGATAATTTTTGGCACCGAAATTGAGTTTTTAGGGTTTTTTGAAACCCTCTTTTTAGGCACATCGTATGGGATGATCCTGCGATCTTCCTGGATGATATTTGGTTCCAAAATTGATTTTTTAGGGTTTTTTAGAAGTGCTCTTTTTTGGCATATCATACCGGACAATCTGGGGATCATCATGGACGATAATGTCAGTTTGGTGCATTTAAGAGCCTTTTTTGAGCTCTTCTATTGAAGCTTTGACAATGACTTTGAAAGTGTCTTTAGTAGCCATTGAAGCTTTGTTTCTTTTGGAAAAAACTTGAAAAGAGATATCTTAAAAGGGAGAGAATAAAGGGTGAAGTTTGAGAGAGGGAGAAGATCCTTTGAGGGGGTTTCAAGGGAGTGTGGAGGGGTTTCACACGGTTGCTCCTACATGTTTGTGCCTTAGTACCATCGGATTCAAGACTCGTCTTAAGGGAAGTTTTAGGAAGAAGAAGATCTCTTTGGTGTCAAAGAACTTGGCTACTCCACTGCACCGGGGAAGATGAAAGTTATTTGGTAAGGGCTTCTTCGCCTAGCTGTGGAGGATAAAGGAGAGACACTGAGTTTAGTGCAATACTCGGAGGGTGCCTATGAGGAGTGGACGCAGGTCAAGGTTTGATCGAACCACTATAAATATGGTGTGGTCTTTCCTTTATTATTTCACATTTAATTTTCTCACTTTGATTTTCTTTGTAGTAAATTTTGGTTTGGTTTGTGTTTTTTTGATTGAAAGATTTTTTAAATTTCAATTCACCCCACCTTTTGGTTAGCCATGGGATAGTTCATAAGGGTTTACCATCCCTAATAAACTTTCAACTGGTATTAGAGCACTTTCAAGTGGTATCAGAGCGAGATTCATAAAATCTAATTTTTGAAAAAATTTAGAATTTCGATCCATGACTAATTTTTATAATCGTAATATTGTGGAAGGATATTCAATCACCCGACTAACTTTATTTGAAAATATTACTTTTAATTTTTAAAAAATTTGTATGTCTACTTTCTTACAATTAATTAATTATCAAATGTGGCAAATGATTTTAACTGATTATTCTGTACCGCCACGTGCTATAGATGGAATTAAAACTTATATTCCTTTTAATCAATGTTATAGGGAAGAACAAATCAATGCTCAATTGAATGCTAAATCATTAAATTATTTTTATATGCTTTAAATTTTGAAGATTATATGTTTGTATCCACGTGCATTACTGACAAAGAAATTTGGAAAAAATTACACACTATATATGAAGGCACTAGTGAAATTAAGCAATCCAGGTTGAATACTTTAATGAATGATTATGAACTATTTTGCATAAAACCTTATGAAATGATCTTAGACATGTATACTAGATTTATTCAAATTGTGACATCATTACATGCTTTAGATAAAGAATTTTCAAACTTTAAAAAGTCAATAAAATTCTATGTTGTCTACTTGATAAGTTTGATGCCAAAGTTATTGCTATTTATGAATCAAAAAATTTGAATGAATATTCTATTGATAATTTGATTTGCTCACTCGTTCCCTATGAGTAAAGTTTGGGCCAAAGACTTTTGGATGCAGGAGAGATGATAGTGCTAAACGCTGAAAACATAGAGAAAAGTGGCTTAGTTGGTCATGAAAGCGACGACTTATCAAACAAATTAAAAAGCGCACCAAAACATTAGCATGAACAATAGTGGAATAAAGATAAAAATGGTAAGAATGCTAAAATTTCTTATAATATTATTTGCTTTGGATGTAGGAAGCCTAGACATAAAAAAAATCAGTGCCCTAATTTGAGAACTCTTCCTATAATAGAAAAGGGAAAAGCTAAGAAAATTGTAAAAAGGGTAAATAATAAAAAGTAAAAAATCTCCTAAGCAGACCTTGCTTCTGAATCATTAGCAAGATGATATTTAAACCCTTGTTTGTGTGTTTATTTATTCATGTATGCATGATTTTATTCATTGTGTTTTTGTTTATTTTTTGTGTTTTCTTTTGGTTTAATTTTTCGTCATTTTTTTCGTTAAAATTTTAAATTAGTTTTTATATTTTTTGTGAAGTTTTCTTTGATCAACACATAAATATCACCTTTTTTGTTTCGTATACACTTTAAAAATCAAATCTTTTTTAAAGATCATTTTTAAAAAAAATAAAAAATTTACCTCCTATTTTTCTTGAACTCTTATGTAAGTTATGGTTGACTTCTCTAAAAACAGTCAAAGGAAAGAAAATCATAATTTTATCTCTCTATCTCTTTTCTTAAAGAGGTTATTTTACTTTTGATTCAAAATCTTCATCATATTATAAATTAGATTTTGAAACTGAACTTTTTAATCTCCCTATATTTTGTCTATCGCATATGGATCTTTTACAAGTTGTTAAATCTACCTCGTAATTTTCTTAATCAAGTAGTTCATTTTTATCAATAGAATGAGTTTGCTTTAGTTTTAATTTTTTTTTTAGAAATGTAGCATATTTGATTGAAAAAAAAGTGACCAATGATGTCAAATAAAAAAAGTGGCCAATGACGCCAAATCAAAAGATACGCAATGACGCCAAATTGAGAAATATATACACAAAGAGTATCAAAAAGTAAAAGATGCCCAAAGTGCTCCAAACAATTGAAAAGAGGTATAAAATGAGCCCACAAAAGTAAGCTTAACTTTCTTGAACTTTTTAAATCTTAAGAAAACCCTTTTATCTATTAATAGTTTCGATACTTGAGCTTGAAAATCATGATGGTTTATTCACCAATTTTGCATTAATATTTTATTAAATATATTTCATAAAAGGAGTTTTGAAAAGATTATTATTTCTTTTTATAATTTGTTACTTGATTTAGATATTGGATTAAAAAGTTTTTGAACCTTTAAAAGAACTTTAGCTTGAATTAACAATTTCAGAATTTCTAATCTTTCTGAGTTATGCATTGTCAATACATTTCTTACTAAGGTTTTGAATAAAATTAAGAGGTAACTTTCTCATTTCAAGAATATTTGATTTTTTTCCCCAAATCAGGGATCATTTTGTTTGTTTTTCTATTGTTATGATTGCTTGTGCTCCTCTTTTTAATAATGTCAAAGAGGGAGAACGTACTGTTGCATTTTCTTTTATTTATTTATTTTAAATAAAAATAAAAATAATTTTTTTTCTCTTATTTTTAAATTTTTATCTTAGTGAGGGGGAGTTTAGGAGAAAATACTTTTAGTTTGCAACTTCACCAGTATTATTTTTCCATCATAAAAAAAGTGGGAGATTATTGCGACTTGAGCTCACGAGTTTTATGATTTTGATGATAACAAACATTTTTTTATATCTCATAGTATTTTTCATTCTATATTTATTTTTTGTATATACTAATTTTTCAGGAATATCATGTAACATTAAACAAAGAATCATAGCTCAAGATTAAGTTGAATAATGTTATGTTGTAAAGGGTTTGTAATATTCATTGATGTAATTTTGATTTCTTGACTCAAGTCCTGTAAAGGAGTATGCTTGCTTGGTGACCATGCACACACACACTTAAGAGAGTGAGATCTACTCAAATTCATAAGATCAATTTTTGAACTAATTGTACTGAATGATTTTGGATCATCCAGGATGATCCTTTATGATATTAGAAAAGAGCCGCAAATGACAATTTAGGCAAAGATTTAAGTTTAAAATTTTGTTCTAATTGTCCCGACGATTAAATCATTTTGAACGATTAATACAAATCATGCCTAAATTAATCATGTGATTAGGGGATTAATTATGGTTAAATTTTTTAATTGGATCATCCTGAATGATCTGTATATCGTATAAGAAGATGTCTGCCGACATACTTGATTTTCTAAAATTATCCAAAATGAAATACCATAATTTTTTTCTTCTAATCGTCTTGGATGATCCACAATATCGTCCGGTATGATAAGTACAATTTTTTATTGATCGTCCTGGACTATCCTAATATCATATAGGATTATCAGGTCAAATTCTGCACATCATACTAGACGATCAAGCGATCGTCCAGGATGATTTTTGGCACTAAAATTGAGTTTTTAGGGTTTTCTTAAGCCCTCTTTTTAGGCACATTGTATGAAACGATCCTGTGATAGTCCTGAATGATATTTGGAACCAAAATTGAGTTTTTAGGGCTTTTAGATGTGCTCTTTTTAGGCACATCATACGGGACGATCCAGCGATTATTCTAGATGATAATGTAAGTTTGGTGCATTTAAGAGCTTTTTTGGAGAGCTCTTCTATTTAAGCTTTGTCAAAGACTTTGAAAGTGTCTTTGGCAGCCATTGAGACTTCATTTCTTTTGGAGAAAACTTGAAGAGAGAGCTTGAAAGGGTGAGTGGAAAGGGTGAAGTTTGAGATAGGGAGAAAATCCTTTGAGGGGGTTTCAAGGGAGTGTAAAGGGGGTTTCACACAGTTGCTCCGGCAAGCTTGCGCCTTAGTATCGTCAAATTCAAGGCTCATCTTTAGGGAAGTTTTGATAAGAAGAAGATCTCATTAGTGTCAAAGGACTCGGCTACTCCGCCGCACCGAGGAAGATAGAAGTGATTTTGTAAGGGCTTCTCTACCTAGCTGTGGGGTTAAAGGAGAGGAACTGAGTTTAGTGCAATACTCGGAGGGTGCCTCTAAGAAGTGGACGTAGGTCAAGGTTTAACCGAACCACTATAAATCTGGTGTATTTTTTACTTTATTATTTCTGCACTTTGATTTTATTTGTGGTGAATTTTGATTTTGTTTGTGTTTTGATTGAAAGATTTTTAAAATACCAATTCACCCCCTTTTTAGTTTGCCTTGGGCTAGTTCATAAGGGATTAACATCCCTAACAAACTTTTAATTGGTATCAGAGCACTCTCATCTAAGACTGAAGAGGATCCTCGCCTAACCTTCATCAGTGTGCTTCTACCTGAAGAGCAAGTGGAGGAAATAAAAGAACTCCAATATCAATTTAGGGATAAGTTTTCTTGAACTTATATTGTTATGCCTAGCTTATCACTTAATATAGCCGTTAATAGATTTTCCATTAAACAAGATGCAACACCTGTCAAACAGGCTTCAATGAGAAAGAGATTGATGGATCATTGGGCTATAATCAGATTAAGATGGATGGATATCACATCCAACTATGATATTTTCTAATTTATGGATGGATTATTGGGCTATAATAAGATTAAGATGGCCCTTGAATATGAAAAGTACATGTTATTTAGAACACCCATCAACATATTCTGCTACATGATTATGCCTTTTTGACCTAAATAATGTTGGTGCTACCTACCAGCCATCAATAACATGCATCTTTGATGAATTAATACATCATAAGGTTGAGTGCTATATTTTATGCCTATTCATCAAAAGTCTATGCCTAAAAGACCATTTGAATTACCTAAAAATCATATTTGAAAGGATCAAAAAATTTGATCTAAAGATGAACCCTCTCTAGTGCTTCTTTGGTATCTCTTATGATAAGTTTCTGGAGTATGTCATTCGACATATCGACATCAATAAGATCAAGACAATCATAGAGATTCCGCCCCCAAGAAACCTCCATCATCTTCACTACTTACAAGGGAAACTGGCCTTCATTTGATGATTTATATCATGTTTGTTAGATAGATGCTAGACATTTTCAAAGTTAATAAAGAAAAATATATGCTTCAAATTAGATGAAAAGTGCCAAGAAGCATTTGATAGTATAAAGAAATACATGTTAAATCCAACCATTCTCATAGTGTCAATTCCGAGGAAGCCTCTTATATTATATATAGAAGCATTATAAGAGTCCTTTAAAGCATTATTCGCTCAACATAATGAAGAAGGCAAGGAAAATGCACTCTACTACATCAGTCGGAGGCTGATCGGAGCTGAAGTATGCTACTCCCTAATTAAGAAGTATTATTTAACGTTGATTTTTAGAGTTCATAAACTCCTCCATTACATGGTTTCTCATAAGGTTATGTGATATCAAATATAGATCAATTGAAGTTCTTGATGACAAGACTAATATTGATAGGTTGTTTAGCTAGATGGGTGATGATATTACTATTGTTTGATATCACGTACATGCCACAAAAGATAGCAAAAGGATAAGCCTTGGAAAATTTTCTCGCTGCACATCCAATCCCAATAGACTCGTCACTCAACGATGATTTTTCTGATGGGCAAATCATGTAGTTTGATGAGAATAAAAAACTATTTTGGAAGATTTATTTCAATGGAACATCATTGATTAAACCTACATGACCTCCAAATCTTGTAAGTGCTCGAGCTGGTATTGGTCTCATTTTTACAGTGCCCTAGGGAGGTATAATATGATTTTTCATTCAGTTTAACTGAAACCCAGACCAATAATAAGGCTTATTATGAAGCTCTAATAGTAGGATTGAAGATTATAATCGATATCATAATTCAAAATCATTGCATCTTTGGTGACTCCAAACTTGTGATGAATCAAGTCTTTAACATTTACAAGATTTGCAAGCTTGAGTTGGCTTATTATTACCGGTGAGTTCTTAAGCTCCTGAAGTAGGTGTCAAATATTAAAATAAGAGGAGAATACTATATTCATTGGATTTTATAATTGTTGGGTCTTAAATCTTGCTCTATTATAATTCTCAAAGGCTGAGATAAAACTAGACTCAAGCTAGCAAGATATAATTCAGGATGACCCTCATTCTCTCCACCAGATTATTATGAAAATTTATCTTGAAGGATATTATATAGCCAAGAGACGGAAAGATAGTCAATCTTCAGAATCGTGTTTACAATGCTTAGATGCTGAAGTAAAGGATGGTTAGAGGCAACCCTTCATCGACTATTTTAAAGAAAGTCAACTCCCAACAGATAAATCTCTAGACATGAAAATTCAGAAGAGAGCATTACGATATGTGTTTGCCAATGACACATTACATCATCGACCTTTTGATCAAATATCGCTGAGATGCCTGGGGACCAAGGAAGTTGATATAGTGGTAGTAGAAGTCCACGAAAGACTTTATGGAGCATATTATTCATGTCCTAAGATAGATGCTAAAATCATAAGGATGGGTTACAATTGTCTATTAATGGTGATGGATTGCATTGATCACACTAAGATGTGCCATGAGTGTCAGATTCATGTGGATATTATTCATCAGCCGCAAAATCCACTGTAGCCAACAATAGTATCTAAGTCATTCGAATGCTTGGGAATTAATATAATTAGACTGATAGATCCACCATCATTGGCCAGAGACATTGCTTCATTCCAGAATCATTAGACTACTTCTCTAAGTGGGCAAAAGTGGCTCCATTTAAAGAAGTCATCTGAGAATGTGATTAACTTTTTCACCCATAATGTAGTCTACAAATTTTGTGTACCATGCCAAATAATTTTAGATAATGGTATCATGTTCAAAAATATAAAAAATTTATAAATTCATTGATTGACACATGATTGATTGGCAATACTCATCAATATATAATGGAAGGGCAAATGGCTTGGAGGAGGCTTTTAACTAGATATTGATGAAACTATTAAAGAAGATCCTCACTAAGAATAAAAGAGAGTGACACATAAAAACGGTGGAGGCCCTATGGGTGTATCATACTACTTAAAATATGATAAAAAAAGCTACTCCCTACTCCATGGAGTTTGGGGTTGAAGCTATATTGCCACGGGAAGTTAAACTATCATCCCTCTAGGTAGAAATCTAGAATAATCTCACTCAAGAGAAAAATATTCATCTTAAAATGAAAGAATTAGATGTACTCGTTGTGATTAGACTAAAGGCTCAACAAAATATAGAAATCTATCGAGGAAGAATGGAAATATTATTTGATCGAATAGTGCGCCATCGATCATTTCAAGAATGGGAATTATTCATGGTGCTGATAAGAACAATCATCCTACAACAAAAACTTTATGGCAAATTTATATCTAACTAGGAGGGCCTATTTGTCATCTAGGTGTACCAAAGAGGAGCTTATCAGTTAATCGATATGAATTGTCAAAGGCCTTTGCCACCAATCAACGACTGATTTTTAAAGAAATTCATGCATGAAAATTTTATATCCAATGTAATATACACTTATCAAAGTGTTATATGCATATTTATCAATCCATGATTATATTTATATTTTGAAATTCTCTTATGTAGTAATAATATATTTCAAAATTCCCCCCACATGATTGTCGGTATTTTAAATATTTATTCAGGTTGACATTAGTCCATGTGCTATGATCCTTGAATAAATATTTAAAATCTTAAAATACAAAGCCTATCCAAAATCTCCCTACGAGATAGGTGGCATTTTAAATATTTATTTGGGTCTACATCGTGATATGCGTCGAGATACTCGAATAAATATTTTTAAATCTAAAAAATTTCAAATTTATTATATTTTAAAATTTGCCTATGAGACAGGGCCATCTTAAATATTTATTCAGATCAATATTACACTGTATTTCAAGATCTCTGATTAAATATTTAAAATTATTAATATAAATATTCTTTTATGCTGAATAATCTCTTTTTAAAAGTATATGCAGATAATCTTCTAAAAGTTCAAGACCCTATCTTCTTCAACATAGAAAGATTTAAAAAGTTAGGAAATAGACTTTTGTGGCTACATACTCCAATAAGTCAAGCTAGAACATCGTGAAGTCTTTTAACATTCTGAATCTTAAGGTTCAAATTGATGTAAAAGCTAGATCCAATATGCCCAAATATGATCGAATCGTTAGCAGCTCTATCTACTTAACACTCATAAGAAAGGCCATAGTAGCAAGACCCCCCTTTTTCAACCCGTCAGTAAGGAGTATAGGAAGTACGAAGGCCAATTTGACTCGATAAATTCACGTGATCATAGTTTACAAAATTCTCCTAATTGACCAGAGAATCAAAGTTCTAATAGAAAGAAGAGTCGCAAGCAACTACTGAATATGCGTTGGCTCCAAATCTTTAACCATAATGGAGAACTCCAAATCTATAAACTTTAGTAAATTCAATATTGGGAAATGTAGTTCCCATAGGTCAAGTCCTAAGCTTGAATAGATATAAAAGGCTGGATCCAACACACCCAAATATGATAAAATTACTAGCAGCTTCGCCTACTCAATACGTCATAAGAAAGGCCATAGTAGAGGAACCCTCATCTCAATAACTATCAAATCATAACTTTCTTAATCTAATAAACTCAAAAGACTTAGATTAAAGTCTCTTCAACTAGTTAAGGATCAAGATACTACCTATATTTAATACTATCAATTAAATCTGAAGCTTGCAAATCCTGTAATAAATCTATAAAACATAAAAAGAGAATTGAATGAACTTTTCTTTAATAAGTCCACTAAAGCACAAAGCAAAGGATCAAACAAATTATCCCAAAGTTTGCATAAAGCCTAAGGCTAAACTAAGAGGATTTTATCATCAACGTCCATTATACTTAAAGCACTATACCAATGACTTCTCTCCACCAACCTAGTACAAACTTAACAGGCTTAGATTGCCAGCATTTTCTCCTTTGTTAAGCCCACCAAAGAAAGAAGCATAGGGTAACAGGTACAAAAACCACCTGACAAGTCAATAAAGAAAAATTAGATAATTCTCTATCATTGTCCGCAACACAATGCAAAGGCCAAAAGAAATCAAAATCTCACAACACAATTAAAAGCTATGAAAAGAAGCATCCTAAATGATATCTATAAGTGTTCCTAAAATCTGAGGGTATTTTAAATATTTATTTGGGTGGACATCGTACCACATGTTGAGATCCCCAAATAAATATTTAAATTTTTTTTTGCCAAAATATAGCTAAATAAGAGAAGAATGGAAGAGCCTTCATAAACTAAATGTGTCTTCAGGAAAAAGTAAAATTTAAGTAAGATACAATTAGTATAAGAGATAGTAAAGTCCCACTAGTTGATGAATATGTGAAATTCAGATAAGTCTCAAATGATATCACCTATATACAATAAAAATATTATGTCTATACATTATTATGATAAAGAAAGATGTTGAATTGTTACAAAAATGATGAAAACTAAGATGTCAGTGGTGGAAAAGAAGAACACTAGGTGATAATACTATCTACTACCATTAATTTACAAAGTTATACTATAAGAATTTGAGTAGGAAGTACTTTATCACTATCACATGAATATCTACTTCACAAGATCCAACATGTCAATTATATTGATGATTACAAGTATATCTAAAGATCTATAAAGATGTAGAGATAGACTCTTGGAGATTCGCTAAATTGAAATCTTAGTGTGACATCCAAATACACTTTTAGAGATATACTAAATGAAAATCTCTGTGTGACATCCAGGGTATATCTGGAGATCCATAGGGCAATCAGCATGTAATAAATATGACTCACTCTAGACACGTATCATATTTATTGGGGGGTATTTGTTGACCTATGTATAAATAACTAAAAAAATATACATAAATCTTTCATATATACTTTACACCCGTTGGGTTCCAAAAATCCTACCAATTTTTCTTCAGAAGTTAGTAGAAATCTTGCTGTATCCAGCACAAAAAACTTTTGTTTCTTCGCTATTCTTGCACCCAACTTAATCCTTCTCCGATTTGAGTCATTAAAATGTAATAGAAATGAAGCATTTAGGCTTCCTCTCTTTGAAGAAAGAAATCACATACTCCTTTGGTCTTCTCTATGCATGACCCACCCCCATTCGTAATCAATGCTTTGACGACTCTCGCTGCCCCAGCCGAAGACCTATAGCTGCATCTTCCAAACTCATAAATCAGCAATTTTTTGAACCCACTCAACTTCAAACTTTGCAACCAAATAGCCTTAGCCAAACCATCTTCTTTGACTTCCCTTGTCTGACTCTTGCTCCTATTATAACCCCTAGCCTGACGTCTCCTCGGCCCTACAGGTGACTTTTGTAGTCACTATACCCCAGAGCCGAACCCCCCAACTAGTCTCACAACCTCACCCCAATCTGATTCCTGCCATATACAAGCTTGCTCGATCTTCCTTATCAATATCCTATAATTTATTAGGTATACCATTTTTTATTTTTAGCTATTAATTGCATTAATTATTACTATTATTTAATATTATATTATTATTATTATTATTATTATTATTATTAAACTATATGTGTGTGTTTGTGTGAGGAAAATAGAAAAGAGATTAAAAAAAAAAAAAAAAAAAAACATTCAAAAGAAAAAATAAATGAAAAATGAAAAAAGGAAATAAAAAATGTATAATTTTGCATTTTTGTCACGTTCACACCATCGTCATAGCTCAGGTATAACTCCCTAAATTTAAAACCCTACATTCAACATTCATATCGAGCTGGAAAATTGCCCATACCTGATTTCTCTAGCATGGTGGGAAGGGAACCTAGTGCGATACCTTCGACGAAGTAAGCCCTATACACTCTCTTTGTCGGGTGGTGGGGACAATCTTATGTACCTATATGTAGTTCTATACCTACGGGGAAAGCAAACTGTGCTTTTTTTAAAACAGGTACCGAAGACCCATACATGCATTTCTCTGGCATGGTGGGAATGAAGATTTTAACGTCGTGGTGTTTGAGGAAACCTACCATACATGATTGTCTTAGCATGGTGGGAAGGCTCAGTTTTCTATAGTTTCTCTTAAATGGGGGAGACGTTAAGAGGCTGCCAAAATTTCACCAAACGATGCACAAGACTTTGAAATTATCTAGACATTTATTTGGATAATAAAATGAACTAAATTCTAATTCAAATAAATGAACAAAAGAATTAAAAAAAAATTAACCAAGGAAAACTTAAGTTGAATGATCGCAAAGATTTGAATCAATTTTGGACTGCAGGTGACTTGAATCAAACTTGATTAGCAGGGGACTTGAACCTAACTTGAACAATTTGGATTTAAGGAGTTTAAATTCTACATTAAACAAATGAAAGGGATCTTAAAACTAGAGCTTGAATAATGAATGAATAATATGGAATATAATTTAATGTCTAAAGATAAAACATCTAACTTAGCAAAATAATAATATTAATCATGCAAGCAAAGATCAAGTGGAGAAGATGACTTTTTTTCCATTAATGATAAGCATATTATAGGAAAACATACTTATTTGCATGTAGATAATAGTATCATTTGCCATCCTATAAGTACATGCAAAAAAATAAGACTTCTCATGCTTACGATTACTAGCTGTCGGGATCAACATATAAGCAGATGAGCATAGTGAACCTGCCTATAGTCTATGATGTTCCTTGTAGGCGTATACAAAATAATGTAATAAGCACTAGGATATACATGTAGCCTATAATGATTTAGTGGAAATCATGTAAATCAATCCCCTGTGAGCAGAGGAATTTGACGTGCAATAAATATAATATTCCTTATAAATAATAATAGTTGATATGGTCATTTAAGTTAACAATGAATACAACTTATCTAATACCCTACATAAGTACACAGATGAATACATTAGCTTGTCTCCAAGAAATAGAGCCTCCTACAAACACAAACGATTTAACATGGGGTAAAAGCTAATGTCTGTTGGCAACGATGAGAGGTGTGTCATATGCATGACAATATATAAGTGGGTGATGATCAATGTGTTATGGGTGCTATAGAACCTTTAAAATCAATCACCATTTAATGGCCAGTAAATATATTGACCCCTTTACAACTAGAAGTGAGCGACATGACAAATGCAAGCTCCTATATATCGCTGTAGGAGATCTTTCATTTACACTACATGTTATATACAAGTAAATACCAAATGATATGCAACAAATGAAGTGTCTACAAACACTTGCAGGAAACTCGTTACATATACCAAATGTCATATTCGAAGAAAATTCCAACTACTACAAGCATACTTCACTCATAAATGAAAGTGAAATTCATATAATTAGTGATTTGAAATGATTGAAATGACTACAAGGAGCATGCAATGACTGAAAATGTCCATTAACAATAATGAAAGATTTGTTATATGAATAACGACATACTCGCAAGTGTTAATCAATAGTGAGTTTTGAATGTTACAACACTCCCATGACCAACAACCATTCAATTGACAGCAAATATGCTAGCCCATTACAAGTAGAGGAGGACAACGTGCAACAAATACATCAGTCTCCTTGTGAGGTCAATTTGCAAACAACACTAGTCCACAACAAGGGATGCATATACTACCTACATGCAATGATAAAAGATTCTTCTCGCAAATAATCATTTGCTCATAGATCACAAAAGAAATGATATATATACGATTTAACTTATACACAATAGTGATATGCGATTCAGCTTATGCATAATAGTGATATATGATATGCGATTCATCTTATGCACAGTTGTGACAAATGCAACAATCTGTCAATCAGCAGCAGACAACAAATTGGTGATGAATGTGATTCACCTGATGATTACTGTTAACTTAAAGATAAACAAAATAAGACATTGTGTGATGATCAGTGATAAGAAGTGAGTGTTCGACACTCCTACAATCAATAACAATCTGGTGCAGACCAAATGCAGTAATTTTTCACAAACAAAAACAATCAAATTGCAGCGAGAGCAACCATCCACAAGATATTATAGGAGACACTCCATGCACTCAAATATATGTTATCTATGGGTTAAAAAAAAAAAGCTATGAAAAACATTGACTCCTATAAGATACTGTAGAATACCCATTGTACACCAAATATGTTATCTACAAATAAAATGTTAAATAACTACAACAAATGTGAGTACCCATGAGTCTCTGAAGGAGACTAGTTATATATTCAACTTGTTATATGCAAGCAAATACTAGGTGATATGTAGCAGAGGAAAGCACCTACAAGCAATTGTACATGACTTTTCATGCACTTGACATGTTATCTATGAGCAAATACTGCAGGGCTATAATAAATATGAAATTCTACATGCTGCTGTAGAAGAATCATCTAACATACAACCTATTTCCTACGAGTGATACAATTCCTTGAAAATAAATATAATAGTTCATTAAATAACATGCATAAAGAATTTGATGAAAAATCTAGCCATTCATCAATCAATATGCAAGGAGGTTCCACTACAAGAGAAAATAGCATATCCATAGCATAATGCACAACACTTATCTTAAAAAAGATACAATAGCAGCTCTACAATCTAAACAACTATCAATAGAAGGAAAAATGCATAAATCCCTACAAGCTATGAGGGTACAAACACAACAGTACTATATCAGATGCAAATACCTATGAGTAATTATGGGAAACTAATTATGCATACAACATGCTATATGTGAGAAAAAATACAAGAGAACTATAATGAATGCAGTTATCTACCAGTTATAGTAAGAGATTTGTTAGTGAACAATAAGTTACATGCATAAAGCAAAAAGCAGTGTATGACAGACTACATATATCCAAAGGGAAAATGATCGTAGTATAACACCATGCCATCAGATCCAAAACATCTATGCAAGCGGACAGAAGACATTTACAAATATTTCAAAGTACTAACCTTTTCCAAATAGGTTAACACCGTCGAGCACCACTCTAACATACAACCTCAAATAGATTAAATATTCTAGGAGGATGTCAATAAAATTTTAAATCCTTAATTCAAATAATTCAAAATCTTTATTGTGCCTCAATCACTAGATGATTGATCCCATGGGGACTCGATCCGACTTCTTCTATATAGGCTAACATCTTCAAGAAGCCCTTTGACATCATATGATGATCCTTTAGACCAATGTCGCTAGACTACTATCATTCTGACCTCTATCACTAGACAATGGTCCTCTTAACCTTCATCTCCTAATTACAATCTTTTTGAACTCTGTCACCAATCAATCATGATCTTTCTGACCCTTATCACCTGCCAATTATGGCCATTCTGACCTCCGTCTCTTGATAATGGTCTTTCTGACCTCCATTGCAAATCGACTATGGATGGGAATCTCTTTTGGTCATAGGATCTCTTGAAGAAGGTTGATCCCCTTCATGAACTCTATTTATAGAGGGGCCCAGCAGTCAGATAAGGTAAACCACTTATCTAAAGATAGTGGAAGGCCTCCCATATAAGAAGTGGACAGAAAAAAAATAGGGAAGGAGGAGGAGGCTCCTATTTAGTGAGGGGCCCTAGACCTGGATAGAGGATACCACTTCAATAGGATCAACGAAAGGCATTGGCTTAAAGAGGATGGAAGGGAAGAAAGATAAAAGGAGTAGGTGACTCCTACTTAGTGAGGTGCCCTAGACCTGGATAGGGAATACCACCTGAATAAGACCAAGGGAAGGCCTCAAACTAAGGAGTACAAGGGGAGAAAAGAGGAAAGAATGAAAAGATTACTACTTAATGAGGGGCTCTAGAATTAGATAAAGAATACAGCCTGAACATGACCAAGGGAAGGTCTCAACCTGAGGGGGAGGGGGGGTGCAGGGGGGGGGGGGGGGGGGGGGGGGGGGGTTTTTTCACCTATAAGGGGTGTATTTATAATAATAAAGGGAAGAAGAGGAACTTGGGAAGTTATGAAAAAGAAAACTTAGCCCCTAGTAGTTAGCCAAACTATCGGCTAACCATAGCCGACTAGTACAACACGTAGCCCAATGTACCATATCCTAGAAGCAAGCTAGGGTGCTAGCGATTCTGCCTAAGTATGCAGACTAGGTTGGCTTGGTGTGCGGGCCAAGCATGCTAGAGGTGTAGGCTAGGCTGACGGGTACATGGGTTTGCCACCGCCAGTAGTAGCAGCCTAATTTCAACATTGCAGCACCAGCCTCTCAGGAATTTATAAAATGTTAGCTCCCAATAGAGCCAAGTATGCACTACAACACTTAACAATATGATTGCACCAAAAATTAGCATCATAGTACTAGAGACTTAAGAAAATGAGCACCATACATAGAAATGTCATAGTGTTGGATTGTACTTTGAAGCAACATAGTGCTCAACTTTTGTAGCACCATGAAAAAGTAGTTGCTAAAATGAGGAGCCACACTGATGCGGCCAAATTATTTATCAGTACAACCATTAATTGTGCCATGTCAATTTTGCACCAGTAAAGTTAGCCCAACAACGTAAAGGTGCTAGTTAATTTATAAATAATGTAGTGCTAACTTATCAAGCACTATACTACCTGAACCCATTTTTACACTTATAAAAATAGTTTTTTATTTATTTTAAGACTTCTTTCATTTCAATAGAGTCTTATACTTTATAGTATCTTTTTCTAATTTCCTCTTATAGTAAAGTCTAAGGGAAGTGCAAGATTCCTTCAACTGGGATATCTTAGTCTCTACTGTGTAAGAAATTCTATTATAGGAAGGATGAATGTGGAGAATATCTATTGATCCTTCTGGGTGACATTTATCTTATTCATTCTCCTATATATTTTTCATATGAATGAAATGAATATGAGTTTGCCTCTTTTGTTATCCATTTATGGCAAAATCTCTAAGTATTATACTAATGATGTAAACACTTATAAAGTACTAATGTAGACTTTTTAGTTGTACATTCTTTCGTAGATGTTTTCAATATCTTATATTCTTTATTTAGTGAATATAATAGTCAGGCATGTAGTTAATATCTAGTGAAAATTATAGCCATGATATATGAAAATTAGAATAAGTAGAGTCTTGAAATGAATTATTTGCATACCTAAATATATGATGTTAAACCTTCACGTTCTATGGAGATAGTAAAATTATAAGGCCTGAAACATTGTATTTTATATCAACAAGCCTGATAGAGGTCTAGGGATATAAGTACTTTGATCCACATCTAAAATAAAGTCTCATTAAGAAAATTATATTTTCTTATATTGATTAATCCAAAAAAAAAAAATTCAATAGTATACAATTTTCTTGTAAGTATCCGTTATATGGAAAAAACTAAAAAAAATATAATTTTACATTCATTAGGATATATTATGTATTTTTATTAAATAGTAATAGTTTAACACTACCGTTTCCAGGTCCCAAGTCCTGGATGAGAAAAGTGGAGGGTTGCATTAGGTTGTCGACAACCAGCGTAAAACTTATTGAATAATAATGACATGAATCCTTTAAGAAATTGTGTTAATGTTAGGGCGTCCCTTGGAAGCGATGCGTTGTATGGCTTGAATACAGTGACAAGTGTGCAAGGGCTGCTGCACCAGCACCTGGGTGTAGTGTTAAATAGGCAAGGGTTCCCAAATCAAGGATGGATGTGGGTATTTTGTGCATTCAGAAAAAACTAAATGGGTTGGAGAGAAGGCTAAGAAAATTGATAGTTTAGGATTTAAACTTTGGTATTCGGGTAGGAGTCATAATAGAAATGGTGTAGGTGTTATTATAGATAACAGTTTGAAGGAAAATGTTATAAAAATTAATAGGATTGGAGATAGAATTATAGCTTTAAAGATTATTATTGATGATAATATTGTTAATATTATAAGTGCTTATGCTCCTCAAGTAGGTTTGGATATGAGTTTTAAATTAAATTTTTGGAATGACTTAGAAGAATTATTACAAAAGATACCTCTAGAAGAAAAAGTTTTATTGGAGGAGATTTAAATGAACATGTTGGTAGAGAGGTAGATTATTTTAAAAGCATTCATGGTGGCTATGGTTTTGGAACAACAAATGAAGGTAGCAAGACCATATTAGATTTTTGTTTAGCTTATGATTTTTCAATTGCTAATACCTTATTTAAGAAAAGAAATGAGCATCTGAACACTTATAAAAATGGATATAGTACAACCTAAATTGTCTATTTTCTTATAAGAAAATTAGATCGTTTAGATTGCAAAGATTGTAAAGTTATTCCGAGTGAAAATTTATGTACCCAACATCAATTATTAGTTTTGGACTTTAAGATAAAGGGGCAGATAATAAAAAATAAAGTAAAATGATATTCTAGGATTAGATGGGGGCATTTAAATAATATTAACAATTTTTGAGAGTAAGATTTTAGATCTTAAGATTTTATCTGTGCATGAGGATGCGAATGCTATGTGGGAAAAAGTGGCTAGTGATATTAAGAATATTGTAAAAGATGTACTTGGAGTATCAAAGGGAAAAGCTCCTAATAGTAAAAATAATTGGTGGTGGAATCCAAATGTGCAAGAAAGATTAAGAATAAGAAGATTTGTTATAAAAATTGGTCTACTTTTAAAAATTCTTATAATTGGAAAAGATATAAAGAGGCTCGTAAGGAATCTAAGAAAGCAATATGCGATGCAAAGACCTTAGCTTTTAGTGATTTATATAATAGATTAGATACTAAGGAGGGAGAAAGATATAAGTATAAATTAGACAAACAAAGAGATAAGAGTAGTAAGGATTTAGTTCAAGTGAAGTGTATTAAGGATGAAGATCAAAAAATACTTTTCTTAGAAGATGATATTCAACAACGATGGATGAGATATTTTGCTAAACTTTTTAATAAAAATTATAAATAAGATTGACTATAGTGACCTTAGCACCCTAAATGAAAATAAAGACTTATGTTTTTATCAGCGTATTAGTAAAATCGAAGTAAGAGAGGCTTTAAAGAAAATGAAGGGTGGAAAAGCAGTTGCACCTGATGATATTCCATTAGAGGTGTGGAAATGCTTAGGAGATGAAGGAATTTCTTGGCTTACTAAACTTCTTAATACTATTTTGAAGACTAAAAGGATGCTAGATGAGTGGAGAATGAGTGTGTTAATTCCTATTTTTAAGAATAAAGGTGATGAACAAGATTATGCAAATTATAGAGGAATTAAGTTAATGTGTCAAACTTTAAAACTATGGGAGCGAGTTATGGAGCATAGGTTGCGGCGTGATACTAATGTTTCTAAAAATCAATTTGGATTCATGCCGGGTAGGTCGATTATGGAAGCCATACTTTTATTAAGAGGTTTGATGGAGAAATATAGAGAAAATAAGGAGGATCTACATATGATATTTATTTATTTAGAAAACGCTTATGATAAAGTTCCAAGAGAAGTGTTATGGAGAGTTCTTGAAAAGAAAGGAATTAATAATGCTTATATTAAAAATTATTAAAGATATGTATGTAGGAGCTATTACTTGTGTTCAAACACAAGGTGGTTTGACCAAGTATTTCCCTATTTTGGTTGGGTTACATCAAGGATCAGCCTTAAGCCCATATCTTTTTTCTTTAGTCATGGATGTTCTCACTAGACATTTGCAAGAGGATGTACCCTGGTGTATGCTTTTTGCTGATGATATTCTTCTTATTGATAAGACAAGAGAGGGAGTTGAAAGTAAACTTGAATTATGTAGGTCAACATTAGAGACTAAAGGTTTTCTCTTGAGTAGATCTAAAATAAAATATATGGAGTGTAATTTTAGTAGTAATAGACCTAGTGAGGGGTTTGTGACTTTGGGCGATCAAGTCATTAATAAGAGTACACATTTTAGATAACTTGGATCTATTGTTCAAAGTGATGGTGAAATTAATGGGGATATTATCAACAGAATTCAAGTTGGATGGTTGAAGTGGAGGAATGCATCAGGCTTATTGTATGATAGAAAAATACCCCTCAAACTTAAGGGAAAATTCTATAAGATGGTAGTGAGGCCTACAATGCTTTAGGGTGTTGAATGTTGGCCATTAAAAGAGAAGCATAATTCTAAGTTAAGTGTGGCAGAGATGAGGATGCTCAGGTGGATGTGTGGCTTTACCCTTAGAGATAGGATAAGAAATGAGCATATACGTGAAAAGGTTGGAGTAGCTCCAGTAGAAGATAAGATTAGAGAGAGTTGCCTTAGATGGTTTGGTCACATAAAACTGCGGCCTTCCAATAACCCGGTTAGGAGAGTAGATGTATTAGATTTGACTTATGTTAAGAAAGGTAGAGGCAGACCTAAAAAGTCTTGGTTAGGAAATATTAGGAATGACCTTTCTTTATTAGATTTAAACGAGAATTTGACATTTAATAGGGCACAATGGAGAAAAAGGACTCATGTAGTCGACCCTACGTAGTGGGATAAAGGCTTGATGTTGTTGTTGTTGTAGATTAAATAGTAATAGTTTAATCTCAATTAACCAGAATACTTTCTCGTGTGATTGATACTCTTATTTATCACTTTATTAATTTATTTAACATCTATACTTACATATCTAGTGGACATTCATAAATTGTTTATAAAAAAATCCAAATATATGAACAAAAAGTATAATGGGATTGTGTTTAAGTGGTGAATAAGTGATTAATTACTAAATAAAAATTGAATGTTTAGGGATTTCAATCAACAAAACTTATATTGGGAATAAGTGTCACATTAAGCATGGGGGTGTATTTCTATCCATAGAAGACTTGAAGTAGGATATCTCCTTTTTTTATAGTGATGGTAATCTCATCAGGAAGGATAAAGGTTGTAGAGATTGGAATGAAAATTCTAGCAATGGTTAAACATTATCTTTTAGTAGAGAGGAGGGAGGGGGTCAATAATAAGAGGGATTTTGATTTTATAAGTGATATTTGAAATGCTCATTTTTGGCCACCAATAATGAAGAGGTTAGGGATTTAAACCCAAATGGAAAATTTCTTTCAAATCCTCCTTTATAGAAACAAACTTAAAAATCTATTTAAAAGAGATAAAGGGTCAACCATTGATAATCCTCAACTACCCACTTTCACCATTTCCATATCCTAAACACATGTAAACTCAAAAAAAAAAAAAAAGAAGAAAAGGTTTTATAAATGACTTATCACGCATTTTATAATCAAATAAGATATGTGCATCCTTAAATTTAATTATTTTTATAGAAGTACTAGCTTCTCATTCGGAGATCTTATTCATATCAACAAGTGTGCTAAGGCTTGTTGGCCTAACCATTGTACCTAAACCAACCTTAAAGAATTTTGCTTCACCCCCTCACCAAGGAATGATCATTAGCTATTATGGGAGATGGTTTCTTAACATATTCTTCAATAAAGAAGTATGTAGTGGCAAATCAAATTTGCTTGGAGTTGAACTTGAGTCATGTTGATAATATTCTATAGAATTACCCAATGTTGAACAAGAGCAACTCAAGTCATTCCCTTCCCTAAGGGATGGGAATTTTCTAAAGTGATCATAAAAAATAAGTTACAACACATAATTGTGAGGAAAATTTAAATTCTTATAAAAATTTTATATTTGATTCTAATATATTTTTAGTTTTCAATATTTATTATACAATAAAGGAGGGTTTTACAATGTGATTTGCTCCTTGAGTCCATATCTCAAATATAAATTAGTTTTATACTATAGAGAATATATCTTTTAATCCAAAAAGTTTGTTAAGCCTTCAAACTCAAATACACGAGTCAATTTCTGCATTGGCTTTTGAAAGTTCTATCCAAATTCCTCATAAAGATACGTATTGGAAATGGACTAAGAAAGCAAAGCTGACTCCTAGAATTGAAGTCTTCTGGTGGAGGGTTTTTAACAAAGCTATCCCAACTTTCCATTTCTTATATTATAAAAGATTACAAACGTTTTTTTGAATGTCCAAGAGGTTGTAAAATGGTAGAAGACATTAAACATATTACTGTTAGATGCAGTAAACTGGGAGATGTTTTATATCATTTAAATAAATGGTGTTTCGGCATTCCCAAATGTAATTCTTACTCAGATTATATTTCTTGGCTTTCGGTTCAAAATGGTTGGCTTATCAACTTATATTGAAATGATGTTTATTACAATTGGAAAGATAGGAACAATTATGTTCACAATGGGACGGAAACTAAGGCTCTTTTCATTGCACTGAAAGCTATCTCTATGGATGAAGTGTCCTTTTCCAATGCAGTGGATATCTCGGGTAAATGGGGTGTCAACCAGCTTCATAAGCTGTTGGATGTACATTGGCATTCCCCTCCACCCGGTTGGATCAAGTTTAATTTTGATGCGTCCCTTATTCAATCTTACAAAGGTGGCATTGGAGGAGCTTGTAGAGATTACAAAGGCAGATTTTTGTCTGCATTTGGATATCCCATTACTCATTGGGATATTTCAAAACTCGAAATGCCTGCTTCTATTTCTTTATTAGATGTTCTTAAAGATGATTTGATGAAATATGATGAAATCATCAGTGAAGGAGATAATGCAAATATCATCAAGGACTTGCAAGATTATATGGTTCACAAGAATGATGATTTGAGAGGTATGTTCAAAGACTATAAGAATATCATCTTCAATTGTATAGATAGAAAGTGTAATAAGTTAGCGGATTTTTGTGCTAACTATGCTATTGTTTCTTCCTTTATTTGGGATGATTTAGTTCTTAATAAGGTTCCTCCTACTTTTATTGCTTTGTTAAAGGAAGAATCTTATGGCTACATTTAATTTTTGCTTATAGCTTCTAATAAAATTCAAATGCACTAGTGCATTTTTCTTCAAAAAAAAAAAAAAAAAAATACACGAGTCTCACAAATATGCAAAAGTCAAACAAACATGCATCATATTAAACACATAATTAGCATAGAAATATGGATTCATTAAGTGCAACCCTAAATTGCTTTTATTATAATGTTATGCTATACTTTTTTTTTTTGTAAAATTTAAATTTTATTCCATGGAAAAATTAGTTACAAATTCCTTTGAGAGTTTAAAAAATCACAAAATTCTCAAAGAGCTACATTAAAAAGAGAAACAAAACCTATAGAGTCATTGATCCCTATCTAATACAAGAAAAAACCCTAAAAAAGGCAGGCTAGGAGCAATATACATGATAAGCAAAATATTACGTCCTAAAAAATTTCAAAAAATAGATAAACAATAAGAGACCAGAGAAGACTACACATACTTGACAAGGGGGGCAAAATAGAATGGAGGAGAACTATAATCTACAAATGAATAAGAGTACAAAGATAAACCCTAACATAAGAAATGATCCAACAACTGAAAGCCTAAACTCCATTGCTATAAGAGAGATAAAAATTAAATCAAAATAATAGAGAATACGACACCCAGGTGTTCTGAATCTGATTTAAGAAAATAGAATTTTTATGATAGTAAATACTTCTATTTTTCTACGACTGCCTTGCCTACTAATGTTTTAGGTCCACAAGATCGAATTGAAAATTGAACCAACATAAGATTGGATAGATTAGGACAGAGTCAGCTTGTAATGTACGTCAAGTGTCTTTTATCTTTTCTTGAGTCTATTATAACAATGTAGGTCCTGATGCTAAGTAACATTGCACACACACTTAGGGGATAAGTTTTATCTGTTTGATTAGTGTTTTTCTATTTTGAACAACTAATCTTGGACGATCCAAAAATCATCCTAAATGATTAGTTAAAAATAGAAACTCTAATTAGTATATCCTGGTTAAGGCAGTCGTCATTTAAGCGAATCATCCTGGATGATATTAGCATCGTCCGAGAAAATAAGCTCAAATTAGAAAGATTCAACCGCCATATCTATTTAGGCATTTTTTTATATTTGGATATTTTTCAGGACATTATCTTGGATGATACAGTACAATTATGCCTAAATTAATATGGAAATTAAGGAAAGCAATTAAGGTTTGATTTTTCAATCATATTTATCCTGGATGATCTCAGGATCAATTGGGATTATCAATTAACAAACCTTAGTTCTTCTTGGATGATGTATAATTAGCCTGGTTTCTTTCAAGCTGATGCTCTAGACGATATGTACTGAATAAAACTATTCATCCAGGACAACTGAGATATTGGCCTAGACGATCAAGTTATTTTTCCATCATCTAGACATCCATTCAGGGCGATATTCTGGATGATATTGGTCATTTATACTAATCAGCCTAGATGATCATGAGATCATCCTGGACAATCTAGTTATTTTTTCCATCATCTAAATATTCATCCAGGGCGATGGTCTTGACAATATTTAATGACTTGAACAAATCATACATGATTATGATATCCTATCATCCTAGACGATATGAACAAATTATCCTTCTGATCATCCAGACTCTCCCTAATCGTCCTGGTTGATTGAACTGAATTTATACTAATCGTACGGGATGATTGGACGATCAACTTGTATGATAATGTTAATTTGTTACAATTAAGAGCAAATTTGAAGCTCTTCTATATAAGACCTCTTGTTTTACCCAAGAGTGTATCTTTTGCTACTATCCTGACCTGAGAGAGTCAAGAGGAGAGGGAGAGAAAGGGAGAGAGAGGATCTTGTGAGGGAGAGTTTATAAGGGGTTTCGTAAAGGTTGCTCCAAGCAAGGATCCAATTCATCTTCTCTAGTAGTCGTTCCTGGTTCCTTGGAGGTTTGAGAGAGGTCTACTTTAGCAACTGATCAAGATTCTCTATCTGCTTCAAGAGGAAGCTAAAGGAGTTGGGTTCTCTTCCTGCTTCTAGAGGAAGCAAATTTAGTTAGGTTCTCTGTCTGCTTTTGGAGAAAGCTAAAAGAGTTGGGTTCTCTACCTCACTAGGGTTGGTGGAAAGGAATTTTTGTATGGGATTCTCCTCCTTGCTGTGGGGGCAGAAGGAGAGATGCTGTGTTTAGTGCAATACTCAGAGGGCACCTGTGGGGAATAGACGTAGGTCAAGTTGACCAAACCAGTATAATATCTGGTGTGTTCTTTCTTATTATTCTTTTGCATTTAATTTATGCACTTCATTACTCTTGTGGTGAATCTTGGTTTAGTTATGTTTGTATTTTTTTATTTGAAGAACTTTTTAAATTCCAATTCATCCCCCTTTTGGTTAGCCTCGGGACTAGTTCATAAGGGCCTAACATCCCTAATAAACTTTCAAGTGGTATCAAAGCGATATTCATAATATTAAATTTTTAAAAAAATTTGAATTTCGATCAATGTCTAACTTTATTAATCGTAATACTGTGGAAGGGTATTCTATTATCCGACCACTTTTGTTTGATAATATTCCTTTTAATTTTTGAAAAACTCACATTTTTATATTTTTGCAATCGATTGACTATTATATATGGATGCTTGTTAAGGATAGTTATTCACCTCCATCTCATGAAATTAATGGCATTAAAACTAAACTTCTTTTTAATGAATGGACTTTTGATAATAGGGATTTAACACAATTGAATGCAAAATATTTAAAATATTTTTGTGCTTTGAAATATGAAGATTATATGCATGTTTTAACTTGTGTTACTGGTAAAGAAAATTGGGATACATTGCATATCACCTATAAAGGAACGAATGAAGTTAAGCAATCTATGTTGAATTTTCTATTGCATGACTACAAACTTTTTGGTATGAAATCTGTTGAATCAATTTCTGATATGTATATTTGGTTTACTCAAATTTTCACCTCATTGCATGCTATAGGAAGAGAGCTAACTAATTATGAAAGAGTCGATAAGATTTTAATATGCTTGCCTTCTTCATTTGATGTGAAGATTACTATAATTACTGAATCTAAAGATTTAAATACTTATTATATTGATAACTTACTTAGGTCATTCATTGCTTACAAGCAAGGGGTGAACCAAAGACAACTTGATGTGAGTGAGAAGAATAAGGAGAAAACTGTGGTGTTAAAAGTTAACGATACAGATACAAATTTTTCAAGGTCTGAAAGCGATGATGTTGCCTTCATCACTAAAAAATTCAAAATCTTTTTTTAGAAAGAATCATAAGCATCATTAGAAGTTGAAAAAAGGCAATGATAGCAAAATTTTTGGAAGTTCTTCTGATGTTGTTTGTTTTGAATGCATGAAGCCTGGACATGTCAAAGATGATTGTCCCACACTTAAGGATCACTCAAGCAAGGAGAAGGGTGAGGAGAAACCCAAGTATAAGAAGGATAAGAAGTGGTTCCAAAAAGCATTCTGGGTAGATTTTGCATCTAACTCCTTATAGACTGAAGCTGAGGAGGAGACAACAAACTTATGCTTGATGGAAATTTATCATCTTGGTTAGTCTAACTAAGAAGAGGTATATGAACCAGCCTATGATCAATTACTTGAATTTTATGAATAAATTCATGCATCATATAGGAAACTTAAGAAATCACATGCTAGTTTAAAATTGAAGTTTTTGAATTTATAAAAAGAGCATGAAATTTTATTGAAAGATCACTTTCAAATTGATAGCAATTATATATCTTTACATGATGAGTTTGATAAATTTAATACAAAGAATTCTGAGTTAGTTATTGAGCAATATTCATTAAAGACATCCTACACCTCACTTGAATCTGATTGTAAGATATATGTTAATGAATCTGAACATAGGGAGTACTATTCGAGAGTTGATAATATTGTTTTAGAAAGTGCTAACTCATGGTTTAAAGATAAATTGAATGCACTTGAGGAAAAGAGGACTACACCCACACTTAATCTAAAACCAAAACCTAGGAAGAGGTATTATAACCCAAAAAGATTAGTAAATCTTTTTTATGGTGTTAAATATTTTTCATGTGGCATGCTAGGGCACACTTCACACACTCGCACTATTCACCATAGTACACATTAAGTGTGGAGACCCAAATTGTATGATTCACAGTATAACACATATGTATTGTATCATTCTTTTTATAAGAAGGGATCTAAACCTATTTGGGTTCCTAAATCTGACGTTTGATAATTTTGCAGGCTTGCTCTCTCAAAAGATTTCATGAGAGCATGTGGTACCTGGACAGTGGATCTTCATGACACGTGATTGGAGATGCCAACCAATTCATTTTACTAGAGGTCAAAGCTAGAGGTAAGGTTACTCTTGGAGACAACACCACCAGGAAAGTGGTGGTTATAGGTATAATCAAAAACTCCAATTACCTTTTGATTGAAATTAGTTTTCTTGTAGATGGACTGAAACACACCATGCTAATCATCAGTCATCTATACGATAAGGGCTTCATCATAATTTTTTTTTTGGCAAATATAAGCATTATTAGCTTGAATAACAACACTATTTTGTAGGGAAAGTGAATCAATAATATTTTACATGCTTGATTTAAATAATATTTAATGTGCTGCTTTATTTTATTTAAAAACTGTTGCTAATGGTTCTTAGTTGTGGCACAGGAGGTTATGTCATGCCAATATGAAAACTCTTAAAAGAGTGACCCAAAAGGACCTAGTTAGAGGTGTCCCCAAGCTTAAGTTCATCAAAGACCATCTATGTGAAGCATGCCAACTAGGGAAGCAAGTCCAATTCTCTTTTCATTCCATTAAGGACATTAGCACCTCTAGACCTTTATAAGTCCTTCACATAGGTTTATTTGGACCCATTAGCACCGCCAACTTAGGGGGGAAAGTCTATGGTTTTGTGATTGTTGATGTGTTTACTTGAGGTTCACCTAGATTAAATTTTTATCTCATAAGAGTGAGTCTTTTGATGAGTTTAGATTATTTTCCACTTGGATTCATAAAACAATAGGTTGTGAGATCTTGACCATCCATAGTGACCTTGGGGGAGAGTTTAAAAAGGAGATATTTGGAGACTTTTGTGAGGATAAGGGGATTAGCCACAACTTCTCTGCCCCTAGGACTCCTCAGTAGAACGGGGTAGCTGAAAGGAAGAATCGGATCTTAGTATAAGCCTCTAGAGCCATACTTATTGATTATTCACTTCCAAAATACTTTTGGGCTAAAGCGATAAACACAGATTATTATGTGTTTAATAGGGTAAATGTTGGATCCAAACTTGATAAGAAAACCCTATGAGATCCTTAAGGGTAGGATACCCAACCTTTCCCACATCCATGTCTTTGTTTATAAAGTTTTCATTCTTAATAATGGTAAGTCACACTTATAGAAATTTGACCAAAAATTTGATGAAGGAGTGTTCTTGAAATATTCAAGTGTTGGGAAATCTTTTAGGGCATTTAATAAGAGGACATTGGAGGTGAAGGAAAGTACTCACATAGTGTTTGATGAATCTGATCCTAAAGAGTCTAGAGTTGAGGATAAAGATGTTGTTGGAGAGATTCCCAAAGGTGTTGAAAACTTGGAGAAGAGGGTAGAGTCCCAAAACACTGAAGGAGTGGGTGAGATTACCCAAGGAGTAGAGAATGAAAATCTAGAAGGAAGGGTTAATCCTACACATAATTTTACTAGAGTTTGGAGGTATTCTTTGAGTCATCCTAAAGAATTGATCTTAGGATACCCTTCTAAAGGTGTTAGAACTAGGCATGGACTTAGGAAGGAAGTGAACTACTCTATCTTTATCTCAATAATTGAACCCACAAACATTAATCAAGACTTGTATGATGAGTTTTGGATCTTAGCCATGTAAGAGGAATTAAACCAATTTGTTAGGAATGATATTTGGAAGCTTGTAGAAAGACCAAAGGGACAAAGTGTAGTTGAAAGCAAATGTGTATTTAAGAATAAGATGAATGATTTTGGTGTGGTGATTAGGAATAATGCGAGATTGGTGGCTAAGGGGTATAACCAAATAGAAGGGATTGGTTTTGAGGAGACCTTTACCCCTATAGCTAGATTGGAAGCCATTAGAGTACTACTAGCCTTTGCCTGTTATAAGAGATTTAAGCTTTTCTAAATGGACATTAAGAGTACCTTTTTAAATGGGATAATAAAAGAGGATGTATTTGTAGAGAGCAACATCTAGATTTTGATAGTTCTCAATTTCTAAATAATGTTTTCAAATTAAAAAAAAGGGCCTTATATGGATTGAAATAGGCACCAAGAGCTTGGTATGAGAGGCTTAGTACATTCTTACTAGAGAGGGAATTTTGTTAAGGGGAGTATAGACACCATCCTTTTTTTGAGAAAAGTAGGAGATGAGTTAGTCATTATTAAGATCTATGTTGGTGATATAATTTTTGGATCTTCTGATAAAAATCTATGTGATGATTTTTTAAAAAAATGAGTAATGAGTTTGAGATGAGTATTATGGGAGAGTTGTCCTACTTTTTGGTGTTTAGTATAAGATAATTGGATGATCGAATCTTTTTAAATTAATTAAAGTACATAAAGGATATCTTGAAGAAATATGAAATGAATAATGCAAAGCCAATGAATACTCCCATGACCTCCAGTGGACAGTTAGATAAATATCCAAATGGAAAATTTGTTGATCAAAAGAAGTACAAAGGGATGAATAGATCTTTACTTTACCTGACTACTAGCCGACCTGATATAATATTTAGTGTTTATCTCTATGCTAGCTTCCAAGATGATCCTAAAGAATCCCACCTATCTAAAGTTAAGAGAATTTTTAGATAACTTTTGGGGACCCAAAACTTAAGAATTTGGTATCATAGGCATAACACTTCTTTTGAGATTATTGGATATTCTGATTATAATTTTACAAGATGTAGGGAGAATTTAAAGAGAACTTCTGGGACTTACCAATTTATAGGACAGTCTTTAGTCTCCTGATTTAGTAGAAAACAAAACTCTGTTGCACTTTCTACTGCTGAAGCGAAGTACATTGCCTTAGGGAGTTGTGTGGCCTAAGTCCTTTGGTTGAAGTAATAACTTATGGATTTATGATTACTTATAGGCATAATTTCAATCCTTTGTAATAACACTAGTTCCATCTACATGTCTAAGAATCCTATCCAACATTCAAGGACCACATATATTAACATAATTCATCACTTTATTAGAGATCATGTGACCAAAGGAGACATTGAATTACACCATATGACAACTGAGAATCAAATGGCTAACATCTTTACTAAACCACTAGATTTTGAAACTTTCAGCATCTTAATGACTAGATTGGGTGCGATTGACATAAATGCATGAACTTGATGTTTATTGAATTCTAAATTTTATATTTTGTTACTTATTTTTTTTCTCTTTTGTTGGTTTTAGATTTATTTTGTTTCACTAAACAAAAATCTATCTCGAACTAACAACTGGACATTACGATTGAGATCGTTTCTATCTTGCTACATTAATCTATCTTATACATATAATGTTCAAAGTCTTTATATTAGTTTCAAATTCTTTAAAATCTTGTTGTGGTATTTATCAAATGAATATTGATTCAACTTTATGGTTTATTATTCCTTATATTAAAGAGTATGTTTTTCTTCTCTAATATTTGAAAGATATACTCATAACTGAGAGTATTTAAGAGTTTTAAAATGGATTTATCTTGCAAAAAAAGACAAGGGCATAAAATGAGCCCCAAAAAAAAAATAAAAATGAAAAGATGCACAATGATCACAAAAAAAAAAATGAAAGATACACAAAGTGTATCAAAAATCAAAAGATGCTCAAAGTGTGCCAATCAATTGACAAGAGGCATAAAATGAGCCCATAAAAGCAAGCTTTATTCTCTTTCAAACTTTTAAATCTTAGAAGAACTTATGTGTCACTTGATATTTTCAAATGCTTGATTTTGAGTTTTTTTATTGTGACAAATTACCTTGGTATATTATTTTTATAAGATTTTTTTCTAAAACTAAGTTGTGAATGGATCTCTTTTTTTTTATCTAATTAATTTTTATGAGTTAGGTCTTTTATTTTTAAAAGACGATTTGCCGTGAGAGAAGTTCTTGCTAGCGATAACAGGATCAACTATTCTACCATTTTTTGGATTTCAATGATGTTAACTCATTGCTCTTACAAATTTTTTAAATTCAATCACATGGAGAATTTACCATTTTGTGCTTTGATTAAAAAAACACCTTGCTTGCATTCTTCTTTTTCATCTTCTGTTCTTCTTTACTTTTCTTATTTTTCCTCCTCCTTTTTGTGATACCAAAAGGTGGAGTAATTTTTATTTGAGTTTGTTTCGTCATAATGTTTTATTTGTTCATGTTTTATTTTATTTTGATTATTTGCCATCATCAAAAAGGGGGAAATTATTGCGAATCTGATTTCAGGAAATAGAATTTTGATGATAGCAAACATTTCTATTTTTTTATAACTATATCTTTCTACTAACATTTCAGGTCCACAAGAATGAATTGAAAATCAAACCAGCTCAATATTGGGAAGATTAGGACTAAGTCAACTTATACGTCAAGTGTCTTTTACCTTTTCTTGAGTTCATTAAAATAATATGGGTCATAATGCTAAGTAACCTTGCACACACACACTTAAGGGAAAAATTATGTCTTTTTTATTTATGTTTTTTTTTTATTTTGATCACATCATTCGAGACAAGCCAAAAATTATCCTAGACGATCAATTAAAAATAAAAAATCCTAATTAGGGCATCCTGATTAAGGCTGCTGTCATTAAGCGAATCGTCCTGAACGATATTAGCATCACCCGGGATGATAGACTAAAATTAAAAAGAATCAGCCACCATATCTATTTAGGAATCTTTTATTTTTGGACATTATCCTGGATGATGCAGTACAACTATGCCTAAATAATATGGAAATTAAGAAAAGAAATTTAGGTTTGATTGCTCGATCATATCATCTTAGATGATCTCAAGATCGACCAAGTTGATTAGTTAACAAGCCTTAGTTCTTCCTGGATAATGTATAATCGGCATGGTTTCTTTCAGAGCGATATTCTAGATGATATGTACTGAATTGAACTAATCATCCAGGACGATCGAGATATCCTCCTAGACAATCAAGTTATTTTTCTATCATCCAAACATCTATTTAGGGCGATGTTCTGGGTGATATTGATCATTTTATACTAATCGACTGAGATGATTGTGAGATCATCCTAGACGATCTAGTTATTTTTCCATCATACAGATATCCATCCAGGGTGATGGTCTAGACAATATTCAATGACTTGAGCTAATCATAAAAGATAATATGTGGATGATATGAACAAATTATCTTTCTGATTGTCTAGACTCTCCCAAATTATCTTGGTTGATTGAGTTGAATTTGTACTTATTATACAGGATGATCGGATGATTATCCTGGATGATAATGTTAGTTTGTTATAATTAAGAGCAAATCCAAAGAATTTTTATATAAGACCTCTTATTTTACCCAATAGTGTATCTTTTGCTATTATTCTGACCTGAGAGAGCTAAGAGGAGAGGGAGAGCAAGGGAGAGAGAGAGGATCTTATGAGGGGGAGTTCATGAGGGGTTTCACAAAGGTTGCTCAAAGCAAGGATCCAAGTCATCTTCTCCGATCATCGTCCTTGGTTCCTTGGAGGTTTGAGAGAGGTCTACTTTAGAAAGTAATCAAGGTTCCTGTCTGCTTCTGGAGGAAGCAAAAGGAGTTGGGTTCTCTGCCTACTTCTGGAGGAAAGCAAAAGGAGTTGAGTTCTCTGCCTGCTTTTGGAGGAAGCAAAGGGAGTTAGGTTCTCTGCCTCACTGGGGTTAGTGGAATGGAGTTTTTGTACGGGCTTCTCCACTTTGCTGTGGGGATAAAAGGAGAGACACTTAGTTTAGTACAATACTCGGAGGGCATCTCTAGGGAGTGGAGGTAGGTTAAGTTGACCAAACCATTTAAAAATCTAGTGTGTTCTTTCTTATTATTCTTTCGTATTTAATTTTTGCACTTCATTACTCTTGTTTTGAATCCTGGTTTGGTTGTGTTTGTGTTTTATTTGAAGAATTTTTTTAAATACCAATTCACCCCCCCCCCCCTTTGGTTAGCATCGGTATTAAGAAAGTTGCTATTTGCAAGTGTTATATTCTTGCAATTTGTATAGTTTTGATGATTTTAAATATTTTTGTTTTATGTGCAATTATTTCCTAACACTTTTTGAAAGAATTATTTTTGTTCTTTTGTGTACTAACATTTCAGGAAAATTGAACTCCAAACTATGAAGACTTCAAATCAAATTCAGCATACAATACTTTGCAAATTGGAGCTCTAAATTGTTCTTTGAATTGAGAGGGAGTGATTGTAATTGAGTGAATAAAAATACACACACACACTTAAGGAGATCTTACAAAATTTGTACTGATCGTACGGGACGAACCTAGTTCGTACGGGACGATCAGGTCAGTTTTCTCCCTGTAAGAGCAATGGAATGAACAGGAGTTGGAGGAAATTTTTCTAAGTCCTGATCATCCAGGACTAATTTATTTTCATCCTAGGACGATTTCTTCTCTGTAAAAATTTCATCCAAATGAAATCCAAATCGTCCCAGGACGATTTATTCTCTATAAAAATTTCGTCCAGACGAAATCCAAATCGTCCCAGGATGAATTCTTCTCTATAAAAATTTCATTCAAACGAAGTTCATTATCGTGCCAGGACGAGTTGCTCTCTGTAAAACTTTGGTCCGGATGAAGTCCTGTTCGTCCCAGGACGATGTGAACCGACTTACCAAAATTGGTTACGTCCATGCATTTACTTGGAAACCGACCTATGGTATAACGAATCATACCGGACGAACCTAGTTCGTACGGGACGATGATCATGTACGAACATAGTTTGTACCAATATACATAAGGATCATTTCCGACAACTTAAGTAAAATCGTCCAGGATGATCCACGATCGTACGAGACGATTCATTTCGTGTTGACTTGAAAATTTTGTAGTTTTTGGACGGTTTTTCTTGTCTCTCCTATATATAGTCCAATTTATACTGCCACCCAAACTTTTTGCCATTTGATCTTCGTGCCTATTGAAAGAAGAGTCAAGGAGAGAGTGTGAGAGAGCATTCAAAGGAGTATTCTTGCCACTGAAGCATGAAGGCTTCGCTTGGTGTTCAAAGGTAAGAATCTCTACTTGTGATTTGGGATTACATCACTCTTTTCTTTCTTCCATATAGAATTCTTGTGAGAAGATCTGTCAAGGAGATCCGGTTCTCTGCCGACATTTGGAGAGTGTGAACAACCGCGGGTTCTCTGTCCACACTAGGCGAGTGTAAAAGGTTGAAAGGTTCTCTGCCCACACTAGGAGAGTGTGAAAGGTTGAAGGGTTATCTGCCCACACTAGGAGAGTGTGAAAGGACGAAAGGTTCTCATCCCACACTAGGAGAGTGTGAAAGGACGAAGGGTTCTCTGCCCACACTAGGAGAGTGTGAAAGGAGGGATGGTTCTCTACCAACACTGGGGATAAGTGTAAAAGGAAGATGGTTCTCTGCCGCACCGGGTAGTGGTAGAAAGAGTTTTTATAAAGGCTTCTCTGCCTTGCTGTGGTTACTAAAGGAGAGTAACTATTGGTATTAGTTCAATACTCGGAGGATGCCTCTGGGGAGTAGATGTAGGTCTGGTTTAGAACGAACCACTATAAATCTTGTGTCTTTTATTTTTATTGCTTTTTATTTTCCGCATTTTATTTTTGTTCCAAAAAATTATGGTTGAAATTTTTTTTCTAAAAATTCATTAAAGTTTATTTTCGGTTCAACATACTCAAGATCAAGAGGGTTAAAATTTTTAATTTTTAAATACTAATTCACCCCTGCCCCTCTTGGATAGCCTTGGGATATAAGCTTAGGTTTAACAACCTAATTCATAGTGAACGAATATCAACAAGTGGTATCAGAGCTTTATTTCAAAATCATAAGTTTAAACTACTTTTATTAAGGTAAATGGCTACATTTGGAATCCGAAACACACCTGAGGGTTAATCTATTACTAGACCTCCACTGTTTGACAATATATCTTTTGATTTTTGGAAAACACGCATGTCTACTTTCTTACAGTCACTTGATTATCGTATGTGGATCTTAGTCCAGGAAGGATATATAAAACTAACTAGATTAGTTGATGGAGTTAGAGTTAAAATGCCTTTTTCAGACTGGATAGTAGAAGAACGTAACTTAGAACAATTAAATGCCAAATGCTTGAATAGTTTCTTTTGTGCTTTAAAATCGGAAGACTACATGCTGGTTTCCACTTGTAAAAGTGGAAAGGACATATGGAATAGACTTTATATAACATATGAGGGGACTAATGAGGTTAAACAATCTAGACTCAATATCTTGTTGCATGATTATGAATTGTTTCGCATGAAACCTAATGAATCCATTTTTGACATGTATAAAAGATTCACACAAATTATCTCCTCTTTGCATGTACTTGATAGGGAACTAATGAATGCTAAAATGGTTAATAAGATTCTTCATTGTTTACCCACTGCTTATGATGCTAAAATTATTGCTATTACAGAATCTAAGGATTTAAACATTTATTCTATTGATAATCTTCTTGGTTTTCTTATTGCTTACGAGCAAGGAGTTAGCCAAAGAAAGATTGATGTAGGTAAACCATGAAGGGAAAAGAATGTAGCACTGAATGTGGAAGAGTCTGAGAGTGAACACTCACAATCTGAGGATAAAAAAGACATCGCTTTGATAACTAGACAATTCAGAAGCTTTCTGAAAAGGAAGCAGAAGAAACGCCAGCAATGGAATAGAGGTAAATTCAATAAAAATAACAAGGTTTCGAATGAAGTTATTTACTATGAGTGCAGGAAACATGGACATATAAATATAGATTGCCCTAAACTCAAAGTCAATCCTAGAAAGGAGAAGGTAGAGGAGAAACCTACTGTAAAGAAGGGTAGAAAGAAGTTTCAAAAAGCTTTCTGGGCGGACTCAGCTTTAAATTCATCAGAGACTGAAAAAGAAGAGGAAGTCACTAATTTGTGCTTAATGGCTGACAATCTTGATCACTCAGATCAAGAAGAGGGATGCTCTCACACAAGAACTCGTGAGAGCATATGGTACCTAGATAGTGGATGTTCAAAGCACATGACTGGAGATACTGCTCAATTCATAATGCTGGAAGCTAGGAGTGGAGGCAATGTTACACTTGGAGATAACACCACAAGGAAGGTGGTTAGGATAAGTATGGTTGGAAATTTAAAGAATTTTTTCATAGACAATGTATTATGGGTTGAAGGCTTAAAACATAATTTGTTAAGTATAAGTCAGCTATGCGATAAAGGTTACTGTGTAAAATTTTTTTCTACTAGGTTCATATTAAGCCTAAATGGTAAAGATATTTTGAATGAAAAAAGGGTAAATAATATTTATATGCTAGATTTAAATTACATTAAAACTCCTACTTCTTTTTGTTTGAAAACTGTATCTGATGAGTCATGGCTTTGGCATAGGAGACTTTGTCATTCTAACATAAAAAACCTTAGGATAATTACCCAAAAGAACTTAGATAGAGGTATACCAAAACTAGGCTTTACTAAGGACCACCTCTGTGATGCATGTCAATTAGGAAAATAGGTGAAGTCCTTTTTTCAGTCCAATAAGGATCTTAGAATAAATAAACCATTGGAGATTTTGCATATGGATCTTTTTGGACCAGTTGCATCTGTGAGTATAGGAGGGAAGGTATACGATTTTGTAATTGTGCATGATTTCTCAAGATTTACATGGGTTAGATTTCTTTTTCATAAGAGTGAATCATTTGAGGAATTTAGAAATTTTTCGACTTGGATTCAAAGAAAACTAGGTTGTGAAATTATATCAATTCAAAGTGATCATGGAGGAGAATTTGAAAATGAAAAGTTTGAGGATTTTTGTAAGGAGAAAGGAATTGATCACAATTTTTCAGCACCTAGAACCCCTCAGCAGAATGGGGTAGTCGAAAGGAAAAATAGAACATTAGTAGAAGCCGTCCGAAGCAATATTGGTAGAATATTCACTTCCTAAATATTTTTGGGCTGAGACGGTTAGCACAACATGCTATGTTCTGAATAGGGTGAATGTGAGATCTTGTTTAAATAAAACACCCTATGAGTTGCTAAAAGGAAGAACACCTAATTTGTCTCATTTGCATGTTTTTGGTCAAGGTGTTTATTCATAACAATGGAAAATCTGCCTTAAAAAAATTTGATCCAAAATCAGATGAGGGAATTTTTGTTAGGTACTCAAGTGTTGGAAAATCTTTTAGAGTATTCAATAAAAGAACTTTGAGAATAGAGGAGACCACACATGTTGTATTCGATGAATCAGGAAAATTGGAAGAGCCAAATATTGTAGATGATGAAATTGAGGATAACACCCAAAAGATTGAAAGAATAAAATTGGAAGAAAATTTGGAAGAAAATTGGAGATTGAAAACTCGTTGCCTAGAGATTTGAGATTTTCTAAAAACCATCCAAAGGAGTTGATAATTAGTGAACCTAGTGTGGGTGTAAGAACTAGGCATGGATTAAACAAAGAAATTAATCATTCTGCCTTCATTTCAACCATAGAACCCACTAATATTGATCAAGCACTTTTGGATGAATTTTGGATTTTGGCTATGCAAGAAGAATTAAATCAATTTATAAGGAACAAAGTTTGAGAATTAACTGCAAGGCCAAAGAATCAAAGTGTTGTTGGAACAAAGTAGGTGTTCAAGAACAAAATGAATAACTCAGGAGCAGTCATTAGAAATAAGGCTAGATTGGTAGCTAAGGGGCATAATCAGATTGAAGGTATTGATTTTGAGGAGACTTTTTCCCTTGTAGTTAGACTTGAAGCAATTAGGATTTTGTTAGCCTTTGCATGTTTTAGAGGATTTAAATTATACCAAATGAATGTGAAAAGTACTTTTTTAAATGGGGTAATTCAAGAGGAAGTTTTTGTAAAACAACCTCTAGGTTTTGAAAATTCTAAATATCCAAATCATATTTTTAAAGTAAAAAAGGCACTATATGGTTTGAAACAGGCACCTAGGGCTTGGTATGAGAGGTTGAGCACTTTTCTACTTAATAGATCATTTGGAAAAGGAAGTGTAGATACAACTCTCTTTTTGAAAAGATTTGGAAAGGATATACTCATTGTGCAAATTTATGTGGATGACATCATTTTTGGATCTTCAAATAAAAATCTTTGTGATGACTTTTCTAAAATAATGAGTAGTGAATTTGAGATGAGTATGATGGGAGATTTAAGTTATTTTCTAGGCTTTAGCATTAATCAAATTGAGGAAGGTACATTTCTTATTTAGTCTAAATATGTTAAGGATATCCTCAAAAAGTATGAAATAGATAATGCTATATCTGTTAGTACACCAACGAGTTCCTCTGTTCAGTTGGATAAGAACCCTAAGGGAAAATCTGTTGATCAAAAGAAATTTAGAGGGATAATTGGATCTTTACTGTATTTGACTACTAGCCGACCCGAAATCATGTTTAGTGTTTGCTTGTGTGCTAGATTTCAATCAGATTCAAAAAAATCACATTTGACAGCAGTGAAAAGGATTTTGAGATATCTGTTAGGAACTCAGAACTTAAGAATTTGGTATCCTAAGTTTAGCTCTTCATTTGAAATAATTGGATATTCAGATTCTGACTTTGTAGGTTGTAGAGTTGATAGAAATAGTACTTCTGGAACATGTCAATTTATTAGAAATTCTTTAGTTTCTTGGTCCAGTAGAAAACAAAATTCAGTAGCTCTATCTACTACAAAAGCTGAATACATTGCATTAGGAAGTTGTGTGGCACAAGTGCTTTGGTTGAAATAACAGTTTATTAATTTATGATTGTCTATAAGCACTATTCCAATTTATTGTGATAACACTAGTGCTATTTGCATTTCTAAAAATCCTATTCAACATTCAAGAACCAAACATATAGACATAAGACATCATTTCATAAGGGATCATGTGTCCAAAAGAGAAATTGAACTCACTCATATTTCTACTGAAAATTAACTTGCAGACATTTTTACAAAACCATTAGCCTTTGATACTTTCAGTGCATTAAGAACAAGACTTGGTATGATTGATTTAAATGCTTAAATAAAAATATTTTCTGCAACATTGATATTTGTTTTTCTAGTTAATGTTTTTGTGTTTGTTATTTTGTTATTATTGCGTTTCTCAGTTTTGATTTGTGTGAATGATTTCATTTTATTTTTTTTTTAATTGTACTTTTTTGTTTGAGTGCAAAATTTTTTTTTAAGTCATCATCGTCCATGACGAAATCATTTCGTACGGGATGATTTGTGTAGTATGACAAACTGTGGGATTTTGAACCGTTTAAGTGCAGTTTTAATTTACTTCGTCTATACTATCGTCACGATTGTCCGGAACGAAATATTTTTCAAACGACAAAAACTAATGAATGGAGCAGTTGAATGGATAAGACAGTTTTTAATATGAACTTCGTCTGTATGAACCTTTGTTTCATCTAGACAAACACATGTCAGTTCGATGTAGGGACAATTTCAACTGCTATTAAAACGATATAAGTTCTGATTGTCCCAGGACGAACACGTGTTCGTCTGTACGATCAAACTGGTCAAAAGTCTGTACAAAAGGATGCATTGTAAGTTGTGTTGATTACGAAAAGCCATTTCATTTTGAAGCATTGAATCGTCTGTACGAAAATATTTCGTACGGGACAAATTTTTTATTCGTCCGGGGTTATTTTTTTTTTCGTCCAGTACGAACATGCCTTTTTTCAATAAATTGGCAGGCTTTTGAACTTAACTGTCACACTCTAAACACACGTCACTTTCAATCTCTTTCGTTCTTTAAATCAATCCTTTTTAGATGGCTAGTTCAAGTAAAAGGCAAAAGGTCATAGCAAAGAAACCACATAGGAATCCTTCAGAGAACTTTCTGTCTAAGGAAAATGAGGAATCTTTTCCTCGATTTGCCTCTGCCAAAATCACACCCTCTAGGATCCTACTTCAAGAAAATCTTACTTTCTAGGTAATGAGCCTGTTCGCCTCGACCCAATTTGGTTTGATTCTTACTCTGGCCCACCCTTACAACAAAGAGACTTTTCACTATTTCATGTCCAATATGTCCTTTGGCCCTCGTCAGTCTGTAGTCCACTCCTTTATCTTTAAACAAAATGTAGAAATTACTAAGCATGACTTAGGAGCTTTTGTAAACTTAAGAACTGAAGGGGAAAGAGCAAATTATCTGATCACTACCGATGAATATTCGTGGTCTGAAATCAACCAAGTGATTAGAGGGAATAATGTGAATGAACATGTGGCTAGAGTATCCGGTCTTGTTTAAACTGCATGAATCATCCAGCATGTCTTTAGAACTTCCATTATCCCTAAGGCTGATGATAGAGTAAACATAACTCCACTTCTTTCTATGGTCACTTTTATGATCATGACTAAAAAACCTATAGATGAAGCCTAGTTAATTCTCGACTATCTTTTTGGGCTTTCTGAAAATAGGTCATGCTGATTAGAAAAGAAAAATGAATATTGCTTTAGGACATCTAGTTTCCTTTATTATGGAGAAGAAGTATGGTTTGACTCATCCTGATTAGGAGTTTGAAGATTTGCTCTATTACAATGATGCATCATTCAGAGCAATCTTAAAAAATGATGACACTAGTAAGACACACGTCATCAGTGACATCGAGGAGGAACCTGATGCCAAACCAGCACCGACCAATGATACAAATTATCAAAATTTGGTTCAAAGATTTGATCAGCTAGATACTCATTTTGATCAACGTTTTGATCAATTTGAAAATCGCTACAATCAGGATATGGGCTTCATAAGAGAGCAAATGAACGATTTGAACAGTAACATGCTTATGGTAAGCAGTTACTTTACCTTCTTCAATGCTCAACCTCCTCCTCCTCCAGATCAGGGACCGTCCGAGTGATTGTTGCACTTTTTATTTTGTGTTTGAGTTGTTATGGTTCATGTGTTTGTTGTTGTTTTGTTGTATTTCTTTGGATGGATTTTTAGATGTATTTTATGTTTTTCTTTAGATGGTGTGTATTGATATCGATTGCAGTGACTGTAATAACTTTTTGATATCAATATAAGTAATCATGTCTTATCTTTATCTTGTTTCTGAAATGTGTGTTTAACTATGAAAATCTTTGGTTTTTATTTTCTTATCAGTGCTATAATTCTTAAAATGCAAATTAAAAATCATACTCATTAGAAAATCTAATTTTTCTAAATTTAAGTTTAGCTTATAACTTGATAATAATTAAGATTGTCAAATTTCATGTCTCTTATTTAGACTACATTAATTTATTATTGCAATTGTGATGTTTTTCTTATTTTGTATTTCACTCTTCAATTAATATTTATCCACCTAGATTAATTTAAAAACTTTGATTAATGACTTTGGAAAGAATACAATTACTCTTGACAAATATACAAATGTACAAAAATCAAAAGAAATGCGCAATGGTTCGCAATGTGAAAAAGAGGCACAAAATAAGCCCAATAAATGCAAATTTGCACAAAAGTGTGTTACAAAATTTGAAAAAGATGTGCAAAGCGCCACTTGTGGTAGTTATTTTTTTTCCATACTCTTTTAATCTTCTCTTTCAAATTGATATTATGTTCATTCATGTATATTGAATTTTGAAATATATAATTTTTTCTTTTCATCCTCTTTGCAATGATGTCTCTATCTAAATGTCTAAATTGAATCATGTTGTTTGATAAGTTTTTTTTTTATTATCTAAGTTATTTCTCTTCTTGAATTCTAAGAATTATTATAATTTATCTAATGTACTAATTTTATTTGCATAACTTTATTACAATCACTTTTAAGAATGAATTATCAAATGATTTTCATATGTCTGCTTGCATTTCAAATTCTTTTTTCTTCTCGACTTTTTGCTATTGTCAAAAAGGGGGAGAAATAATTGTTTGTTATTTGTTGTGATCGTGTCGTTTAGTTTTGTCTGTTTTGTCTTATTTTGTGTTTTGTTCGTTATTGGGTGTTTTTGAAATTTTTGAAAATAAAAAATTAAAAAAAAATTGTGTTCAATGACCCCTTATTTTCACTTGCTCATTAATTCTGGGGGAGTTTAGGAGATTCTTAGAATTTGAAATTCGACAAACAATAATTGTTTTGCCATCATCAAAAAGGGGGAGATTATTAAGAAAGTTGCTATTTGCATATGTTACATTCTTGCAACTTGTATAGTATTGATGATTTCAAATATTATTATTTTATGTGCAATTATTTCCTAACACTTTTTGGAAGAATTATTTTTGCTCTTGTGTGTACTAACATTTCAAGAAAATTGAACTCCAAACTATGAAAACTTCAAATCAAATTCAGCATACAATACTTTGCAAATTGGAGCTCTAAATTGTTCTTTGAATTGAGAGGGAGTGATTGTAATTGAGTGAATAAAAACACACACACACATACACTTAAGAAGATCTTACAAAATTTGTACTTATCGTACAGGACAAACCTATTTCGTACGGGACGATCAGGTCAGTTTTCTCCCCGTAAGAGCAATGGAACGAACAGGAGTTGGAGGAAATTTTTCTAAGTCCTGATCGTCCAGGACAAATTTAATTTTGTCCCAGGATGATTTCTTTTCTGTAAAAATTTTGTCCAGATGAAATCTAAATCATCCCAGGACGATTTCTTCTCTGTAAAAATTTTGTCCAAACGAAATCCAAATCGTCCCAAGACGAATTCTTCTCTGTAAAAATTTCGTTCAAACGAAGTTCATTATCGTGCCAGGATGAGTTTCTCTCTGTAAAACTTTCGTCCGGACGAAGTCACGTTCGTCCCAGGACGATGTGAATCGACTTACCAAAATTGGTTACGTCTATGCAGTTACTTGGAAACTGACCTATGGTATAACGGATCGTACCGGACGAACCTAGTTTGTACGGGATGATGATTGTGTATGAACATAGTTCGTACCAATATACATAAGGATCATTTTTGACACTTTAATTAAAATTGTCCAGGACAATCCACGATCGTACGAGACGATTCATTTCTTGTTGACTTGAAAAATTTGCAGTTTTTGGTTGTTTTTTCTTGTCTCTCCTATATATAGTCCAATTTAGACTGCCACCCAATCTTTTTGCCATTTGATCTTCGTGCCTATTAAAAAAAGTGTCAAGGAGAGAGTGTGAGAGAGCATTCAAAGGAGGATTCCTGCCACTAAAGCGTGATGGTTTCGTTTGGTGTTCAAAGGTAAGAATCTCTACTTGTGATTTGAGATTACTTAACTTTTTTTTCTTCCTTCTAGAATTCTTGTGAGAAGGTCTATCAAGGAGATCCGGTTCTCTGCCGACACTTGGAGAGTATGAACAGCCACGGGTTTTCTGCCCACACTAGGAGAGTGTGAAAGGATAAAAAGTTCTCTGTCCACACTAGGAGAGTTTGAAAGGATGAAGGGTTCTCTGCTCACACTAGGAGAGTGTGAAAGGACGAAAGGTTCTCTTCCCATACTAGGAGAGTGCGAAAGGATGAAGGGTTCTCTGCCCACACTAGGAGAGTGTGAAAGGATGAAGGGTTCTCTGCCCACACTAGGAGAGTGTGAAAGGACAGACGTGTTGCGGATCTATGGCTTATGATTTTGATGATAACAAACATTCTTTTTCTCTATGACGGCTTTCTACTAACGTTTCAGGTCCACACTTTCAGACTGCAATCTGGAACCAGCTCAAGATTGGGTAGACTAGGCCTGTGTCAGTTTGTAATCTTTTTCCTTTCTTGAGTCTATTGTATTTAGTGTGGCATTTGATGATTTGTATCTTGGAAGATTTTCTATTGTGCCCTAAAAGTTTTCTATTTTTGGTAACATCGTCCGGGATGATATTTATATCGTCCTGGACGATCTGTTCAAAAGTAGAAATCCTAATTAGAGCATCCTCTTTAAAGCAGTCGTCTTTATGAAAAACACATCGTCCTGGACGATTTTGTATCGGCCAGGACGATCGGCTCAATACAGCAAGAATCTGCCGCCAGATCTACTTAGGAAAATCTTATTTTTGGACATCATCCCGGTGGATCGTCCTGGACTATAAAATATCGTCCCGGCCGATCCAGAGCAATTTTTCCAAAATTTCTCAAGCAGTTTTGGAAAGCATTTTGGGGATTTCGTCCAGGCCGATCGCAAGATCGTCCGGGACGATTAGACATCGTCCAACTTCATTTCAGGGCGATATTCAGGACGATTTTTCTCATATTTGTGCTAATCGGCAAGGATGATTTGGCTATCGTCCTGGACGATAATGGCGGCAACTTGCATTAATGAGCTCGTTTTGAGAGCTTCTATTTAAGCTATGGCAAGGCACTTTGTAAGTGTCTTTGGCAGCCATTGTAGCTTCGTTCTTGTGGGGGAAACTAGAAGAGAGAGCTTGAAAGGGAGAGAGGAAAGGGTGGAGTTTGAGAGAGGGAGAAGATCATGTGAGGGGGGACTCAAGGGAGTGTGGAGGGGGTTCCACACGGTTGCTCCGGCGAACTCGCACCTTAGTACCATCGGATTCAAGGCTTGTCTCGAGGAAAGTTCACCAAAGAAGAAGATCTCTTTGGTGTCAAAGGACCCGGCGACTCCGCCTCACCGGGGAAGGTGGAAGTGATTTTGTAAGGGCTTCTCCGCCTAGCCGTGGGGGCTAAAGGAGAGACACTAGTTTAGTGCAATACTTGGGGGGTGCCTCCAAGGAGTGGACGTAGGTCAAGGTTTGACCGAACCACTATAAATCCGTGTGTTCTTTCTTTTTACTACTTCCGTGTTTTAATTTCCGCATTTATTATTGTGGTGATTTGGATTGTGTTTTGGTTTTAAAATTTTCCAATTCACCTCTCTCTTTAATTAGCTTGGGACTAAGTTCAAGAGGGCCTAACATCCCTAACGAACTTTCAAGTGGTATCAGAGCGGTTTTCATAAAATAAGTTTTTAAAAGATTTTGAATTTTTTGATCCATGCCTAATCGAATTTTTGCGGAAGGATATTCAATCACTAGACCACCATTGTTTGAAAATATTACATTTGATTTTTGGAAAATTTGCATGTTTACTTTTTTGCAATCGATTGATTTTCGTATGTGGCATATGATTTTAACTGGTTATTCATCACAATCACGTATTGTTAATGGAATTAAAACTGATATTCCTTTTAGTCAATGGAACAGGGAAGAACAACTTAATGCTCAATTGAATGCGAAGTCTTTAAATTGCTTTTTCTGTGCTTTAAATTCTGAAGATTTTATGTTAGTATCCACGTGCACTACCGGTAAGGAAGTTTGGGATAAATTGCACACCATATACGAAGGCACTAGTGAAATCAAGCAATCCAAGTTGAATTTGTTAATGCATGATTTTGAATTATTTTCCATGAAACCTTTTGAAACGATTTTAGACATGTATACAAGATTTATTCAAATTACTACATCATTGCATGCCTTAGGAAAAGACTTTTCAAATTTTGAAAAAGTTAACAAAATTCTTCGATGTTTACTGGAAAAATTTGATGCCAAAGTTATTGCTATTTGTGAATCAAAAGATTTGAATGATTATCTATTGATAATTTAATTGGCTCACTCATTGCCTACGAGCAAGTTTTGGGTCAAAGAATTTTGGATGCAGGAGAAACGATCGTTCTAAAAGCTGAAGATACGAAAAGAGAAAGCTTAGTTGATGACGATAGCAATGTCTTGTCAAGCAAATCACAAAACTCACCAAAGCATAAGCAAAAGTGGAAAAAAGGTAAAAAAGGTAAGGATGTTAATTTTTCCTCTGACATTATTTGTTTTCGATGTAGGAAACCTGGACATATGAAAAATGAGTGCCCTAATTTAAGAATTCTTCCTACGAAAGAAAAGGGCAAGGTGAAACAAACTTTGAACTGGGGAAATAATGAAAGGCAAAAAATCTCATGGGTAGATTTGGTCTCTGAAGCATCAGACCAGGAGAGAGATAATGGTTAAGAGCCTTTCGTGTTTTTGGTGTTGTGTTTTTGTATTTTTCTTTTTTTGTGTTTTTTTGTTTTGTTTATTTTTTTTTAATTTTTTTTTTCGTTGAAGTTTTTTTCAGATCAACACACACATTCACTTTTCTAAAAATGAGAAATCTACTTCCTTTTTTTTTTTCTTAAAATCTTTGGTAAGTTGTGTTTGACTTCTCTAAAACAGCTAGAGGAAGGGAACTCATGATTTTGTTTGTCTTTCTCTCTTCTTAAAGAGGTTATTTTACTTTTGATTCAAAATCTTCATCATATTTTAAATTGGATTTTGAAACTGATTTTTTTTATCTCCCTACATTTTTTCTATCGCATAGGAATCTTTTGCAAGATTGTTGAATCCACCATGAAATTTTCCTAATCAAGTTATTCGTGTTGTCAATAATTTGGGTTTACTTTGGTTTTGAAAATATAAGAAAGGAAGCATATTTTTTGAGAATAATTAAAAAAAAGTGGCCAATGATGCCAAACCAAAAGATGCGCAATGACGCCAAATTGAAAAAAAAATACACAAAGTGTATTAAAAATTAAAAGATGCTCAAAAAGCCATTCAAGTGATAAAGGGCATAAAATGAGCCCACAAAAAAAAAATATGCTTATTTTTTCTTATACTACTAAAAACTTAAGAAAATCCTTGATATGTTCGAAACTTGTGCTTGAAAATCTTGGTTCCTGATTCAGCAATTCATGCATTGATCTTCTATTAGATATGTTTTATGAAAGGAGTTTTGAAAAATTAATGTTTCTTTTTCCGTTTATTTTTTGATTTGGATAATGAATTAAAAAGTTTTTTAGCCTTTAAAAGAACTTGAGCTTGGATTAACAATTTATGAATTTCTTATTTTTTCTGGATTATGCTTTGTCAATCCAATTCTACTAAGTTTTTGATTAAAACTAAGAGGTAACTTTCTTATTGTAAGAATATTTGTTTTTTCACTAGATAAAAAAAAAATGTTTTTAGTCTTTTATTTTATTTTTTTATTTGTGCCTGCTCTCTTTTTTATAATGTCAAAGGGGGAGAACGTATTGTTGAATTTTTGTACTATTATCGTGTTTGTATCTTGTTTTCAAAAAATTAAAAACAACAAAAATATTTTCATCTCCCCTATTTTTTTTAAATGTATTATTCTAGTGTGGGGGAGATTAGGAGAAATTACTTTTCTTTGAAAATTCAAATTTTAGGAGAAATTGCTTTCTTTTGAAAATTCAAATTGATTTGTTTGTCATCATCAAAAAGGGGGAGATTGTTGCGGATCTATGGCTTATGATTTTGATGATAGTAAACATTCTTTTTCTCTATGACGACTTTCTACTAACGTTTCAGGTCCACACTTTCAGACTACAATCTGGAACCAGCTCAAGATTGGGTAGACTAGGCCTGTGTCAGTTTGTAATCTTTTTCCTTTCTTGAGTCTATTGTATTTAGTGTGGCATTTGATGATTTGTATCTTGGAAGATTTTCTATTGTGCCCTAAAAGTTTTTTATTTTTGGTAACATCGTCCGGGACGATATTTATATCGTCCTGGACGATCTGTTCAAAAGTAGAAATCCTAATTAGGGCATCCTCTTTAAAGCAGTCGTCTTTATGCAAAACACATCGTCCTGGACGATTTTGTATCGGCCAGGACGATCGGCTCAATACAGCAAGAATCTGCCGCCAGATCTACTTAGGAAAATCTTATTTTTGGACATCGTCCCGGTGGATCGTCCTGGACTATAAAATATCGTCCCGGCCGATCCAGAAGCAATTTTTCCAAAATTTCTCAAGCATTTTCGGAAAGAATTTAATGGGGATTTCGTCCGGGACGATTAGACATCGTCCAGCTTCATTTCAGGGCGATATTCAGGACGATTTTCCTCATATTTGTGCTAATCGGCCAGGACAATTTGGCTATCATCCTGGACGATAATAGCGGCAACTTGCATTAATGAGCTCATTTTGAGAGCTTCTATTTAAGCTATGGCAAGGCACTTTGTAAGTGTCTTTGGCAGCCATTGTAGCTTCGTTCTTGTGGGGGAAACTAGAAGAGAGAGCTTGAAAGGGAGAGAGGAAAGGGTGGAGTTTGAGAGAGGGAGAAGATCCTGTGAGGGGGGACTCAAGGGAGTGTGGAGGGGGTTCCACACGGTTGCTCCGGCGAACTCACACCTTAGTACCATCGGATTCAAGGCTTGTCTCGAGGTAAGTTCACCAAAGAAGAAGATCTCTTTGGTGTCAAAGGACCCGGCGACTCCGCCGCACCGAGAAAGGTGGAAGTGATTTTGTAAGGGCTTCTCCGCCTAGCCGTGGGGGCTAAAGGAGAGACACTAGTTTAGTGCAATACTTGGGGGGTACCTCCAAGGAGTGGACGTAGGTCAAGGTTTGACCGAACCACTATAAATCCGGTGTTTTCTTTCTTTTTACTACTTCCGCATTTTAATTTCCGCATTTATTATTGTGGTGATTTGGATTGTGTTTTGGTTTTAAAATTTTCCAATTCACCTCTCTCTTTAATTAGCTTGGGACTAAGTTCAAGAGGGCCTAACATCCCTAACGAACTGTCAAGACGGTTCTCTACCAACACTGGGGATAAGTGTAAAAGGAAGACGGTTCTCTGCCGCACTGGATAGTGGTGGAAAGAGTTTTGGTAAAGGCTTCTCCGCCTTGCTGTGGGTGCTAAAGGAGAGTTACTATTGGTATTAGTGCAATACTTGGAGGGTGCCTCCGGGGAGTGGATGTAGGTCTAATTTAGACCGAACCACTATAAATCTTGTGTCTTTTATTTTTATTGCTTTTTATTTTCTGCGTTTTATTTTTGTTCCAAAAGTTATGGTTGAAAAACTTTTTCTAAAAATTCATTAAAGTTTATTTTTGGTTCAACATACTCAAGATCAAGAGGGTTAAAATTTAAATTCTTAAATACCAATTCACCCCCCTCTTGGATAGCCTTGGGACATAAGCTTAGGTTTAACAACCTAATTCAAAGTGAACGAATCTCAACAATCGGGACTAGTTTATAAGGGCCAAACATCCCTGATGAACTTTCATCAGGGATAAAACATGAAGCACAACAAACAAACCAAACCAACTCCCTAGCAGATGAAGGAAAATAAAGAGAAAAAAAATACAAAAAGTAATGAAATACAAGATCAATGAAAGAATAAAACTAGACTACACCAAAACATTCAACTTAAAAACCACCCATAACATTGAACCTAGATCAATAATAGAACAAGGAAGAAAAATAATCAAACACAGCAACAACAAAATAAAAAAGATAAAAACAAAGATAGTCCACCATCAGAAGAAACATAACGAATAAAACCAATAGGTCACCTAAAAGATTAAAAAAAAAACCCAAACAATAGTAGCCCAATGACACTCAGCCATGTTAAAAACTCCACCCCCCCCCCCCCCCCCCCCCCCCCCCCCCCCCCCCAACTTCAAAATAGCTAATGTTTGAGTGGTGTATAGGTGATTATGGGATAAAGATTGAAGGTTTAGGGAATTCAATCAACAAACATTCATGGGAAAAAGTGTCACATTTAGCATGAGGGTGTATTTCTATTCATAGAAGACTTGATGCAGGATATCTTCTCTTTTTATAATGATGGCAATCTCATCGGGAAGGATAGAGGTTGCAGAGTTTGGAATGAAAATCCTAGCAATGGTCAACCTTGATCTTTTAGTAGAGAAAAGGTTTTATAAACAACTTATGACACATTTTAATCAATGAAGATATGTGTAGTCTTAATTAAATTTAATTATTTAAAAAATACTAGCTTTTCAAAGGTAAATCTTATTTGTATCAACAAGTGTGCTAAAGCCTGTTTGCCTAACCATTATATCTAAACAAACTTGAAAACATTTTGCTTAACCTCCTCACCAAGGAATGATCATTAGCTAAGATGGGGGAAAGTCTCCTCAACATTTCCTTCAATAAAGATTTTTTCAATGACTAATCACATTTGTTCATGAGTAGACCTTGAGTCATGTTGATAATATTATATAGAATTACCCAATGCTGAACAAGAGCAACTGAAGTCATTCCTTTCCCTAAGGGTTGGGAATTTTGAAAAGTGATCATACAAATAAGTTACAACACATAAATGTAAGGAAATTTTAAAATATTATGAAGATTTTATATTTTCTTTTTATAATAATTTTTTTTTTCATTATCTATTATATAATAAAGGTGGGTTCTACAATATGATTTTCACCTTGAGTCCATATCTCAAATTTAAATTACTTTTATACTATAGAGAATATATATTTTCATCAGAAAAGGTTGTTAAACCTTTAAACTCATATACATGAGTCTCCCAAATATGAGTAATATTAAACACATCATTAGTCTGTACAATGGATTCATTAAATGCAACCTTGAATTGAGCTGGCTTTATTATAATTTTATGTCAAACTTTTTTTTAGAAAATTTAAATTTCATTCAATGGAAAAATAAGTTACAAATTCATTAGAGATATTAAAAACTCACAAAAAGCTCAAAGAGCTACATTAAAAAGAGAAAGAAAACCTATAAAGTCATTGATCCCTATCTAGTAAAAAAAAAAAGCAAAAATGGTAGGCTAGGGGCCAAACACAAAAACTCCAAATGCAGTTGTAGCAGGATTAGAATTGCAATGACCAAGATACATGATGAGCAAAAAAATACATCCTAAAAAATTTCAAAAAATAGATTGGCAATAACAGACAAAAGAAGATTGCACATACCTGACAAGGAGGCCAAAAGAGAATGGAGGACAGCTGTAATTTGCATATGAACAAGCTGACAAAAATAATCCTTAACACAACAAATGATCCAACAAGTGGTAGCCTAAAATCCATTGTTATAAGAGAGATAACAATGGAAACAAAACAATAGGGAAGACCACACCTAGGGATGGAAATGAAGCACAAACCAAAAAATTAAAACTAACTCCCTAACACAAGCAGGAAAATAAAGAGAAAAAAAAAAAAAAACCAAAACCTAAATAAAAGTTAGATCAGCGAAATAATAAGATCAGATAACACTAAAAAAATCAACTCCAAAATCACCGAAAGACACTGAACCTAGATAAAAAATAGAACAAGCATGAAAAACAATCAAATTCAATAACATAAGAAAATAGGATAAAACCAAAGACAACCCACCATTAGAAGCAACCAAAAGAAAATAGGTCACCTTTAGAAGCAACCAAATGTTGAGCTAAGCTTGAATCTCCATGCTATGAAATCTTAGCACCTTTCTTAGCCAACAAATCAGCATAAACATTACCTTCTCTCCAAATTTGAGATATTATATAATTAACTTATTAAGCAAGAATAATGCTTTGCTAAATAAATAAAGCATATTAGTATTGACATTGCGTGTAATGACAAAAGAAACAAGCAACTTAGAGTTGGATTCAATCCAAATATTCAAAATTTTCTTTTCAATGCATAACAATATCCTATTAAAAAGGACACACAATTCAACATACAAAATATTGCCTTTACAAATATTTGAAGAAAAACCATATAAAAACCTACCATGATGGTATCTAATAAGACCACCATTAGCAACAAAGCTATCAATGTTGAGTATAAATTCATCAATTTGAGGTTTAATCCACCTCTTAAATTTGGAAGTTCTCCTTCTACAATAGTTTTGACAAATAATGTTGAAATATGAGAACCAAAAGCAATTTCCTCTAAAATGATTTGGGGTCAACACCTAGGCAATAAAAAGACCCTGATTTTTTTCTAAGACAATTAATAACCCTATAAGAGCTCATTTTAGTGTTGTTATGCCTACATTTATTCCTCTGCAACCAAAAAAGCCAAAAAAAAAAAGTAAGAACAATAATAAGAATGTAACATTTAGCTTTTATGTGAAACCATGCAACCAAAATGAAGAAACAATTATTATTATTGCACTGCACTTAAAGACGTAATCCATTCTTCAATTCATACCACACTTTTGTATGAACAGAACCATCCAAAAACCATGTTTAATTGTTTCAATTTGAGAACTACATTGGCATCTGGAATCCATTCAAATACACTTTTTGAGTAATCTACAATCAACATATATAAATCCCTTTAAAATTCTCGAAGTTATCATAAAAAAAGTTATAGGATTAGAGGAATTCCACACATTATAAAAGAATTACTACTTTCCTTCTTAGTTCTAAAGAAAGTTCACACTCTTTTAAAATAAAATTCTCCACTCTCAAAAACTTTAAAAATTTAAATATCATTAATTAATTGGTAAATCAAAAATGATATCAATGATATTTTGATTCACATAATTTAATAATAGATTTTCACACCACTTACGATCTCTAATGAAGTAAGAAACATTTAATGAGAAAGTAGAATGAATGTTGAACTAAAAGCCAAGAAACCCAAAACCTATCCACTCATCATGCCAGAAAGGAGATGAACCATTCCTTAAGCCCCATTAGAGAGTTGACTCACCAAGCTACATAATTTTGTATAACTTGGTCCAACTAGAAGATTAACCCTTTTTAAAGAAGAAAAGAGTGGGATGAATATTATTATAATATTTTTTGTGAATGAACTTTATCCAAAGGGATTCATTAATTTAAATTTTAACCATAGTTTAGAGGATAAGCTTTTAATCATATCAGAAATAGATTTACTGCATAAAGCTCCCTATTTTATAGGACAAGTGCATGAAAGCTAGCTAGAATTGTTAATCTTTTTTATAATTTGATGTGGAACCCTAATTAAATTTATTTATTTTTATATCAAGGGCTTCTTTCAGTCCCGGTGTCTAGGGCTTCCTCCCGCTCTCTAGAGCGCCCCTTGGGCGGCTTCTACCGCAACTGTCTTTGTAGGGAAGTTTTTCTCTCCCTTTCTTTTGCTATTTTGGCTCATTTTTTGTTTGTTGTTTCATTTTTTTCTAACCGTTAGAGGCTGGAATGGCCCCAAAGCGTATGTTAGATCCTAGTTTTTTATTTGGTTCCAACTATTTGTGCTCTTTCGTTGAAACCTTATATTGTCTCCCTCTTATGTTTCTTTTTTGGAGCTTAAATCTTCTTCCTTATGTGGTTTGTCGTCTCAATGGATCTCTGAGGAAGAGATTTTGGCACTTTTAGCTCCTTTCCATTTTTCCCTAGTTGGCTTTTTTCCATCCTGGCGGCCTAGCTTGGACTCCATCCATATATTATTTTTCAACCTGAAGCTCAATACCGATTTTTTAGTTACTCTACTTGATTCTACGCATATCTTAATTAAACATATGAATGACCTAGATTATAGCAAGGTTTTCAGCCACAGATCTTACCTAGTTTATAATTGTTACATGAAATTAACTAAATGATCTCCTTCTTTGGATATTAGTGTTGAATGTCCTGTTATTCCAATATAGATCTCCTTCCCCAATATTTACCCTAATCTCTTCAATCCCAAAATACTTCATGTGTTAGGGTTGATTTTTGGTCATCTGCTAAAGTCTACAATGCCACTTCCTTGGGTTCGCGACCTTCCATTGTGCTTGTGTTGGTTGAGCTTGATATCACTAAGAACTATATGGACAAAGTGTAAATTAGTCCAGAAAAGCTCGGTTACATTCAACTAGTAGAAATGGAAGCTTTCCCTCCTTTTTGTGCTCACTGTAAATCAATTGGCCATGTGCAGGGGGAATGTCGGTCTCAAGTTGCTATCCCATTAAATGATTATGTCAGACCTTCTTTTCCTGTTAAGTTAACTGATAATGAATTTTCTGCTTTGCTGATGTTAATGTTGATGCTGGGTTGCTCCTTGCGGGTCTGTTGATGTTTTGAGGGGGGAGGCTGCTGGGGTTGCTAAGCATGGGTGTGGGGAAGTTACTGATGGGGTTCTTTTAGTCGTGAATGATTCATATGAACCTATGGTTTTGGCCATCGAGGGCCCTACTATTTTGGATACTGGAGTCAATGTTTTGAGTCTAGATTTGGTTAACATTGACTCCTCTATTGCCAAGGATTTGGCGTTGGTTCCGGGTCATACTGATGCTATTGTAGGGCAGGTTGTTGATTCGTTGGCTGACATTTTTTATGGGGAGGATGTGGTGCCTTTACCTATTGATTGTTCTAAGATAGATAGTGTTGATGGTGCTAATGGTTCCTTGAATGATAATAATTATTGAATTAACCTCATAGCTAGCCCTACTTCTAATGATGTTGTGGAGGTGTAGTGTGATCATTCAATATCTTTACATTATGGGGGTTGTGAAACTTTACTAGTTGATGTCCCTATAACTGTTATCTCTAATGTTGATATGTTAGTTCACCGGGCAATGAGGCAAGTTGACTGGTTACATGAAAGCAATTCCTCTGCAGGAGGGGAGGCATTTACTGAGAGTGATCAGGACAATTTTGACTTTAGCCTTCGTCAAATTGGTAATGTTGGGTTTTTTTCAAAAATAATGCTAATTAGAGAAATCGTAAATCCAAAAAGAAGTGATCTCTGCTTTTTGGATGTTTAGTGGTGGTGGTTGTTCAGTTACTTTTGCTATTGTTCGTTTTTCGCGACGATGGTTCGGGATATGACTATGATGAAGCACTTATTCTGCAAGCACCTAAGATGGCCAGGGCTTTGTTGGTAACCTCGATGGTTCTTACTTTTTAGTTTGAATGGTTTGATTTTCTGTCGCTTTGGGATTTTGGTTGTTATCTTTATTACCTCCTTGGATGGCCCTTTCGTGGCAACCAGGTCGCGGTTTGAGTTCATTTGTTTTGGGGTGTTTTTCAAAAATTTTTGCTCATTTTGATGTTAGTCTGGCCGTCTATTGTTTCTCTGGTTGTAATATGCTATTTGTGGCCACAATATGTTCTGCTAGTGTAATACTCTTTCTATCTAATGGAATTAATTTTTGAGAAAAAAAAAAGTTTATTACATACCTCCATAGTAGGGTTAACTGTTTGGATCAAATAAATGAGAATCAAACACAACACTCTTACTCAACACAATCCTATCCACCATAGAAAGAATCTTATATTCCCAAGCTGAGAGTTTTCTGGATATGCTGGAGAACATTTTATCAAACAAAAATGACTTAAATATGTTAATACATTTATGGCTTAGTTCCATAAATTTCTTCTCAAACCTAACAAAATACATGGATATAATCTTTATCATTCATCAAATGCTCTCCAAAACTATTTAATGCAATGCATTCATAATGTTAATGTATTACTTTCACTATTCAAAGAAAAGTATGGAATTTAACAAAGACTATTACCTAAGAGATGTCCCCATTCTGTTTCTATTAATAAAAGAATAATTTCATTTGTTCATAACAGATCAAATTAAAAAAGTCCATTTTGATGATTTCCATGAAGCGAAAACTTCGTCAAAGTAAATATATATATATCAAGGTTTAGACATTTGCCCCAACGGATTGAAGATTCGAAATAAAACCCTTGTTTCCTGTATATGCTGCAGAAAGAAAATTTATAAAAAAAATAATGAGAAAAATAGAAGCAGGCTCTTATAGAATAACACACATTTCACATTAGTCCATATTTTTAAAATTCTCTAGTTTTATCCTTATCACCTCTTTTTAAAGAGAAGGTTGTTCCAAAGTTGAACGCTCGGTCCTCATAGAGGTATTTCTCCCAACAACAACATCAACTTTTCCAATAAGTTCTGGCTTATGAATAACTTTTTTGGGTCTATTTGGCAGCTGGATTTATGTCGGATTTATGCAAAACTTATCGTAATTCAGAGGTGGAGCCAGCCTTAGTTCTCAGGGAGAGCAAGAGACAAACTTATATATATATATATATATTCAAAAAAAAATCTTTTGCACATAATAGTTTTTACCAAACTTATTTGTTAGTGTTAAAAAGGTTAAACATAATCAGATGAAAATAACGAGAGATCAAGCGACTTTACCGATTTTTGGATGGACAAATTCATGAAAAAAAAAGGTCTGACTAGGGGAAAAAAATAAAAGTTGAGGAGCATATTACAAATAACCCTTACTATAGGGGAATTAGACAAGGGTTACTTTGTTCGATAGTGAGCTCCCATTACAACTTGATTTCTTTCATTTGCTGCTTTTGAAGTACTGTAGGTGGAATTAAGCATCTACAGATGTTTCTCTTACAGCTCGATTACATTGGGAGTTTTTAACTTCTTTTTAAGTTCGTTGGTAATGATTTTTATGCTAATCTTCTTTGTAATCTTGTTTGTATGAGCTCATCTTAAGCATGCTTTGAAACGATAATGGCATGTTTAAGCACTTTGGCTATTAAAGAGATATAAGTCCTTCATAAGTTGGCGAAATTATTATGTTTTATATTAAATATTCAAACAATAATTTTTGCAACAATTAATATCGATCAAACACCACAATTTTCCAACCCTTTCTTGACTGTCATTCATTTTTTTTTTTCTCTTATTACTTTCAGTGTTGCCAGCTTAACCTATGGCTTTCTCTAATCATATTTCTAGGGCCTTATCTATTGTTGGCTTCTTCATTATTGGTTTTGTCTCTTCCTAGGACAGAGGACAGAATTTCAATTTTATAGAATTACAGAAAGAGGCAAAAGATGTTTTCATGACTGTTTCAAGAAGATGACTTGAAAAAATAATGTAACATTTTGAAACTTTTAATCTTTTTTTAGTTGTTCTCATTGTCAAAAGAACGGAACTTAAGCATCCTTTAGATCTCAAGGATCTATGAAAGGGTTTTTTAAAAACTTGGTCAAATGTGAATGAGTGCCTTCGGTATTTTATTTCTAATGTCATTTAGATATCAAAAAACACTTTCTTAAGTTTTTGATATTTTGAATATATTATTGTGCTAACTCATAATATATACAAAACCGGATTTATTATATTGAATAAGATGTATATATATAGATGATAAAAAATTTTAACATATGGAAATTGAGTTGTTCAATCATCAATTTTTTTCAACAACTGAAAACTAAACTGCCCACAAGTTTTGATTCAAAATGTCCAAGTTGTTTAGATTTTTTTCCACCAAGCTGCTACAATATGCCAGACACATCTCTACGTATATGATCGATGACTATCCTTAATTGAATATTCTTTCTCGTTATTGAGAGGGGTAATTATCTATAGGGGCTTGCGCCTATACGAAATAAGATATTAGATCATAAAGTCCTCGCAAAATGAGGGCAAAATCTTCTGATCAGTAGTGTCTTATTTCAAACCAAATATGCCGTTGAAAAATTTACCCAGGAACTTAATCCGTTATAACTCCACCAAAAGAGGGGAGGCTTGGGCACGAATTTTCGGAGCTCCACAACTTTCCTATTATCACATCATGGTAATTGAATAATGTAAAAAAATCTTCAACATATAATCAATCAATTACACTGTAGTTGCCATCACTAACTTTACACCAAATGAATTTATCAGTTCCATTTACCATATCACAGTTATAGGCACGATCGACTAATATCAAACTCCTCGAACCAATATTTGTTTCATGAAATTACATGAAATTTAAATTCATTTTTTAAATTTTGGGAAACACAAAAAATTCATGCTGATCCAAGTAAATATTTTTTATTCCAAATTGCCAGTGTGAAAATAAGATTTTTGCAGATATAATTTATAGATTAAAGAAAGCTGAGAGAGATTTCACATTGAAGAAGACTCAACGAGTGGAGAACAAGTGTTAAATTACGACGAGTTCCAGCACCAAGCAACAACAAATCTAGCTGTTATTTACTTATTAAATCCTTGTTTTTAAAAAATTTCTTAATTATTTTAATAATTGAATTCAATTTATCTATTCAACGCCTGGAGACATATCTATTATTTCCTATATGTTGTCGATCATGACAGGCCCTTTTCATTATTTATTGCATCTCTTCAAAATTATCATCACTAGGAGATATTTCTTTTGTAAACGTTAAATCATTGTCCGTCAAAAAGCTCTCACAAGTCTACCTAATCTCTCTCTCCCAAACCAAAAGCTCTCAAGAAACTCAATAGAATGAGTCAAAATGCTTTTCATATTTTCAAAGATATACTATTTATAAGAATGCTCATCAAGAGACCCTAAAATAGAATATTTAATTATTTTCATGTGCTGATCGTTTGGTATGGTCTATGGATCATACAATACGATTAGAATAACTTTATTTGAATTCCTAATTTGCTCTCTATTTGATCGAATTGTCTAATATTCATCATACAATACAATTTGATCAAGTTATTCTAGTCCATATAGGGTTTGGTTAGTCTTGCTTTCTATTTACAAATGTAATCGTACAATATGAAATCATTTTTTATTCTACCCCTTAATCTCAGGTCTTAAATAGGTAAATAATTAAAATGATAATTTGTTTATACAATATAATTAATACAATTTCAAAATTACCAGAATAACTAATGGTTGTTTAAGTTTGAAGTTTTAGATCATACAGGATTATTGTAAATCATATAGTATGATTTGGACTTCAAAGTTTAAATTTTTATGACTACAAGAAAGTTAGTATTTTATGGCAAATGAACCCACTGGAAAACAAGCAAAATCCATCGCTAAATAAGATCTCCGGCAAATTTGAGACGGAATCTAATCCGACATGAAAAGGTGTATTAGAAATTCAAATGCGTTGAAAATAAATTGCCACAAATATTTCGTGACGGATTTATGGAAAATTTATGATGAATGTTGAGTTCAAGAAAATGATTTTATCCTTACTGTTATCCGCCAAAAATTCCACCGTAAATTGTAGCGAATTTATGACAGAAATATCGGTCATAAAGTGCGATGGATATTGACGCCCCAAAAACCATTGCAATTTACGGTGGCATGTCCGTCGTAAATTGCAGCGAAATTTCTGTCACAAATCATCCATAATGTACGGTGGACATTTCCGCCGCAAATCAAATTAAATTTTTGCCGTATGGTACTTTACGGCAAAAATTCTGCTGTAAATCTGTACCATTAAAATAAAAAATAGCACCTTAGTTCAATTGTTTAATGTTACAACAAATACTCTACAAGCAATTTTTTTAGAAATGGTTAAATATAATATGCAAATGTTTTAACGAACACTGCTTACTGCTACAATAAATATATTGCTTAAAATATTCATAATTTTTTTACAATAATATAACAATGCTATAATGAACATTGTTTTTATACATTAGAAAATATAAAATGCATCAAAAAACAAAGACAATCTAGTCAAAATTTTTATACTGCCTCTCAAGCTAGGCTGATGCTAATGCAGACTGATTTCCACTAATATGCTCTCTCTATCTCTGAAGCTCATCAAATATCTACATGTGCATGTCCACTTGTGATTTTCAAACATGCTCTAACTTTGTTGAAAGGTTAGACATGTGTTTACTATGCAAACTCTCATGACTATTTAGACAAATTCTTATGTAAATTGTAGAATTTTGTCTCAGTTGTATCATAAAACAAGTCCTAGAACATCCTAAATTTTTCTTTCTCGACTATGTTGAAAGTTGTAGATGAATCATATTGAGAGTCAAAATGTGGCTCGTACTCACCATGTGAAGTCCAATACCACCATTCTTATATGAATCCTTTGTGATATACTTCAATAGTAACCTCATATGGTATGAGGTAGGCTATATTGTTGTGTTTGAAATATGGACAATGAAGTCTCACCTATGATATAAAGGAAGGAAATTAATTGTTTGCCTAGATAAAAAATTCACTATGTTATTGAATTCATCTATTAATTCAAAATTCATATAGAGAGTCTTGCGTCTAGGAAACTATCAATTATACATTCAATATCTATGATATCGATTATTCATAACACACTTGGACATCCTAAATATCTAAGAGTAGAATTTTTTGCTCGTTGAAATTTTTTTATTAGAGACTTTCACATCGTATTTTGTTGCTTTATCTACATTCCACAGTACTACACCCTCTTAGAACACAGAGCTCCCATTCTCCAAAATCAAACCAACTTTACTAAATCCTCCCATTTCATGTCCTGAAATTATTTGCTTTTAAAATTAGATATCATCCATATATAAATTTGAATTCAACATACATAATAAAATTTCATTTATCTATTTGAGATCACCAACCCACCACAATCTTGAAGTCCACCTTTTTGAGTTTTCTTCATCCAGGGATGTTGTCCTTATTGTTACAAATTTTATAGTTTTTTGAATCTTTTCCGATATATATGTTCGCCAGTAAACATTAAATATTTGATATATTTATAACGGTCAGCTGGTAACAATATTTAAAAACATTTCATAAAATATATGATATGTTTTTGACATCATGTCAAAAAAATGGTCGAAAATTTTGTTTCCAAATGTCAGTGAAATGTTGCAAGCTGAGGTAACTGAATGCGAAACTTTTATGAAAACTTGCTGAAGCTTTTCAAGCAAATTGTTTATCATCAAATATCACAAGCTATGACCTCAGCATTTGAAAGATATATATGAGAAAAAGATTAAGATAGATACGTTTATACATTTTTTAGATAGTTATTTTTCTAAGAATTTTGTACTATTTGATTTAGGCTTTGTATTGTACGACCTTATTTCGTATAATACAATTTGAATTCATTATTTACAATCTGTTTTGGTTTTTCAAAATCCTAGCCGTGAGAGGTTAAGAAAGACACTAATTATATGTTGATCATACCATATGATTTGATTCATATTGTAAGCCATAATTAATTCTTTCTTAATTAATTCCTCGATATTAAGCAATTAAATAATTGACAATTATTGTAATTGACCATATTATACAATACAGTTCGTATGGTACAATTACCCGTGTACAAAATTAGTCATCCCATGGATCGTACCTGATGAAATCTATAATTTTTGTATACATCTTAAGAGTTTTGACTACCAACAAATAGGTCTTAGGTTGATTTAGGAGTCCCAAAAAAAGGTACTAAAGATTCATATGATTTATTTTACTTTTGATACATCTTAAGAAAATTCAATTAATTAGTATGAATCTCGATGTCATATTTAAATTATATATTTCAAGAATTAAATTTAGGGCTATTTGAATATCACCTTGAATCCAACTACGAAGGGGCTAACTTAAAACAAAAAAGTAATCATTAAAATATTTTGAATATAAAGAAAAAATAAAAGGTTCTTCATAAAAATCTACAAAATAAAAAAAAAAAAAAAGAGATTGGTAATGGAGAAGACTAAATTTAATATTATATTGATCCTATAGATGAACATCAACATTCTTTAATAAAATCTATTAAACTGGAAGAATATATGATTGACTTTTATGTTAAATGTGATTCAAAGGAAGAAAATAACATTCCCATGGAAATTTATAAAGTTAAAAGTCAACGAGGAGAAAGGGCTGCAAGAGGACAAAGTGTGCATATGGATATCCACAGAGTAGATGTAAAAACTCCTAAGAAAATGTGTCACAAAACATTTCTATTTAGCAACATAGATGAAAAGCTTAAACACATCAATTGAAGCTTAAATACTCCAAATGTGATTAAATTTTAGTTAAAATGAATCCAAATCAAGGCTACAACAATTGAAGGTTTAAACAATCTCCAAATCTTGCATGCTTATAGTCATGTAATGGATTAATAATACAAATCCAACTAGCCTAAGATCATTGAATGCGGAGATCATTAAGTCTCTCTAATGTTGAATAAATAATATATGATCTAAGTGAATATGAGCGATTTGATGGAATGATTTTTTTTATTCTATTCAAATTTAACAAAATAACCTTCTTTAAAAAAACATATTCCTAGGACTTATTTTCTACATGAGAGAGGTTTGAGAGCTAAAAGATTTTTAAATTCTATTAAATTTCTCAACAATTTTCGTTGATGACACCATCAACAACCATAACTATCATCGCCTAACTACAAACATTAGACACTATCATTAACTTATGTTGATCAACCATGGATATTCGTCAATTATTATATTGTCATCACTTGAGTGACATTATATAATCATATCTACTCTCCATCACTTCTATTGTAATCCCCATAATGAGAATCAAAATATTATTATCAATGATGTAATCACATCTTTTTAATTATGGGGAGGAGAAAAATCTTGTATCTTTAATTATATAATAGAGTATTGCAATTCAGGCATACGTCTTTGTTTTCCTTTATTTAGAATTTTTACATTAAAAATTATGTAGTCTCTTACAACTTTCATCTATGTGGTCTAGATCATTGTATAAGCATGAGATATTAAACACACACACACTCACTCTCGATTGTTGCAAAATTTCTTGCATGTAGTAGTTTTGCTATGTCCATAAGAAATATTTTCCAACATGCTATAAATACTTTTTCATTGGATGACAATTAATTCCTCAAGTAATGATAATACAATCTAGATGGTAAAGGCCAAGCATAACTCACTTTGTAGATTTGAATATATGTAACGAGGAAACTTTTCAATTTTTTAACTCATAGAGGAGGCTGAACGTCACCAAATAATAGAGTTCTCCCACCATAAATGAATGATAGTTTGACATTGATCCATTTGATTCCATTTATCTAGTACCTCTTTAATTTTGGCATCCCCTCCACCACACCCTCATTAAGGTTTTTTAGATACTATTAGTTCAACCCATCATTACTCTATCACATGACCAATTCATAGTCCACCACCAACCATCAAGGAGTTTAGTTAACATTACCTTATTAACGTCCCCCATCATACTTTTCACTAAGCAATTTATTTCCCATCAAAAGGTTATAAAAAACTCCCCCAATCATTTCACGATTTGCTAAAATGAGCTAAAGTCCATTAACCTTTCGAAGATTTCTCCTCAAAAGTGTGAAAGCCCTTAATTAAAAAGAAGTAAAACACTTAAAAATTGAGACATTTTTTGATGTAATGGTTGAAATTTCATTAAGAAACTCCACAGTAAGTGTGCTCATCCTAGAGAAATCCTGGAATGGATGACCATCTGGGATGTTACACCAAAAGAACAAAACCGCGAGGCCCTTAGGCCAAAGCAGACAATACCTCAATAGTTATGAGTTTGCATTGTGACAAATGATATTAGATCAATGCACTATTCAAAAGATAGGAACAAAGTGTCTTATATGAAAAAGTGCTATAACCTTAGAGACATCTTTTGACCCTATATGGGACAAAGTGTTATGTGATGGGAGTCACCACTTGAAATTATAGGGAACACCTCTAGAATCCTATCTACCTAGTGGATGATTTTAGTAAAAAGATACTGACTAGAATGTCAGTTAATTAAGTGGGAGAGATTGTGAAGCTCTTTAAGTAAAAAAAAAAAACTAAACTCTTAAAAATCAAGGTGCATTTGGTGTAATGGTTGAAATTCAATTAAGAAATACATCAGTTAAGTGTCCTCATCCCAAAGAAATTTTGGTACAAGTGACCTCCTTGGAAGTTACACCAATAGGACAAAATCGTGAGGTCATTAGGCCAATGTGGATAATACTTCAATAGTTAAGAGTTTGAGTTGTTATCAAAAGTATGCCAAATTTTAGAAGTAGATTTAGAGTTACTAAAAGGTATTTTTTCTTCGAGGACCCTTCCTTGAACCTTTTTTTACTTTACTGATGCAAGAGAAAAATGCTCATATACTTTTCTTATTCATTGAGTATAAGCATAAATAATATCTAATATGCACAATGATGTCCATTGGAAGCTACTTGGACAATCTTCAAGCAAGTATAAAATTCTCAACAAGAAATTTGTCAACCTCCTCAATTAAGAAAGTATGAACAATAAAAGACTAAATGCAATATTTTCACTAAATTAAAAATGAGTAATTAAATTATATCCCATTTAACACATCTAGGGCTAACATTATAATAGATAATAAAATTTATGAATACCTTAAGTGATCAAAATTATTTAAAAATACAAATAGGTGAGACCACTCTTAATGTTGTCACTTTCATTATTCATGCAAGTATTTAATAAAAAATATATTTAGTTAAATAAATATATAGAACATTTATTTCACCAAGAATGCCCAAACTTTAATTTAAAAGAATAATATGAAAAATTTTAGCCTCCTGATAATGGAGAATAAGAGGGTCATGTTAAAAAAAAAAACTATCAAAGTTTTTTAATAGGAGTGTCATCACTTATACATTTAAGATTCCATCACTAAAATAATAAAAAGAAGTTAGGTTTCACATCTTATTAAAATTTCTAAGATAATTTTTTTTAAGCTAAAGATATAGTTTTCAAACAAGTTGTTATTCTAAATTAGCATTAAAGTCTTCTTATTATAAATAACACCAACACTAAAAAAACTCCTATAATACACTTCCTTGAAGTAGCCTAAATTCAAAATTAGTAGAGAACATATTCATCACTATAAAGATATCATGATTTGAAGTGGAAGAGAAAGTCTCCTCTCACAACCCTTCAAAGAAAACCTATGAGATGGCCTCGATGGAAGCAATTAGTTGATAAATCCCCGATAAAAGCTATTAGTTGATAAAGTACTCACTAGAAATGCTCCATGAGAGCAAGTGTTTGATAGGTTCTGCACTCACAAAAAAAGAATAGATGATATAAGACCTAAAAAGTATAAGTGCTTAAAAATAGTAAGAATGATAAAATATTTAAAAGATATAGGTTCCTATAATTCTTCAAAAATCTAAGAAGACTAAATTCTTTGAAGGTATAGATTATTGTCATGTAAAAATCTTATAAGGCTAAATTCCTAAAAAAATATATAATCTTGATTCTAAAGGAAAAAAATTAAAAGGCTTTGTTTGTGTTGAAAATTTGAGTTTGTAAATTTAATTTTCATTAGGAAAAGTTTATTTTCATAATTTCAATTTTGAAATCAAACACATCATTATGAATAATATGTCACCCTCAGAGGCAAAAATATCATTCCTTAATAGGTTCAGATAATGAAACTGAAAGTTTCGTTTGTTACAAATCTGATTCAAGCATTATGATTTCAATTACAACAAACATTATTGTGTCTGATACTGCTTTATCTTGTTTTCATGATATTTTATTTTGATTTTGTGTTCACTAACATTTCAAAAAATCAGTCCACCGTTCACTTACAACTTTGATCAGCTCAAGACTGGGTAGACTATAGTTATAGTCTGTATCTTTTTCTTTCATGAGTCGTATCATGTAATTGGGTAGATATCATTACTAAGTAACCTTGCACACACCAAGGGAAAGAGAGAAAAATATTTTTCAGATAGTTATTTTTCTAAGAATTTTGTAGTATTTGATTTAGGCTTTATACTGTATGACCGTATAATACAATTTGAATTCATTATGTACAATATGTTTTGGTTTTTTAAAATCCTAGTCATGAGAGGTTAAGAAAGACACTAATTATATGTTCATCATACCATATGATTTGGTTCATATTGTAAGCCATAATTAAATCTTTCTTAATTAATTCCTTGATATTAAGCAATTAAATAATTGACAATTATTGTAATTAATCATACTATATGATACAGTTCGTATGGTACAATTACCCGTGTACAAAATTAGTCATCCCATGGATCGTACCAGATGAAATCTATAATTTTTGTATTGATCGTATCATATGATATTCACAGTGCTAAACAATCACTTGTGTACGAAGTTTCCATCCCAAGAATTGTCCCAAAAGAATAGCAGGAATTTGTATAGTTCGTACCATACAAAGTTTTGATCGTACTATATGAAATGTTATAAAAGTTTAATAGTTCATCTAAACGATCTTGTTGGATGAGTATGAACTACACTGATCGTCCTGTACAAATAGAAAAAAGATCTCTTAAAATTTAGGATTTTATTTAAGCCCATAGTTTAAGGATTTTTAATACTCTTATTAGAAAATCTTTTCATGTTGGGTTTATCTGAGAGAGAGATTGGAGAAGGAAGAGAAGAGATCGAGCTTTGAGAGGGAGAGATCCTTATGAGGGGGAGTTGTTTATAAAAGTTTCTCCAAGCAAGGTTTCCATCATCTTCTTCAAGCTTCTTCCTTAGTTCCTTGGTATCTCTAGGGAGACTTTCATCGGCATCATGTCCACCTACTCTAGGAAGGAGTAAAATGATTTTCAGGTTCTCTACCTACTCTAGGAGGGAGTAAAAGGGTTTTTAGGTTCTTTACCTACTCTAGGAGGGAGTAAAGGAATTCAAGGTACTCATCCTCACCGGGTTCATGGAAAGATTTTATAAGGGCTTCTCTATCTTGCCGTGGGGGTAAAAGGAGGGACACTACTTTTAGTACAATACCTAAAAAGGAGGTTTCCGGTGAGCGGCGTAGGTCAAGTTGATCGAACCACTATAATTCTGATGTGTTCTTTCTATTTACTTTTCCACATTTCATTATACATTATTCTGTGATTTGTTATATATTTTTAATATCTAATTTTTGTTATTATGAAATTAGTTTTGCTTCTACATAAATTATTTATTTTAAAATATTCAAAAATGATTTCAAAAAGATTTTCTTTTTGCCTAAATTTAAAAAAAAAACCATTTTTTCTCCCCTCTTAGTTTTCCTCGGGCTAGTTTATAAAGGTTTAACAATCCTCACAAACTTTCAAGTGGTATCAGAGCCAAATTCATAAAATTAAGTTTTAGAAAACTTTTGAAAATAAAATTTATGGCTAACCTTGGTAAGCATAAAACTGCGGAAGGATATTCAATCAGTCAAGCACCTCTATTTAATAATATTCCTTCTATTTTTTAGAAAATTTGCATGTCTTCTTTCTTATAATCAATTTATTATCGCATGTGGATTTATGTTCAGGAAGCATATTCTGCGCCTTCAAGTTTAGTTAATGATACTAAAACTAAAATATCTTTTTGTGAATGGAGTACTTATGATAGAGATTTAGCCAAACTGAATCCTAAATGCCTAAACTATTTTTTTTGTGCTTTAAAATTTAAAGATTGCATGTATGTAAGTTTCCGTACTACTCATAAAAAAATTTGGGATATACTGTGTATTACTTATGATTGATCAAGTAAAGTGAAATAATCTAGGTTAAATTTTCTTCTCCATAAATATGAACTCTTTTGCATGAAACTAGTGAATCTATATCTGAATTGTATACTAGGTTTACACAAATCATAACATCCCTACATGGTTTAGGTAAGGAATTATTAAACTCTAAAAAAATAAATAAGATTCTACATTTTTTACATTCTTCCTATGATGCAAAAATTATATATATTATTGAATCCAAGGATGTGAATGTTTTTTCAATTGTTAACATACTTGGATCACTCATTGCCTATGAGCAAGGAGTGAGAGAAAGAAAGAGAAAGAAAGCTTGATGTAGTAGAAAGAAAGAAGGAGAAAAATGAAGCCTTAAAGTCTAATGATCCAGATAGTTCATCTGATGGAGGAGAGGAAGAAATTGCACTGATGACTTGAAAATTTAGAAAATTTTTATGGAAAAATCAAAAGAATCATAGTTAATGGAGCAAAGGTATAAGAATTATAGAAATTCAAAGCTTCTAATGATATTGTCTGTTATGAATGCAAGAAACCAGGGCACATTAAAATTTATTGCCAATATCTCAAAGACACCAAAGAAAGGAGAATGTTAAAGAAAAAACAAATTCCTATAAAGGCATGTGAATATCTTAGAAAGTATTTTGAGTTGACTTCACTTCAGATTCATCTAGAATAGAAGTAGAAGAGGAAGTGAAAAACCTGTGCTTAATAGAAAACAACAGTCTTGGTCAGTCTGATTAAGATGAGGTATATCAACTTTCATATAATGAATTACTTAATATTTTAGAATAGATTCATGATTCAGACAGGAAACAAAAAAAAAAAAAAAAGCATGCTAGCTTGAAAACTGAATGCTCAATTCTTTAAAAAGAAAATGAAATGCTAAAAAAGGATTGTTTTGATTTAGATAAAGATAATATGGATTTACTGGATGAGTTCGATGAATTGAATAAGAAATATATTTCTTAATATAAAATACATGATTCTTTCAAAACCTTGCATCTTGATTTAGAAAAATCATTTAAAGGGTTAGAAGCATGTGTTAACATTTTAAATCTTAGTGAGCACTCATTAAAAATTAAAATATCTACTCTTGAAAGTGGTAATGAAATTTTATTAGAAAAAGTAAAGGCTTTTAAAAATAAACATGTTTATAAGAACTCACCATGTCATGCATCTCATACACCTAGGAATAGGAATCATAACTATCATAGGTTAGTTAACCCTTTTCCTGAAGTTAGATGTTATTCCTGTGGCATGTTAAGACACATTAGCCACACTTGCACTTTCTATTGTAGAACACAGTTGGTGTGGAGACCAAAGTTGCATTAAACACAGTATGACATACATTTTGATTATTTATCCAAATTTCAAGAAGGGACACAAACTAACTTTGGCTTCCAAAACTATTCTTCCATGATCTTTGGATTTAAGGGCTCTCACAAAAGACCCAGTGGGAGCATGTGGTTTTTGGACTTGATATTTATTTCCTATAACATGAAATCAGCCATTCATGAGCTTCTTAATGTATATTTTTATCTTATGCTTTTGTTTTTTTATGACTTTAATTATTAAATTTTCTTTTTAGTCCTTAACTTTTTTTTTAATGATTTTATTCGTATTCTTGTTCTTATTTTTGTTCTTTTGGTTTTGCTATTATCATTCTTTATGATTGTGTCTTGATCATCACTAAAACCACATTTCTAATACTCTTTATTTCTTTTCCTACAAAAAAAATTCATCGTCTATCATACTCTACGATCTACAAAGCACTGGTTTGATAAAAAACCTTGACGTAATGGATGCACCAGATTGAATCTATGATTGACAATCTTATTGTATGAACACCTGTTTGTCTGGACGATCCATGTGTCAATTAATATTAGGATGAATTCATTTTGGTTGGAACAATATTTATTATTGATCGTACTGTATGGTTACCTTCTCATACTGTACAAACCTTTTGGTCAAAGGTCATACAGCCTAACTCCTCAAGATGATCTCCCTATATCTGATTTTCCCATACTATGTCTGATCGTGCTGTACAATCATACAACCTTTTTGATGGATTACCTAGATGAATTGATTGTTTACGATCATCCCATACGATCTCAAGATTGAACTGTACGATCAACTAAAATTATATTAAAACAACCAAGCACATTAAAATTCTTCTCACAATCTTTTTAATCCCCCTTCTTATAATCAAAATTTATGAAATGGATGGCGGTGGAAAGTGTAGTAGAAAAACCCATGGTGCTTCCTTCTCTTGCAACCCTACTGATGATCGCTTTTTGACAACTTTTGATGTAGTTGCCTACCAAAAATATAAAGAAGCCAAAATCACTCCTCCCAAGCATCTCAACCAAAAGGCCCTATTATTTCCAGCAATGCACCCTTTCAATTCCACTTCACTCTAATTCCTCTTCAGTTTAGCCTATCCCTTCAACTCTAAAATCCTTTACGAGTTACTAGCAAAAATCATAATTAGTGGGGATGCTATTGTAATGTCTTCCCGTCAGTGTTATCAGAATGTTGAAATCACCAAATAGGATATAAGAATCCATCTTCAGCTAAACACCTAAAGAAATAGACCCCTTGTAATGGCATCTAGATATGATTTTGACTAAAGAACTATAAATCTCCTACTAAAAAATGTTGCTCCTAACTACTACCAACCCTTGGTTCATACTCTAAATTAATATTCCAGGGTTATGCAACATGTTCTGAAAACATCTCTCATCCCTAATGCTAGAGATTGAATAAATATCACTACTCTACTATGAATTATCACCTACTTCATAATGCCAGACACTTAAATGGATTAAGCCTAAATGCTTATTGATTACAACCAAAACCTTACTTCCATTAAACTCTCAGCCACTAGGAGAAAGCAAAAAAATACTTTAGGACATGTGATTGTGTATATCTTGGATAAAAAATATAACATCACATATCTTGCTCCTCTTGATTACACTCTAATCTTCTTTTCATATGCCTCCTTTCAATTTCTCTTTCATAGTTATCAGGAGTCAGAAGACTCGCTTTTTGATGAAGAAGGGGAAGTTGCCCATACATCACTTCCTCACCACTACCCATATAAGGAGTTGATTCAACGGTTTGACATACTTGAGACTTACTTGATTCAACATGATAATGATCCGGGTTGGTTAAAGAAGAAATTTGAAAATATCTAATAGCAGTTCACCATCATCCAACAGCAGTATGATAACTTAGTCAGTTCTTTCAACCACCTCCGCATCCAGCTCATGATCAAGATCCACCACTGTACTAGTTATTTTTAGTATTTATTTTGTTGTATTGTTTTATATATATATATATGCTTACTTGTTTTCACCTTATTTTGTAATGAAATTTTCATTCAGTAATTCTTGTGTTGTTTTTCTTTCTTTTTAGTCAAATATTTTTCAAAAGAAAAAAATATTTTTTACTTTCAAATGTTATTTTTATTTCTTTCTAGCTGGTTTTGTACTCTTAGATCTCTTTTATGTGCTCTTTGCTTGAGAAATCTATAGTTAAGGAAAAACGTATTTCTATTAATCATAATGTATGATTGAACTAATATTATATGACTTGGATTGTACTATATGAATGAACTCTCTACAATGCTCATTGTTGTTTGAAATAAACATACTCCTATTTTGACTTTAAAGTTTAATAAGTAATTGCTGGCATTGTTAGAACTTGAAGGATAAATGAATCTTACGAATTTTCAAATCCCTTCTTATTTCCTTTGTATGATAATTCCTTGTGTGAACTTAAAAATCTAAATTGTATCAAAATTAAAATGGTTAAAATGAAAATGTATTCACTCAACAAAATGTTTTTATATCATGGATATATTCGATAATTTGATGAATGTAATTTATTAATTTTCTACATCAGTCTATTTATTCCTATCAGAAAACTCGGGTTTACTTTGTAGATAATTCCTTCCTATATAAGAGAATGAGTTATTTCTCTCTTCTAATTGGAAAATAATCTTACAATTGAGATTCTTAAAGATTTAAAAAGGATGCAATTTACAAAAATTAAAAGTGGCTCAAAATGAGCCCAAAATTAAAAGATGTGCAACGATGCCAAAAGTAAAAGATGCACTAAGTGTGTCAAAAATAAAAGATGCATAATGTGCGCTAAATATAGATAAAAAAGGCACAAAATCAGCCCAACTTATATTTTTTTTCTTTATGTTAAATCTTTAAATATTGGAAAATCCATATGATTTATAATATTTTTAATACTTGATTTTTAAAAATCCTTGTTCTTCATTCGTCACTTTTACAATAATATTCTATTTGATATATTTCATTCTTTAAGTCTAAAAATTTTAAGTTTCCCTGTCTAATCGTAATTCTTGAATTATATTTCTGTTTAAAGAAAGGATTTTAGCCTATGAAGTTGTTAAGCTGGGTGTGTAAGCTCTAGAATCCAAATCCTTTAGTTATATTATAGTAAATACTTATCTTATTTGGTCTTTTCTATTTGTATAATAAGTTTATTATATTTTGAAAAATTCCCATGAGAGTTCTCATTTTTATTATAGTTCTTTCTTTGCCTTGAGTTGTTAGTCATTTTGAGTCTGTTTGTTTTATGCATTTCTTATTTATGTTTCCTATTTTTTTCTTCATTTTATTCTCTCTTTTTGTGATATCAAAAGGGAGAGTAGTATTTTTATTATTTGTTGTTATTATTGTTGTTTGCATATTATTTAAAATAAAAAAAAATTGACACTCCTTACAATTGATTTTCATTTAAGGGAGAGTTTAGAGGAAAAAACTTTTTTTAAAATAAAAAAACAAAAATGTTTGCCATCATAAAAAGGGGGAGATTATTACAAACTTGATTCAAGCACTGTGATTTTGATAATAACAAATATTATTGTGCTTGATACTACTTTCTCTTGTTTTTATGATATTTTGTTTTGTTTTTGTGTGCATTAACATTTCAGGAAATCAGTGATCAGCTTTAGACTATGAAGAGTTGGATTATAGTCTGTATTTTAAAATCTATTATATATTTTTTCCTTTCTTGAGTTGTATCATGTAATTGGGTGGATATTATTGTTGAGTAACCTTGCACACACACTAAGGGAGAGAGAAAAATATTTTTGAGAGAGTTGTTTTTTTTAAGAAATTCGTACTATACGATTTTGACTTCATACTATACGACCTTGTTTCATATAATACGATTTGAATTTGTTATGTACAATCTTTATGCTCTGTAAAGCCCTAGCCACTAGAGGTTAATAAATATACTAATTATATGTTGATCGTACCATTACGATTTAGTTCATATTGTACACCCTAGTTAAATCTTTCTTAATTAATCCCTCAATATCATGCAATCAAGTCAAGGATAATTATTGTGATTGATCATACTGTATGATATAGTTTGTTTGGTATGATTACCTGTGTATGAAATTAGTTATCCCATGGATCATATTAAATAAAATCTATGATTTTGTACTGATCATACTGTATGATATCCATAATACTAAACGATCGCCCATTTATAAAGTTGGCCATGCTATGAATCGTCCCAAATGAACAGAAGGAATTTATAACTTCATAATGAATGATGTTTTGATAGTACTGTATGAAATGTTATAAAAGTTGAACATTTTGTCTGAACAATCATGCTGGATGAGTCTGAATTACACTGATCATATCGTATGATACATGTATCATACTATACGAACAAAAAATGGTTATATTAAAATTTAGCATTTTTTTCAAGCCCACATTTTAAGAATTTCTAATACTTTTATTAGAAAATGTTTTGCTACTGGGTTTACCTGAGAGGGAGCTTAGAGAAGGAAGAGAGGAGAGATTTGAGAGGGAGAGATCCTTCTGAGGGAGGGTTGTGAGGGATTCACAAAGGTTGCTCCAAGCAAGGTTTTCACCATCTTCTTTAAGCCTTTTCCTTAGTTCCTTGGTGTCTTTAGGGAGACTTTCATCAGTATTAAGTCTAAGGTTCTCTGTCTACTCCATGAGGGAGTAAAAATATTTCAAGATTCTTTGCCTACTCTAGGAGAGAGTAAAAGGATTTCTAGGTTCTTTGCTAACTCCAGGAGGGAGTAAAAGGATTCAAGGTACTCTGCCTCACCGAGTCGGTGGAAAGATTTTGTAAGGGCTTTTATACTTTACTGTGGTGGCAAAAGGAGAGACACTACTTTTAGTTCAATACCTAAAAAGAAAGTTTTCCATAAGTAGACATAGGTCAAGTTGACCAAACTACTATAACTCTCGTGGATTCTTTCTATTTACTTTTCTGCATTTAATTTCTGCAATAATTTGTGATTTGTTCTATGTTTGAACTCTCTAGTTTATTTATTCTGAAATTAGTTTTTCTTCTGAATAAAATATTTTTTTAAATATCCAAAAATATTTCAAAATTATTTTCTTTTTTCCTTAAGAAATTTTTTAAAATAATTAATTCACCCCCTCTTGGTTAGCCTCGGGGTAATTCATAAGGGTTTAATAACCCTCACAAACTTTCATTGTCTTGATTATAATAGTCAATTTTAAGGAAGAACTATAAATGACTCTGGAGGGACAAGATAATTTTCTATCAAGTATTTAGTTATTATAATATTTATGAAATATCATTATTTTCATATTCAAAGTCGTAACGGTAAATGATAAATTTTCCCGAGAGAAAATATATCACCTATTATCGATTGAATGGATTTGATGATAATGATAATCATTAATTTTAATTTTCTTAAAGGAGATTAATTGAGCTTTGAAATCCATTTTTGAAAATTTATCTGAGTTCTGAATCTCCTACGCAAGCTCTTGTGGTTAATTACATTGTTGAAAGTTGGATTCCTTTAAAAAACATCAATTAAAATAACAACAAAAAATTTATATAAAATTTCTTAAGGAATTATATCAAAGGATTGAAGATGGAATTTCATATGGAAATGGATAAAATATGAGCAATTCTTTTTGGAGGTCAATTACAAAAAAGTAAGAGGTGCCTTGAGATTTTAAAATATTTTAGAAACACCTAGCCTACCCTATATATTGGGATTTAAGTTTTGATTATTAGGTTTCTAGACGTTGGAAAATTTATGATTTTGAGTCTACCCTAGATCCCAAGTCTAAATTTGGGCTCAAAACAATAATAGTCCGAACCTAGTTAATGAAACGCAAAACTAGGACATACCCCAACTTGGATTGGGGAGCCAGCTAACTACCTAAGCACATAAAAAACCTTGAGTCCAATCCTTTTATAAAAGAGTGGTGGGATGTTAATTAAATTTTTAGGAGTTGGAACTAACATCTAGAGAGGTTTCTAAGTGTCCCCTATACTTATGTAGGGTGTTCATACTTTAGAAATGCAATTTGAAATTTTAGCTTTTAATATATTTTTAATGCAATACATGCTAATTAATTTGATAAATGCATTAAATGAATATTAAGTAGTTTTAAATAGGATTGAAAATAATTTTATCCTAGAGATTGCATAACATCCCCTTATTAGATATGCACCCATATAGGTTAGGTGGTCTGCCAGAACCTGCAGGCGAGGGAAGTGTCGAGGTTCCTAACAAGAAAGTAAAAGTACTATTATGCATAAATGCATACTCTTAGTAGTCTCAAGCTTACTTCTTAAATCTTTAAATTTATTATGTGGGCCTAAAATCTTTATTTAAATTTTAAGTAGAAAAAGTTTTAATTGAACCCTCACAAGCCTCCGATTGTATCCAAGCTAAAAAAAAAATACAGCATGAAAGAAAAGAAACCTAGAAAAAGTAGGTAAGTTCTAAGAAAAATTAATTTTAATTAATTAATTAATTATGATAATTAAATAAATCAAATGTTCATTAAAAAATACATTAAATTATAACCCAGGGTCTACAAAAATTAAAAGTTGTCGGGTACCACAAATAATAATTCAGATTCTATTCCTAGGATCAACGCAAGTGACTTTGAATAAGATACTCATTTTCTTCACTTCTTCATCCTTTTATGAGCTCCTTGGATTCGTCGGGTCTGGATATCCAAATGAAAAGAAACTCCTCCCAAAAGGTGTGTTTTCTTTTTCTCTTTAGATATTTAAAATTATCCTGACTTGGATCTCCAAATGGAAGAGAACTCTCCCATAAGGAATGTTCTCTCCTCTTTGGATTCCATATTGGATGTAGTATCCCAACTCAAAGTTACACTTTCACAACTCAATCATAATTAAATTTCATCAAATTATAGGCAACAAAAAAAAAAAAACTCAAAAGACACCTGCATAGTCATCCTAAGTGGTTATAATTGAAACACATCATAAGTAATTATATATTTTTATTAAATTAAAACACAGTCACGCTTTGCCATGCTCTTTTAATTTGAAGGGCTTAGCATTTTGTACCTACAAAAAATATGTTAGTTTAAAGCTTTATTTTTCCCCCTTGATTTAGCCCTATATGAGTGTGGCCACTTGCCAAAAATCTTATGAGAATCTGGATCATTCCAAACCTAGTAGTAATCTAACACCCATCACTTCAAATAAAAAATTTTATTAAATAAATATACAATCACATCAATCAAGTTTAACAACTAGCAAGTAATAGAAAAGCCATGAAAAACTTAGTAGACAAAAGTAGAAATGTAAATATCAGCCAAACTTAGATCTAAATTCGGTTATGCTAGCAAACCATCTAAGGTTTTGTAGAATGCTGGGTGGCTTGGATATGTCATAAGTTGGGTAATTTGTTAAAGTTATTTAGTTTTTAGATTTGTTTAATGTTTGAGGGATTTTATTCAAGTTTATGTCTAAATGTTTGTAAGTTGATTTTAAGATGCGTTTTAAGTGTTGATTGAATACTACCTTTATTTATACCATGACCATGAAGTTTATTTCACCTTCTTTGGGGCTAAGCTAAAAGCCTTATAGGTAATACGAGTTACCAGTAGTAAGAGGTATTAATTAAGTTAATTTAGTTGGTTGAGAGTTAAGGGTTGACAAAAATTAAGTTAATTGATAAATTTCTGGTTTTACTGGTAAAGTTAGGATTTTAAACTAATTATAAAATTTTAGGATTTTTAAAAAATTATTTTAGTGTATTTAATTAAGGGTCAAAAGCTAACTTTCCAAATTAAAGTGATTTATGATATTTTAATATTTTTCCTAAACACCAAACCTTATGTTCAGTAATTAGACACTAAGTTTGATAAATTTGAAATTTTTTATATTAAGTTATGATTTTTAAAATTTTGACCTACTTTTGAACTAAGGTTTACTAAGTTGTTAACTTTTTGACATTGACTTATTTCTAATAATTTGACATTTTTTTATAAATACTGGACTTTAAATGGAGTTGAATGACTTTAATTTGGTCAATTTTGAATTACTTACAAATTTTCAAAGTTTAGGTAATTAATTGAATTTTTAAATTGTTTAATATGATGCTTTTGATAAATTTGATCAAAACTGATTCCGAACTTTTTGGAATCACTCCCAAAGGTTTGGAAGGACCTAAGGGAATGTTCTCAAGTGTTTGATAATTTTTTTAGAATTTATTAATATTTTTAATTAATTAAATGTAATTTTTTATTAAAAGTTAAATTAAGCCTAAATTAAAAATCTTATCAAAGGGCTTTTAATTTTCCTAGGTTGGGGTTTTAATTTATAATTTTTGGATATAATTTTCATTTATTATACTTTTTAGAAGTTTTAGACTTAATTAAGGGTTTAATTTTAAGTTAATCCATTTTTTGATTAAATGGTTCTTAAAAAAAATGAGCCCCTAGCCTAAAGTAGGTCATGTCACTATATTTAAGTGTTTTGAATCTCACCCCTCCTTAAATCTTTCTATGTCGTATGGGTTTATAATCAAAAGGATCTAAACCTTAATACATATGCATCTAGCCACACTAAGCAAATAAAAGGAAAGTAATTGACCTAAGGCAAAGTGCATGGGAGGGACTGAATTTCCAAATATTTGGGTTAACCCATAACCCAAACACTTAGAAATTCACTCATAATAAACTTACCTATATGATTAACTTGAAAATTCTATGACATGGAAAACATGTGCCATACCATTGATTAGCTAAACACTAAAGAGAGCCATATGTGCTTAAAGAAAGATTTTTCATAGAAGAAAAAAAGATACATGCAAATGCCCTATGATTTCTTTAAGTTTTATTAATTTAATTCACTCACAACCAAGATCTATTTAAGACTTTCAAAGAGAAGATGGAAATGATTTGAAAGGTTTTGAAATAGATTTTTAGAAATTTTTAAAAGTAAAGATCGAACTATGACCCATCAAATAGGTTTGAAACATTCACGGGAGATCATGGACAGATCCTAGTTCTCCCCAGAAAAAATTGTGTCAATAGCAATTAAATATCTTTAATTAAAAATAAAATACACTTTTATATACTATTAAAATAATCAAATTAATACTAATTAAATTGTCCCAAAATTATTTTAAAATAAAGGACTCATCGTCCTAAATCCATGGAGACCCAAAACTCCAAAATTGGATTAAAAAAGAATTTCATATGCAATTTTGAGGTTTCTGTATTTAAAAGAATTTATTAAATTATTTAAATCAATTTAACTTAACTGGCGACTTCGGCGGGCCACGCAACACTTTATGGATCATCGGATCAAAACTTAAGCATCATGATGGCCACACGGAGGCACGAAGGATGTTGTATCAAATATACAATGAAGACAGATCATAATGACTGATGATTGTACCGCAATAATAATTGGTCATTAATATGGATGTGGCGCTGAGGACGTGGCTGCCACGTATCCGAGTTAGCAAAGTATTACAATCGTTGATCAGTGCATAGTTTAGATGAATGGTCATGATCTAGTTGGATGAATGGTTAATCCATGGAATTGATCCTACATTTTTATCAAATAGTGAAACGACTAGATCAGTGTTTTTGATTGAATGATCAACATCGCAAAAAATATATAAACGCATGCAAACCATAGTTGACCCTAAGATCAAACAATTGGATTTTTCTTTTAAATGACTAGATAAAAATCGACAAAATTTTGACTGGAGATTATATAAATGAAGAGAATCAATGAGGATTTTTTTTTTAATTTAAAAATCACTTTTGGAAAGCTATTTAAATCTAAACATATGGAGCGAGGGTTTAAGCTTTACTATGATTAACTCGATGGATTTGGACAATCTTGGGCTTGTCGAGCTTGTAAACTATCCACAAATAATCTTGTTGAAGGAATCAATTGTTAGAAATGTCCTGGATCATGAGATATTAGAAATTGACAGAGGCTCGGTTGGCTGGAGATCTCAATGATGACAGCTTTCATTCATCGGAGTTGAACTAGAGAAATGTGGAGGAAGGTATGAGGATGCAAAATGAAAGAAGGCTTTTCTCTCAGGAGGTCTAGAGGCTGGGCTAAGTTGAGTGAAAAAAATAATATCTTTTTAAGTTTTGATGCCTAGGGTTTGAAATAGATGACCTTATTGTATTAGAGCCATTTCCCTGGTGGAAGACACATACCCCAGGTTGTTGGAATGGTAGTGGAAGGATTGGTTGAGTGTTATCGCCCTTGGTTTCTTCAAGTGGGATGGGGACAAATATTTGCCATTTTGAGTTAAACCAATTGTTGGGCTTGGTTAAGATAGCTTTAGCTCTCATTTTTTAGGCCAACTCAAAAGATTTGAGGACTTAAGAGTTTGAGGGAGTTTGACCAAATGAGCCAACTTAGCCATTTATTTAATCGTTTGACTAGTCAAACAATCAACTAAAGCTATTATGGAGTTTAAGTGATAACTTGGTGATGGCTAAGTGAACTTCAAGTAGTTTGAATGGGTGGATTAGGCATATGAGTGGATTAATGAATATATGGTGAGGTTTGACATAATCATGGTAGGTTGACTTGGTCAAATCCACTTGGAGTTAACTCATGGCATGCTTGTTCGTAATTGAATCATGCATTGAAGTGGGATTGTAGGGTTGAGAAAATTTAATTGAATGTGTATGATGAGTTTACAAAAAATATAATGGTTTGACCAAGTACAAGGAATTGACTTGGTCAGACTCATTAAAGTTTGATGTAGGTTAAGTTTAAAAACACTTAAACCACATATTTGAGTGGGACTAAAGGTTTCAAAGGCTTGATTGAGTGCTTAAAGTGAATTGTTCCAGATAGGTTAATTTTTATCAAACTGGTGTCCAGTTAAACAAGTCAACTATTGTCTAGGTCAAAGTGTCAAATCAGATCCAAACCACTAGGATAATGGTCAAAGGAGTTTGAAGAAGTTTAGGCTTGAAATGATGCTTGAATTAGTATAAATAGTGTTTGTGGTGAACCACGTAAAACTAAGGGCTGGTTTCAGGGACAACAAGTTTGAATTGATCATTAGAGACCAGTGGAGGTGGTCCCATGTACTGGGCGGGTCATTTGGTGCAAATTGGTTATTTGGTCCCTTAAGGGGAAATTCGGTCAACCATGGTTAACTTGGTCGACAAGGTCAAACCATAGCATGGCTTTGGGTCCAATGAACTCCTAATGATGTTTAGGTTTCATTGGAAAAGGTTTTAAGGATTGAATCAACTATGTCATGTGAATTTTTAGGGAAAAGTACAAAGTTGCCCTTATAGGGCATTTTGGTCATTTTGAACCCTAGTCAATTATGGGTCAAATTAAGTCAAGAAAAATGTAGTGTACTGGTCAACATGTCATATTAAAGGTCATAGATAGGGTCAATGGTTTTTTGGAATGATCCCAAGCTCAAATACCACTAAGTGGAAGGTCTAGTAGCATATGTTATAAATGTTTGAAGGTTTTGTATCATTTATAAATCAATTTAGTTTTTATATCAAGGAGTGTCAAATTGAGCTCAAATTTGAAGGATTAACAACAAGGATATTTTTAAGCAATATACAATTGATTGAACATGAATCAAAGATCATTTAACTAGATTTTAAGGTGACTAAAAAATCACCTAGAATGGGTTTCAGGATCTGGGTCCTTAACCCTTGATTTTGGTATGAAATTTTAGAATCTCAATGGATTCTATGTTTGAATTATTGATTTTGAATTGCCCACATCCATCAAAACCAAATTAATTATTGAGATTTATTAGATATTATTTGAAGTTTGATTGAGTATCTAGATTGAAAGTTTATTGGGGACTGGATTGAAATATGACTAGAATCTATATAGTTGGCAAGTTGACACTTGTCAATCATCAGGTCCCAAGAAGGAATGTAGGTAGGTCATGATGGACACATATATAAATGCGATCAATAGGCTTATGCTTCATAAGATATAGGCATCTTCAATCCTTTAAAATGTTTTGTAAGCTAGGCATCTTCAATCTTCTTAAACTTTTTGTAAGGCTAAAATCCTCACAAGATATTGATATATTTGATTTTCCATAAAACTTAGAAAGCTAAAGTTTAAGTAGATACATGTTCCTTCTGTTCCTTAAAATCTTAGAATTCTAAAATCCTCAAGTGGGACAAGTTTCTTTTATTCTCAAAAAACTTAAAAAAGATAAACTTTCTAGAAGATATAGTTTCGTTCGAATTTTTTAAAAATATCAGAAAGACTAAAACCTAATCAAAAGTTATAAGTTTCTTTAATTCTAGAAAAAAATATCTGAATAAAAAATCCTAAGAAAGTTTAGATTCCCCAAAAATATCTTAGAAGGTCCTTATTAACAAAAAAATTGAGATGAATATGTTTTAACTATGGGGTAATATCTTATTGTTAACTCCAAGATTCAGTTATAAATGCTGCAATCCATGACCCTTAGTCTGAGATTTTGATAAATAATATAGATTGAATTATTATTCATTGAATATTTTTTATTTCTACTTTTATCTGTGAGTACTAATATTTTAGAAGAACACAAGTTACTCAGGGCAACAAGAAGACTCAAGATTGGTTAGAGTAGGAGTTGGAGTTTATAATATTATAATTTTTCATTTATTATTATTTTTCTTTTCTTAAGTCTGGCCATAAATTTTATGCAAGATTGAGCAACCATGCACACATACAAGGGGAGAGGGTTTTAAAAATGAAGAATTTTTTTTTTCTGTATACCATAATGTATTAGTTTAAATTGTACTGTACGATCTGATCTAACTCAAATTGTTATTTGTAAACAAGTTGTATAGTATGATGTATATCATATTTTACGATGTGTTTCTAATTAAAAAACCCTAATCGCCAGATTAATTTAAGTTCTTAATTCATAAAATTTGAATTGATCATACTGTATAATGCTATCGTACTGATAATATATTTGAATACATACTTAAATTAACCCCATGATTAGTGTGTAAATCAATGATTAGTTTCAGATTCGTTATCTACTGTATGACACCGTTTATACTATACGAGCAACCGAGGTTGTTTTCTATCATCTCGGACATCATACCAAATGATCCCTTGATTTTGAACTAATCATAATGTATGAAGTGGTTCATACCATACGACGTACAGAGATTTGTTTACATCATCCCATCAATTATCATGTACAAACAAAAGTATTTTATATATTGTACTGGATGGGTTTCTATCATACTCTACAATATTATTCAGAAATTTTGCCTGTTCGTAATCCTTCGTACCAGGATGAAGGCTATTTTGTACTAATTGTACTGTATGATATTGGATCATATTGTACGATCATAACAGCTAAATTGAAATTTTTAGGGTTTCTTGGAGCCTGTTTTAAATATTAAAACTTCTGTGTTTTGATGAGAACATAAGTGAGAGAGGAATGTGATTAGAGGGGGATTCCTTGAGAGAGAGCTCTTGAGAACATTTTAGGATTTGTGAGAGGAAGGAGAAGGTGGGCTTTGTGAGGGAGAAGAAGTGTGAGGCAGATCACATGGTTGCTCAAAGCTTGCTGCACTTTACTCCTATGGTCTGAGAAGATCTTAGGGGAAGCTCTCTAAGAGGGAGATTCTTCTACGTTCGTATCCTCTAAGGTACTCTATCTTCTGCAGGAGAGAGAAAAATGAGAAAATACATTGCTGTCACCAGGAGGGTGACATAGTGCTTGGCACTCTGTCATGCCGGGTTGGTGAAAGTGAGTTTTGTAAAGGCTTCACCGCCTTTCTGTGGGGGAAAAAGGAAAATTATTGTTTAGTAGTGAAATTCCTAGAGTTGAGGACTTTGGGGAGTGGACGTAGGTCAAGTGACCGAACCACTATAAATTCCCTTGTGTGGTTTTTTCCTTACTGCGCTTTATTTACGTTTTGCATTTCATTTTTGTTAAAATTTCTTAGTGAAAATTGTTGTGAAAATTGTTGTTGATTAAGTTAAGTTTTCACTACCTATTGTTACAAATTGTGTTTTAAGCATTCATCTCCGTATCAATTAATTTTCTTGTTTATAATTTAACAAAAAAAAATTAGAACTCTTATTTAGGATTATCTTTTTATTGTAACAAATTTCCAATTTAACCACCCCCCCCCCCCCCCCCCCCCCCCCCCCCCTAAAAAAAAAAAAAAAAAAAAACCCCCCCCCCCCCACCCCACCCTCTTGGTGCATCTCGAAATTTCATTTGTATCAGAGTAGGGTTTCAAAAATAGTGTTTTAGAAAACCTTTAAAATTCGATCATGTCTTATTTTGGAAATATATCATTTGATTTCTAGAAAATTAGAATGTCTACTTTTTTACAATCCATAGACTATTGTAAGTGGATGTTGGTTAAAGAAGGATACATTGCACCATTTAAACGTGTGAATGGAGTAAAAACTCAAGTACCTTTTAATGAATGGAGCAATGAGGATAAGTATTTGGCAAAATTAAATACGAATTGCTTAAAATATATATATATATATATATATATATATATATATATATATATATATATATATTGCATTGAAATCTAAGGACTACAAGAGAGTATCTACTTGTGCTACTGGTAAGGAGATTTGGGATAGACTGTGCATCACATACAAAGGAACTAGTGAGGTTAAACAATCTTGACTTAAAATTCTATTGCATGATTACGTACTCTTCCGTATGAAACCTAGCAAAATAATATCTGACATGTACACTAGGTTAACCCAAATAGTGACATCCTTGCATGCTTTAGGTAGAGAAATTTGTAATTCTAAAAAAGTTAATAAGATTCTTAGATGCTTACCTAGTTCCTATGATGCTAAAATTACTACAATAACTGAATCCAAAGATTTAAATGTTTATTCTATTGACAATTTGCATGAATCAATCATTGCGAATGAGCAAGGAGTGAGTCAAAGGCAAAATGATGCATGAGAAAAGAAGGAGAGGATGGTGGCATTGAAAGCAAATAACTCAGATAATGAAAGTTCTACATTGGAGTAAGAATATGACATAGCCTTGATGATCCGATAGTTCAAGAACTTTCTAGAGTAAGCTCAAGAACTACTAAAGTTTCATATGACACGATTTATTTTGAGTGTAGGAAACTAGGTCACCTCCAAGCTGATTGCCCCAACTTAAAGAGTCAACCAACTGAGGAAAAGGCGATGAGAAAGCAAAATTTAAGAAAGGGAAGATGAAGACACTGTTGAGTCTAGTAATTAGGTTGTTAAGCCTAAGTGAATGTCCCAAGGCTACCAAAAGGGGGGTGAATTGGTAGTTTAAAAAACAAAGTTAAAATTTAAGACCCCTTTTTGAAAATTATTGAAGCGAAATAAAATCACTTTTAAATTTTGTAGAAAAAGGTTTTTCAACCTCAGAGTTTTTAAAACTGAAATAGAAAGTGCGGAAACGTAAAAACAGTAAAGTAAATGACACCAGTTTTATAGTGGTTCGGTCTATAACCAGACCTACATCCACTCCCCAGAGGCACCCTCTGAGTATTGCACTAATACCAATAGTGACTCTCCTTTTGCACCCATAGCAAGGCGGAGAAGCCTTTACAACACACTCTTTTCACCACTCCCAGGTGCGGCAGAGAACCGTCCGTCCTTTTACACAATACCCAGTGTTGGCAGAGAACCGTCCGTCCTTTCACACTATCCCCAATGTGGGCAGAGAACCCTTCGTCCTTTCACACTCTCCTAGTGTGGGAAGAGAACCCTTCGTCCTTTCACACTCTCCTAGTGTGGGCAAAGAACCCTTCGTCCTTTCACACTCTCCTAGTGTGGGCAGAGAACCCTTCGGCTGTTCACACTCTCCAAGTGTCGGCAGAGAACCGGATCTCCTTGACAGATCTTCTCACAAGAATCTAGAAGGAAGAAGAAAAAGAGTGAAGTAATCCCAATTCACAAGTAGAGAATCTTACCTTTGAACTCCAAGTGAAGCCTTCTCGCTCCAGTGGTCGGAATCCTCCCTTGAATGCTCTCTTCCACTCTCTCCTTGGCTATTCTCTCAAGAGGCACGAAGATCAAATAACAAAAAGATTGGGTGGCAGTCTAATTTGGACTATTTATACAAAAGATAAGAAAAATCGCCCAAAAACTGCAAGTATTCAATTCTGTATGCAGTGGATCGTCCTGTACGATCGTGGATCGTCCTGGACGATTTTACTTAAACGATCTGAAACGACCCTATTTGAATATGTGTACGAAATATCTTCATACAGCTGATCGTCCTGTACGAACTAGGTTCGTTCAGTACGAACGATTATTGCAAGGTCGGTTCTAAAAACTGCTGAAAACTGTTCTAAGTCGGTGTATCGTTTGGACGAAAATTTACTCGTCAAGACGAAATTTTTGCAGAGGACCGATCGTCCTGGATGATAATTTATTTCGTCTGGATGAAGATTTTCCAGAGGACCAATCGCCACGGACGATAATTTAATTTCATCTGGATGAAAATTTTCCAGAGACCCGATCGTCCTGGACGATATTTAATTTTGTCTGGACGAAATATTTCCAGAGAACCGGTCGCCACGGACGATAATTTAATTTCGTCTGGACGAAAATTTTCCAGAGAGCCAATCGTCCTGGACGATAATTTATTTTGTCCTGGACGAATAGGACTTAGAAAAAAATTTTCGAGCAAGCTCCTATTCGTTCCATATGCTCTATAGGAGATAACTGTCTGATCGTCCAGTACGAACTGGAAATCATCCTGTACGATCAATATAAATTTTATATGATCTCCTTATGTGTGTGTATGTTTTTATTCACTCAAAATATAATCACTCCCTTTCAATTTGATTTCTAAGAAAAGTGCAAGCTTCAAATTATACAAAATATCGCATGCTGAATTTAATTTGAAGTCTTCGTAGTCTGGAGTTCGTTTTTCCTGAAATGTCAGTACACACAAGAGAAAATACAATTCTTTTAAAAAATGTTAGGAGATAACTACACATTTGAATAATAATGTTTGGAATCATCAAAACTTCATAAGTTGCAAAAATGTAAAGCATGCAAATAGCAACTATCTTAACAATCTCCCCATTTTTGATGATGGCAAAACAATTATTGTTTGTATAGTTTCAATTTAAACAAATCTCCTAAACTCCCCCTGAATTGATGAATGCATGAAAATAAGGAGGCATTTTGAACCATTAAAAAAAATAAAAAACTAGAGACACACAAACATACAAACACAATTATCTCTCTCCCTTTTTGACAACAACAAAAAGTGAAGAAGAAATAGACGAGAAATGTAAATAATTGTATGAAATTCATTTGAAGATTTAATCTAAATGGTGATTGACATAAGTTATGCAATTTTAAACTAAAAATATTAGGTCAATCATAGAAATTCATGAAATTTAAAAAGTGATATAATATTGTAAGTAAGAAGAATTTATCAAATACATGATTCAATTTAGACATTTCAATATAGAAAATCAATACAAGAGAGATGAAGAAAAATTTGATATTTCAAAGTTCAATAGAATATAAATGAACATAAGATCAATTTGAATTAAGAGATTGAAAGAATTTGGAAAGAAGAGAATTACCACATGTGGCGCTTTGCGCATCTTTTTCAAAATTTTTGGGCACATTTTTGTGCATCTTTTGATATTGGGCTGATTTTGTGCCTCTTTTTCATATTTGCGAACCTTTGTGCATTCCTTTTGATTTTTGTACTTTTTGTATAATTTTCAAGAGTAATTGAGACCAATTCTTTCCAAAAACAACAATATAAAATTTTAAATATTTCTAAGTGCATAAATATTATTTGAGCAAGGAAATACATAATAAGAAAATATCTAAATTGCAATAATAATATTAACTTTTATGTAGTCTAAATGAATAGACATGAATTTTAAAAGTTCTAATTACAACAAGTTATAAATAACTTTTAAATTAAGAAAGACTAGATTTTCTAATGTAGATAATCTCAAATTACAATCTAATTTAAGCACTATGAAGATTAAATAATACTAATAAAATTCATGAAAATTAATCACATTTCAAAAAACAAATCAACTTTAAAACAAGTACGAAATGCATTGATATTTATCAAAGGATTACACATTTCACAATATCTAAACACAACTTAAAAGAAAAGACAAACAAACACTTAACATAAACACTAACACAATAAAACATAAAAACATGAGTAACTAACACAACAAAATATAAAAACACAACACTAGTACAACAAAGACACAGAAATCCATCTCTACTGTTCTGGTGGAGGAGGAGGAGGACTGCCACCGAAAAGGTTGAAGTAGGAGGCCATCAACATTACATTGGTATTGATATCATGTACTTCATTTCTAATGATACCAATGTCTTGTTGTTGCTGCAAAAGTTGAGCATCAAATTGATCAAACCTTTGATCAATATGAGTCTCTAATCTATCAAATCTCTCAATCAGATTCTAATAATCTGACTGAGGTGCAGAGGATTGCGCTCCTTCTTCTTCTGAAGCACTGGCATGTGCTTTTTCTTTTTCTTTTTTTCTCCCTGAAGAGCAGTCTGAAGGATGCATCATTATAGTAATCTGCCTCTTCATATTAGTCATCAGGATGAACCAAATTATATTTCTTTTCCAAAATGTAAGTAATTAAATGTCGCAAAGAAATATTCCTTTTTCTCTTCTGTTCAGCATGTCCTATTTCTGAAAGACCATAGATATGATCTATGTTAAGTTGGGCTTCGTCGATAGGGTGACAATCTATAATCAAAAAAAGTTAGAACAGAAAGGAGAGGGGTAATATTGATCCTATCACCAGCATTAGGAATGATTGAAGAACGGAGGATATGCTGGATGATACGGGCATTCTTGGTCATCCCAGAGACTCTAGCAACATGATAGTTTAAACTATTCTTTCTAATCGCATTATTGACTTCATCCCATCTGAATGTGTTTTCGGTCATAAGGGTGTGAGCTCTATATCCTTCAGTCCATAGGTTTAGAAATGCACCAATGTCATGCTTGGTGATTTCTACTTTTTGCTTGAATACAAAGGAACTAATGGAAGAGTGGTCCGAGTTAAAACTCATGTTGGCTAGAAAGTAGTGGAAGGTTTGTTTGTTGTAGAAGTGGACGAGAGAAAGTATGAAATGGAATTGGGTTGAGGCAAAAAGGTGCATTACCTTATAGTTTATCTCGCTTTGGATTAACATGCGAGATGGAGTTATTTTTGCGGAAGCAAAACAAGGAAATGATTCCTCATTTGCCTTAGAAAGGAAGTTTTCCGAGGCATTCCTATTCGGCTTCTTCGCTAACACCTTTTGTCTTTTGCTTGAGGAGGCCATTGACAATTTGAAGTAGAAAGGGATTGAAAGAGAAGTTTGAAGGTGTGATTGTTGAGTTAGAAAGCCTTCATATTTAAAAAAAATGATACGTTCGTCCTGGACGAAAAAGATTCGTCCTGGACAAAAATCATCGTTCGTCTGGACGAAAATATTTCATACAGACGATCAAATTCGTCCAAAATGTAACGGCTTTTCGTAATCAACACAACTTACGATGCGTCCCTTCGTACAGACTTTTGACTTGACCGATCGTACATACGAACAAAAGTTCGTACAGACAATCTAAAAATAACTCATTTAAATGTCTCTTGAAAACCGTCCCCTACACTAAAACGACATCTGTTCGTCTGGATGAACCAAAATTTCGTACAGACGAAATCCATATTAAAAACTGTCTTATCCACTCAACCGCTGCATTCAATCGTCCCGACGTTTGAGAAAAGGAAAAATTTTGTCCTTGACGATTGGAATATAGTACAGACGATCTAATTAAAAACTGCTCTCAAAACGGTTAAAATACTCGCAAATCAATTTATCTCACATCGTCCAGTACGAACCAAAAGTCGTCCTGGACGATTTCCTCCAATTTTTGAATTTTTAATTTTAATTTAAGAAAATCAAACTAAACATTTAAAAACACAGAAAACATAAAACAAAAACTTACACTCAAAAACAAATTCATTCAAAACACACAAAAATTCACAAAATCAAAAACAAAATAAAAACATAAACATCAATGTTGCAAAGACATTTTGTTTAGGCATTTAAATCAATAACACCTAGCCTTGTTCTTAAAGTACTGAAGGTATCAAGGGCTAAAGGTTTTGTAAAAATGTCTGTAAGTTGATTTTCAGTTCAAACATGTGTGAGTTCAATTTCTCCTTTGGATACATGATCCCTTATGAAATGATGTCTTATATCTATGTGTTTGGTTCTAGAATGTTGAATAGGATTTTTGGAAATGCAAATAGCACTAATATTGTCACAATAAATTGGAATAGTGCCTACAGATAATCCTAAATCAATCAACTGTTGTTTTAACCAAAGTACTTGTGCCACACAACTTCCTAATGCAATGTATTCTGCTTCTGTAGTAGATAGGGCTACTGAATTTTGTTTTCTACTGGACCAAGAAACTAATGAATTTCCAATGAATTGACATGTTCCAGAAGTGCTTTTCCTATCCACTCTATAGCCTATAAAGTCAGAACCTGAATAACCAATAATTTCAAATGAAGAGCTAAACTTAGGATACCAATTTCCTAAGTTTTGAGTTCCTAGTAAGTATCTTAAAATCCTTTTCACTGCTGTCAAATGTGATTCTTTTGGATCTGATTGGAATCTAGCACATAAGCAAACACTGAACATAATGTATGGTCGGCTAGCAGTCAAGTAAAGCAAAGATCCAATAATCCCTCTATATTTCTTTTGATCAACAGATTTTCCCTTAAGGTCCTTATCTAACTGAACTGAGGAACTCATTGGTGTACTAACAGGTTTAGCATTGTCCATTTCATATTTCTTGAGGATGTCCTTAATATATTTGGTTTGACTAAGAAATGTTCCTTCCTCAAGTTGCTTGATGCTAAAACCTAGAATATTTGGCTCTTCTAAATTTCTAGATTCATCAAATACAACATGTGTGGTTTCTTCAATACTAAAGTTCTTTTGTTGAATACCCTATAAGATTTTTCAACACTTGAATATCCAACAAAAATTCCTTCATCTGATTTTGGATCAAATTTTCCTAAGGCAGATTTTCCATTATTATGAATGAACACCTTGCAACCAAAAACATGCAAATGAGAAAAATTTGGTGTTCTACCTTTTAGTAACTCATAGGGTGTTTTATTTAAATTCGATCTCACATTCACCCTATTCAGAACATAACATGCAGTGTTAACCGCCTCAGCCCAAAAATATTTAGGAAGAGAGTATTCTGCTAACTTTGCTCTGGCGGCTTCTATTAATGTTATGTTTTTCCTTTCAACTACCCCATTTTGTTGAGGGGTTCTAGGTGCAAAAAAGTTGTGATCTATCCCTTTTTCTTTACAAAAATTTTCAAATCTTTCATTTTCAAATTCTCCTCCATGATCACTTTGTATAGACATTATTTTACATCCTAGTTTTCTCTGAATCCAAGTTGAAAAATTTCTGAATTTCTCAAATGATTCACTTTTATGAAAAAGAAATCTAACCCAAGTGAATCTAGAGAAATCATCCACAATAATAAATCCGTATACCTTCCCTCCTAGACTTACAGTTCCTACTGGTCCAAAAAGATCCATGTGAAGAATTTCCAATGGTTTACTAGTTCTAAGATCATTATTGGACTTAAAAGAGGACTTCATTTGTTTTCCTAATTGACATGCATCACAAAGATGGTCCTTAGTAAAGTCTAGTTTTGGTATACCTCTTACTAAATTCTTTTGGGTAATTCTCCTAAGATTTTTCATACTAGAATGACAAAGTCTCCTATGCCAAAGCCAAGATTCATCAGAAACAGTTTTCAAACAGAAAGCAATAGGAGTATGAAATGAATTCAAATCTAGCATGTAAACATTGTTTACCCTTTTTCCATTTAAAACTTCTTTCCCATTTAGGCTTAATATGCAGCTAGTAGGTAAAAATTTCACATTATAACCCTTATCACATAGCTGACTTATACTTAACAAATTATGCTTTAAGCCTTCAACCAATAACACATTGTCTATAAAAAAGTTTTTGAAATTACCAATCATACCTGATCCAACCACCTTCTTTGTGGTATTATCTCCAAGTGTAACCTTGCCTCCATTCCTGGCTTCTAGCGATATGAATTGTGTAGTGTCTCCAGTCATATGCTTTGAACATCCGCTATTCAGGTACCATATGCTCCCACGAGGTCTTGTGTGAGAGCAATCCTGCAAAAATATCAAATGTTAGACCTGGGAACCCAAACAAGTTTGGGTTCACCTTTTAGCAATTTATAATCAGATGCATGTATGATATGTCTAGGTTTATGCATCTTAGTTCTCCACACCAAATTAGATTTCATCATCAAGGTACAGGTGTGAGCTATATGTCCCAAAAATCCACAATTATTACATTTAACATTAGGAAAAATATTCCTAAGTTTTCTTCCATGTGATTGTCTTCTAAGGGATTTCATGAATTTAGGATAATATTTAGGATTTATAAAATCTTCAAGTCTGGGGGGTTTCCTATTATCCTCGAGAGCTCTTATTGTTAGTTTGTAAAATGAATTCATATCTTCCAAGATTTGATTGGTATAATTGATTCTATATGCTTTGCTCTCAGATTCATCCTTAAAATTTTTAAATTCTTTTTCAAGATCAGTATAGGATGACTTTAGATTTTCAAAATTCTTATTCAATTCATCATATTCATCAAGTAGTTTCATGTGGTTGTCATCTATTAAAGCATGGTCTTTCCTAAGGATTTCATGTTCCTTCTTGAGCTCTTCAAATTCTAAACTTAAACTAGCATGCATCTTTTTCATTTTCCTATATGCATCATGCATGTGTTCAGAAACTTCAAATAATTCATCATAGGATAAGTCACATACCTCTTCTTGATCTGAGTGATTCACATTGTCTACCATCAAGCAAAGATTAGTGACTTCTTCTTCTTTTTCTGTCTCAGATGAGTCTGAAGCTGAGTCCGCCCAGAAAGCTCTTTGAAACTTCTTCTTGCCCTTCTTTACCATAGGTTTCTCCTCCATCTTCTCCTTACCAAGAGAGGCTTTGAGTTTTGGGCAATCAGTCTTGATATGACCTGGTTTCCTGCATTAATAACAAATCACTTCATTAGAAACCTTGCCATTTCTGTTAAACTTACCTCTATTCCATAGCTGGCGTTTCTTCTGCTTCCTCTTTAAAAAGCTTCTAAATTGTCTAGTCATTAATGCAACATCATCTTCATCCTCAGGTTGTGAGTGTTCACTCTCTGACTCTTCCACTTTTAATGCTATATTCTTCTCCTTTCGTGGTTCACCTGCATCAATCTTCCTTTGACTTACTCCTTGCTTATAAGCAATGAGTGAACCAAGAAGATTGTCAATAGAATAAATGTTTAAATCTTTAGACTCTGAAATTACAGTAATTTTTGCATCATAAGTAGTAGGTAAACAACGAAGAATCTTATTGACCATTTCAGCATTAGTTAATTCCCTACCAAGTGCATGCAAAGAAGTGACAATTTGTGTAAATCTTGTGTACATGTCGGAAATAGATTCATTAGGTTTCATGCGAAATAATTCATAGTCATGTAACAAGATATTGAGCCTTGATTGTTTAACCTCATTTGTCCCTTCATAAGTTATACAAAGTCTATCCCATATGTCCTTTCCGCTTTTGCAAGTGGAAACCCGCATGTAGTCTTCTGATTTTAAAGCACAAAAGAAACTGTTTAAACATTTGGCATTTAATTATGCTAAGTCACGTTCTTCTACAGTCCAATCAGTAAAAGGTATTTCTACCATTACTCCATCAACTAATCTAGTTGGTTTTGTGTAGCCATCCTGGACTAACATCCACATGCGATAATCAAGTGACTGTAAGAAAGTAGACAAACGTGTTTTCCAAAAATCAAAAGGAATATTGTCAAACGGTGGAGGTCTAGTGATAGAGAAACCCTCAGGTGTGTTTTGGTTTCCGAAAGTAGCCATCTACGTTAATCAAAAAGTAGTTCAAACATATGATTTTGAAACGTTGCTCTGATACCACTTGTTGAGTCTAGTAATTAGGTTGTTAAGCCTAAGTGAATGTCCCAAGGCTACCAAGAGGGGGGTGAATTGGTAGTTTAAAAAACAAAGTTAAAATTTAAGACCATTTTTGAAAATTATTGAACCGAAATAAAATCTCTTTTAAATTTTGTAGAAAAAGGTTTTTCAACCACAGAGTTTTTAAAACTGAAATAGAAAGTGCGGAAACGTAAAAACAGTAAAGTAAATGACACCAGTTTTATAGTGGTTCGGTCTATAACCAGACCTACATCCACTCCCCAGAGGCACCCTCTGAGTATTGCACTAATACCAATAGTGACTCTCCTTTTGCACTCATAGCAAGGCGGAGAAGCCTTTACAACACACTCTTTTCACCACTCCCCGGTGCGGCAGAGAACCGTCCGTCCTTTTACACAATACCCAGTGTTGGTAGAGAACCATCCGTCCTTTCAAACTATCCCTAGTGTGGGCAGAGAACCCTTCGTCCTTTCACACTCTCTTAGTTTGGGCAGAGAACCCTTCGTCCTTTCACACTCTCCTAGTGTGGGCAGAGAACCCTTCGTCCTTTCACACTCTCCTAGTGTGGGCAGAGAACCCTTTGTCCTTTCACACTCTCCTAGTGTGGGCAGAGAACCCTTCGGCTGTTCACACTCTCCAAGTGTCGGCAGAGAACCGGATCTCCTTGACAGATCTTCTCACAAGAATCTAGAAGGAAGAAGGAAAAGAGTGAAGTAATCCCAATTCACAAGTAGAGAATCTTACCTTTGAACTCTAAGTGAAGCCTTCTCGCTCCAGTGGTAGGAATCCTCCCTTGAATGCTCTCTTCCACTCTCTCCTTGGCTATTCTCTCAAGAGGCACGAAGATCAAATGACAAAAAGATTGGGTGGCAGTCTAATTTGGACTATTTATACAAAAGACAAGAAAAACCGCCCAAAAACTGCAAGTATTCAATTCTGTACGTAGTGGATCGTCCTGTACGATCGTGGATCGTCCTGTACGATCGTGGATCGTCCTGGACGATTTTACTTAAACGATCTGAAACGACCCTATTTGAATATGTGTACGAAATATCTTCGTACAGCTGATCGTCCTGTACGAACTAGGTTCGTCCAGTACGAACGGTTATTGCAAGGTCGGTTATAGAAACTGCTGAAAACTGTTCTAAGTCGGTGTATCGTTTGGACGAAAATTTACTCGTCAGGACAAAATTTTTACAGAGGACCGATCGTCCTGGACGATAATTTATTTCGTCTGGACGAAAATTTTCCAGAGAACCAATCGCCACGGACTATAATTTAATTTCATCTGGACAAAAATTTTCCAGAGACCCGATCGTCTTGGACGATATTTAATTTCGTCTGGACGAAATATTTCCAGAGAACCGGTCGCCACGGAAGATAATTTAATTTCGTCTGGACGAAAATTTTCCAGAGAGCCAATCGTCCTGGACGATAATTTATTTCATCCTGGACGAATAGGACTTAGAAAAAATTTTTTGAGCAAGTTCCTATTCGTTCCATATGCTCTATAAGAGATAACTGTCTGACCGTCCAGTACGAACTGGAAATCGTCCTGTACGATCAGTATAAATTTTATATGATCTCCTTATGTGTGTGTATGTTTTTATTCACTCAAAATATAATCACTCCCTTTCAATTTGATTTCTAAGAAAAGTGCAAGCTTCAAATTATACAAAATATCGCATGCTGAATTTAATTTGAAGTCTTCGTAGTCTGGAGTTCGTTTTTCCTAAAATGTCAGTACACACAAGAGCAAATACAATTCTTCTAAAAAATGTTAGGAGATAACTACACATTTGAACAATAATGTTTGGAATCATCAAAACTTCATAAGTTGCAAAAATGTAAAGCATGCAAATAGCAACTATCTTAACAGACACGAAAGGCATTTTGGGCTGAATCTGCCTCAGAATCGTTAGAAGAAGAAGAAGCATAGGAGGAAGTAACAAATTTGTGTCTAATGTCTAAAAATAATCTTGATCAATCGGATCAAGACGAGGTATGTCAACTTTCATATGAAGATTTGCTGCTTATTTTTGAGAAAATTCATGACTAGTATAGGAAGTTAAAGAAAATACATGCTAGTCTTAATATTGGGTTTAGTACTTTACAAATTGAACATGCTAACTTAGTTAAAGAAAATTCCAATTTAGATATATATGTCCCTGCTTGAAGAGTTTGATGCATTAAATAAGAAGCATATTGAATTAACTGATGCACATAAATCCTTGAAAACATCACATGTTGAATTAGAAATGAAGTATAAGAGATGAGAGGAACTTGCATGGGAGTTAGATAGCACTTAACATCGTTTGAAATTTGAGAATGCAAATCTTAAACATGAAAACAAATCTTTACAAGTTCATTTAAAGGATTTGAATGAAAATAAAAAACCACATTCACTTGAATAATTTTGCAATCCATCACAACAACATGAATCATTCAAACCCCTGGCATTGCATACATCACACAACTTTAGGAAGAGGTATCACCACTCACATAGGTTAGTGAACCCATTTCCTGGTGTTAGGTGCTTACCTTGTGGCATGCTTGATCACATATCCGGCACGTACAATATTTACCGTAGGACTCACCTAGTATGGAGACCTAAATTGCATTCATCACAGCATAGCATGCATACATCTCATTCATGCAAGCATAAGGAGGAACCAAAACTCACTTGGGTTCCCAAATCTAACCCTTCAATGACATTATAGGGGTGCTCTCATAAAAGACCTAGTGAGAGCATGTTGTACCTTGACATTGGCTGCTCGTGACATATGACTGGAGACATGAAGAAGTTCATTATACTGGAGACCAGCAAAGTAATGTTGGGAGACAACACCACCAGGAAAGTGGTGGGCGCAGGTATTGATGGAAATGCTAAGAAATTTTTAATTGAGAATGTTTTATTAGTTGATGGTTTAAAGCATAACTTATTAAGCATTAGTAAATTGTGTGATAAAGGTTTTGACATAAAATTTCTTTTTGACAAATGCCTAATTAGTTTAAATGACAAACTTATTTTAGAAGGAAAATGTATGAATAATGTTTACATGTTAGATCTTATCTACATTTAAAATTCAAATTCACTTTTTTTAAAAGCAATAATAAATGACTCGTGCCTATGGCATAGGAGACTATGCCATGCTAGTATGAAAACACTTAGAAATATCACTCAGAAAAATCTAGTTAGAGGCGTACCTAAGTTAGACTTCACAAAGGATCATCTATGTGATGCATGCCAACTAGGAAAACAAATAAAATCATATTTCATCCAATCAAAGATGTGAACACATCTAGGCCACTAGAAATCCTTCACATGGACTTCACTAGATTCACTTGGGTAAGATTCTTAGCACATAAGAATGAGTCGTTTGAGGAATTTAAGATTTTCTCCACTTGGATTAAATGAAAATTAGGATGATAAATCTCAATAATCCATAGTGATCATGGTGAAGAGTTTCAAAAAGAAAATTTTGAATCATTTTTGTCAAGAGATAGGAATAAAGCATAACTTCTCAGCCTCTAGAACTCCTTAGCAAAATAGAATTGCATAAAGAAAGAATAGAATCTTGGTAGAAGCTACTAGGGCAATGTTAGCTGAGTTCACCCTTCCTAGATATTTTTAGGCAGAAGCGGTAAACACAATGTGTTATGTATTAAATTGGATGAACATTAGATCAAAGCTAAATAAAACTCCTTATGAACTCCTTAAGGGTCGGACACCAAATCTTTCACACTTATATGTCTTTGGTTGCAAGTGCTTTATCTTAATTAATAGCAAACTTCCCTTAGGAAAATTTAATCCCAAGTCTAATAAGAGTGTCTTCTTAGGTTATTCATATGTAGTTAAGGCCTATATAATCTTCAATAATAGAACCCTAGTAGTAGAAGAGTGCACCCATGTCGTGTTTGATGAATCAGTTAAGCCTTCTGAATCTAAATTTGAAGAAGATAAAGTATAGGCAACTCAGGGAGTAGAAACTAGGATCATAGGAGAAAGGGTAGAACCTCAGGAAGACTTTCCTTGAGAATAGAGATATTCTTCTAGTCAACCTAAAGAATTAATTTTAGGAGACCCATCAAAAGGTGTTACAACTAGGCTCAGACTTAGGAAGCAGGTTAGTCATTATGCATTCATCTCTATGATAGAACCCACAAATATAGATCAAGCCTTAGGAGATGAATTTTGGATCCTAGCAATGTATGAAGAATTGAATCAATTCACCAAAAATGATGTTTGGGAACTAGTGAAGAGTCCTAAAGAGCATACTGTAGCTGGAACAAAATGGGTCTTTAAAAAATAAGGTGAATGACTCAGGAACCATAGTAAGAAATAAGGCCAGACTAGTAGCCAAGGGGTATAACCAGATTAAAGGCATAGGCTTTGAAGAAACCTAACCAGATTAAAGGCATAGGCTTTGAAGAAACCTTTTCCCCAGTAGCTAGACTATAAGCCATAAGTGTGCTCTTAGCTTACGCTTGCTTCAAAAGTTTTAAATTATATCAAATGGACATAAAGAGTCCTTTTCTGAACGGGGTAATCAAAGAGGATGTTTACGTGGAGCAACCACCCAGATTTCAAAGTTTATAATTTCCAAACCATATATTCAAATTAAAAAAGGCACTGTATGGGTTAAAGAAAGTACATAGAGTCTGGTACAAAAGACTTAGCTCATTCTTACTAGATAGAGGATTTATAAAGGGTAGTGTAGACATCACTCTCTTTCTATAAAAGGTCAAAGATGAAATTCTCATTGTTCAGATTTATGTGGATGACATTCTACTTAGATCTTCAGATACAAATTTATGTGATGAATTCTAAAAAATAAGGCGTAACGAGTTAAAAATGAGCATGATGGAAGAGCTTAATTACTTTCATAGTTTTAGTGTAAAACAAATGGAAAGCGGAACATTTCTTAGCCAAACGAAATACATTAAAGATATTCTGAAAAAAATATAAAATTGATAGTGCTAAGCCCATGAACAGTCCAATGAACTCAACGATTCAACTAGATAAAGACCTGAATGAAAAATCAGTAGATCAAAATAAATATAAAAGAATAATAGGATCTCTGCTCTACTTAACTACCATTAGACCGGACATAATATTTAGTGTGTACATCTGTACTTATTTTCAATCCAATCTTAAATAGTCTCACTTAACTACGGTCAAGAGAATTATTAAATATCTACTAGACACCTTGAACTTAGGAATTCGGTATCCTAGGTACAACACTTCTTTTGAAATCATAGGGTACTCAAATTCAGATTTTACAAGATGTAGGGTTGATATAAAAAGCACCTATGGCACCTGCCAATTCATAGGATAATCTTTAGTTTCTTAGTCAAGTAGGAAGCAAAATTTAATAGCCATCACCATGGCCGAGGCAGAATATATTATAGTAGGAAGTTATGTTGCATAAGTATAATGCTTGAAGCAATAACTTCTTGATCTTGGATAACCCGAAGGAACCATCCCAATCATGTGTGACAACACAAGTGCAATTTTCATTTCTAAGAATTCAATTCAACACTCTAAAACAAAATACATAGAAATTAGAAATCACTTCATAAGAGATCATGAAGCTAAATGAGACATAGAATTATATAACATAGATACAGGAGATCAATTGGCAGACATTTTTATAAAACCACTAGCCTACAACACCTTTAGGACTTTGAGGACAAGACTTAGTGTCATAGACATCCATGCATAATCCAAAAAAAAATATGATTCTAAGGTGTTTCCTGATCATCACACACTCATCACACAAAACTCAAGTATTTATAATTCTTTTTCCCATCGTATTGTACGATACACGTTCATACTGTACGATATATCCAAACTACACAAATCTAACCCAACCTCAATTTCATCTCTACATATCACACTGTACGCAACACATCATACTGTATGATACATATAGATGTGCATTCAAGCCGTTTGGTACGATATTATTGCACTTCGTATTGCACAATATCTCCTCTTTGTATTGTACGATCCACCTGACAAAAAAAGGATGAGGATGAATTTAAGTGGATCGATACGATATAATTTCATTCGTACTATATGAACACCCATTAGTATTATATGAATACCCATTCGTACTATACAATGCTTTTCATCAAAGGTCGTACTGATGACCCTCAGGACGATCAAAATTCCATCACATCATAATATATGATACGAATCGTACTGTATGATTTGACAACCTTTTCCCAACTGTTCATCCAAATGACATTATTGCATATCATATTGTATGAACCTCGATCGTATTGTACGATGTTCTAAAATTTCTATAAATAAGAGAGCACAGTTGATCATCTCTCACACTCCTTACCCCATTCCCTCAATCGCACCTGTCTTTGCTAAATGGCTAGCTCCAGCAAGCACGATCGTCTCATCCTTGGAAGCTCATCTTTCTCTAACCATCCCAACAACCGTTTATTAACCTCCAAAGATAAGAGGCATATCACAAATTTAAGGCATATAAAATCGCCCCGCCATGAAAGTTGAATCAAGCGGCCTTAAATTTTGAGGTAATGAACCTATTTGCATCCACCACTCTGCAATTCCTCCTTACCCTAGCCTTCATGTACAACTCTGAACTTTTATTCAAATTCCTGGCCAACCTAACCATGAATGTCAAGAACCTAACCTTCACCTCTTTTGTCTGCCGATAATGCGTAGAAATCACTAAGGAAAACCTCACCTAATACATTGGGTTGTCTACTGAAGTCCTAGAGCTCATTCTTTTCTCACAAATGAATTCAATGTACTGTACGAGCTGCTCCAGAAAAGGCTCCTGTTTGACCAAGACGGCATGCACCACTCCAAGGACTTGCACCAGCCTATTCTCATGATGACTTAGTTGAATATTTCAACCGAATACAAAGCCTCCTTCATGCTCACATACAAGAATAGCATCAACAACACGAGGATGACATGAGGTGGTTTGGGGAATGCTTTTCCTCAATTGATCAACAATTCACATCTATCCACCACTACTTCCAACCGCCTCCACCTCCACCTGATCAGGATCTTACTTTCTAATGTGTTTCTATTTTGTGCCTTTTTAAGTGTTGATTGTTCCTCCTCTTTTTGGTGATATCAAAAAGGGGAGAATCATGTTGTGTGTTTTAGTATGTGTGTCTTATCTTATTTATCTTGTTATCTTTAATTCAAATGAATTGCATTTTCTTTCTCTTTTTGTTTCTACTCTTTTTATTTTATTTAATTAAAAAAAAAAAACAAAAACAAATTTAGTGAAAATTTCCTTAACAATAACATTATTTGACATCTTTAAATAGGGGGAGATTATTGTAATCCAAGACCCATAGTATGAGATTTTGATGATGACAAATAATGTTGATTGAATTATTATTCATTGAATATTTTTTATTTCTACTTTTGTCATAAATTAAGGATTAATTTTTGATTGGTTATCATACTGTATGACACCATTAATATTGTACGAGCAATCGAGACTATTTTAGGTCATCCCGGATATCATACTGCATGATCCCTTGATTTTGAATTAATCATACTGTATGAAGTGGTTCGTACCATACGACATACTAATACGAGTTTTCTTTATCCCAACAATCATCCTGTGTGAACAAAAGGATTTCACGTATGATACTGGATGAGTTTCTATCATATTGTATGATATTATTCAAAAATTTTGCCTGTTCGTAATCCTTCATACCATAACAAAGGCTATTTTATACTAATTGTATTGTACGATATTGGATCATATTGTAAGATCATAATGGCTAAATTTAAAATTTTACGGTTTCTTAAAGCCTATTTTAAATATTAAAACATTTGTTTTTTAATTAGAACATAAGTGAGAGAGGAACGTGATTAGAGTGGGATTCCTTGAGAGAGAGAGCTCTTGAGAAGATTTTAGGGTTTGTGAGAGGAAGGAGAAGGTTGGTTTTGTGAGGGAGAAAGATTGTAAGGAAGATCACATGGTTGCTACTAACTTACTGCACTTTACTCCTCCTGTGGCCCGAGAAGATCTTATGGGATGCTCTCTATGGGGGAGATTCTTCTACATCCGTATCCTCTAAGGTACTTTACCTTGTCCAGGAGGGAGAAAAATCAGAACGAACTCTACCATCACGAGGAGGGTGACAAAGAGCTTGGCACTCTGCCACATCGGGTTGGTGAAAGTGAGGTTTGTAAAGGCTTCTCCTCCGTACTGTGGAGGTAAAAGGAGAATTAGTGTTTAGTTGTTAAATTCCAGTAGTGGAGGACTCCAGCGAGTGGATGTTGGTCAAGTTACCGAACCACTATAAATTCTCTGGTGTGATTTTCCCTTACTACACTTTATTTATATTTTGCATTTTATTTTCGTTAAAATTGCTTGGTGAAATTTGTTGTTGAGCAAGTTAATTTTTCACTACTTATTGTTGTAAATTATGTTTTAAGCATTCGCCTCCGTATCAATTAATTTTCTTGTTTAAAATTTAAAAACACAAAAAAATTAAGAACTTCTATTTAGGATTGTCTTTTTATTGCAACAAATTTCCAATTCACCTCCCCCCCCCCCCCCCTGTCATTGCATCTTGTAATTTCAATAACATAATAGATTTAAAGATTTTAAGTATGTAATAAATGCATATAAATGACTTAATGCCTTCTAAGAGGGAAAGTTCTCTCAATATAAGTTGCTTTAACATAAGATAAATAGTTGTTTACTTTTAATAAATTTAGTGTAAACATTAGTCAAGCTTAGAGAAATTGTTCTTTTCTTTAATAAATTAAGTGTGAAAACTTGTTTGGCTTAGAGAAGTTTATATTTCAAAGCCACATATAGAACTATTGGATTTTCATGATATTAACGCACATAATTTTATAAATCCTAAACTTCATGTATTAACTTCCAATTAGTTATTTTTTTCTTCTTCAAGTTTATTGCAAGGTTATGAATTTTATCTAAACTATAACACATCTCAAAAGATTCAAATGAAAATAATAAAAAACACTAGTATTTATCTAAATCCTAATCAACATGCTCAACGCATTGGTCCCTATAATACACTAACTCCTTCACTTTCATAATTGTTTAATTTACATCATTTGGAGCTTCAGATATAAAATCTATTAAGAATTTTCCCTCAACATGATTCCAAAGCCAATCTCTGACTCAATTGATATAGTTGAGGTAGCTCAATCAGCTCAATAAATCAAACTCTTGTATTGATCAACTGCAAATATTTATTCTCCTTTGAGGTTCATTGAATCAGATTAAAACCAGCTCCTTCTGGATTGAACCTATTTGGTCAAACTAGCCTTATAAATAATTAACTCGATAAAATCCCCCTAAAATCGGTCAAACATGACAAGTTTAGGTAAAACACCAAAATTGAAGCAAACTTAATCACACCAAACCATTAAATTCAAATATTCACATGCTTTTGACCATTCAAAACCATGGGAGTCCTTTTTTGTCAATTTCACTTGGTTAACCAAGAAAAAATATGTCAAATTTATGAAAAATCAATTTCTAAATCTAAACCAAATGAATAAAACCTCATGAATAATACCCAAACAACCAATAAGGACTCCATAGAGTCCCTCTTAGTCAAGTTTGACCTTCCGACTTGTCAACATAGTCAAAAAGCTAAAATTCTCAAAGTGGTCAAACTGCATGAATTAGCTTCTCCGCTTCTTACTAGCTGGTTCAAGACACTCAAAAGTATTCTAGATTATTTTTTTAGCATGCTCTAACTAGCTCCTAACCCATGGTTTAACCTAAAGCCACCTAAGTGGTCTTCATTAAAAATAGGCTAATGTCCTTTTCTTAGTTTTTAGGTCACTTCCTGAGCAAGAGAATGTTACCAATTCGTCTCAGACATATGGAAAAATCCAAGGCCTCTACTCAAATCAATCCCAACTGTTGGATTGACTCTTATTTCATTGAATAGGTAAAAACTTATAAAAATGTTGATACCAACTTTATTCCCTACCTAGTTCTTCCATAAGTCGTATGTGTTTCATTTTGCATCTCATACATCCTTTTGCTTCTCCCTAGTGTTTTTTCACCATTTGAAGCTTTCCTCAGGCAAGAACTAGAGGTGACTGAGTAATATACCATTTAAATCTTTTATACCTCCATTCTATTGCTCCTCCTACTATACTCTGTTTAGAAAAAAAATTCAATAATTCACGTGGAATAAAACAAGCAACTGTAACCTCTGAGAACCTCCATATAAAGGTAAATTTGAAACCATTGGTGTTTATTTAGGTCCTAAATAGGTCGCATGAACCATCATGTGGAGCTTTCAAGTTCCATATAATAGTATTTTAGGTTGGGAGAATGTTATTTTTGAATTTTATAGTGATAGCCTATATTATTTATTATGTTTAAAGTTATTTCTAATTATATGGTTATGGATGTCTTAATGTCGGAGACAAAATAACATAAATTTTATATTTTATCTCTCCATATAACTCATCCAACCCATTAAAATTTGCAATTTGAAGTCATTAATAAACATGGCTCTTTAAAACCTAAAAATAAAATTACTCAAACAAATAAAATAATTTAAAATTTAGTTAATAAAATCTTAAACTGCTATAACATAAATTTAAATTGAACTCACCTTTAGCTTATAATAAAAAATAACTTAAACATCAAACCTTTTAGGACATGTCTAAGCCATACAAACCCTACACACACTATAGAACTTATTTGTTAAGACAATTGTTTCTAATATTTCACTGTGTCGGTTGTGTGTTTGGTGTAATTCAGATGCCTCTGGTTGGAGGGGGTATACTATGTATGTCTACTTACTTTCTATACTATAGATGTCATACCATACATGATTATTTTGTTATTGTTATTGCCAAAATTTATTAGATTGTATACACCTATATTGCACTCATACATGTATTGCACTTATTTTTTTATTTATATGACATCTTTACTATGTTAGAAAGAGAAAAGTAGAATGTATCTTAGAACAAATGTAAATTTAAAGTGTCAAAAGAAAATATAAAGATCAAGAATGTGCATTTAGACCATGTTATAAAGATCAAGAATGTGCATTTAGACCATGTTATAAAAATCAAGAGTTATAAAAAGGACTAAATAAGTTACCTTACATAATCATAAGGCTTCAAAATATAATGACCCCTCTTGCTTTGATGACATTTTCTTTCGTAACTCTATAAAAGATCAAGGATCCAAATGATATAAAGACTAATGTAAGCAATAATATTTAAATATATATTATATAGGAGTAGAAACCAATCATGTTGTTGTTAAGCTTAAGAAGCTTTTCATTTTATAGTAGACCCCTAGGTTATATCCCCATATCAAATAAATGAATTAAAATTTTTATTTATGCATTGCTTCATAAATCGTACATAAGGCTAGTTATATGCATTGTATATTATATGGTATTTTTTTTTAGTTTCTAAATTAAAAGCCCTTGATTCCTTGGAAATAGAGTCATCTTATCATGTATTCATAAGACATTGATTGATGCTTAGGATGTTAACTACTATCCACTCTAGGAAGACATTAGCTAAGATTGTTTACCTCTTAGTATCTCTTAATTATGAGGTTAAATAAGTTCTAAATTCAAATTAAATGTTAATCTAAATCTAATCCTAGTTTGTAGATTAAGAAACTCAAATCTTTGAAATAATCTATGTAAATTTAAAAAACCTATTCTCCACTTTAATCAAGAGTTTTTTGAAGACTTGTCCTTGAGATGTAATTAACTATAGCTGCTTGCCTCTATGGGGAGTATGGAACACATTGTAAAATAAACCCTACTTTAGTTTTCTGAAGTAGGGGAAATTCTTATGGGTGTAGACTAGCTTAATTTCCTAGTTTGTTTCATAATTAAAATAATAGAAGAATATTTCTTTAATCCTTCAGAATTATTTGAACATTCCTTATGCTGTGTTTGATTATGAAAGTAAATTTTCTTTCTCTTTTAAAAAGATAGTGAAATATTAATATTTCTTTTGAGATGATAAAATGTTTAAATATGTTAATTTGACTAAAGAAATGTTTAGGTGAATCATGTGGCACATTTTAAATTATTCACAGGATTTTTGTGGAAAATCCATAGAGGATTGGTCTTACTTTCCATCTTTAGTGGACATTAAACATTAAATCAGTAGTATATTCACTTTTGTAGTGAGATAAGCTACCTCCTTACATTCTTCCTTTCATTCATTTCAACTTTTGAAGAAAGTGATCAATGTTCCAATTATCAATTTTAAATCCCTAAAGTTAAATTTCAATTAATTAATTAAAAATCAAATTTCAATTACCCCAAACTAAGGTTTCAACCAATTAAAAATAAAGCATTCATCAACTTTCAAACTCATTTTCAAATTTTAATTAATAATCAATTTAAATCTAAACTCCATAGTCATCTAATTTACATGCCCCCTGGGTTATGCATTATAGTTACATATCTTTGTGTAGCTCCATGATATTCCATAGTCAAAACAATGTCACCCTATGTCATTAATCATTCAAAACATGCTTTAAGGAATACATAGATTCAGTTTAGTATACTATTTTGATTCAATATTTAATTTTTTGTTGGTGATTTCAATAATTAATACTGAATTTTGTTCTATTACAGAAGAATATGGCCAGCAAGCTAATCTTAAAATTTTTCATAACTTGAATATCTCTTTTGGTTAAACCTCTGATCAAGCCAAAATGATCAAATTTAGATCTTGAGTAGAAAACATAGTTTTTTTGTTTGAAGGAAATGCAATAATTGAATTAATAAAAAAAGAAGCAAATACAACCTACTAACAATCAAACAACGGATTCCTCCTTTAACAAAGATAAGAAACAAGGAGGAACCTTATTCCTGATAATGTCATCCCAAATAAAAGAACTCATCAAAGCATAGTTAGCGCATAAATCTGCTAAATTATTACATTTTCTATTTATACAACTAAAAATTTCATGATTGAAATTATTGATATACTTAAAAGCTTCCAAATTCGGATCACTATTTGATTTGGAACTTTGGAGGAATTTGATGATGTTAGCATTGTCTCCTTCACTAATAATCCCCTTGTTGTTGTACATCCATTCTTTGATTACTCCTTTGATAGATTATGTATCTATAATCTCTAATCTAGAAATATCCCAATGAACTAAAGCATAACCAAATGCTAAAAGAAACCAGCCATTGTAATCACGGAACACTCTACCAACTCTAGTTTTAGAAGATGGTAGCAACGCCGCATCAACATTAACTTTTATCCAATCCGGAGTAGGAGAGTACCAATGCAAATTAGATAACCTAGAAGGTTGGTTGGCACTCCATATATCTGAATTCATACTAATCACATCAATAGAGGAGGCATAGCTCAAAGCATTAGAAGCAATAACCAAAGAACTATCATCATTTCCTTTGTGAATAAACTTATTCCTTGTTTTCCATGAGAAGAAGACCACATTGAAATATAATTTTGTTAAGAAAGATCTCTGATTAGAAATCCACCTACAACAATCCTCAAATGAATGAAAGGTTGGAATATTAAATCCCCATTCGTTCAGTTTTTTGTACTGCAGGCAGCAATTTTTCACACTTTATTACCACATATTCATTGTATTTAACTTCTCTACAACCTCTCGTGAACCCAACTTCTCGTTGCAATCTTTTATAAGATAATAAATAGTAAGTTGGAATGGCATTATTAAAAATCCTCCACCAGAAGTTCTCCACCCGTGGGTTCAACTTTGCCATTTTAATCCAATTCCAGCAAATAGTAGAAGAGCAATTTTGTACCGAAGCAACATATGCAAGAGCATAGATTGAGCCAAAAAGAGGCATTACTTGAAAATGGATAGCATCCTAAATCAATAGTCTAGAGGGAGTAATTTTAGTAGCAACAAACCTAAAGTAGGGATCCTCATTTGCTCTAGATAGAAAGTTTTTGTCTCCACCCCTCGAAGAAGAACCCTTAGAAACTCTATCGCGCTTGCTAGAACTTGCCATTTCTAAGATGAGAAGCATTCAATGAGGGTTTTGAAGTGAATAAAAATGAAATCTAAAGCCCTCCTATTTAAAGTAAAATGACTTCGTACATATGAAAATTGATTCGTACTGTACGATAATTATTTCGTACATGATAAAAATAATTTTGTATGGATGAACAATAACATCCAAAATGAAACAACTTTTTGTAATCACACAAGTTACGAAGCATCCTTTCGTACAAGCTTTTTGAGTGGATGATCCTACAGACAAACAGGTGTTCATCCGGGACGATCCGTTTTTTAAGAGCATTTTAATGACGATTAGGTTCATCCCCCATATCGAATGACACATTGTTCGTACGTATGAAATAAAGTTTCATACGTACGATCAGTTATGATAACTGATTCTACCTAGATAACCATCTACATGCGTACAGACAAATGAATACAAATCATTCTGGATGATAGAAATATTATACAATACAATAAATGTTAGAAAATAAAAAACGTTATGCATTTAGTCCAAAACAACGAATGACATGATACAGAATTCATACGGGATGAAAATAATTTCATATACTACAAATATAACACTTAGAAAATTCAGCATGAATGATCAGAAATAGGAATTTTTATAAGTGGTAAGTGTCTAAATCACACAAAGCATAAAGAGCAAAAATTAAAAACCAGAAAATACACACAAAAATAAAAAACATTAATAACCAAAAGTAGAAAAGACACATAAAAACATATCCAGTTTCCAAAGGATTTATTTAAGCATTAAGATCGATCACACCTAGCCTTATTCTTAATGTTCTAAAAGAATCAAAAGCTAGTAGTTTTATAGAAATATTTGCAAGTTAATTTTAAGTTGAAATATGGTTCAATTCAATTTTTCCTTTGGATACATGATCCTAATAAAATGATGTCTTATGTCTATATATTTGGTTCTAGAATGTTGAATAGTATTTTTTGAGATGTAAATGACACTAGTGTTATCATAATAAATTTGAATTATACTTATTGTAAATCCTAAATAAATCAACTATTATTTCAACCAAAGAACTTGTGCAACACAACTTCCTAAGGCAATGTATTCAGCTTCAGTAGTAGATAGGACTACAAAATTCTATTTTCTACTGAACCAAGAGACTAAAGAATTTCCTATAAATTGATAAGTTCTAGATGTACTCTTTTGATCAACCCTACAACTTGCAAAGTATGAATTTGAATACTCAATTATTTCAAATGAAGAGCTATTCTTAGGAAACCAAATCCTTGAGTTCTCAGTTCCTAAGAGATATCTCAAAATCTTTTTTACAGCAGTCAAATGTGATTCTTTTAGATCTGACTGAAATCTAGCACACAAACAAACACCAAACATAATATCAGGTCTGCTAGCTGTTAAATAAAGTAAAGATCGAATAATTCTTTTATTTTTTTTATAAACAGATTTTTCCTTTGGGTCCTTATTTAACTGAATTGAGGAACTCATTAGTGTACTAATAGGTTTTTTTTATCCATTTCATACTTCTTGAGAATGTCCTTAATATATTTTGACTAACTAAGAAATGTTCCCTTCTCAGTTTGCTTAATGCTAAACCTAGAAAGTAACTAAGATCTCCTATTATGCTCATATCAAATTCACTACTCTTTATTTTAGAAAAATCATCATAAAGTTTGTTATTTGTAGATCCAAAAAAAAAATATCATCAACATAAATTTAAATAATGAGTATATCATCTCCCAATTTCTTTAAAAAGAGAGTGGTATCCACACTTCCTTTTTCAAAAGATCTCTCAAGTAGGAAAGTGCTTAACCTATCATACCAAGCCATAGGTGCCTGTTTCAATCCAGATAATGTCATTTTCAATTTAAAAACATGATTTAGGTTTTTTAAATTTTCAAAACCTAGAGGTTGTTCAACATAAACATCCTCTTGTATCACCCCATTCAAAAAAGCACGTTTAACATCCATTTGATGTAATTTAAATCCTTTAAAACATGCAAAGGCTAATAAACCCTAATTACTTCAAGTCTTGCTAGAGGGGAAAAAGTCTCCTCAAAATCAATCCCTTATTTTTTATTATACCCCTTAGCCATAAATCTATCCCTATTTCTAACAACAACTCTTGAGTCATTCATTTTATTTTTAAATACCCACTTAGTTCCAACTACTCTTTGATTATTTGGTCTTGCAATCAATTCCCAAATATAATTTCTTACAAACTAATTTAATTCTTCTTGCATTTCCAAAATCCAAAATTCATCCAAAAGTGCTTGATTTACATTTATGGGTTCTATATTTAAAATAAAGGTAGAGTGGTTGACTTCTTTGCTAAGTCCATGCCTAGTCCTAACACCCTCACTTGGTTCACCTAAAATTAATTCCTTAGGATGGTTTTTAAAAAATTTCTACTCTCTAGGCAACGAGTTTCTATCTCTAATTTTTCTTCTAAATTAATCTTCTCAATCCTTTAGGAGTTATTTTCTAAATCATCCTCTTCCAAACTTGGCTCTTCCAAAATTCCAGATTCATCAAATACAACATGTGTGGTCTCCTCAACTACCAAAGTTCTTTTGTTAAATACTCTATAAAATTTTCCAATATTAGAGTATCCAAGAAAAAAAATTTTCATCTGATTTTGGATCAAATTTTCCTAAGAAATATTTTCCATTATTATGTATGAACATCTTACATCAAAAAACATGCAAATGTGACAAATTAGGTATTCTCCCCTTAAGACGCTCATAGGGTATTTTCATTAATTTTGATCTAATGTACACCCTATTCATAACATAACATGCAGTACTAACCGCTTTAGCCCAAAAATATTTAGGAAGATAATATTCAACCAATATGACTCTAGAAGCTTCAATTAATGTTTTGTTCTATCTTTTGACTTCCTCATTCTGCTGAGGGGTCCTAGGTGTAGAAAAATTGTGATCAATTCCTTTTCCTTACAAAAATCCTCAAATTTATTATTTTCAAATTCATCTCCGTAATAACTTAGAATAGTTAAAATTTCACACTGTAGTTTCCTCTAAATCCAAGTCAAAAATTCTCTAAACTCCTCAAATGATTCACTCGTATGAAAAAAAAATTAGCCCATGTAAATTTAGAGAAATCATCAATAATCACAAATATGTATACCTTTCCTCCTAGACTTATAGTGCTATCTGGTCCAAAAATATCCATATGTTTAATCTCCAAAGGTTTGTTAGTTCTAAGATCCTTATTGGAATGAAATGAGGATTTCACCTATTTTTCTTGTTGACATGCATCAAATAGGTGATCCTTAATAAAGTCTAGTTTTGATATACCTATAACCAAATCCTTTTGGGTAATTTTCATAAGGTTTTTCATGCTAGCGTGATAAAGTCTCCTATGCCATAACCAAGATTCATCAAAAATTATTTTTTAAAAAAAGCATTAGGAGTTTTAATATAGTTCAAATATAGCATATAAAAATTATTTACCCTAATTCCATACAAAACATTATTTCCATTTAGGCTCAATACGCAGCTATTGGGAAAAATTTTTTACACTATACCCTTTATCACATAGCTGGTGAATACTTAACAAATTATGCTTTAAGCCTTCGACAAGTAATATATTTTCTATGAAAAAAATTTGCAATTTTTCTATCATACATATGCCAACCACTTACCTAGTAGTGTTATCTGCCAATGTAACCTTGCTTCCGTTCTTGGCTTTCAATGATATGAATTATTTAGTGTCTCTAGTCATATGCTTCGAGCAACCGCTGTCCAGGTACCAAATGCTCTCACGAGGCCTTGTATGAGAGCGTTCCTATAAAATAATCAAATATTAGACTTAGGAACTCAAACAAGTTTGGGTTTCTTCTTTTGGCAAAATAAAATTAGATGCATGTATGATATGACTTGGTTTATGCATCTTAGGACTCCACACTAAATTAGTTTTTCTATCTAAGGTATAAGTATGTGAAATATGTCCACTCATCCCACAAGTATAACATTTAACTCCAGGAAATGGATTTCTCAATTTTCTATAATAAATCTGTCTCTTCATGGGTTTTAAAATATTTGACCTCAAAATAGGATTAGAAAAATCTTCAAGTGTTAGGGGTATCCTAATTTCTTTAAGAGCTTTCACTGTTATTCTAAGAAATGAATTTGCTTCCTCTAACATAATATTATCATATTTCAAATAGTGTTCTCTATTCTTATATTCATCTTTAAATTCTTTGAATTATTTTTCTAATTTAGCATAAGATGTTTTTAAAAGATCATTTTTTATTCAAATCATCAAATTCATCAAGTAAGGTCATGTGGATTTTATCTATCAATGCTTGATCTTTTTGATAGATTTCATGCTTTTTTTTTTGCAATTCTTGCATTTCTAGGGTTAGACTAACATGCATTTTCTTATATTTTCTATATGCATCATGAATTCTTTTAGAAACTTCTAACAATTCATTATAGGTTAAGTCACATACCTCTTCTTCATCTTACTGATCAAGATTATCAGCCATTAAACACATGTTGGTGACTTCCTCCTCCTTTTCTATTTATGATAAATCCAAAGTTGAGTCCACCCAAAAAGCTCTCTGAAATCTCTTCTTGCCCTTCTTCACAATTGCTTTCTTTTCTACATTCTCCTTGCTAGGAGTGGCTTTTAGAATTGGGCAATCTTATTTTATATATCCAGGTTTCTTGCATTCATAGAAAATTACATCATTAGAAACCTTAACATTTTTGTTGAACTTACCTCTGTTACACTGCTATCATCTCCTCTACTTCTTTTTAAGAAAACTTCTAAATTGCCTAGTCATTAAGGCAATGCCTTCTTCATCCTTAGGTTCTGACTGATCACTCTCCGAGTCCTCCACTTTCAGTGTTATGCTCTTCTCCTTTCAAAGTTCACCTGCATCAATCTTCCTTTGACTCACTCCTTGCTCGTAATAAATTAGTGATCCAAGAAGATTATCAATAGAGTAAACATTTAAATCTTTAGACTTTGTAATTGCAATTATTTTAGCATCATAAGCAGTAGGCAAATAGCAAAAAAATTTATTGACCATTTCAGCATTCGTTAGTTTCCTACCTAATGCATGCAAAGAAGAGACTATTTGAGTGAATCTTGTGTACACGTTAGAGATGGATTCATTGGGTTTCATGCAAAATAATTCATAGTCATGTAATAAGATATTTAATCTAGATTGATTTATTTCATTAGTCCCTTCATAAGTAATACAAAGTCTATCCAAAATGTCCTTTCCACTTTTGCAAGTGGAAACTCGCATGCAATCTTCTGACTTAAGTGCATAAAAGAAACTATTTAAACATTTTGCATTTAATATAGCTAAGTCACGTTCTTCTATAGTCCAGTTAGCAAAGGATGTTTCAACTTTAATGCCATCAACTAATATAGTTTGCCTAGTATACCCTTCTTGAACTAAAATCCATATGCGATAATTTAATGCTTGCAAAAATGTAGACATACATGTTTTCCAAATATCAAAAGGGATATTATCAAATAATGGAGGTCTAGTGATCGAATACCCTTCTGGTGTGTTTTAGTTTCCAAAAGTAGCCATTATCATTCAAAAAGTAGTCTAAACTTATTATTTTTAAACAAAACTCTGATACCACTTGTTGATTCTGTATAGGTTATTAAACTTAAGTTATTGTCCCAAGGCTAACCAAGAGGGGGTGAATTGGTAATTTTAAAAATAATTTCTCTTGGATTTTTAAATTGAAAATTATTTTTAAAACTCATAGCAAGTTAATTTAAGATTCAAAATAAAACTTTTCAACCACAGTAAATAAAAATGAAGACATTTAAAAGATACAAAGATTTATAGTGGTTCGGTCAAACAAGACCTACATCCACTCCCTGAATACTCCCTCTTTAGGTATTATACTATTACCAAAGTGTCTCTCCTTTTGCTCCCACAGCAAGGTGAAAAAGCCTTTATAAAACTCTCTTGCACCAATCCCATGTGCAGAAGAGAACCGTCATCCTTTCACACTCTCAAGTGTCGACAAAGAACCATATTTCTTTCACACTCTCCAAGTTTCGGTAGAGAACTGTCATCTGCTCACACCCTCCAAGTGTGTACAGAGTACCGTTGTCTGTTCACACCCTCCAAGTGTCGACAGAGTACTGAATCTTCTTTGAAGTTCTTCTCAATGAGAAATTAGATAGAAGAAAAGAAGAGTGATTACCGAAAAGGGGCCCATCTAATTTGTACCCTACACGACGTATGTACGATGATGTCATTGTACAGTATGAACCATTCAAAAAATTTTTAAGTTCATCTAAGTTTTACTCTAGAAGCAATGAACGAATGGTATATCGTATAGTATGATCCATACTTAGAAAAAAATTTTGTTTGTCTGTTCGTTTGACTGGCTGCATGGGAAAATAATTGAACAAATCATCCCATACGAAATGACTTCGTATAGTATAGTTAGTTTCAAAATTTGCAATTTTTAAAATCTCCCCTATTGATTGTGTGCACAGTTACTCAATTACTATCACACTCTCTCAACTCAATAAAATGAAAAATTATAGACTTCATTTACAATAAACCCTAAGATGATCTGATTTGAAGTCTTCAACAATCCGGAGTATGATTTTCTTAAAATATTAGTACAGAAAAGCAACAAACATAATGCATACAAAATATGTTAGAAAAAATAATAATAAAAGTAATAATATTTGGATTCATTAAAAATATACATGTTGCAATAATATCAACAATTAACAACTAAGCTGCAACTATCTCAAACACTAGTAACTCTTTATGAAGAAAAGTATAATAAAGCTCCAACTAAAGAGACTAAAGAAGTGTGAGTCAATCAAGCTTCAGTCTCAAAGGAGGAATATATGGCTAAAATTAAAATGGTATATAATTAAACATTTATTTGTATAAATGGGGTCTAAATGCCTTAAACCTTTATTGATGTATGAATTTTATTTTGGCCATCCTCTTAATAAGAAATTAATGTAAAAGAATTCTTTATATATCTAATTTATTTCTACCGATGAATAACAAAATTAAAAATCAATTAATGAATAAAATAATTCTCACAAAATATTAATGAAATTAAATAAATTAAAGTAATCTCTACAACATCCATTCGATAGTGACTCCCATATTCTACATATTTTGGGTGATCCTACCAACATTGAATTAGAAATATTTGATTCATACAGTCTATCAAAGGAAAATCTGAAGACAATCATCAATTAAAAAGCAAACCAATCTGATAAGATCTAAACATTAGTTTTCAAATATTATAATATACAATTTAAAAATGAACCCTCTAAAGTGTGCTTTTTGTGTCACTTCAGAAAAATATTTAGATTTTTTAGTAAGTCCCATAGAACTAAAATTATTTCAAATAAAATAAACCAACATTAAAAATGCCACCACCTAAAATTCTCATCCAATTTAGATCTTTTCAAGATCGATTAGCATATCATAAAAAATTCATATCAAATATTTCAAGTAAATGTTAATCATTTGCAGCTATGTGCAAAAAGACATTCATTTTTAGTGTGATGAAAATAATTAGAAAACATTTAACTGCATAAAGTAGTATCCAATTAATCCTTGAGTCTAGGCTCCACCCATTCCAAGGAAGTTAGTAATTTTTTATACAGTAGCTATAAGTGAAACTCTTTGCACCTTATTAGCTCAGATTCATGAGGATGGGAAACAAAATACACTTTACTATCTAAGTAGTTATTTACTTCAAACTGAAGTAAATTATCCTCCAATTAAGAAACATTATTTGCTCCTAATCATAGCCAGTTAGAAGTTAAGGCGCACTATGTTATCTCATAAAATACATTTGATATTTAAGATAAATTTGCTGCAATATTTCATGACTCATTTGACTGAGATTAACCTGGTGTTTAATTATTCTATCACATTTTGAAATCAGATTCATTTCTCTGCATGTTATGGAACGATAAGTTATTGAAGACTTCTAAGTAGCTCATTCTATGTAGGATGATTGTCTAATAAATGAAAATTTTGGAATTATAAAAAAAAATGAAAAATCTTCCAAGGAATTATATTTTGATAGTTCTTACTCTGGTAAACAAGGAGCATCCCATGACACTTCCTTAAGGAAAGTAGAAATTAGAAAAATATTTTTTCACTCTATATAAAAGTTTAATGTATTACTCATATCAAATATCAGAACCTTGTACGAATAATAAAGTTGAGTACAAGTCACTGATAATCAGGTTGGAGTTAACAATCTTAAATGAAATCATGAAAAAAATACTTAGAGATTCTCAAATGGTGAACAATACAATAGCAAAATTTTTTAAATGTTAAATTAATAAATTATTTCATATTATTAGTATCCAATACATTTTCTTGAACAAACCCCAAATGTAACTTTTTATGGGGTTTCTCATGGGAAGAACTCCATGGTGGATGCCCTTGTAAAACTTGTTAAAGCTTTGGTTTATCTTGGAGAAGATTTAATTACAATAGAAACAAAAGGTCTAAGAGGCTGCTCAACAATAGACATTAAGTATATCAAAAGAAAATCCCCAACCGAGATAAAATATATTTTTATAATAGATCATTAAATGATGGATTTGAGAAAACCCTTCATCAAATACTTACAATAAAATAAACTCCCTTGTGATAAATCAACAGATGACCAAATTAAAAGAAGACCACTTTCATATTCATTAATCTATAACACCCTATATAGAATATTATTCGATCAGATATATTTATGATGTTTAAGTTAATTAGGAGAAAGGAATATCATAAAAGAAGAATGATAGATTTTGTGGAAAGCATTAGTCCAGACCAAAGATGATATTGAAAATTCAATGAATTAGATATTTTTGGCCATCAAATAATATATGTATGCATGAATGTTCTATAATGTTTTCATTAATATCAGGTACATATGTAGTTCTACATTAACCGCCCGATGTCCTACATCTAATAGGTATATCATAGGTTATTGTAAGCTTGGGTATGCATATCATCGATCGATTAATCCTTTATCTTCTATACTCAATAATCTATTATCCTTTTTTAAGAAAATGCATCAAATTGCATTAAGAAATAAAAAGGAATTACAAACTACAAAGTAAGAGCATCATATTCCTCCTTTAATAAAGACATAAATAACGGAGGAACCTTATTCAAACTAATATCATCACAAATAAAAGAGCTAAAAAGAGCATAGTTAGCACATAAGTCCGCTAACTTATTACATCTTCTATCTATACAATTGAAAATTGTTACGGATCTATAGTTTATGATTTTGATGATAGCAAGCATTCCTTATTTCTCTATGATTGCCTTATGTGCTAACGTTTCAGGTCCACACGTTCAGACTGCAATCTGGAATCAGCTCAAGACTGGGTAGACTAGGTCTGTGTCAGTTTGTAACCTTTTTTTCTTTCTTGAGTCTGTTGTATTTAGTGTGGCTATAACTTGGTAGAAATTCTCTTGCTCCCTAAATGATTTCTGCTTTTGGTAAGATCGTCCGGGACGATATTAATATCGGCCTGGACGATCTGTCCAAAAATCAAAAACCCTAATTAGGGCATCCTCATTAAGGCAGCCGACAACAGATCGGCCTGGACGATACCTGTATCGGCCAGGACGATAAGCTCAATTCAGAAAGAATTAGCCGCCATAAACAATTAAGGTATATTGTATTTTTAAATTATCGGCCAGGTCGATCCAAGGATCGGCCTGGACGAAATTACCAAATTATGCCTTAATTGATCAGGCAATCAAGGGAGCATTAATGGTTGATTGATACGATCACATCGGGGGACCGGCATGACGATGTCTTGGATGATCTATATCGGCAAGAACAAAAACAGGGCGATGCTCAGGACGATTGAAATCTGATTTGAACTAATCGGCCAGGACGATCGTGAGATCGGTCTGGATGATGTAACCAATTTTCTTCTGATCGTCTCAAATCGTCCCGGGCTAATGAGCTTAATTTGTACATATCGGCCATGACGATATGCCTATCATCCTGGACGATAATGTCGGCAACTTGCATTAATGAGCTCATTTTGAGAGCTTCTATTTAAGCCTTGGAATGACACTTTGTAAGTGTCTTTGGCAGCCATTGTAGCTTCGTTCTTGTGGGGGAAACAAGAAGAGAGAGCTTGAAAGGGAGAGAGGAAAAGGGTGGAGTTTGAGAGAGGGAGAAGATCCTGTGAGGGGGGAATCAAGGGAGTGTGGAGGGGGTTCCACACGGTTGCTCCGGCGAACTCACACCTTAGTACCATCGGATTCAAAGCTTGTCTCGAGGTAAGTTCACCAAAGAAGAAGTCTCTTTGGTGTCAAAGGACCCGGCGACTCCGCCGCACCGGGGAAGGTGGAAGTGATTTTGTAAGGGCTTCTCCGCCTAGCCGTGGGGGCTAAAGGAGAGACACTTGTGTTAGTGCAATACTTGGGGGGTGCCTCCAAGTAGTGGACGTAGGTCAAGGTTTGACCGAACCACTATAAATCTTGTGTGTTCTTTTCTTATTATCGCTTCCACATTTATTTATTTTTCCGCACTTTGTTTGTGGTGATTTTGGTTTTAGTTTTATCTTTGGTTTTAAAGTTTTCCAAATCACCTCTCTCTTAATTAGCTTGGGACTAAGTTCAAGAGGGCCTAACATCCCTAACGAACTTTCAAGTGGTATCAGAGAGGTTTTCATAAAATAAGTTTTTAAAAGCTTTTGAATTTCGATCTATGGCTAATCGTTCTATTGCGGAAGGTTATTCAATCACCAGACCTCCTTTATTGGAAAATATGTCATTTGATTTTTGGAAAACTCGCATGTCTATTTTCTTGCAATCAATTGATTTTCGCATGTGGCATATGATTTTAACTGGTTATTCATCACCGTCACGAATTGTTAATGGAATTAAAAATGATATTCCTTTTAATCAATGGAAAAGGGATGAACGAATGGATGCTCAATTAAATGCAAAGTCTTTAAATTGTTTTTTCTGTGCTTTAAATTCTGATGATTTTATGTTAATATCCACGTGCACTACCGGTAAGGAAGTTTGGTATAAATTGCACACCATATACGAAGGCACTAGTGAAATCAAGCAATCCAAGTTGAATTTGTTAATGCATGATTTTGAAATGTTTTCTATGAAACCTTTTGAAACGGTTTTAGACATGTATACAAGGTTTATTCAAATTACTACATCATTGCATGCCTTAGGAAAAGATTTTTCAAACTTTGAAAAAGTTAACAAAATTCTTCGTTGTTTACTTGAAAAATTCGATGCAAAAGTAGTTGTTATTTGTGAATCAAAAAATTTGAATGATTATTTTATTGATAATTTGATTGGCTCACTCATTGCCTACGAGCAAGGGTTAGGTAAAAGACTTTTGGATGCAGGTGAAACGATCGTTCTAAAAGCTGAAGATATGGAAAAAGGAAGCTTTGTTGGTGATGATAGCAATGTATTATAAAGCAAATCACAAAGCTCACCAATGCATAAGCAAAAGTGGAAGAAAGGTAAAAGTGGTAAGGATGTCCATATTACCACTGACACTATTTGTTTTCGATGTAGGAAACCTGGACATATGAATAATACATGCCCTAATGTAAGAATTCTTCCTACAAAAGAAAAGGGCAAGGCAAAGCTAAAGTTTAAATGGGAAAATAATGAAAGGCAAAAAATCTCATGGGAAGACATGGTGTCAGAAGAATCGGACCAAGAAAGAGATAATGGTTAAGAGCCTTTCGTGTTTTTGTGTTTTTTCGTTTTTTATTTTTTTTTTATCTTACTTGTTTTGTTTCATTTTTTTCCCTTGATCAAACACACACATTCACTTTTCTAAAAATGAAAAATCTACTTCCAATTTTTTCTTGAAATTTTTGGTAAGTTGCGATTGACTTCTCTAAAAACAGTCAGAGGAAGGGAACTCATGATTTTGTTTCTCTTTCTTTCTTTTTAAAGAGGTTATTTTACTTTTGATTCAAAATCTTTTTCATATTTTAAATTGGATTTTGAAACTGATTTTTTGTCTTCTCCCTATATTTTTTCTATCGCATAGGAATCTTTTGCAAGATTGTTGAATCCACCATACAATTTTCATAATCAAGTTGTTCGTGTTGTCAAATAATTTGGGTTTACTTTGGTTTTGAAAATATAAGAAAGAAAGCATATTTTTTGAAAATAATTAAAAAAAAATGGCCAATGATGCCAAACCAAAAGATGCGCAATGTCGCCAAATTAAAAAATACACAAAGTGTATTAAAAATTAAAAGACGCTCAAAGAGCCATTCAAGTGATAAAGGGCATAAAATGAGCCCACACAAAAAAAAAATATGCTTATTTTTCTTATACAACTAAAAGCTTAAGAAAATCCTTGATATGCTTGAAACTTGTGCTTGAAAATTTTGGTTCCTAATTCAGAAATTCGTGCATTGATCTTCTATTAGATATGTTTTATGAAAGGAGTTTTGAAAAAATTAATGTTTTTTTTTTCCTGTTTATTCCTTGATTTGGATATTGGATTAAAAAGTTTTTGAGCCTTTAAAAGAATGAGTTTGGATTATCAAATTATGAATTTCTAACCTTTTCTGGGCTATGCGTTATCAATCCAATTCTACTAAGTTTTTGATTAAAACAAGAGGTAACTTTCTCATTTTTGAGAATATTTGTTTTTCACTGGATCAGGGATCGTTTTCTTTTTCTTTTATTCGTTTTGTTTTTGTTTGTGCCTTCTCCCTTTTTGATAATGTCAAAGGGGGAGAACGTACTTGTATCCCTTGTTTTCTTTTCAAAAATTTTAAAACTACAAAAATATTTTTATCTCTCCTATTTTTAAAAGGGTTTATTCTAGTGAAGGGGAGATTAGGAGAAATTGTTTTTTTTTTTTTTTTAAAATTCAAATTGAAATGTTTTGCCATCATCAAAAAGGGGGAGATTGTTACGGATCTATGGTTTATGATTTTGATGATAGCAAACATTCCTTATTTCTCTATGATTACCTTATGTGCTAACGTTTCAAGTCCACACGTTCAGACTGTAATATGGAATCAGCTCAAGACTGGGTAGACTAGGTCTGTGTCAGTTTGTAACCTTTTTTCCTTTCTTGAGTCTGTTGTATTTAGTGTGGCTATAACTTGGTAGAAATTCTCTTGCTCCCTAAATGATTTCTTCTTTTGGTAACATCGTCCGAAACGATATTAATATCGGCCTGGACGATCTGTCAAAAAATCAGAAACCCTAATTAGGGCATCCTCATTAAGGAAGCCCTCAACAGATCGTCCTGGACGATACCTGTATCGGCCAGGATGATAATCTCAATTCATAAAGAATCAACCGCCATAAACAATTAAGGTATACTATATTTTTAAATTATCGGCCAGGATGATCCAAGGATCGGCCTGGATGAAATTACCAAATTATGCCTTTATTGATCAGGCAATCAAGGGAGCATTAAAGGTTGATTGATACGATCACATCGGCCAGAACGATCGCATGATCGGCCAGGATGATGTCTTGGACGATCTATATCGGCTAGATCAAAAACAGGGCGATGCTCAGGACGATTAAAATCTGATTTGAACTAATCGGCAAGGACGATCGTGAGATCGGCCTGAACGATGTAACCAATTTTCTTCTGATCGTCTCAAATCGTCCCGGGCTAATGAGCTTAATTTGTACTGATCGGCCAGGACGATATGCCTATCGTCCTGGTCGATAATGTCGGCAACTTGCATTAATGAGCTCATTTTGAGAGCTTCTATTTAAGCCTTGGCATGACACTTTGTAAGTGTCTTTGGAAGCCATTGTAGCTTCGTTCTTGTGGGGGAAACTAGAAGAGAGAGCTTGAAAGGGAGAGAGGAAAGGGTGGAGTTTGAGAGAGGGAGAAGATCCTGTGAGGGGGGACTCAAGGGAGTGTGGAGGGGGTTCCACACGGTTGCTCCGGCGAACTCGCACCTTAGTACCATCGGATTCAAGGCTTGTCTCGAGGTAAGTTCACCAAAGAAGAAGTCTCTTTGGTGTCAAAGGACCCGGCGACTCCGCCGCACCGGGGAAGGTGGAAGTGATTTTGTAAGGGCTTCTCCCGCCTAGCCGTGGGGGCTAAAGGAGAGACACTTGTGTTAGTGCAATATTTGGGGGGTGCCTCCAAGGAGTGGGCGTAGGTCAAGGTTTGAGCGAACCACTATAAATACCGTGTGTTCTTTTCTTATTATCTCTTCCGCATTTATTTATTTTTCTGCACTTTGTTTGTGGTGATTTTGGTTTTAGTTTTATCTTTGGTTTTAAAGTTTTCCAAATCACCTCTCTCTTAATTAGCTTGGGACTAAGTTCAAGAGGGCCTAACATCCCTAACGAACTTTCAAAAACTACATGTTCAAAATGACTAATTAAATGATAAGCTTCAAAGAATGAATTACCACTTGACTATGTCTCTTGAAGCAACTTGATAATATTAGCATTGTCCCCTTCTATGATAATTCTCTTATATTTGTAAATCTAGTCTTTGATCACTTCCTTGATAGCATGAGTAGCAAATAACTCCAAAGAAGAAACATCCTAATGTATACAAGATTTCCCAAATGCTAATAGAAATCTACCTTTGTGATCATGAAATACACCTCCTATTCCAGCTTTGTAAGATGGAAGTAATGAATCATCTACATTAATCTTGATCCAATTAGGTAGAGGAGGGTGCCAATGCAAATCACATAGCCTTGATGACTGATTAACACCCCATATACCCAAATTCCTACTAACACCATGAGCAGACATTGAAACATAGCTGAAGGCATTAGGAGTAATTGCCAAAGAACTATCTTTAAATCCTTTATGAATCAAGTTGTTTCTAGAGTTCCAAGAGACGAAAATTGTGTTACAATATAAGCTTGCTATGAAGGAATTCTATTTAGATAACCAACTGTAACATTCGGGAAGAGAAGTGAAAACTAGAATCTGATATCCCCATTTGATTATGTACTGAAGTGCATCCAATAATTTCCTGCATTTAACCACAACATGCTCTATATTTTATTCTCATTGCAATTCCTAGGAAAGCCAACATCCCTATGCAATCTTCTGTATGCTAGAAAATGAAAAGCAGGAAGAGCATTATGACAAATCCTCAATCATAGAACTTTCACATGTGGATTTAGTTTGATTTTTCTAATCCAGTTCCAAAACTGAATTGGGGCCAAATGCTGAACCGAAACATCAAACACAAGGGATGATATAGACTTCCCAGATTCTTGCCAAATCAATTCCAATCTATCTTTCCCCATTTCAGGTTGAATTTTTATTTGGCAAATGAGGTTAGCAAGATCTGATCCCAAATATTTATTAATTTTTCCACATCCCAGCCACCATCTACAATGAAATTTTCTATCTTGCAATCATTAAGCTCCTGTGTGATAAAGGTTGGCTATTTGCTAATACTTTTGTCCAAAACCCAAATGCCATTTAGTACATAAATAGACTTCCCATTTGCAATTGTCCCCCTCAAGATAGTCTTTAAAGAATTACTTCCTTCCGAGATAATTTTCCTAGCATTTGAACCAATTTTCCTCACTACACCGTCTCCAAATAGCTCTCCATACTTCAGCTGGAACACCTTTGTAGCAATGAATCTTGTTCTTGAACATACTTCCAAGCAATCTTAGCTCTTAAAGGACCAACCTTATTAGAACATGAGTGAAGAGCTCTACCTCCCCATTTTAAATGTAAACACATTACATCCCAATTCACATAATGAATTCCCTGGCTTCCATTTTCTTTGTTCAAAATAAAACTTCTACATTTTTTATCCACTTCATCAAGAATGCTTTTGGAAGTCAATGAATTGGTGCATTGAAAAGTAGTGAAAGAAAGCAAAACAGTTTTTACAAGCATAATCTTTCTGGCCAAAGAAATCATTTTCCCTCCCCAAATATTAATCATATTCAAAGCTTTTTCAATAAGAAATTGGAAATAATTTCCAACCAATCTTCTAAGAGCTAGTTTCACACCAAGATAAGTCAGCTCTTTAATGTTTTTGAACTTCAAAATCTGAGAGATTGCTTTCTTATTCCTTTTGTTAGCAGCTTTGCTAAAGAGTAGACAAGGTTTGCTAGCATTAATTTTTTTCCCCATTACACTCACAAAAGTTTTCCAAAATTACTTTTATCTCTTTAATACTTTTCAATTTTGCTTCAGAGAAAATAATTACATCATCTGCATACAACAAGTGACCTTGGCCCCATTGAACTCACCCGAATTCTAACAGAATCCTCTTTTTTCATAAAATCATTAGTTAATAACTGAGAGAAATGAATGAATAACTGATTGTTAGGTAAACTAAGAAACTAACATCTAGTTTCTAGAGGGAGAAAACTCCAGTTTTGTGTCTGAATCATTATTTCCTGTGGTCTTTTGCAACTGGTGGTGTAGCCGCCAGATGATCATCAGCGTTTTCTGCCAATGTCATGGCTGCTTTGCGACCTCCGGTTCCTCTAAGAACTGTTGGTAGAGGCGCTAATGGGGTGATTATCAGAGAAGGGACGAGACCTCCGTCTCGTCACTCTGTGGTTGAAGGCAAGGGAAAGAAAGCGATTGTGGATGATTGAGCGGCTAGGAGGAATGTGGATCTTATGATGCCAGGTACACATATTCTTGATTCTTTGAAAGCGGGTGATGGATTCTTAAATAATTATAGCTTTTCTGAAACTTCTGAGACGAATGAGAGTCGGTATGTGGATTATGATCTAAAAATTGTGAATGTTCAAAAGCGGAAAATAATCTTGATCATGTAAAGAATCCTGGAATGGTGTCGATGATTGGCGGAATTGTGATGGAGGATCTCAATAAATAGGAAAATATGGAAGAGGTTATTAAAGCTTGGACAAAGACGAAGCACATCAAGATCGATTTTAAAAGGGAGAAAGCTGAATTATCGGAAGATGGGATTGCTGTTAAGTTGAATTCGGTTATGGAAGAAAAAAACAAACAAGTTCTGAGACATTCTGTTGTGATTAAAGTTTTGGGCAATAATGTGTCGTTCCCAGTGTATAGTATAGAACTGAGAAGACAGTGGAGCAAGTATGAAGGATTCCATTTAACGTCAATTGGCATGAACTGGATCTATTATTCGTTCAGGATGGAGGAGGATGTGGAGGAAATCCTCAAAGGCGGACCATGGTATGTCGGTGGGTACATTGTCGGTATGGATAGGTGGTCCCCTTCATTTGATCCTTATTCCTTCAAGGGGATCTCTGCTCCTATTTGGATTAGATTCCCTTAATTACCGTTATACTGCTGGGACGAAGATGACATAGCGAGAATAGCATCTCGTTTCGGTACGCCGATGTATATAGATGGTAATACATTTCGATGGGGGAAGCGGGAATTCGCTCATGTCTATGTTAAAATTGATTTGGAGAAGAAGCTACTGAATGGATTTTGGGTAGAAGGATCAGCTGGCAGGTTTTTTCAACGGGTGGAGTATGAGAAGGTTGATCTGTTTTGTTATCATTGTGGTCGAGCGGGACATAATAAGGCTGAATGTCCTGATGTGGTTGTTCAGGGGATTACAGATCAGAATATTAGTAAACTTCCTGTAGATGAAGTAACGAAGATAATTCCTGAAGTCAATCCCGCTGTGATTAAGTCAGAATACGGCCCGTGGATACATGTACAATTCAAGAATAAATGCTTTGTTAAGGAGAATGGTGGGGGTAGACGAATGAATGAACATCAACGCACCAGGACGAAGAACATGGGGAATAAAATTCAGAAGGGCTTTGTGTAGAAAGTTATTCCTGTTGAGAAGAAGAGTGTAGGTACTGAAGGTATTCCTGATATGATGTTTGATATAATGCCTAATATGAAGAAAGAAGTGGATGGGAAGAAGGAAATTGTTAAAGATAAGATGCAACAGATTGCTGTCAATAACAGATATACTATTCTGCTTGATGATATTAGAGAAGAACCTGTGAACAACTCTGAGGAGGTTGATAAGCTGAAAGACTCGTTTACTAAGTACAGTGAGGAGACTGATGGTGCTGGAGATACTGGAATGAACATAAATGACCCAGGTTTAATGAACATTGGTATGGATGTTCACTGTGGGTGTAATAAGATTAAACTTGCCAAAGAGTTAAGATCTTTGGGACCTCTTGAAACAGGACACAAGAAGAAGAGAAGGGATGGAAGGGTGAGTTCCATGAATGGGGAGGAATCCCCAGCAAGGGTGTAATGTCTACTTTGTTATTTTGGAATTGCAGGGGGGATAGGAAGAGGGAGGCCTCCTTGTATCTGAAGGAGATGGTTAGAGAACAGGATGTTTGCTTTATTGGGATCTTGGGGGCCAAGATGACTAATATTGGTAGGAGGGAGGTTGATTACCTTATTGGGAATGAGTGGGAATTTTCCATGTCCCAGCTGCTGGTCTTTTAGGAGGGGTACTGGTGTTGTGGGATAAGAAGAGTGTGTCGTTTGTGGTTAAGGATACCACTTCCCAAGTGATTATTGGGGACCTCTTGGTTCCTAGCTTGGGATCATGGAAGATTGCCACAGTGTATGGGAGCCGGTGTTGCAAGGAAAGGGAGGGTATTTGGAGACAGCTTGAAGAGGGTATGAAGGATTCTAATCCTTCTATCATTGTGGGGATTTGAACTGTATATTGAACAAGGAGGAGAAGAGAGGAGCTAAGAGGTTCTTATTTTCCAAAGGACCAAGAGATATGAAGCAGTTTATGACAAACTCAGATTTTCATGATGTGAGAAGCATTGGACCAAGATTCACTCGGTGCAACAACAAAGAAGGAGCCTCTCGGATTTGGGAAAGATTGGATAGGTGTTTTGGTGAACTCGGTTGCTCTTCAAAAAATTTCTTCAGCTCTTACTAGACATCTAGCAAGAGTGGAATCGGATCATAGTCCAATTATCTTTAAATTGGATGAGAGGATACGTTCCAAGATGAAGAGTATTAAATTTGAGGATACTTGGAGATCCTATCCAGCGGCTAGAAGCATTGTGTATCATTCTTGGAAGAAGAATGATTTTGGTGATAAAAGTGCTATTCTTCAGAGAAAACTTAATAGGACATTGAAAGCATTATTTTTTGGAGTAAAAATAAGTGCAAAGATTTGAAGAATCTTAAGAAAGATCTTAAAAGGGAAATTCTTGAACTCCAAAATAAAGAAGCTGTGGGAGAAGATTGGATTAATGAGGATCTTCTTTTGCTAAGAAGCAAAGTTCACGAGCTTAATGTGACTTTGAGGCGTTTATCTACTTGGTGGAATCAAAGGGCAAAAGATAGATAGCATGAAGAAGGAGACACTAACTCAAAACTGTTTCACAACTTTGCTACAGCTAGAAGAAATGGGAATAGTGTGGTTCAAATTAAAGATGTGCATAACAACATACAAGTCGAAGATGATCAAATTGAGAAGGTTTTTATTCAATATTTTGAAGCTAAATGGCAAACCAGAACTTGTGAGCTATCAGGTTAGCCGGTGGCTGCTGAGAACCAGAAACTGAGCCAGGATGATGTTGCTGATTTGAGCTCGGATTTCACAGTGGCCGAGCTACAGGCCTCGATATTTCAACAAGGAAACAACAGATCTCCTGGTATGGAGTCACTTTATCTTTTTATAAGTGCTATTGGGATATTGTTTGGAAAGCATTATGGGAGGCTATTAAGTGCTTCATAAATTATGGTCATATGAGTAGGAATTGGAAGGATACTCTTATTATTTTGATTGCTAAAATATAAAACCTTTTGACTCCATCCAACTACAGGTCCGATTAGTTTATGCCAGACTAATAATAAAATTGCAGCCACTATTCTATTTAACATATTGAAGAGGTGTATTTCCAAAATGATCACTGAAGAGCAAATGGCTTTTATGCCGGGGAGGTCTATCTCTGAGCATTGCTTGTTGACTCAAGAGATCTTTAACAAGTTCAAAATATCCAAGAACAAGAAGGGATTGATGGCTCTGAAATTAGATATGGATCTGGCTTACGATAGCATGGGATGGCCTGCACTTGATCAAATTCTTAATTGGTATGGATTTTCTTATATGTTTTCTAACGTTCTCTTGGAATGTGTTGTAGATGTGAGATTTTCCATCATTATTAATGGGAAGAATTCTGAGCGGATTGATGCTCAAAGTGGCTTTTGTCAAGGATGCCCACTCTCTTCATATCTCTTCATTATGTGCTTCCAGTTGGTTTATAATTCTCTTGAGCAGAGGGGCCAGGATCTCGGTATTAGAGTCTCTCCTAGAGGACCTAGGATTACACATCTTCTCTATGCAGATGATGTGTTAATCTTCTCTCATGTCTCCATGTGTTTGGCTAAAGCTTTGAAGAATATTGTTGAAGATTTTTGTAAATGGACAGGTCAAAGGATAAATGTCAGTAAATCTCAGATTCTCTTTGGCAAGGTGGTTGGATATCCAATAAAGAAGAAGATTGCCATATTGTTTGGTTACAAAATTGTTAAGGAGATGAGCTACCTAGGGATTAAGATGTCCCTTAATAGATTAAAGATGGTTGATTTTCAAGATGTGTTGAGCAATGTCATGGATAGGCTCAATGCTTGGGGCAAGAAGTCACTATCTTTGGGAGGTAAGATTACTCTCATTACTAGATCTTTGTTGTCTATGCCAAATTTTTTTAGTAACTCATTCGTTTAGTTTCTAAAAAAGTGTTGTATGAGATGGAGAAACTTTGTAGAAGTTTCATTTGGCATAAACCTGGTGGAAATCGTAGTATGCATTACGTGGCTTGGGGAATATTGTGCAATCCGAGAAGCATGGGAGGGATGGGACTTTAATCTCCTGTTATGAGGATTAGTTCTTTGAGGTCAAAGTTGGCTTGGGATTTTTTTCAGAAACCAGATACTCTTTTCCATAGGACTATCAAGCACAAATATGGGGATGATATAATGACTGGTACACACAGAAGAAGGTAACATCAAATGCATGGAAAATTCTGCTTGATGGGGGAAGACAGCTGAAGAACATAACCAAATGGGTAATTGGAAGTGGGGATATGATCAATGTGCTGAATGAAATCTGGTTATTGGACAAGTGCATTAACAGGTGGCCTACGTTTGTGGATTGTGTTGCTTTGGAAGGAATGTATGTACACCAATTGTTATTGAATGAAGGCCAATGGAATTATACATTACCTCAGGAAGTTTTCCATCCGGATCTCATTCTGTTGATCAGCAAAATCTAGATTAATTTTGGGTTGGAGGACCTGAGGGAGTTGCTGAGAATGTGCTCGGGAAAGTCAGTATCTGCTCTGTCTTCAGAATATATTTTGAATTGTAAATTCAATATTGATGATGAGGATTATTATAAATGGCTTTATAAAGCTCAAACTCAACAAGAAAGTTGAGATTTTTTGGTGGAGGCTTGGGAAATCTGTAATCCCTATGAATTTGTTTCTTAATTATCGCAGGATTGCTGTGGATTATTCTTATGCTAGAGGTTGTAATGCTGTTGAGAGTTATGAACATACTATGTTACATTGCAAATATTTGGTTGAAGTTATTAACCAGATGCTTGATTGGGGCATTTCCATTCCAGTTTTCCATTCTCTAGACAGCTGTTTGCAGGAGGAGTTAAGAAGGCTAACATCTCATTTTTCTGGTATTGTTAAAATCTACTGCACTATTGTTTATCTATCTTGGAAGAATAGAAATGATGTGAAACATGGCAAAGCTGCTTTGCCTTCTTTTGTGGTATCTTCAAATGCTTTGTCTTTGGCCATTACTAAAAGCTAGTCCACATCTTTCCAACTGGAGAACTAATCTCCTTAGGGAGTCTCGTGAGTCTTGGTGCCCCCCCTCCAAAAGACTGGATGAAGATCAATGTAGATGCGTCATTGCTTAGCTCTAATTGTGCTGGAATTGGTGTAATCTTCAGAGATCATAAGGGAAGGTTTATTCTTGCTTTCGGGAATAATAAAGTCCATTGGGACATTGCCAAACTCGAGTTGGAGGCTGCATTCTCGGTTAGGGAATACATTAGGAGTTGGATGCTTGAGTACAAAGGAGTGATTATTGAGAGTGACAATCTCAATATTATTACTTTCATTCAATATTCTTTCAAAAAGAATAAGTGGATTGTGGATAGTTGGCCTTCGGAGGAGCTTCTATTCTTCAATGACTTTCATAAAGTGGTTTTCCAACATGTTCATAGAAGAAGTAATAAGGTAGCCAATTTATGTGCTACTATGGCTTTAAATAGTTGCTTCTCTTTTGAAAACATTCCTCCCTTGTTATTGAATTCAATCAATGAGGAATGTGATTCTTTTTCTTCTTATCAATTGTAATTAGCCTCTTTTTTTTTTTACATAATGCAATTGTGATGCACTTGTTCAAAAAAAAATTTTTGAATGAATAAGGGGATAAGGGACAACCTTGTCGGAATCCACATCTAGCTTTGATCCAACTTGAAGAATTTACATTGATCAAAAAAGAAAACTTTGGATCTTGAGCACACTCCAAAATAAGGCTTGAGAATTTAGATGGAAAACCAAAATAATCCAATGGTTTTTTAAGTGTCGGCTAACCAATAGAATCATAAGCCTGCTCCATATCAATTTTAAGAGAAATAAGACCTTTTGAGGATTTAGAATACCTGAATTTGTATATAATCTCTTAAGCTAACAGAACATGATCCGTCAATGATCTCCCTTTTAGGAAAGCCACCATCTCTTTAGAAATTAATTTAGGAATAATTGATGACATCCTGTTCATTAGCACCTTAGCCACCACTTTATAAATAGTATAGCATAAACTAACTGGCCTAAAATTGTTGGGAGCCAAAAATTTGTTAACCATAGGAATAAAACTATAAGCATCTCCTTCCATCTTGAATCCATCTCTATTGTCTCAAATAAATAATTAATAAATAATTAATAGCATTCCAGAAAATCTTTTCTAATGATCTCCTAATACGCTTTAAATAAAAGAATAAGTGATACCATTATTACCTGGAGCAATGTAAGTGCCACTTTGCTTGATTACTTCTTCCACTTCCTCAATAGAGAAAGCATTTTTTAAAAATTTGCATCATCATCGTTTAAACAACTCCACAGTTTTGTCTAGTCTTCAAGGTTGCAATTTCTATTTTTCCATTTATCTTGAAAAAATTGAACCATTACTTCTTCAATTTGAAGTTGATATTCCACCACAATTCCACTTTCATCCTTGATTTTAAGAATGAATTCAAATTCCTTCTAGTTGAAGCATAAGACTGAAAAAATTTTGAATTGCAATCTCCCTCCAACATCCACTTGACCTTGGCCCTTTGTTTCCACCATGTATCAAGCCGATCTGGAGTTGAATTTAATTCAGCCAATTTTACCTTAAGATACCAGTTTTACTCCTCTGAGAGCCCATACTCACTATATTCTTTAGTTTGTAGCTCCTCTATTTCCTTCAACTAGGATTCCTTCAATTGAAATAAGCACCTATGTTTAGCTTTGCTCCAATAAAATAAGGCCTTCAAGAATTTTTTCCATTTTGAAGTTCAAAATATTAAACATACTGTCCGCAGTTTTTTCAACTGAATTTCCCTTACCACAGCAACTGAAGCTTTGTTGGTCACCTAGCTATCTTCAAATCTGACCACTTTTCTGATTGATGGCTAGAATTCCAAGAGATTCAAGAGAATCGAACAATGGTCAGAAGCTACAAGAGGCAAATTCTTAACCATCATTCTATCTGAAGAATTAAGAGCAGCCGAATTCATAAAACATATATCCAATCTTTCGAGAATCTGATAAGCTTTCTGATTTGTTATTAGACCAAGTAAATCTTGGACCAACAAACCCAACCTCGTGCAAATCATTACAAGATAAGAAAGTCTTCATTTTCTTGGGTCCTAGAGAAAAAGTGAATCTCTTCCCTCCCCTTTTATCTTCCTTGGAAAGTATACAATTAAAATCTCCTTCTATTACCATAGGTAAATCCTTGAAAGAGTAGAATTCCAATCTTTCCCAAAGCTTCCTTCTTTTATAAACATCCTTATTTCCGTAGATCAAAGCAACTCTCCATTTCCACTTGCTTGGAACTTCCAAATCACCAATTACAAATTCGTGTGATGATTCCAAGACATAAAACTTCTCAACACTAACCTTCCATATCAACATAATTCCCCTCGACAACCCTTCAGATTGAACTTCAACATATTCCCAATCTGAGCAAATAAGAAGGTCCACATCCTTCCTCTCCATTAGCAATTTTTGATTCCAACAAGCCAAAAAAGAACACACCATAATTCTTCACAACCTCTTTTAAGTTTAGAGAAGCCTTCTTCTTTCTAGCTCCTCTACAATTCCAAAAAAACTATAGAAGACATTATTCGAGTTTGGGGACCCCATCCCAAAAAACTATAGAAGACATTATCGTAAAGGTCATCTATAATAATCTATTATCCTTGGGAAAATAGTTTTGTTGAGACCTTTAATAAAACTCTTATTCAAATTCTAGGGAAAACCTAGATAATAATAATTATTAATGGCACGAAAAGTTTGTTGAAACTTTATGAGCATATCAAACCAAGCATAGAACTCCAACTCAATCTATATTTTATTCTTTAGTCTTTGGTGCATAAGTTACTATTCCTTTAGAGGTACAGTTACCTTCACTCAATAATTCAATAAACTATAAAATAACATCATAACAATTTGTTAAACTCTAACTGGAAGAGCTTGAATGTTTAGATGGGAAGTGATAATAAGCTAAACAAAAACTTAGGTTATATAAGTCCATAATGATTATAGATCTCAATAAATTAGTTCATTTGATACCCATTTTGGTCATCAAAATATAAGCAATAAATTCAAACAAAAAAAAAAGTTCATTCACTGTAGAGAAAGTCTACTAAGGAGGTTCTTATTAGTTGATTCATTGTAAAGGAGATCATCCCATGTTACATATCAATTGTCGGCACATAAAAAAATTATTATAATGGTTGAATTATTTAAAAAATAAATAAATAAAATTTAAAGTTTAAGTTCTAGTGTTGTTAAAGGTACATAAATAAAAATGGGTCCAGATGACGAGTCTGGGTTTGGAGATCTACACTAAAACTAATGGATTAATTTTTTAAAATTTCCTAAAGCTTATTTTAAATAGTTTGGTGGTTCCTTAAGATTAACATGATCTTTTAATTATGCCACTTTTAGGTATCATTTTGATCTTTCTAAAAATAGTTGTTATAAGTAAACTTGTATTAAATACAGTGTATTATATTCTCTGACCAAAATTGGCATTAGGTCAAAGCTCATTTTCATAGCATTTTATATGCTCTATTGAGACCTAAAAATAGCAATTAGGAGTAAACTCATCTTTAACATGGTGTCCTATATGCTCCAACAAAAATAGTTGTTAGGACTAAGCCCATTTTTATGGCATCCCATATGCTCCATTGATACAACAAAAATAACTACTATTAGTAAACCCATTATCAATATGGTGTCCTTTATACTCTCACCAAACAAAGCTGATATATGTATGCCCATCTTCAACATTGTATCGTATAAGCTACATTATTATCTAAGAATATCCATTAGGAGTAAACCTCATGGTATCTTATAAGCTCTATTATCACCTAAAATTTGTTGTTAGGTGTAAATCCATCTTCAACATAGTATTTTATATGCTCCTTATGATAGATTTCCAATTCATGTTCAAATCTAATTCTCTAGGATTGGGGTAATTTTCCATAAAGGCATCCTTTACCTTTGAATTTTTGTTGATAGGGTAGTTGTCATGATCTAACCATCTAAATCTTCTTATTTTAGGATCGATCTCCCATTCAAGTTCAAATCTAATTCTCAAGGATTGGTGTTTAGTGGTATCCTTTCCTTTTGAATTTTGATTTATTAGATAATTGTCCTGAACTAACCATCTAAATCTCCATTTTTCTAGATTGATCTCCCATTCAAGTTTTGAAAGTTTGAATAGGTTGTTAGACCTAAAGATTTGTCCCAAGGGCTAACCAAGAGGGGGGGGGGGGGTTAATTTTAAATTTAAAATTCTCTTGGATTTTCTAAAAATTGATTTAATATTTTTTTCACAATGATAAAATTTTTTTTAAAAATAAATTTTCAACCACTAAAAGTAAATATTAAGAAAATAAAAAAACTGTAAAAATAAAGATAGAAGAACATAGAGTTTTATATTGGTTCAGTCTAACTAGACCAACATCCACTCCCTGAAGACTCTTTCTTCAGGTATTACACTATACCAAAGTGATTGTCATTTTTCTCTCTTAGCAAGGTTGAGAAACCTATACAATAACCTCTCTTCCACCAACTCCAGTGCGACAGAGTATCGTCATCCTTTCTCACCCTCTTGGTGACGGCAGAGAATTAGCATCCTTTCCCATCCTCCTAGTGACGTCAGAGTACCGTCATCTTTATCACCCTCCTTGTGATGGTAGAGTTCCAACATCTTTTCTTACCCTTTTGGTGATGGCATAGTACCGACATCCTTTCTCACCCTCCTGACAATGGCAGAGTACCAACATTCTTTTTCATCCTCCTGGTGATGACAGAGTACCGAATATTCTCCAAAAAATTTCTCTCAAGAGTCTTTAAAGAGAAGTATGGAAAAGATTTGAAGAACTTATAAAGAGATTCTCACCTTTGGGAAACCTTGTGAACCTTCCACAAATTCCACTTGCAAGATCTCTCAATCCTCACTCCCAAACACTCTCCCCAAAACACTCTCACTCTCACTCTCAAGAGAAAATTTCATAAAAGATTCATGGACAATCAATTTATAGGAAATCCAAAACAAACCATCCATAAAAACTAAAAAATTATAAGTTGAAAGTACTTGGATCATACAATACGATCGTGCTTTATATGTATGAATAGTTCAAAAAATCCTTATACGATCCTATACATAACTAATTTCGTAATTTGGTAGACATATGTACAAAATTGACATTGTAATGTACGAACAATTCAAAAATGAATAGATTCATCCAGTATGATTATATACGTAACCATTTCGTACTCTGGTTATCGTTTGTATGAACCCTACATCATACAATAACGAACTAGTTAAATCAAATCATGTTAAATATATTACGATCATGGACGAGCCCGTTTCATATGCTGGATGTCATCTATATGAAACTAATTTTGTATAATATGAACATTTCAAAAAATGTACCTTTTTGTATGGGATGAACATGTATATACCCATTTTATACTCTAGACGTCATCTATACGAAATTAATTTCATGCAGTACGATCAGTTATGGCAATGGTGAGTTCATTCGGGACGAATTGGTGCCTATTTATTTCATACTCTAGACGTCATCTATATGAACCTAAGTTCGAATAATACAAATAGTTTAAAAAGAAAAATTTCAAAGACATGATTCGATTAACTTCTTTATGAAGGATTACTCATGTCAAATTGTCTAGTACAATTTCATAATCGTATAGTATGATTAGTTTTATAAATACAAAGATTTGACTCACTCCCCTAGTGTGTGTGTGTATTGTTACCCTATTACAATCATACTCTCTCAGACTCAAGAAAAATTAGATAAAGTACAGACTTCAATTACAAGAAACCCTAATCTAATCTGTCTGAAAGTCTTTAATAATCTGGAGTATGATTTTTCTGAAATATTATTACACACAAATAACACAAGCACAATTTTTCCAATATGTGTTTGGAGAAATAATAATCAGTAAAATAATATTTTTGTATCATAAAAAACTCACATGATATAAAAGCAAAACATACTTTTGAAAATAAAGTTGCAACAATCTCCCCCTTTTTTATAATGGAAAAATAATATTTATTTGAGTTAACACTTAGGATGATTTTTCACCTAAGCTCCCTATAAATAAATGACCAATTTAAAACAAGGGGTTCCAATGAAAATCTAAAACACAATCCTAAATAAATAATAGTAAAAAAAAACTTAAACAAAAACAACACGCACAAATAAACACACCACAAAAAACAACAGGAACATACATACATACATCAAACATATGCATATATAAAACAATAACTAATGATTCCTCCTTTTGACAAAAAAAAAAAAAAGAGAAGTACATCTTGAAAAGAAAAGTTTCTATGGTTAAATCAAAATTGTTGATGAATGTAGAAGATTGTAATCAAATTGCAAATAAAACATTAAATTTGTAATGCAAAAAAAAAAAAGAAAAAACTCAAATTTTAAATCAAAGAACAACTAAGATAAGAAAAGTTAAACCAGGTTCACTTTTCATTCTAAACAAATTAAATAAAAATAATTGTTGTAAAAATGATGAATTAAAGATTAATTAGTTTCTAACTCAATAGTTATGATTATTGCCGATTATATGGATTTTTATAAGAGATGGAATGATAAGGGAAAAAAAATAGTATGAGTTTTTTAATTGAAAATATTACACATCTTTTTAATTGTTTGAGGCACACTTTGTGCATCTTTTTAGATTGGGCTAATTTTGTGCCTCTTTTCACTTTGGAGAACATTGCAAATCTTTTTAAATAATTGGCACATTTTGTGCATCTTTTCAAATTTGGCACGCTTTTATACATATTTTTATATGTTTCAACTTTTCCAATATAAATAAATCTTAACACAAATTCTAATAATTAATAAAAATAAAACACATTAAAAAAAGAAATAAAATAAAAATAAAACATCTATCTTACAACAATTATAGATAAGAAATTGATCTTCTAATCTACATCCAGTCATAATATAATTTAAAATTTTTAGAGATTAAATTTTGTAAAGAAATTAATTTCTAAAGCAAAGTAATTCAAATTTCTATTATATAGATAACTATAAATGATTTCACTCTAAAAGCATAAAAATTTCAATAAGAGAAATCAATGCACGTCAAAAACATTATTCCATCATTTAATTTAATACAAGGATCAAATTCAAACACATATTTCCTTTTAACATCATCATCCAAGAAATGGAAGAACAACAAACATGAAGAAACTAACACATGAAATCACTGAAATCACACAAAAATATATATCAACTACTAATACAAGAACTTAATAACAAGTACAACATAGAAGTACTACTAAAGTTTAGAGGTGCCTTAGTCTGGATGTTGTTGAGGGTTGAATATTATAAAGTAACTACTGATCGTAGCTACATTAGTTTTGACCGACTCGAATTTCCCTTGGATCAACCCCTTGTCCTCATTATATCTAGCATCCTGCTAGTTCAAGTGGTTCTCAATTTGATCAAAGCATTGATCAAAATGAATTTCCAGTCTATCAAAATGTTTGATCATTTCTTGATGGAAATTTTAATCTTGTCCAAGTGTAGGTGCTAAAGCTTAGGCTCCTTCTTCTCCCTTACAATCTTCTCCCTTAGAACTTGATCCCGACACAAAAGGGCACAAAAAGAAGAATTAGTAAAGAAAATAGGAAGTTGAGTGGGAGGATTGGGATGGATCAAGTTGTACTTTTTTCTTTAAAATGTAGGCAACTAAGTGTCCTAAGTCCACATTTTTTCCTCCTATTAAGAGGAAGACCAATATCATAAACTTTGTAGATGTAGTCCATGTTGCTAATCTCGATTCAGGGATTATAATTTTAAATGACAGGAAAGATTTAGGATATTTCTATTTTTTTTCTATTGTCATACCTACTAATATTTTCTGGTATAGAAGATCAATTTAAAAATCAAAGCCATCTCAAGTTTGGGTAAATTAGGATTGAGTCAGTCTTTAAGTGTATGTCAAGTGTTTTTTACCTTTTCTTGAGTCAAATGTAAAAAGTGGGTCTTGATGCTAAGTAATCTTGTAAGACACACTTAGAGGGAAAAACTATATCTATTTTAGAGTTTTTTTTATTTTTGATCATATTGTCCTTGATAATCCAAAATCATCCTAGATGATCAGTTAAAAATAAAAACCCTAATAAGGGCATCCTAGTTAATAAAGTCAAAATTAAGCAAATTGTCATGGATGATATTAGCATCGTCCTGGATGATATTCTAAAATAAAAAAAATTAGCCAACAACTCTTTTAGGCATGTTATCATTTTTGGACATCATAGAGGACATCATTCTAGAAGAGGCATTATAATTATGCCTAAATTAGTTTGATGATTTAGGAAAGTAATTAAGGTTTGATAAATCGATCATATCATCCTGGACAATCAGCTAAACAAACCTTAGTTTATTCATAGACAACTAGAATGATGTTCTGGATGATATGTATTCATTTGAACTAATTGTACATGATAATCTAAGAATCTTCCTAGATGATTAATTATTTTTTCATCATCCAACATGAAAAGTCTTGCCAAACAGAGTGATGGTCTAGACGATACTTGATGTTTTTTTGAACTAATCGTATAGGATGATATCCAATCATCTTGAATAATTATAATAAATTAATCTTCTACTAGTCCATCCTCCTCTAGATCAATTAATCATAGTTGATTGAGCTAAATTTGTATTGATCGTATAGGATGATCCATCAATCTTCCTGGATGATATTTCTCAATTTTTTGCGATTTAGGGAAAATTTGAAGCCCTTTTATATAAGACCTCTTGTTTACTCAAGATAGGATCTTTTACTGTTGTCTTAACCTGAGAGAGCCAGGAGGAGAGGAAGAGCTTATGAGAGAGAGAGAGAGAGAGAGAGAGAGAGAGAGAGGATCTTTTGAGGGGGAGTTTGTGAGGGTTTCACAATGGTTGATCCAAGCAAGGATCTGAGTCATCTTCTTTAGTCATTGTCCCTAGTTCCTTGGAGGTTCTAGAGAGGTCTACTTCAGTAATTAATTGATATTATCTGCTTGCTTTAAGAGGAAGCAAAAGGAGTCAGGTTCTCTGCCTATTTTAGGAGAAAGTGAAAGGAGTTGGGTTCTCTACCTCACTGGGGGGTCAACGGAATGGAGTTTTGTATTGGTTTCTCTGCCTTGATATAGGAGAAAAAAGGAGATTCACTAATTTTAGTGCAATACTCATAGGAGAGAGGCTCTAGGAGTGGATGTAGGTCATGTTGACCGAAACCACTATAAAATATGGTGTGTTCTTTCTTATTGCATTTTCCACATTTAATTTATGTTGTTTATTTTTTGGTTTGTGGTTCTAAAATATTTTAAAAAAGATTATGATTTTTGTTTTAGAATTTTTTAAAACACCAATTCACCCCCCACCCCCACCCCCCTCTTGGTTAGCCTCGGGCTAGTTCATAAGGGCTTAACATCCCTAACAAACTTTCAAGTGGTATCATAGCTGGATTCATAAAATCTAATTTTTGAAAACTTTTGAATTTTTATCCATGGCTAACTTCGATAATTATAATATTGCATCTATTACCCGACCATCATTATTTGACAATATACCTTTTAATTTCTGGAAAACTCGCATGTCCACATTTTTACAATCAATTGACTATCGTATGTGGATGCTTATTAAAGAAGGTTATTCACCACCATCACGTGAAATCAATGGCATAAAATTAAACAACCTTTTACTAAATGAACTCTTAATGATAGAGATTTAGCACAACTTAATGCAAAATGCTTGAACTATTCTTTTTTTTTTTTTTTGTGCTTTGAAATATAAAGATTGCATGGGTGTCTCAACTTGTATCACTGGTAAGGAAATTTGGGATAAATTATGTATCACTTATGAAGGCACATCTGAAGTTAAGCAATCTAAATTGAAAATTTTGCTTCATGACTACAAACTATTTCACGTGAAACCTAGTGGAACAATATCTGAAATGTATACTAAGTTTATACAAATTGTCACTTCACTACATGCCTTAGGAAGAGAGCTAACTAACTATAAAAAAGGTAACAAAATTTTGAGATGCTTTCCTTCTTCCTTTGATGCTAAGATTATTGTATTAATTGAATCCATGGATTTGAATACTTATTATGTAGATAACTTGCTTGGATCACTCATTACTTACGAGTAAGGAGTGAACCAAAGATAACTCAATGTAGGTGAGAAGAAGAAGAAGTAGAAAACTATGACGCTGAAAGCTAACGATACAGATACTAATTCTTTCGATCTAAAGCGATGATGTTACATTAATCACTAAGCAATTCAAAAGTTTTCTAAGGAAGAAGAAAAGCATCATAAGAAGTGGAATAAAGGTAAGGGTAGCAAGAATTCTAAAAGTTATATTAATATAATTTGTTTTGAATGCAGGAAGCTAGAACATGTTAAAATTGATTATCCTACACTTAAGGGCTCACCCAAGAAAGGAGTAGGGTGAGGACAAATCTAAGTTTAAGAAGGATAAGAAGCATTTTCAAAAGGCATTCTGGGCGAATTCTGTATATGACTCCTCTAAGACTGAAGCTGAAGAGGAGACAACAAACCTGAATTTGATGGAAGACGATCATCTTGGTCAGTCTGACCAAGAAGATGTGTGTGAACTTACCTACAAATAATTACTTGAAGTTTTTAAAGAAAATTCATGCATTATGTAGAAACTTAAGAAATCACATGCTAGCCTGAAATTAGAATTTTTAAATTTGCAAAAAGAGCATGAAGTTTTATTTAAAGATCACTCCACACTTAATAGCAATCACATGTCATTACTTTATCAGTTTGAAGCATTAAATAAGAAGCATATTGAATTATCTGATGTACATGATTCCTTAAAGTTATCGCATATTGAGTTAGAAAAAGAGTTTAAATAATTAGAGGAGCTTGCATGGGAGATAGATAATAATGAACATCAGTTAAAAGTGGAAGTGGCAACTTAAGAATATGAAAATAAAGCATTAAAAGCAAAACTCAAAGCATTTGAAAATAATAAGCCATCATTGCATGCATCATATAAACTTTAAAAGAGGCGTCACCACCCAAGTAGATTAATAAACCCTTTTTTTCCTGGTGTTAGATATTTTTTCATGTGGCATACTACGACAAATTTCATAAACTTGCACTATTCATTAAAGTATACATTGGGAGTGAAGACCCAAATTGCATGATTCATAACACAGCACACATACATTCCATTATTATTTTCATAAGAAGTGACCCAAACTTATTTGGGTTCCTAAATTAAACATTTAATAATTTTATAGGTATGATCTCACAAATTACCTCATGTGATCATGTGGTAACTGGATAGCGGTTGGTTACAAAACACATGACTAAGGACACCAATCAATTTGTTTCGCTGGAGGCCAGGGCTGGAGGCAAGATCCCTCTTGGAGATAATACAACCAGGAAAGTGGTGGGCATTAGTAAAATCAGAAAATTGAAGAGCCTTTTTATTGAAAATATTTTTCTTGTAGATGGATTGAAACAAAATTTGCTCAGTATTAGTCAGCTTTGCGATAAGGGGATTTTTTTATAAACATTTTGGCAAACACATGTATCATTAGCATGAATAACAACACTATCTTGTAGGAAAAGAGGATTACAACATTTACATGCTTAATTTAAATAACATTGGATGTGCTGCTCTATTATTTTAATTAAAATTCTATTATTGATGAGTCTTAGTTGTGGCACAGAAAGTTATGTCATGCCAGTATGAAAACCCTTAGGAGAGTGACCCAAAATGACCTAGTTAGAGGTGGGTCCCTATGATTAAGTTTCGCTAAGGAACCACCTGTATGATGACTTGTCAACTAGGGAAGTAAGTCCAAACCTCTTTCCATTCTATTAAGGACATTAACACCTCTAGACCTTTTTATGTCCTTCACATGGATTTGTTTGGACCCATTAGCATTGCCAGCTTGGGGAAAAAGTCTATGGATTTATGATTACTGATGATTACTCGAGATTCACTTGAATTAAATTTCATATCACATAAGAGTGAGTCTTTTGATGAATATACTCTTCACTTGGATTTATAAAAAGCTAAGTTTTTCGAGATTTTTGGACAATCCATAATGACTGGTGGGAAGAGTTTGAAAATTGATATATTTGGAGACTTTTGTGAGGTAAAGGGATAGTTATAATATCTCAAACTCATTATAAATAGAATGGAGGTAATGAAGAAGAACAGGACATTAGTTGAAGTCGTTAAAGCCATGTTGTTAAGTAAATCACTTAAATACTGTTGGGTTGAAGCAGGTACTACATAACTTGTTATGTCGTGAACAGGATGATTGTTACTGCCAAACTAGATAAGACACCATATGAGATTATTAAGGATAGGACACCC